>CM046878.1:490619337-491876837 GCA_025667525.1 Glebionis coronaria
TATCCGTAGTCCGATTGACTTGTGCGCATTTCTGGCTCATGAGTATAAATCTTCGGTCACTCCGTCGTTGGTAAAGATAGCGCTAAAGGATAAGAGAATTCGCGCCAAAATCAGGTTAACCCGAATGGAGTTCGAGTATTATGCTGACGAGGTCTTGAAAGCTCTTAACACCGTTCAAAGGCCAGGCCTCCATGAATCAGAAAGAGCTCCACCTCCACTAGATCCTTCTCAAGATAATCAAATTGCTCTCGACTTCTTCGTCACCTATGATCTTGAGTATCTTCTGAAGGGGTCATCAAAGTACGCAACCTCTCTGACCTTGCTGAAAGCTGCCAACTGGGGGACAATACCCTGGATCGAGGAAAAGGTAAACCGACTCTGGGTCCCAAGGGTAACTCGTAATTATGATATGTATGCTGTTATAGGTACATCTCATTGGGACGAACGAGTCCGAAGGGCGTACAGGGGTTGCTGCTTAGCCAATTCAGGAAGCAACGTTAGATCCGATATTCGCATCTCCAGCATTTTGGGCCTGGAAACTGAAGCCAAGAATGGCTATTATCATGTGACGGAGATTCGTCTAAAAAGGGAGGATGACAGAGAATACAAAATCCAGCAGGGAGATTTTTCTATCATTCGCCTTGAGGATATCGAAGACATGTTGCTTATGATGACCCGAGATCAACTCATCCATATTGCTCGTGAAGACATCATTGCTTTGAATACAGCACTTCGTATGTTCACACGAAGCGTTGTTATCAAGAAACGAGTTGAAGATCTTCAATTGGGAGTCGAAAGCTACCAAAGGAAGCTTAACCTCACCCGTCCAATGAATCAAGTTCTACCTCAACATGTAGAAAGATGTCCCTATACCGGCATTACTGTTCCGAATTACGGCATTTTCTACTTGAACAGTCGAGGGTTAATGAAGTTTATGAGGGTGGGTGAGCTTTATAAGTACAGTGATGGGACTCTCCTATTTGTCAGAGGAAAGTTGGAGCATCTTAATTCGGGTAGGACTTTACCAGAGATGACTGAGGATTGGCATCAGGGTTATCGGCAAATGGCGAAGTATGTGATCAAGAAGATTGATCAAAAGCTCCGTGAACGTAGATTGATGAGGAGCTTGGAAAGATTCGTTGGTGGTAGACCATATTTAGTGCACCACAAGTTACTGCAACGATCCATCTAATGGGTCGTACATTTCAGGTCCACTTTATATTGGTTTTTTAATTGTGAATATGTAAATTTGTGAATATTGTGCTTTTACGGCTTGATGTAGTGTTAAGGTATGATAATTTTTCAATAATTTCTCACGAGATTCTAAATCTTTCAAAATATATCATACTAAAGCACTACAACTATCCCTTATTAATTTAAGGGGAAGCATTAACATGTTCTATGGCCAAACATCGATTTCATTTTTTACCCAAAGACCGGTTAATCCATTCAATATCCCAAATATTAATGGTTAACATTTTGGATAAGGGGAGAAAATGGGATTAAGGAGACTTAAATGATACTTGGCTAAAAGATGAAAAAGACTTAACGATAATCCAACTTAATATGTGTAAAGCACGTGTTAAGGGGGAGCGTTTTTGATGAACAAAACACCCAAGGTACAAAACTTTTGATTTCAATATCACAAGTACCTTAGGTGATTTTCAAGGATTTTTCATGGTGGCTATACCTTCCCAAAACATGCTTAATTCACGACGATGTGGTGACAAAAGGGTGGTAGGAATAGGTTTAGTCCAATGATTCATCAGAGCCGATGGAATCTTCCCAAGGACAATTCCCTAGATAGATTTAGAAGTCCTAGGAAAGATGGAGAAAGAATGTGAACGTAGCTGAGTACCGACTAATTACTGATGCTAGCACTGGAACAATCACAACAAGGTGCTAGTGATGATGTATTGGTAAGTACTGAAGGGGTTGAAGAATGAAAAAGAAATGTAAAGATAAAAAGTGTAAAGAAAGAAGCCCTCCTTACAACTTTAGGCAGAAACCGGGTCAATACATATGCTATTGAGATCATTTTTGTTAATGATTCTCGATATTGAAGAAAGTCATCATGGACCCAGTGATGCAATGCACAACCCTTCCCAGCTAACTCAAATATCTCTCAAAAGGTATTTGTTTTAATCACACAGAGATCAACACGTTATCTATTGGTTTATTCACTCCGAATAGACTGATATTGAAAAGGTGGCACTCCTCTCCAGCCATCGCTCACTAAATCAAAACGCACTATAGAGTCTAGAGCCACGAGATCATCAAAAGTCTCATTAGGACACTTTCCATTTATTCCTTGCTTTCTCACACACTGTGAAAAGTAAGAGATTTTCATGAGTCCTACGCAGTATTCCTGTAATATTGCCAGAACATCTGAGTAATACGCAAGTATTACAATGAAGATGGAAATCCTGCTTGAGCCAACATCAAACAAGCTCATGGTAGGTTACACGTGCGGTTCTTTTAGAACCAATCTTGTGAAAAACTGGAAAGAAACAGTAGTTTAATTCTTAATTGAACTTAAACTCGTTCCAGGCCTCTACGCATTATCATATGATCTTGCCAGAACACTCAGAGTGATTCTTTATTGATTACAGTGACGAGTAGAAATCCTTCTAGTGTTAACATCAAACAGCACTTGGTAGGTGACGTGCAAGATTCTTTATGAATTAAGCTCGTGATAACTAGAAAGCAACGATGGTGAAAATCTTAACTGAAATTCACTTGTTCCAGGTTTCATGAATTGACGGCTTCAAATCATAAGGATTTTTAATCCAAATGATTCACTCTTTATGTTCGCAGTCAGCTTTGGACGGTCGAATAAAGAGAACGGGTTTACCCGCGAAATCCTGTCAGGAAGTTACTTAATTGAAACTATCCGTCACGGGTACGATATCTAATATCGTCCAACGGTCTTCACCGACCGGAGGTAAAATGCTACCGAATTAGAATAAAATGTCAAAGCCATTTTATTCGTGTCGTTGATGTGTACCTGTTAAAGACGGTGGCGTTGTTGTGTACCTGTTGAAGACGGTGGCGTTGTTGTGTACCAGTTAAAGACGGTGGTGTTGCGGTGTACCTGTAGAAGTCGTTCCCACGTGCTTATGTTTTTTTGCATCAAAGTTCAGCAAAAATTCAAGAAAGTACAAGATGAAGTCTTCCGCTGTACCAAACTCTGAAGCTTTCGAGAATTCAACAAAAAGACATAAGTGTGTGGAACATGGAGTCACGAGGAGGCAAGTTTCACAAGAAGGCAAAGATCGCACGTGAAAGGCCAAAAGAACAATGCTCTCAAGCCAAAGCCTAAAAGATCAAACCAACATATTCACAACAAAAAGAAAAAGAAGAAAAGACTACGAGCTAAAGAACGAAGACTTAGTATAGTATGCTAGGTTTAGAACTTTGTAACGTGGAGTGACCTCCCTTAGGGGGAGATTGTTAGAAATACGTTTTAACGTATATTAGAAGTATCGGTCACTCCACAATATTATTTATGTTGTAATAGCTCGTAGTTAGTGTTACTTATTAAGTTAAGTAAGAAACCGGCCGATGGGCTTGTCATGGGCCGGCCCAAGTCCAAATAAGGCCTTGGATATAAAAACCCCTTTCCACCATGGAAAGGGGTTGGTTGTTGTTCATTCCACATTTTCATTTAATAAAAAATACACATAGTTTCTCTCTCACTTTCTCTCTCTAGTTTCTCTCTCTAGGAATCTTCAACCCACTTCATAGATTCATAGGTTATCAAGATTCTACAGACGTTTTTTGACTGGGAGAAGTAATGCATATCATAATTGAAGGTTATAACATACAAAAAGAAAGTTAACAATAAGTTAAATTCACCGTATCTCCGGCTGTAAAAAACCGTTGAGGTGAGAGGTATAATTGTTCATCCATAATTTCAAATAGATGGACAATCCTAACAATGTAATCAGACTCATCTTCTTCATCCTACAAAATCAAATAAACCATATATCAAAATGAATTTTATGACCAATATTTAATCTTAAGGTTTTAGGTTAGATTGATTAGTATTTACATGATTTAAAATGGTAGATTATGTTATTCTTGATAACTTATCATTAATTGGATTATAGGCTAACGATGAAAATTTATGGGTTTGATTTTCTTGATTTAGTTGTTAACTATGGTTAGCGAAGTGTGTTATGTGTGTGTTTTTATGGTGAAAGTGCTAGAGTCTGGCAAACAATATGATATAAAAATAAAATAATGATTATAAATATATTATAAATATAAAAAAACATATTTTTAGAATTTTTTATATTTTTGTACTTTTTAAAAATAAAATAAAAAAATTCTTATTGAAAACCAATTTTTTAGTTAATTACAAATTGTTGTTAGTATAAAGGACTAACGTTGAAATAATGTAAGTAGCGACCGTTAATTTAACCTGTTACAGTAGGTCAAGTAGGTTATCGTTGCACAAAAATGACAAATTTTAAAAGATTAATTTTTAAATAATAGATGACTACACATAAAAAATGATAAGTTGGCTACATATTTATAATTAAGTACCTAATAGCTGTTAACTTGTTAACAAAATGTTTTCATGAAGCCATGGAGGAGTATAAATTTTCTTTAACGCTCTGTTCTCGAGTTCTTTTTTAAAGGAATAGAAAGGGAGGGGACACGAAGGGGAGAGGAAGGGATCATATTAATAAGGGAACATGTGCATTAATTTATGTTCTTGAGTTTATTTTTTTAGTTGATAGGAAAAGAAATGGAACGTATCCCATTTTTTATGACCAGATTTTTCATGAAACATAAAATTATTAAGATTTTAAAAAGAACCTCGATAGTGAAATTGCATTTTACATATAAAAAAAACTATCTGTCTCAACAAAGATATCCACACTTTTTGAAGCGTTCAATAATTTTTCTATAATTCGAATACCATAAATACGGGTAACCCATAACAATTAAAAGTTGCCTACGTGAAAAAGTTTATCTAACAGTAACAATGGATATCTCTCTGATAGTGGTGAAGATTACAATAGGAGGTAGTGAGCTTTCCAAAGCATGATTCAAGTAGGAGATAGTGGTAAAGATTACAATCATGATACATTGAACAGTCATTAGCAGCCGTCCATTTGAATTTATTTAAGGGCGAAGTTCGTAAACAAGTATGAATACCTTATTAATTTCTTGTCGCATCATTTACTACAACAGTGACTGCTGCTTATTTTTGTTTTGCCCTCGCATTTGTGAGAACTAGGTTATAATGATGAAGTATATATAAAAATTGAGGGTATAAAGGTAATTTAAGAAAAGCCCTTTTTTGTTCATTGAGCTTCCTCTCCGGATCATCCCATAAATGAAGGGATTAACATTACAAAGAAAAACCCATCCCTTCCTTTCCCCTTCCCGTCCTTTATCATCCATTCCTAAAAAAAACTTGAGAATACAAAAATTTTGTGATTTCCTTTCCCATCCCTTTCCATTCTTTAAGAAAAAACTTGAGAACAGAGTGTAAGTGAAGTTAAAAAAAATTGTCTAAGGGGCCATTATTTTTACTTGTTAAAAACATAAGTTTTGTGCGTTTGCTTTTTTTTTTATCAAATTCAGAAAACTAAAACACCAAAATAAATGAAACAACTAAACACATTCTAGTTTTAGAAAGTTCATTTCGTGAAAGCGAATTTCGTCGCATCCAGATAAGCATTGTCGTAAGTCAGGCTTGGGCCTTGTTTATTTACTAATAATAGAATCAAATTGCTCATGTTATAAATCTTTAACCTTAGCTAAGTTTTTTTGTGTTATATAATACTTGATGAGAAATATGTTAATAAAATTATGTTTAAAAACTAATTCATTTATATAGTTTTAATCAAGTAATAGATAACACAAAAATGAAGTTGAAACTGAAGAAATAAGACTCAAAAATTCAAATACGGACACTTATTTTGGAACGGAAGGAGTACTATTTACGAAGAGGATAATATGATAATATTTAGAAAGATGTGATAAGTGATTTTTATTACTATCGTCTCAAAAAAGATAAACAAAAGACTTTGTTTCGCTACAAAAGAGATGATAAAAAGTTAAAAGAAGTCATTTGAAGTTTGTATTCATGTTGACGAATATGTGGAGCAACTCTGGCAGACCGGCGGTCGGAATAGATTTAGGTACGACGTACTCTCGTTTAGGAATATGGTTGAACAACTGCGTCGAGGTCATAGCTAATGATCTTGGCAACCGAACTACACCGTCTTATGTGGCGTTCATAAATACGAAATGTTTCGTCGGTGATGTTGCCAAGAATTGAGTGTCCACGAATCTTGTCAACATAGTTCATGGTAACTTTTCTTTGCATGTAATCTGTTTTACATTTATTTATGTACTAACTGTGGGGTATTTTCTTAGTCCAGGAGGATTAAGGATGAGTTAGTATTGGCATAGTTCTCTATTTGCTGAAAACCGGAGTACTTTCAGTTTTTGGAATACTATCTTCAGTTTTGGATTACTTCAAGTTTTGGAGTACTTTCACAATTTGGAGTACTTTATGGATACTAGCCATTTGAGAGCCCAATATCTTGAAGGCCCATCTTGGGTCCATTTACTCTATTCAAAAGTATATATATCTTCATATTTTCTGAAGATAAGGTTATCCAAGAATGAAGTGAGAGAAATAAAGATAAGAGAGAGTCGGATCTTTGTCACCCAGCAGCAACGTTAGTGTTACGTCGATCGCTGGAGTTTGCATCGTTAGATCGTAACGATTTTTGGGCTGTAGCTTCCTTACATATAAAGGAAGAATTTGATCGTAGGAATCTTGATTTGGAGGCCTAGAAGTCCTATTCTCAAGCCTAGGCAGCTCACGTCATGTTCCAAGTAATTTGGTGATATTTATCTTTGTTTGTTCTTTGTGTGTACCATATTGATGGTTGTATGCCTCTAGTGTAAACTAGAGAAGACTTGTATCTCTTGGTTCATAGTGATTTAAGCGACACTAGTTGTCTCGTGATTTTTACCCACTTTTGGGGTTTCCCACGCTAAAAGTTTGGTGTTCTTGCTGTGTGTTTTGATTATCTTTATTACTTGTTGATTGGTTGATTTGATATTGATTGGGGGCTGATTAGAGTTGTTTTAAGGTTTCCTTATTTGGTTACTTCCTCATAGGTTCACTCAGAGGCTTGGGTAAGTGTTGGGCCAATGAAATTTTTAACTATGGCCTAATCTAGATTTATTTAAGTTAGACTAAGTGTTACGGGTCACTGAGAGGACCAACGACAGAGAACAGACCAGCGGATGGCAAAGCCTCAGCTGGCACACCATGAGCATTCAAGTCTAAGACAACGTCAGACAAGTCGAAAATTATCTGAAGTCATACTCACCAGTAGTTTTGGACTAGCTGGGATGCAGAAGGAATGTGCTGGTATTCAAGGATCTCTGAGATGACAATACTTAGAGATCACTTACATCCCTATGAAGACTTAAGCAAGCAGAGACTTTCCTTACCTTTATAGTTTAGGCGGGAGAATCTCCAAGGTATTTTGGGCGGGACAAAATAGGAGATTCAAGTTAAAGCCTAGTACGACCTAGTGGGACAAAAGTGAACAGTTGGCAGAACTGTTCACTTAAAGTAGTTTAAAGGCATGTCTCGATTTGGACATGCATTTAATACGTTGTACTCTTCCACTCAGAAGTTGACACGTATCAACTACTCCCACTAAGGATGCAACCTCGTACCACTATAAATAGAAGGGAGAAAGAAGAGTTATTCAACCCTTGTGCTTGGATATATTATCTAAGTTTCTTTATCCTTCTAGAACCTCTGAGCCCCCAGCTGTCTACCAGCGACTCATAGGTTCTCTTGTAAACTTGAGGCTCGAATCAAGTTTAGTCGTTATAGGGTTCATTTCTTATTGTCATTAAACGGGGGTATTCATAGCACTTTGTAATACTTTGTTTATAACAGTTAATAAAGCATTACTCGTTTGAAAAGTATTTCTTTATGTGTTCGTGTTTATACGAGTTATAGTTTCAACAATTGTTGTATTTTGGGACTTCCAATTGGTATCAGAGCGGTTTGATTTATAAAACTTTTTATAAACCGTTCTTGTTTTTAAAATCAAGATCCAAATATGACTGAAATTATGCCTCCCATACCACCTGCTTTTGGTCAAACTAGTCAAGCTAATACTTCGACCAACGCACCGGCCACCACATCTACTACCATGCCTACACCTGTTGTAGGCACTGGTAATAATGATGATGACCTTCCCCAACTTCTTGATATTCGTGGGGGTCACATGTGACCAATGTTCCTGCGTTTGATGAAGAATATTTCTCAAGTTGGAAAAGTGAATTCCTTATTTATTTAGATGGCTTAGAACCCTTCTTAAAAGAAATATTAGAAAATAGGCCTTATGTGACATTCACCGTTTCCTCTACCCCTGAGAGACCCATTAAGATGCTTGTTAAGCAATGGTCTCTAGCGGATAGACGTCTGGCTAACCAGGACAAGAGACTTAAAAGTATCATAGTCTCTTGCCTACCTAAGAACATTATGAAGTCCATAATCAAATGCAACTCTGCTAAAGAGATGTGGACTGAATTGGTTCTAGGGTATGAAGGTCCAGAGGTAACAAAAGAAACCAAAAGATATTGTTGAAGTGCACCAAAGATAGGATCTAAGCGCTCGATGAACGTTCCAACAGGCAGTACATTTACAACTATTTCTCATATGCAGAAACAAGCTAGGAATAACAAGGCTCAAAAGACTTTACAATACGTTTATTCTTATTCTTTACAAGTGTGATTCTTTGTGAAAAGTATTTTAGTTGAGAATAATATGACATTACCATTGTTGATTTGCTTATGTACATTTAATTTTATATATTAATGCAATTGAAATTTGATTTCCAGAAATTTGTTTTTTGTTTTTATTGAATTCTGAAAGGTGACTAGAAGATGAAACATAGTCACACTTATTAACATTGTTAGTCACATTCCAATGTGTGACTACATATCATAAAAAGTCACACAAACATACAATTCATGTGACTATTGGATGCATATAGTCACACAAAATACAATTTGCTTGACTTGAAAAAGCATACAATCACACTTATGACTACTATTGGTAACTCTTTAGTTAATTGTATGTGACTAACTCACTACCATTAACATAATTTGTGTGACTACATATCATAAAAAGTCACACAAACATACAATTCATGTGACTATTGGATGCATATAGTCACACAAAATACAAATTTGCTTGACTTGACAAAGCATACAGTCACACTTATTACTACTGTTTGTAACTCTTTGGTTAATTTTATGTGACTAACTCAGTACCATTAACATGATTTGTGTGACTATTGGATGCATATAGTCACACAAAATACAATTTGATTGACTTGACAAAGCATACAGTCACACTTATTACTACTATTGATAACTCTTTGGTTAATTGTATGTGACTAAATCAGTTCCATTAACATTATTTGTTTGACTATATATCATAAAAGGTCACACAAACATACAATTTATGTGACTATTGGATGCATATAGTCACACAAAATACAATGTGTTTGACTTGACAAAGCATACAGTCACACTTATTACTACTATTGGTCACTCTTTGGTTAACTGTATGTGACTAACTCACTACCATTAACATGATTTGTGTGACTACATATCATAAAAAGTCACACAAACATACAATTCATGTGACTATTGGATCAGTATAGTCACACAAAATAGAATTTGCTTGACTTTACCAAGCATACAGTCACACTTATTACTATTATTAGTCACTCTTGGGTTAATTGTATGTGACTAACTCATTACCATTAACATGATTTGTGTGACTACATATCATAACAGGTCACACAAACATAAACTTCATGTGACTATTAGATGCATATAGTCATACAAAATACACTAATCACATAGTAAATGTCACACATATTGTATATTCATGTGACAATTTATAAACAATAGTCACTCTTTAACAAAACTCGTGTAACAGTAGAGTGTTTACCGTCACACATATTCACTAAAATACCAAATATTGTACCTAGTTCGTCACACATTTTCGAGTATTGGTTACATTTTCTTGTTGGTTATCGTCACTTAGATCAGATCGTGACCTCCTAATCATACCCCAGGAGATTAGACTACATTTATCATCGCTCCCCAGGGTACCTACGGTCGCGGGACCTTTAGTCACAGAGGCTAAAAAACCGCGTGTGACTCTAGGCCTACGGTCACTCTTTCTGAGTGTGACGGATACCATTTTTTGTACTAGTGCTTCAAATTACATCTTGATGTGAGAAAGATGTCTTCATATCAATACACATCGAAAGTCTTAATCTTTAGCTCTCTCGAAATCTTTGAAGTTTTTAATTTTTGGTGTGAGCATGCAGGTACGACTTCAGTTAGTACACTGCGACGCCACTTTCTTGATACACTGCATAAAATAGTCAGTAACAAAACATATACACGGGCGAAATGGCTTTGTCATCCGACCTAAATCGGTAGCGTTTTACCTCCAATCGATGAAGACCATTAGACGGTATTAAATACCATACCTATGATCAGGTAGGTTATTTTAAGAACCTCATTGAAAGGATTTCCCGGCGGTACTAGCCTGTTCTCTTTACCTGACCATCCCAAGGCAGACTACGACAATAAGAGTGAATCATTTAGATAAAAAAATATCCGTCTGGTTGCAGTCGTCAATTTAGATTCTTGGAACAAGTTTGATTTAATTAAGAATCGCACTATCGTTTCTTTTCAGTTGCCACAAGCTTGATTCGTGCAGAATCTTGTAGGCTACCTATCGTAATGTTGTTTGATGTTGACACTAGAAGAAGGGGCGAAGCTTATAAAGGGCAGGAAGCAAGGGTGAAGCTAGAACATAAGAGAGAAAATAACATTGAATGTGTGAAAAGTGAAACAATAACACCCTCTTCATCTAAGGAGATGGTTTATATACTAATGACCACAAACCGGTCATGGGCTTGAAATGAGCTTTACCCACGGGCTGGCCCGTTTATCTTACCAACTAACTTAATACTATCTATGAGCTCACTAAGTGATATCGATGCAGTGACCGATACTTCTAATAACGTAAAACATATTCCTAACAATCTCCCCATAAAGGAGGTCACTGCAAGTTATAAAGTTTTAAAACTAGCATACTATGCTTGTCTTTAGTCTTGAGCTCGTAGTCCATCGTTTTATTTTTTTTACTTGCGAATATGTTGTATTGTTGTAGTGATGTATGGCTTTGGGCTCGAGCATGTTCCTTTTTCTTTAGCTTGTGTGTGATCTTTGAGCCGCGTGACTCTTGCCTCCTTGTATGGTTGTGACTTCTGGACTCTCCTAAGGAGCTTTGGGGGAGGTTGTTACCACGAGGTCTCAAGTTCGAGCCTCACCGGGTTTTCCTTCTTGGTAAGAATTTGTTTTGGGATATGTCCACTCAAATGCGTCGAGTCTCTGGATCACTAACATTTGGTCTTGTACTAACTTGCCGTTCAAAAAAAATAGTATACTTAGTTGATTTCTTAAAAGCCTCTAACAATCTTCCTTCATTAACTTCAAATCTAAGAATCTTCCTTCATTAACTTCAAATTACATCTTGATGTGAGAAAGATGTCTTCATATCAATACACATCGAAAGTTTTAATCTTTATCTCTCTCGAAATCTTTGAAGTGTTTAATTTTTGGTATGAGCATGTAGGTACGACTTCGGTTAGTACACTGCGACTCCACCTTCGTGATACACTACATAAAATAGTGACTAACAAAACATAGACACACACGAAATGGCTTTGTCATTCGCTCTAAATCGGTAGCGTTTTACCTCCGTTCGATGAAGACCATTAGACGGTATTAAATATCGTACCTATGATCATGTAGGTTATTTTATGACCCTCATTGAAAGGATTTCCCGCCTGTACTAGCATGTTCTCTTTACCTGAACGTCCCAAAGAATAATCATAGATTTCTCGAACTAGTTTGATTCAATTAAAAATCGCATCATCGTTGCTTTTTAGTTGCCACAAGCTTGATTCGTGCAGAATCTAGTTAGCGATTCTGTTAGAAATTTAGGGTCGTGATAATCGGTGATTGCCGGATAGTTCTTGAATCGTGTCAAACACTTTCCTAATACAATATTTCGACCCTATTTGTGCCTTGGGTTACACGAAATTTGTACGGGGATAAGACAAGAACAACACTCTATTTCTAGGCACAAGATTATAGAGCAAAACATGGACAATGTGTATGTTATGATCTTGAGACCAAAAATCTGTTTATATGTGTATATAAACTTCAAATGAACGTTGTGATCCAAAAAAAAAAGTTCCTTCATGAAAAGACATAATAAATCCTGTTTCTGCAACAGTTTTGTAACAGTTTTGCAACAAAATAACCGTCGCTAACTGTCATCAACATAAGTGTATGGATTATTTAGTGACCTACGAATCTGTCACTGTATGCCCTTTAGTGGCCCACAAATTCTGTCACAATAGGCCCATTCACTACTATAGATTCACAACTTTTCCATTCTATTGTATCCGAAATCAAGTTAACAAGTTTATACAAGCGTGTACTCCACACCTCTGAACTTGTATTATAACTTAACTTGAAATCCCTTTGGTCTCGGGTAAATCACCATTACACAAAAATGATTAAAATCACCAACAATCCTCCCCCATTTTAGTGTAATCTTTGATCTCCCGTTAATCAAAACAAATTAAACTCATGCGTAAATGAAAATATCTTTCGATTTGAATTTTCATCTTAGTATACTACACATTCAAAATATTCGAATATCAGAGTGTCACTAAGGATTGAACTCTTTCTATTCATAATGAATACCTCAAGATAATATACACACAAGTTTATCAATCCAATGTTTACTTGACGCTTTACAAGCCATGCGCCCTTATCCCATTCATGAGCATATAGGAAGCCAAGTCCAAGCTTCTTGAAGCGGCAAAACTTCATACTCACATAGGTAGTTCTTTTATTCATGCCCTGCTTTGCACTTTTTCAAAAGAACTATTAAGAAGAAAACTTCAACCTCCTAATTATCTTGCAGGTCCGAACACATACCTTGGGACAATATAACATGTGTTCCAATCTCTAAGTGTGAGCTTTCCGCATTGAATTCAGCCTTTAGCATTGCGCTAGAGGGGAATTGAGTGTCTCACCATTAGAGATTTAATGGACTTTTCATCCCTATTACCGAATTTGTGCACTAAGTCAAGCGAACCTCTATATCAAGTGGTAAGCTATTAATACTTTTGCTATAACAAGCATTCGACATGGTAAAATTTACTTTTAAACATAACACAATGTTTAATAACAAGTCATTTACTATTATTCTTCTTTATAACAATAAAGCAACGATTTATAATGCCATAGTTGAACATGTTGGCCAACATTTTCCTTTTGATCTCAAGACTACCTTTACCAAGCGTAATACACATCGCTTGTAGATTCTTAGTCTTCTCGATCATTTATCCAACTTAAATGCATCAATAATCATATCATTTTTCAAAATATGAAAAATCCGTTTTTCTTCCAAACCATAATCCATGGTTAATTCAAGTACAAAAGTACTTAATTTTGTGTAGCCATTCACATAAATTACATATACATGATTCATCTAAATACAAGTAATGCGTATTTAATAGACAAGATATCTATATCGACTACCTCAGATATCTTTTGGCTACTTTTCCAATTAATACAAGTATCCTAAACACATTTGTTATTACAAACAAATAACCACCTTCAGGAACATGTACAAATTCATACGTTTATTGCTATAAACATATAATTTTTCTTTGTCACTTGATCACAAACCATCACATCAACACCAAGTGTAAATACACCACTTATCAATGTGTGACCTATGCGATCGTCAATTGTTCAACTTGCATCGGTAGTACAACCGTTTAACATCCAAGAATATCTTTTGTATTCTAAACCATAAAACATGGTTTTCTTAAAAGCACATCGGTATTTCGTTTTATATCATCCTGACGAGTCATTCGCATACAGAACCAACTGTCGATTCGGTTCCCCGCCACAGTTAGCATGCCCCATGTGACTTCATCATTCACACAAGATTCATGACGTAAAATCATACATTGTGTGAATATGCCATTGCCAGGGAAGATATCAGGTTATTGCCAAATATGGAAAATCATATGTTTTGTTTCATGAAATAAGAAACTGAATTCATGAGACAACTCAATTCGAAAATTGATCACATATCATTTTAAGCAGTGTCTTTGGCCAAACAATACTAAGTTACTATCAGTCAATGTAAAAACAATCAACGATAATCAGCCGAATAAATTTCTTTAACCAGAATATGTAATTCGGTCAGATTTGTTGCCTTTTTACATCCAAAATTTCACCCAGATACAAGTATACTTTTGTTACCTTTTGTGCATCTCATATGTCAATTGTTAACAAACTTTTTCACAAAGTTTATGCCGCAAATAAGAGACATAATTTGCCATTAATGTGTATCAACAGAAGTGTCATATAAAAACCAGATTCCATTTCAATGATTAATAACAAGATACGCTAACCAACCACACATAACTGACTTAATTAACCATGTTGTTATACCACATGTTAATTATATAAATGCAATTACTAGCAATATATATATTTATGGCATGGTTAATAAAGATGAATAGATATTGTGTACCGTAAACCATGCATGTAAATATCACCAGGCCATATCCCAACGTACCAATTCTCCATCCTTTATTTTGTCTTGAACAGATTCAAAGATTTACACGAATTCACCGACCATGATTATCACAAAGAAAAATATTGTATTAGTTTGTTAGAAAATTAGGGTCTTGATAATCGGTGATTGCCGGATAGTTCTTGAATCGTGTCAAACACTTTCCTAATACAATATTTCGACCCTACTTGTGCCTTGGGTTACACGAAATTTGTACGGAGATAAGACAAGAACTACACTCTATATCTAGGCACAAGAAAATAGAGCAAAACATGGGACAATGTGTATGTTATGATCTTGAGACCAAAATCTGTTTATATGTGTCTATATAAACCAGAAAATGAATGTTGTGATCTAGGAAGTGTTCCTTCATGAAAAGACATAATAAATCCTGTTTCTGCAACAGTTTTGTAACAGTTTTGCAACAAAATAACCGTCGCTAACTGTCATCAACACAAGTGTATGGATTATTTAGTGACCTACGATGTATGCCCTTTAGTGGCCCACAGATTCTGTCACAATAGGCCCATTCACTACTATAGATTCACAACTTTTCCATTCTATTGTATCCGAAATCAAGTTAACAAGTTTATACAAGCGTGTACTCCACACCTCTGAACTTGTATTATAACTTAACTTGAAATCCCTTTGGTCTCGGGTAAATCACCATTACACAAAAATGATTAAAATCACCAACAGATTCTGTTGGGTTCGTAAATTATGTGTTTATTTAAGATCGTGTCTTCCTAAAATTTTGCTGGAAAAGTGAAATATATAAAAGGGATCTTCATGTTTTTAGTGTTATTTGTTTATTATTTTTTTTTTTGTAGTAGAGATCATAGTTTCGTTTATAATATAAGTAAAGTGAAAGTCTAAAATCAATGTATTAAATTTTCAAGAGTTAAAAGATGTAGCTTTAAACAGTTTTGAGATTTGAGGAGCTCAAAATGGATATTTTCAGTAATGTATGGAGCTTGTGGACAAGCTTTAAAAGATGCTAAGATGGGCATAAACTCTGTCTATGATATTTTCAGTAAATGTATGGAGCTTGTGGACAAGCGTTTAGGAGATGCTAAACGCTGTCTATGATGTCGTTTTTGTAGGTGGATCAACCCGAATACCAAAAGTACAACAACTGTTACAAGATTTCTTTAATGGGAAATAGCTATGCATCAGGTTGATCTTTTGGCACTGGACGTCACTCTGTTATCTATTGGTCTGGGAACTGCTGGCGGACTGTTATAATTCCAAGAAACAGAAAATTACCCAGCAAGGAAATGGTATTCACAACCTGTTTCGACAATCTACCTGGTATTTTAATACAAGTTTAAAAGGCGGAAAATACAAGAACAAAAGACAAAAACTTGTTAGGAAAATTTGAATTGTCAGGCGCCTCGTGGGGTCCCTCTTATCAGTTGAGATATACAACTATAAGGACAAGGAAAGGCTGTCAAAGCTGTGAAGTGGTTGGATTCAAAGCTGTTTGTAACCCGCTAATGTATATTGTTCTCTTTTGACAGTATAACTTTTTTTTTTTTTTCATTATGTTGACATCAATTTTCTTTTTGTGTGCATTTTCTGTTAAGTTTTCAAGAACCATGCGAAGGTAGATATAACGACTTCAAAACATAACAATGCATGCAAGAGAATAGGCACAATACTATACAAAACAAAAAACTTTTCACAGCCCATATGTTTATAGTCCCAAATTGTACAACTGAAGCAACAAATTATCTCCGGAACAGTAGAGCATGCACACGAGTACATGACTTTAGAACCATAAAACTGACACGCAATGACGCAAGGTTCATGAATTTATTACTTTACGACAAAAATTCTAGGCAATTTTATGAACTACATGCAACAAATGTAATTGACACTATTCTTTAATCAAGCTATTAAGCATATGAAAATGAAAATAAAAATACATACACACGCCAAAACATTATACGACAGGAAGATGAATACTCACACACACATGCTAAAACATTATACAACAGTCCAAATGATTAAATAAGAGGATAGATCAATGGTGGCGCAAAAGCAACCATGTTCTATTACTGATCACTAAAAAAAAAAGACGTACAATTTCTTCAATTGACATTTAAAAGACTCAACAAAGAAACAAGACCAAAAGATATATTCGAGGAAAAAAAACCGATGAACTAATTATTCAGTTTATCTAAAAGAAAACAGCACTTTAGCAACTATTTATGAATTTTTTTCTTAATTAAGTTTAAATTATGAATATGAACTTATTTATGATTTTTTTTCAGGCACTTGTGATGAAAAGGACCCTACATACACTTCTTAAGCTGTTCGGATCCGTCTCAATGCACATCATTCATTCAGGGTTGTATCTATCAATTACCTAGTATGTACTTCTGAAGTACATGAGCTGTGTCTACGTTATTATATACTTATAAATACAGAACGTACCAGTTATAGGTGGTAAAATGGGCAGGTCGGCGAGTTGGGTGATTAAACAGGTAGATTTTAGTAACCATTCGGGTTGGGCTGGCTTGATCCAAAAGTGCTTATTTCATGTTTATTTACTTGACTATAGGGGGAGAAGTGATAACTATTTTTATTATGATTTAGGAAATTCTATAGATTAACTTAAAGATTATTTTAAACCTGAATGACCAGTTCGACCCATTTGATCAAAATCTCTACATTCCTTTCGGCTGTTTCCCCAGTACTGCAATAAGTATAGGGGAGAAGTGACAACTAGCTTATGTTTTTACTGAAAACAACTTTGGACATGTTTGGGCTGTAATTCTTGTAAGTTGGATATACAGTTAGTTATTGCTAACACATTGTGTCTTGTGACATATCAATTTTTAGTATACAGAAATAATGGGCGATAAAACAACTTTAAGGTGGAATGTCTTGCAAGTGTTACATGTTCTTTTGAGAAAACTTTTTTCTTTTTAGAACTGCAAATGTTAGTGGTTAGTGGGAGCCCTTGGCAGGTCTTGAACCCAAGACCTCAAGGAAACCACTTAGTGGAGATATTACTTAGAATCATAACCATTGTAGCAACTTAGAATCATAACCATTATATGTTCTTTTGAGTTTTGAAAAAACATGATGGGCGATAAAACAACTTTCACAACTGAGAGACTATATTAAATTGCAGATATTACTTATAATCACAATCATTGTAGCAAAGTAGAACATCCAAGCTATATTAATATCTATTCAGTAGATAGCTGAAACGAAAACATGTTTACCAATTAGATAGGTATTGTGTATTCCCTTATCTCAGTCCTTTGCATCTGCGATTCCACCGCCTGTAATCTGAAAAGTGTGCCTTTTAGATGGTCGGTAAGGATATTGCTTCAGTTTCTGCAAGCACGCTGTTAACCCTTGCCTTTCCTAAACATCAACCTCACAGTAGCTGCTGAGATGAATACTCCATTCATAAAATTCCATATTCATAAGTTTGTCATATACACTGCAACGTTGAATTCTTCAGCAATCTTAATTAATCGGGAGAGCATCTGAGCCAGCTTTTGCTGCAATAGATTTTATATGCACAAATGATGTCACTTATGAACATACATATTGAAGAATACAAAATATCCAAAAGTGAAAGCAGAAGCTAAACCTCGCAATTTGCAAGTTCTCCTCTTCCAGTGAAGTCGGCTCGGAAGAATCAATAATCTCGGAAACATTCAGAGTGTGATCAGTGGACTAAAAAGTACAGGCTTGACTTGTTAGATATAGTCAACTCAAGAAAGACCCACCAGTAGTAGGTTCTTCAGCGATCTTTGCTGCCAAACCAAGGAGCATGTTGTATTGATGCTCGTATGTGTAAGCACGTGCATTGTCATAAGGAAACGACTTAACATTTTTATAGTAGGAAGGACAGCCACAAGCAATAACATCAATTGGGACATTAAGGTCAAACTAACTCACATAATAAGCTCTGGATACTGGAAAATGGGACAACAGATGAACGTGATCCTGATTTCTGAATAGATGTTGGGAGCATTGGTAACGTTGCGAGGTTTATTAACCACATATGTGACCCAAACCTATTTGTTCAGTGTGTTCTAAGCTCACACCATGATCTAAAACTAGCACGCATATTTATTGTTGCAGCTGAAAACATACCCCCAAATCAGGTGAATCTTTGTTCTTTCAGTGGTTGTCTCCTTTTTTGAATCAGGAACTCACATACGACTATGGGTATGCCTTTGATAGTGTTGTAGACGAGAATGGCATGGTGAAGACGCTAACATGCCACTGAGGTCAAAATGTCATGGAATGTTAACGTATTCGCCATGCCATTCTCGTCTACAACGTTATCTTGGGGATACCCATAGTCATAATCAGTTCCTGATTAAAAAAAAATAAACAAGAAATTTCCATCATTAGGCGAAACCTTAAAACCAATTATCACTACTGAAAGAAAAACATTAGCCTGCTTTGGGATATGTTTTCAGCTGTAACGAGAACTAGGCGGGCAATTTTTAGATCACGGTGATAGCTTAAAACGCACTGAGCAAGTAGGTTTGGGTCACAGCTGTGGTAATAAATAAATGTTCAAGTGTTCTAGATAGAAAAATAGTACCTGAAGAAAGTGAAATGACTGCTTATTGCAGGTTCTAAGAGTTTCTTTGATGTTTTCAATATCTTTAGCGGAATGAGGCACATTCGGAGTACTAATACTACACATCTTCTTATCCTAATTTATCTTGTTGCGTAATAAGGTCTTTTCGCTTCGGGTACACGGGAACTAATGCGTCTTTTAAGATCAGTAACAACGCCATTCGTGGATTGCGCAAACTGTCCGGTAACGGTGACTTGTAATTCAGACAATTCATATGGTCGGAATTACAAGTCACCGTTAACGAACAGTTTGGGCAATCCATGAATGATGTTGTTACTTATGTTAAGAGGCGCACTAGCTCGCGAGTACCCGAAGCGAAAAGACCTTATTAGCTCCCATCACATTGCCTCCCACAAACAACAGCAACAAGATGAATCAGAACAAGAAGAAGATTAGAGGTACCGAAACATCTAAGATGAATCAGTACTCTTTGTTTAAACTTATAAGTATTGTGTTGTTGCTAGTCATTCTTTTCGTTGGGATATGTCAATCAATCGCATATCCCAACAAAAGATAAATTTTCAACTTGAGGTTTTACTAAATCCACAATCAATAATTAAATCTGTATTATGCTAGATTCTTTAAAAATATTATTCTCGTTGTCCATTTTTAATGTGAACAGGTTGATAGAGGATGAGGTGTCAAGACCTAAGATTTTATCCGTTCTGGTGCACCCATTTGCGAATACATTGGAAAGCTTCAAAGAACAAGCGAGAGGGATGAAGTTGCTAGTAACGAATATATATTTGAAATCGATTGCGAGCAAACCATCAAAGGGATTGGATGAAGGGAGGTCAATATAATCTCTTTGATTGTTTGTTTGCAATCAATTTCAAATATATATTCATTACTAGCAACTTTATCCCTCTCGCTCGTTCTCTCAAGCTTTCCAATGTATTCGCGAACGGGTTCACCAGAAGGGATTAAATCTCTGTTGTTGACAGCCCACCCAAACATGTTCACATTAAATAAGGACAACAAGAAAAATATTTTAAATGAAATAAATTTTAGCATAATACAGTACATATTTAACAAACTATTGTGGATTTAGCAACCAAGTTGACATCCGCAGTTTGACCACATAATAAAACATCTTCTGTAACCTATTTTGTAGTTTATGTTATTCTGCAATTTAAACAATGGGTTATATACTCAGACCCACAAGTCTTCAGATTACAATAAATTTGAGGTGTAGTAAAACAATAGAAAGACCAACCTAACAGGTATAGATTGATCCATAAATTTCTGCAACAGAATGAGAAAGTGTAACAACAGGTGGATCGAAATGGAAAAATGTATATATTTCTTAGAAGATGAACTGACCTTCAAAGCCAAATTACCAATTTTAAGCTCATAATTCTTTAATTGATGTTTAGAGCAAAGTAAATCGTTTTGTCCTTTACCTTTATATTCAATCTCTTCTCTGTTATCCTTTGTAATGGTCCTGCAAAATTAAAGTCGTTGATTGAGAAGTTGCTCGGAGATTAACTACAAGGACCAAGTGATAGGAAAGGTGGTAGTGTCTATTCACGCGATTTACATAAGTATAGAATAAAACCAGTTATTCATTTGCTAAATGTTAGTGACCAGAAAATGACAAACTAATAATGAAAACTACCAAATACACTTCCACAAATAACTCGTACCATCTTATTGTAATCTTTTCACATGATGGATACTATTAAGCCAGTGAGAATGCAGACCTACGCCAACAATTTCAGCTTTTGAACAGAACTGATGACCAACATCAATACCTGAAAATTAAGAGCAGAGGTTTAATCTACAAGCATAAAGATAGATCTTACTAATCATCACATAAAGCAAGCCATAAGTTTGTATTTTGTAAAGAAAGCAACAATAATACACCTACCAAGCAAGTGGCCGATTCTTTTTTCACGGTACAAAGGTTGTTTATGATTCCTTATCTACATCATATACAAGTGATGGAAAAATTAAAGCAGGAGTAGTAACTATACGATAAATTTTTAGGCTAATCTTTGAACACCTATATATACAAGGGAAGATTGAGGATCTGTACCTCATGAGTGGCATAAACATCCAGACGACCGTTCAACTTGTTTCTTATAAGCTCCACAATCATTCTTTTTCTTGGCTTCATCATGCATGCATCAATATAAATTCTTTAGGACGTGTTCACAATGATACATTCATGCATGTTTAATACTAGTAATAGATCGATAAATGTGCAAGTGTTTGTAGATAGAGAAATAGTACCTGAACAAAGTGAAATGACTGCTTATTGCAGGTTCTAAGCGTTTCTTTGACGTTTTCAATATCTTTAGCGGAATGAGGCACATAAGGAGTACTAATACTACTCATCTTCTTCTTGTCCTAATTCATCTTGTTGCGTAATAAAGTCTTTTCGCTTCGGGTACGTCGGAACTAATGCATCTTTTAAGATGAGTAACAATGCCATTCGTGGATTGCGCAAACTGTCCGGTAACGGTGACTTGTAATTCAGACAATTCATATATCGTCTGAATTACAAGTCACCGTTACCAAACAGTTTGGGCAATCCATTAATGATGTTATTACTGATTCTAAAAGACGCACTAGTTCCCGTTCACCCGAAGCAAAATGACCTTATTAGCTTCCATCACATTGCCTCCCACAAACAACAACAAGATGAATCAGAACAAGAAGATTAGTAGTACCGAAACATCTAATTATGCTTCTAACACCCCCCGAAACTAACAATAACAAAACAACAACAACAAGCTAATACTAGAAGTAGTAGTATTAGCACTTTTTTTCCTATGAGACTGATCATTCCGCTAAAGATATTAAAAAGGTCAAAAAAACGCTTACCGGGAAAACTGTCACCGACGCACAAATATTGTTGACTGAAATTGTGTGAGAACGGCGTTGTCGCTGAGAAAGTATATCCCTCAACCTTTCCCATCGCGCTTTCCCTGGCGACATGTTAACTAGTAAGTAGGCTACATATCTTCTGGTGTAAATGTATCGAATGAATTAAACGAAAGGAAGGCTTTAATTTAAAGGTGTTTCTTGGGCTCTAAATTTATTTAAAATTATAGTATATTCTTTTTATCTTCTATTTTTGGTTAAATAATATTTGATTTCTGTCAAATTTGTAATCAGTTAGACTTTCATTTTTATCAAGTACTACTTAGTAACTAGTAAGTAGGCTACATATCTTGCATTTACTTAGGATTGATTTTATAGAATTGTTTGTGATAGCGAGCTATGTGTGTATTCAAATTCAAATTCAAATTCAAATTAGGTAAAACAGATAATTCTTAATTGACAAAAAATTCTTTAATTAAAAGTACAGATTGTATTACTCCGTAAGTCCGTAGTACTCTAAAATATAGGGTTACATGAAATTACATGTCGATACAATTTTTTTTTTTTTGAGAAAAAGGATGATTGGTTATGTTACCAAGTGTCTATTTGTGTGTCAAAGGCTATCACAATATTCACAACGCACACGCTTAATAAATATTTTTTCATGATCAATATACATTGCAAAATAATCAAATATGACAACTCGATTAATAAATGATGATGTGCACAAAACTAACTTGATAATTTCTTTTTTCTTTTAACGACATCTTCTAATTTTTTTTTTAGAAATGCAAAGTTATATTGAAAAAATTAATTAAAAAAACCCAAAGAGCTACAAGATGGAGAGCGCCTAACAAATACCCAAAAACTAAGGGCCCAAATTTTTCATAATTTTTTTTTCTAATTTTATAAAGAAGGAATCATTCCTTTCCTTAGAAAAGAGTTGAAAATTTTAAAAACTTCTTTAAATATTTTTATTTCAAAAAGTGAAAAAATGTTTAGGTGGAAGGAGAAAAAAATAGAAAAATATAAAATATGATTTAAGTTCATTTGGATATCAAACTTTATTTGGATACTAGGGACTAATCTCCACCACTCATCTCCATCTTAATCTAATAGATAAGATTAAACATAAAACAAATTTCCTCTTTTTTTCAAACATTAATATCTTTTAAACCGTCAATCGTTATACGAAAAAAAATATACCATAACGACGGGCATTTAATTATCTTTCTACAGATATGCTATATGATATACTTTCGACAAATTATTTTTTTTTCCGTAATTTATCATATATGATACTAAATATCATATATTATAGTAACACTGGTATCATATATGATATAACTTATCATATATGATATAAACCAATATCATATGATATAAACCAATATCATATGATATAAACCAATATCATATGATATAAACCAATATCATATATGATTCTGTAATAATTTGTAACATAACACTAATATCATATATGATAAAACACTATTATCATATATGATATTTTACGCAAATTTAAAAAAAAAACGATTTTTTTTCTTTAAAAGTATATCATATTGCATATCTGTAGAAAGCTAATTAAATGCTCGTCGCGATGGTATATTTTTTTCCGTTTAACACTTAACGGTTTAAAAGATATTTAAGTTTTAAAAATAAGTGAAATAATTAAATACTTTTAATCTCAACCATTAGATATGATGAGGATGGATGGTGGGGATGAGTCCCTTAGTATCCATGATAGATATGGTATCCAAAATAACTTGACTCATAAAATATAGTTTTCTATTTTTCTATGTAAAAGTGGAGAATGAAAATTTTTTATTTTTTGAAAAATATTGAAAAAGTGCAACTAAACAAGTTTTCCGTTTTTCACTTTTCAAATAAAATGTTTTTTAGAAAAGTGGGAGATTTTTCTGCAACTAAACAGAATCTAAATATCCAAACTAAATAAAACAACAAACTACATTATCTGAGCAAATGAACTATAAACAAGACCAAAACTCCTAAAGCAATGGTGTCAAATATATGTTGCTCTACAAGTGTTCGAAACCCACCCACACCAGTTAAGGTTCTTACGAGAACGTCTATTAGATGTCTAAAGAAGAGAAAGTCCATGAATAGATGGAAAAATGTCGATCTTCTTGTCTAACATTGTCGACATCATCTTCTTGTGGAGCATACACAATCCGATTCCTCGAATTCCATATTGCCCACAAAGCAACATAGCAAACCCCATCTAGAATATTCGCCACCCATTTATTATCAATAACCACTTTCCTAAGTATTATATCATGAAACGATGTATCTGCCTTGAGCTAATCCTCCACCAATTCTATATTTTTGACCAAATGATCTTAGCTTTGGTGCAACGATATAGACAATGCTCCACGGTTTCCACTTCATTTTCCAGATTACATAACACACATCGATTACTAGCGAGTCCACGCCTCGAGCGAGGAGGTTGGCACGAGAGGGGAAAAGATCCATGAAAGCTCGCCATATGGATATATTAACTTTACGTGTAACCCAAGGGTTCCATATAAAATTTTGGCTTGTTTTTACTACTCCAATGGTTTTAGATTCCAGCAAACAGAAAAAAATATATTACCGAGAATTTTCCGGACGGGTGCAAGGACCAAACACATCTGTCACTTGTGTCCAAAGAGAAGACTAACTTACCAATTAGTCTTATCATTTCTACAAGATCAATAGCCGCACGACCACGCGGGTTATACCGCCAAGCCCATTTAACATGCCACGCCCCATTTTCAAGGTACCAGCGATCACTAACCTTACCATCTTTATTTGTTTCTAGCATGTATAATCGAGGGAAAAAATTTCATCAGCTTCTTACCTTCCTTGCACCAAATGTCACTCCAAAGAGTGTTTGAGAGCCGCTTGAAACCTTTTTTTATTACATATCTTTCGAAAAGAATATCTAATAAGTCAATGTCTTTGCAGTTACTCAAAATATTATGCCAAACCCCAAAACACACAATAGAAGAGTTGTTTGGTTCAAACCCTCCATGTGGCCCGTATATTTCTTTGATCCCCTTTCGCCATAAAGCATCTTCCTCATTACAGAATCTCCATTTGCATTTTCCTGATAAATTTAAATTTTTATCTTTCAAACGCCCTAAACCTGATCTGCCATGTCTTTTACTTGAACAGTCCTTTTGCCACTTTACCCAGAAAATCTTTTTTTACATCTTTTAATCTAACAAATATATATTTCACATATACCGCTAGCGAGATTTGAGTTTACAATCTTCGGTTAACAGAGAATTCATTTACCACTTGACCAAAGTCCAAGTGTATGCATCAATGTACATTTTAGTATTGGGCACAAAATTATAGGAAAATGTAGCTATAAGTAAAAAGATTTGTTTAACCAAGATTATGTTGATTTATAACAAGTACGAGCATACGGTAACGAACTATAAATTTCTCAAAAGATATAACGAGTATATTGATAATTAT
This sequence comes from Glebionis coronaria, assembly GCA_025667525.1. Taxonomy (NCBI): domain Eukaryota; kingdom Viridiplantae; phylum Streptophyta; class Magnoliopsida; order Asterales; family Asteraceae; genus Glebionis; species Glebionis coronaria. Next base: position 490,645,041 of record CM046878.1, read on the forward strand.
CAAGGATCAACTACTGAATTAAACCTAAATAAATATCATTCTTAATTAGAAACATAATCTCATGAACCAAACACAGCATAGGTTCATTTACGATGGTTAACTAGTATTACAAATGAGTCCACATTTACTTATAAGACTCGAGAATACTTTGCAATATGTGAGGAAGTCTTCTAAGCTTTCTAGAATGCTTTGAGGGATCCATCTAGACTTCTCTATAATGTTTGTATGCATATCTAAAGTACCATGAAGTGTATAAATAAATGAGACTTTCAGTTAGACCAAATTATCTCACAACTTACTCGTATGTTCTCATATAAAAAATGTAGTCGAAAATGTAAAAATAAAGAACAAGTAGCCATGCATGTCACAAATTAGGATGACAAAAAAAACTAAATCCAATGAGAAAACTCGAGGCTTAAAAGATTTAAGACGGGATGGGGCATGTTTATCGGGTTACGGGGTGGGTTTTTGGATATTAGCGGGGATTCTTATCGAGTTTGGGGTGGGGACATGGCATAACGTCCCAACTCGCTCCGTCTAGAAACTATATATACTTGTAATTATGTTATACTCATGTATTTTATGTTATTGTTTACGTAAAAAAATCAATATTGTCAACTTTTTTATAGTTTAATATCTTTACAACATTGCAAGTTTTCTAAACCTTCTTTTATGCAATGTTTAAAAAAAAGTTATTTTTAGTGTTGTTATCGTCTTTATGTATAATTTGTTGAAAATATATAAAGGATACTAATTAATGAAGTATATTATTAATGAGTTAGGTTAATTATCCAAATTATTACATATATAAAAATATAGTGTGAGAACTGTAATAAACAGGTAACAATGTATATTTACTGAAATAATATGCTCGTGGCCCAATAAGATTCCCAACGAGGATTGGATATAGTATGGGGGAGCGGATCCTTCAAATAGAGCACCTCAATAAAAACCCAATTAGGACTCGGGCGGGTTTGGGGCGTAGTTTACTTATCGGGTTTAGGAGTGCAGATTGGTTGCCCAGCCCTAAACTTACATATTTGATAAAATGTAAATCATATCATCGTCCTAAACCTAACTGGTTACTTTCAGTTCGCAAAACAACCTAATTGAAACTGTACTCAAAGGTGGGCATTTCTCATTTTTATAGGAACTTTTATAACTGAAACAATGGTATCTCCAATTATAACCCCCTACGGTTTAGCAGGGTAAATTCTAGACTTTGTTATAAAATGCAACAATACTCTTTACGAACATGTTCTTAAACAACTTTATTTGACAACATCGATATTAGTAATAAAGTTACAAATAAAAAATATAAGAATGTGTTTGGGTGAGCCAACCTAAGATAACTAATTCTAACCCAAACTCATATCAAACGGCTTCGCACTCAACCTTAAGTTTCTTATATATTACAATATCCAAAGTAAAAGATAAATTCAAATCATACCTTCATTTCTGGATGATTAATCTTGAGAGTTTTGCACGCCATATCAACAACCCATATCTACAATAAATGTTGAAAGATGTCATAATAGTTTTATATAGTTGACGGATGACACAAACATGTAAACAAGTGTATGTCATAACAATATAATATAAGATATAGTTCTTGACTTACGGTTTCAAGCTTCACACCAAAAAATCTTGTTCCGTAACAAAGGCCAGTAGACATGGCTCTGCAACTAGCGTACAAATCAAGAGGCGTCAGCGTGGAACCTTCACTTTCATAACTCTTCGGGGTATTCTCTACTTCATGAGACTCGTATCGTCGTATCTTAGGAACGATGAGTCACTCTTTGGAATGACACACTCCGAAAGTTAAAATAAACCAACCTAACTATATTTTCTTATAAAAAATCACTAGTATATTATAATTAAGATATATAATTAAACAAAAAATTATGTACATTAAAAGTAAAGGGATTTACATGAATGTATGGTACTAAAGGTAATTTGTTTTGAGTATTGCATGTCATAGTAATAATCCATTCATGTGAGTACCTCCTCCTTCTTCTTATTCGTGTCAACCTTTTATAAAAAGCTCATGACATTAGATTATTAAACACACAACACATATACAATATATAGTTGACAAAAAAAATGCTGGTAATAGTAATCTACAATCTACATATATGAAAGTTTTTAAGAGGTTGGGTGAATTATTCATATAAAGAAAATGTACAATACAATAAAAAGTAAGATATACACGTACGCCAGGAGGAAGTTGTACAACTGTGATGTTTGAGATGATACAATGGATAATCATCTATTAGTTTCAAATAAAAGACTCGTCATCTATCAATAAGATGAGCTTGACTTTTTATGACTTGAAGAAGTATATATGGAGTCATTGTTCACCAGATTAGCAAACTTGCAATGCATATCCCAATTGAAGGTTATAACATAAAAAGAAGATTAGCAATTTGTTAATATCACTGTATCTTCGGCTCCACAAAACCATTGAGGTGAGAAGTACAATTGTTCATCCACAGTTTCAAATAACTCGACAATCCTAGCAATATAATCAGACTCACCTTATTCATCCTACAAAATAAAATAAACCATATATTAAAATAATATTATGACCACAATTTAATTTATGGTTTAAAGTTTGGATTGGTATTTACATGATTTAAAGTGATAGGTTATGTTATTGTTGATAAATTGTTATTAATTGAATTATGGGTTAAAGATGACAATTTATAGGTTTGGTTTTTTTGATTTAGTTGTTAATTTTGGTTGGAGAAGTGCGTTATGTGTGTGTGTTTTATGTGTAAAAGAGATAGAATCTGGCAAACAATATGATAGAAAAAGTATAAAATATGACAATAAAAATATAAAAAATGTATATATATATTTATTGTTTTATATATTTTTTGAACCTTTCAAAAATAAAATAAAAAGACTTCTTAAAGAAAAACTAAATTTTTAGTTAATTACAAACTTTCATTAGTATAAAGGACTAATACTGAAATAATGTAAGTGATTATCGTTAATTTAGCATGTTATAGTAGCTCAAGTAAGTCATTGCTACACACAAAAACGAATTTTAAATGTTTAATGATTCTTTTAAAAAAATAGTTGACTACACAGAAAAAAATATGATAAGTTGATTTATAATTAAATTCTCAAAGTCGTTAGTTTACAACAAATCTCATTATTCAATAACTAAAGAACTCATTAGTTGTTAACCTGTTAACGAAATGTTTTCATGAAGCCATGAAGGATTATAAACTTACTTCAAGTGAAGTTAAAAAGTTTGTTCAAGAGGCCGTTATTTTTTACGTGTTAAAAACATAAGTTTTTTGCGTCTGAATTTCATTTTTTTAGCAAATTCAACAAACTAAAACACCAAAATAAATGAAACAACTAAGCACATTCTCGTTTTAGAATGTTCATTTCCTGAAAGCAAAATTCGTCGCAGCCAGATAAGCATGCCGTGAGCCGAACTTGAGCATTATTTATCTACTAATAATAGAATCAAAATGCCTTGTTATGAATCTTTCACAAAAAACAAAGTATTTTGTTAAACAAAACTCGGGTAAAGAAACTAGATGTTTCTTTTATTTCGTCTAAAAAGGGTTCTTGTAATTGTCTATTGAAGAATATTGATAATCCTTAAGGTTTCTAGAGAGAGTGGGTTGGAAGACACACTTAGAGAAAGCACATAAGAGAGAAAATAACATTGGATGTGTGAAAAGTGAAACAAACAACACCCTCTCCATGTAAGGAGAGGGTTTATATATCAATGACCACAAGCCAATCATGGGCTTGACATGAGCTTTACCTACAGGCTTAGGCTCGGTTAGCTTACTAACTAACTTAATACTATCTATGAGCTCGCTAATATCGTTGGAGTGACTGATACTTCTAATAACATAAAACGTATTCCTAACAATCTCCACATAAATGAGGTCACTCCAAGTTATAAAGTTTTAAAACTAGCATACTATGCATGTCTTTAGTCTTGAGCTCGTAGTCCATCATTTTCTTTTCTTTACTGTATATAAATCGAACACAAGTATTCGGAATAAACCTTCAATGGTTAACAATCATGTGGATCAGACATAATTATTGGGTTATTTCATAAGTCTCATGACATTGAACGTTAACATATTATATTTCAACCCACAACGCACCTAGCCAAGTGCGTATATTTCTCTTATACAATGCATCCGATGTGCTCCAATACACTAGTGCTTCACTGCACCTCGCGATAGCTAATCGCATCGGACAGGGCGTCATCCCGATAGATCTATCCACAGTATTAGCGTTCACTCACACCGAGTAATTAACAATACATGATAAGTGGCTTCTTGAGGCTATAAGCAAACTTATTTAAATAACTTTCACCTAATCCCTTGTGTTCCATTTTAAAATAAATAGGGTTTACCAGAATTTCTGGTTGCACCCATTCATGGGTTTATAGCAACATCTTGTTGTACCCTTCATTTTCAATAAATACTTTTCAAGTAAATAGAGTTTCCACAACTTCTAGTTGCAGCCATTCATAGGTTTACCGCAACTTATATTTGTACTCTTATTTTTAATAAATAAGCATGTTATCCCCCTCGCAAGTTTCTAAAACAATTAAAGAATTTAAAAGCGAGGCTATAGACTCACCTGGAATTGCACGAGAAACTAGTAGCAGTGAGACGATCGCCGATGATGAAGATGCCTGATAAAACACGAAAGTCGCAACCTATCAAATAAGATGCGTACTTAGTAACATACCTAAGTATTCAAAATTTACTTAGTATATTAAAAATAAACGACTCAAAATAGTGTAGAGACATGGTCAACCAATGCAAGTGAATCCATACTATCCCATTTATCCAACACTATTCGTTTAAACACTTGCACTCTTGACATTGACCCGTCATAAGACGCCAAGTCAACGCAAGCCAAACTATTACTTTACTTCACTCGGACCAGTAACTAAGTCATTGATATAATGATTAAACACTTGAGTAAGTCACCATCTCCAATAGTGAATACTCAAACTCATGCCACACGAGCATTGAACTACATGTCCAAAATACAAATCAGCACGTACACTCCAAATGTACGCAGCAATCTACCCTATCTAGACTTGACCGATTTTGATCAAACTTGGTTTCAAGGTCTCTTATAACCTGTATAAGACCCAACCAAAGTTTGAGCCAAAGTTCACATTTTAAAATCTATCAGCTCTACACTGTACACAACTCTAAAATTTGGGGCAGAATGTATACCCATTTTATAAAATCGTTTATACCACTTTTAAAAATACTATCATGACATTTTGCCTTTTAAAATCACTACTAGACTCATCATACTAAGTATATAAATATTAAAAACCAGTAGTATCATTTATATAACCACTCCTAAAGTCCCCGAGAGCTGACCCAAAATCAACCAAAATTTCGGATTGTGCCAATTTGCATCTCCCGGTACACGAATAATCAATCTATCAGAACTTCCTCCTCGTTTTGAGTTAGAAGCTCTAATTGGTACCAAAACGAAGCTTAAGAAAACATCTACAACAATATCAAATCATTTCATCCTATAATCAGATTTAAGAATACCAAAATTTCCTTGAAACTCACTGATGTAAAATACCCATTTAAAATTCACATCAAATCAAAATTTTGACCCATTTTAACAAGATCCATATATCTAATATCATCTATCCATCATCCTAATCAACTCTTATAACCCCTAAATCACTTGCATGTCCTATTTTAACAAAATCCACTCAAAATTTATACATGCAACAGATAAAAAAAATTATAACAACAAATAACACTACATAAAATCATAAAAAAGTAGATCAACAACCTTTCTTCTTCATCCATTGATTTTAAAAAAAATAGATGTTCTTGCATGTTGATGATTTTTACACCAAAATGATCACAATCAAATTTGTGATATAGGTCTTTGTTTTGATCATCAAGATTCAAGGTTAAAATCAAAAATTTTGGGGTTTTGTTGTGTTGGGGTTCACGGCCAAAAAAAGAAAGAAAGGAAGAGAGAGATTTTTGGTGTACATGTTATGTGTGTGTGGAAGTAGGTGGGAAAATGCCTTTTATATGGTGGGTGGGGGTATATTTTGTAAATAGTGGATAGTTTTGGACGAATATGCAGTTAAATAATTTAAAGGATAAAAAATGACTATTAGTAAATTTTGAAAATATTCACGGGACTCGGGTTTCGTAAAAATACTTTTCAGAAGTTAAAACGCATCATAAATATAATAATATAGTTTTCGACACGACTTAAAATGTAATTAAAACAAAAACGTCAAAAATATTAAATATCGAAACAATCGATAATAGAACGTAAATTTTTGGGCATTCGTCGGTATCACGATCACTAGTAGTCCTCGTCACTAGTCAAAATGTAAAAACACGAGAAACAAAATTAAATACAATGAATTCATTCTTATGATAATTTTGAGAATATAATATCGGTACCTAACGTATTCCTTGCCGGTTTTCATCTAAACAAAATTCTTACGTTAAGTTTCAAGCCATAACCTTTTCGGTTAGCCGATAATTTAAAGTTATCATTAAAGTAAATACATAATATGTAATGGTCAAGATTAAAATAGCGACCTGAAATTGACGGATTGTCACATCCTCTCCACCTAATTGGGATCTTAGTCCCGAAGATCAACTTGCGTTCTTCCTCGATCGCTCGTTGAAATCAAAGAGATAAATGTATTTTGGTCCTCGTCTTGAGTTCCATCAGACTTGACAATAGGAATTCGACTTTGCTTGAGTTGCCTAACTCCCTTATCGATAACATCAACAAGTTCTTTACTGAAATGCAACTTACCATTGTTTCATACTTTGTCAAGAAGGATAATAGGGTCTTCGTCAGAAAGATATTTCTTTAGGTTCGTCACATGAAAAAGTATTGTGAATTCCTTGTAACTCTCGAGGTAATTCTAGTTTGTATGCCACCGTACCTACACTCGATATCATCACGAATGGTCCAAACTAACGGGGACTTAACTTCCCACGTTTTCCAAAATATATAACACCTTATCCATGGTGATAGCTTTGGCATAAATTTTCCACCTACCTCGAATTCCAAAGGTTTTCGCTTCACATTGTCATAACTTTTATGTCTACTATAAGCGGTTAACAAACGATTCTTAGTTCGCGCAATCATTATATTTATCGGAATAAAATGAGCAGAGTCAATTAGTCAATTTGACACAAAATGAATCAAATCCAGACTGAGTTTTCGAGAGCTTAACAATGAATCCATTGTAATTTGCTCGAGCTCCCAAATGATAACGAATAACACAAATCTTAATCACTTAAAGGATTATTTATCTCTTTTTAATCCATAATACATTGTAGGCTCTTACTCTCGGTGGATATCGTACATTCAGTGCCATACATTTAAAGTGTCCAAAGGAGAACAGGAAAAATCACCGCATTCAATTACAGTCATAGGTTGTGCAGTTTCCTCATTCTTCCTAGGTTTCCTACAAGCATACACAAATCAAACAGATCTAAATCCTTTAAGAGATGCATCACAATAAACAACAAGATCTTCACTCCCTTCGGGTAATGGTAAGATTGGCGCACTGTAGAGTTTTTTTTCAGGTTTTTGAAAGCTTCTTCTTCGTCATCGCCCCACACATACGGTTTATTCTTCTAAGTCAGCTTAGTTAATGGTTTCAACATCAAAGATAATCCTTCAATAACCCTTCGGTAATAACCAGCCAAACCTATAAATTTTCGTTCTTCAGTTGGAGTAGTTGGAGCATTCCAATTTGACGGCTTTGATCTTCCCAGGATCGACATGTACCACACATTTATCAATCACATGTCCGAGAAATTGTACGGAATTAAGCCAAAATCACACTTTGAGAATTTAGCGTACAACTTTTTGTTCTTTAATAAGTTCAAGATAATTCTTAAGTGTTCTGCATGCTCTTCGTTTCTCTCAAGGTATATTAGAATATCATCGATGAACACGATCACGAATTTATCAAGATACGGCCTACAAATTTGATTCATTAAGTCCATGAATACAGCAGGTGCATTGGTCAAACCAAAAGGCATAAACCGAAATTATAATGACCATAACGAGTTCTAAACACCGTAATAGGAATATCTTCCTCGCTTATTGAAGTTGATAGTAAACAGAACGAAGATTAATCTTGGAGAAAACACGAAAATCTTGAAGTTGATCAAGTAGATCATAAATTCTTGGAAGTGGGTAACGATTCTCAATCGTTAGCTTATTCAGCTCTCGGTAATTGATGCATATAGAACAAACCATCTTTCTTCTTAACGAATAGAATAGGAGTTCCCCAAAGTGACGAGCTCGGTCGAATAAAACTTTCGTCAGATAGTTCTTGCAACTGCATAAATAATTCCTTCAGCTCGGATGGTGCTAGTCGACATGGCGCACGTGCCACGGGTGCAACACCAGGAATTAGATCGTTTTGAAATTATATTTTCCTTTGAGGCGGAAGCCCTTTCAAATATTCCGGGAACACTTCAGAATAGTCACGAATGACTAGAGCATTTCTACTAACTTCTCTTACGATTTCTTCTTCGATACATGAGCTAGGAATAACTCACAACCTTTTTCAATAAAGTTACGAGCTCTAATGCACGAAACGATTTTTAGTTAAAGATACAACAACTCGTTCACTAATAACTTGGCGCATTTGTGCGTTAGTCATAGCTTCCTTTGACTGCATGATTCTTGTGCAACGCAAATCAAATCATAATGAGTATTCATTCTATAGTTGCGTTATACCACGAAAATTTAAAAGAGAAAACAAAGAAAGATAATAATAGAACAATGTAGAATTAGGAATCAAAAGATAGTCATTCCATTGATCAAACTAGTACAAGTTGTATTGTCAAGCATTATATATTATCATCGTCTAATGTTATACAACTTAGAAGACTAGTCCTACTAACTGATGTCATGGTTTAGTTAGTGATTATGAAAAGATACTACAACTGATAAACTAATCCACTTAGAGTTACTAGGTGATTCGTGTGGTTAAGAAGGCTCTTTGATCCCACTAGAAGAAGATTGCTTCAGTGTCTTTCTGGAATGCTTGGTATCCTCCTGAATTGGCGGTTTTGGAACAGCCCCAATACAACCACCCCACGATCAAAGAATTAGAGGAAAAAAATCAAAAAATGAGTCAATCAAACGAATTACGAGTCAATGAGAGTTTAATTACGCAGATGCTATATGCTTAACCCCACACGTTTATAAATTATTATTTCCATGGATTAATCAAATCCATCCAAATAAGATTTAGAAATTTGTGGTTCAACAATTTATAATATCATTGTTCAAATAAATGGCCAATTCATTTCAATAAGTCGATTATAAATCACCTTATTTAAGTATCGCCAGCTCAACGCAAAAGATCATGATCGAAACAAATGAGAAATCGATTTAACAGAAAATGATCAGTGATATGATATGGAATCCCGGTTGGCATGTGAATACCATACCAATCAATCTCAATTCCTAACAAACAACAAGTACAATCTCAGACAAACTTGTTTCTAGCAAAACAGTAGAATGTCAAAGATTAATGAAAATAAGAATAAAATTTACTAAACAAAATGAACGAATTGATAAATCAAGAATAAGAACCAAAGAATTAAAATCCTTGTAACCAAAAGAATATCATCGAGAATATTAACCATTTCGTTGGGATAATGTATATCCACAACTTAGTTAGTCTCGGGAATAACAGGATTAACTTCAGCATTAGCGTTAAAATTACTAGGGTGGCTTCATGACAATCTACGTCGTATAAATATCTTGTATAAGTATAAAATTATCATTTATAATTAAATAAATGAAAACATATCTTGTAATTCACAAGTACAAATAATCGATAAAGATTACAACATATATATATAATCCCATATACATATATAAATACTCTCATTCTCGTCCATTGGCAACTCGGAGGTTTCGCTTGCAAATATTATAGTTAAAAGATTTCAAAAATTCATTTTTGGAACATCTTTTCGTTTTCTATAACTTGAGCTCTGATACAAATCTATAACACCCCCAATTTCGGGTCATAGCAGCGGAAGGGTTCTTTGGTGTTACTATCATGATTCAAGCTCATAATCATAGAAAACGACTCAAAACTAGTCATTTTGATAAAACATCCATTCATACATTATTTAAAGATAAAACTTCACACATGGTCCCAAATAAGTTTAAAGCTTACAAAACACAACCAACGTTAAACGTTGTCTTGAATGGATACATTTTATAAAAGCGGGCCAAAACATTTCAAATATGCAAGCTTCACGAAACCGCCTTCCTCGAGTGACTTCCTCATGGACCTGAGATAAAGACATGCTATAAAGTCAACAAAATATGTTGGGTGAATCTACAGAGTTTAAAGTATATAAATCGAACACAAGTATTCGGAATAAACCTTCAACGGTTAACAATCATGTGGATCAGGCATAATTATTGGGTTATTTCATAAATCTCATGACATTGAAAGTTAACATATTATATTTCAGCCCACAACGCACCTAGCCAAGTGCGTATATTTCTCTTATACAATGCATCCGATGTGCTCTAATACACTAGTGCTTCACTGCACCTCGCGATAGCTAATCGCATCAGACAGGGCGTCACCCCAATAGATCTATCCACAATATTAGCGTTCACTCACACCGAGTAATTAACAATACATGATAAGTGGGTCCTTGAGGCTATAAGCAAACTTATGTAAATAACTTTCACCTAATCCCTTGTGTTCCATTTTAAAATAAATAGGGTTCACCATAACTTCTGGTTACACCCATTCATGGGTTTATAACAACATCTTGTTGTACCCTTTATTTTCAATAAATACTTTTCAAGTAAATAGAGTTTCCACAACTTCTAGTTGCACCCATTCATAGGTTTACCGCAACTTATAGTTGTACTCTTTATTTTTAATAAATAAGCATGTTATCCCCCTCGCAAGTTTCTAAAACAATTAAAGAATTTAAAAGCGAGGCTATAGACTCACCTGGAATTGCACGAGAAACTAATAGCAGTGAGACGATCGCCGACGATAAAGATGCCCGATAAAACACGAAAGTCGCAACCTGTCAAATAAGATGCGTACTTAGTAACATACCTAAGTATTCAAAATTTCCTTAGTATATTAAAAATCAACGACTCAAAATAGTGCACAGACATGGTCAACCAATTCAAGTGAATCCATAATATCCCATTTATCCAACTTCGTTTAAACACTTGCACTCTTGACATTGACCCGTCATAAGACGCCAAGTCAAAGCAAGCCAAACTATTACTTTACTTCACTCGGACCAATAACTAAGTCATTGATATAATGATTAAAAACTTGAGTAAGTCACCATGTCCAATTGTGAATACTCAAACTCATGCCACACGAGCATTGAACTACATGTCCAAAATACAAATCAACATGTACACTCCAAATGTACACACCCAGACTTGACCGATTTTGATGAAACTTGGTGTCAAGGTCACTTATAACCTGTATAAGACCCCGCCAAAGATTGAGCTAAAGTTCACATTTTCAAACCCATCATCTCTACACTTTACACGACTCTAAGATTTGGGGCAGAATGTATACCCGTTTTATAAAATCGTTTATACCACTTTTAAAAAGACTATCATGACATTTTACCTTTTAAACTCACTTCTAGACTCATCATACTAAGTTTATAAACCTTAAAAACCAGTAGTATCATTTATATAACCACTCCTAAAGTCCCCGAGAGCTGACCCAAAATCAACTAGAATTTCGGATTGTGCCGATTTGCATATCCCGGTACACGAATAGTCAATCTATCATAACTTCCTCCTCGTTTTGAGTTAGAAGCTCTAATTGATACCAAATCGAAGCTTAATAAAATCTCTACAACAATATCAAATCATTTTATCCTATACGCAGACTTATGAATCCCAAAATTGCCTTCAAACTCACTGATGTAAAATACCCATTTAAAATTTACATCAAATCAAATTTTTGACCCATTTTAATAAGATCCACACTTCTAATATCATCTATCCATCATCCTAATCAACTATTATTACCCCTAAATCACTTGCATGTCCCATTTTAACAAAATTAACTCAAAATTTGTACATGCAATAGATTAAAAATTATTTTTTATAACAACAAATAACACTACATAAAATCCGGGCTCCGGCTTGGTCAGCCAGTGTTGCCTAGGTAATTTACCAGGATATGCCTTCCTTTTTTGGTGGGTGTCTCGTTTAAAAAAAAATAACACTGCCTAATCTCATAAAAGAATAGATCAAGAACCTTTGTTCTTTATCCATTGATTTTGAAAAAATAGATGTTCTTGCATGTTGATGATTTTTACACCAAAATGATCACAATCAAATTTGTGATATGGGTCTTTGTTTTGATCATCAAGATTCAAGGTTAAAATCAAAAATTTTGTGGTTTTGTTTTGTTGGGGTACACGGCCAAAAAAAGAAAGAAAGGAAGAGAGAAAGATCTTTGGTATACATGTTATGTGTGTGTGAAAGTAGGTGGGAAAATGCCTTTTATATTGTGGGTGGGGGTAGATTTTGTAAATAGTGGATAGTTTTGGACCAATATGCATTTAAAAAATTTAATGGGTAGAAAATGACTATTAGTAAATTTTGAAAATATTCACGGGACCCGGGTTTGGTAAAAATACTTTTTAGAAGTTAAAATGCATCGTAAATATAATAATATAGTTTTCGACACGACTTAAAACGTAATTAAAACAAAAACGTCGAAAATATTAAATACCGAAACGATCGATAATAGAACGTAAATTTTTGGGCATCCGTCGGTATCACGATCACTAGTAGTCCTCATCACTCGTCAAAATGTAAAAACACGAGAAACAAAAATAAATACAATGAATTCGTTCTTATGATAATTTTTGATAGTATAATATCGATACCTAACGTATTCCTTGCCGGTTTTCATATAAACGGCATTCTTACGTTAAGTTGCAAGCCATAACCTTCTCGTTTAGCCGATAATTTAAAATTCTCATTAAAGTAAATACATAATATGTAATGGTCGAGATTAAAATAACTACCTGAAATTGACGGATTGTCACACCTGACGTGAGAAAGATGCCTTCATTTCAATACACATCCAAAGTCTTAATCTTTAGCTCTCTCGAAATCTTTGATGTATTAAATTTTTGGTATGAGCATGTAGGTACGACTTTAGTTCGTACATGGCGACGCCACCTTCTTGATACACTGCATAAACTAGTCAGTAACAAAAGATAGATACAGACGAAATGGCTTTGTCATTAGCCCTAAATCAGTAGCGTTTTACCTGCGGTCGATGAAGACCATTAGAGGGTATTAAATATCGTACCTATGATCAGATAGGTTATTTTAAGAACCTCATTGAAAGGATTTATTGGCTATAATAGTATGTTCTCTTTACCTGACCGTCCCAAGGCAGACTGTGACAATAAGAGTGAATCATTTAGACAAAAATTATTCGACTGGTTGAAGCCATCAATTCAGATTCTTGGAACAAGTTTGATTCAATTAAAAATCGCGCCATCGTTGCTTTTCATTTGCCAAAAGCTTGATTCGTGCAGAATCTTGCAAGCTACCTACCGTAGTGTTGTTTGATGTTGACACTCGAAGAAGGGGCGAAGCTTATAAAGGGCAGGAAGCAGGGGCGAAGCTAGAAAATAAGAGAGAAAATAACATTGAATGTGTGAAAAGTGAAACAACCAAAACCCATTCCATCTAAGGAGAGGTTTTATATACTAATGACCACAAATCGGTCATGGGCTTGACGTAAGCTTTACCCACGGGCTTAGGCCCGTTTAGCTTACTAACTAACTTAATACTATCTATGAGCTCGCTAATTTATATCGTTGGAGTGATCTATACTTCTAATAACAGAGAACGTATTCCTAACAATCTCCCCATAAAGGAGGTCACTCCAAGTTATAAAGTTTTAAACCTAGCATACTATGCTTGTCTTTAGTCTTGAGCTCATATGTAACACTCCCATTTTACCTTATAACAGCGAGAGCTAATTTGGGGTATTACTATCAAAGTACCTGTATAACCCGCATGATTTTACCATGAACAATAAACTTAGTAAACGTACGTACATATTAAAACTTTCCTTTTACATGAACATGTGTCACGATTGGTAATTACAGAAGTTAGGTACGTATTATTATCACGCTAAGTATTAAGTACGTGTTAGTACACGATAATTATTGACAATAATAATTATAATCACGAACATGAAATCACGAACGTAAAAATCACGAACATGTAATTACGTACTTAATTAATATAATACGATTAATATCGTTACGTACAAGTATTAAATTATAAAACGAACAATTATATCACGAATATACGAACGTACGAAGACGTCAATTAAAACACGGGAACACTTCGGGTTTTTCCCTTGTGGGCCCTACAAGCCGCGGCACCAACAAGAAAGGAGGGGGCCCAAGCCCACTTTTGGTTTAATTAAAGGAAACTAAAAAACACATAGTTTTTATAAACGTAATTTTTACAGAAAAGTTGAAAACCCTAGCCTCCTTGTTCCTTTTGGCCACCGGATATAACAAACACCAAGGGGTGTTTGATTTGATTTTTGGTTAATAAAATTCAAGTATCGTGTTCGTGTTATTGTTCTCCAATCATTACACGTATTCGGTAATCCATAAACCCTTTTATTTTTATTCTTTTTATTTAATTATGAACACATGAACATGGATTAAATAAAAAAGAATTAAAACATGTTAAACAAATCATGGGGTAAATTAAGGGTTTTGTTCTGGTTTGGTTGCTCGGCCGACACTCAAACCGAGAGCCCAAGGCTCTTGGCGTGTCTCCGTTCGCACCACCAACCGAGATCTATGATCTCGGTGATGTTGGTCTCGGTCGGCAGCAAGGGACAAGGGACCTCGACGCAAGTCGGGGTGTCCTTGTGGTTCGGTTGGGGCTTGGCAGCAGGCAACCACCACCACCGGCACACAGCCGGTGGCAGCGTGGGTCAAGCAGGAGGAACGTGGCACAGCAGGGGTAACCACCGGCACACAGCCGGTGGGAACCTACTGTTGGTCAGTGGCTAGCCGAGAGACGAACCACCGGCTTAAGCCGGTGGCAGTTTTAACAAGAACAGTGGCAACCGGCCGAGCCGGTTTGCCACTGTTAAAGGGGTGTTTGTTTGGTCCGGTTCAAGGATTATTCGGTCCGGTTCACGACATGTCTAAATTAAATTCATGGGTCCGGTTCATGACTAAAATGTACAAGTATTTATTTTACAAGTTATATTATTTAACAAGAGAATTAAATTAATTAACATGATTTATAATTAATTTAATTAATCATGGACAAAGGTTAATTATTATTTATTTAATAATACATGTTTTAACCTAAGTATTTACTTATTTAATTTAGACTATAGTATTAATTAATCATTAAGACATGAAATATAATTAATTAATAAATATGACTTAGGTTATAATTAATAAAGTATTAATACATGTTTTAACCTAAGTATTTTATACACCTTAATTTAGTTAAATCATGCTTATATTTAATTAAATCATATAACCTATAGTTTATTTAATTAGCATGATATTATTAATAAACTATACTATAATCACATGACTTATGATATTTAACCAGTAAGCTTAAGCTTATATTATTAGCTTATTAATCCAGCTTATTTCTAAATATGGAAACTTTCTAATTCTATAAACTTACTATTTTTGGAAACTTTCTATTTTTAGAAACTGATCTATTTTTGGAAACTTTCTCTTTTTGGAAACTTTCTATTTTAGGTAACCTGCTATTTTTAGAAAGTTACTTATTATTACACAACAAGTATTATAATACAAGAAATACAAGTAATATTTAATCAGAATACATAGAATACATGATAAACACAACATAACCTTAAAATCAGTAAAACAAGACATGAACATATAAAACAAGCTAAGACATGATATAAAGTCAGTTACGTACTCAGTAAACAGAATACTTATACATGTACCCTATTTATGTAGCATTAGTGAGATCGAAGTAGGACTTCCATTCTTTCGTCTTCTTCGTTCACTGGACATAAGGTATAGATTTCCCGTCCTTTCAGTATGGACATTCTTTCCTTAATAGGATTCCACGTTTGCAGCCAACTATTTTCCCAGTATTTGTTTTAATATGTTTGATTACTTATGTTAGTTAAGAGCCTAAGCCATATACATGCATGACCAGTGTCACCTAGTTATGGAGGTACCATAACCATAACACTAGAGGCACCGGTGTTATGACTTCCCCACGGTGAAGTGATTGCCCGTGGCGTCCCTTTTCAGCTTTGGCCATTATATTATATTATCATATGGGGCGTATGGGTGGATCCTAGTTACATGTTACCATTATTATCAGAATGAATACGATGTGTGCCTTGCATCCTTCACTAGGAGTTGATCCCTCCTACCCCGACTAATTAATTATAGACAACCCCTCTAATTGCATGACGAGGTCTCCCCTCCAAGTATTCATGCACGGTGGAACCTCATGACCTATATGGGATATTTGGCTAATTAATACATATTTTCATAGAAACATAAGTCTTTTCAAACTATAAAACCAGTTTTATGAACATGAATCTAGATTACTTAGAACTCATATTATTTCGCTGCTATTAGTCTTATATGCTTATGCTTTACATTTTATGCTTGTATATCCGTGCACTAAGCGTTATGCTCAACCGTTTTCATTTCATGTTCCCAAACGATAGGTACTCAAGGAGCTCGTAGACTTTAAGCGTACGCGCATATGGATTGGAAGCTATCTAGCCTTCTCTACTTTATGCATTTCATCATACATTTTGCTACTTATTTCTTTGGACATTGTTTAGTCCTTTTCCATTTCAGTACTTATGTTTGTGTGTGACAAGCTTATACTTGGACTATCGATGTTTGTTTCTGGTATTTCCATTCATGGTCATTTAATGTTTTAAGACATTTACCTTGTATGCTTTGATGACACGCCATAATCACGCGTGACATTCCATTTACCAAAATGGGGTGTTACAATTATGGTATCAGATCCAGGGCTTCGACCTGTAGGCTCTCAAAACACGACCTATGATTAGTGGGTAGTCACTATGGTCTTCCTAGAACTGACAGTCGGTTTTTGTGCATTCATTGTTTTCATGCATTCATGTCATATGTCATTGTCGCAGGTTATGACTAAGTAATGGTTGGTACAAGACTGGACCTATTTAGTCGTATGTGCTTTTATCGAAACTTTTAACTTCGGGACCAACCCATAGGCGTCCCCTTGCCATGTCTTTTGTTTTGGGTGAACTGACCATAGGCGTTTCCCCTCGCGCATATAAAAGTTTTCATAAACTGCATCATGCATTCATATATCGTTTTCATGCATAAAATTTTTCTCATGATTTATTGGCATAAATTTTTTTTCATGTATATATATTATGTTTTATCAGTTTAATCATGCATTTGTTTTATACTATCAGATGGTTCTCACACACGAGCAGGTACAACTCAATGCAGCAGTCCAAGCTGCGATGCAGGCTCTGCTTCCTCAACTGAGGAACGACATCAGGGCCGAGGTGCAAGCTGCCAACAATCAGCACCATCACCAACATCCTATTCCTCCTCCTCCTCCAGCAACACTGGTCATATGGTAGGAGAAATTCAACAAGCAACGTCCTCGATCCTTCGAAAGAATTGACAGCCCTAGTAAGGCTGAAAGCTGGTTAGCTCATATCGAGAAGATATTCGATGCAATGGGCTGCGACCTCGTCTTCAAGTCGAGGTTGGCCTGTTACAAGTTCGAAGGCGACGCACTGGGATGGTGGAAGGCAGTGAAGCAGTCTGAGGGTGGTGACAATTGGGTGGCTGGCTTGACTTGGGCTCAGTTCAGGGAGTTGATGATTGGACAGTTTTTACCCAAGGCTGAGCAAGAAAAGTTAAAGAGGGAGTACCACGGGATCAGACAGAGAGCTGGGGAGAACAACAACTATTTCATGCAATGCTTTCTTTGTTTGGCTAGTTTTCTTGGCGCAGCAGCAGGTACTGCCGAAGAGCAAGCATACCACTTACGTTGGGATCTTCGTACATCGGTCGCCAACAACTTGGTGTGTGCTACCTTCAACACGGTGGCATAAGTAGCCGATGCAGCACGTAAGCTAGAGATGCTGCAAGAGAGAGAGAGGAATTCGGGGAAGCAGAGAGACCCCAGAAGAGGTATTGTTCGTCACTCAGCGGTGATCATTTCAAATTCATTCAGTACTATCCAATATTTATCTTTCTCTTTAAACTGCATCTTTCAGGCAGAAGATTGGGGACCGGTCTCAACCGGCTACTCAACAACAGCCTACTCAGCCTAAGGGTAACGATCAGACTCAAGACCGTTCTGCTACGGATACGCGTGGCGGTAATGATAATTACCGTAACAACGCTGGGAACTCCAACAACAGCAGGTCCTAAATTTACTCATTTCTTATGTTACACGTTTATGATTCATAATTCTGACACTTTAGCATCTTTTACCAGGAATCATGGTAACGGAAGGGACCAGGATCGAAGAGGTTCATAGCCTAACCGTACAGCTATCACTGGTATTACGTCTTCCGATTTTCCGCATTGTCCTTTTGTACCTATAAACCATGTCTCGTGTATACTTTTCTGAACAGGCTCCCAACCAGCAAGGGCACTTGCTGGAGGGTACGCTCACCCTCTCTGCACTACCTGCAACCGTAGGCACCCAGGGCCATGTCACCGCGACAGCGATGCCTGTTTCAAGTGTGGCCTTACTGGCCATCGCATGAAGGACTGTCGCAAGGGCGAGATGGAGGGCATATCTGGACATGCTGATTCCAAGCCACCTCCTACTAGTGGACGGGTGTACACGACTTCTCGCGATCAGGCCAACAAGTCTACAGGTACCATCACTGGAATCTTGTATATGTATGGTCAAGCTACATGTGTTTTATTTGACACGGGTGCTACTCACTCGGTCATTTCTACTATTTATGCCAAGAATGTTAAGATATCCCCTATGCCATTAGAGAATGTATTAAACATTTCCACGCCTTTAAGAGACTGTGTACGCATAACCCATGGGTACAATAGCCTTCCCCTAGAATTTGACGACAAGATTCGTCCTGTTGACGCACTTCCATTGGATATGTGCGATTTTGACATGATATTGGGCATGGAATGGCTATCCAAACATCACGCCACCATAGAGTGCCATATATATCGGGTCATCTTCGATGATGTAAATGCACCAGAGTACATTCACAATGGGTTCGTACCCGGAAGGTCTGTACAAAAAATTTTGACCTTACAAGCACGTGTACTACTGTCACATGGTTGTGAGGGTTATCTTGCTACTATTCATGATTTGGAGGCTGAATCTCCATCTATCCAGAATCAGCCGATCGTGTTAGAATTCCTAGACGTGTTGCCAGAAGAACTTCCGGGCATACCACCTGCTCGTGAAGTGGAGTTTAATATTGAGCTCGTCCTAGGAGCTGAGCCAATATCTAAGGCTCCTTATCGCATGGCTCCAATATGGCTGAAGGAGTTAAAGGAACAACTACATGAACTGTTAGAACGCGGTTTCATTCGACCGAGTGCTTCTCTATGGGGCGCACATGTACTGTTCGTAAAGAAGAAGGATGGCAGCATGCGTCTGTGCATAGATTATCGTGAGCTCAACAAGATCACCACCAGGAATAGATATCCGTTGCCACGCATTGATGACTTGTTTGACCAACTCCAAGGGGCCAAACATTTCTCCAATATTGATCTAAGGTCGGGCTATCATCAGTTACGGGTTAAAGAGCAGGACATCGCTAAGACTGCTTTTCGCACATGTTATGGGCACTACGAATTCGTAGTCATGCCTTTTGGCCTTACCAATGCTCCAGTTGTTTTCATGGACTTAATGAACCGTATCTTCCATGAGTTCCTGGACAAGTTCGTCATTGTCTTCATTGACGACATTCTGATTTTCTCTAACTAAAAGGACGAACACGAAGACCATCTTCGTACTGTACTACAAATACTTCGCTAGAAGTAGCTGTATGCTAAATTCTCCAAGTGTGAGTTCTGGTTAGACAAGGTGGCGTTCCTAGGCCACATTTTATCAGCAGAAGGAATCACCATGGATCCAGCAAGGGTTGAGGCTATTACCAAGTGGCCAAGACCTACATCAGCGACTGAAGTTTGTAGTTTCCTAGGCTTAGCTGGTTACTACCGTAGGTTCGTAGATAACTTTTCCCGTTTAGCACTGCCATTGACCAAACTGATGCGGAAGGGGGAGAAATTCGTCTGGACCGAAGAAAGAGAGAAGAGCTTTGAAGACCTAAAGCAGAAGTTAGTATCTGCATCAATTCTTACTCTCCCATCTGGTACAAATGGATTTCAAATCTACAGTGATGCTTCAGGGAAGGGACTTGGCTGTGTTCTCATGCAACATGGGAAAGTAATTGCGTACGCTCCACGACAGCTTAAGCCTTATGAGGAGAACTACCCTACGTATGACTTGTAACTTGCAGCAGTCGTGTTCACATTGAAGATATGGAGGCACTACTTGTATGAAGAATCATGTGATATCTTCATAAATCACAAGAGCCTGAAATACATCTTCACTCAATGTGAATTGAACATGAGACAGAGAAGATGGTTAGAGCTGTTGAACGATTATGACATTAATCTACAGTATCATCCCGGCAAGGCGAATGTAATGGCAGATGCACTTAGTAGAAAGTCCGGTATGATCAACGACATTAAAATTAAGGAAGAGATTATAAGAGACTTGGAGCGACTAGACATTAAGATCATGGTACGTGGACAGCACGGTTACTAGGCTAATCTTAGAGTGGAACCTGAGTTACTCTCTAAGATCAAGGAAGCTCAGAAGGATGATGGTGAAATTTGGAAGATCATTCAGAACTTAGAACAGCAGACGGAGTTTCGGTTGGATGACGATGGTATCTTATGGCAGGGCACCAGACTTTGTGTTCCTGATGATCTTACTCTTAGGGAAGCGTTATTAGCTGAAGCTCATAGCTCCCCATTCTCCATTCATCCTAGTTCAACCAAGATGTACCACGACATCAAGCAGTACTTTTGGTGAAGTGGTATGAAACAGGATGATGCTACTTATGTCTCCAAATGTCTTACCTGCCAGCAAGTTAAGATCGAGCATCAACGATCTAGTGGTCAACTACAAACGTTAGACATTCCAGAGTAGAAGTGGGACAAGATCACCATGGATTTTGTTACCGGTCTTCCGCAGACAAAGAGGAGGCATGATGCGATTTGGGTTATCGTTGATCGACTTACTAAATTAGCTCATTTCTTACCGATCCGCAAGGATGATCCGGTCAGCAAACTCGCCGATACTTACAAGAAGGAGATCATGAGACTTCATGGTGATCCATCCAGTATCGTCTCGGACAGAGATCCTCGGTTCACTTCACGATTTTGGAAGAGTCTGCAGAAAGCTTGGGGTACAAAACTTAAGCTTAGCACGGCTTTTCATCCCCAAACAGACGGACAATCGGAGCGGACGATTCAGACATAGGAAGACATGCTCCGAGCATGTGCATTGGAGTAGACAGGAGATTGAGACGATTATATATGTTTAGTGGAGTTTGCATACAACAACAGTTGGCACGCCAGCATTAAGTGTGCACCATTCGAGATGTTGTATGGCAGGAAGTGTCGCGCCCCAATCTGCTGGGATCAGGTTGGTGAGCGAACACTTGAAGGACCAGATATGATAGAGTTGACCAACGAGAAGGTCGCTGTAGCTAAGCAGAAATTGCAGGAAGCTCGTACACGTCAGAAGAGTTATGCCGACAAGCATCGTAGGGACTTACATTTCATAGTAGGAGATCACGTCTTTCTTAAGGTATCGCCGACACGTGGTGTTAGACGTTTCGGAATCAAAGTGAAACTCAGTCCTCGGTTCATCGGACCGTTTGATGTTATCAAGCGAGGCAGTGAAGTATCTTATTGCTTAGTGTTACCTCCGCAGCTTTCTCACGTTCATGACGTTTTCCATGTGTCCTTACTCAGAGGGTACACTTATCATCCCCTTCACATGGTTCAGTATCCACTGGAACGATTCGTGAAGATCTTACCTTCATAGAGGAACCCGAATGAGTTCTTGACAGGCAAGAACGAGTCATGAGGAAGAAGACGATTCCATTCGTCAAAATCCTTTGGAGGGATCATACCGATTGGGAAGCCACTTGGGAAACAGATGAGTCTATCCGGGCTTCTTACCATCATTTTATATTTTGAATTCGGGTATGTTCCTCTTTCAGTTTTGTAAAACCCGTTTTAAAAATACCTTAGAACATAAAGTATATGAAATTACGTATAAATTAAAACTTATGATTTACTTATGTACGCACGTGTTGAGAACGTTGATATATTTATTTCATATATTTTTCAAGTACGACAAGTAACTAAGTATATTATTATTACCATTAATATACAACATGTATTCACGTATAATAAGAAAAATAACCAAAATAAAATACTCGAACGCGCGTACATATTTAAATACACACGAATATGATTATATATGTGATTAAACACGATAAGTAATCACAAATATAATTATGTACGTATAACATGTAAAATGATAATGATAAAAATTTATGACATTTAAAACACGAATACGCATAGTTTTATTGATAGTGAAAAATAAATTAAAAACAAGAAGAAGGGGGGTTTTGGGCCGGCTGTTTAGACAGGAAAAGGAGAAAGGGTTATGGGTCGAGGCCCATGTGTGTTACAAACCGCCCCAAACAAGAATAAAAGACGAGGAGGAGTTGTTTTTTTCTGTTTAGTCGACACCAACACAAACCGAAACCCTAAAATTTAGACAGGATCGATCGTTCTTATTTTCTTCTTTCTTTTCTGTTGCGTCGGCCTAACATCAAAATTAAGAAGGAAGTCACGAAGGTAGATTAAAAACAAGGATTGTGTGTTATTAGATCTTAACCCTAAAATCATGTAAGTAACCCTAATTCTGTTGTAGTTTTTCTTTTGCTAATTGATTTTAAATCCGTTTTTAAGAAGAATAATACATGTTCAAACGATTGGAATAAGGGGGTAAGACCCGTTATGTGGGTTTAGTCATGACTTACACACAAACCAAGACCCTATGGTCTCGGTGGTGATGTTTGAAACCCCAATCGGTGGTGATTATGTTCCAGCGGTGGTGTTTGGTTTCCAACAACCGCTAAACAAAGCCAAACAGCGGGTATCATTTAGGGTTAAAACGAACAGCAGGAAAAACAATGATCCAGTGGGTACTAATAACCAACAGCATGAACTAGTATATGCTGAACGTATCTTGGACATCACTACTGTTCAGGATATTGGACAGTACTGTAGTGACTTATTGGACAGAACTGGAATAGTATATTGAACAGCACTAAATCATATATGGGACAACACTGTTTTATTAGTTTGCGTAGTTGTTTTGTTTAGTGCGGCCGTGATATATGTGTATCGGTAGGCTTGGTTACATTAGTATATGTTATTAAACATGATTAACTTTAATATTATTTATACGTTACGATTAAATATTTTACGCGGCTTAAGTTATATTTAATTAACAATATTAACCGAAGTATTTGTAGCGTAATTAAATTTATAACTAGACTTAATTTAGTTACGTAATTATCATGTTTTAGTAGAGTTTATTTATTTAGGCTTATCTTATTATTATTAAGATCCCAAATAAATCATGCATTTTATTATTTTTAGCGTAAGGTATTTATTTAATAAACTTTACTACATGTTCATGAATTATACATTTTATGCTTATTAACATGTAAGAATATGAATTACACTAATCAGAATACACGATTTAACTAGAAGCCGTAAAATAAGTCAAGAACATTTAAGGCAATATAAGAACAAGTTAAGTAAACGTCAAGTAACTAATAATTATTAAGTATAAGTTAACCAAGCGACTCATACACGTCCCTCTTTATTATGTAGCATTTATTGAGTACCATCTTCTTCGCGTTCTCATCTTCTACGTTATTCTCCGTTTGCATTACTGGATGTGAGGTACGGATATTCCGTCCTTCAGTATGGACAAATTTTCTCTCTTTCATGTTATATAGGCTTTCCCCATTTATTATGCCATCTGTTTTTTCCCTGTAGTCATATGTGTCTTAAACACGTCAGAATATTTTATGTTTATTTTAATTGCCTGAGCTATATACAAGCATGCCATGTCACCTAGTTACGGAGGTACCGTGACCATAACACTGGAGGCACCAGTGTCGTGACTCTTCTGCGAGAGAGTGATTGCTCGCAGCGTCCCTTTTACAAGTTTGGCAATTATTTTATCATGTGGGGCGAATGGGTGCATCCTAGTTTACAAGTTTACAAGAATTTCATGGTGAATGTGGTGTGTGCCTTGCATCCTTCACAAGGAGCTGATCCCTCCTACCCAGACTATTATGAACTAGAGGAAGCCTCTCTAATAGCATGACGAGGTCACCCCTCTATGTATTCATGCATGTTGATATATTTTGTGACCTATATGAGCTCTTTGGCAGTTAAATTACAGTTTTCATGATTGACCAGTAGATTTTTAGTATTTACATGACTTTTTTTGAACGACAGTTTGGTGCAGTGGAGTATCTTGCGTGCCACCGAGGCACCAAGTCTCTCGACCAGAGTTCGAATCATCTCACGAAGAGAATATCAACCCCCATGCTAGCCATCCAGTTTCCCATTAAGGGGCTTCAAGGCATTGCGATGGGATTCAAACCCCGCTGCCAATTCTGGGAAAATCCCCCACATGGGGAATGATAGGAGTCGAACCCCTGACCTCCCCCACATGGAGACTATAACCAAATGCATCCATCCAACTGAGCTAGACTTCATTTGCAGTATTTACATGACTATAAGACTTTTTGGAATAAACTAGTTTATTTCAGGTTATCAGGTTTCCCGGGACTTACATAATTCCGCTGCACTTTCATTATTATGCTTTCATTTTAGCCTTCACTTATGTTATGCTATTCCATGTTATTGTATATATCCGCGCACTGAGCGTCTTGCTCAGCCGTTTTCTCTTTTCATGTCCCCAAACGGCAGGTACAAAAGGTCAGGACCATGGGAAAGGTTATGCATAGGATGGGAGCTATATTATGTTTCTGTTTCATTTGCATTACTTTTACTTTATGCTTGTTTATGAATTTATGTTGGGGACCGATGTTTGATTCCGGTTATCCCTTATGGTCATGTAATGTTTTAGGACATTTACCTTATGTTTTGATATTACGCCATGATTATCATGTGATATTCCATTTATCCAAATGGGGTGTTACAAATAAGGTAGCAGAGCCAAGGTTTCGACATGTAGGCTCTAAAACTTGACATGTGACTAGTGGGTAGTCACCAGGACCTTCCTAAGCCAACGCTTGTTATTCCATGTATCGATATTTTTAGCACCTTGATGTTTTAACCATGATGTTTTCTCAAAAATGTTTTTTTTCTAATATGGATTGAACAACCGTCATCCATACTTAGTTACATGTCATTGTTTTATGCATGATGTTCCTTGAGAACTTTAGCTAATATGGACTGAACCACCGTAGTTCATACTTGGTCATACATTTTCTGTTAGGTTTAGACAGTTGGTTTTCACGCATTCATTTTATTTTCATTTCATGTATTCATTCTTGCATGCATCTCATTGTCGCAGTAATTTTGACTAAATAATGGTTGGTACAGGACTGGCTCTATTTAGTCGCATGTGCTTTTATCGAAACTTTTTGTTTGATTAGTGGACCGACCCGTAGGCGTCCACACTTGCCTTTTGTTTTGTGAACCGACCCATAGGCGTTCACTCATGTACATATCATCATATTTCTTAACCATGCATTTTAAACTGTTTCATGCATCATAAACTGTTTCATGCTTTATAAAGTACTTCATGCATCTTTTATGTTTAGGTCATGTTATATTGTGTCAGACTTACCATTTATGTTGCAGTAAATTGCATTATGAAACGACTAATAGTCGTCCACACTATTGTCATAACTTTTCATTTCCTCTCATTGTTATGTTTCTTTATGTTGAGTATGTTTTCATACTATCATGGTTAACTTCGTCTTTATGCTGATTGTGTTTTATGCTCCTTCATGTTAATTTTGTCCCATGTTTCTTCATGATAATTTCATCTTCATGATGATTATGTTCCATGCCTCTTTATGTAAATTATGTTTTCATCATGTTGATCATGCCTTCATGCTAGACAATGATGGATTTCATTTAATCCTGCTTTTATGATAGTCATGGTTGGTTTTCATTAATCATGCTTTCAAGCAAATCATCATTGAATTTTGTTCTAACCATCCTTTTGGTGTTTCCTCTATGCAACTAGAATGATGTCTACGCTGATATTGCTAGGCTATCAAGATTGCTCACTTCAGTTCGGTTTCCTAACCGTTTGATCAGTTTTCCTTTTAAATCGCATCAGACGGTGACCGCATACCGATCACTTCATGTGCATTCCATGTGTACTCCATGTATCAGATTCCACGTGTACTCTAGGACCGTATCCTGTGTGTGTTACACGTACCGTAATTCATGTGTATTTCACTTACAATACCCCACGAGTATTTGCTAGTCGATTCTAAATCATATCAGGCATATTCTACTTGTTGCTATTCTACAAAATGCTGATGTCGCTCATGACTTGGAGATGTTACTAAGGGTTGATGCTGCTGATTATTTGGAGACGCTACGAGATGATGATGCTGTTCACAACCTGGAGATCTTACAAGATGAAGACAAAGGCGTTAGACCAAAGCGATCGGACGAGAAGATGATTCACCACCATAAGATTTCCATCCCAATACATGTCCTTACCTTTTAGCTATATGTCACACGTCATACAGTTTTATTTTCAGTCATATGAGTGAGAACCGGTACCAGTCGGCCACTCAGCTGAAAAGTTACATGAATCACCGTCATGAGAATGACTCATCATGGAACTGACAGACAAGACGATAGTAACCACTACTGTGACAGCAACTATTCTAGTAATCACAATAGAACACCGGTCAAGCACGTAACCAGAAATACTAAAGTCAGCAGTCTACCAGATCCGCCAACTCTGGCATTTTAACCACCATTTTCATTATCTTTTTTTTCATATGTCAAGATATCAGTCAAGACACATCCTCTCATGTATATGTACTGAAGAGACATGTCAAGACGCCAGTCAAGACACATGGTTCTTTTATGTTTTGATTGTTGAATCACATAAAATCATGATGTTTTTAAAAACTAATTAAAAACAATTGTTAAAACATGTCTATGATCATGGGGTAAATCAAAACAAGGGTTTTTAGGGGTGTTTGTGATAGCCGACGCCTAACCGAACCCCTAAGGGGTCTCAGCTTGGTTTATTATCCACAACCGAGACCATATGGTCTCGGTATGGTGATGATGATGGTTACGGCAGCAGCAACAAGGGGTAACCCCAACCTTGGTTCGGGGTATGGTGTTGATTTCGGGTCCGGTTCATGGTTTCTAGTTACGGGTCCGGTTCATATATTATTTTAAAGTTTATGATTTAATAGTTATGTGTTAAAATTAAATTAATAAAACATGATATGATTAATTTAATTAACATGACTTAGGTTATAAATTTAATTGTTAGATCATGAATTTTAACCTAAGTATTTATATTTAACTAGACTTTATAATTAATTAATTATTAAAAACCATGAATATAATTAATTAATTAACATGACTTAGGTTATATTATTACTAATTAATAATACATGTTTTAACCTAAGTATTTTACCTTATTTAATTAAAATCATAATATATTTAATTAAATATTTTTAACTTATAGTTTATTTAATTTACATGTAATAATTAATAAACTATACTTTATAAAAATATGACTTAGAATAATAATCAGAAAACACTTAAGCTTATATGATTAGCTTATTTAACCAGCTTATATCTATTTATGGAAACTTTTTATTTTTAGAAACTCATTTAATTAAGGCAGCTAATCTATTTATGGAAATTTTGTATTTTTAGAAACTTATCTATATTAAGCAGTAATTCTATTTTTGGAAACTTTCTATTTTTGGAAACTTTCTATTTTGGAAACTTTCTATTTTTGGAAACTTTCTATTTTTGAAAACTTTCTATTTTTGGAAACTTTCTATTTTTGGTAACTTTCTATTTTTGGAAACTTTCTATTTTAGGAAACCTGCTATTTTTAGAAAGTTACTTATTATTACACAACAAGTATAATAATACATGAAATACAAGTAATACTTAATCAGAATAGACAGAATATGAGATAAACACAGTATAAAGCTTAAAATAGTAAAACATGACATGAACGTATAAAATAAGCTAAGACATGACATAAAACCAGTTACGTATGTAGTAATCAAATACTTATACACGTATGTATTCATGTAGCATTAGTGATACCGAAGTAGGACTCTCTTCCGTTCGTCTTCTTCGTTCACTGGACATAAGGTACGGATTCCCGTCCTTTCAGTATGGACATTCTTTCCTTATTAGGATTCCCCGTATGCAGCCAACTGTTTTCCCGTAGTATAAGTTTATATGTTTGATTGCTTATGTTTAATTAGAATACCTATAGCCATATACATGCATGACCAGTTTCACCTAGTTATGGAGGTACCATAACCATAACACTAGAGGCACTGGTGTTATGACTTCCCCACGGCAGAGTGATTGCTCGTGGCGTCCCTTCAGCTTTTGGCCATATTATTATATTTATCATGTGGGGCGTATGGGTGCATCCTAGTTACATGTTTTCAGCAGATTACTCAGTGTGAATGTGGTGTGTGCCCTGCATCCTTCACAAGGAGCTGATCCCTCCTAACCCAAAACCAGTATATTAAATTAGAGGCAGCCCCTCTAATTTACATGATGAGGTCCCCCCTCCAAGTATTCATGCACGATGGATTTTCATGACCTATATTGGCTAATGGTAAAACATGTTAAACAGTTTTCATAAGATAAACATAAGGCTTTTCAAACTATAAAACCAGTTTTATGAACATGTTCCGGGTTTTCTAGAACGTATATATTTCCGCTGCTTTTAAGTCTTCATTATGTTTCAGTCATTCATACTATGTCTATATCCGTGCACTGAGCGTTTTGCTCAACCGTTACTTTCCTTTCCATGTCCCAAAACGGCAGGTACCCAAGGACCGACTCAAGCAATTGGAGGACATGCATAGGTTGGAAGTTGCCATAGACTTCTTCTCCTTTTTCCTTCATATACTTATGCTTGTTTAGTCTTTCATTCATTTCTTTTGTTTTATTATGTTTTGGGCTTATGTTCGAGAACCGATGTTTAATTCCGGTTAACCCTATGGTCATGTATGTTTTAGTACATATTACCTTGCATGCTTTGATGACACGCCATAATCACGCGCGACATTCCATTTATCAAAATGGGGTGTTACAATTATGGTATCAGAGACCAAGGTTTCGACCTGTAGGCTCTAAAACTCGACCTGTGACTAGTGGGTAATCACCAGGAGCTTCCTAAGCCAACGTTTGTTATTCCACGTATTGATGTTTTTAGCGCATTGTTGTTTTAACCATGATGTTTTCAGCACCTTGAGGTTTTAACCTTGATGTTTTCATCGATATTGTTTTACTAATATGGATGGACAACCGTCATTCATATTTAGTTATGTGTCATTGTTTCATGCATAATGTTCCTCGTGAATTGTGGCTATGTGGACTGAACCCCAGTAGTTCATAATTAGTCACATAAATTTTTTCTGATAAGTTTTGACATATGAGTTTCATTTATTTATGTTTCATGTATCATTGTTGCATGAATTATGACTAAGTAATGGTTGGTACAGGACTGGCCCTATTTAGTCGCATGTACTTTTATCGAAACTTTTAACTTTGGGACCGACCCATAGGCGTCCCCTCGCCATGTCTTTTGTTTTGGGACTGACCCATAGGCGTCCCTTCGCACATATAAAGGTTTTTATAAACTACATTACGCATTCATGCACTGTTTTTCATGCATATAATTTTTTCTCATGATTTATTGGCATAAATTTTTTTTTCATGTCCCCTCATAAGTTACTATGTTTTTATGTCTAGTATGTTTTCATACTGTCACACCCCACCATGGCGGAATATAGGACGCGACGTATGGAGATCATCACAACAATAGCGTGTCTATAGAGTTAACTAATTGAAATATAAATGTCATAAAAAAGGTGACACAATGTCATGAGAATATCTCAAATAATGTAGGCGTCTAGGTAAGTAGGTAACAGGCCTACCTCTTACCAAATACATTTAAATAACTCACATCAAACATATAGGTATCAAGCAATTTACTAAATCAAAACACAAATAAAATCTAAGAGGAAAGGGATTCCTCCTAATGCAATCCTAGCAGCCTCTATACTCTAGCCACTTCTAACATCATCTTGCACAACTACCGCACCTGAAAATGACACTAAAATCTGTCAACATAAAGTTGGTGAGAACATAGGTTTAAGTTATCTAGAACATCATAAGAAACCTTGACATCCGCTGTAAGTAAGTTGAAGAAAAACAATTTATAGTAATGGACCATAATGTGATAATCATGTTACATGCATCCACAACAAAACTTAAACCAAGTAGCGATCACATTTACAATTCACAAAGCACACTATAACAATCAAGAAGTATCCCGTCACACACACAAGAACACACACCACACTATCCGGATCTTTCCCACACCACCTGTTGAAGATGAACTATATCCCCGTCGAGATATCTTGCCTCTGAAGAGACGATGCACAAGTACTCAGGACGGATCGTACCCCACGAACCAAGAACTCAAAACCAAGAACTCAGGACGGATCGTGCCCCACGAACCAAGAACTCATCACAACTGGTCCCATAGACGCCCATACATCTATGTACCAAAGCCAATCACAACCCAAACAAGATTCACATATCAGAACGCATATCAAAGCACATATGAGAACACATAAGCATGCATGTCACACAATAACACATCTATGTCGAAACATTTATAAAAATACAGTACGAAAACATTTTAAGAACACTACAAGTGTCATCTCCATCCATACTAGAAGAAAACATTTAAAAACTCAGTGAAAATGGGACTATGAACTCACCTTACAAAAGCAATTCAAAGTCTCCTCACGAACAATCAATTATCTAAAGCATTTAATATAATAATACACAGGTCGACATTGACTCTGGAACTCTAATCCTTCATCAATGTAATAATCCCTATGATGGATACATCCCAAATCAGCCTCATGATAGCCCTCTAAGTGTCCACTATCTCAAAATATCCAATACACGAGTTTAAACCACGTTGTCCGAAAATTAACCTTGGGCTCCACACTTGTACAAATAATTCGACCAAGCTACTGACCTCCATAGGCTATACATTCTGATAATTTGAATAGTACGTTCCGAGTACATAATTTAGGCTTTTGAATCACCCAAAAAGCTTTAAAAATGAATAAGTTATGACCAAAACGATTTTACCTAAAATCTGCCCAGAAATTAGCGACGGATTCTGACAGTTTAGCGACGAATTCTGGGAGATTAGCGACAGTTTCTGCCGAATCCGATTTAAACCCTAAAAA
This sequence comes from Glebionis coronaria, assembly GCA_025667525.1. Classification (NCBI taxonomy): domain Eukaryota; kingdom Viridiplantae; phylum Streptophyta; class Magnoliopsida; order Asterales; family Asteraceae; genus Glebionis; species Glebionis coronaria. The sequence goes on from CM046878.1 coordinate 490,676,785, forward strand.
ACGATTTTAAACCCTAAAAACCCCTCATTAATTACCAAATTCAAGGCCTAAATTATTTTAATTCCAGAAAATTAAAAACCCTAATCCATCATATGATTATTAACATGATTCTAACATAATTAATTAAATAAGAAGAAGAACTTAATAAAGATCAATACCTTTAGATGATCAAAACCATGTTTTTTTTTCTTTTCAAGAACCCAAACTTTTTCCCCTTTTTTCTTCCTGCATTTTTTTTCATTCGTTAATTGTATTTGTTTTTTTATCAAATCTATTTATATAGTATATACTACTAGTTCAAGCCCAATACAAAAAACCCCCTTCTTTTTCTCTTTTTTTTCTTTTGCCGACTATTTCACAAAATTTCCAAAAAAATAAATTTTTATTTATTTAATTATTAAATTCGTTTTTAATTAATATTTCCTTATTATATTTATTATTTATTTATTTATTTATTCCTTAATTAATTAATTACACCTAAACCTTTAAACTAATAAATTAAACTACTATATTAAAAATACATAAATTCCATTTCTAAATAATTTCATTCTTATAAAATCCCTAACTTATAACTCTTAAACTACTACAACCTATACCACTAAATGCTTACATATATAATTACGTAATAACATTACGTACACAATATTAAATACGTACACTCGAAAAGTAAAATAACAATATAATTCCCATAGCTATTACATACACATAAAATGACCTTAAAAATGCCATATCACTTCATAGTCACATCCATGTGAACTCATGAGCATGAACTATTCCCAATGTATCATCATATAACGTACCACGTACTACATAAACGATGTCTGAACCCAAGTCAAAGTCTCAAACACAAACATATAACACATAAACGCACACTCAGCACATAATCAAAGTCAAACATTCACAAATGGCAAATCTCAAAATTTAGGGTTGTCACAGCACTCCCTCCTAATAGAAATCTCGTCCCGAGATTTACTCCCAAACTCAAACTTATTCTCAGCAAACAAACGAGGATACATATCCCTGATAAAATCTTCTTGTTCAAGCGTGAACTCAGTTTATACTAAATAATCTCAACTAACAACACATGAGCCTTAACCGTCTGTGAGGAAACTTATTAAAACCATAAAGTTATGTAACCAAACTAACTAAATCTCGCAACTCATCAAACAAGAACTGTCTTGAAACCAAGTTGAGAGCCGTCACATAACTCGACGGGTTTAAAACCGTCACCTCGATTTCAGTCTTACTCATAAATGCCATAAATCAAAACTCATCAAAATATAACCACGTGTTCTAAGGTCTAAAGAACCCTCAAATTCTATCCCAACTCATCTCTATAATAAGAACGTAACTGGATCATCCGTATGACTACAACAACGCTCCCAATGAATATAAGTTCACGACAAATTTTAGGACCCCCAACTTCAGATAACGGATCAAACCCATCGACGAATAACAGAAGTTTACATGAACGAATTTAAAAATATGAACCAAAACCATGAGACTCCAAAAGATACTCAAACATAAACATGTATCGACTCCAAACGAATCATGGAAACGGACCAATGACACAAGAAGCACCCAAGGACAACCGAAACGTATTACGACCACATGAACCAAACTTAACACGACACTTGACTACCATCCTAAATTTATGTTGTCCTATGTTTTAAAAACTCCAACAACAAATTTGCTTTCTACTTACACGTTTAACCCTCCGTTTGGTCTCTACGCTAAAAGTCGTTTTTACCAAAACTGATTTTCTGTACATGCTAAATGTTTGTCACCTAAATCCCAACCTAAACACCATAACTTTTATTGAAAAACTCCAGTCCTTTTACATACATTATAAAGAGTTCCAAAATAAAAAAAATCTTTGGCTATCTCATCCATTTGGTTAGGTTTTCACTCAAATTCCCGAAATCCAAATTTATTCCTAAACAACGCACAGTTTTTGTAAAAATTGTTTGACGACCTTCCCGAACTCCATTTTCGACCAACCTTACATTTTTAAAAAGTAGACTCTCTGAACTTAATTTAAAAAAAAAGAAACTCGGCCAAAGGTGCTACCTACTGCCCGGAATAGTCGACACAAGACAACCCTAAAAATCAGATTGTTTTACGCCTTTATGCACTAACCCTCTAAACCTCATTAATCCTTAAACCAATCCCCTAAGATCATACGTGGATCTTAATTGCTATATATGTTTTGTTTAACCACGCTTCCGAAACTTTACCCTTATTTCTCACCGACTACCAACAACTATTTCAACTCTTTGTAAATTGCAATTTTTTTTACCATGTAAGACTCAACACAAAAGATACCGTTATCCCAAACGTAAAAACAAAGAAAATCTTGAACTATCTCAATAACCTCTACACCATAAGTACCGTACAAACAAACACGTGAAATGAGGACTCGAGAAATGCGCTATTAAAGAAGTTGAACATCTCAAAGAGAAACGAGCTAGCAACCATCCTAAGGATACAACCTATAAGTAGAAAATAATTTTACATATATAGGCATAGGCGTACATACACTCAAATCCATCCAACATATACAATACAAGCATGTATTAACCCTCTTTCATGCAACCATACTTAGGAATCCATTGATGTCGTGGTACTTGTATAACTATGTTGGCCACCATACTTATATAAGCCCTCTTTCACCAATGCACTCCCTCTTATGATGACACTTATAAGTATTAATACTACACATAACACATCAGTCTACCAACTCAAATAATCACATAAATCCTACAACTCGTATAAGCACATAATCCACAACATAACATAAGGTCCAAAATTCCATGTATCAAAATAACGTAGCTAATGCATGAAACACATAAACTCGTAATCCAGCTGAACCACCGTAGACAAAATTCAAAATGTATAAAGAACATGAAAACGTAATTAAACAAAATCCAACAATGACTAGCGTATATGACTATAGTTCAACCCGCACTATTCAAAACTCGAAAAGAAAACGTAGTTAAGTATGAACCATACTAGTTCATAACTTAACAAATATCGCAAAAATAACATCCAAACACATCAACTATTATAAAATGCACACATACCCCTATGACGCCTATATGCATGGACCCTTAAGCTATAGACTAGGCTACGCGACTAGGTAACCTAATTCTCTATAACCATTGTCTCTGATACCATTCTGTCACACCCCACCATGGCGGAATATAGGGCGCGACGTATGGATATCATCACAACAATAGCGTGTCTATAGAGTTAACTAATTGAAATATAAATGTCATAAAAAAGGTGACACAATGTCATGACAATATCTCAAATAATGTAGGCGCCTAGGTAAGTAGGTAACATGCCTACCTCTTACCAAAGAAATTTTAAATAACTCACATCAAACATATAGGTATCAAACAATTTACTAAATCAAAAGACAAAATAAAATCTAAGAGGAAAGGGATTCCTCCTAATGCAATCCTAGCAGCCTCTATACTCTAGCCACTTCTAACATCATCTTGCACAACTACCTCACCAGAAAATGACACTAAAATCTGTCAACATAAAGTTGGTGAGAACATAGGTTTAAGTTATCTAGAACATCATAAGAAACCTTGACATCCGCTGTAAGTAAGTTGAAGAAAAACAATTTATAGTAATGGACCATAATGTGATAATCATGTTACATGCATCCACAACAAAACTTAAAGCAAGTAGCGATCACATTTACAATTCAAAAAGCACACTATAAAAATCAAGAAGTATCCCGTCACACACACAAGAACATACACCACACTATCCGGATCTTTCCCACACCACCTGTGGAAGATGAACTATATCCCCGTCGAGATATCTTGCCTTCCAAGAGACGATGCACAAGTACTCAGGACGGATCGTGCCCCACGAACCAAGAACTCAGAACCAAGAACTCAGGACGGATCGTGCCCCACGAACCAAGAACTCATCACAAATAGACCCATAGACGCCCATACATCTATGTACCAAATCCAATCACAACCCAAACAAGATTCACATATCAGAACGCATATCAAAGCACATATGAGAACACATAAGCATGCATGTCACACAATAACACATCTATGTCCAAACATTTATAAAAATACAATACCAAAACATTTTAAGAACACCACAAGTGTCATCTCCATACATACTAGAAGAAAACATTTAAAAACTCAGTGAAAATGGGACTATGAACTCACCTTGTGAAAGCAATTCAAAGTCTCCTCACGAATAATCAATTATCTAAAGCACATAATATAATAATACACAGGTCAACATTGACTCTAGAACTCTAATCCTTCATCAATGTAATAATCCCTATGATGGATACATCCCAAATCAGCCTCATGGTAGCCCTCTAAGTGTCCACTATCTTAAAATATCCAATACACGAGTTTAAACCACGTTGTCCGAAAATTAAACTTGAACTCCACACTTGTACAAATAATTCGACCAAGCTACTGACCTCCATAGGCTATACATTCTGATAATTTGAATAGTACGTTCCGAGTACATTATTTTAGGCTTTTGAATCACCCAAAAAGCTTTAAAAACGAATAAGTTATGACCAAAACGATTTTACCTAAAATCTGCCCAGACATTAGCGACGGATTCTGACAGTTTAGCGACGAATTCTGGCAGATTAGCGACAGTTTCTGCCGAATCCGATTTAAACCCTAAAAACGATTTTAAACCCTAAAACCCCTCATTAATTACCAAATTCAAGCCCTAAATTATTTTAATTCCAGAAAATTAAAAACCCTAATCCATCATATGATTATTAACATGATTCTAACATAATTAATTAAATAAGAAGAAGAATTTAATAAAGATCACTACCTTTAGATGATCAAAACCATGTTTTTTTTCTTTTCAAGAACCCTAACTTTTTCCCCTTTTTTTCTTCCTGCGTTTTTTTTTTCATTCGTTGATTGTATTTGTTTTTTTTATCAAATCTATTTATATAGTATATACTACTAGTTCAAGCCCAATACAAAAAGCCCCCTTCTTTTTCTCTTTTTTTTCTTTTGCCGACTATTTCACAAAATTTCCAAAAATATAAATTTTTATTTATTTAATTATTAAATTCGTTTTTTAATTAATATTTCCTTATTTATATTTATTATTTATTTATTTATTCCTTAATTAATTAATTACACCTAAACCTCTAAACTAATAAATTAAACTACTATATTAAAAATACATAAATTCCATTTCTAAATAATTTCATTCTTATAAAATCCCTAACTTATAACTCTTAAACTACTACAACCTATACCACTAAATGCTTACATATATAATTACGTAATAACATTACGTACACAATATTAAATACGTACACTCGAAAAGTAAAATAACAATATAATTCCCATAGCTATTACATACACATAAAATGACCTTAAAATGCCATATCACTTCATAGTCACATCCATGTGAACTCATGAGCATGAACTATTCCCAATGTATCATCATATAACGTACCACGTACTACATAAACGATGTCTGAACCCAAGTCAAAGTCTCAAACACAAACATATAACACATAAACGCACACTCAGCACATAATCAAAGTCAAACATTCACAAATGGCAAATCTCAAAATTTAGGGTTGTCACACATACTGTCATGGTTAACTTCAGTTCATGCTGATTATGTTATACACTCCTTCATGATAGATTGTTTCATGTTTCTTCATGATAATTCTGTCTTCATATTGATTACGTCTTACGCCTCTTTTGTTATTTATGCTTTCATGCAAGACATTGTTGTATTTCATTGAATCCTGCTTTCATGATGGACATGGTTGGTTTTCATTGATCATGCTGTTAGGCAAATCATTGTTGAACTTTGTGTAACCACACTTTAACGTTTCTCGATACAACCAAAATGATGTCTATGCTAATACTGCCAGGTTATCATGATGGTTTTCCTAACCGTCTAACCGATATACCTTCGTTAAATCATGACAAATCGACCCCATACCGATCATTTCATGTGCATTCCGTGTGTACTCCATGTACCGTATTCCATGTGTATTTCACATACCTTAATCCATGTGTATTTCACTTGCAATACTTCACGAGTATTCGCTAGTCGATTCTAAATCATCTCAGGCGTACGTTCACTTGCTGATATTCTACAAGATTGCTGATGCCGCTCATAGCTTGGAGATGTTACTAGGGTTGATGCTGCTGATGTTTGGAGACGCTACGAGATGATGATGTTGTTCACAACCTGGAGATCTTACAAGACGATGACAAAGGCGTTAGATCAAAGTGATTGGACGAGAAGATGCTTCACCATCAGACGATTTTCATCAATCATTGTCCCTAACTCTTAGTTACATGTCACACGTCATTCAGTTGTTGTTTCAGTCATATGAGTGTAAACCGGTACCAGCCGGCCACTTAGCTGAATAGTTACATGAATCACAGTCATGAGAATGACCGTCATGGAACTGACAAACAGGATGATAGAAACCACTACTATGACAACAACTATCCTAGAAATCGCAACCGAGGCTCCGGCCGCGGACGTGATCAGACATACAAATGATCAGTAGTCCAACCGATTCGCCAATTCTGGCATAATAACCTCATATTGTACTTCTATTGTTCACATCTCGAGACACGTGTCAAGACATCAGTCAAGACACATGTCTCACGTATACTTTCTGAAGACACATGTCAAGACACCAGTCAAGACATATGTCATGCTTATATTTCCAAGACACGAGTCAAGACACATGACTCACGTCCAATTATGGAACATTTCTAAGAAATTCAGGGTACCCTCCCAGGGTATATCGATTTTGTTGTACCATGTATTAATCAGGCCACAAGAATTTCAGTACCATCACCGGTGTATCAGTAAGGTCAGTCACATTCGCTGGATGGCACTTTCCTTTTGTTGCACCTATATTTCATATGTTCATGACCATATCAGACGCCATTCGTATTCCCCATATATACGAAGGTTTTCTTCAGCCTAATGATAAGATCCCAACTGATAACGCATTACCTCGGACAGATGCGAGTTGAATTTAATCCTAATTATGGACTACGATTCACACCATGCTACGATTCATGAGTATGTACGGTGATGTTCAGACTGCTAAATATATTCAACATGATTTTCCATCAGGAAAATCTGTACAGATCATTTATGCTTTACAAGCACGTGCTTGGTTAGCCATGACTGCTAAAAATTTTAGCTGTCAGTTAAGACATGACCACCGAAGCCCTTTTACGCATAACCAATCGATTATTCCAAAATCTTCCCATACATTCCAAAAGAACCTACAAGGATAAGGACGGTACCATGAGATTATGTGTCGACTACCGTCGACTTAAACAAATCACCATTCATGACCGTTATTCTCCTCCACGTATTGACAACATGTCCAATCGACCTTATGGTGTTAATCACTTTTCCAAGATCGAACTCATGATCATGCTGCCAACAGTAACGAGTGAAAGAGCAGGACATGTCCATGACTGCTATTCGTACACGACTCGGTCATGCTAGATTTATGATTTTGATTTAGTCCCATCAATGCTCTAGCAGCAAATGAGTTTCCATGAACTCATAAGCAAATTCATCAGTGTTTTCATAGAGGATAACCTGATATCCCTCTAAGCCTAGAGAAGAACAGGAAGACCATATCCGCACTATGTAGTAAATTATATGACAAGCGAAATTTCACCCTAGTAATTTCCAATATCAATTCTGGTTGATTACAGCGACACGCTGAATCACATGGATTCGCATGGTTAATCTTACCATGACTCAGCCTATGCGCAAAGACGAGAACCCTACACTACATTAAGTGCCCAGAAAATCCTACGCTAAGAGAAGTCTAAATTCGGAGACTCATAGTTCCGCAAATTTCTATGTATCGAGTTCTACGAAGCAAGATACAGTTGCGTTCATATCTAGGTACCTGACATACCAATAGGTTAAGATAGGACATCAACAGACTGGGATGTTTTCATCTTCTGAAATTATGAACTGAAATGGGACATGATCAGGATATGTTACACGTATCATGGATCACGATATGTTTACTCATACTACCCTCACCATATTTCCACGTATCACGTTAAAAAATTTTCACGTATCACGTTCAAAATTTTTCACGTACTATGTTTCTTTATATCTCGCGCATCGTTTCTTATTATCAGTTAAGTTAGAGTGTTTTGCACGATAACGTTTAAGTTGCCCATACACGTTAATTCTTATTCCCTCGATCAAATTTAGGAGATCTACCTTACGTTGATAACCAAGAACTTATTCGTATTTCAAGTCAAGGTCAGGAGGACCAAGATTTATCAATCGTGTCAAAATCTAGTGAAGGAACCGTTCCAAGAGGGAGGCCACTTGGAAATGGACAAGTTCATCCGGACTTCTTATCCGTTTTTCTCTTATCAATTAGATATGTCCCTTCAGTCACGTCACGTTCCATGTCCTTTCAAGACATGTCACGTTCCACGTTCCTTCTACCATGTCACATGCTCGTTCATTTATCTTACATACCCTCTCAGTTTGATTCGGGTATGTTTCTCTTTCAGTTTACGTTATCTATAATTCGGGGACGAATTATTCTTTTTAGGGGGGAAGAGTTGTAAAACCCGCATGCTTTTACCATGAATAGTACCCTTTAGATCGTACGTACAAGATTAAAACTTTCCTTTTATAGCATGTTTACGTTTACGTATAAGAATTTTAAGTATTACGTACGTGTTAGCACACGATAAGTATTTATTACGTATGAACACACGATAATTATTCAAATAATAATTATAATCATGAACATAATTTAATCACGAGCTAATATTATTTACGTATATATATTTATTACGAACACGAATAAATATATTAAGTTACGATCAATAATTAATTAGAACACGTAAAACACGAACACGATAAAACACGAGAACACACTATAATACTTAGACTCGAGAAAAGTACGGGTTACCGCATGTGGGCCCCATACCACGAAATTAGGACGAAGAAATGGGCTTAACCCATGCAAAATTAACTAACTAGGAAAAGGGGGTAAAACATATTCATTATTTACAAAATATTGAAAATAAGAAAAACCCTAATTCCTTCTTCCTCCTCTTTTTTTGGCCGCCACTTTTACAACACCAAAAGAGGTGTTCGGGTTGATTTTGATCTTGGATATTGTGCAAGGATTCGTGTGTGTTCATCCTTAATTGATCCACGTATTCGGTATAACTTTTTAACCTTTTTCTTGTATGTTATGATTGTTGAATCACATAAAATCATGATGTTTTTAAAAACTAATTAAAAACAATTATTAAAACATGTCTATGATCATGGGGTAAATCAAAACTAGCGTTTCTAGGAGTGTTTGTGATAGCCGACGCCTAACCGAACCCCTAAGGGGTCTCGGCTTGGTTTATTATCCACCACCGAGACCATATGGTCTCGGTATGGTGATGATGATGGTCACGGCAGCAGCAACAAGGGGTAACCCCGACCTTGGTTCGGGGGTATGGTGTTGATTTCTGGTCCGGTTCATGGTTTCTAGTTACAGGTCCGGTTCATATATTATTTTAAAGTTTATGATTTTAATAGTTATGTGTTAAAATTAAATTAATAAAACATGATATGATTAATTTAATTAACATGACTTAGGTTATAAATTTAATTATTAGATCATGAATTTTAACCTAAGTATTTATATTTAACTAGACTTTATAATTAATTAATTATTAAAAACCATGACTATAATTAGTTAATTAGCATGACTTAGGTTATATTATTAGTAATTAATAATACATGTTTTAACCTAAGTATTTTACCTTATTTAATTAAAATCATAATATATTTAATTAAATATTTTTAACTTGTAGTTTATTTAATTTACATGTAATAATTAATAAACTATACTTTATAACAACATGACTTAGAATAATAATCAGAAAACACTTAAGCTTATATGATTAGCTTATTTAACCAGCTTATATCTATTTATGGAAACTTTTTATTTTTAGAAACTCATTTAATTAAGGCAGCTAATCTATTTATGGAAATTTTCTATTTTTAGAAACTTATCTATTTTAAGCAGTAATTCTATTTTTGGAAACTTTCTATTTTTGGAAACTTTCTATTTTTAGAAACTTTCTAATTTTGGAAACTTTCTATTTTTGGAAACTTTCTATTTTTGGTAACTTTCTATTTTTGGAAACTTTCTATTTTAGGAAACCTGCTATTTTTAGAAAGTTACTTATTATTACATAACAAGTATAATAATACATGAAATACAAGTAATACTTAATCAGAACAGACAGAATATGAGATAAACACACTATAAAGCTTAAAACAGTAAAACATGACATGAACGTATAAAATAAGCTAAGACATGACATAAACCAGTTACGTATGTAGTAATCAGATATTTATACACGTATGTATTTATGTAGCATTAGTGATACCGAAGTAGGACTCTCTTCCGTTCGTCTTCTTCGTTCACTGGACATAAGGTACGGATTCCCGTCCTTTCAGTATGGACATTCTTTCCTTATTAGGATTCCCCGTATGCAGCCAACTATTTTCTCGTAGTATAAGTTTATATGTTTGATTGCTTATGTTTAATTAGAATACCTATAGCCATATACATGCATGACCAGTTTCACCTAGTTATGGAGGTACCATAACCATAACACTAGAGGCACTGGTGTTATGACTTCCCCACGGCGGAGTGATTGCTCGTGGCGTCCCTTCAGCTTTTGGCCATATTATTATATTTATCATGTGGGGCGTATGGGTGCATCCTAGTTACATGTTTTCAGCAGATTACTCAGTGTGAATGGGGTGTGTGCCTTGCATCCTTCACAAGGAGTTGATCCCTCCTAACCCAAAACCAGTATATTAAATTAGAGGCAGCCCCTCTAATTTGCATGATGAGGTCCCCCCTCCAAGTATTCATGCACGGTGGATTTTCATGACCTATATTGGCTAATGGTAAAATATGTTAAACAATTTTCATAAGATAAACATAAGGCTTTTCAAACTATAAAACCAGTTTTATGAACATGTTCCGGGTTTTCTAGGACGTATATATTTCCGCTGCTCTTAAGTCTTTATTATGTTTCAGTCATTCATACTATGTCTATATCCGTGCACTGAGCGTTTTGCTCAGCCGTTACTTTCCTTTCCATGTCCCAAAACGGCAGGTACCCAAGGACCGACTCGAGCATTTGTAGGACATGCATAGGATGGAAGCTGCCATATACTTCTTCTCCTTTTTCCTTCATATACTTATGCTTGTTTAGTCTTTCATTCATTTCTTTTGTTTTACTATGTTTTGGGCTTAAGTTTGGGAACCGATGTTTGATTCCGGTTAACCCTATGGTCATGTATGTTTTAGTACATATTACCTTGCATGATTTGATGACACGCCATAATCACGCGTGACATTCCATTTATCAAAATGGGGTGTTACAGACTCATTGCTTTCCAATTTCCATGTATCCAGATCCTACCAAAATGTATCATGATCCTAACCACCTTTTGGTAGAGAAGCGTGAAACAAGATATAGTTATGTTCATATCTAAATGCCTGACTTTTTAGCAGGTTAAGATAGAACACCAACACGCTTACAGTCATTTCAACCTTTAGGAATATTTGAACCGTCATTCGACAATTTAACCAATCCTACATGTTTTCTTTCATCCGAAAGGAGTGCACATTAGCAGACTATCAGCTATTTTCCAGCCAATGATCGTACGATTACACGGCACTCTTTCAGCTATCAGATCAGATAAAGGTTTATGTTAGGATTCATTATTTACGTTCACGTCTGTATGATTATTTTAGCTCTCAAGTTATGTCTCACGTTAGCATTCACGAATTTATCCACGTCTTTATTTTCCTTCATTGTCATGATTGGCTTTCACTTCCACGTTTATGACATCATTCACGTTTATGATGTCATTCACGTTCATGATCGTATCCTATCTTACGAGTTACTATTCACTTTCATTCTAAAAAAATTGTGGGAAGCTTGGGAGACTAGACTCAAGCTTAGTATGACTTTCATCCTCTAATAGACGTTTCACGTCACGTTTCACGTCTTATCTAGTATCATTGACTTTTCCTCCTCAGTTATTGCACGTTCACGATATGTTCCCATGATATGTTCACCCTACGTTCGTATACCACGCTCACGATATATGTTGTATGCATTCTCGTTCGTCTTATATTCTCATATTTCATTTACCATATCTCCACGTATCACGTTCATAATTGTTCACGTATCACGTTCACAATTGTTCACGTACTACGTCTTAATATGTCTCACACATCAATACTTTGTGTGTGCTTATACCAGTAAGTATGACATTTGGTAATATGTCGTTTCATGTATCTTCTCATGTTATTTTTTTATTCCCTTTTCTTCCATAAGTTCAGATATGTTCCTTTTCAGTCACTTCATGTTTCATGTTCCCTTCAGTCACGTCATGTTCTATGTTCTATACAGTCACGTCACGTCCATGTCTTTCCAGTTTATCGTATCTCTAATCCGAGGACGAATTATTCTTTTTAGAGGGATAGAGTTGTAAAACCCGCTTTAAAAATAACTTAGAACATAAAGTATATGAAATTACGTATAAATTAAAACTTATGATTTACTTATACACGACACGTGTTGAGAACGTTGATATATTTATTTCATATATTTTTCAAGTACGACAAGTAACTAAGTATATTATTATTACCATTAATATACAACATGTATTCACGTATAATAAGGAAAAAAACCAAAATAAAATACTCGTACGCGCGTACGTATTTAAATACACACGAATATGATTATATATGTGATTAAACACAATAAGTAATCACGAATATAATTATGTATGTATAACATGTAAAATGATAATGATAAAAATTTACGACATTTAAAACACGAATACGCATAGTTTACTGAGTCGCGAAAAATAAAGTAAAAACAAGAAGAAGGGGGTTTTGGGCCGGCTGTTTAGACAGGAAAAGGAGAAAGGGATATGGGCCAAGGCCCATGTGTGTTACAAACCGCCCCAAACAAGAATAAAAGACGGGGAGGAGTTGTTTTTTTCTGTTTAGTCGACACCAACACAAACTGAAACCCTAAAATTTAGACAGGATCGATCGTTCTAATTTTCTTCTTTCTTTTTTCTGTTGCGTCGGCCTAACATCAAAATCAAGAAGGAAGTCATGAAGCTAGATTAAAAACAGGATTGTGTGTTATTAGATCTTAACCCTAAAATCATGTAAGTAACCCTAATTCTGTTTTAGTTTTTCTTTTGCTAATTAATTTTAAACCCGTTTTTAAGAAGAATAATACATGTTCAAACGATTGGAATAAGGGGGGTAAGACCCGTTATGTGGGTTTAGTCATGACTTACACACAAACTGAGACCCGATGGTCTCGGTGGTGATTATGTTCCAGCGGTGGTGTTTGGTTTCCAACAGCCGCTAAACAAAGCCAAACAGCGGGTATCATTTAGGGTTAAAACGAACAGCAGGAAAAACAATGATCCAGTGAGTACTATTAACAAACAACAGGAACTAGTATGTGTTGAACGTATCTTGGACAGCACTGCTGTTCAGGATATTGGACAGTACTGCAGTGACTTATTGGACAGAACTGGAATAGTATATTGGACAACACTAGAATCATATATGGGACAACACTGTTTTATTAGTTTGCGTAGTTGTTTTGTTTAGTGCGACCATGACATGGGTGTCTCGGTCGGCTTGGTTACATTAGTATATGTTATTAAACATGATTAACTTTAGTATTATTTATACGTTACGATTAAATATTTTACGCGGCTTAAGTTATATTTAATTAACAATATTAACCCAAGTATTTGTAGCGTAATTAAATTTATAACTAGACTTAATTTAGTTAGGTAATTATCAAGTTTTAGTAGAGTTTATTTATTTAGGCTTACATTATTATTAATTTAAGATCCCAAATAAATCATGCATTTTATTATTTTTACCGTAAGGTATTTATTTAATAAACTTTACTACATGATCATGAATTATACATTTTATGCTTATTAACATGTAAGAATACGAATTACACTAATCAGAATACACGATTTAACTAAAAGCCGTAAAATACGTCAAGAACATTTAAGGCAATATAAGAACAAGTTAAGTAAACGTCAAGTAACTAATAATTATTAAGTATAAGTTAAACAAGCGACTCATACACGTCCCTCTTTATTATGTAGCATTTATGGAGTACCATCTTCTTCGCGTTCTCATCTTCCACGTTATTCTCGGTTTGCATTACTGGACGTGAGGTACGGATATTCCGTCCTTCGGTATGGACAACTTTTCTCTCTTTCATGTTAAATAGGTTTTCCCTATTTATTATGCCATCTGTTTTTCCCTGTAGTCATAAGTGTCTTAAACACGTCAGAATATTTTATGTTTATTTTAATTGCCTGAGCTATATACAAGCATGCCATGTCACCTAGTTACGGAGGTACCGTGAACATAACACTGGAGGCCCCGGTGTTGTGACTTTTACAAGTTTGGCCATTATTTTATCATGTGGGGCGAATGGGTGCATCCTAGTTTACAAGTTTACAAGAATTTCATTGTGAATGTGGTGTGTGCCTTGCATCCTTCACAAGGAGCTGATCCCTCCTACCCAGACTATTATGAATTAGAGGCAGCCCCTCTAATAGCATGACGAGGTCACCCCTCTATGTATTCATACATGTTGATATATTTTGTGACCTATATGAGATCTTTGGCAGTTAAATTAAAGTTTTCATGATTAACCAGTAGATTTTTTGATGACGTATAGTCCCCAGCCGGGTCATGAACCCGGCCCACGGGTACTACCCGTATCCGGCCCATCACGGATGGGTGGGAATAATTTCATTTGAGCTTATGGGCTTGGATGAACAGTAACCGCACACAATGTGTGCGGCCCACGGCCCGGCATGACCGGTACAGGGTTAGACAGAATCATATTCTATCTCTGAATATGATTCACTCCAAAGAAGAGGATATTCACTCACCATAATTAGAAGATAACAATCAATCAAATTTTGGTGCTTATCCTTTCCTTGGGGCCAAAGCATCAGTGACAACCCATTAGGGTTGTCACTGCCTATAAAAGGAACCCCCAAGGGTTCCACAAAGGTATTACGTTCTATATTCTCAACTCACTCAACTCCTATAAACCCTAACCGATTACTTACTCTCACGCCGGAGTCTAATCGTGGGAAACATTCCCACGGTAAGCCTAACGCGTGTTGTTTAGTGTGCAGGATCTCAACCAAATAGTTCACTTGGTGTAGGAGCCAGAGCCCAAGCCAACCCGAATTAAGCCTAATTCGGGTCAAGCAAGGATCACCCAACTTTTGCATCAACAAGTTGGCACCATCCGTGAGACCCATTACACTAAGCTAGAGCAAAATCTCATCTTGAACTCTCAATGACGAAGGGGCATCCGCAAGCTAATCCCAGGAACACAAATCCTGGAAATCGGAAGTCCCAAGGGGAAGGGATACTCATCCCCAATCAATCCCCTAGCTGCCCAGTGGGCGGACCTAGTAACAGAGGTGGTTTTCAGTCCATGGGGGTGACGAGCACGATCTCCATAACTCCCCCACCTACTTCAACCCTGGACAACCCTAATCCAGGGAGTGCGCCCAATCCCCCTAACAAGGAGCCGCGCAGACCAGCGATGGAGGAGGAAGTGGAAGTCCAACCACTCAGCGAGGAGGATCTCCCTCGAGTTCTCATGCAGAACTTTGATAGGATCATCCCAGGGATTGCATCAAGGTTAAATCTAGGGAGAAACCTCCAATCTAGACTCAACTTTGGCAATACCGGACCAATCACCTCTTCCCAAAATCAGAGGAAAAGGAAAACCCGGCCTCAGGAGCAGAGCACCTTCGAGGAAACCCCTCAACCTAGGAATGTGTTCGAACGCATAGGAGATCGCCTCATACAAGAACTAACGCTGTCTCGAGAAGGGGGAGAGAAGTCCGACGGTTCACCCGAGCGACCAGACCGAGAGCTGACCAGAGCCGCTCGCCGGACAAGTGTGTGGGATAGGATGGACACTGGGAAGAAGGCTCCTGGCTCTTCTCAAAAGAGTGGTCCTCACCCAAGGGATGGGGCACCACCCCCGTCTCTAGATCCATCAGGAGAGGACTCGGATGACCATCCACCCAAGCGTCGCCGACCTAGGCGTACCCCTCCACCACCACCAAACAATGATGAATATTATGGTGGCCCTTATTATCGAGAGGCAGAAGCGGAGGATCTTTCCCGCCCATGGTAAGACCCATGGGATGACCCTAGGCTCACCCGTCCATGGGCGGATCCCAGGGAAGATCCTTTTACTCTCCGTATACGGAACTACTCCGAGGACACAAAACGTCGCATGCCGGCGTGTGTCAAGACCTATGATGGAACTGGTGATCTGGATCACCTCAAAATATTTTATATACAGGCTAAAATTGAGCGATGGCCCATGCCTATATGGTGCCAAATGTTCAATTCGACTTTGATCGGCAATGCCCGTGACTGGTTTGAGGGACTCCCTCTACGAAGCATTTATAGCTTCACGGAACTACGCATTGCCTTCAAGAATAATTATACTCAGCGGAAGAAGTATAATAGGGATCCAGTCTCATTGGCAACTGTCAAGCAACGGCCGGGGGAGTCTAAAGAAGCCTTCACTGAACGCTTCAACGACGAGTGCACACACACAAAGACGATGCTGGAACTCCTGAAAATCTCCGACTACATGCACGCCATAACAGATAGGGATTTAATCAGGCGTCTCAATGACAAGCGTCCAGAGAAGTATGATGATCTAATGGAAAGGGTCAGAAACTACATAGAGGGAGAAACAGCGGTTGCCGCGGCTTATCCTTCCAAAGGAAACGGCTACCGATCAAACGACCAGTCCCGGAGACAGTCGGGTGGTCAAAGAAATCAAAACTGTAGTAGGGGCTCAGACTACAAGAGCCAAAACAAAGGAGGACGGTCGGATGACAAGTTTACCCCCTTAAAGATGTCCTACCGGGAGATCTTGCTGACGGAAGGGGCAAATTTTCCGAGACCTCCCCGAATGACAACTCCGCCGGACCGTCGTCAAGGAAATCGTTTCTGCGAGTTCTCCATAATGACAAGGGCCACGGCACGGAGGAGTGTATCCAACTCAAGAAGCACATTGAGTCACTGATCAAGTCAGGTAAACTCAAGCATTTGGTTAAGGATTGGAAGGATGGAAAAGACAACAAAAAGTATGATAAGAAGGATCCCTAAAAGGACAAAACTTCGACCATATACATGATCCAATCCAGACAACGCCGCACGAGGCAGAAAATTGGCCAAAAATTTTCACGCGGCAGGGAAATCTCATTCCCTCCCATCACAGCAAGCGATGTGATTGATGCGTCTCTCACTATTGAGATAAGCATTGGAACACACAATGTCCGTCGCATGTAAGTGGATGGAGGATTATCAGCAGAAGTAATGTATGAACACTGTTTTGTGCAGTTACGGCCAGAAATAAGAAGCCAATTAGTACCGGCCACGGCGCCGCTCACTGGCTTTAGTGGAGACACCATCTGGCCGATAGGGCAACTGCGTCTGCTTGTAACCATTGGGAATGAGGAACACTCTACTACTGCGTGGATGAACTTCATGGTGATACGCTCACACTCTCCGTACAATGGGATCATAGGCAAACCAGGTATTCTGGCTATACGGGCTATACCTTCCACGACACACGGGATGATCAAGTTCCCTGTTGAGGGAGGAATCGTCACCATTTACAACAAAATCGTACCAGCATCCGAGTGTCATACCGTGACAACACCGGCTCCACCTGTTCCACCCAAGGATGGATCACCACCTCCCAATTGGAAGGTGGCAATCCATCCTGACTATCCGGAACAGGAGATATCCATAAGGGGGCGCTCTCGGATAACGACAAAAGGGCCATGTGCTCTCTTTTAAGTGCAAATCCAGATATATTCGCATGGGAGCCAAAGCATATGACAGGCGTACCACGGGCGATAGCAGAACATAAGCTCCAAATCCGCCAGGGGTACCAACCCGTCAAGCAAAAGAAGCGCGGCCAGGTGCCTGAGCGCAGCCGAGTGATATTGGAGGAAGTACAGAAACAAGTGGACGCAAGCATCATGCGCGAGGTATACTACCACGAGTGGTTATCCAATCCGGTCATGGTCAAGAAACATGACGGAAGTTGGCGCATGTGTGTGGATTTCACGGATTTGAACAAAGCCTGTCCACAAGATTGTTACCCGTTACCGGAGATTGACTGGAAAGTGGAATCCCTATGTGGATATCCCTTTAAGTGCTTCCTAGACGCATATAAAGGATACCACCAGATCCATATGGCGGAGGAGGACGCAGAAAAACGGCGTTCCATACTAGTCAGGGCATATACTGCTATACGAAAATGCCGTTTGGACTAAAGAACACCGGTGCTACATACCAGCGGCTTGTGGACAAAGCCTTTGACTCACAGATAGGCCGCAACCTGGAAGTCTATGTGGATGACTTAGTCATAAAAAGTCATACGGAGGATGCACTTCTCCGGGATGTCCAAGAGACATTCGACACACTGAGGAGGATCAATATAAAGCTAAACCCAAATAAATGTACGTTTGGGGTAACAGAGGGAATGTTCCTTGGATATATGATTGATCCAAATGGCATCAAACCTTGCTCAGAGAAAACGGACGCAGTAATACAGCTGACATCCCCTCAGACACGGAAGGAGGTACAATCCTTAAATGGGAAGCTGGCCGGGCTAAATAGGTTCCTATCAAAGTCTGTAGAGAAGTCATTACCCCTGTTTAAGACACTCAAGAAGTGCATTAGGAAGGGAGACTTCCGGTGGACAAAGGAAGCCGAGGAAGCTTTTGGCCAACTCAAGCAGCACCTTGCATCTCTCCCTATGCTAGTAGCTCCTCGGCCAAAGGAGGAACTTATTATGTATCTCTCAGCCACACATGGAGCAATAAGTGCGGTACTCATGACGGATAGGGATACGGTACAAACTCCGGTCTACTTCATAAGTAGAACATTACAAGGGCCGGAGTTGAATTACTCCTCTATGGAAAAATAGGTTTTGGCACTAGTGTTTGCTACAAAGCGGTTGCGCTGATACTTTCAGGCGCACCCAATTGTAGTCATTACTGACCAACCAATAAAGCAGGTAATCTCTAGACCGGATGTGGCAGGAAGGCTACAAAAATGGAGCATTCTATTGGGGGAGCATAATATATCTTATAGGCCAAGGACGGCTGTTAAAGGCCAGATCTTGGCAGATTTCTTGATAGAGAAGCCGGATGAGGAAGGACCAATCGTAAAACAAGACGAGACTCCAACAGAACCATGGGTGTTATTTACGGACGGATCTTCGTGTACGGATGGGTCAGGAGCTGGCCTCATCCTCACAAATCCGGAAGGAATGGAGTTTACGTACGCCCTCCGTTTTGAGTTCACAGCCACCAACAACGAAGCGGAATATGAAGCATTAATTGCGGGTTTAAAAATCGCCGCTAGAATGGGAGTCCGCAACCTTGAGGCCTTTGTGGACTCACGGCTTGTCGCGAACCACATTCTAGGTGGATATGTGGCTAAGGAGGACAACATGGTCTGATACTTGGAGAAAGTCAAGTCGCTCATCGCGGCTTTCAGCAAGTTTTCCATCAAGCAGGTGCCAAGAGGTGAGAACAAGAAGGCGGACGCTCTTAGCAAGATTGCATCCACAAGATTCGCCCACTTGTCCAAGCAAGTTTTGGTGGAAATACTCAAGGAGAAATCTATAACAGAAGGGGAGGTCACTACTATAGTTGAAGAGGATGGACCTACATGGATGACCCCGATTATCAACTATTTGACTAGTGAAACCCTTCCGGACGATGAAAAAGCGACGCGGCGCATCAGAAGGAAGTCGCAACACTTCGAACTCCTAGAAGGTATCCTTTATAAGCGCGATTTCTTGCAGCCGTGGTTGCGGTGTGTTGGACCACGTCAGGCTACCTATGTAATCAGTGAAATACATGAAGGGTTGTGCGGCATGCACGCAGGTCCACGATCCGTGGTAGCTAGAGCCTTACGGACATGATATTATTGGCCTACCATGCACAGGGACGCGCGCGACATGATTCACAAGTGTAGTGATTGCCAAGTGCATAGACCAGTGCCGCGGCATCCACAGCAGGAGCTTACACCTATCACATCCCCATGGCCATTCTATAAGTGGGGAATCGACATCGCAGGACCATTTCCTGTAGCTGCGGGGGGAGTTAAGTTCTTGATTGTCGCGATGGACTACTTCACACGATGGATAGAGGCCAAGGCAATCAAATCTATCACAGGCAAACAAGTTAAAAAGTTTGTTTGGGAGCATATTGTGTGCCGTTTTGGCTACCAGGAGAAATCATCTCGGACAACGGTAAACAGTTCGCGGATAATCCATTAAAGGACTGGTGTGCATCATTGAATATCAAGAGGCGCTTCGCGTCTGTTAAGCATCCGTAGACAAATGGCCTTGTGGAACGAGCAAATAGAAGCTTGGGAAACGGTATCAAGGCACGTCTGGATGAACGAAGTGCCAAATGGGTGGATGAGCTACCACACGTTCTATGGGAACATAGGACTATGATCAAAACAGCCAACGGAGATACTCCATTTGCATTGGCCTACGGCACTGAAGCTGTTATACCAGCGGAAATAGGAATGCTTACCATCCGCACAGCGGAGGTTAATATCGTCACGAACGACGAGCAACTGCGAATCAACCTGGATTTGTTAGAAGAAAAAAGGGAGATAACAGCCATCAATGAGGCTAAGTCCAAGGCTAAAATGAAGGCTTATTATGGCGCCAAGGTTAAAGGTGTTTCTTTTCGACTGGGAGATTATGTCTATCGTGCTAACGAAGCAAGTCGAGCGGAGAATACAGGAAAGCTGGGCCCTAAGTGGGAAGGGCCGTATGAGGTCACGGAAGCCTTAGGACGAGGCGCGTACAAGTTACGCGACATGGATGGCCGCGATTAGAACGCACATGGAACATCTCCAATCTCAAAAGGTGCTATCTTTGAAAGCTACGGCTTCCGCATGGGTACTTCGCTATATGTGGCTTTAATGAAGATCCATGTACTCTATCAGTTTTGCTTCTTATGTTTTTTCTAGGTTCCTTTTTTGATTTTTAGGACTTATCATTCTTGTTCAAACAAAAAATGTAAACGTTCTAATAAAATGCCGTGGTGCCTAGCTAGTTCCACGGCTTGTTTTGTGCAAATTATTTCTTAGGATTTTGTTAGTCATGTGAATTTTAATTATAATATGCCATGTTTCATTCATATGCATTCATTCAAACACCGTACATGTACTATACGCCTCCAGGTGGGGTAAGAGGATTAAGTGAACCTACTAATTCAACTTGCCGCGTAAGAGGGATGCAACCCCAGCGGCACGGATCATGTATCCTTACTAGACACCTTACTCACAAGACGTTGTGGTAAGTTTCGTATGCCGTACTCACGCAGTACTTTGCATAGTAAAGACGCACGTCGCATGTCTAGTAAATTATAGACTTGTATGCATTTCCCCTTTTGTGTAAGACGTGACATGTCATGCAGTATTGGTATACGATATTCAACAAAATAAAAATGCACAAGTTTCCAAATAAATAAAAAAATGGCCGTGGTCATCACGGACTTACATACAAAGAACAGTTATTTCACACATGTCTTAGCCGTGTACATGCACGGACGAATAAAAGCTACAAATATTCAAAGGTTACAAACCAAATTGTCTGAAATAGATAATAAGGTAGGGGCACCCTACATAGGGGAGAAATTTACCTATCTCCACTTGTTCCTCAGCCAAGCAAGGCAACCTCTCACCACGTTCCCTCCGCTTCAAGGATTGAGCCGCATTCCTCTCCAGCACCCCGCTTAAGGGTTCTTCATCAAGCACGATCCTGGTTACGTCCTCATAGATAGGAAGCGTCAGGTGGTTGGGCGAGGGAGTAAAGGAAGCACAGGAATGACCCTCATCTTGGGAGAACGCACCAAGACTAAGCTTTTCCATGATCTCCATGTTCGATGCATCCTTCGTAGCCTCCAGCTCGGCCAAGAATGGATAATGTAGATCTCGCATCACGGCCATAGAAGCAGTCATCTTGTTCGCAGCTTTAGGATTGAAGAAAGCATGCCTGGTGAAGTTCTCCTGTTTCTTGATTAGCTCTACGGCCTGGACCATTCCTTCATGGCGGCCGTGGTCAATACCATCGGACACAAGGCATGCAAACTGTTGCACAAATCAGGGGCCTCTAGTACCTTGGTGACGGCCCGACGTGCCCCATGTCCCACCATCCACCTACGGCCAACAATGGCTGCTAGTAGTTGGAGGCATAGCACGTCGTCGCGTTCGACAGTAAGGGCATCTATCATCACATCTTTTTGGGCGGACGCCTCCTTTAGCTCCTTGGTCATAACCCTCTCATACGCAAACTCCTCTTGTACCTTCTCCATGCTCTGGATTGTCATTTGAGCATCCTCAAGTTTTTTGGTAAGCACGGATACCTGGCTGGAGGAGGACTTGGCAGACACCTCCGCTGCGGTCACCTATATGAGAGATTACTTGTTAGATTATGTTTCTTATGGAATAAGAGTGGTGCGTCACGGATATGTACCTTGGTTGTCGCGGCATCCAGTTTTGCCTCGAGCTCGACCACTTGTTGGTCATAAGCATTCGCACGGGCTGATTGCTCCTTCACGGTCGCCTCGGCACTAGCAAGTTGGGACTGAAGGGCAGCAATTTGAGCTTCATTCTCCACGATCATTCTCTCCCCACGTCCAACTTTCCTCTTGAGGGACTCCACATGCCCGAGCGCGGCTTCAAATCTTACTCTCATTGAGGTGCCCATTGCCATTTGATGCACCAAGGCGCCGTTGTACTCATCCGCCAAGTCAGCATGGCTTAGTGCATTCACTTCTCGTACCAGGCCTGGTGGTATGCAGTTATTGAGGTACTCTCGACATTCCTCGGCTTCCCTCATTCGTGACGCAGTGGTAATATTCCAAACAGGGTTGAACGATTGAGGGGGGGCGGATGTTGGGAGGTCTTGGGAGGCTGTGGGGGTACCTTCTTCGAATACGGGACCGGATCTCGTGGCGGCCCTATGAAGCATAGGGTTTCTCTCCACTTCCTTTTCTTTTCCCTTCTCCATTTGGGCATTAGGTGGAGACACGGCACCAGTTTGTTCATTCCTGCAAAACAAGTATTTGGATAGATATTAAGTATTGCTTAAGGGGGGTTTGTCGCTCTTCCTTAGCAAGATGGAGCCTTACATGTTATTCCCTGCTAATTCTGAGGTAGTCGGGGGAATCTGAGTAACTGGATCGACATGTGCGGCACGGATCGTCTCGGAGGCCTGGGTGGTGCTCCCAACAGATTGATATAAGGGGTGATCCTCTCGAAGCTTTTTGGCGGGGGCATTGTGTTCGCCAATCTCGGCCGGAGCGGCTCTTCTTACCCGCTTGTTTTTTCTGCGGGTACGCTTAGCGACGGGCTGAGCTGTTGCTTCTTCAACCTCCTCTTCGGTTTCTTTTTCAGCTTCCTCATCTTCTTCTTCGTTGACTTGCTGTACCTCTTCCTCATCGTCGCCCAGCATCTGGCGAAGACTGGAGGTGGTCAAATCGATGTTGTCTCCTTGCTCTTCCCCGTGTGCGGGAGTGGCAGTCTTAGGCGGTGAGGAGGGTCCGGCTCCTCCTTCGAGCATCCTATTATCACCATCCTCGTTGCTGAAGTCGACGGGAGTCCTCATCAGAGTTGTTTCTTCTTCGTCCGAGTGGCGGTCCGACACGGCCTCAAGAGCAACCGTCACGTTTCGGGTATGCTCAAGGAGGGGTAATTCGTTCTCAAGTCTGGGACGAGAGCCCTCTGGTACGAGCTTTGGGCCGCCTTGACATAGAAGTCCAAAAAAGTTCATTTCAGCCACAAACAACGAAATATGTTAGGCATTACAAAATCTTTGAATGCGTTTTTTTAGTGTACGGATGCTAGTCTACCTTCACCCTGCCTTCTCCAAAACACAGGATATCTGTTGGACGAGCCGAAATAGTTGCGGCTAAACCCTAGCAAACATAGAAATGCTTCGGGGAGGTTTCTATGGAATCCAGTCCTGTTCAGATCTATTTCTCGGGATGTTGGGGGTTATATGTACTAACGTGCGGCAAGGGGTCGTGGGATACCCTATGTTTGAAGGCATAATCAGCCGGCCATACTATCGCGTCAATGAAGAAGTAGTGGTCGTACCAGTTTTTTAATGAGTCCATGGGCTTATTATGAGACTGGGGGCTGTTAGGAGATCGTTTCTTAAAAGATAACCAACCATTTACTATGCTGGGGGTGTAAAATAGCCGGAATAGTTCTACGGTTGGGGGGATTCTTCTAGCACGGCAAAGAATCTCGAATTGACTTATCTTACATGCGCCGATACAGTGAAGCTGACTAATATGTACATCATAATATCCTAATAGATCTATGAGGAAGCGGGTAAATGGGATACGGTAGTTGGCCGCATCAAAAAGGCGAGTGTATAGGCCAATTTTACCCTCCGGAGCCTCAGTTATGAGGTCTCCGGCGCCAGGAAGTGAGGGGTGTAGGTTGGTAGGGATGAAATAATTGGTACAAAAGTGATCTAGTTGCTCCTGGGTCATTACATAAAGCACGGATCCAATTGTGGGGTTGTTTCTGTGAGCCATTACTGAATAAAAAGGTAAGGACGTGGTATTCTAACCTGCGGAGGAAGGGATCCATGCGTGATTAGGTGAAGCTAAGAAGAAAAGCTTTAATGGCAGAAATGAAGATAAGAACTGTGTGTCTCACACAGCCGTAGGGGTGGCTTATTTATAGGGTTGCCTCGTGGGTCATGGCCTGTTGGATGCGTGACACGTGTGTGCCACTATTCTTAATCGTGTGGTTAGGGTGCAAGTGGCAAGTGAAACGTTAGGTGGGACCCACGGGTCACTTCTGACTCAGACGATTACGCTGCTCGAGGTTCTGACTATTTGCACTTTGTTAGTCAAAGTGGCAGGTGAACAGTCATTTATGTCGGGATATGCGGCTCTTACGTAAGACCCGAATTCAATACTGCATTTAATTTGTCTCGGTCGTCACGTGCGGCTGAGATAATCATGGAATAAATTCCTAAATCAGGTTGCCACGTGCGGCCGAAACAAATTCTTGGACAACTTATCATTTCTTATTTTTCTTGGTACGTCCAGGAAGCGTCTTGATAGTCTAGAGGTCATGCCTATGGCTGTAACAACTAGACTGGGGGGACATGATGACGTATAGTCCCCAGCCGGGTCATGAACCCGGCCCACGGGTACTACCCGTATCCGGCCCATCACGGATGGGTGGGAATAATTTCATTTGAGCTTATGGGCTTGGATGAACAGTAACCGCACACAATGTGTGCGGCCCACGGCCCGGCATGACCGGTACAGGGTTAGACAGAATCATATTCTATCTCTGAATATGATTCACTCCAAAGAAGAGGATATTCACTCACCATAATTAGAAGATAACAATCAATCTAATTCTGGTGCTTATCCTTTCCTTGGGGCCGAAGCATCAGTGACAGCCCATTAGGGTTGTCACTGCCTATAAAAGGAACCCCCAAGGGTTCCACAAAGGTATTACGTTCTATATTCTCAACTCACTCAACTCCTATAAACCCTAACCGATTACTTACTCTCACGCCGGAGTCTAATCGTGGGAAACATTCCCACGGTAAGCCTAATGCGTGTTGTTTAGTGTGCAGGATCTCAACCAAATAGTTCACTTGGTGCAGGAGCCGGATCCCAAGCCAACCCGAATTAAGCCTAATTCGGGTCAAGCAAGGATCACCCAACTTTTGCATCAACATTTTCAGTATTTACATGACTATAAGACTTTTTGGAATAAACCAGTTTATTTCAGGTTATCAAGTTTCCCACGACTTACATAATTCTGCTGCACTTTCATTATTATGCTTTCATTTTAGCCTTCACTTATGTTATGCTATTCCATGTTATTGTATATATCCGCGCGCTGAGCGTCTTGCTCAGCCGTTTTCTCTTTTCATGTCCCCAAACGGCTGGTACACAAGGTCAGGAGCATGGGAAAGGTTATGCATAGGATGGGAGCTATATTATGTTTCTGCTTCATTTGCATTACTTTTACTTTATGCTTTTTTATGAATTTATGTTGGGGACCGATGTTTGATTCTGGTTATCCCTTGTGGTCATGTAATGTTTTAGGACATTTACCTTATGTTTTGGTATTACGCCATGATTATCCTGTGATATTCCGTTTATCCAAATGGGGTGTTACAAGTTTATTTTATCTATAATTCGGGGACGAATTATTCTTTATAGGGGGAAGAGTTGTAAAACCCGCATGCTTTTACCATGAACAGTACACTTAGTAAACGTACGTACATATTAACACATTCCTATTATAGCATGAACATGTGTCACGATTGGTAATTACAGAATTTATGTACGTATCATTATCACGATAAGTATTAAGTACGTGTTAATACACGATAATTATTAATAATAATAATTATAATCACGAACATGAAATCACGAACGTAAAAATCACGAACATGTAATTACGTACTTAATTAATATAATACGATTAATATCGTTACAAGTATTAAATTATAACACGGACAATTATAACACTAATATACGAACGTACGAACACGTAAATTAAAACACTGGAAAACTTCGGGTTTTTCCCTTGTGGGCCCTACAAGCCGCGACACCAAGAAGAAAGGAGGGGGCCCAGCCCACTTTTGGTTTAATTAAGGGAAACTAAAAAACACATAGTTTTCATAAACATAATTTTTACAGAAGAGTTAAAACCCTAGCCTCCTTGTTCCTTTTGGCCGCCGGATATAACAAACACCAAGGGGTGTTTGATTTGATTTTTGGTTAATAAAATTCAAGGATCGTGTTCGTGTTATTGTTCTCCAATCATTACATGCATTCGGTAATCCGTAAACCCTTTTATTTTTATTTTTTTTATTTAATTATGAACACATGAACATGGATTAAATAAACAAGAATTAAAACATGTTAAACAAATCATGGGGGTAAATTAAGGGTTTTGTTGTGGTTTGGTTGCTCGGCCGACACTCAAACCGAGAGCCCAAGGCTCTTGGCGTGTCTCGGTTCGCACCACCAACCGAGATCTATGATCTCGGTGGTGTTGGTCTCGGTCGACAGCAAGGGACAAGGGACCCCGACGCAAGTCGGGGTGTCCTTGTGGTTCGATTGGGGCCCGACAGCAGGCAGCCACCACCACCGGCACACAGCCGGTGGCAGCGTAGGTCAAGCAGGGGGAATGCGGCGCAGCAGGGGTAACCACCGACACATAGCCGGTGGGAACCTACTGTTGGTCAGCGGCTAGCCGAGAGAAAAACCACCAGCTTAAGTCGGTGGCAGTTTTAACAAGAACAGTGGCAACCGGCCGAGCCGGTTTGCCACTGTTAGAGGGGCGTTTGTTTGGTCCGGTTCAAGGGTTATTCGGTCCGGTTCACGACATGTCTAAATTAATTCATGGGTCCGGTTCATGACTAAAATGTACAAGTATTTATTTTACAAGTTATATTATTTAACAAGAGAATTAAATTAATTAACATGACTTATAATTAATTTAATTAAACATGGACTTAGGTTAATTATTATTTATTAAATAATACAGGTTTTAACCTAAGTATTTATTTATTTAATTTAGACTATAGTATTAATTAATTATTAAGACATGAAATATAATTAATTAATAAACATGACTTAGGTTATAATTAATAAAGTATTAATACATGTTTTAACCTAAGTATTTTATACACCTTAATTTAATTAAATCATGCTTATTTTTAATTAAATCATATAACCTATAGTTTATTTAATTAGCATGATATTATTAATAAACTATACTATAATCACATGACTTATGACATATAACCAGTAAACTTAAGCTTATATTATTAGCTTATTAATCCAGCTTATTCTAAGTATGGAAACTTTCTAATTCAGGAAACTTGCTATTTTTGGAAACTTTCTATTTTTAGAAACTGGTCTATTTTTAGAAACTTTCTATTTTTGGAAACATTCTATTTTTAGAAACTTTCTATTTTTAGAAAGTTACTTATTATTACACAACAAGTATAATAATACAAGAAATCCAAGTAATACTTAATCAAAATACGTAGAATACATGATAAACACAACATAACCTTAAATCAGTAAAACAAGACATGAACATATAAAACAAGCTAAGACATGATATAAAGACAGTTACGTACTCAGTAAACAGAATACTTATACATGTAACCTATTTATGTAGAATTAGTGAGATCGAAGTAGAACTTCCATTATTTTGTCTTCTTCGTTCACTGGACATAAGGTACGGATTTCCCGTCCTTTCAGTATGGACATTCTTTCCTTATTAGGATTCCTCGTTTGCAGCCAACTGTTTTCCCAGTATTTGTTTTATATGTTTGATTACTTATGTTAGTTAAGAGCCTAAGCCATATACATGCATGACCAGTGTCACCTAGTTATGGAGGTACCATAACCATAACACTAGAGGCACCAGTGTTATAACTTCCCCGCGGCGAAGTGATTGCTCGTGGCATCCCTTTTCAGCTTTGGCCATTATATTATATTATCATGTGGATCGTATGGGTGCATCCTAGTTACATGTTACCAGTATTATCAGAGTGAATGCGATGTGTGCCTTGCACCCTTCACTAGGAGTTGATCCCTTCTACCCAGACTAATTAATTAGAGGCAACCCCTCTAATTGCATGACGAGATCTCCTCTCTAAGTATTTATGCACGATGGAACCTCGCGACCTATATGGGCTATTTTGCTAATTAATACAGATTTTCATAGAAACATAAGTCTTTTCAAACTATAAAACGAGTTTTATGAACATGAATCTAGATTACTTAGAACTCATATTATTCTGCTGTTATTAGTCTTATAGGTTTATGCTATTCCATGCTATGCTTGTATATCTGTGCACTGAGCGTTATGCTCAGCCGTTTTCCTTTCATGTTCCCAAACGGCAGGTACTCAAGGGAGCTCATAGACTTTAAGCGTACGTGCATATGGAACGGAAGCTATCTAGTCTTCTCTACTTTATGCATTTCATCATACATTTTGCTACTTATTTCTTTGGACATTGTTTAGTCCTTTTCCATTTCAGTACTTATGTTTGTGTGTGATGAGCTTATACTTGGACTACCGATGCTTGTTTCCAGTATTTCCATTCATGGTCATTTAATGTTTTAAGACATTTACATTGTATGCTTTGATGACACGCCATAATCACTCGTGACATTCCATTTACCAAAATAGGGTGTTATAGTACCATAGTCACAATAATAGAAAATGCTCAAAAACATTTTATAAATATTTACGTTATCATTCATTTATTATTTAGAGTAATAAAAACAACTGTACATAAATGTACATCACAAGTTTTCCCAAAGATCTAGTTTTATTCTCTAGAATGATAACTTTATTCAAGACACCACCATCCGCAACCCGCCAGTCCCCATTCACCTAAAATATATGTGATGAGACTGCTTTTATACATGGTCTCATCGTCTAAATCGGGCTTAAAATGCTTAAATATATCAATAAAATAGCGGAAAATATACTTGTATTCGTTTGTTGTATGTTTTAGGTATGGATATCGAGAAAAAGACAAAAAGATCACAAGAATCAATCAAAAACGAACACGGGAAATGAAGCCGCACAATGAACCGGACCCGATTGTGGAATTTGGAAAAATTCCTTCCAAGTTAGAAGAAAATGACAAGTTTGGTCCCTCTTCTTTGGAGATTTGTCAACTTTGGTCCTCCAAGAATCAAGTTATACATGAAATATCCTTGAAGAATGAAGAATTGTCAAATACAGCCCTTGAAGTTAATGAAAGCTACATGTTAACTACATGAGGACTAATGGTGAGATTGCATGAGGACCAATGGTGTAAGGGCATAAGGACTAATGGTGCAAGGCTGAGTTAAGAAAGTCAGTTAGGAGGGGGACTAAAATTGCCCAAAAACAATACTTACCTAACTATACCCACAATTAAATCCAACCAGCCCATTTCATGTCCCAAATACCCACCTAGTTACCCATCAAACCCAAATCCACCACTCCCCAAACGACACGTCATCCTAAACCGACCCAGGCCCACGACCCATATCCATTACCCTTAATCCCACATTAGATTAATAATATTAATCTGCTTTTTTAAAACAGAATATAATATTGATTTAGTGTGGCGGGTAACAACTTTTCTCTTCATTAACCAGATTAAACACCCCATTCCATCATCTATAAACCTAATCCCTATTTTGTTTAATTCTCCAAATCATAACATTCACTTCCAGATCCCTAATTACCATCCTACTATTCCCATCCCCACCCTTAACTTATTCAGAAACACACCCATGTGACCCATGGTCCCCTCCCCTGCACCAAGAACACAATAAAACAAAATGGGACAGAGAATCAACGGACCTGGATGATTTCTTCTTGGCTACACTTTGATAAACGGACAAGATTAGTCTTCTACAGCTCAGCAACCTAGATGTGAAGGACAGAGATCATAGATAGCTATTTTGACCAAAGGAAATTCAAATCACAAAGGGCATTCCAGGCAATTCAATAGTTAGGGTTTTATATTTCTAGATCCTTCCTGTGACCCTATATAAAGGGTAGTTAAGTTATGTTTTATTCTTGTTCTTGGTTTTTCTTTGGTCAAAGTCCTGTAATTCCTTTTCTTTGTTAATAAAGAAAGTTGGCGTTGATTTTTGACGAAAAACAAGTGCCTCTCATTTTCTTGATATTTTTCTAGTTTAGTTATGAAAAATTAAAGTTATTGTTCTAAGTTGTCTAAATTTTTGAAGAAACCTGTTTTAGAAATCTTTTACCAAGACTTATAATTGGATCACATTTGTTTGAAATTTTGTTTGAAAATCAAACATAAGTGACAAGTATAAGGCTTGCTTTGTTTTGTGGATTCATACTAGGTTTGTGTTTGAAAAAGTGAATATTCTCCTTTATTCTTGTTATTATACTCGATGTTTGAAAGATTTTTGCCAAATCCTTGTATAGCTTTTGGTAAAATCCTTTTAAGTTTGAATGTTTTCACTTGTTTTGTGTGTTGAGCAAGAGAATAGTGCCATTCCACTTTGTTGCTTTGTTCTACTGTAGAACATCAACAAGCAACCATTATCCTTTCCTTGGGTTTAGGGCTGCTGTGGCCCTAGCAACAACCCTATTTTCATCTCATCTTATTTAAAACCCTTACAAAGCCTTAACTTGTCCACTGACTAGGGAGCATTTGGTGAATCTATGGGCTGAACAAGCCCATAGTTGGTATGTCTTTATCTTCTTTCCTTTGGTAATCTTTCTGTTTAGGATATTGATAGAGTGCTCTTTGTGTTTTATTGCCATGGTTAAATGATGCTTGCGCATTTTGTGTTGTGTGCAATATATATGCATGTTGGTTTAGTTTAGATACGATTTCAAATGGATTTGCATGATTTTTCTTTGATAAATCTTAGTTTTAGAAGTTTATGGAGTGTTTGTGTCAAGGATGCTATTGGGTGTGAGTGACTTCTAGGCCTAAGTTCTCATATTGCACACATTAGATTTGGGGTTATTTAGTCAGCCTATAAGCTTGTTTGATAGCATTCTATTTGTAGAAAAGTTTTCAAGTATTTTAGATAAAAACTGCCAAAGATGCAATGTAGGGTGCTGTAGGTTTTTTCAGGTATTTGGTGTAGTTAAATTTGGTTTACAGCTAGATAAATAGGTAGCCTAGAGGTATGTGCATTTTTATTAGGAGCTTGTTAGGCTAGATTGTAAGATTTGGTAACTTAAAATTCATAATTTGGTCAAACGAATCAGCAAAGTAGCTAATCCTAAAATCTGCCTACATAAAAAGTAACAGTGGGTTGAATTTGAGGTTTTAATAAATGAATTTTGGTCACTTGGCTTATTTGAGGTAGTCTTATAAGAAATATTATCTGGTATTTACACTTGGGAAAGATTTGGTGATCTAAGATTGCTTAAACAAGTCATTGTTTGCTCACTGTGCTATCAGACCTTGTTTTCTTGTTATTTTTTTGTTGATATTTGGTCATTTGAGCTAGCATTTGTGTTTGGATTTGCTTTAGTTCTTTTTGAATCACTCCCTACGACTTCACTGGTTGTAGGGGTGCCCCTATTGTCCAAAAAATCCAAGTAACAAAGCTCATTTTGAGCATATATCACTCTTTGTGACAAGCAGTGGGAACCCCTGTTCCCACTGATACACCAAGGCTAGCCACTGTTTAACTAAAATCCAAACAAGTCAACATCATTCAAGCTGATTTTTGTCTTATTAGGGGTAAAAGCACTTTTAATAGTAATTTTCATTTTTCTCCAGTATAATTAATTAATTTAGGATTTTTAGAAAAGTAATTTTATTTTTTCCATTATTACTTTATCAGATGTGTTGTTGGTGACTGATTGAGATAAGAGACAAAAGGGGGCGGATGTAACGAGAGAGTGTGAGATTAGGTTTTGGGAATGAGTATAATTAGGTAACTTGTTGAATTTATATATATAAACACGTCATTAGCTTGACCTGGTTTTGCATTGGTGTTGGGCTAGTGACCAGATAAGGACATGGATATGGTCTGCATCATTCTCTTAAAAACATTCGGTTGGGGTAGTTGTCCATTAACTGAGCCTACACGTATTATATTGTATTGATATTAGGGCCGAATGTATTTTACAAGGTGGGCCCCCATTCCGAATGTTAAATAAGGGGTTTTCAACGTTTACCGAGTGTGCCAATTAATGGATTAAGATGGTATGTACTCATTTTGATCATAGTAAACCCTCATTTTCAAAACCCTAAATTTCGTTAGCTAGACGACGTTGACGGCTTCTCACTCTTTCGTCATCGTTAGATTTCTAGTTAACAACACTCAAACAAACACAACAAACACACACGACAAAAAAAAAACAAACAAACACTAAAACGATCCTTTAAGATTCACTGTAATTGTCAAAAAACGACTAGTATTCGGGCAAAGTAATGTCAAGTGATTACGAAGTGGATTTGGTATTTATTATTTGAAGGTGAAGTGGAATATCACGAAGGCGTCTACTCAATTCATCATCGAGCCTCTTTCACCCAATTCTATCGATTGATGATTCGCTTCAGCATTTATGATTGAGACTTGATTTATCTAGTTTCCACTGTCATGGGATGGATGGTCGACGACATGGACAACTATCACTTAAAGGAGTTACGCTGTAGTGCTCAGTGTCACACTCACCGGGAGTTGTGGATACTTCAAGAGGTGTTCTACATCTTATACCTCTCTCTTTATGTATAAGATTCTAAGAGACGTTTCTCTGCACCGTTCTTCAATCAACACAAGTGCTAAGCGTAAGTAACAAACTTGAGGGATTGTACTTCAGTTTCAAGTTTGGAATATCAGGTTTACTTCACCAGTGGTCACTACAGATAGCCGAAAGAATACGAGGTTGGTAAGTTTAGCCAGAGAGTACAAGTGTAGAGATGTGATCAACAAACAATTCTCACGAGCAACTTGAGCTACAAAATGTCAACAAAGATTTCCCGAGTGTTCTTAACCACCATACTCTTGACAAGAAAATCTCACGATTCTGTGCGTACACGACAAATGATGCTTCTGAGTGTTCTTAACCTTCTTACTCCTAATAAGAACATCTCGCGATTCTGAGCGTACACGTCAGATGATGCTTCTGAGTGTTCGTCACCATCATACTTTCGACAAGAACATCTCACGATTTTGACCGTACACGTCAGATGATGCTTCCGAGAGTTCGTCACCATCATGGGGGAAGAACGTGTACTTTTGAGACTTAGTTCCCACTCTGGAGTACTTAGTTCAACTTCCAGGGGAAGTATTCTACAAGATTGAGCAGATTTATTGCTGATTTCTTACATGTTCCCCCAAACACATAATCATGAAGACCAAAAATGTCAAGGTAGTAGTTACTTGGTGTGGTTTGCTTCTTCTTCTACAAAATTCCGCTGTGCACTTTAAATGTCAAAGATAGAAGATTGCTCAAGCTACAGGTTCTGCTCAAGACAAGGATATTGGTTTGGGGGGAAGCTGATTCAGAAGCTTCGTCAAAAAGAAGTCTATGAAGAAAGCTTTTGAAGACATGTGGTATGAATTGGTGGGAAGTTAATCCAGTTCATACATGATACAATGGTTCCTCAACAAGCAAAGACAAAGAGGATTCAAACTGGGGTATAAGTTTTTCTAGAAGACTTGAAGACAACGGTGTCATCCTCAGCATTGGAAGTAAACTTAATACTGTCATATTTTTGTTGTATTTGCATTTGTTAGGAACATTGTACGTAATTCTGTATGTCAGCACATTGGGGGAAGATTGTTAGCCTTAAAATGTGTGCGACTAACGGAATTACATTGCAGGGACTAATATTGTCATATGTAAAGTCCAAGTCCCATGCTATATAAACCCCTCCATACTTCCATGGAGGGGTGAGGCTTATCATTTCTTGTCTTTTCCTTTCTCTCACTAGAATAAAACACACACTTTTATTCTTACTTGTTTCTCTCACTAAAATGGCTAAACACCATTTCTATCCTCCCCAACCTCTGGATCTTTTACCCGTGTTATTAGTGAATCCAAGTTAACAATTTTAATATTTTAATAGTTTTTGGTCATTTAAAAATAGGAATTTAGTTTTAAAAAGTCAAGAAAAATACTTTTTAGTTATAATATAATATAAGTGAGATTCTAATTTAATAAAATAATATTTTGGTTTTATTTTTAACTTTATTTAATTTTAAGGCTTTAAATAGAATTTAAAATTGAATATTAAATTGAAAATAAGTTTTAAAATATTTTTATTAAATTTTTATTCTTATTTATATTATTTTAGATTTATTTATGATTTTTAATTATTTTTTAGTTTAAATTTTTAAATTCGTCAGGTTTTTACGTTTTACGTTATTATTCGTCGTAGTTTAAATTAATCATTATCCGTCATTTTTAATTTTCTTTTTCATCTCATCAATATTAATCTCGAATAATACAAGTTTAACACACACATTAATCCTCCTTGGTGAACGAACTCATAACTTGGGTCATAAGTGTTTTACATTTTCCTAAACGTACACTTAATACTTACCGCTTTTACGTTGTTTTTCCTAAAACACATCTTTTTACTACTATCAATATGCCTTAAAGTCAACACAATGGTTGAGTGAATTCATAGGTTTAAAACCATATTTCAATACAAGTACGACTCCAGGGCTACATTATTATACACCCAACTTTTTAAATTCATCGACTCTTATTGCACTAGCTCATGACCCCGCGACTAGACATTATCAGGAAAAACCTAACAAATCTCCCTTAGGTAGGAAGTTTGCCGGACTATCCTAAATTAGCAAAATAAAGTATATCTGTTTAGCCTAGGTAGGAACCATTAGCTGCTAGCAAGTGCGACATGCCCAAATAAGAGATGTCAGTCTCCAATAGTACTATTCACAATATTAGCGCTCATTAAATGATTAGCGGTCTATAATTAAAAAGCGACTTTAACGGAAACACGTAAATGTAGTGTCCAGTTTTAGCATATATCCCCCTCACGGGTTTTTAAATCATTTATAAAGTATTTAAAAGTGAGGCTATGAACTCACCTTAGCCTAAAGAGTCTTGAATTATTCAGTTATGACCAGTCACAACCTCCTCACAATATCTGAGTTGACACACAATATGTATATATCAAGTCATAATCTCCGAGTTCAATATTTTCTTATTTAATATATTTATTCTTTGATTCATGTATTTTGTTATTATAGTATCATTGTTCGGGCCACTATACTCAGAAGCCATTCTATAAACGTTTGAGGAGCGAGTGCACTTTAAATCGTAAACCCAACCACTCAGTCAGAACGTAATATCGAGATGGAACATCTTTGTACAAAGTCCCTACTAACATGATACATAGTATATTATTACATTTTGTGTATTTAGTCTTAATATTGGCAAAAATAGTCCTTATAGTTATATTTTGGCATAATTACACTTTTAACCCTTTAAGTATATAGTTTCATTAATTGCAATTTAATCCCTCAATATTTAACCTTAGGGTCTCAAACTTTTAAAAATTTAATATTATAGATTTTACTTCCATAAAATGACACTTTTGGCCCAAAATGTTAGGTAGTTTCAAAAATGACAGTTTTGGTCCCTATTCTTGTAAAAATCATATAACTTCTTTAAAAATGTACCAAATGATCTAGGATTTTTAAACAAAGTTTCAAAACAAATTTATAATCATAAAGAAAACATTTCACCAGAATTATAGCTCTTGAAATGGATTTTAAGTCATTATTTCATGTAAAATACAAAACTAGGGTTTTAAGACATCTTTAGCTTATAACTTTTATTTAAATTAATGAAATGACTTAGTTCTTTTTGTATTATCTTTTTAACATAACTTTGTAATTATAAAAAGTCTTAGAATTCATTATAAGAAGATCAAAGCTTGTTTAACATAGAAATTACCTAGGTAGCTCCAAAATAGCTCCTTTTGGCTTCCTATGAACACTACTTGCTACCATAGCTTCAACAGCTTCAATGGCTTCATTCTGGACCTGGTTTTTTTTTATCTTGTGGGATTTCCTAAGACGTTTATAGAAGTGAGTATGAAGAATGGGTAGGACTAGGAGGTTTAAGGAAAACGGGGTGCAAGTCTTCATGTTGTGATTCAGCTTTATTTATACTACTAGCAACACTTAGGCTCCAAGTTTAAGCTCTAAACGTGTAACAAGGATAAGGTAATGACTAAGATAGCTAGTGAATCTCTACACACGTTTATAGACCCTAGCTTCATTCCAATCTTCTCTTGTGGTTCATAATAGGTCACGACACAATGTTGATAAGAACGGTGTTGTGTAGCACCCTAGTAGGTCATGCACCTACTTGTCACCACTTTTAAAATATCTTAAAACCTGTAAATATCTTGTTTTTGAACTAATAATAGGAGGTAAAGTGTTTTAAATAGGTTTTAGAGGGAAAATACTAAACCGGGTCTAATTTTTAGGGCTTGTAACTTAAGGTTTGTGATTTTGGTAATTAGAGACTTAGGAAAGTTATTAGTGAATGATTAAGACTTAATTAGGGTTTATGCATTCTATTTAATATATTTGGGTCCTTGGTGTGAAGTTTAACAAAGGTTTGATGTGAAAATTGGAAGTATACTTATGTAGATTAGGGTTTTCTAATGATCTACGTTTAAGTCTTAGTAAAAATGATTATCCTCATCTTAAATACTAATGTAAACTTAAATTAGGTCCTATACATTATTTTTTAAGGGTCCAAAGAGTTCTTACACTTGTTTTAATGGTTTAGTTTAGGTAAACATGTCTAAAGAGTGAAAATACCTATTTTGACCTAATTTACAAGTCGTGCATTGAAATCTTGTACCTTGTGCATTAAGGTACTTGTACATTGTCTTAACATAATCTTATAACTTTAATGAAGTCTTATAAGTGATTATAGACTTATCCTAAAAGACTAGTAATGATTCCATGTAGATTTATTAATATAAGGGTTTCTATATCATTAAGCCTAATGACTTTCTATTTGGGGTAATTAGTGTTTATATCATCATGAACACATATTCTAAGTCTTATATGATATTTTTATAACTTCTATAGGTTCTACATCCTTAGTTTAAGGGTTTATATAGGTTGATCATATTCTTGGGTTAATTAAGTAAGCTTAAAGTCCTATGCTTTGAAAACTTGTACTTTATGCTTTAATAATTTGTAACTTGGTTAAAGATAAATGTATTAAATTATTATGATACTTAGTTGAGTTTTATAATTAGTTGCAAAAGATTAGACTCTAATTCATTATAAAATGGATTTTATATGTTAATCTTGGTTTTAGGTCATTTTCTCGTAATTAGCTTGAGATTAGTAAATATTAGTGTTTTGTAATTATTTATCTTTCCTTTATATGGTAGATTATAATTAGTATAATGTATTTGATAATAGTGCATAGATATTATGTAGTTATATTGCTTGAAACATTAGTTTATAAGGGACTAGCTAAAAGACCCGTGAAATTCACGGGTGTTTTAAAAGGACTTAAAAAGTCAATGACTTATGTATGACGAAGTTACATGTTAGAAAGAACCACATTATTTATTAAGACTATCATGTGAAAGACATTAAGGGTGCGTTTGGTTATTTTACGGGTTTAGATTTAGGTTTAAGTTTTATGTTGGATTTGGATTTAGTGTAGGTTTTTGATTTGATATATAATAAATTAATTAATATATTTTAATACAAAATTATTTTATAATCGAATATAAAACTAATGTTTATTAAATTGTATCAACTTCTATGGGCCGTGTAACGCCACGTAAGGGTGGTCGGGTGGATGAACAAAAAATTTTAAACCCACCCTTTTGGTTGGGCTGTTGTCACAGGCTATGATGACCGAATACTAACATTAGAAATTGAACCAAACAATTTATGTTAGTCCAAAAGTCACTCCAAGCCTTCAAATGGCGCAAACCAAACAGGCCTTAAGATTATTCAAAACTCTAGTAAGATACCATCAAAGAAATAAACCATAATGTAACAAAGAAGTTAATAGAGGGAGAAGGTTATTTATATATAAACCCGGATTCTTTTCTACTAACATTCCCAGAAGGAAGGATAAATCCCGAAACTACATCAACTCCCATGTACTTCTAACCCACATACTAACCTTAGCGAACATACAAATCCAAAGAACGTGTCGATTCTTGGAAAACATACAAATCCAAATAACCTTTTGGGAAGAGCTCTCAGCTGAGCTCAGAGGGTAATTCCTACACACATAAAAGTAATTCCGTTAGAATGCATATATGCAGCAGGTCTCAACTATTGTTTGAGTTATATGCAGCAAAATTATTGACATAAAAAATATCATGTTGGCATCAAACAAAAAGGTAATTAATTTCAAGATCTAGAATGTTAAGTATTTTTTAGTTTAACATAACAATTCAGGTTTTTAATGAAGATTAAGTAATTCATTATTCATTATATACAATAAAAAGTAAAAATAATAAGCAATTACCCAACTCAGTTAGGCTATTTTAACACGTACTTAAAAGATGCCATGTTTAAGTTCACATTCAGTTTGACCCGTTACCCAACCCACCGGCCGCGCCCATTGTACCACATCCAATCACAATAGAAATTAATTTCGGAAAGGAAACCAGTTGACATACACATAAGTAAAGAAAACATTTAAATAGGTCTATAAATAATACCCGCTGTAACAATAAATGTTGTAAATTGACCCTTTTTAGCACATCTATAATATGTAGAAATAGCTATGATGTGATGGCCAATACAATGACAATGAAATGCCGCAAGAGATAATGGACAGTGTAGCTAAAGAATGACCAAGAACTGCTAAAATAGGGCCACAAATACACCGGTCGCTTTTCCAATAATGGCTGATACTATAAGTAATATCAAAACTATCAATATATCTTAGTAATAATTGGATAAATGTTAATAATTGAAAAGAACCTTGATTGGCCACGCCATGCTTTTGAAAAGGGAGGTCTTTGCCTTGTTTGAGTATGTGTGGCGGTTGATTCAAACCTTGTAGATTAGTTAGCCAAAAAGGTCGGAAGTTAATATGGGGTATTAAATAGTTTTATAGCTACCAAACACGCATGTATAAACAACAATAAAATGGAATAAAAATCTGTTAAATTCAGCATCTTTAGACTAAATTGAATACAGATCGTATGCACAACTTATATGTATTTAAATAAGCTATATGCAGGGGTGCAAGAGTAAGTACAATGGAATCCATGTTCATACTGCATATAAAAGTTCAGAAATTTATGCTTTTATGAAGAAAAAAAACAAACATGAAGTCCAAAATTTTTGACACTCTTTCTTTTTGCCATAAGGCTAATATAAACATAAGAAAGGGTGCTTATGCCAGTATGTCACTATGAAAAACATATTTATATTATCTTTTAGAAATTATACACTCCTTAAATAGAACACTCTATTGAAAATTATCTTTGCTTATTTTCTAAATTAAACTTCCTGAGTTCTTCAAGCCTCAACAATCTATGCAATAAATAATGATGATTCTTTTTCAAATAATGTGATTAATAGTAGCACACCAGTTATAATAAATTTGTAAGCATGGTGAACATATATGCTGAAAATAGTTAAAGGCACTAATGCCAATTGTGCGGTTACCAACTACTTAAGTAATCATTCATAACAACATACTTGACATATAAGTGTGTACCTTGAAAAGAATTATGTATCGGGCACTTACATAGGAAATTAGAGATGAGATGAGCAAACAACTTCATCTTTATTTGTGTCACCTGTGAGCATGATTAAAAAAACAATGAACAATCAAAATTGAATTTATAAACCAAATCATCTATGCTTAAAACAATGCTCCATGCTTAAAACAAAGTCTTTATAGATATCATCAAAACTGACAGTAAACTATAAAATAACAAACAAAAATGTTGGATTTTTGAAGTGAATAATAATAAGTGTGTAAACACTTATCCTTTTGCCACTAAAATCATGGAAAAACAAGACCTAATCATGTGTTTAATATCATAAATGTCGGAATTACGCGTGGTTTTGTGTTTTGTGTGATAAATAGGTACAAATGATCAAAAGAAGATAAAACACGGGATTTCACGGTCAATTGTCAAAGAACAGTCAAGATAGAGACGAAGACAAAGATCAAAAGTCCAAAAGTGTGCAACGATCACGGATACCGATGAAAACCGACACGAGAATGAAGAAAAAGATTTTTTTGAAGCCAAAATCAAGCTTAACTTTAGCGGATTTAATCACTTGTCGAGTTTACAAAGCAAAGTGGGACCCACATTTGGAAAATGGGCTCAAAAGCCCATATGGCCCAAAGTTATTGTTATACGGATGGATTTTAATTGGGACATTGGGCCCAAGACCATTTCAAATTTAATATAGAGCAGATGAATAAAGGGCCTCCAGCCCATTTGCTAATTAAAGACGGAGGAAAGTATATTATGGCCATCAAACCCAAAATGGGAAACAATTTCACATAAAGAGAAAAAAAGAAACGGATGAAAAAAAAAATAAAAAAAAAATGGTCAAGTCAACTTTCACAAGTCCACCGACACCTTCTTTTACCCTACACGTGTAACCCACCAAACAAAAATCCGTTTTGTCTTTTTACCCCAACCGACCTCACCCACTCACAAATTAAATAAAACCCTTTTATTTACCCCACCCACACAACTTATTAATCTAAACCGTAACATCTTCCCATTCTCTCTCTCTCACATTTTCGATAAAAACAAAGTGTTTTCTCCTCTCTCACCCTTCTTCCCCATTAACCTTTTCACCCTAATCCAGTAAAAGCTCACTGTTCACCAAAACCCTAATTGGGTAAAAATTCAATCAAGTAAAGGGGTTTTATTCCCACGTGCGTTGCACATGAATGGGAATTAATTCCCCAACGATTTCGGAAGAGGGAGTGGAGAGGCAAGGCAACGTGGCTTAATATCATTGGAGGATACACCTCACCCTTCTCAATCAACCAATCATAAAGCATAAAAGAAACACAGATTTGCCACCTTGGCAATCTGTGTGACCAAGGCTCATCTCCACCGTTCGATTCAAGCAAGAGAGAAGAAAGAGAAGAATCAATGGCCAAGATTTCACTCCGTAGCCTCCAAGGAAGTCTAGAAGATTCGGGGATCATTATATAAACCCCTCTCTCACATGTAATTCATCATGCTTTTCTTTATTTTTTTTTTACTTTTTAGAAAATAGATTAATTAGGGTTTCAATATTGTAATTTTCTTTTCAAGCATTGTAAGTTTGGGTTTCAAATTAATGAAAGTTAATTTCATCTTTAATATTGTCTCGTTTTTAATTCTCAATTTCTCTTTTCTTCTAATCTGTTAAATATATTTGTTACTGTTTTCGTTAATGATATAATATAAAAAAAAAAAAATATAAAAAAAAGGGAGATAAAGAAAAGTAATTAAATCTCCCACTGGAGGTTTATAAAAAAAAGGAAGAAAAAGATTCGGTCACTGTTTGTTCTCGATTCGGTTTGGTATTCGTGGTTCAAGGTTTCGAGAAGCAATTTGGTTTCGAAAGGAGGCAGTATTTAGTTTTGTTTGGAGTTCGATTTGGGGTGTGATAAGTTTGTTGATGAGTTGACGGTTTCGAATCAAGGAGGCGTTTGTTTGTTTCGTTTCGGTTTAAAGACTGCTCAGCGCAGCTTCTTCATCTCAAAGGAATCATCACAAGGTGTTAATTTCTAGCTTTGATTTTGATTTTAATCTGCTAGTTTAATTTTATTTGAGTTAAGTTTATTGTTAGATAATTGTTAATTGTTATCTGATTTCGAGGGCATTTGGGTCTGCTTATTTTATTTGCGTAAAATTTTGCTAGACGATAGAATTGTTAGCTTGGATTCTGCTTTGAGTTTTGCTAGAGTAATTTAAGTTATTTAGATAGCTTATTTAAGGTTGGCTTATTGTGTTATGCTTATTTGTGTTAAACTGTTTTGTTCTGCGTATTAGCTTATTTAGATATTTGGTTTATTATTAGTTCTCGTAGCTTATTGATTTCCTGCTTATTTTAATTTTAGCTTATTTGGTAAACTGCTTGTTTAGTATAGCTTAATTCGATTTCTGCTTAGTCTTATTTTCATTCAGTTTTTTTATTTTGGTTATAGCTTATTTAGTATTCTGCTTACTTTTGGCAAGCTGCTTTTATTTGAGTCTGGATCTGCTTGTTTGGTTTGCCTGCTTTTCGTTTACTGCTATCACCTCAGACCCAATTGGTCTGAGGGTGTGTATCTGTCCAAAAAAGCAATTCCAAGTAAAGTTAAAAGGTTAAAAATAAATAATTCGCACATTTCGGCCCTCACAGGACTCGAACTCGTGACCAGTCGCACAAGTCCCCAACGACTCAACCACTGAGCTGGGCACCCTTTTTGTTTAATAGTTCGCAATAGATTCTTCATATAGGATATTTAATTTGTGGCAGCTTTTAATTAGCTTAATTATAGTTTTAGTTTATTTAAATTATAATTAAAAATTATTACTTAGTTATTTATATTCAGTTTTTACAAAAAAGATAAAAAAAAAGAAGAATATTTTATTTAATTTGTTACTTTCAAATTAGTTTTATTTTTAAAATTAATATAGGTTTTATTTTTAAATAGATTTAAAATAGATTATTTTTAAAATAGATTTTAATTAATAGTTTTTATTTTTTTTTAGTCACATTAAAATTAGTTTTATTTAAAAAAAAGTTTTTAAGTTTTCTTTAGTATAAATTTATTTTCAATTTATTAGTTTAAAAATAGTTAATTAATTTAGTTTTCATTTAATATTTTTCAATTAGTTTAAAAAATACCCAAAAAGAGATTGTACCAAAAACGAATTAAGTTGAAACGTAAAAACGGAAATCAAATTCGAGTCGAATCGAGGAAAAACGAACTTTAATTTTAAAGGATTAAAAATCCTAGTATCAAATTGGCGCCGCTGCCGCTTCGCTCGTACGATTGACGATTTTTCGTGAAGACGTTTGGATTTTGGGATCCGTTCTTCTTGAACGTTAATTTTCTTGCACAAAAAAATCAAAAATACAAAAAAAATCAAAAACATAAAATTACAAAAAAAAAATTAAAAAACCACAAAGCAATTTCTTTCCTAAGAATTGCAACAAAAAATTAAAAAAGCAAAAACGTAATACGTTTTCCTAAACGTATTACACCAAAAATATTACGTATTATTGTTATTTTTCTTATTCGATTTCTTTCGTTTTTCTTGTGAATATATATTTTTCTAAAAAAATACAAAAAGATTTTTCATTTTACTATACTATATTACGTAGCACAATAAATTACCTACTTATCAAATAAGGCCTTAGTTGGGATTTCATCACCTAACTATTGTATTCGAATCCATAACAAGAAAAAAAAGGGCAAAATAGATAAATACTAATAAAACGTTTGAACTCGATTTATACAAACTATAAGGTGGGTATAAGGCGACGCGCTATAAAAAGCCGTCTAAGGAAAAAGGTTTTTAAGTGCTTTGTGCCACCTCGTTTCCCCGCTTGCTTGTGCGTATATTGAGAGGGACGACCGATTATTGGTTTGCCAACTCAAGTAGTACTTACGTATATATTTTTGTAGATTTTTCTTATTGCTCCTCGAGAGGGAAAATCCTTTTCCTCTCAAAGTCGACCGAGGTCACCTACCTCATTCCAAAGTTTTAATTGTATGCGCACTCGCGCGCATACATACATACCGAGTGGTGTACCAAACTCTTCCAATTCTTCCAAAAAGAAGAAGAAGAAGAAAAACAAAAAGACCGTCATTAAAGCCGATCCCGAGAATCGAGCTTTCGACAATACGATGGCAACGGATAATCGACCAATGATTGAGATTCTACAATCTCACGTTGAAGGAAACGATGACGCGATTGTGGTGCCGAATATTGGAGCTAATCATTTCGAACTTAAATCGGGTTTTATTCAAATGGTTTCCGCTACACCATTTTTAGGCCGTACTAATGATGACCCACACGCTCATATCAAACGTTTCATCCAATTAGCTAATACCGTCAAATACAATGGGGTGCCCCAAGAGGCCGTTCGCCTCCAACTTTTTCCTTTTTTCCCTCGAGGGACAAGCCCGGATTTGGCTTGATAAGGAACCACCCCAAAGTATTACCACATGGATCGACTTAGAGACCAAGTTCATTAACTA
The DNA here is from genome assembly GCA_025667525.1 of Glebionis coronaria. Lineage (NCBI taxonomy): Eukaryota > Viridiplantae > Streptophyta > Magnoliopsida > Asterales > Asteraceae > Glebionis > Glebionis coronaria. The sequence goes on from CM046878.1 coordinate 490,721,780, forward strand.
CTTTTTCCCACCATCACGGACCACTTCCTTAAGGAATGAAATAATCAACTTTGAGCAAAAATATGGGGAAACGTTTAGTGAGGCTTGGGATCGTTTTAAGGATCTTTTGAGAAAATGTCCACAACACGGTTTTACTAAAGTTCATCAAATCAACACGTTTTATAATGGTTTAACTCTAAACGACCAAGACTCACTTAATAGTGCCGCGGGGGCAATATTCTTGTGAAAACAATGAACGAGGCTTGGGCCATTATTGAGAACAAGGCTAAAGTACAAACCAAAAGTGTTAGGGCTAATATGGCAAGTGCTAGTACGAGTAATAGTGAGGTGAATGATCAAATTAAGGAGCTTACTTCAATTGTGAAAACCCTTGCTCTAAGAACCGACGCCCTCACTACACATGTTCATGCCGTGAAAGAAAAAAGTGAGACGTGTGAGACTTGTGGTGGACCACATTCATACTTTAATTGTGACAAGGTTTACAATGATCAACAAGAAGTTTATGCTTATAATAACAATGAACTTGATCGGATTCAATTCAAACCAAATGTTGATGTCAACCATTTGTCTTACAAGTCGAATAACTATTTGGCTCCCCCGGGTTTTGTAGCACCACAAAGACCACCCCCACCCGCCCAAAATAGGAACCAAGCTCCTCAACGGGGTAATTTTCAAGGAAGTTCTAATCAACGGGGTTTTAATCAAAATCAAGGGAATTTTCAAGGGCAAAACCAAGGGTTGAATAATCAAGGATATAATAACCAAAGTTTTCAAAATCAAGGATTTAATCAAGGTTCTAATCAATATCAAAACCAAGGTTTTAATAATCAAGGTTATAATCAAATGAACATGCATAATCCTCAAATGGACTTGGTTCTTCAAAAATTATCCGACCATGAACGAATGATGAGAGAGATGCAAGAGCATACTCGACTAATGCAAGAATCAAATGATAAGAAGTTTTTGACTATGATTCAAACCTTTCGTCCCCAAGGTGCCCTTCCCTCGAACACCGTGACCAATCCTAGGGCTAATGTTAATGCTATCACTACTAGGAGCGGTAAGACCACCGTAGAACCTTCCCCACCTAACCAAGGACCCGAGATTCCTTCTTCTTCGACACAACCTCCCTCTTCTTCCACTTGTGACATACCTCCCGTTATGCATTCGTCTACACCTTATGTTCCACCGATACCCAAATTTTATACCCCACCTTCGGTTCCAAAACCGGTTCCTTCACCTTCTATTTCTACTCCTCCTCCTCCTCCTAAGGATGTGAGTGAGCAATCCACTCCAAAGCCTTCATCTCAACCCAATATACCTTATCCCTCAAGGTTGCGGAAAGAGAAATTGAAGAATAAGGATGATATTCAAGTTTCGAACTTCCTAAAAATGTTCAAACAATTGAATTTTAATATCACCTTTGCCGAGGCGCTCGCTCACATGCCTAAGTACGCTAAGATGTTTAAGGATCTTTTAAGTGATAAGGAAAAGTTGCTTGATATCGCCAATACCCAATTGAATGAGAATTGTTCCGCGGTTCTTTTGAGAAAATTACCGGTTAAGTTAGGAGATCCCGGTCGATTCCTTATTCCTTGTAATTTTCCGGGTGTTGAGAATTGTATGGCCTTGGCGGATCTCGGAGCGAGTATCAATCTTATGCCATTGTCCGTGTGGAAACAATTATCTTTACCCGAGCTAGTCCCCACCTGTATGACATTGGAATTAGCTAACCGTACGGTTGCTTATCCGGTGGGGATAGCCGAGGATGTTTTCGTAGGAGTCGACAAATTCACTTTCCCCGCCGATTTCGTTGTCGTCGACTATGAAATGGATCCCCGTGTTCCCTTAATTGTGGGACGACCCTTCTTGAGAACCGGGCGTACATTAATCGATGTAGCCGCGGGTGAACTTATCATGAGGGTCGGGGATGACAAAATCGTCTTTAACATGGGTAAACTTTCCAAACTTCCCAATGAGCCCGAATCCGTGAATTTCATCGATGTGCTCGACGAAGCATGCGAAGAACATTTTCATGAGGCTTGTAAGAGCGGGATTTCTCCTTTACCTCATGTTGAGACCGTCGCTTCTATTGCTCCTTCATTGACTCCATTCGGAGAAAGTGATTTAGATGAGTTTGAAGCTAGCTTAGGTCCTCTCGAAATTAACTATGATAATTCTCCCACCAATTGGGATGAAGACATTCGTACGATTGAGAGACTTCTCAATGAGGACAATATTTCTCCACCCACTCCAAAAGAAGTTTCTAACAATGATCCTACTTTGACTAAGCCTTCCATTGATAATCCGCCGGATTTAGAGCTTAAAGATTTACCGTCTCATCTAGAGTACGTTTTCTTAGAGGAGGATAAAGTGCCCGTCATTATTGCTAAGGACTTAAAAGAAGATGAAAAATCCCGACTTATAGATGTGCTTAAGAATCATAAGAAAGCAATTGCTTGGAAAATCTCCGACATTCGCGGAATTGATCCTAATTTTTGTACTCATAAAATTCTCATGGAAGATGACTTTAAACCCGCAATCCAAAATCAAAGAAGGGTTAATCCAAAAATTCATGAAGTCATTAAGAAAGAAGTTATCAAACTTCTCGATGCCGGAATGATTTACCCTATCTCGGATTCGCCATGGGTTAGTCCCGTCCATTGTGTGCCTAAGAAAGGCGGAATTACCGTTGTTCCCAACGAAAACAACGAGTTAATTCCTACTCGACTTGTAACGGGTTGGCGAGTTTGCATCGATTATCGTAAGCTCAATGATGCCACTCGTAAGGATCATTTCCCTCTTCCTTTCATGGATCAAATGCTCGAGCGTTTAGCGGGTAATGATTTCTATTGTTTCTTAGATGGCTTTTCCGGATATTTTCAAATCCCTATCGATCCAAAAGACCAAGAGAAAACCACATTCACTTGTCCCTATGGAACATTTGCTTACAAAAGAATGCCTTTCGGCTTATGCAATGCTCCCGGGACTTTCCAAAGGTGTATGATGGCGATATTTCATGACATGGTTGAAGAAACTATGGAAGTCTTTATGGACGATTTCTCGGTATATGGTGATTCTTTTTCTTCTTGCCTTGCTAATTTAGAACGTATGCTCCAACGATGTGAAGACACTCGTCTCGTTCTTAATTGGGAAAAATGCCATTTCATGGTAAAAGAAGGCATCGTCCTTGGTCATAAAATTTCCAAAGCCGGTATCGAAGTCGACCGTGCTAAAGTTGACGTCATTGCTAAGTTACCTCCACCTACCACCGTCAAAGGAGTTAGAAGTTTTTTAGGCCATGCGGGATTTTATCGACGTTTCATCCAAGATTTCTCGAAAATAGCTCGTCCAATGACTCATCTCTTAGAAAAGGATGCTCCTTTCATCTTCTCTCAAGAATGTATCGACTCGTTCGAACTTCTTAAAGGTAAATTAACTAAGGCACCGGTCTTAGTCTCTCCAAATTGGGAGTTACCTTTCGAGCTCATGTGCGATGCTAGTGATTTCGCGGTAGGAGCGGTTTTAGGTCAACGAGTTAACAAACATTTCCAACCCATTCATTATGCTAGTAAGACAATGACGGGGGCTCAATTGCATTATACCACTACCGAAAAAGAGCTTTTAGCTGTAGTGTATGCTTTTGAGAAATTCCGCCCCTATCTTGTGCTTTCCACCACCATCGTTTACACCGACCATTCCGCCTTGAAATACTTGTTGACCAAGCAAGATGCTAAACCGAGACTCCTTCGTTGGGTTTTGCTCCTACAAGAATTTAAAATTGAAATTCGTGATAAAAAAGGAGCGGAAAACCTAGCCGCGGATCACCTTAGTAGACTTGAGGATCCGTATCAAGGGGAATCTCCAAATCAAGAGATTAATGAATCCTTTCCCCTTGAAACCTTAATGTCTATTAATTCCAATCTTGATGATACCCCATGGTTTGCGGACATTGCAAACTATTTGGCGGGTGGTGTTCTTATCGAAGGGTTATCGTCCCAACAAAAGAAAAAATTCTTCAAGGACGTCAAAACGTACTATTGGGACGACCCTTATCTTTTCAAGCAATGTGCGGACTTAATCATTCGTAGATGTGTCGATGGGCCGGCGGCTTTACAAATCCTTGAAGCTTGCCATAAAGGACCTACCGGTGGTCACTTTGGTCCTAATTACACCGCTAAAAAAGTTTTCGACTCCGGATTCTATTGGCCCTCCATTTATCATGATGCACATGAAATGGTTAAACATTGTGATGCTTGTCAAAGGCAAGGCAAGATCACACATAAAGATGAGATGCCTCAAAATTTCATCCAAGAATGTGAAATCTTTGACGTATGGGGCATCGACTTTATGGGGCCGTTTCCATCATCGAAGGGTAACAAGTACATCCTCGTAGCCGTTGACTACGTCTCAAAATGGGTTGAAGCAAAAGCTTTACCTACTAATGATGCGAGGGTGGTTGTTAACTTCTTGAAACAATTGTTTGCTCGATTCGGTGTGCCTCGTGCTATTATTAGTGATCGCGAGACTCATTTTTGCAATGATCAATTTGCACGAGTCATGGCTAAGTATGGTGTCAATCACCGACTTTCCACCGCGTATCATCCTCAAACTAATGGACAAGCCGAGGTTTCTAACCGTGGTCTTAAGAGAATCTTAGAGCGAACCGTGGGAGAGCATCGTGCTTCATGGGCCGATAAATTAGATGATGCTTTGTGGGCTTTCCGTACCGCTTATAAGACACCTATCGGTTGTACTCCTTATCGCCTTGTATACGGAAAGGCGTGCCACCTCCCCATTGAGTTGGAACATAAGGCTTATTGGGCCTTAAAATGGGCTAATTTTGATCTTAACAAAGCCGGTGATCATAGAAAAATCCAACTCAATGAACTCAATGAACTTAGGAATGAGGCTTATGAGAATTCATTAATCTACAAGGAGAAGACTAAGCTCATTCATGATTCCAAGATTAAAAACCGAGAGTTCCATGTTGGTGATCAAGTTTTATTATTTAACTCTCGGTTGAAAATCTTTTCGGGTAAACTTAAGAGCCGTTGGTCCGGTCCATTCACCGTGGCCCAAGTCTTCCCTTATGGCACCATTGAGTTATCCCAACCAAATGGTCCCAATTTCAAGGTGAATGGCCAACGGGTTAAGTTGTACTATGGAGAGGACATCTCTCACGAGATGATTCCATCCCTCTCCACATTTCCCTTGAATTAATTCGGGAAATCGAGTCGAGCTAGAGACTCGTGATAAATAAATCAAGCATCGTATAACTAGGTTAGATTTTTACCTTTACCATCCTTTCCACCCTTTTTCACCTTCATCCATTGTCCACCAATAAGTGTAGGGGGGGAGCCGAGTAGGTTGTTTGTGTGTGGTGATTGTGTGCAGGGACAAGTGCTTTGATGATCCACTTTTGATACTTTTGATGAGACCCGTGATCCCGTGTTCCCGTGTACCCGGTTCTATTTAAACTATTGTGATTCATACTTGTATATAAATAAAACGAATAAATGTAATCACTTTAGTTGTCCCTTCCTTAGCTCGATTTTAAACAACGTACTCAATGTCCTAAGTGTAGGGGAGTTTAGTCTCCCACATGCTTAAACATTGAGGACAATGTTTATATCAAGTGTAGGGGGGCCTTCTATCGAATTTTAGTGGCCTTTTCCATGAATTTGACCCCATTTTACCGGAAATTTTTTTTAAAATTTTCAACGTTTTTCAAATTTTTGATCTATTTTGGCCTTGTAGTATTTTTCTTTTATTTTATTTTCTTTGCATCGTATTTATATTTTCAAAAATAAAGTCAAAAATAAAATAAAATAAATAAATAAAATGGTTTAACAAGTTTAGATGTCTTTGATATATTAGGCCTGTCGTGAATATTTTGACTCAACCCGAGTTTACTTATCCGAGTTTACTCTAGCTAGTATCCTTAACCATATGGACCTTAATTGGTTTATTAGGCTAAGCATCCACGAGTCTCATTTCTTGAGATTTTAAATTGTGGAGAACGAGAAATGATAGAGTTAATTACAAGTTCGGTATTCTTTCATTAACTTATGTGAGTTAGTTATGAGCTTTTTCTCCCATCACTTGTTAATAAATATATTTGTAATAAATAAGGTTGTACGATTTAAAAGGTTACTTAGCTTCTAGCACAAGATCGTTTAAAAGTTGCTCGGTATTAATTAGAGTTCATAGCCAAGGCATAACTTATTGAAACGGGACGCGAAGATTGGCTTATCCAAAAAGGCCCTAACAAGGCATGAGGATACCCGAGTCCAAAAAGGCCCTAACAAGGCATGAGGATTCACTTTTTGCTAAAGATCCTAAGATGATGTGAAGATCATTAATCCAAATCAATATGAAGGATCAAGACACACGACGAGAAGCAATTACTCCCCTAAAAGATCATGGAGAAGTCTATCCAAAAAGACCCTAACAAGGTATGAGGATAAATAGATCCAAGTCCGAAAAGGAGGCGGATCGTTGTATATCAAAATCCTAAATAAAGAAGAGGATAAATGAAGAAGTCGTGGTCAACGTTTGAAGCATCTTTCACTCCTTATGAAGATGTGTACCAAAATGAAGAGAAGACCATAATTTCAAGATCGTCTCTCAAGATTTGAAGTTTGAAGTACAAGCCAAATATCGGTCCGAGAAAGGTCTCAAATCGTGAAACGAGTTATGCCAAGATATGAACTTTATGAGGTTTCGAGAAGCCGTTTTAAAAGATTTTGTCCTTTAGCTAACTATTGATTAAATCGTCCCACTTTATTTTCGGCCTAAATAAATTATCGAAATAAGTCAAAAATGCATCCTCGTGATCATTCAAGACAAAAATAAAATAAAAGAGATACACCGTAGGAATAAGGGGGTCTAAGTGAATAATTAAACCGCATGAGTAAGTGTTAGTTGTGCTAACTTATATTAACAATGATCTCGTTTTTAAGCTTGGTATGGGGAACGTGAAACTTGAGGATGATTAATATTCATGACACCAAAGCCCTAATCTAAGTCTTAGACCTCTTTACGAGTTTCTTCCATCGAATAATTTCCAAGTTATCATTTTAACTTTTGTCTCCTTTTAAGTTTTTATCTTTTTGTCGTAGTAGTAGTAATAATAATAAAGGCCGAGATGGATTAATTATGAGAAAAACGTAACTTTATGCTTTAAAATTATGCATTGCATGGGGTCATTGCAATGGTCAAGTGTAGGGGATTTAATAAGTGTGTAAACACTTATCCTTTTGCCACTAAAATCATGGAAAAACAAGACCTAATCATGTGTTTAATATCATAAATGTCGGAATTACGCGTGGTTTTGTGTTTTGTGTGATAAATAGGTACAAATGATCAAAAGAAGATAAAACACGGGATTTCACGGTCAATTGTCAAAGAAAAGTCAAGATAGAGACGAAGACAAAGATCAAAAGTCCAAAAGTGTGCAACGATCACGGATACCGATGAAAACCGACACGAGAATGAAGAAAAAGATTTTTTTGAAGCCAAAATCAAGCTTAACTTTAGCGGATTTAATCACTTGTCGAGTTTACAAAGCAAAGTGGGACCCACATTTGGAAAATGGGCTCAAAAGCCCATATGTCCCAAAGTTATTGTTATACGGATGGATTTTAATTGGGACATTGGGCCCAAGACCATTTCAAATTTAATATGGAGCAGATGAATAAAGGGCCTCCAGCCCATTTGCTAATTAAAGACGGAAGAAAGTATATTATGGCCATCAAACCCAAAATGGGAAACAATTTCACATAAAGAGAAAAAAAGAAACGGATGAAAAAAAAAAAATAAAAAAATGGTCAAGTCAACTTTCACAAGTCCACCGACACCTTCTTTTACCCTACACGTGTAACCCACCAAACAAAAATCCGTTTTGTCTTTTTACCCCAACCGACCTCACCCACTCACAAATTAAATAAAACCCTTTTATTTACCCCACCCACACAACTTATTAATCTAAACCGTAACATCTTCCCATTCTCTCTCTCTCACATTTTCGATAAAAACAAAGTGTTTTCTCCTCTCTCACCCTTCTTCCCCATTAACCTTTTCACCCTAATCCAGTAAAAGCTCACTGTTCACCAAAACCCTAATTGGGTAAAAATTCAATCAAGTAAAGGGGTTTTATTCCCACGTGCGTTGCACATGAATGGGAATTAATTCCCCAACGATTTCGGAAGAGGGAGTGGAGAGGCAAGGCAACGTGGCTTAATATCATTGGAGGATACACCTCACCCTTCTCAATCAACCAATCATAAAGCATAAAAGAAACACAGATTTGCCACCTTGGCAATCTGTGTGACCAAGGCTCATCTCCACCGTTCGATTCAAGCAAGAGAGAAGAAAGAGAAGAATCAATGGCCAAGATTTCACTCCGTAGCCTCCAAGGAAGTCTAGAAGATTCGGGGATCATTATATAAACCCCTCTCTCACATGTAATTCATCATGCTTTTCTTTATTTTTTTTTACTTTTTAGAAAATAGATTAATTAGGGTTTCAATATTGTAATTTTCTTTTCAAGCATTGTAAGTTTGGGTTTCAAATTAATGAAAGTTAATTTCATCTTTAATATTGTCTCGTTTTTAATTCTCAATTTCTCTTTTCTTCTAATCTGTTAAATATATTTGTTACTGTTTTCGTTAATGATATAATATAAAAAAAAAAAAAATATAAAAAAAAGGGAGATAAAGAAAAGTAATTAAATCTCCCACTGGAGGTTTATAAAAAAAAGGAAGAAAAAGATTCGGTCACTGTTTGTTCTCGATTCGGTTTGGTATTCGTGGTTCAAGGTTTCGAGAAGCAATTTGGTTTCGAAAGGAGGCAGTATTTAGTTTTGTTTGGAGTTCGATTTGGGGTGTGATAAGTTTGTTGATGAGTTGACGGTTTCGAATCAAGGAGGCGTTTGTTTGTTTCGTTTCGGTTTAAAGACTGCTCAGCGCAGCTTCTTCATCTCAAAGGAATCATCACAAGGTGTTAATTTCTAGCTTTGATTTTGATTTTAATCTGCTAGTTTAATTTTATTTGAGTTAAGTTTATTGTTAGATAATTGTTAATTGTTATCTGATTTCGAGGGCATTTGGGTCTGCTTATTTTATTTGCGTAAAATTTTGTTAGACGATAGAATTGTTAGCTTGGATTCTGCTTTGAGTTTTGCTAGAGTAATTTAAGTTATTTAGATAGCTTATTTAAGGTTGGCTTATCGTGTTATGCTTATTTGTGTTAAACTGTTTTGTTCTGCGTATTAGCTTATTTAGATATTTGGTTTATTATTAGTTCTCGTAGCTTATTGATTTCCTGCTTATTTTAATTTTAGCTTATTTGGTAAACTGCTTGTTTAGTATAGCTTAATTCGATTTCTGCTTAGTTTTATTTTCATTCAGTTTTTTTATTTTGGTTATAGCTTATTTAGTATTCTGCTTACTTTTGGCAAGCTGCTTTTATTTGAGTCTGGATCTGCTTGTTTGGTTTGCCTGCTTTTCGTTTACTGCTATCACCTCAGACCCAATTGGTCTGAGGGTGTGTATCTGTCCAAAAAAGCAATTCCAAGTAAAGTTAAAAGGTTAAAAATAAATAATTCGCACATTTCGGCCCTCACATGACTCGAACTCGTGACCAGTCGCACAAGTCCCCAACGACTCAACCACTGAGCTGGGCACCCTTTTTGTTTAATAGTTCGCAATAGATTCTTCATATAGGATATTTAATTTGTGGCAGCTTTTAATTAGCTTAATTATAGTTTTAGTTTATTTAAATTATAATTAAAAATTATTACTTAGTTATTTATATTCAGTTTTTACAAAAAAGATAAAAAAAAAAGAATATTTTATTTAATTTGTTATTTTCAAATTAGTTTTATTTTAAAAATTAATATAGGTTTTATTTTTAAATAGATTTAAAATAGATTATTTTTAAAATAGATTTTAATTAATAGTTTTTATTTTTTTTTAGTCACATTAAAATTAGTTTTATTTAAAAAAAGTTTTTAAGTTTTCTTTAGTATAAATTTATTTTCAATTTATTAGTTTAAAAATAGTTAATTAATTTAGTTTTCATTTAATATTTTTCAATTAGTTTAAAAAATACCCAAAAAGAGATTGTACCAAAAACGAATTAAGTTGAAACGTAAAAACGGAAATCAAATTCGAGTCGAATCGAGGAAAAACGAACTTTAATTTTAAAGGATTAAAAATCCTAGTATCAAATAACAAAAATGCATATTGCTTCTTTAGATTTATGTTACTCTTCTTCTCTCACGTTCACACTCATTTCCTCAAGTAGTTGTTACATAGATTATCAATAAGCATCGATCGTGTCGTTTATTTATGAGTAACTAATCACCATTCACCATAACATTTCTATATACTAAATTAATAAAAACATAGTTGAATCACCTGATTATTGAAGGTTTAAACTCAATCATATTGATGAGACTACTTTTATACATAGTATCATCATCCAAAACAAGCTTAAAATGGTTAAAATATCATAAAAAGTGCCATATATATGCTTCTGTTTGTTCATTGTGTATTTTAGGTACGGATATCGAGAAAATGACAAAAGATCACAAGAATCAATCAAAAACAAACACGAGAAACGAAGTCGCACAATGAACCGGACCCTAGAGTTGATTTTCCAAGGAATGTCCTTGAAGAATTGAAGATTGTACAAGAATGGTGTTTCATTATTGAAGAATTGACACTTTAAACCCTTGTATATTCATAATTACATGTTTGGTCCCTAAAAAATTACAAAAAGGACCCTCAACTTTGAAGAATTGGCAAGAATGGTCCCTCAAAATTGAAGACGTGTCACTTTTAGTCCTCCATGAAGACAAGAATAAAAGTGAAGACCTTGAAGAATGAAGACATGCCAAAAAAAGCCCTTCAAATATCATCAAATTATAAAACAAGTCCTTTATAACCTTTTGAAAAGTTTTTATGGCCAATGTGTGAAGTTTGAAACTTCAATAACAAAGGGAATTTAGTTTGGCTGTTTAAAACTTCAAATGACACACAAAGAAGAAATGGGGGGCCAAAGCTGTGAGACAACCAAAGTTACCTAGACCAACCATGGCTTGACACGTGCCCCACTCACTCCCAACATCCAATCAAAACACACCATCCTGCCACATCACAACTCCACTAATACCGATTTATAACTAATTATTTAATTAGTATTAAACTTGTGCCTTAACAAAAATTCAAAACCCAAATCAGATCAAAATTCAACTATTCATCTCAAGGACACATTTGGGTTTTTCTTAACCTTTGTAAATTAAGCCCTAATCTTGTCCAGATTTAAGATTAAGGATCTTATAAACATAACCCCACCCACAAACTTGCCACCTCATCACTCCTTTGGTCACATGAAGCATGCCCTGCTATAAATTTTGTGTACAATACAAGAACATGAAGAGAATCAATGTCCCATACTCATGCTTTATTCCTAAGCTTCATTTGGACCCCTTGGATCACTTTTCACCAACTGGCATCACATGTTCTTCAAGGGCAAATGTGGAACTTCAAGCACTAGGGTTTCTAGTTTATTTTCAGCATTACAACTTTTTCTTAGTTTTCTTTGGTCAAAAATCTGTAAAGCCTTTGTTTCTAATGAATGAAAAAAGTGTTTGATTTTGTGACGAATTCCAAGTGCCAATCATTTACATTTCATGTTTGTTGTTTTAAGTTTGTGAATTGAGATTCCAAAAGTTTGGTTTGAAGTTTATGCAAGTGTTTCAAAAGTTTTCAAAAATATGATTTTTTTCCAAGTTTGTGTACAAACACTTGAAGTTTTTGGATCATAAGTTGATCATAGCAGCCTGATAAGGTACTTATCAAGGTGATGTGAGGCTTGAGATTTGGGACGATTCAAAGAGTGGGGTACAAGTTGGAAGGAATCTGTTTCCATTTTCATTTTTTATATAACTATTGTTCTTGACTTTGTTTGATCTTAGCAGGGTGTTTTGTTTGAAGCTAGTTCTTGTTTAGCTAGATTTTAAGCTCTAACATACGGGAGTATGGATGTACATTCCTTAGGTTTGTCATATTCTCTGCAAAAATCTGTCAAAAATTGGTTCAAAGTGATTTTTGGTGTCTGCTGATATTTGGTGCTATTTGATGCATGTAATCTTGTTCTTTCTTCACAAGAATGTTGTTATGATGCTTGTTTGAGTCTGGTTAAACATGAAAAAAACATTTGCTTTGTTAAATTTAGATTTAAAAAGTTAAAGGGGTGTTAGGGATTACTGCTTATTTCAAGTCTGCATTAGATTGAGTAGGTTTTTGGGTTTGTTTGTGTTTGTATTGAATATTGAGGTGGTTGTATACTGATATTTGCTTAACTTGTGCTTTGAAACATAAAATCTGGATCTTTGCTATATCTGGTTTGTTCTAGGCTGTTTTGAACTAAAAACTTGTGAACACCTAGGTTTCCTGTTAAACTAGGGATAACAAGTGTTAAAACAAAGTTCTTGTAACCTGATAAGTAGATTTAAGGCTTTGAAATTGGATTTGTGGTCATTTAGTCCAGCAAAAGGACTTTGTGTTCATCAGTTAAGTCACATAGGTTTGATACTAGATCTAATCTTGGAATCAGTGCATGATATGATTTTGTTTATGCTTGATTAAGTCTTTTATAGCTGTTGTATGCATTTGGTGAACTCTGGTTAGCTTATTCTTGCTTAAACTTAGCTTAATATCATCAGACCTTAACTGTACCATGTCTGTGTCATGTCTGTGCACTAATTGAATTTATTGTATCATTTAGCTGGATCAAATTGTGTTTATTTGCCTGATTGTGACTCCCTACAACTCACTGGTTGTAGGGGTGCCAAGTTTGTCCAAAGAAAACAAAGTGAAACTCTCTAAAAAAGCAAGTAAAAAAAGTCAAGCAGTGGGAACTCTTTCCCACTGAAAGTTCCCACTGATAGTGTTAATTGGTCATCACCTTATTAATAATCTATAGTAGCTTATTCTATTGTGCAACAACTTTAATTTTGTAATCAGTCTTACTCATTTGACCCATTTACTTGATCTGGAGCTTTTTGGACTTTGACTTTTAAGTTTGACTAGAAAACGAATTGACTTTTGTTTTTCAAAACAGCTTATTGCTTTTTACAGCTTATTGAGTGTGCTTATTTGAAATATTTTTGTTGATTAAGCTTAATTTGGTCATTTAAAACCTTTTGCAACTTGAATCAGCTCTTGAAGTGGTCTAGAACTCAAAAACGACTATTTTGTCGTTTTTTGTAGAGAGCTTTGGCTTATTTCAGGCTTATTTCTTGAGCTTTTTCAAAAAATCTTTTTACAAACAGCTTTATCATCCAAAAGAAGGATGTGTGTCAAATTTCAGCTTATGGCTTAATGGGCCAAAAAGCCCATTAAGAATAAGCTGAATTCTATTAAGCTGTGATAAGCACTGATTCAGCTTTTGGGCCTTTAGTGTTTTGTGTTAAAAAATTAAATTTTAAGCTTATCTGGAAATTTTGGGCTTATTTGGATATCATTTTTCTTATTGGGCCTTAATAAGCCCATTTAGCAAACTGTTTTCCATTTTCGCCCATTTGGAGGCCCAATAGGGGTATTTAGGTCATTTTACTTTCATTTCTGGTTTTATTAAGTTAAAATAAATTAGTTTGCAAATTTTTAGATTTTTTTTCAAATTTTGAATTTTTAATATTATTTTAATATTTAATTTTAATTTTTAATCATTTTAAATAGTTTTAAGTAGTTTTAAATTTATCAAAAATACTTTTTAGTTTAATTAAGTTATTTTAGAGGTTTACAAATTGAAAAATCTTATTTTTGGCTTTTTATTAATTAAATTGATTTTTAGGGGTTTAATTAGCATTAAAAAATTATTATTTAATTAAATAAAAGGTTTGAGTAAATTTTGATTTTTGGTAAACTCTAATTGCATTTTTAAGGATTTATTGTGATTTTTTAGTAATTTTTAAAGTAATTTTTAAATTTCGTCACGTTTTACGTTTTTACGTTTATGTCATTCGTCGTAGTTTAATTTTATTCGTATCCGTCATCATTTTTTCTTTTTCCATTCTCTCATCAATATTAATCTCAAAGTTAATCAAGTCTTAACACACACACCAAGCCTCCTCGAGAATGAACTCACACCAAGGGTCATAAGTGTTTACGTTTTCCTAAACGTACGCTTAATACTTACCCTATTTACGCTCTTTTTCCTAAAAGACGTATTACTACCACGATCATTTTGGCGCCACTGCCGGGGAGGCGTGTTGTGTTAAGTTTGAACAAATTTTGTTTTGATATTATCCATAATAGTATTTGTGTGTTTTAGAACTCTAAGCATACGTATTATCGGTTTTCGTTTTTTGTGAAATATTATTACTATATTGTATTACGTATCACAATAAATTCACAAGTACTCCAAAAGCGTGAAAACGCAACCTTAATTGGGATTTCATCACTCAATTATTGTATTCGAATCTAAAGAAAAAGAAAAAGGCAAAATAGATAATTACTTTCGAGAAGCTTGATTTTAATTAACACAAACTAAAAGGTGGGTATAAGGCGGTTGTATTTCACGACCTAAGGGAAAAAGGCTCTTAAGTGCTTAGCGTCGCCTCGTTTCTCCCGCTTGCTTGTGCGTGTTAAGAGAAAAAGGTCTAATCGAGGGTTTTCCAACCAAATTATTATCTACGTATCATATATATTTGCTTGGTTTCAAAGATTAAACCCTCTTGAACGTTTTGGTGTTCCACCAACGTTCTAAAGTCATCGAAGGCGTTCACTCAACGTGATCGTTTTTATTTCTTGAGGCTCTTTTAATCGAGAAATCGATTCGAGGGGAGATTTGTAGATTTGTGTCTACGTAATTCACAAAAATCCAAAAAAGTAAAAAACAATCAAAAGCACAAAAAAATTGGAAAAAGTAAAAACACCCAAAAGAATCTTCTTTGCTCATCCCCACATTGTACGTGACGTTTATGCAAACTCGTAACCAAGCAAGACGTGCACGTAAACGTAGAAACCGAAAGGAAGGAACACCTTCTAGTGAAGAATCTCCTATTGACGAACCCATCGTAGAACAAGAAGCTCCCATGGCTAATCGTACTATGATGGAGTTGCTTCAAGCACCCACCGAGGGTTATGAGAAGCGATTATGATTCCCGCTATCCTTGCGAAGAATTTTGAGGTTAAGACGGGTTTGTTGTCCATGATCCAAAACAACAAGTTTCGTGGTGACGAAAAGGACAACCCTCATAACCACATTCGCCAATTCAATCGTCTTACGACAACTTGCAAGTTTAAGGACGTCTCGAACGACGATTAAGATGATGCTTTTTCCGTATTCCTTAGCGAGGCCCGCTAAAATTTGGTTAGAGAAAGAGCCACCAAATTCTATATTGACGTGGAAGGGTCTCGTTTCGAAGTTCGTGAACCAATTTTTCCCGCCCTCTAAGACTACGCACTTGAAAAACGAGATTTCAAAGTTTTCACAAGAGTACAATAAGAGTTTTTCAACGGCTTGGAATAGGTTTAAGGAATGTTGCATGAATGTCCTCATCACGGTTTTTCCGATTTACATCAAATCGACACGTTTTACAATGGGTTGAACGATCATGAACGAGATTATCTCAATGCCGCCGCGGGTGGTAATTTTTTGTGTAAAACGGTGGACGAAGCATTGTTGATCATTGAGAATAGGTCCAAGGTTTATAGCCCTCATAGCACATCGAGTGTTCACAAGGCTTCGTCTTCGCCTTCATTTTCACATACCATCGATGCTTTCCAAATAGAAGCTAATTTGGAGAACAAGATATTTGATAAGCTTAAAGGATTGTTAATTCAGTTTAAAGTTGGTGAACAACCCACTCCCGCTACGGCTAAAGCGGTTGAGGTTTCTTGTATGTATTGTGGTGGAGGTCATGATTTCTCCGAGTGCATTACCAACGGTGGTAACACTTCGAGAGCCTACGCGGCCACGGGAACTTATAACCAAAACGGTCAAGTTACCCGCACTAATCAATTGACTCCACCAGGTTTTCCACCAAATCCAAATGCTAACAATTATCGCAACAATCAAGTTGGTTACCAATGAAATCAAAGGAACAATTATAAGGGTAACAACTATGGGAATCAAGGGACTAGTAATCAAGTGCAAAACAAAAATCAAAACCGTGATTTTCAAAACAACAACAAAGGTTTGCAAAACGTAAAAGATCTTCCAAATGAATTCGTTGATTATTCAACGGCTGGTGATGCTAGATTTATTAATATGCAAGGGAGATAATTAGCCTAATATCCGAGATTAAGAATGATTTGAAAAATGAGTTGAAAAACGAGCTTGCAAATGAACTTAAGACTCATACAAACAAAATGGAGAGTAACGTGCAAAGGTTACAACAAAATCAACAAAAAATGGAACAAGGCCAACATGAGATTAAACAAGAGATGCTTAAGGCGGATAAAAGGAAATCTAAGTTTGAGGATAGAATATCAAGCATGTTTGAGGCTATAATGTGTAAACCGTCTTCTTCGGGTGGTCTTCCTAGTAACACCGTGTCAAACCCGAAGGAAGAGATGAAAGTGATTACCAGACGTAGTGGTAAGACCTTTAAGGAACCGAATCCTCAACCAACCCGAGGTGATGGTCGAAAAGGAGCACAATACAATCTGACAAAGTACCACTCAAACCACACCTACGGTTGACGCTTTACCATCATTGGAACCCGAGATTCCAAATGCTATGCCTATGCCACACCCAACACCACCCTTACCTTACCCATCGAGACTTCGTAAGGAGAAATTAAAAGAGCGTGACAATTACCAATTTGAGCTTTTTATTAAGATGTTTCGTGATATGCATTTTAACATAAGTTTTGCCGATGCTTTAATCATGATGCCTCGATCTGCCGCCAACTTTAAGAGTATGTTCAACAACAAGGAGAAATTGCAACAATTGTCTAGTTTTTCATCGGTTTATCTTAACCGCATACCTCAAAAAGTCGGTGACCCCGGTAATCTTTTAATTCCGGTTGATATTCAAAATATGGAAGAATGCTACGCCTTGACCGATCTTGGTGCTAGTATTAATTTGATTCCTCTTGCCATATTCAAGTCACTCAATCTTACTAATCTTACTCCTTCAAGAATGTCTATCAAAATGGCCGATCATTCTAAAATTCCCGCATGTGGATTGCCGAAGATGTTTTTGTGAAAGTGGGAAAGTTCTATTATCCGGTAGACTTTATCATAGCCGATATTCCCACGGATCCTCAAGTTCCTCTTATTTTAGGTCGTTCGTTTTTGGATACTTCAATGGCGTTAATTGATGTGCATGCTAGGAAAATCACCTTACGTTTCAATGACGAGGAACTTGTTATAAACGCAACACAAAACTCCAAACTTTCTCATGTCACAATACTTGACAAAAAAGGAGCTGAGAATCTTGCGGGAGATCACCTCTCTCGATTGGAAGATCCTCACCAAAGTGTGTACGAGAACAAGGAAATCACCGAAACATTTCCTCTCGAGACACTTGGTGTAGTGAATTCCAAGAAAGATTCTTCTAGCCCATGGTTTGCGGACATCGCAAATTACCATGCGGGAAACATCATCATTAAGGGTATGACGACTCAACAAAAACGAAAATTCTTTCGTGACGTCAAGTTTTACTTTTGGAATGACCATTGCCTATTTCGGACTTGGGCGGATCAAATTATTCGACGTAGTGTTTTTGGCACCGAAGCTTCTAATATCCTTAGAGCTTGTCACGAGGGACCCACGGGTGGTCACCATGGTGCTAATCTCACGGCGAAGAAGGTCTTTGATGCCGGATTCTTTTGGCCTACTATTTACCGAGATGCGCACGCACTTGTCAAGTCGTGTGACTCATGCCAACGTCAAGGAAAAGCCTCACAAAACGATGAAATGCCACAAAATATCATCCAATGTGTGAGATCTTTGACGTGAGGGAATTGATTTTATGGGGCCGTTCTCATCATTTCGTGGTAATAAGTACGTCCTTGTCTCCGTTGACTACCTATCCAAGTGGGTGGAAGCTAAGGATTTGTCCACGAACGATGCTCGTGTGGTAATCAAGTTTTTGAAGCAATTATTCTCTCGGTTTGGAACCCCTCGTGCAATCATAAGCGATCGTGGAACCCATTTTTGTAATGACCAATTCGAAAGGGTTCTAAAGAAATATGGGGTTACACATCGGATTTCTACGGCTTATCACCCACAAACGAGTGGGAAAATCGATGTTTCAAACCGAGCTTTGAAGAGGATCTTAGAAAGATCGATAGATGAAACCGATAATCTTGGTCGGATAAGTTAGACGATGCTTTATGGGCCTTTCGTACCGCTCATAAGACACCCATTGGGTGCACTCCTTACAAGCTTGTGTATGAGAAGAATTGCCATTTGCCAATTGAACTCGAACACAAAGTTGGACCCTAAAGCATTGTAATGATGACAGTGAGACCGCGGGAAAACACCATAAAATGCAATTGAATGAATTAAGGGACACTGCTTATGAAAATTCACCGATTTATAAAGAGAAAACCAAAAAGTTTCACGATTCTAAAATTAAAAACCGGGTTTTTAACATTGGAGATCAAGTGTTGCTTTTTAACTCGAGATTGAAAATATTTTCTGGCAAGTTGAAATCCCATTGGTCCGAACCATTCACCATTACGCAAGTGTTTCCTTATGGGACCATCGAGCTATCTCAAAATGATGGTCCTAACTTCAAGGTGTTAGGTCATAGGTTGAAGCACTACTTTGGTGGGGAAGTTCCTTCTGTGAACTAACTCGACCAAGTCACCTTCCCCAATGATAATTAGTATTGAGGGGTTCGAGTCGAGCTCATGACTCGGTAATCAAAAATGAGGTGCCTCGTGGGGGAGTACCATGCTTATCCATGTACATATTATCGCTTTCTAATGTAGCTTATGTGGGGGGATTTGTGCCCTTCCAACCTTTGTTATGTGGTTATTTGTGACTTGTGGTTTTTAGATGATCATTATCTTCACGATTGGAGCCTCTCGTGTTCGTTTTACGTGAGCACTCGATCATTCACTTTGAAGAATTTCTCGATATCCATATGATATATACTTGATTGTTCTAACCTTAGGTCTTTTAGCACACTTCATAAACGGCTATTGAATTAATGATTCCACCCTTTCCATGCCAGATTAAGCATTCGACTACGTCTCTAATATGGGGGTATCCTACCCTTAGACTCGAAACATTGAGGACAATGTTTAACTTTAGTATGGGGGTGAATAGATATTTGCCTTGCCAAACCTTCACGCTCTCCAAAGTTCATCTTTTTGTTTATCGTTTTGTTGCAAATAAGGCTAAAAATGGCCAAATTTTAAAATTTCTCTCATGTTTAATAATTGTTTGAAGACACGAATGTAGATTTTCCGATGGCGAGAATAAGAGTAGTTTTTTACTCGACCGTGCGTGTTGAGAACTTAGCTTCGATTCCTTAACTTTATATTAGGATAAGTCTCTTAAATGAGGACGAGAAATGATGTAGTTAATTATAAGTTACTATGCTAAACGTAGAGTACTCGTACTCTTTCAAAAACTCATGTGTTCTAACTGTTTGCTTATTCTCCCTTTGCTGGTATATATATTTTGCTAATAAGTATTGGCTTAGCGGTTTAGTCTTGATTGTTGGTTTCTAGTCTTTCTAGTAGCGTCTATATAATTAAATTGGGAAAACATTAAGGTATCGCCAGCGTCACGGTTTTGAAGTATTGGCAACCCGAATAATCGAAAGCTTCACCCAATAATAAGATTTCAAGTGCTCACCTAAATCAAGCAAAAATTCGAATCTCACAAGGCCGAAAAATCTATGCAAAATTGAAAGTGATTAAGCCTTAATCAGCTTTAAAGATCCAAAATTATCTTTAGCGTGAGGATATACGTCTTTGGCCTGGCGAGGTTAAATAAAAGGCAAGGCAAGACCGAAGTCATAATAAAAGCTCCATGGAGGAGTTGAATAAAAGATGGAGGTAAACCTATGATAATAAAGCCCATCCGTTAGGGGGCGTATAAAAGTCTTGGTAATAAGTCTCATGTTCAAAACCGGTATAAAACTGTGTTTATCAATCCTTCTTGTTGACTTAATTTTTTGACATCGTTGTCTATTAGGGGAGGTTATTAATTCGATGGTCTTGGTTACACCGTTATGACTCTATTTTTGGACCTTAATCTCTATCATCGCATAAGTCAAAAAGGTATCCTCGTGAACATTCAAGACAAAAATAAAACATAAGAGATACCACTTAGGATTAAGGGAGTCTAAGTACGTGATTAGGGCATATGAGTAGTGTTAGCATTACTAACTTATAATGACAATGATCTCGTTACACGCTTGGCATGGAATTGGGTGAAAATAGAGGACGACAAAATTATTTCTAACGAAGCATTCACGTGTTCTTGTTCTATGAATGATTGCGGTAAAATACGTGTTTAGGAAAACAACGTATAATGGGCAAGTATTAAACTCGACGATATAGGAAAACCGACAAGTCGAATAAGTGCGGGTTCGTTCTCGAAGGAGGTGTGTGAATTAAGTGTGCCAATATGTAAAATCAAAGTTTGGATTAGTGACGTTTTTGGTTTGAGAGAAAAAAAATAAAGACGAGCTACGATTACGATTACACTACGACGAATTAACGTAAAACGCGAACGTAAATACGTAAAACGTGATGAAATTTAAAATTAAAGCTAAAAACTAATTAAAAGTTTAAACTAAGTCTAAAATAATATAAATAAGAATAAAAATCCAATAAATATATTTTAAAACCTTTTATTAATTAAATATTCAATTTTAAATGCTAATTAAAGCCCTAAAATTAAATATAATTAAGAAAAAGCCCAAAATATTACTTTATTGAACAAATATCTTACTTATATTAATTAAACACTAAAAAGTATTTTTTTCTAAATTTTTAAAACTATTTTTCTATTTTTTAAAAGGCTACAAACTATTTTTAAACTAAAATAATGATTAAAAATATTAAAATAATGCTAAAATTAATTTGACTATTTGAAAAAATCCTAAATTATATTACTAAACAGTAGAAAATTGAAAAAAGTTGAAAACAAAACTTTTTTACGCTAAAAGATAAAACAGATTATAATTCAAAACTAATTAAACTTAAATTAAATCTAAAAATTACTTAAAAAGATGAACAGTAAATTATTTTTAAACTAAAAATCTTAAAATCTTTTTCTTAAACTAGGAAAATTTTTAAAACTGAAAATATTAAATTATTGCACTAAAAGACAAAAAACAATAATTATAAAACTAATTAAAAATGCAATTTAATCTAAAAAATAGAAAGTGAACTGTAAAATAAAATTAAACTAGTTGGAAAATTCAGAAACTAAATAACAAAAATATGAAAATTAAAATCAACTAAAAATACTTAGAAAAGTTCACTAAAGACAAAAAATTACAAATCTGAAAGTGACCGCTAGTTTCTTTTTGTCTGTATGCAAAGCAGTGGAAAATTTTCCACTAGCAGTGGAAACTTGGTTCCCACTGACTTAACAAAAATAAAGTCTGGGCAAAGATTGACGTGTAGATTGCTTGTTTTATGGTTTTACTTGGATCCAAAGGCACCCCCACAACCAGTTGGGTTGTGGGGAGTCAAGAAAATTATAAAAACAAGTATTTGTTCACAGAAATCACACACAACAAACCAATATTTAGTTATTGTTACGCAAGTAGTGGTCTGATTGAACAGTTACTGGTGCAATTGACACAAAGACGAATTTTTACTTAGCACAACTTGCTCAAAACCTAATCAAATCATATACAATCTGAACATAAACCTAGATGATACAAACCTCTAACAACATGCAATATTTCAAGAAAATTTAAACTAAAACAAGATAGAAAGAAAGCTACTGATTTTTAAACTAAATTTACCAAGTTTTAGCAAGCAACTTCCTATAAAAACCTATAATACATAAAACAAAGTGACAAATATGACCTACTACTAACCAATTAAGTGTGTCTGATTAGTTTTAACCTCACTTTATGTCACCTAAGTCAGCTTAAACACTAACCCAAACAACCCCTTAATAATCAGTAACCAAATTTTAACAAAAGATTTAATCAAATCACTACCAAACTGATTTAAACTACTCAAGCATGTGTCATACAAATGGATAAGCAAGAACAACCTATGAAACTAACATGAAACAGTTATCTACCCCAAATCACACATAGCATGCCAAATCACAAATCCAAAGCCAAAGATTCAAACCAAGGGAGGGTTCAAGCCTGAAATGTACCTTGTGGGACCCACATCCGGGCCCCACTATGGCTGAAATGCCATCTCCTTCAAGCAGGAGGCTTGAGCTAGGACTTGTGAGATGCTGTGTAGAGAGATGATGGTGTTGACTACTCAGTCAACACCCTATATATCTTCCAAAAAAGATTGAACCTGCTAAGAATACCAAACATAGTGAATCAACAATAGGGAGCCTATAAGCCTAGCTTATGACTTAAGCTAGCTTATAGGGCTTATGTACTAGATAAAACAGAAAGTCCAAGGATATCACTAAACTTTTTGAAAACCAAACTAAAAACCGAACTTTTATTGAAATCAGCTTCTTTTTGAAAACAAACCAACACAAGTGAAAACTACTAGCTTATACAAGTTTGCTCAACTTGTTTGATTGTCAGTCAAACAAGCTGTCAAAGTCCTATAACTATCACCAACAAAACAGAAGTCTTTGCCAAGTGTCCTTGAACAAAGACCACGTTTGATTGACCTTAAACTATTGCAAGAAAATGAAAGTTTAAATTACTAAAACAAGAAAATTAAAGGAACTCAGAATCAAATGCAAGCTTTTTAGAAAATACTTTAACTATTCATTGACATAATAAACTTTACAAGAAATTCTGGAACAAGCTAAAGGTTCACAACCCGAACCTTTAAATACTACAACATAGAACAATCTAGAGACTAGAATAAGGTAAACCCTAAGCTATGCAATTCCTTTTCTGCCCTTGGAATCTTTAGAAGATGCTGGTATAATGCCTCAATTTGAAATTTGTCAGTGGCTCCCTTGTGAAGAATCAGAGTACTTGAGCCTTTTTTCTCGTTGGATTTGAGTAGAGAGCAAGTAAAACCATCGTAGCCCTTGATTTGGTCAAATCATTTTGGAAGTTTGTGGTTCTCGTGACATAGTGTGAGCTAGAGAGGGGACAAGAAAGGATGAGGTTATTTTCTGGGTGAAGAGGTTTAATGGGTGTGGGGTAAGGAGTAAAACCCCTATGGTTAAATAGATGAAGGGTGAAGGATTAAGCTTAATTAAGCCTGGGTTTTTTTAGGGTTCATTGGATGGGTTTATTTAGCAGGGCAAAGATTAATCTGTTTTGGGGAGATTAAGATTTAAAAAATCTGTTTAGTGGGAAAATATTAAAACTGATTAATTATCAGTTTTAATAAAAAGGTTTAGGGTAGTGGATGATGACGTGTAGGAGGAGGGAGTGGTGATTGGTTGAAATTTGTGAGTGGGTGACGTGTCATCTCCTGGTTGGGTGTTAAGGGTTTGTGTGTCTGCCCAAATTGGCCCCTAGACTCTCCTTCACTTGTCATTAAACTTTTAACAGCCTGATCTTTAATATCCTTTGTAATAAAACTTTGTATTTTTAGACTTTTGCCATAAAAGTTTTATCA
Organism: Glebionis coronaria; assembly: GCA_025667525.1. Taxonomy (NCBI): domain Eukaryota; kingdom Viridiplantae; phylum Streptophyta; class Magnoliopsida; order Asterales; family Asteraceae; genus Glebionis; species Glebionis coronaria. The sequence goes on from CM046878.1 coordinate 490,745,511, forward strand.
TAATCGTTCCAAGGGCATTTTATGCACATTTTGCATTCTTTAAGGGCTAATCATGTAATGTCTTGTCATTTTAGGGACCCAAATGTAATTTTGGAGTTTTACAAGGGTATAAAATGACAAGTATTCAAAAGTTGAGGTACCATTCTTGCCAAATCTTCAAACTTCAAGGACTTCAATGGAAAATCATGATTCGGGTCCGGTTCTTTGTGCGTCTTCATTTCCCGTGTACGTTTTTGCTTCATACTTGTGATCTTTTGTTGTCACAATATACGTACCTAAAATACACAATGAACAAACACAAACATATATTTGGGTATTTTGATGATATTTTAAGCGTTTTAAGCCCGATTTGGACGATGAAACTATGTATAATTACAGTCTCATCACCCCCCCATACTAAAACATTGTCGTGCCCTCACGCAATGCTAGAATTAAGTATCATGGCACTTCCAAAATTCATTTTATGATGACTTTTATTGAAGACATAAATTTAAGTAAACCACTACACGTGTTTTAGACATAATGTATTGTTTTCAACACGATATAGTGACTTTTAGGATCATAGAATAAGAACACGTGAATGCTTCGTTAGAAATAATTTTGTCGTCCTCGATTTTTGTTGGGAATAAAATGTAGCCAGTACACTTGGACGCTGACAAGAGCAATCTAAGCGTTGTTAAGAAGAAGTCAAGCGTTGACAGGACAAGCGTTGACAGGAAGAATTCAAGCGTTGATAGGAAGAAGTCAAGCACCGATAGAAGACTTAGTTTACACGTATTATGTTTCTAGTTTGTTTCTAGTAAAGATATGATCAACAATGTATTTTCTATGTTTATCTTTACCTAAAATAGCTGATACGTAGTCTCTTGTACAAGGCTCCTTATTCTATAAAAGGAGGCCTTTAGGTTTATGTTTCATATATGTTTTAACACTTTCATTGTACGAAAGTTTGATTTATCAATCAAAGTGAAAGTTTGGTTTATACTGTTTGTGTGTTCTTGTTTAAGTATTAATTCCGCATAATACTTAAATTGTTTTATACACAACAAAGTTTCTCTACGTGTTTAACTTGATTTAATCTTGTTTACACAAGCTAAATCGATCTAAGTTTGGATCAACAAGTGGTATCAGAGCTTGTTGAGAAACTTTGATCTAAAGAACACAAAAACCCTAAATCCCCAAAAACCCTAATTTTCAAGAAACCCTAAAAACAACATGTCTACCCCAGAGTTAAACTCCTCCTCCTCCTTAACCCCTAACATCAAGATTCCCATGCTAGATCCGACAATTTTGAGCTGTGGAAGTTTAACTTTGAATAGTATCTTCAAATCCATGACTACACCTTATGGGAAATTATTGAATTTGGAAACACATTCAATAAGGCTGAAAAGATTGCAGCTGCTATCTTGACAAGAACAAATGTTCAAGGCTCTACTGAAGAGGATTGAAAAGAAAAACCTGAAGATGGTAGAGCTGTCTCAGCTGAGGACATAACAAAGAGAAGGAATGACATGAAAACCCTAAGCATTCTCAAACTCTCTTTAGGACAAGCCAATCAGCACAAATATAGAAGCTATGAGTCTGCAAAAGATCTTTGGGCAGCCCTTGAAGTTGCCTATGGTGGTAATGCTGATACTGTACCAGAGAAAAAGAAGCAACTCTTGCATGAGTATGCTGTTTTTAAAGCTCAACCCAATGAAAAGCTAAGTGGAGTGAGAAGCAGACTTCTTGACATTACAAGCAAGCTGTCCTTTATGGGAACAGTGCTTGGTGATGTTGATATCATCACCACTTTTCTTAAAAGTCTTGGTGATGTATGGAAGATTGAAGCAAGGTCTATAATTGCTAATAATACTCACAAAAGTTCTACTTTTGATGATGTTTACAATAAACTAAGGCTGGTAGAGAATGAAACTCTTTTGGATCAAGGAAGCAAGTCTACCAACGGAAACATGGCCTTATTCTTACATAGTGAAGGTCAATTTGATCAAAAGGAGTCATACATGCACCCCTTTACTGGATCAACCTGTGTCAACGCTGGATCAAGCTTTGTCAACGTCCCGCATTCAGACGCTGACACATACAAAGTTGACTCACCAAGAGTTAAGCTTGCTGGTATTGATCTAGATACTGTGTGTACATACATTGCTTCATTGCCCAATGGTTCAGTGATTACATATGAGGACCTTGAGCAAATTAGTGATGAGCATTTGGAGGAGATGGACATAAAGTGGAATATGGCTCTTGCAAGCATAAGGGCAAATAGATGGAATAGAAGATTTAAGAAGAAGATGACTTTTAATGCTAAGGACACTGTTGGATTTGATAAATCCAAGGTTGAGTGTTATAATTGTCATCGAATGGGACACTTTATGAGAGAATGCAGATCTCAAAGAAGATTTGATGCTGGAAAACCCTAAAACCAAATTATCAAGGCTCAGGATTCCAAAGCTATGGTTGCCATGCAAGATATTGATGGTGTTGGTTGGGATTGGAGCTATTTGGCCAATGATGAGGAAGAGAACAAAGCTTTGGTTGCAGAAAAGGAAGAAGAAGAGCATGTTCACTATGCTTTCATGGCACACTCTTCATCTTCATCAGACAATGAGGTATATGATGATGCATTTTGTAGTAAGGGTTGTCGTCTAAACACTGAAAAACTTAACAAAGAAGTTTTAAAATTGACAACAAATGTGGTTAATGAAAGATGCAAGTTGTCTAACTATCAACTTGCTCTTACTCAAACTAAAAAGACTGTAGTTGAGTATAAGAAAATGGAGTTTGACCTAAAAGATCAAATCAATATTTTAACTCATGATTTAAATGCTAGTGTTGAGATTAGAAACATCATGGAAAGAGCCAATATTGCTTTACAGGCTAAGTTAGATGAGGCTATCAAAAATAAAGATAATGTAGATCTTAAAATTCATAGATTTGATAAAGCCCCACAAACCCTAGAAAAATGTGTTAGTGAATAAAGGGATTCTAGGGATATGACTAGGATTGGGATGAAAGAGTATGTTGTTGTTCCACCACCTGCTGGGAACTTCTATGGTGTTCCTAGAAAGGATTTGTCTTGGACTGATATACCAGAACTCCAAGAAGAGGAATTTATTCCTCCACCAAGAGTTCTTACCCCAGTAGAGGAATACAAGCAGAAGTTGACTGATTTGGACCAATGGAAGAAAGCCAACCCTACCTTGTTTGTTAAGGGTGGCATGCTTAGTGACAGTCCAAATGAGTCTACACCCATAAAAGTGACAAACCCAACCACTGGCAAGACTGTTGACCTTGGCTTAAACATTGATAGAAAACCTAGTATTAAATATGCAGAAATGTATAGAAAACCTAGGTCACCAAAAAGCCAAATTAGTGATAATGGGACAGGTTTCTTTTCTTCTAGACCTAGAGCTATGTCTAGAAAAGCCTGTTATACTTGTGGAAGTTTTTCACATTTAGCCTATAAGTGTGTCAATGCTTCAAAGGTCAACATTGATAAAAAGTCAAACGTTGTCAAACCTAAATCTTTTGTCCAACAAAGTCCACAAGTTGTTAGGCCAGCCCCATTCTTTACTAAAGGGTCTAATACTTATGGACAAAGACCTTTTCAGAAGACCAATACATGGTCTAACAGGCATTGGGTTCCTGTAGCAAACCCTAGGTTCAACGCTGATAAGGGTAATTTCAGCGTTGACAAGAACAAATTAAACGCTGACAGGAACGTTGCCAGACCAAATAATGGTAAATATTTGCAACCAAAGGGGAAAGGTTCTAAAGCTTCTTCTAGCTTGACATGGAGACCTAAGCAAGACCAAAACCCTAATTCAAATGGGATTTCTATGACCTGTAACAGATTTCATTATATTTAAAAGGTCATAACAAAACCAATTGGGGTTAATTGGGCGTTTAATCCAAAAAGGGATGAACAAGGGGTTGTTATAAGGACTAATTCTGTTCTTGTTGAACAACCAAATGAATCCAAGTCTGCCAAGGCTTGGGTTCCCAAAGAAAACTAATTTGTTTTCTTTATGTGCAGGGCATTCAAAAGCAGGTTAATGATTATGGCTATTGGGATAGTGGATGCTCTAGGCACATGACTGGGAAGGAAGATTATCTTACAAACTTCACTCCCATTAAGGATGGTGACAAAGTTTACTTTGGAGGCGGATATGGAACTATCACTGGCAAAGGAACTCTTCTCACCAACAATTTGTGTTTTGAAAATGTGTTTCTGGTAAAAGAACTTGACTATAATCTCTTTAGTGTATCACATGTTTGTGATAACAAAAATAAGGTTCTTTTCACTGATACTGAATGCTTGGTGTTGAGCAAAGATTTTAAAATACCAGATGAGAAATTTATTGATTACAGAACGCCTAAGCATAAGGACATTTATAATGTGAATCTTAATGGAATTAGGATGAATAATAACTTGTCATGTCTATATGCTAAGGCTTCAGTTGATGAGAGTAATCTTTGGCACAGAAGATTAGGGCACATTAATTTTAAAAATATAAATAGACTTGTGAGACATGGTTTAGTTGATGGTTTACCTGAAAAGGCTTTCCACAATGACCGCTCTTGTGTTGCATGCCTTAAAGGAAAACAACACAAGGTCTCATTTAAGTCTAAACCAGTGCACTCTAGTTCTAAACCACTTCACTTGCTGCATATGGACTTGTTTGGTCCAACTAATATAGAAAGCTTAAATGGTAAATCCTTTGTTTTGTCATCACTGATGATTTTTCTAGATTTACTTGGACTTTCTTTTTAGCCTTGAAAAGTGACACTGCTGATACTTTGATTAACTTCATTACCCAAATAGAAAAGAAGTCTGGTAATGAGGTTAAGATACTTAGGAGTGACAATGGTGGTGAGTTTAGAAATAATTTATTAGATGACTTTTGTGCCAAGAAAGGGATTACTAGACAGTTTAGTGTAGCTAGAACCCCACAACAAAATGGGGTAGCTGAGAGAAAGAATAGAACCCTCATAGAAGCAGCCGGTACTATGTTGGCTGATGCTCACTTTCCCATTGCTTTTTGGGCTGAGGCTGTGAATATAGCTTGTTATGTTCATAATAGGGCATTAGTCAACAAGATTCACAACAAAACACCTTATGAGTTACTTTGGGGCAGGAAACCTAATATTGGTTTTCTTAAACCTTTTGGATGTCATGTAGTTATGTTGGATACTAGTGATGCCTTAGGTAAGTTTAGTGCTAAAGGTGATGAAGGCTACTTCATGGGTTATTTAGTGCAGAGTAGAGGATATAGAGTTTACCTTAAGAAAGAAAAACGTATACTTGAAAAGGTACATGTTAGGTTTTTAGAAAGTAAACTTTGTGATCCTGAAAGTGGTCCAAATTGGTTATTTGACTTGGAACCTCTATCTAGGACTTTGAATTATATGCCTGTTGCTAATCCAAACATTGTGAAGGTGACTTCAAATGTTGTGGAAAAACCAGTTGTTGATGTTTCAGGTAAACAGGTTGATGAAGAGGTTGGCTCATAAGCAGACAAATCAACACCCATACTTGAGTATGTTACAATTCCCATATGGACAAATGCATTTCCTGCTGCTGGAAAGGAAAAAGGTGGTCCCCAAGTATCACCAGTTGACAACATGCATGATCTTTCAGCCGTTGACAAAGCAAATTCTGGCGCTGACAAGACAAATTCAGGCGTTGATGGCTCAAACGTTAACAGCTTTGGTTTAGGCGTTGATAGATCTTTTGACCATATTTTCTCTTCCAATAATTTTGAACAAGGTGAACCTTCAAACAGAAATGGAGAGGTTCATTCAGATGATGATGGAAGAGAGTCCGAAGAGGATATTGGTAACATGGAAGATGAGATTGAGGACAACACACTTATCAAGGTAGGAGTGCTCACTTCTACAATCAAAAATCACCCTCCTTCTCTAATTATTGGTGATGTGATGACACCTGTGCAAACTAGAAGATCTCATCAGAATCTTGGAGGATTTATTGCCAATATTCACAAGAAGGTTGATACCCCTCTTGTTCAAGCATGTTTGTTTGCCTGTTTTCTGTCACAACAGGAACCCAAGAAAATTTTTGATGCTCTCAAAGAACCAAGTTGGGTGGAAGCAATGCAAGATGAGCTTCACCAATTTTCTATCCAGGATGTTTGGGAGTTAGTTGATTGTCCCAGAAATGTTAGACCTATTGGGACAAGATGGGTTCTTAGAAACAAAAAGGATGAGAGAGGCATTATGGTCAGAAACAAGGCACGTTTAGTGGCTCAAGGATATACACAAGAGGAAGGGATAGACTATGAGGAGGTCTTTGCACCTGTTGCAAGGATTGAGGCTATAAGGATTTTTCTATCCAATGCTTCCTGCATGGGCTTTACAGTCTATCAAATGGATGTGAAGAGTGCTTTTCTTTATGGCACAATTGCAGAGGAGGTTTATGTTATGCAGCCTCCTGGTTTTGAAGATTCAGAACATCCAGACAAGGTGTATAGAGTAAAGAAAGCTATGTATGGACTTCATCAAGCCCCAAGAGCATGGTTTTGAAGATTCAGAACATCAAAAGGGACACCATAGACCAGACCTTGTTCACAAAGAAGACTGACAAGGATTTCTTACTTGTACAGGTCTATGTGGATGATATCATCTTTGGCTATTCTAGTCCAAAGATGAGTGAAGACATTTCCAAGCTTATGACAGACAAGTTCAAGATGAGTGCAATATGGGAGATGAACTTCTTTATAGGGTTACAAGTACAGCAGAAAGAAGATGGTATCTTCATCTCTCAAGATAAATATGTAGCAGAAATCTTGAAGAAGTTTGGCTTTTCTCCACATGAGAAAAGGGCTAGCACACCTATGGATAGGGAACACCCTTGGGGAAAAGTTGGAGATGGAAAAGAGGTGGATGTCAGGCATTATAGGTCAATGATTGGTTCATTGATGTATCTCACAGCTTCAAGATCTGACATTATGTTTGCTGTGTGTGCATGTGCACGCCATCAAGTGACTCCCAAAGAGTGTCATCTTCATGCTGTCAAGAGGATCTTTAGATACCTTAGATGTTATCCAGACCTGGGATTATGGTATCCAAAAGATTCACCATTGGAGCTTATTGCATATTCAGACAGTGATTATGGTTGTGACAAATTTGATAGAAAATCCACAACTGGTGGATGTCAGTTTCTTGGGAGTAGATTGATCTCTTGGCAATGCAAGAACAAACAGTGGTGGCCAATTCTACAACTGAAGCAGAGTATGTTGCAGCAGCTGCTTGTTGTGGACAGGTCTTATTGATTCAGAACCAGCTGTTGGATTATGGGTATAATTTCATGCATACCAAGATTTTTGTAGACAATAACAGTACTTTATGCATTATTAAAAATCCTGTACATCATTCTAAAACAAAACACATAGAAATTAGACATCATTTTATAAGAGATTGTTTTGAAAAAGGTTTAATACAACCAGATAGGGTTGACACAGAAGAAAATGTGTCTGATTTATTAACTAAACCTTTTGATACTGGAAGATTTCAATACTTGGTAACAAGTATTGGAATGATCAATCTCACTTAATATGTGTTTTGGGATCATATTGTCAAAGTATGTACAAGATATTCATTGTTATTGGTCTTTATGTGAAATTAGATTTTCCACTTTATTTGTCTAACGCTGACAAAGGTTATCTTAACGCTGATAAGTGTTATCGTGACGTTGTCAGCAACATGTTAGTTTTGTGGTTTTTGATCTAATTGTACAGGCGTTGTTCGCATTGTACCATTGGATACAGAGTTGCTTATGGGTCCTTGAAGCATTATTGGAGCATGTTTCAATTTATGGATGATGGTTGGAATATTCATATTCCTATCTTGACATAAGTTTTTATTTACATGCATATTATTTGGCAACTTTTGTATCATAGTTTAAGGGGAGGTTTAGGAACCTTTTAGGACTTTTTGGGTATTTTATAATACTGTTATCACAATTCTAGATTGTATCCACTAGTGAGTATGAATTAGTTTACTTGTTCATGAGGCACTATAGCATGCAAAGTTGATATACTATGCATGCTGCCAAGACTTTTTGGCCTAGAATTGGATGTGGTATGTTGGGAGACTTGGGTATGATTTATATTGGGTTTACCTGGGAAGTTACAAGGGATTTTATGAGATAACTTAACTGTTAAAAATTTTGGTTAGCAAGGGACACTAGAGGACTGTTATGTCTATCTTGCATAAGCAAGTGTGCATGATTGGACAGTGCTTGCCACCCTATAGTAATTTTCAGTTTATAGGTTATCTTCACTAGGATAAATCACTTTGTTAAGGTCCTTTTTCATTTTTACTATTTTTATTTTTGGACGTTGACAGATATATTTCCAAACGTTGTTGTGACCAATTTAGACGTTGACATGGATTTTTCCAACGTTGACAAGAATATAGCCGTTGGGCGTTGATAGGTTATTTTTGACCGTTGACACTCATTGGGTCCTACCAGTTGTTATTTTTGACGAAAATTGGGGCCGTAATTTTGGGAGTTGATAACTTTTAATTAATGCACAAGATAATTTATTTTCTTTTCAATATTTTCATCATTATATTTTGAAAATACTTGCCTCATTTTTGACCAATCACATGTGCCTATCTCTCCAATAAATTTGGCTCCTTCTTTTAAACAGGGTACTCTCATATTCTTGTCTAACAATTTTTCTCTTATAATTCATCTTTTATAACCTTTCACAAACAGCTTTGTACATCAATGGCGCCTATGTTTAAACCAAGTGACTTGGTATTAGGATTCAGAAGTCATCATAATATGATTGATTATTTGGAGGCTAATGATGCTCTGTTTCCTCAATACACCCAGATGTTGGCGTATTTGAATGCATCTCCACTTAGGTATGCACTTTCTCATGCTCCTCTCATCCCTGTCACTCATATTAAATAGTTTTGGAACACTGTCAGTTCCTCAACGCTTAATAATGTGACTACATTAACTGCTATTGTCCATGGGCGTCTATGGGTGGTTACTGAAGCCTTGGTTCGCCAGGCTTTGCATCTTAATGATGCAGATGGTATAACCACTCTACCCATTGGTGAGATAGAACAGGGACTCCAAGCTTTGGGTTATCCTTTCCCTGAAGAGGGAACTTTAAACAAATATAATAAACAGGAATTTCCCCCAGCTTGGAAGTACTTAATACATGTCATCCTTCAATGTTTAAGTCCCAAATGTACTACACATAATGAAATTAACAGATCTATTGCTAGTGCAATTGTGTGTATTACAACTGGGCAAAAGTATAATTTTTCTAAACTGATTTTTGATGGCATGTGTAAAAACAAGGGTAATAAGATGACTTTGGCTTACCCAAGATTTTTATAAATGATTTTTGATGAGTAAAGGTATTGCACCAGGGATCATGATGATTTTTATGCGATCCCTGTGCAAAAGAAAGCTATTTTTAGTAAGATGAATTCACCCCCTCACAGAGATTTACCCCTTACCCAAGCCATGCTTGTTGTTATTGCAGCAGCACAACCTCAACCTGACCCACAACCACAACTTGACCCATTGCCTGAACCATCACCTTCACCTCAACACATGGAACTTGCCCAAGATCCCTAAACTGCTGACACATTAAATGTTGGCGATACTCCTACAAATTTGAACTTATCCTTTACAGCAATGATGGAGCAGTTCACAAGAAGAGCTGACAAGAATAAGGTGAGCGTTGACAAGCAGATTTTGGACGCTGACACACCAAGCGCTGACAAGAGTAAGTTGGGCGTTGACACACAGGATTTGAATGTTGACAGACCTGCAGATATGGTTGATGTATTCCAGTCATCAGCTATCATCAAGGAAGTGTCTTCACATGTACCATCATCATCTTTACCCATCATTGATCCATTAGATAAGGGTAAAGGAACCATGATAGAAACAGAGGTTCCAAAGGATGCAGCACAAGTACAATTTGATTCAATGTTAGCTGCACAACTTATGGAACAAGAAAAGAAGAAGGTTGGTGAGTCACCATTTGTGGTTACTTCTGAGGAGCAAGAAGGAAGTAATGATGAAAGTTCAGATTCAAGTGTTATGATAATTGAAGAACCAGAAAGACTTGAATATGGTGATGAGTTGGCAAGGGAGAAACTTGCAGAGTTGAAGTTGAAAGTAGATTATGATATGCCAGAAGTTGCCCAGATGTACCATGCTTGGGAGAATAAGGTTATGGAGAATCCATATATGACAATTTCAGATCAAATTTGGGGTTTGGAGATTCTTCTAAGAGTTCAAAGAGATTGCAAGGTAATTCTGAAGTATAAGGCTAGCAAGGTTTTCTCACATTTAAAGAGAGATAGAAGGGAGCTTTATTATATGTTGCCCATATGTCATCAAGGAGGATGGACTTCTCAAAAGTTGCAGGGATTGTCTTTTGAAGAATTGGAGTATAAGGCTTATCCTATTTGGGCAAGAATGAAAGAAATGAACACTATCAGACTTCTTTCAGATGAAAGGAAAGAAGAACTTGTAGAAGAAATAGAGATTCAAAAGGCTATGACTGTTCCAAGGTCGTTAAAGAAGGGAGTTCCACTTGAATTTCCTAAAGATTTGAATAAAGTGAATCCCAGTGAAGCTGTTATTAGAAAGAGCATTAAGCTCTCACCCATGGAAGCTTCAGATATGGTAAAAGTGTTACCTCATGATGCCAGAAACCCTATCATTAGTTACAGAGAAGATGCAAGTGGGTTTTGGATGATTGGCAGATAGGGAAAGAGGTACACACCTTTACTACTCTTATGTCTTTGTTTGCAAGTATGGATATGGAAGACTTGGCAGACCTTTGGAGGTTACTGCTGGCCAAGTATGAGACTGAAGCACCTATTTCAGTCAATGGAATAAATCTTTGGTCAACATTCAAAAGAATGTGTGCACCAGAAGAAGAAGATCCTGTTTGGAAGGATCTTGAGGATGATATTAGTGGACTTCAATGGCGTTTGTATTCAGCAGATGGTGTGTATCATTTGAGTTCTACAAAATTTTCTGAGTATCTTCTTGTGGATGCCGAGTATCCCATGTCCAAAGAAGTTTTTGAAAAGATGAAGACAACGCAGCTGGAAATTGACTACTCAAGTGACGTGGCCAAAGATTTGATTAGATATGTTTATTACCAATTTGATAAGATTTGTAAGAATCCTCCTAGTTCTTAGTTTTTATTTAGAAACTTGATTCCTAGAGTAGATATCAAGTTTAGGGGAGGATTGTTGGGAATAAAATGTAGCCAGTACACTTGGACGCTGACAAGAGCAATCTAAGCGTTGTTAAGAAGAAGTCAAGCGTTGACAGGAAAAGCGTTGATAGGAAGAATTCAAGCGTTGATAGGAAGAAGTCAAGCACTGATAGAAGACTTAGTTTACACGTATTATGTTTCTAGTTTGTTTCTAGTAAAGATATGATCAACAATGTATTTTCTATGTTTATCTTTACCTAAAATAGCTGATACGTAGTCTCTTGTACAAGGATCCTTATTCTATAAAAGGAGGAATTTAGGTTTATGTTTCATATATGTTTTAACACTTTCATTGTACGCAAGTTTGATTTATCAATCAAAGTGAAAGTTTGGTTTATACTGTTTGTGTGTTCTTGTTTAAGTATTAATTCCACATAATACTTAAATTGTTTATACACAACAAAGATTCTCTACGTGTTTAACTTGATTTAATCTCGTTTACACAAGCTAAATCGATCTAAGTTTGGGATCAACAATTTTCACCCTATTCCATGCTAAGCGTGTAACGAGATCATTGTCATTATAAGTTAGCAATACAATCATATCTCATGAGTGTTAATTACACACCTAAACTCCCTTATTCCTACTTGGTATCTCTTATATTTTTTTTTGTCTTAATGATCACGAGGATACATCATTGACTTATGCGTGAATAGAGATTAGGTCTAAAAATAGAGTCTTAACGGTGTAACCAAAATCATTGAATTAATAATTCACCCTAATAGACAACGATGTCAAAAAATTAAGTCAACAAAAAGGATCGATAAACACGGTTTTAGAAAGGTTTTGAACATGAGACTTATTAGCATGAATTTTATTACCCACCTCATCATCGGTAGCTTTATTATCATGGTTTACCTCCATCTTTTATTCAACTCCGCCATGGAGCTTTTCTTATGACTTCGGTCTTGCCCTTGTCTTTTATTATCCGCCATCATCGGTGGTTTTATTATGACTTGACGTATATCCTCACGCTAAAGCGAATTTTGGATCTTTAAAGCTTCAAAGATTAAGGCTTGATTCACATTCAATTTGGGCATAGATTTTTCGGCCTTGTGAGCTTCAAATTTTTTCTTAATTTAGGTGAGCACTTGAAATCTTATTACTGGGTGAAGCTTTCGATTATTCGGGTTGCCAATACTTCAAAACCGTGACGCTGGCGATACCTTAATGTTTTCCCAATTTAATTACATGGAAGCTACTAAAACAAATTAGAAACCAACAATAGTGATTAGACCGTTAAATCAATATTTATTAACAATTTATTATACAAAAGCGTGGGGGGAATAAGCTAATAATTACTACACATGAGATCATGAAAGATTACGAGACTTATAAATAACTCTATCATTTCTCGTCCTCATTTAAGAGACTTAGCCTAAAAAGTTAAGGAATCGAAGCTAAGTGCTTAACACGCACGGTCGAGTCAAAAATTACTCTTATTCTCACCATCGGAAAACCTACATTCGTGTCTTAAACACTTATGAAAAATACGAAATTTTTTAAAATTTGGCCATTTTTAGCCTTATTTTGCAACAAAACGATAACAAAAAGATGAATATTGGATTGTGTGATGACGTAAGCAAGGTGAAGTATCTACTCACCCCCCCCCCATACTAAGACTAAACATTGTCCTCAATGTTTCGAGCATGGAAAGGGTAAAACGAATAACCTAAAAGCCGTTTATGAATTATGCTAATAAGATAAATTTTAGAACGTAAAAGGATATCATCGGATATCGGAATCTACAAAGGCAATGATCGAAGCTCGAGTGATTCGTAAAACAAACACGAGAGGCTTCAATGATGACGATGAACCTAATGAATCACAATCACAAGCAACCACGAAACAAAGGTTGGAAGAGCACAAGTCCCCTCGGTACACTATTAGAAAAACGATAATATTTACAAGGATAAGCATGAGAATCCCCCACGAGCACCGAGTCAAAAGCTCGACTCGAATCCCCATAAATGTGATCATTTAGGGATAATCTTGGTATGGTCATTTTTGGTGGGGCTTACATGATAAACAATGCCCAAAAGTACATGGAGTACTTTAAAAACCCGATATACGTATACCGGGGTCAAAGATAGCGTCCTCGTTTTCGGATGAAAGACGAAACAACGCTACTCTAACACGAACTAGAACCCCAAAGGGGTAGAAGAAAAGAGATGAGAAGTAGAAAGGTGGGACAATGGGTAAGTCAAACTTATGAGCTACTCGAGGTAGACTCACACCAAGAAAATAGATATCATTTCCATTTATTGCATCGGTGGAAGACCGAGATTTCCCTTTACAAGCAATTCCGGGATCGTAAATCTCGTCCTCGGTGGAGAAATGTGAAGGAACATAAGGGGCTTCCCCCACACTAGATCCACACCAACCGTCGTCAAAAGGAGTAGACGAGGTGGTAGCACTCATAAAACACGGTGATGACGGTGTTAAACTTGTAAAAAAAACTTTTAAAAGATTTTTAAAATCCTTTCCTTTTTCATCGTTTAAAAACTCTTTATGAAAACCCGATTTGTTAATGTCGAAAATATTTGGCGTGTCAAATTCAAAATTAGTCGCGCTAAAAATCCTCACATTTAAGTCATTGGTGGGAGGGGGTGGCGGATTGTATAAGTTCTCAAAACGTTTATCAATAAAGAACACCGCCCCCTCGGGGTCTACATACTTGTCATCCTCATGAACGTCGATCTCGTCGATTTCTTCATCAAAGATAGGCTTGTTAAACCAAGGTTTGTCATTCCCCTCCTTGAGTATTTTATAAACTCTCTCGAAAAGATCACGATCAAGCACGAAACCATCATCCATTTGTGGGGATTGTTGATAAGTTAAATCCTCACGAATGTGGTAAACGTAATTCTCATTGAGGAGTGTTGATTAGGTAACTCCTCAAGAATTGGATTTTTGGTGGTCACATGAGTTGGTTCATCATTGAAAATAAGACGTTCCAACTCATTTAGTTCATCCTTGATTTTGGAAAGATCGACCTCACTTGTAGGTGGGAGTGGAGTCATAAGAGCTAGCTCTCATTCAATGATTTCCTCAATCTCGGGATCAAACTCATAATCATCGTACTTTACATGAGAAGAGGTATTTTTGGGAGAATCCTCAAAAATGTCATGTGGATTTCGAAGTACGTGATCAATCTCGGCAAAATCGGATCGTCATCGTCAAAGAAAGAGTCGATGTGAGCACTCACAACCATGGTCTTACAAGTCGAATGACTATGCTTAGGTGACTTTTCTAAGACGAGAGGATCGATTTTGATAAAACCTTTCGCCTCAACGGGTGTTGGGCTAGGAAAAGGAGGCACTTCGATGGAGTTAGAAGTTGAAGCCTCAAAGACGTGGTCCTTCGAAGGTGGTGAAGACGAGTCCATTTTGGTCATTGTCGTGATGGCACTAACGTCGCCCTTCGGAATTGGTATTTCACTTGTTTCATCGAATACATCCCAAAGTGAATTTTCATTCAAAAATTTACACATACCCTTTTGAATTAGGTACACGTATTCTTTATCATTAAAATCATCATCTTTAAGACCATTCTTCTTAATTTTTTCAAAACATGCATTAAGCCTCATTCTTTCCGCTAAAGTGAACATTTTGAAATCATTAGGTTTAGAAACATTAGGTTTTGAAACCTCGGTTTTTTCATTATCATAAGACACTTGGGATTTACTCGTGAAAAAGTCTATTTTATCCTCCCCATATACCATAGTAAGTCTTCCCTCGTGAACGTCTATTACGGTTCGAGCCGTCGATAAAAATGGTCGGCCTAAAATAATGGGACATTTAGGGTCACACTCGTAATCAGATATTACGAAATCCGCGGGAAAAACAAACTTTCCAACTTTAACATAGACATCCTCGGCTATTCCAATTGGTATAAGTGGCGTACAATTTGCAAGCTCGATTGTCATGTCCGTGTGGGTAAGATTAGGCAATCTCATCAATTTCCAAAGAGAATGAGGCATAAGATTGATGCTAGGACCTAAATCGGCAAGGGCTAAACATCCCTCAATCTCGGAAAAATCACAAGGTAGTAGAAATTGGCCCGGATCCTCTTCCTTTCTCGGCATATGCCTTTTAGGTTTTTTAAGAAGGATCGATGCACAAGTTTCTTCAAGGGTTACTTTGGTTAGGTCGATAAAACTCTCTTTTCGAACCGTGGATGGAATTTGAGGTACACGAGGGTGTGCACTCTTTTCCTTGGTCGCCACGTTCACCCCATCGACTTTAGAACAATAAGACGTCTTAGAAGTCGAGGGTTGAGAAGAAGGAACAACTCGAAATCCATCAAGGTAAGGGGTAACCACACGACCTTTCTCACGAGACGAGGCGGCTTTACATTGTTCCTTCGGATTTGCAACGGTGTCACTAGGTAACGAACTCGATGAAGCACCCGAGGCTTTGTTCATAATAGCCGAAAACTTCTCTTTAATATCAATTTGTCCTGGCTCAATCTTCGTATTTTGAATTTTCCAAGTATTAGAAAAATCGTTTTTCAAAGTACCAATTTTTCCCTCTAATCGTCTCATATTAGCCTCATTCGTTTTCATGTAGTTTTGAAAATCGTTTGATGAACTATTTTGATTAGCATTAAAGTTCCCTTGGTTTTGATTGCATCTTTGAAAATTTCCATGATTACCACTCGAAAAATTATTACCTTGATTGTTGTTGTTTGAAAAATTCGAGTTTTGATTATTGTCTTGATTTTGCCAATTCAAATTATGACCTTGATTATAACCTTGATTTTGATTTGAAAATTTTCCTTGTTGATTATTTCCTTGAAAATTGTTTCGGTTTTGATTAAAATTGTTGCCTTGGTTATAATTGCCTTGTTGTGATGGACCCGCGTTATTTTGACTTTGATTGTTGTTTCCATTTAACGCACTCACATTCGACGTTTGGCCATCCGTAGCCGCACACTCGTAATAATTATGAGGTCCACCACAAAACGTACACGATGCCTCAACCGCTTTCACCATAGCGGGAGCGTCTTTCTTTTGCATTTCAACGAGAAAAGACGTAAAGACATTCGTAAGCTTGTCGACTTTTGCATCAACCCTCTTAATGTCGCGATTAGAACTACTAACATTGGCGACATTGGCAACACTCGGTGCGTTGTGGAGTTGGTAAACCTTGGATCGATTTTCGATAATCATTAAAGCAACTTTCGGATTTTACACAAAAAGTTGCCACCGGCGGCGGAATTCAACGAATCTTGTTCTTGAAAAGTAAGACCGTGTAAAACGTATCGATTTGGTGCAACTCGGAAAATCCATGGTGAGGACATTGCCTAATCAATTCCTTAAAACGATCCCACGCGTCTCTAAAAGATTCATTCGGTTTTTGCTCAAATTTCTTAATTTCTTTTTTGAAAAACGCTGTCTTAGACGGTAGGAAAAAATAATTAACGAACTTGGAGACGAGATCCTTCCACGTAGTTATCGAATTAGGTGGCTCTTTCTCGTACCAATCCTTGGCGGCACCATCGAGCGAGTACGGAAAAAGCATAAGCTTGGCGACATCGGTGTCGACGTTCTTAAACTTGCTCGTGGCTAAAAGACGATCAAAATTCCAAATATGGTCGTGAGGATTATCGGCTTCACGACCTCGAAACTTCGTAGCTTTTATCAACGAAAGCATTCCGCTCTAAATCTCAAAATTCTCCGCTTCGATAGCGGGAATTACGATCGCGTCTCCATAACCCTCGGTGGGTGCTTGGAGCATTTCCATCATCGAACGATTGTCGGCCATCTCCTCTACGGTTTCTTCAACAACGATATTAGGAACGTCGATTTCTAAATCTCGTCTACGTCGTCGATTCCTTCGATTACGATTGCGTCGGTTCGAAACGTCGCTAGAATTAGAATAATCCTTCGATCGAGTGCGCATGCACTAAGCATAGAATGGGAGGTAGCAAAGAAGATTCTTTTTGGGGTTTTTCGATTTTTCAATTTTTTTTGGTTTTTGATTGTTTTTAATTGTTTTTTGGATTTTTGAATGTATTACGTAGACACAAATCTAAAAATCACCCCTCGAATCGCTTTCTCGATTAAAGGAGCCTCAAAGAATGAAAACGATCACGTGGAGTGAACGCTTTCGATGACTTTAGAACGTTGGTGGAACACCAAAACGTTCAAGAGGGTTTAATCTTAAAAACAAGAAAATATAGTATACGTAGATAATACTTGGGCGGCAAACCCTCGATTGGCTCTCTTTCTCAAAACACGCACAAGCAAGCGGGGGAAACGAGGCGGCGCTAAGCACTTAAGAGCCTTTTCCCTTAGGTCGTGAAATACAACCGCCTTATACCCACCTTATAGTTTGTGTTAATTGAAATTAAGCCTCACGAAAGTATTTATCTATTTTGCCTTTAAACTTTTGCTTTAGATTCGAATACAATGAGCGAGTGATGAAATCCTGAATCAATGTTGCGTTCTCACGCTTTTGGAGTACTTGTATATTTATTGTTCTACGTAAGTACAATATAGTAATATATTCACAAGAAAAACGAAAACGATAATGGGATATCTACAATATAGTAAAGATTGTTGTGTGTTTAATTTAGGAAAATTAAACACGATTTATTTGGATATTATAATATAGTAATGAAAAATAACAAAAATGAGTATATACGTAATATACGCTTTCGAAAAATTGAAAAGCAAAAACGTACTACTCACAGAAACACGATAGTAATAATGGCAACTCAAAAATACCTCCCCGGCAGCGGCGCCAAAAATGATTGCGGTAAAAATACGTGTTTAGGAAAACAACGTATAATGGGCAAGTATTAAACTGGACGATTTAGGAAAACCGACAAGTCGAATAAGTGCGGGTTCGTTCTCGAAGGAGGTGTGTGAATTAAGTGTGCCAATATGTAAAATCAAAGTTTGGATTAGTGACGTTTTTGGTTTGAGAGAAAAAAAATAAAGACGAGCTACGATTACGATTACACTACGACGAATTAACGTAAAACGCGAACGTAAATACGTAAAACGTGACGAAATTAAAAATTAAAGCTAAAAATTAATTAAAAGTTTAAACTAAGTCTAAATAATATAAATAAGAATAAAAATCCAATAAATATATTTTAAAACCTTTTATTAATTAAATATTCAATTTTAAATGCTAATTAAAGCACTAAAATTAAATATAATTAAGAAAAAGCCCAAAATATTATTTATTGAACAAATATCTTACTTATATTAATTAAACACTAAAAAGTATTTTTCCTAAATTTTTAAAACTATTTTTTATTTTTTTTTAAAAGGCTAAAAACTATTTTTAAACTAAAATAATGATTAAAAATAATAAAATAATGCTAAAATTAATTTGACTATTTGAAAAAATCCTAAAAAATATATTACTAAACAGTAGAAAATTGAAAAAAGTTGAAAACAAAAATTTTTTACACTAAAAGACAAAACAGATTATAAATCAAAACTAATTAAACTTAAATTAAATCTAAAAATTACTTAAAAAGATGAACAGTAAAATATTTTTAAACTAAAAATCTTAAAATCTTTTTCTTAAACTAGGAAAATTTTTAAAACTGAAAAATATTAAATTATTGCACTAAAAGACAAAAGATTTAATCAAATCACTACCAAACTGATTTAAACTACTCAAGCATGTGTCATACAAATGGATAAGCAAGAACAACCTATGAAACTAACATGAAACAGTTATCTACCCCAAATCACACATAGCATCCAAATCACAAATCCAAAGCCAAAAATTTAAACCAAGGTAGGGTTTAAGCCTGAAAAGTACCTTGTGGGACCCACATTCGGGCCCCATTATGGCTGAAATGCCATCTCCATCAAGTAGGAGGCTTGAGCTAGGACTTGTGAGATGCTTTGTAGAGAGATGATGGTGTTGACTGCTCAGTCAACACCCTATATATCTTCAAAAAAAGATTGTACCTGCTAAGAATACCAAACACAATGGTGAAAGCAAATCTACAATAAGGAGCCTATAAGCCTAGCTTATGACTTAAGCTAGCTTATAGGGCTTATGTACTGGATGAAACAGAAAGTCCAAGGATATCAATAAACTTTTTGAAAACCAAACTAAAAACCAAACTTTTTTTGAAATCAACTTGTTTTTGAAAACAAACCAACACAAGTGAAAGCTACTAGCTTATACAAGTTTGCTCAACTTGTTTGATTGTCAGTCAAACAAGCTGTCAAACTCCTATAACTATCACTAAAAAAACAGAAGTCTTTGCCAAGTGTCCTTGAACAAAGACCACGTTTGATTGACCTTAAACTATTGCAAGAAAATGAAAGTTTAAATTACTAAAACAGGAAAATTAAAGGAACTCATAATCAAATGCAAGGTTTTTAGAAAATACTTTAACTATTCATTTACATAAGAAACTTTACAAGAAATTCTGGAACAAGCTAAAGGTTCACAACCCGAACCTTTAAATACTACTACATAGAACAATCTAGAGACTAAAATAAGGTAAACCCTAAGCTATGCAATTCCTTTTCTGCCCTTGGAATCTTTAGAAGATGCTGGTATAATGCCTCAATTTGAAATTTGTCTTTGGCTCCCATGTGAAGAATCAGAGTACTTGAGCCTTTTTTTTCTCGTTGGATTTGAGTAGAGAGCAAGCAAAACCATCGTAGCCCTTGATTTGGTCAAATCATTTTGGAAGTTTGTGGTTCTCGTGACATACTGTGAGCTGGAGAGGGGATAAGAAAGGAGGAGGTCATTTTCTGGGTGAAGAGGTTTAATAGGTGTGGGGTAAGGAGTAAAGCCCCCATGGTTAATTAGATGAAGGGTGAAGGATTAAGTTTAATTAAGCTTGGGTTTTTTTAGGGTTCATAGGATGGGTTTATTTAGTAGGGGAAAGATTAATCTGTTTTGGGGAGATTGATAGGTGTGAAAACACCCATCCTTTTACCACTTATTTCTGGCTAAAACAAGACCAAAACACATATTTAATATCATTTGTTTGGAATTATGCGTGGTTTTTGTGTTTATTGTGTTTTCAGAGTCAACCGGATGAATATTGAAGAAAACATGGGATTGCACGGGTTTTATCGAAGAAAAAGACTCAAGACAAAGTCTATTGTCCAAAAGATGCAAAAGATTTGAAGTCATTGTGCCTATTTGAAGATTTATCGAAGAAAAGGGCCAAAGATTGAAGATTCATATATGTCGAAGAACTCGAGTCTATTAAACAAAAGATTGTAAGACGAGTTGGAATTATTCACTGACACTTCTCAAATTCCAAAGTCGGAAACGTTTATTTAAAGAAACGTAAAGACTAAAGAAGAAAGAAGAAAAGAAGCCCAAAACCAAAGCCCATTCACGAGCCCACAATCACAAGCCTATAAATAGGACTTCACTTCACCATTTTGGGGACTAGTTAGTTTTTAGTTTTTCATTTTCTCTAGTTTTAGAGAGAGAAAGTTCTCAACTTTCTCTCACTAAGTTTTCATCTCTCTTTCTTTGAATCTTTCAAGATTAAACCTTTGTATTGTTGATTTCATTAATCAAGTTTAAGTTTAAGCTTTTAATCATTATTCTCTTTCTACCTTTCTTTGATTTTGATTCACTTTTGGTGCGAATTACTTATGATCCGTGTTGTTCATCAATGTTTTCGTGCTTAAAAAGTTAATCTTTTTATGTTTATTTAAGTTTTCATATGAATAAGCTTTAAGATCTTTGTGCTTATTGGCTTGTTTTTATGTTTAGCTTATTTACTTTTTAAAAGCTTTCTTAAAAAGTTATATTTTTATGGTTTGATTCAAAAGTTTGCTTAATCTAAGTTTAGATAAGTTGTTATTCATGCTTATTGAGTCCATTTTAGTATAGATTCGTCCTAGTTTTGGGTTTTAGCTTATTCCAAATAGCTTATCACCTAGCTTTTCTCTCGAATCCCACTTAAATCGGAAAAGGGATAAACCCTTTTCCGATCAGCTTATTCCGATCAGCTTCCCCTTCCCTCATTCCGATCTATAGATCGGATTAGGGTTTAGGTTTTTCCGATTTGGACTTCTTTTTTAGTATTCCGACAGGAAGTATTAGTTATTCCGATTGCCTCATTTATCTACATTCCGATTTGTGGATATTCCGATTGGGGATTTTTGATTATTCCGATTACCTCCTTTTTATGATATTCCGATTAGTGCTTATTTTCCCAACATTCTGATTGGTTCGTGTTCCCCATATTCCGATTAAACCTATTTTCATGTATTCCGATCAGCTTATTCCGATTAGTCTTTTCCGACGGGATTCCGACCAGGGGTTCCGATGGACTTAATTTCTTGTTTTTACAAAGTTTCCAAGTGTTAGTTTCATTAAGTTTTTCAAGTATTTTTCTAATTTAGTTTTTAAGTTTTCAAGCATTTATTTTTAACTCGTCAGTTTAGATTAATCTTTCAAAGCTTTTAATTTACTCAACGCCATTTACATTTATTTACTACTAGTTTAAAACAGATAACAAACCAAACCTTCTATTTGTCACCAAGAACAAGCTATTCCACTTTGAACCGTAATCAATTCGAGGAGATACCGAGAACTAATACTGAACCCATAGCAAATCTCTTGTATCAAATGACGCCGCTGCCGGCTCTTCTCGTTAAGATTAATAGTTTTTTGTGAGAACTTGGATTTTGGGATCCGTTCACCGTGGACGTTACTTTTTCATAAAAAATTTCAAAAACCATAAAAAATATAAAATTTTCAAAAATACAAAAAAATTAAAAAACCATAAAAACCAAAAATAATTCTGCTTTGTTTTTGCTTTGTTAGTTCTTTTGCAGGTGCATGCGTACACGATCAACGTCTTATCAAGAGCCCGAGCCTCTTGAAGACTTAGACATGGCCGGTGTACAAAACAACAACAATAACCCACCTCAAAACAATAACAACAATAACAATCCACCTCTCAACAACAATAATAACAACAACAATGAGCCTCTACCGGACAATCGCCCGATGATTGAACTTCTGCAAGCACATGTAGACGGAAACAATGATCCAATTGTCAGACCCGCGATTGCAGCCAACAATTTTGAGATCAAATCCGGCTTTATCCAGATGGTCTCTGCTCAACCATTCTTGGGGAGTACCATTGATGATCCACATGACCACATCAAGAGATTCCTGCAACTCACGAATACGGTCAAATTCAATGGTGTTCCACAAGAGGTAATCCGTTTACAACTTTTTCCCTTTTCTTTAGAGGGACAAGCCCGGCATTGGCTTGCTAAGGAACCGCCACAGAGTATTCTTACGTGGACGGATTTGGAGACCAAGTTCATAAACTACTTTTTCCCACCCTCTCGTACTACCGCTTTGCGGAATGAAATCATTAATTTTGGACAAAAGTACGATGAGTATTTTAGTGAATCTTGGGACCGTTTTTAAGATCTTTTAAGAAAGTGCCCACAACATGGTTTTACCAAAGTGCACCAAATTAATACTTTTTATAATGGTTTAAGCATGAATGACCAAGATTCACTAAACAGTGCCTCGGGGGGTAATATTTTGGTTAAGACTTCCAATGCTGCTTGGGATATCATTGAGAATAAGTCTCGTGTGCAAACCAAGAGTGTGCAGACCAATGCCGCTAGTGCTAGTACTAGTGACAACGACAAGCGACTTGAGAAAATCACTGCGCTTCTTGAATCACTTGCTACCCAAACCGCCAGCAACACCAACAACATCAATGCAAAAAACGCTCAAGTCAATGCTGTCAGCCAACCATGTGAAATCTGCGGGGGTCCTCATTCTTACACCACTTGTACCACCACCCAAGACTACCCTTCTGAGAATGTGAATGCAACATACGGTACCTATCCTCCGGCCTCTTATCAAGCTCGTCCTCAAGGAGACCGCAACTTGCTTAGCTACCGTTCAAACAACTTTCTTTCCCCACCCGATTTTCCTCCTAACAACCCAAACCAACAACAAAACCTCAATCGCCCTCCTCAACAACAACAACAACCTCGTGCACCATACATACCACCTCATAAACAACCATATCCACCTCAAAGAAACAACTGAGTTTACCAACAACCTGCTTATCAACCACCCGCATACCATGCTCCTCCTCCCAACCAACCCACCGCATTGCACCAAGATGTGGAAACCTACATGAGGACCAATGATGTGATTGTGGAAAATCTCCAGTGGGAAGTGCTCAACTTGAAAGCAGACATGGTGAAACAAGGAAACGATCTGAGAGCTGATATGAGAAACACCTTGGAAAGTCAAACGAATGACATAAGGAACATGATGGCTGGATTCTTCCAAGGTAATCAACCCTCTTCTTCGGGTACTCTTCCGAGTAACACCGTTGAGAATCCAAGAGGGGAGATGAAAGCAATCACCACTCGCAGTGGCAAAGGTACCAAGGAACCCGAGCTTCCTATACCTCCATCGGTGATTGTGACTAAGGAAAACGAGTCACCTGCTCCTATTCCTCATCCTTCTACTTCCCCAATTTCTCCACCTCTTACATCTACCCCTCCTCCACCCAAGGATGTGAGTGATCCTTCGATCCTAAAGCCTTCCTCTTCTTCCGATATACCTTATCCCTCAAGGTTGAGGAAAGACAAGCTCAAAAGCAAGGATGATATTCAAGTTTCAAACTTTCTCAAAATGTTTAAAAAATTGAATTTTAACATCTCCTTCGTTGAGGCTCTCGCTCACATGCCTAAATACGCGAAGATGTTCAAAGATCTTCTTAGCGACAAGGAGAAGCTTCTTGATATTTCTAAGGGTTTGGAAGCCGATCTAGGTGCCAGTATTAACTTAATGCCCTTAAGCGTTTGGAAGCAATTATCTCTCCCTGAGCTAGTCCCTACCAAAATGACTTTGGAATTAGCTAACCGTACGGTTACTTATCCAGTGGGGATAGCCGAAGACGTCTTTGTAGGAGTCGACAAATTCACTTTTCTTGACGATTTCGTCGTCGTCGACTACGATATGGACCCTCGTGTGCCATTAATTGTTGGTCGTCCATTCTTGAGGACCGGTCGCACTCTCATCGATGTTGAAGCTGGTGAGCTTATCATGAGAGTGGGTGACGATAAAATTGTCTTCAACATGGGAAAGCTTTCTAAACAGCCTTATTCATACGAGAGTGTTAATTGTATTGACGTTCTTGATGAGGCCTGTGAAGAACACTTCAAAGATGCTTGTAAAAGTATTCCTACCTCTCTTACCAATGTTGAGACCGTTTCCTCTATAGATTCATCACTATCTCTATTTGGAGAAAGTGATTTCCTTTGGAAAGATTTAGAAGCCACCATGGGAGATGTGAACTTAGAACATGACGATTCTCCCACCGATTGGGATGAAGATCTTCGCCTCATTGAAAACCTTCTCAAAGAAGACAATATTTCTCCACCATCTCCCACGGTTATTGCTATAGATGCTCCGACTTTGAATACGCCTCCCATCGAAAATCCTCCGGATTTAGAACTTAAGGAGTTGTCGTCCCATCTCGAGTATGTGTTCCTTGAAGACGAGAAGAAGTCACCCGTCATCATTGCTAAGGACTTGAAAGAAGAAGAGAAATTTCGCCTCATCGCCGTGCTTAAAGATCATAAGAAGGCAATTGCTTGGAAAATTTCCGATATCCGCGGAATTCATCCGAACTTTTGTACTCACAAGATTCTCATGGAAGATGACTTTAAACCCGCAATCCAGAGCCAAAGAAGGGTTAATCCTCGCATTCATGACGTCATCAAACAAGAGGTTATCAAACTTCTCGATGCCGGCTTGATTTACCCTATCTCGGATTCGCCTTGGGTAAGTCCCGTCCATTGTGTGCCCAAGAAGGGCGGAATAACTGTTGTTCCCAATGAACACAACGAGTTGATTCCCACTCGTCTCATTACTGGGTGGAGAGTTTGTATTGACTATCGCAAGCTCAATGATGCCCCGAGAAAAGATCATTTTCCTCTTCCTTTCATGGATCAAATGCTCGAGCGTCTAGCTGGTAATGACTATTACTGCTTCTTAGACGGTTTCTCTGGGTATTTTCAAATTCCCATCAATCCCAAGGACCAAGAAAAGACCACATTCACTTGTCCCTAAGGAACATTTGCTTACAAACGTATGCCTTTTGGTTTATGCAATGCTCCTGGGACGTTCCAACGGTGTATGATGGCTATCTTCCATGACATGGTTGAAGAAACTATGGAAGTATTCATGGATGATTTCTCGGTGTATGGCGATTCTTTCTCTGCTTGCCTTGCCAATTTAGAACGTATGCTTAAGCGGTGTGAAGACACTCGCCTTGTTCTTAATTGGGAAAAAATGCCATTTCATGGTAAAAGAGGGCATCGTGCTAGGACACAAGATCTCCAAAGCCGGTCTTGAAGTAGACCGTGCTAAAGTCGATGTTATTTCTAAGTTGCCTCCACCTTCAACCGTGAAGGGTGTGAGAAGTTTCCTTGGTCATGCGGGCTTTTACCGACGTTTCATCAAAGATTTTTCTAAAATCGCTCGCCCGATGACCCACCTCTTAGAAAAAGATACTCCTTTTATCTTTTCTAACGAGTGTATCGAAGCCTTCAACCTTCTTAAGGATAAGCTAACTAAGGCACCCGTCTTGGTTACCCCTAATTGGGAGATTCCCTTTGAGTTGATGTGCGATGCTAGCAACTATGCTATTGGTGCGGTTTTGGGACAAAAAGTGAACAAACACTTCCAACCAATCCACTATGCTAGCAAGACAATGACGGTGGCTCAATTGCATTACACGACAACCGAAAAAGAACTTTTAGCTGTTGTCTATGCTTTTGAAAAGTTCCGCCCCTATCTTGTCCTTTCTACCACCATCGTTTGTACCGATCATTCCGCGTTGAAGTACTTGTTGACTAAACAAGATTCCAAACCAAGACTTCTTCGCTGGGTTTTGCTACTCCAAGAATTTAAAATCGAAATTCGCGATAAAAAAGGAGCTGAAAACCTAGCCGCGGATCATCTCAGTAGACTTGAGGATCCTTACCAAGGGGAACATCCGAACAAAGAGATCAATGACTCTTTTCCCCTGGAGACCTTAATGTCTATCAACTCGACTTCTGAGGAAACCCCGTGGTTTGCGGACATTGCAAACTACTTGGCGGGTGGAATTCTCGTTGACGGGTTAACATCCTAACAGAAGAAGAAGTTCTTCAAAGACATTAAGACTTACTTTTGGGATGACCCATATCTATTCAAACAATGTGCTGATTTGATTATTCGCCGATGTGTTGATGGACCGGCAGCTTTAGAAATCCTTGACGCTTGCGACAAAGGACCCACCGGTGGTCACTTGGTCCCAACTACACTACCAAAAAAGTGTTTGACTCGGGATTTTATTGGCCCACCATCTATCGTGACGCTCACGAGATGGTTAAACGTTGTGATGCGTGCCAAAAACAAGGCAAGATCACACATAAAGATGAGATGCCTCAGAATTTCATTCAAGAGTGTGAAATCTTTGATGTTTGGGGTATCGACTTTATGGGGCCATTCCCTTCATCTAAAGGAAACAAATACATCCTTGTAGTCGTTGACTACGTTTCAAAGTGGGTTGAAGCCAAAGCTTTACCTACTAATGACGCAAGGGTGGTTTGTAACTTTTTAAAATCGTTATTCGCTAGATTCGGTGTGCCTCGTGCCATTATTAGTGATCACGGGACTCATTTTTGCAATGACCAATTCGCAAGAGTCATTGCTAAGTATGGTTTAAATCATCGTCTTTCCATCGCCTACCACCCACAAACTAATGGCCAGGCTGAAATATCCAATCGAGGATTAAAGCGAATTCTTGAAAGAACCGTGGGAGAGCATCGTGCCTAATGGGCTGATAAACTTGATGATGCTTTGTGGGCTTTTCGTACCGCATACAAGACTCCGATTGGTTGTACACCATATCGTCTCGTGTACGGGAAAGCGTGCCACCTCCCCATTGAGTTGGATGAACTCCGTAATGAGGCTTATGAAAATTCTTTGATCTATAAGGAAAAGACTAAGCTCATTCACGACTCCAAGATTAAAAACCGAGAGTTCCAAGTTGGAGACAAAGTTTTACTCTTTAACTCTCGGTTGAAAATCTTTTCGGGCAAGCTAAAATCTCGTTGGTCCGGCCTATTCACCCTTGCCTAAATTTTTCCATATGGTACTCTCGAGCTCGCTCAACCTAATGGACCTAATTTTAAGGTGAATGGCCAACGAGTAAAGTTGTACTTTGGTGAGGACATCTCTCATGAGATGATTCCATCCCTCACCATGTTCCCCATGAACTAATTTTGGGTCGAGTCAGGCTCGTGACTCGGTTATAAAAAAAACGCTCCTTGGGAGGCAGCCCGAGTATCTATCCTTTTCCGTTTTAACCTCCTAAGTGTAGGGGGACCTATATAGGTGTTTGTATTTGTGTGGTGATGTGATTACAGGGATGAATGCACTTTTGGAACCTTTGAAGAACCGTGCTCCTGTGTTATCCGAAATCCAGTTCTATCTCTCAACTATCGTGATTCGATTTTCTTCATACTCACATTTGAAAATGATCACATTAGTCGTCTCTTCCTTAGCTTGATTTAACCAACGTGCACAATGTCATAAGTGTAGGGGAGACTTTTTCCACATGCTTAAACATTGAGGACAATGTTTATCTTAAGTGTAGGGGGACTTCTATCGAAGTTTTAAGTGGACTTTTCCATGAAAATGCCTTCATTTAACCAGAAAATCATCTTTTTCAACATTTTTCAAATTTTTTATTAACTTTGGCCATTTAGTCGTAATTTTTGAATTTTTATCGTTGCTCTTTCATATGTATATATCCCTCAATAAAGTCAAAAATATTAATAAAGTGGTGTAGCTAGTTTAGAAATCTTTGACATATTAGGCCCGTTGCGATTGTTTTGACTCAACCCGAATAGACTTATCCACGTTTATTCTAGCTAGTATCCTTAACCATGTAGACCTTAATTGGTTTATTAGGCTAAGTATCCACGAGTCTCATTAATTGAGATTTTAAATTGTGGAGAACGAGAAATGATAGAGTCAATTATAAGTCGGTATTCTTGCACAAGCTCACTTGGTGTAATTATTTGCCTATTCTCCCATTACTTGCAAATAATTTATCTGCAATAAGTAAGGTCGTACGATTTGAAAAGTTACTTAGCTTCTAGCCCAAGATCGTTTAAAAGTTGCTCGGTAATGATAAGAGTTCATAGCCAAGGCATAACTTATGAAGCGGGGCTCGAATATTGGCGAGTCCGAAAAGGCCCTAACAAGGCATGAGGATTCAATCTTATTGCTAAAGATCCAAGGTGATGTGAAATGCATTATTCCCAAAATCAATATGAAGGATCAAGACTCACGACGAAAAACAATCAACACCCATAAAGATCAAGGAGAAGTCTATCTGAAAAGACCCTAACAAGGTATGAGGATAAATAGATCCAAGTCCGAAAAGGAGGCGGATCGTTGTATCTCAAAATCCCAATTAGCGATTGAAGAAATAATCATGAAGTTGTGGTCAACAAAGTTGGAGTACCCCTCAAAAGTCTCCAAGTGAAGAAACTCTATTAACGATGAGAAGACCATTATCTCAAGCACGTCTCTCAAGATATGAAGTATGAAGTACATGCCAAATATCGGCCTGAGAAAGGTCTCAAATCGTGAACCGAGTTATGCCAAGATATGAACTTTTTGATATCCCGAGAAGCAGCTTTAAGAGATTTTGTCCTTTAGTTAACTATTGATCAAATCGTCCTACTTTGCTTTCAGCCTAAATAAACTATCGAAATAAGTCCAAAAATGCATCTTCATGATCATTCTAAGACAAAAATAAAATATAAGAGATACACCTAGGCATAAGGGAGTTTAAGCATATAATTAAGCCATGTGTGTAAGTGTTTGATTTGCTAACTTATAATAACAATGATTTCGTTTTTAAGCTTAGTTTAGGGAACGTGAAACTTGAGGGTGATGAATCGTCACAGCACCGAAGCCCTAATGTAAGTCTTAGATCTCTTTGCAAGTTATTTCCACGTAGCTATTTTCTATGCTTTTGTTTACTTTAAAGTTTTAATCTCTCGTAGTACTTTAATAAGGCCAAGGTTGATTGATTAAGAGAAAAGTGTAAATTTGCTTTATCACTAAGCATTGCATGAGGGCATGGCATTGGTTAAGTGTAGGGGATTTGATAGGTGTGAAAACACGCATCCTTTTACCACTTATTTCTGGCTAAAACAAGACCAAAACACGTATTTAATATCATTTGTTTGGAATTATGCGCGGTTTTTGTGTTTTCAGAGTCAACCGGATGAATATTGAAGAAAACATGGGATTGCACGGGTTTTATCGAAGAAAAATACTCAAGACAAAGTCTATTGTCCAAAAGATGCAAAAGATTTGAAGTCATTGTGCCTATTTGAAGATTTATCGAAGAAAAGGGCCAAAGATTGAAGATTCATATATGTCGAAGAACTCGAGTCTATTAAACAAAAGATTATAAGACGAGTTGGAATTATTCACCGACACTTCTCAAATTCCAAAGTCGGAAACGTTTATTTAAAGAAACGTAAAGACTAAAGAAGAAAGAAGAAAAGAAGCCCAAAACCAAAGCCCATTCACGAGCCTACAATCACACGCCTATAAATAGGACTTCACTTCACCATTTTGGGGACTAGTTAGTTTTTAGTTTTTCATTTTCTCTAGTTTTAGAGAGAGAAAGTTCTCAACTTTCTCTCACTAAGTTTTCATCTCTCTTTCTTTGAATCTTTCAAGATTAAACCTTTGTATTGTTGATTTCATTAATCAAGTTTAAGTTTAAGCTTTTAATCTTTATTCTCTTTCTACCTTTCTTTGATTTTGATTCACTTTTGGTGCGAATTACTTATGATCCGTGTTGTTCATCAACGTTTTCGTGCTTAAAAAGTTAATCTTTTTATGTTTATTTAAGTTTTCATATGAATAAGCTTTAAGATCTTTGTGCTTATTAGCTTGTTTTTATGTTTAGCTTATTTACTTTTTAAAAGCTTTCTTAAAAAGTTATCTTTTTATGGTTTGATTCAAAAGTTTGCTTAATCTAAGTTTAGATAAGTTGTTATTCATGCTTATTGAGTCCATTTTAGTATAGATTCGTGCTAGTTTTGGGTTTTAGCTTATTCCAAATAGCTTATCACCTAGCTTTTCTCTCGAATCCCACTTAAATCGGAAAAGGGATAAACCCTTTTCCGATCAGCTTATTCCGATCAGCTTCCCCTTCCCTCATTCTGATCTATAGATCGGATTAGGGTTTAGGTTTTTCTGATTTGGACTTTCTTTTTTAGTATTCCGACAGGAAGTATTAGTTATTCTGATTGCCTCATTAATCTACATTCCGATTTGGCTTCGATTTGTGGATATTCTGATTGGGGATTTTTGATTATTCTGATTACCTCCTTTTTATGATATTCTGATTAGTGCTTATTTTCCCAACATTCCGATTGGTTCGTGTTCCCCAGATTCCGATTAAACCTATTTTCATGTATTCCGATCAGCTTATTCCGATTAGTCTTTTCTGACGAGATTCCGACCAGGGGTTCCGATGGACTTAGTTTCTTGTTTCTACAAAGTTTCCAAGTGTTAGTTTCATTAAGATTTTCAAGTATTTTTCTAATTTAGTTTTTAAGTTTTCAAGCATTTATTTTTAACTCGTCAGTTTAGATTAATCTTTCAAAGCTTTTAATTTACTCAACGCCATTTACATTTATTTACTACTAGTTTAAAATAGATAACAAACCAAACCTTCTATTTGTCACCAAGAACAAGCTATTCCACTTTGAACCGTAATCAATTCAAGGAGATACCGAGAACTAATACTGAACCCATAGCAAATCTCTTGTATCAGAGATTAAGATTTAAAAAATCTGTTTAGTGGGAAAATATTAAAACTGATTAATTATCAGTTTTAATAAAAAGGTTTAGGGTAGTGGATGATGACGTGTAGGATGAAGGGGTGGTGATTGGTTGAAATTTGTAAGTGGGTGACGTGTCATCTCCTGGTTGGGTGTTAAGGGTTTGTGTGTCTGCCCAAATTGGCCCCTAGACTCTCCTTCACTTGTCATTAAACTTTTAACAGCCAATCTTTAATATCCTTTGTAATAAAACTTTGTATTTTTAGACTTTTGCCACAAAATTGTTCCAAGGGCATTTTATGCACATTTTGCATTCTTCAAGGGCTAATCATGTAATGTCTTGTCATTTTAGGGACCCAAATGTAATTTTGGAGTTTTACAAGGGTATAAAATGACAAGTCTTTAAAAGTTGAGGGACCATTCTTTCCAAATCTTCAAACTTCAAGGACTTTAATGGAAAATCATGATTCGGGTCCGGTTCTTTGTGCGACTTCGTTTCCCGTGTTCATTTTTGCTTCATTCTTGTGATCTTTTGTTGATTTCACGATATCCGTACCTAAAATACACAATGAGCAAACACAAGCATATATTTGGGTATTTTGATGATATTTTAAGCGTTTTAAGCCCGATTTGGACGATGAGACTATGTATAATTACAGTCTCATCAATGAACCTAAACTTCCCATTTTGCGATGAAAATCATACATTATGTCTAAAACGCAAGTAGTAGCAAGTAGTAGTAGTGTAGTAAGTTTATGATTCAATAAAAGTCCATAAAAATGAATTTTGGAGGTGCTACAATACTTTATTCTAGCATTACGTGAGGGCACGACAATGGTTTAGTATAGGGGAGTGATGAGACTGCTTTTATACATAGTCTCATCGTCCAAAACGGGCTTAAAATGGTAAAAATATAATAAAAAGTGCCATATATATGCTTGTGTTTGTTCATTGTGTATTTTAGGTACGGATATCGAGAAAATGACAAAAGATCACAAGAATCAATCAAAAACGAACACGGGAGACAAAGCCGCACAATGAACCAGACCATAGAGTTGATTTTCCAAGAAAAGTCCTTGAAGAATTGAAGATTGTACAAGAAGGGTCCTTCATTATTGAATAATTGACACTTTAAACCCTTGTATATTCATAATTACAAGTTTGGTCCCTAAAGTTTGTCAAAATTACAAAAAGGACCCTCAACTTTGAAGAATTGGAAAGAATGGTCCCTCAAAATTAAAGAAGTGTCACTTTTAGTCCTCCATGAAGACAAGAATATAAGTGAAGACCTTGAAGAATGAAGACATGCCAAAAACAACCCTTCAAATATCATCAAATTATAAAACAAGTCCTTTATAACCTTTTGAAAAGTTTTTGTGGCCAATGTGTGAAGTTTGAAACTTCAATAACAAAGGGAATTCAGTTTGGCTGTTTAAAACTTCAAATGACACACAAAGAAGAAATGCGGGGCCAAAGCTGTGAGACAGCCAAAGTTACCTAGACCAACCATGGCTTGACACGTGCCCCACTCACTCCCAACATCCAATCAAAACACACCATCCTGCCACATCACAACTCCACTAATACCAGTTTATAACTAATTATTTAATTAGTATTAAACTCGCGCCTTAACACGAATTCAAAACCCAAATCAGATGAAACCTCAACTATTCATCTCAAGGACACATTTGGGTTTTTCTTAACCTTTGTAAATTAAGCCCTAATCTTGTCCATATTTAAGATTAAGTATCTTATAAACATAACCCCACCCACAAACTTGCCACCTCATCACTCCTTTGGTCACATGAAGCATGCCCTGCTACAACTTTTGGGTACAATACAAGAACATGCAGAGAATCAACGTCCCACACTCATGCTTTATTCCTAAGCTTCATTTGGACCCCTTGGATCACTTTTCACCAACTGGCATCACATGTTCTTTATAAACGTCCAAATTCAGTCAACCAATATTCAAATTTCAAGGGCAAATGTGGAACTTCAAGCACGAGGGTTTCTAGTTTATTTTCAGCATTTTAGGACTTGTAAGGCTCTATATAACGTCATTAGCTCTTAGCATTACAACTTGTTCTTGGTTTTCTTTGGTCAATAATCTGTAAAGCCTTTGTTTCTAATGAATGAAAAAGGTGTTTGATTTTGTGACGAATTCCAAGTGCCAATCATTTACATTTCATGTTTGTTGTTTTAAGTTTGTGAATTGAGATTCCAAAAGTTTGGTTTGAAGTTTATGCAAGTGTTTCAAAAGTTTTCAAAAATCTGATTTTTTTTCCAAGTTTGTGTACAAACACTTGAAGTTTTTGGATCATAAGTTGATCATAGCACCCTGATAAGGTACTTATCAAGGTGAGGTGAGGCTTGTGGTTGGGGAAGATTCAAGGAGTGGAGTACAAGTTGGAAGGAATCTGTTTCCATTTTCATTTTTTATATAACTGTTGTTCTTGACTTTGTTTGATCTTAGCAGGGTGTTTTGTTGGAAGCTAGTTCTTGTTTAGCTAGATTTTAAGCTCTAACATACGGGAGTGTGGATGTAAATTCCTTAGGTTTGTCATATTCTCTCCAAAAATTTGTCAAAAATTAGTTCAAAGTTATTTTTGGTGTCTGCTGATATTTCGTGCTATTTGATGCATGTAATCTTGTTCTTTCTTCACAAGAATGTTGTTATGATGCTTGTTTGAGTTTGGTTAAACCTGAAAAACACATTTGCTTTGTTAAATTTGGATTTAAAAAGTTAAAGGGGTGTTTGGGATTACTGCTTATTTCAAGTCTGCATGAGATTGAGTAGGTGGTAGGGTTTGTTTGTATATGTATTGAATATTGAGGTGGTTGTATACTGTTATTTGCTTAACTTGTGCTTTGAAACATAAAATCTGATTCTTTGCTATATCTAGTTTGTTCTAGGCTGTTTTGAACTAAAAACTTGTGAATCCTAGATTGCCTGTTAAACTAAGGATAACAAGTGTTAAAACAAAGTTCTTGCAACCTGATAAGTAAATGTAGGGCTTTGAAATTGGATTTGTGGTCATTTAGTTCAGCAAAAGGACTGTGTGTTCATCAGTTAAGTCACATAGGTTTGATACTAGATCAAATCTTGGAATCAGTGCATGATATGAGTTTGTTTATGCTTGATTAAGTCTTTTATAGCTGTTGTATGCATTTTGTGAACTCTGGTTAGCTTATTCTTGCTTAAACTTAGCTTAATATCATCAGACCTTAACTATACCATGTCTGTGTCATGTCTGTGCACTAATTGAATTTACTGTATCATTTGGCTGGATCAAATTGTGTTTATTTGCCTGATTGTGACTCCCTACAACTCACTGGTTTTAGGGGTGCCTTGTTTGTCCAAAGAAACCAAGTGAAACTCTCTAAAAAAAGCAAGTCAAAAAAGTCAAGCAGTGGGAACTCTTTCCAACTGACAGTGTTAATTGGTCATCAGCTTATCAGCTTATTAATAAGTTATAGTAGCTTATTCTATTGTGCAACAACTTTTATTTTGTAATCAGTCTTACTCATTTGACCCATTTACTTGATCTGGAGCTTTTTGTACTTTGACTTTTAAGTTTGACTCGAAAACGAATTGACTTTTGTTTTTCAAAACAGCTTATTGCTTTTTCTATCTTATTGAGTGTGCTTATTTGAAATCTTTTTGTTGAGTAAGCTTAATTTGGTCATTTAACACATTTTGCAACTTGAATCAGCTCTTGAAGTGGTCTAGAACTCAAAAACGATTATTTTGTCGTTTTCTGTAGAGAGGTTTGGCTTATTTCAGGCTTATTTCTTGAGCTTTTTCAAAAATTCTTTTTACAAACAGCTTTATAATCTCAAAAGAAGGATGTGTGTCAAATTTCAGCTTATGGCTTAATGGGCCAAAAAGCCTATTAAGAATAAGTTGAATTCTATTAAGCTGTGATAAGCACTGATTCAGCTTTTGGGCCATTAGAGTTTTGTGTTTAAAATTGAATTTTAAGCTTATCTGGAAATTTTGGGCTTATTTGGATATCATTTTTCTTATTGGGCCTTAATAAGCCCATTTAGCAAATTGTTTTCTATTTTGGCCCATTTGGAGGCCCAATAGGGGTATTTAGGTCATTTTACTTTCATTTCTGGTTTTATAAAGTTAAAATAAATTAGTTTGCAAGTTTTTAGACTTTTTTATAAAGTTTGAATTTTTAATATTATTTTAATATTTAATTTTAATTTTTAATCATTTTAAATAGTTTTAAGTAGTTTTAAATTTTTCAAAAATACTTTTTAGTTTAGTTAAGTTATTTAGAGGTTTAAAAATTGAAAAATCTTATTTTGGACTTTTTATTAAATAAATTGATTTTTAAGGCTTTAATTAGCATTAAAAAAATTATTATTTATTTAAATAAAAGGTTTGAGTAAGTTTTGATTTTTGGTAAACTCTAATTGCATTTTTAGGGATTTATTGTGATTTGCTAGGAATTTTTAGAGGAATTTTTAAATTTCGTCACGTTTTACGTTTTTACGTTTACATCATTCGTCGTAGTTTAATTTTATTCGTATCCGTCATCATTTTTTCTTTTTCCATTCTCTCATCAATATTAATCTCAAAGTTAATCAAGTCTTAACACACACACCAAGCCTCCTTGAGAACGAACTCACACCATGGGTCATAAGTGTTTACGTTTTCCTAAACGTGCACTTAATATTTACCCTATTTACGCTATTTTTCCTAAAAGACGTATTACTACTACTATCACATGTCAACATAATGGTGTATAGCTAACATAAGTGACGCATTCACACGCATAAAATAGGAACCATTAAGACCTAAAATAAGCTTTGTTCGAGAGTCGTTGCAAGATCAGTGCTGAAAAAAGTTATGTTGATCAAGGATGGATGACAATACTCCAATGAAAATAACACACGAGTTCCTATGTGAGCGCAAATCATCCAAATAACACTAACTATCTCAAGAGAGCTAAAAAGATGAATCATAAACACAACGATACTTATTTCGAACAAACAACAACTGAAAAGTTGTGTTTATACATACCTAATATAAACAAACGTGGCTTCGGGCTCCTAAAATTCACATGGATATGGCCCCCTGAAATTAACATAATAACATAAAAGGAAAATATGGTGGAACTAACAGATTGAAACTTTAAAAATCTATTATAATTGACTCACTGCTTGGCAATTATTACATGTTCACATTATAAAAATCATTGGCACGTTGATATAATTAACTAAAGTGGTGCTTTAAATGGTGCTTTAAATTGGTATATGGTATCGATCTAGTTTTTTTCCGAATCGTTGAATGGAATCACAGGTTTATAAAAATCACAGGTTTTTAATTATACATAATAAGAAGGAAGTTAAAATGATAATGAAATTATCTTCTATTTTTGAATTAGTAAGGAAAGAAAGACTAATGTGATGGAATTGATAATAGTGAGTCAAGAATAAAGAAAAGGTATAAAGAAGAAGTATTTTGAAGTTTTGAAATGGAGTAGTAGTACTTTACTAAAATACTATGGCCTAACCTTTTAGACACATCAACATATTAATTAGATAGCTGCTTAAGAGGGTTGTATAAAACTGTCTTTTATCAGATAGTATAGATTTCTAGGGTTTCTATGGCTATTTAAGGTATCCTTATTATATTTGAATTGTTCTTATTCATTGTTTATACATATAGTTACTTTTAGAACTCAGACTTGATATATACATAGTGTATACAACATATAGGCATACGTGGAAGTGATAACTGAGATAGTGAGTATCCATATATTCAAAAATTCAGTCATATACCATATTAAAATGCAAAAATTTCTTAGTAAAATCTTATTTATAAACATAGATATTACATTAGTCAAAATTACTAGATGTTATATCATAGTCTATCATTTTCTTTTCTTTACTTGATTTTGGACTATTGTAGTGATCTATGGCTTTAGGCTGGAGCATGTTCTTTTTTCTTTAGCTTGTGTGTAATCTTTGAGCTGCGTGACTCTTGCCTCCTTGTATGGTTGTGACTTCTGGACAGACATGAGCATACTTAGTTGATTTCTTAAAAGCCTCTAACAATGTTCCTTCATTAACTTCACTAGTACAAAAATGGGTTTTGGTCACACATATCAAATTTCGTGTAGTCACAAATAATTTATTTGTGTGAATTAAGTTGCCAGACAAACATAAACAGTCACACTTAAAGTTAGTTTGTGTGATCATTTTGTTTTTTGTTTGTCACGCATATGAATATTTGCGTGACTAGCGCTAACAACTGATTTTTGGGTGAGTCATTAGCCACTTAATAATTTAGGATTGTTACCGAGTCAAATGCTGGTTCAAGTAGTAGTCACATTATACATATAAATGTGTGACAAATATTTGTCATACACATAGCGAATGTGACCAAAAATGATATATGCTCACATGGACTTATTTTACTAGTGACTAATTGATAAAAAGGTTGTCACATATATTATTTTAATGTGACTAGTATATTTTATTAAATGTTAACCGCAGATGAATTTTGTATGTGTGACAAATGGAAAGTAGGTATTGAAACATTAGTCACATATTTATTTAAAAGTGACAAATATTTTACAATTACTTGAATACTATGATCAAATATAATACATGGTCACACTAAACCGTCAAACAATTATCTGACTATATGTTTGCCAATAGTCACAACATTTGAGCAATATGTAACTAAATTATATTTATGGTCACATTATAATGTGATTATCCGTGACTAACACATTGAAAACGTCACATAGTAAAATATTCATGTGATAAATGTTTAGAACCAAATGTAATCTCAATTTTCACTAACCTTAATATTGGTCACATGTTTATAACCAAATATTCATGTGTCAAATTGGTTAAGTGTGTTAGTGTGTGAATGGAATGTCTAGGGTTCGAGTCCCAGACCTTGTTTTTTGCTATTTTTTTTAATACAATAAGATCAAAAAACACAGAAAGCACACACTTTCTACACGTCCAATGATAAAGCTAATTCTTGGAACTTCACAAAAATTAATTACATGCATGAATATGCATTAGATGTTGGCATGTAGGTTGCTGACTCTTTGTATTCTATCCTTGGTTATATAAACAAGGATTAAGTAATGAAATTAATCATAAAAAACACAAAACAAACACTTAATTGTCACTTTTAAGAATAAAATTCTTCATCAAAAAGAACTTTTTCTACTGCTGGATTTGAAGATACCAGTGCAGTAGAAAACAAGTTTGTATCATTTATTTTATTAACTTTGTATTTTTGTTAACATAATTAGTACTAATAATCTATCATGTTCATTTAAGGAAACCTTGTGTGGTGCTAAAAGTTAAAGCTAATGCAGATGGAGAGTTCCCTATTGGTTGTCCTTCTAATGATCCATATGACGAGTACAATTGCTACGTTCAAGAAGCTCACGAACAACGACAATGGAAGCTGGAAGATGAAGAATATGCCCGGGTGGAACAACACCGCTAGAGGGAGGAAGTTGTTTCCTTAAGAAGGAGGCAAGAGGAGCAAGAACAACGCGAAAGGGAGGAAGCTGATTCCTTTAGAAGGAGGCAAGAGGAACAACGCTAGAGGGAGGAAGCTTATAGGAGGCAACTGGAGGAAGAAGATCAAATAATTGATGATGATTTTTATGACTCTGAGCAGGAAATTGAAGAAAAAGAAGATGAGTTCAGAGAGTCTTTTGATTACGATGAAGTTCATTTGGCTTTTGATCGTGAAAAATCTCCCAAGTTTGATTAATTAGAGAAACAAAATGATTGTATTTCTTTAAAAACTTTAATCCTTATTATTCAATTGAATTATGTTTGATAAGTTTTCATCTTGTCTTTTTTTATTTTACTTCAAGCTTTTCCACCCTTTTATGTAGGTTAGAAAGATCAGCTGTGTTATCAGCTTCCATTGAACCGTTTCCTTTTTTTTCAAGTCAGTTCCTGTATCTACATCAGTTAACAAAAATCATATTCCCGTATAAGTTAACTACAAATACATAATCACATTCCTGCTCTAAAGTTTAACAGTTGCACATAAACGACATCTTAAACCCGTTTGCTCTTCGAGGTAGATATCGCCACGATTCCTCTATCTCGTGAACATGTTCATCTTCATTCCCAATAATTGAATCCAATATGCACCTACTTCTTTCATTTATCCTTTTTTATGTAAGTAGCTCAAAATTTGACCTTCGCATTCGGTCTTGGATTGATATCAATATCATGAATACCCATGAAAAAGCGAATATAAATGCCAAAGTAAGAGGTCCTTTACTAAAAAGGCTACACAAAAAGATGTTAATGGATATTGGATTCCATTATTGGGCATTAAGATGATGATTTTCACGAGAAAGAGGAATCATGGCGATATCTACCTCAAAGAGCAAACGGGGTTGAGATGTCGTGTATGTGGAGCTGTAATACTTTAGAGCATACATGTGATATCGAAGCTAGTGACTAACTATATTTCTCTAAAGGTTAAAATTTAGTATACTAACCTCCCTGCAACTGTGTCTGTTTAAAAAGTTGAATTCCCTTTCAAGCTTTTCCACCCTATTATGTAGCTTAAAAGGATCAGATGCTTTATCAGCTTCCGTTGGTCCCTTGCCTTTTTCTTTTTTGTTTAAGTTAGCTCCTGTATCTGCATCAGCATATAAACAACATAGTAACTAAACCAATGCAGCTGTGAAAACGTAGACTTCTTGTCCAATAATGGAATCCAATATAGCATTGATAGAACAACCAACATATTTTCGTTTACCCTTTTTATGTAATTCCCTCTTACTATGGCCTTCGCATTCTCTTTCATGGGTATCATTATCATCAACTACGGTCTTTACTGAGCGACCCTTTTCCTTTTTGTTAATTGGTCGAAGGTTTTCCTTCCCATTTGTAAATTTTGGCGCTTATTTCGGCATCAAATTATTCGAGTCGTCACTATGAACACGCTCACTTTCACTTTGAGTTTCAGTATCGAAATATAACCCACACATGGATCAATCTAAATACTCAATGCATGATATAAACCACACAAGTCTGTATCTAGATACTCAACTGGAAAAGAGTATTCAGATACTGAAACTGAAACTGAAAAGTGAGAGCATTCAGAGTGGTGACTCGGATAACTTGCTACCCCATGAAGCGCCAAAATTGGGAACTGGGAAGGAAAACCATCGACCAATCAACAGAAAAGAAAAAGGTCGTTCATTAAAGACCGTAGATGATGGTAGTAAGGACCATGAAAAAGGGAGATGTGACGGCCATATTAAGAGGTACTTACATGAAAAAAGGGTAAACGAAAAGATGTTGGTTGTTCTATCGATGCTATATTAGATTCAATCATTGGCCAAGAAGTCTACGTTTTCACATCAAGATAATCAAAACTAATCTCAACCCAAACGTTTAAGGTTTCAAGTATGACCAACCCCTTTTTTTAAAATTAATCTCCTTTATCTACATCATCATATAACCAACAAAATACTTGAACCATTTCTCATTTTCACTATTCCTAAAACTTTACATAGTAAATAGTAACTATTGATCAATCTAACACCTTTCTCACAAACATATAAACATAAAATGGCACAAAATTGACCTTTAATATATGCCTTCATAACTTCATCAACCTTTATAGGCACATCTGCCTTGTCATCTATATAAAAAATATTAAAATAAAATCAATTATTGGTATTTTCATAACATGCAATATCATCAAAACAAAATGAATCATCAAAACTTAAATAATACTATTGTGAAGTAAAAACCATAACCTTGTTTTGATTTTCCCTTAGTCTGTTTTTTAAACTCTAGTTTCATCAAATCTTCAATAATAGTGTCAGCAATTGGATCATCATACTTCCAGTCATTTCCATACTTATCAAGCACATAATCAATCATCTCCCCACTTATGGGGACTCATCAAAATCAAAATCCCTCAAGTCAGATAGGTTTGATTTATCAGGGATTGATGATTTGTTAGTGTTTGTGGTTGGGTAGTTGATTCATTATTTGGCCTCTAGATATTTAATGTGTGTGTGTGTGTGTGAGTGATTAGTGGACGGGGTACCGGTGAAATATATCAAGTTGCATGCAAAGAAAAAGATTCACTTTTTAGACACGTTGGGTGTGTGTGGTGCAAGGGGTTGATGTCGTGACTGAAATTAGAGCTTATATAATATAAGT
Organism: Glebionis coronaria; assembly: GCA_025667525.1. NCBI lineage: Eukaryota > Viridiplantae > Streptophyta > Magnoliopsida > Asterales > Asteraceae > Glebionis > Glebionis coronaria. The sequence continues at coordinate 490,786,884 of CM046878.1, forward strand.
CGGGTTTAAATTTTGTATTTTTTAGATTTTTGTTACATTAATGACTTTATTTGTATGTTATAAATATGTTAGTCATTTATGATTTATGAATAACAATTAAGATTCTTTTTAAGATTTTTTTTATAATCTTATGAAACATAAGTCGAGATGGGCTTATGTGTCAGAAGCTTACATTTTGTGGTTTATATCTATTACAAAATTAATAAGATTCAAGAAATATATTTAATGAATTATTAGTTTAATTGGGTCAATCCGGTGGAGTCGTATTATCAGGTAATCATATAACAAAAACAAATATGTTTAAAGTGAAAGTTGCCAAATTGAGACATAAAAAGTCAACAACAGACAATTATCAGCTTAGACGAAGTATATAAAACTTGATAAAAATATGTCAATGAAAATACATTAATTATGTTTTAAATAATTAATATATAATAATATATGCAAACTTTTTAAGCCCCTTTTAAGGGGTTGGTGCTTAAACGGTTTTATGACTTATTTCAACAAGCCCACGTCTGAACGTAACATAAACGATGATTAATTTGTTATCTGACTTATTTTAAAACCTTAAAGTTTAAAAAAATATGAAAGGTCAAACCCATCTATCTCGAATGATGCTAACCCTAAACCCTAAATCAAAACCCTTAAAAAATTAAACCATAAATCCAAATTAAACCTTAAACCAATAATAAAACCTAAATCTTAAACCTTAAATCATTTAACCCTAAACCATAAACACTTAAACCATAAACCCTAAATAAACCATAAAACATAATCCTACATACCATAAACCATAAATTGTAAACCTTAAACCCTAAACCCTAAACCCTAAGCCATGAACCTAAAACTAATGAACCCTAAACACTAAATCATAAACCTTAAACCATTTAACCTTAAAATATAAACATTAAACCATTAATTAACCCTTAAACCACAAACCATAGCTAATTAAACTATAAATCCTAAACCTTAAGCCCTAAACCCCAAACCCTAAGCCCTAAACCTTAAACCCCAAAAAACCTTAAATCATTTAACCTTAAACTATAAACATTAAGCCATTAATAAACCCTTAAAGCATAAACCCTAACTAATTAAACCACAAATCCTAAACCTCAAAACCCTAAACCCTAAACCCCAAACCCTAAGCCCTAAACCTTAAACCCCAAAAAACCCTAAACACTAAATCATAAACCTTAAACCATTTAACCTTAAACTATAAACATTAAATCATTAATTAACCCTTAAACCACAAACCCTAGCTAATTAAACCATAAATTCTAAACCTTAAACCATAAACCTTAAACCCTAAGCCCTAAACCTTAAACCAATGAACCCTAAACACTAAATCATAAACCTTAAACCATTTAACCTTAAACTATAAACCTTAAATCCTAATTAACCCTTAAACCACAAACCCTCGCTAATTAAACCATAAATCCTAAACCTTAAACCATAAACCCAAAAACTTTAACCATAAACCCTAAGCCCTATACCTTAAACCAATAAACCCTAAACACTAAATCATAAACCTTAAACCATTTAACCTTAAATCTTAATTAACCCTTAAACCCTAGCTAATTAAACCATAAATCCTAAACCTTAAACCATAACCCCTAAAGTCTAAACCATATAACCCAAACCTAAACAATATACCCTAAACCATAAATCATAAACATTAAACCATTAATTAACCCTAAAACATGAACTCAAATTAAACCATAAACCCTAAACATAAACCACTTCATTAACCATAAATCCTAAACCTTAACTCTCAACCCTATACCTTAAACCCTAAACCCTAAACCTTAACCCTCAACCCTATACCGTAAACCCTAAACCCTAAACCCCAACCCTAACCCATAAACCCTAACCCATTACCAAACTTTAATGTTGTCACCCTAACCTTATTAAACCAACCATTCAAAATCGACCTTATGCATATTAAACTTGCTTGAGATGATTATTCAAGGTGATTGATATAAAGCTTAAGTAAATCCCACATACTGCATAAAAAGCAAAAGATATTTATCTCGCGGTTGTCAAGCATTACTATAACCTAATATATTTAAGTTATTTAACTAATTTTATGTTTAAAATGAGGCATGCAGACCCTCGCGATGCACACGGGCTGTGTGCATGATTTTCGTTTGTGATGTTACACTCCAAAAATAGTTATCAAGTATTTTTGTGCATTAGTCCGTGAAGATGAAACCAATGTTTAACATTAATCAAAAAGTTATACCAAGATGTACCTCATAAGTGATGGTAAGATTAAACATTTGAAAAATATGATATTTGACCCATAAATTGTGTCGAGTTTACATAATTTATCAAGAATCCAATCCAAATCATAAAGCCTAAATTTTCGAAAATAACTAACTTAAAAAAAACATTTTTGGTTCGTTTTTACAACTCAAGTAATAGAAATACCCGTGACATGAACAAAATGGGCCTAACATTAACTATAACATAAACTAATATCACATAACACATTTTCAGCCCATGATTATTAAAAATACCCAATCCAATACCAACTAATATTTGGGACCCAAAACAAAATTAGGTATCCATGATCACTTTTCATTCCATCTGCCTCATCTTTCTTTCACTCATCAGCCGCCATGAAATTCTCCCGATCTCTTAACACTAATTCAAAACTCATGTAAGAGAGCTGGGAGTGGTGGCGTCGTGGGGTGCCAAACCCACGACGCGAGAGGCGTGATGACTCCCACCCCAGGCAAAATTCGCGGCGTGAGTCCCTTGCGCGGGTATACTCACGTCGCGTGAGTTGATTTTTTTTAAAAAAATTCATTTACCCCCCCCCCCCCCAAATGGTTATATTTTAAAAAAAATTCATTTCAGCCCCCCCAAACGGCTAGTTTTCGAAAAAATTTCATTTCACCCCCCAACGGCTAGTTTTTTGAAATTCGAATTATAACGGCTATATTTTTCGATCCGTCTATAAATATAACTCAAAATCAACCATTTATTACACACTAAAACATAAACACTATCTACAAACAAATATGAATCCCGATCACGTTCCGTAAGTTTTTGAAATCGATGAGGAATTCCATGCTTACTTCTTGCCAATAGCACACAATCATTATCAACGGTTGCTTGAAGAAGAGAATCGTCCAAGACTAACTCGGACCCCAGTCAACCGTGACCGAGAAGGTGCTGAGGAACGACTCATGAACGATTATTTCGTTGAGAATTGTAGGTATCCGTTGGTTAAGTTTCTTGAAAGATTTCGAATGAGCCGAAGGCTATTTTTAAAAATAGTTAACGGCATAAAAAATTATCAGGCCGATCCTCTTCCTGAGCATTTTAGTTATTTTACTTCTCGACCCGATGCTACGGGTCGAATGAGTATTAGTGCTATTATGAAGTGCACAATGGCTATACGTCAATTGGCATACGGCAACACGCCGGATGCATTTGATGAATATTTACAAATTACTAATCGAACCGGACGTGAGTGTCTAATGTATTTTAATATGTGTGTTATTGACTTGTATATGGCCAAGTATTTAAGAAAACCAACTCCGGCCGATGTTGATCAAATATATGATCTACATCTTACGAAACATGGTTTTTTGGGGATGCTTGGCAGCATTGATTGTATGCACTGGGAATGGAAAAATTGTCCAGTTGCGTGGCATGGGCAATACGCTGGTGGTTATAAAAGATACCCTACTTTGATGCTTTAAGCTGTTGCTTCGCAAGATCTCTGGATTTGGCATGCGTTTTTTGGGATGGCAGGTGCGAATAACGATATTAATGTTTTAGATAATTCTCCGTTATTTGATGACCTTCTGAATGACGAAGCATCGATAAAACCGTATACAGTTAACGGAGTTGAGTATCAAAATGGGTATTACTTAGCGGATGGTATTTACCCACAATGGGCGAGTTTCGTGAAGTCTTTCACGGTTGCAACTGACGCCAAACATGCTCACTTCAAAAGGCGTCAAGAAGGTGCACGGAAAGATTTTGAAGGTGCATTTGGTGTTCTCCAAGGACGTTGGGGAATACTATGTCAACCAGCACGCGCGTATGAAGTAAACACCTTACGGCGACTCATGTATACGTGCATCATACTTCATAACATGATTTTGAAAGATCAAGGTATGCAGGTGTTAGATTGGAACCAAAATTACGTTAACCCGTCAAGAAATATGCAACGAACATGGGTTGAGCGGTGTGAAGTTTACCGCCGAAAAAACAAAGAACTACGTGACCGACAAACCCATCAAAGTCTTCAACAAAACCTTATGGATCATATCTGGAATCAAATTGACCACGGAGATGAAGATGCATATGAAGATGAAGAAAACTAAACGGCGGGTCGTATGATTTTTTAATTTTCGTATGGTTTTTTAATTTTCGTATTTTTTTTAATTTTCGTATGTCTTTTTTATTATGTTCGTTTTATTTTAAAAGTATTGTAATGTTGCTTATGTTTAATGAAATATTTAAGTTTGTTTAGGGGGTGTTTTGTAAAATTCTGAAAAACTGGAAATCACTTGGAGTGAGGACTCCCCTGTTTTTTTCATGTGAGTGGGTGAGTTTTGCTGACGTGGCACCCCAAAACACACTCACTCGGAGTGATGAATCCCTGCGCTCTAACATCATTCCATTCGACATACGTAATCAACACATAAACTCATTCGTATTCCAAACGACCCGTTGATCATTACTCCTAGAAATCGAAGTGACAGAAACCATTGAAGGATCTCCTGTAGGTTCGTATCTAATGATTGTTTGTTTGTGTGACCATAAAAACAATCGTTGAACTAAACATTCTTGTTTCTGCTCTATCTTTGAACTTCAAATAATAATCAGATGGGTTTACCATACAAAGATCTATGATGAGATTCTGTTTTTGTGTTTCTTGATCTCTTGAAGGTCATGAAAATATATATACACACAAAGCAAGATGAACCTGAGATCATTTTTCATATGTTTCGGTTTATTTTTTGAGTCTAGTCGAATGTAAAGGAGATGGATTTTTTTAGTCTTGTGGGTTTTTGCTTCTTTCGGATTAAGGCTTTGTGTCTGATTATCTGTCAGAGAGGTACAAAAACATTTGTTTAATTTATAGATGTGAAATCATTGATGAATTTATTTTCTTCTCCATTTATTTTCTTCTCGTAACCACAGGATGCTTTGTACACAGGATGCTTTGTATGTTAAGGTTTATTGTGTTATAAAGATGAAAGGTTGTAACCTCAAAACAGTCGACAACACTTAAGTTTCTATTTTAACAACATATTGGAATCACAAATGCTTGACCACCGATAAGTTAGTTAGGCTTGTAGCAAACTAATTAATCTATCGATCAAATCTTATTGTACATTATTTTGTCCCAACTTTTACCATCACCGCACGTTCACATTCAAGAATTTTAAACATGTCCACTCCACAAAAGGTTTAAATTGGTAAAAACGCTCTAATTTCAATTGTGTTTTTCACCAGTCGTTATCTATTTAAAAAACCTTTGGCGGTTTTTTTCCCAACATGACACAAATCGAACCTTTTAAATATCATGTGGTTTGATAGAAAAAGGTTGATTTGATATTGCAGGAACTGTTTAAACAGGTTTGCTGGTGTGGTTTGACAGAAAAAGGTTGACTTGCTATCGCATGAACTCTTTAAACAGGTTAGTAGAGCTACGTGTTAAAGTTTTATGATCTAAAAATGTCTTGAATGTTAACATCTTTCATCTTAGCAACCATATTATGAGCAACTCTTCTCATTGTAGATTGAAGAGCCAAGCCGAATGACGCATAAGCACTTCTTCCACTTTATCAGAAACTTGTTTACGTTTTGAGTCAGTACTATGAGAAAAGCAGTTATGTCCAATCCCTTTCTTTTTTTCTAACACTCTAATCTCTTCCAACAGGGAAAAAATGATTTAGTTGACAATGGTCACTTGAAGTTTGACAGGGTACTAATTCAGCATTTCATATAGTGAGTGGTACAACCTGACTTTAATATCAGGTACTCCTCAAACTCACCTTTGATCAAGATTGTTCTTAGTGATTCTGCATTGCAATGAATCGTGTTACCCTGAAAGCAACTAGTGGAATCCTTGGTGTCAGGAATTCACGTATTCAGCAATGGTGCTAGACTTTGTGTATGCACCCATGTTTTGAGGTTTATGCATCCTTGAATGCACTCCTTTCATGATTGGTGTCCAAGATCGTCGGTGAAGATTTGGTTGTTTTTAGCTATGCATTTTTATTCAAATCAGTTGCAGTGCGTGGGTGTTGAAGCAATGCATATAGTATTTATAGATGGTAAGCTTTGGGGTATTTGTAACTCCAGGATTCTTTGTATTCCTAAGGGTGTAAATACATAATTTATTTCTTTCTTTCAATAACATGATGGTTTGTATTCTATTGTGTAAAACTGGAAGTAACGTCATTATTTTTAGCATTCTAAATAGCATGAGCATTCTTCACTTGTACATAGTTAACATAGCTTAGCCCAATTGTACTCACACTAATGTACTCCTGCATTTGAAAGATAAGAACGAAAATTTAGATATAATAGATAGATTAAAGTAATATTTTAATTTTATGTTTAAATTATAAACTTTTTAAAGTTAGTTAATTTTGACAAATCTTTTTAATAAAAATACAACATATATGCTTTTTATTTACTTATTATTTATTTATTATTAACTTTTAATAATTATTATTAACTTTTAATAATTAAATGTTAATTATAGTTTTATTATTAAGTAAATTTAATATTTATATTTTCATTAAACACAAATGATATCCGGCAACCATCTTGTAATCGCCACCATTTTCACAATCACACAATACACACAGGAAGACCGAACCCTAAATTTTCATCCAATAAACGATCAAAAAAATAAAACCCTCATACACAATAGTCGTCAATCTATACAATAATTAACGACATGAAACATCAGGAAAAAGGTAATGCAACAATTACTATTGTTTAAATATTAGGGTTCATACGAATAGTGTAAGTTTGTTATGGTATTAGGGTTTACACTAATTTTTAATGATGTATGTGGACCTATGTCATTTTTAACTAACGTGATTTGATTTATAGGATTAACCCTTATTAATATGTTTATATGGTCTATGTTTCAATCTAGGTTATGGGTTTTGTTAATGTGTCTGTATATGGTCCCATGGTATATTATAGTTTTTGGGTTTTTTGGTAAGATATTGTTTTAGAGTTTTTGAAATCAGTTGGATATGGTCCCTTATAAAAACATATGCATAACCAAATCCAAATGTTATTAGGGCATCCACAACCATGCTACACATACTGCCAAACACTCCCTTCATCGACGTATAACTAACATTAATATGTACATGTTTGCAGAAGTTATTCATATTGAATCAGACACTTCATCATCTACTTCTGAAAGTGCTAAATTTCACCCACCCCTAGCAATAGAAGTTCGATTCTAAGTTTGACTATAAGTTCTTCAAGTACTCCATGTATTCGTCCTCCACTGTTTCAAACTCCTATTGTAGGCATACATAATGTCACAAGTTCTTCATCTATTCGTCATCCCTTCTTTCAAACTCCTAATGCCACAAGTTCGTCCTCTCGAGTTCTTCCTCCCTATGTTCGTCCTCCCTTGCTTTAAACTCAAATTTTAGGCATACTTAATGCCACAAGTTCTTCCAAAAAAGTTTGGCCTCCCTCTATTCGTCCTCCATGGTTTGAAACTCCTATTGTATTCAAACCTACTGCAGAGGATGAATCAGATTCATCTGATGAGGAGGAAAACACTAATGATGCCGAAGTAGATTCTAGTGATGAGGAGGAAGATACAAGTGATGAGGAGAAAGACACGAGTGATGAGGATTATGAGTTAGAACATAAAAAGAATAGCAATTCTAAAGGTAAAGTTGTTTAAACTTAAAGTTTATGGTTGAATGTACAGCATTGTGAATTTTTAATCTATTTAACTTAATGCTATGTCAGGTTCAAAGTCAAATCCGACTGCTTACTCCAAAGGATATAAGAAAATTTCAAACAAGGCATAGTTAAGTTGTTATGTGTTTATGCATAAAGATGTATACCATTATACCATCGATTAATTGTTTTAAACACATAATGTGGTCAAATAATGAGGAATGGGAAAACATATATTGGATTAGAATGAGCCCTTTCTTTGACTCTAGCGATGAAGAATTAGTTGCTCAAGTTGATGCTCCAAGACGAAAGCACACTCCCAGATCAAAGCACACTCCCAAAGCTCAATCTTCTCAAGCTAAAGCTCCAAGACCAAATGTCGTTGTTGGCCTAGCCAATAAAAAAACTTGGAAAGAAATTGCTGAGAAGAAGGTTTCGTCAAGGAATGCTGCAGAGGGGAGCAACAGCAAAGGCAAAAGGAAGGTTAGATGATGTTAGTTCTCCCTGTTTAATATGAACAATTTTTTTGTGTTTTGTTGGTCTGTTATTGTTGGGCACCTGGTGTATTTTAAACCTACAGATTGCAACAATTTAATAGATTTGTATGCATTACTAGCATTATGAAACAACTATCAGTTATCTGTAATCAACAATATCGGGTTGTTAACTAGTTAATATACGTATTTTAAGTCCATGTACAATTCACTATCTGTCATATCCGTTTTCTTATAATATATGAGTTCAAGTTTTTATGCAGTGTAAACTAAAGGTTTTTGGTTGAATGTTAAAATGTGTAAATTAGTATAATTTGTTCAAACTTTATGTTTACCAGGAAACTCAAAGGGAAAGTTTACCTAATTTGGATGTTTAATTTGGACGCAACTGAAAGATTTTGAGCCAAATTTGGAGTTCAAAATATTTGCTTGTTTTAAATTTTTGTATTTGGAGCCAAATTTTTCATTAAAATTTCGAATTACCATGCTAAGTTAATGCATATGCAGTTTCCATAATTTTCGAACTCCATCTCCATCTCAAACCCTGATTTTTCTCCAAAATCACAAAATATACAAAACTCAAATATTTTTTCACTAGTTTCATACCATTTCCACTTATTGTTCTTATACACATCGATCTGTGATCAATAATCATGAACACTGTAAATGATGATCAAGAGAATTTGGTTAATGATGATGATTTAAACAATGATTATTTGGTTAATAATCATGATGTAAATCACCATAATCTAGGAGATTAAGAATCAGAGGATTATGGTGATCAATCAGATGAGGATGAAGACATCAGTAAACAGAATGTTGTAAATAGGAGGGGTATAACTAGGTTATCTAAGTTTCGGACAAAATACGGAAAAGCAGGTGTCATGAAGATAAATGTAAACTTTGATGCACTGAATAGAATATGAGGGCCAAACAGATCATTGTTTATCAGTTTTTTAGGAGACATGGTTCGGGAGCATACAGGATTGAAGATTCTATCGTGGAAAGATGTGAAAGAGGAAGCAAGAGAAAAACTTTAGGCTGAAACCATGGTACACATACAAAACTTTTTACCCAACTATTAGTCTTATTCCTGCATTTACTTTAACATTGTGTTAATATGTGCAACAATACTTTGAAGTTGATGTGTCCTTCAAAAAGTTGGTTATGAACAAGCTAGGTGAACTTCTAAGAAATTTCAGAAGTAAAATGGCAGCAAAGCACATAGTTCCCAACCTAGATACACCTGCAAAACTAAATGAAGTTCCAATGACTTATAGACCAATCGTCAATGCCGAACAGTGGGTTGCTTTTGTAAACCACACGGCCATAGAAGAATTTAAGGTTGTTAATTTCTATTTCCTTTTATATTTCTAAACACCGTATGTATGCATTATTTGGAAATTCCGTGTGACAAACACACTCTGTTACATACATCATTCATATTAGAAGCTTTGACATTAGTATAATAACAACACATACTAGCAACTTCTCATCCAATAATCTCTTTAGTTAGGTGAAATCAGCTGCAAATAAATTGGCGCGTTCCAAGTCTCTTTATCAGCATACAATGGGACGTGGTGGTTATGTATATGTAAAAGAGAAAATGGTAAGGTTATCTTGGTATAATATCCTAACACTGTTGTCTATGTTGGTTTAACTTTTCATATTTATGTATTAGATGTTTGGAAGATCAAAAAAGAAGAACTTGAACCAGATCAAGACCCCCTCCCCCCGTGATGTATTGTGGTTTAACGGAAGGGTAAGAAAAGACGGAAAAGTTTTAGATGATGAATTAATCAAAGTGGGCTCTAAGATTGTAAGTATTATTGCAAATTTTTGTATATTATGTTTATATTCGTATAATAAATTATTTACCATTTTTTGTGTGTAGATGGAAGCAGAGGAACAGATCAGAGATGTAACCTTGACGGTTTCTAGTGGCACAGATTCATTATCACATGTATTATGGAAGGACAGGGGAGGGTATGCAAGAGGAGTGGGAGGCAGAGTTACGTGCAGGAAGTTCTTTGATCTTCCTAGAAGGAAACAAGGAACTGATGTAAGGATTGCGATGATTGAAACTAAACTTGATAAGGAGAGACAGGCGCGTAAAGATAATGAGATTGCAGTCACTCAATTAACCACCCAGATGTCACAAACACAGGAAGTCCTTAATAAAATGTTGAAAGTTATGTCTGCACATGGGGTTAATATATAGAAGAGTTAACGCCAAATCAGTCAAATGTAAGACTAGTTTTCTAATTTTGATACGATGGTTTCAGTCTGTAATACCAATAACAATTAACATACTTATATATTGCATGTATTACCACTACAAAATAATTCATTAAATACGATACCTAATGAGGAGCAAAGGGCGTCGATAAGTTGTGGTAGAGTTCAGAAGGGTGTGATAATTCCAAAGTCTAAGGTAACTACGACTGCGAACAAGGATTTTGACACTGCAACTACAACTGCCAACAAGGTAAGTTATAAAAAACCATGTTTGGTTTTTAAATTTTACATACATGAATTATTTAATGTGTTATGTATATATGCATGGACGTATTAGAACCAGGGGATCAAAAAATATGACTAGATCGTTAGAAAAGAAGTCTCCACTTCAAAATTCCCAATCTCAAGAAGATATTTCTCCAGATTCTGGATCACAAGAAAATTTGTCTCCCTCATCACAACAAGACGTGCCTATTTCATCATTGCGAAAGAAGCGTACACCTTCTAAATCGAAAGTAAATCAGTCTCCACCATCAGTATCAAATGTAAGTATTTCATCATTATTCATATAATTACTTGTTTAATTCATTTCTCATTAATTCATGTAAAGATATTTTCTTTAGACATTTAGGTGCAAACTGTGGAACATCTCGAGAAGAACTATCATTGGTAACGGTACGGTATACAAGTATAAGCATGGAGACACTGTAATTCATAACCAACCACTGCCAAAAAATTTCTACAAAGTTTCAGTTGATGAATCCCTAGTGGATGCAGCATTCATACCTGATGACAGAAATAATGGTTTAAAAACTGTTAAGGATCTAGAAGGTAGTTTTGTGGCATGGCCAAAGGATAAGGTTATTTTTTATCAAGAGGTACATACACTTGTTTTATCATCCTACATATACATAACTTTTCATATTTAGTTCAATGTTTAATACACGGCGTTTGTTTCCCTACAGGAAACAACACCACCAAATACCATAAAGATATTGTTGAAAGTGCACCAAAGATAGGATCTAAGTGCTCGATGAACGTTCCAGCAGGCAGTACATTTACGACTATTTCTCATATGCAGAAACAACCTAGGAATAACAAGGCTCAAAAGACTTTACAATACGTTTATTATTATTCTTTACAAGTGTGATTCTTTGTGAAAAGTATTTTAGTTGAGAATAATATGACATTACAATTGTTGATTTGCTTATGTACATTTAATTTTATATATTAATGCAATTGAAATTTGATTTCCAGAAATGTGTTTTTTGTTTTTATTGAATTCTGAAAGGTGACTAGAAGATGAAACATAGTCACACTTATTAACATTGTTAGTCACATTCCAATGTGTGACTACATATCATAAAAAGTCACACAAACATACAATTCATGTGACTATTGGATGCATATAGTCACACAAAATACAATTTGCTTGAATTGACAAATAATACAGTCACACTTATGACTACTATTGGTAACTCTTTGGTTAATTGTATGTGACTAACTCACTACCATTCACATGATTTGTGTGACTACATATCATAAAAAGTCACACAAACATACAATTCATGTGACTATTGGATGCATATAGTCACACAAAATACAAATTTGCTTGACTTGACAAAGCATACAGTCACACTTATTACTACTATTTGTAACTTTTTGGTTAATTTTATGTGACTAACTCAGTACCATTAACATGATTTGTGTGACTATTGGATGCATATAGTCACACAAAATACAATTAGATTGACTTGACAAAGCATACAGTCACACTTATTACTACTATTGGTAACTCTTTGGTTAATTGTATGTGACTAACTCAGTTCCATTAACATGATTTGTTTGACTATCAATACTACATTATAAAGGGTGTATCCCTTTGGTTGAAAGTTGAAAATGTTGAATGGTTGAAAAATGTGGGTCCCACTAATCTATATCTATACTACATTATAAAGGGTGTATCCCTTTGGTTGAAAGTTGAAAATGTTGAATGGTTGAAAAATATGGGTCCCACTAATCTATATCTATACTACATTATAAAGGGTGTATCCCTTTGGTTGAAAGTTGAAAATATTGAATGGTTGAAAAATGTGGGTCCCACTAATATATATATCTATACTACATTATAAAGGGTGTATCCCTTTGGTTGAAAGTTGAAAATATTGAATGGTTGAAAAATGTGGGTCCCACTAATCTATATCTATACTACATTATAAAGGGTGTATCCCTTTGGTTGAAAGTTGAAAATGTTGAATGGTTGAAAAATATGGGTCCCACTAATCTATATCTATACTACATTATAAAGGGTGTATCCATTTGGTTGAAAGTTGAAAATGTTGAATCGTTGAAAAATGTGGGTCCCACTAATCTATATCTATATACTACATTATAAAGGGTGTATCCTTTTGGTTGAAAGTTGAAAATGTTGAATGCTTGAAAAATGTAGGTCCCACTAAAAACTAATACATGCAAATCTTATTCATTAAAAAAGATATAAACTTTGGTTAATTAAACAAATGGCACCCTTTCATCCAATTGTAACATACTTATAAGATATTTTGAATTATAACATGTTACAACGCTTTGCAATAAAAGTTTAATCTTTTGACGTTATATTTTGAACGTCACCGAAACACTTACTACAATATCACATCGTGTTAATTATCTGCTGCTAGACAATTTCCGCCGCTATGCGCGGGTACTCGTCTAGTATATCATAAAAGGTCACACAAACATACAATTTATGTGACTATTGGATGCATATAGTCACACAAAATACAATTTATTTGACTTGACAAAGCATACAATCACACTTATTACTACTATTGGTCACTCTTTGGTTAACTGTATGTGACTAACTCACTACCATTAACATGATTTGTGTGACTACATATCATCAAAAGTCACACAAACATACAATTCATGTGACTATTGGATCAATATAGTCACACAAAATAGAATTTGCTTGACTTTACCAAGCATACAGTCACACTTATTACTATTATTAGTCACTCTTGGGTTAATTGTATGTGACTATCTCATTACCATTAACATGATTTGTGTGACTACATATCATAATAGGTCACACAAACATAAACTTCATGTGACTATTGGATACATATAGTCATACAAAATACACTAATCACATAGTAAATGTCACATATATTGTATATTCATGTGACAAATGTATAAACAATAGTCACTCTTTAACAAAACTCGTGTAACAGTAGAGTGTTTACCGTCACACATATTCACTAAAACACCAAATATTGTACCTAGTTTGTCACACATTTTCGAGTATTGGTCACATTTTCGTGCTGGTTATCATCACTTAGATCAGATCGTGACCATCCTAATCATTCCGAGGAGATGAGACTACATTTATCATCGCTCCCCAGGGTACCTACGGTCGCGGCACCTTTAGTCACAAAGGCTAAAAAACTGCGTGTGACTCTAGGCCTACGGTCACTCTTTCTGAGTGTGACGGATACCATTTTTTGTACTAGTGATTCAAATTACATCTTGATGTGAGAAAGATGTCTTCATATCAATACACATCGAAAGTCTTAATCTTTAGCTCCCTCGAAATCTTTGAAGTTTTTAATTTTTGGTATGAGCATGTAGGTACGACTTCAGTTAGTATACTGCGACACCCCTTTCTTGATACACTGCATAAAATAGTCAGTAACAAAACATATACACGGGCGAAATGGCTTTGTTATCCGACCTAAATCGGTAGCGTTTTACCTCCAATCGATGAAGACCATTAGACGGTATTAAATACCGTACCTCTGATCAGGTAGGTTATTTTTAGAACCTCATTGAAAGGATTTCCCGGCGGCACTAGCCTGTTCTCTTTACCTGACCGTCCCAAGGCATACTACGACAGTAAGAGTGAATCATTTAGATAAAAAAATATCCGTCTGGTTGCAGTCGTCAATTTAGATTCTTGGAATAATTTTGATTCAATTAAGAATCGCACCATCGTTTCTTTTCAGTTGCCACAAGACTGATTCGTGCAGAATCTTGTAAGCTACCTACCGTAGTGTTGTTTGATGTTGACACTAGAAGAAGGGGCGAAGCTTATAAAGGATAGGAAGCAAGGGTGAAGCTAGAACATAAGAGAGAAAATAACATTGAATGTGTGAAAAGTGAAACAATAACACCCTCTTCATCTAAGGAGATGGTTTATATACCAATGACCACAAACCGGTCATGGGCTTGAAATGAGCTTTACCCACGGGCTTAGGCCTGATTGTGGTAAATTACACCTTTTAGGAAAAAGCCGTAAAAGCGGTAAGTATTAAACAAATGATTTTAGGAAAAATCAAGTGTTAATGACCCAATGAAGTTCTAAGTTCGTTTCCCAAGGAGGTATATGTGTGTGACTAAAATGTAACAAGATTTGAGATTAATATTTGAGAGAAGGGGATGAGAAAATAGAATGATGAAGACGTGAAATTAATTACTACGACGACTAAACGTAAAACCGTAAAAAGAGCTAAGATAAAAATTAATTCTAAAAACTCGCAAAAAATTACCAAAAATCAAATTAATTAAACTAAGAGTTTACCAATGATCAAAACTATTTCAAACCTTTTAATTAATTAAATATTAATTTTTAAATGCTAATTAAAGCCCTAAAAATCAAATTAATTATCAAAAAGCCCAAATAAAGATTTTTCAATTGGTAAACCTCTAAACTGACCTAAAAAGATTAAAAACTATTTTTATAAATTTTTAAACTAAGAAAAACTATTTCAAATGATTTAAAAACTATTAAAACTTAAAATAATTATAAAAACTAATCTAATGATGATAAAATTAATCTAAGAGTTGCAAAAATCCTATTTTAATGTATTAAAGCTAGGAAAGATATAAAAAGTGCAAAAATGTGAAATTTGAAATATAATAATAAAATAATATTAAAATAATATTAAAAATCCAAAAATTCTAAAAAATTCTAAAAACTTGCAAACTAGTTTATTTACCTAAATAATCAGAAAATGAAAGTGAAATTACCAAATAACCTCTAATGGGCCCCCAAATGGGCTAAAACCAAAAACAGTCAACCTTAATGGGCTTTTGGGCCCAAAAAGTAAAACTAAACCCAAATGACCTGAAAAAGCCCTATCTGACCCAAAATTTAATTCTAAATACAAAAATCTGAAGGCCCAAAAGCTGGTTTGGAGCTTATCACAGCTTAAAAGGTCAACAACTTATTCTTATTGGGCCAATAAGCCCATTAAGCAATAAGCCAATGCCATAAGCTCTACTTAAACACACAACCTTCTTTTGAGATGCTAAGAGATCTGTGAAAAGAAATTTTGAAAAAGCACACTCAATAAGCCAGAAATAAGCAAAGAACAATTTCACTAAAAGACAAAATAGTCGGGTTAGAGTTCTAGGTTGTTTCAGAAGCTCTGGTTTGTTGCAAAAGCTCACAAATAGCTTAACTAAGAATAAGCAATCAAGAAAATCAAAAAAAGCCAAGTAGAATAAGCTGTGTGAACCAATAAGCTGGCTGAAAAAGCCAAATAAGCTAGTTTTCTAGTAAAAGCTTAACCAAAAGACTTGTAACCTTCCAGACTTGTTATTAAGCTAAGAAAAATGAGTTCTATTACAAAAGCCAAGTTGTTGCATGTACCAATAAGCAGTTCTAAAAAATAAGCCAAATTGTGCTTATTTGACCAAAAGTCAAAGTACTCCAAAGTTCACCAAATGATCAAGGATGGTATATAGGCTTGTTATAAGCAAATTTTGTGAAGAACTCAAGGAGGAGTCCTTGTGAATCAAGAGGTCAGTTGACCAATTGATGACAGATTTTGGCAAAAAGGGCTTAATAAGCCAGTTAGCTTATAAGCCAGCAACAAAGCACACCAAATAGCCAAATCTACTCATAAGCAGCACATAAACAAGATCCAAGCAGCAAAACAACAAAGCATACACTAGAATCACAAATGCAAGCACAAAATGAGGTGGTCACTTTGCTGATGCAAATGACCATTTCAGCCAACTTTGATAAGCCCTAGCACCTTCAATAAGCCACCAAATTCAACAAACAGATAATGCACAGATAGCTTATCACCTAAACTATTCCCAAACCTGATTTCAGACCTTAGATCCAACAAACAAAGAAGTTATTGGATCTGATGTGTTTGACCAATTCCAAAACACTTTTTATCAGATTTTTGTAAAACTTGAAATCCTTTTTCCAAACTTTCAGAAACTTAACCAATGACTAAAACTTGTTTAATATGACTTGTTTAGACCTCCCAAACCCTAAGAACCAAGGGCACAAGGCCTTATGAACCAGTAATCCCAAACAATCCTTCAATAAGCCTTTAACCTACTGATTTTATAGATCAAATAGCTAAACTAGGTGACAACTAACAGATACCAACCATAAAATACAAAGCATAAACATAAAATCACCAAAACACATAGCAAAACATAAATCAGACAATATCATGTGATTTTTTAGAGGAATCTTAACAAGAGCTTATACCTATCCTCCACAACATCCTAGGAGGATCAGCAATGCTCCTTGGGCCTTGTTCAACAACTAGAACAAGACCAAGGTACTTCAACAAAGGAGATGAATGATTGCCTTGGTTGATGGTTCAAAGTAGAACCTCAAGGACTTGATATCTTCAACACAAGCAACAAACAGCCCAACCAAAGGCTCCAATCCCTTCACAAGCTTGGTGTCAACAAGCTTGTAAGAGCTTATAGCTTTTGGTCAAGGATTAATACAAGAAAAATAGCAAAATCAGATGACTGATTTCAAGTTATTTTCAAACTTGAAAACCTTACCAAACATAAACGTCCTTAAGCCACAAGATTTAAGCACACTTATAACATCAAATGGAACTCACAATTACCCTTAAACAACACCAACTTTCAAAAACATAAAAAGGAATTACAATTTTCTCAAAATACCAACTTTTATAAAATTTAAAAAGGAATTACAATGTTTAAAAGGTAAAACTGGAACAAGGCTCTCTCACAAGTTGAGGAGTCCTTATATAGGCCACAAGGGCTGAGATTACAATGAGAAAACCCTAGCTATAAAGTCCCTAAAATGCCCTTGAATCTTCTAGACAAATTTTGATATTGAGCTGTCCAAATGCATCCTGGCTGCTCATTTTAGCTTTGTAGTTAAGCATTGAGTCTTGGCTGTTGATTTGGCCACGTGGCAAGCCTTGGAGTTAAGGTTTGATGTGATAGGTGGACGGGTTTGAATGGTGGGGCCCTTTGGTGAGTGGGAGTGAGGGTTTTGGGTGTGGGATGGGTTTCTGCTTGTGTGAATCAAGCGTGTGTTAAGGTAATTTTAAATTACCCTTTGTTTAAGTGGAGTAAGTTCTGGGGGTGAAGAAGCGTGAATAGTGGTAAGTTTGATCCAAAAAAGGTGGGGAGGTGGTGTTTGGCGCGTGTTTGTGTGATTCAAACTTTGGGAAGGGCAGTAATGATCCTTGTATTTTGGTGAAATGGGTAAAACATGTTTTTCAGCCTACTAACTTCATTCCCTTTGTTATTGAAGTTACAAAGTTCATACTTTTGCCCCAAAACTTTGGCAAAAGTATTTCAAGGGTAGTTTTTGCCATTTTTGAATATTTGAGGGACCGATTTTGGACATTCTTGATCTTCAAAGGTCTTCATTGTATCTTTGACTTCATGAGAGACCATAATTGACAAATTAGAATTGTTGAGGGACAAAACTTGCCAATTCTTCAAAGTTGAAGGACCATTTTATAATTTTGACAAACTTAAGGGACCAAACTTGTAATTATGAATATACAAGGGTTTTAAGTGTCATTTCTTCATATTTTGAGGATCAATCTTGTACATCTTCAAGTCTTCAAGGGTTTTGCTTGGATAATTCATGCACTAGGGCCCGGTTCTTTGTACGGCTTCGTTTCTCGTGTCCGTTTTTCCTTGTTTCTTGTGATCTTTTGTCTTTTTCACGATATCCATACCTAAAACACACAAGTAAACAAATACAAGCATATATATATGGTATTTTATGACATTTTAATGCATATAAAGCCCGAAAAGAACGATGAGATCATGTATAAATGCCATCTCAACACTCCCCCATACTAAGCCATTGCCGTGCCCTCACGCAATGCTAGAATAAAGTATTTAAGCATCACCAAAATTCAATTTTATTGTCCTTTATTAAAAAGTAAAAGACTTGCAATAATACTACGAAGATGTGTAAAGACATAATGTATGATTTTCATCACGAATGTGACTTTAAGGGTCAATGAATAGAAACAAGTAAATGTCCCATAGAGTAAATTTCGTCATCCTTGATTGTCATACATTCCATGCTAAGTGCAAAAACAAGATCATTATTGGTACAAGTCACAATGCTAACACTACTCATACGTCCAAATTGTGTAATACTTTTTCTCCGCGCAATCCTAGTTATTATAAAAGGAAATGGGTTACTAGAATTTTTTGACTATTTGTCATGGATCACAAGTGATTCATATTGACTTATTTGAGTATTTATTAGTCCGAAAATAAAGTAGCACGATTTAATCGATAGTTAGCCGAAGGACAAAATCTTTTAAAACGGCTTCTCGTGTATCTCCTTAAGTTCATATCTTGGCATAACTCGTTTCAAGATTTGAGACCTTTCTCGGACCAATATTTGGCATGTACTTCATACTTCAAATCTTGGGAAGACGTTCATGAAATTATGGTCTTCTCTTCATATTTTGGAATTTCTTTACTTGACGTTTTTGAGAGATTCTTCGTACTTGGACCACGACTTCATCATTTTTCTTCAATCTTTATTTTGGATTTTGATATACAACGATCCGCCTCCCTTTCGGACTTGGATATATTTATCCTCATACCTTGTAAGGGTCTTTTTGGATAGACTCTCTCCATGATCTTTAGGGGAGTAATTGCTTTTCGTCGTGTGTCTCGATCCTTCATATTGATTTTGGAATAATGATACATCACATCATCTTGGATCTTTAGCAATAAAATAGAGCTCCTCATGCCTTGTTGGGCCTTTTTGGATTTTCACCAATCTTCGCGTCCCGCTTCAATAAGTTATGCCTTGGCTATGAACTCTATTCAACCCCGAGAAACTTTTAAACGATCTTGTACTAGAAGCTAAGTAACCTTTCAAATCGTACGACCTTACTTATTGCAATTATTTTTATTCCTAATGCATTGATCTTATGGGAGAAAAAACCAAAATTAAAAACATATGAGTTTTTGAAAGAACATTTTCATGTTCTACGTTTAGCATGATCACTTGTCTAACTCTATCATTTCTCGTTCTTCACTATATAAAGACCTCTAATTAAAGAGACTCGTGAATACTTAGCCATGCAAGTCAAAATTAAGCCAAATTTGGATTAGCTTTCATTAAGACTATATCAAATCAAAGTTTTGGGTTTTCAAGCCACCTATAGGATCTTGCACTTTCTTGGACTTTTTCAAGTTTAGAGAATGCATTTTATAGTTCCCTTGATAAGTGACTTTCTAGGATCAATTATAGGAACTTGTGAAAAGTTCTTGTTCTTAACCCGAATGAGCTAAGACTTTCGCGTTTTAAAGTTCCCTATATAAAAGTCTAGCAAAACTTGAATTGAGCGGGTTAAGGAATGTAAAGGGATCCAAATGCCCATCAAGTCAAAAATTAGCTCTTATTCAACCCATCGGAAAATATACATTTATGTCTTAAAAACACTTATGAAAACTAAGAAAAAATTTTAAAATTTGGCAATTTTTAGCCTTATTATCAACAAAACAAAACGTTTGAAAGTTGGAAAACGTGAGGGCGTAGCAAAGCAAGTATCTATTCACCCCCCATACTAAAAGTAAACATTGTCCTCAATGTTTCGAGTCTAAAGGTGGAGCACCCCCAGACTAGAGACGAAGAATCTAATGCTTAGGATCTAGCATGGAAAGGGTGATCAACAATATATCTAAAGCCGTTTGTGAATTATGCTAAAAGATAAATGTTAGAACAATAAAGGATATGTCATGGATTCGTGAAAAACTTCTTAAGCAAATGATGGAGGCTCACGTAAACGAACACGAGAGTCTTCAATCGTAGATGATGATCTAGATAACACAATCACAAACAACCACGAGACAACGAGTTGGAAGGGCACAAATCCCCTCTCATTATTTATTAGAAAGCATAAAAAGATAAGCATGGGATCTCACCCACGAGGCACCTCGTTTTTTATTACCGAGTCATGAGCTCGACTCGATCCCCTCAATGCTAATTATCATTGGGGAAGGTGACTTGGTCGAGGTCATCCAATGAAGGAATTTCCCCACCAAAGTAGTGCTTAAGCCTATGTCCAATCACCTTGAAGTTAGGACCATCATCTTGAGCTAGCTCGATGGTCCCATAAGGAAACACTTGTGTAATGGTGAAAGGACCCGACCAACGAGATTTCAATTTTCCGGAAAATATCTTTAGTCTAGAGTTAAAAAGTAACACTTGATCACCAACGTTAAAAACTCAGTTTTTAATCTTTGCATCATGAAACTTTTTAGTCTTTTCTTTGAAAATCAATTAATTTTCATAAGCATTATCTCTTAGTTCATCCAATTCATTCAATTGTATTTTCCAGTGATCTCCCGCGGTCTTTAAGTCAAAGTTTGCATGCTTAAGGGCCCAATATGCCTTGTGCTCCAATTAAATGGGCAAATGACAATTCTTCCCATAGACTAACTTATAAGGAGTACAACCAATAGGTGTCTTATAAGCGGTCCTAAAGGCCCATAAAGCGTCATCGAGTTTGTCGGACCATGAAGCACGGTTTTCGCCAATCGACCTCTCTAAAATCTTCTTCAAAGCTCGGTTCGAAACCTCGACTTGACTACTCGTTTGTGGGTGATAAGCCGTAGAAAGACGATGAGTAACTCCATATTTCTTTAAGACCTTCTCGAATTGGTCATTACAAAAATGGGTTCCACGATCGCTTATAATATCACGAGGGATTCCGAACCGAGAGAATAGTTGCTTCAAAAACTTCACTACCACACGAGCATCATTAGTAGGTAAAGCCTTAGCTTCCACCCACTTAGAAAGGTAGTAGACCGCGACGAGGATATACTTGTTACCATGAGACGATGGGAACGACCCCATAAAGTATATGCCCCAAATGTCGAAAATCTCACACACTTGAATTATGTTTTGAGGCATTTCATCACGTTGAGACGTTTTTCCTTGACGTTGGCAGGAATCACACTTCACAAGTACGTGTGCATCACGATAGATAGAAGGCCAAAAGAAGCCGGCATCGAACACTTTCTTAGCCGTGAGATTAGCACCGTGGTGACCACCCGTGGGTCCCTCGTGACAAGCTCTAAGGATGTTAGAAGCTTCGGCACCAAAAACACAACGTCGAACGAGTTGATCCGTACAAACCCGAAAGGATAAGGGTCGTCCCAAAAATAGAACTTAACGTCACGAAAGAATTTTCGCTTTTGTTGTGTCGTCATACCCTTGATTATGAAATTGCCCGCATGGTAATTTGCAATGTCGGCAAAGCATGGGGTGGTATATTTAGAATTCACTACACCGAGAGTCTCAAGAGGAAATGTTTCGGTGATTTCCTTGTTCTCGAAAACATCTTTGTGAGGATCTTCTAGACGAGAGAGATGATCGGCCGCTAGATTCTCGGCTCTTTTTTTGTCAAGCACGGTGACATCAAGTTCTTGGAGGAGGAGCATCCAACGAAGCAATCTTGGCTTAGCATCTTGCTTAGCTAAGAGATACTTGATAGCCGAATGGTCGGTATACACGATTGTTTTAGTTAAGACGAGATAAGGTCGGAATTTCTCAAAAGCATAGACCACGGCAAGGAATTCCTTTTCTGTTGTGATGTACTTTAATTGAGCCTCGATCATCGTCTTACTAGCATAATGGATAGGACGGAAATGCTTTTCATACCGTTGCCCTAAGACGACCCCTATAGCATAATCACTTGCATCGCACATGATTTCAAAGGGTAATTCCCAATTAGGAGCAACAAGAATGGTAGCTTCGGTAAGTTTCCTTTTTAGAGTTTCGAAAGCTCTAACACAATCCTCATTGAAATTAAAAGGAGCATCCTTCTCGAGAAGGTGTGTCATAGGTCGAGAGATTTTTGAAAAGTCTTTGATGAAACGACGATAAAAGCCCGCGTGGCCTAGGAAACTCCTAACTCCCTTAACGGTTTTGGGATGAGGTAACTTGGCGATGACGTCTACCTTAGCTTTATCGACCTCAATCCCCGCTTTCGAGACCTTATGTCCTAAGACGATTCCTTGTTTACACATAAAATGACATTTTTCCCAATTAAGCACAAGATTGGTTTCTTCACAATGTTTTAACATTTGCTCGAGATTAGATAAACACGACGTGAAAGAATTGCCAAACACCGAAAAGTCATCCATAAACACTTACATCGACTTCTCGATCATATCGTAAAAAATAGCCATCATACACCGTTGAAACGTACCTGGTGCATCACAAAGTCTGAAAGGCATCCTACGATAAGCAAACGTTCCATAAGGACACATAAACGTAGTCTTCTCTTGATCACGAGGGTCGATAGGGATTTGAATGTAACCGGAAAAACCATCTAAAAAGCAATAGAATTCATTTCCGCGAGTCGCTCCAAAATTTGATCCATGAAGGGCAAAGGGAAGTGGTCTTTACGAGTGGCGTCATTTAACTTTCGGTAGTCAATACACACCCTCCAACCGGTCACAACACGAGTGGGAATTAACTCGTTGTTTTCATTAGGTACAACGGTCATTCCTCCCTTTTTAGGGACACAATGGATTGGGCTCACCCATGGGCTATCAGAGATAGGATAAATCATTCCCGCGTCAAGGAGTTTTAGAACTTCCTTTTTAATGACATCGTGAATTTTGGGGTTTACCCTTCTTTGACTTTGAATTGCGGGTTTGTAGTCCTCCTCCATTAAAATCTTGTGAGTACAAAATTTTGCGTCAATACCCTTAATGTCGGAAATTTTCCACGCAATTGCCCCTTTATGAGCTTTAAGAACTTTTAAGAGCTCGGTTTTTTCATCATTAGCAAGACCTCTTGCAATAATAACCGGCAACTTTTCATCATCTTCCAAGAATGCGTATTCAAGGTGAGATGGAAGATCTTTCAATTCAAGGATAGGTGGTTCCTCGATTGAAGATTTTTGCTCAACACTCATAACCTCCATCGGCGGAAGAAATGGTGGAATAGAAGTATCATCACTAATAATCACCTCATCTTCATTGTCGATTTCATTTGAAGTAAAATCGCCTCCTTGGAATGGAGTGAGATTTGGTGTAGAATTAGCAAGAATTGGATCCAAAATAGTGGGATTGCCACTTGACGAGTTATCAGAAAAACCTAACACTTCTTGTGAAAACTCATCGCAAACCACATCAACTAAGTCAATGTGATTGATGGTAGCGATTGCATAAACATGAGAAGGTTTTGAGTATTGGGTAGCGTTTATAACAAGTTCCTCTTCGTTGAATCTCAAAGTGATAGTTCTTGCATGAACGTCGATAAGCGATCTCGAAGTGTCTAAAAATGGACGACCTAAAATTAGAGGAACTTGAGGATCCGCGGGGATGTCAACTACTATAAAATCAACGGGATAGTAGAACTTCCCCAATTTCACGAAAACATCCTCGGCTACTCCACATGCTAAAATCGTAGAATGATCGGCCATCTCGATAGACATGTTCGAGGGAGTAAGAGCCGGAATCGAAAGCGATTTCCAAATGGAAAATGGCATCAAATTAATGCTCGCACCAAGATCGGCCAAGGCGAGGCATTCTTTTATATCTTGTATGTCACAAGGAATGAGAAACTTTCCGGGGTCACCAACTTTTTCTGGTATGCGGTTAAGATAAACCGAAGAACAATTAACAAGCTTTGAAAGCTTTTCCTTATCGCGCATCATACTTTTAAAAGTGGAAGCGAAACGAGGCATATATAACAACACGTCGGCTAAACTTACATCAAAATGCACTTGTTGAAACATTTTTATAAAAAGCTCGATTTGTTGTTTGTTACGTACTTGCAATTTCTCTTTGTTTCATCTCGAAGGGTAAGGTAAGGGTGGTGTGGGTTGGACATTAGGCAACGGCCTTGGAATCTCGGGTTCCATGATTGGTATTGGTTCAACCGTAGGTGTGGTATGAGCGGTACTTCGTGGGCTTGTGATATGCTCCTTTTTTACCATCACCTCGGACTCTTTCTCTATTTCCTTCTCCGTAGAAGTACTTGGACGAGAGATTGGTTCCTTGAAAGTTTTACCACTTCGTGTAGTAATAACCTTCATTTCTCCCTTCGGGTTGGCAACGGTATCACTAGGAAGACCACCCGAGGAAGAGGGTTTACACATGATTGCTTCAAACATTTTTTCCATTCGGTCTTCAAATTTTGATTGCCTTAAATCCGCTTTTAACAATTCTTGCTTAATCTCATGTTGTCCTTGTTCCATCTTTTGTTGATTTTGTTGAAGACGTTGAACATTTCCTTCCATTTTATTAGCATGAGTCTTAAGTTCATTAGCAAGTTTGTTTTTAAGCTTGTTTTTCAACTCGGGTCTTAAGCTAATCATCTCACGTTGCATATTATGAAATTTAGCATCATTTGCCTTAGCATAATCCAAAAATTCTCCTTGAAGATTTTTAGTGTGAGCATTTTGAAAACCTTGTGTAGTGTTTTGAAAATCACGGTTTTGGTTTAGATTAGCAACTTGTCCATTCCCACTTTGATAATTCCCTTTGTTATAGTTACGTGAATTGCCTTGATAACCACCATTTTGGTTGTTGTTTCGATAATTATTAGCATTTTGATTTGGTGGAGCTTGATTTGGGCGAGAACCTTGGCCGTTTGGTTGTAAGTTCCCGTTGCTACGTAAGCACTCGAAGTTTTACCACCGGCGGTAATGCACTCGGAAAGATCATGGGCTCCACCACAAGACAAACAACTCTTATCAACCGCTTTAACCGAAGCGGAATTCAAAGCATCTTGTGCTTTCCAATGAGTCATAAGATTTGAAAACCTATCGAAAAACCGATTTTCCTCATTAGCTTCATCATGTAAGGCATTAATGCTACGAGACGATGACGACGATGACGAACCCATATTGGCAATACTCGGTGTGTTACGAGGGTTGTAAACCTTAGATCTATTCTCGATAATCTTTAAAGCTTCATCCGTCGTTTTGCACAAAAAATTACCACCTGCGGCGGCGTTCATATAATCTCGTTCATGATCATTAAGCCCATTATAGAAAGTATCTATTTGATGCAATTCCGAAAAATCATGGTGTGGACATTCATGTAACATTTCCTTAAATCGTTCCCATGCCATTGAAAAACTCTCATTATTTCGTTGTGTAAACCTTGAAATCTCATTTTTCAAATGTGTTGTTTTAGATGGTGGAAAAAATTGGTTCACAAATTTAGAAATGAGATCACCCCATGTCAAAATCGAATTTGGCGGTTCTTTCTCGAGCTAAATTTTAGCGGGTCCATCTAACGAGTATGGAAGCAACATCATCTTAATGGTGTCATGTGGAACATCCTTAAACTTGCTAGTTGCGGTGACAAGATTAAAATTCCTTATGTGATAATGCGGGTTGTCTTTTTCATGACCTCTAAACTTATTTGCTTGCAACATCGACATTAAACCCGTCTTAATCTCGAAATTCTCTACAAGGATGGCCGGAATCACAATGGCTTCTCCAAAACCCTCGGTGGGTGCTTGAAGCAACTCCATCATAGTACGATTAGCCATGACGATTTCTTGTTCTACAATAGGTTCAACAATTGGAGTTTGTGCTTCAATCAACGTCTCTTGATTTCCTTGATTTTGACGACGTTTAAGAGCTCGTTTTGCTTGACTACGAGTTAGCATAAACTTCACGTAGAATGGGAGGTGAGCAAAGAAGATTCTTTTTGGGTGTTTTGCGAATTTTCAATTTTTTTATGTTTTTTATTGTTTTTAATTTTTTTTGGATTTTGTGTATTTTCGTAGACAACAATCTACCAAATCTCTCCTCGAATCAAACTCTTGATTAAAGAAGCCTCAAAAGAATGAAAACGATCATGTGGAGTGAACGCCTTCGAATGACTTTAGAACTTTGGTGAAAACCAAATTGTTCAAGAGGGTTTAATCACAAAGAAAACCAAGCAAATATATATGATACGTAATAATACTTTGGGCGGCAAAACCCTCGATTAGCCTTCAATCTCAAAATACTCACAAGCAAGCGGGGAAACGAGGCGGCGCGAAGCACTTAAGAGCCTTTTTCCTTGGGGTATATTTTATAATACACGCCTTATACCCACCTTATAGTTTGTATTTTTGAAAATCGAGTTCACGAAAGTATTTATCTATTTTTGCCTTTTTCTTTTTGTTTGAGATTCGAATACAATAATTAGGAGATCAAATCCCAATTAAGGTTGTGTTTTCACACTTTTGGAGATATTTGTGATACTTAATACAAAATAGTAATAATAATTTCACAAGAAAAACGAAAAAAAACCGATAATACGTTTTAGTAGATTTCTACTAATACAAATACTATTTATGGTTAATATTAAAAACAACAAGACAAATTAATCACGACACACCTCCCCGGAAGCGACGCCAAAATGATTGTGGTAAATTACACCTTTTAGGAAAAAGGCATAAAAGCGATAAGTATTAAACAAATGATTTTAGGAAAAATCAAGTGTTAATGACCCAATGAAGTCCAAGTTCGTTTCCCAAGGAGGTATATGTGTGTGACTAAAATGTAACAAGATTTGAGATTAATATTTGAGAGAAGGGGATGAGAAAATAGAATGACGAAGACGTGAAATTAATTACTACGACGACTAATCGTAAAACCGTAAAAAGAGCTAAGATAAAAATTAATTCTAAAAATTCCCAAAAAATTACCAAAAATCAAATTAGTTAAACTAAGAGTTTACCAATGATCAAAACTATTTCAAACCTTTTAATTAATTAAATATTAATTTTTAAATGCTAATTAAATCCCTAAAAATCAAATTAATTATCAAAAAGCCCAAATAAAGATTTTTCAATTGGTAAACCTCTAAACTGACCTAAAAAGATTAAAAACTATTTTTATATATTTTTAAACTAAGAAAAACTATTTAAAATGATTTAAAAACTATTAAAACTTAAAATAATTATAAAAATTAATCTAATGATGATAAAATTAATCTAAGGGTTGCAAAAATCCTATTTTAATGTATTAAAGCTAGGAAAAATATAAAAAAGCAAATATGTGAAATTTGAAAAATAATAATAAAATAATATTAAAATAATATTAAAAATCCAAAAATTATAAGAATTTCTAAAAACTTGCAAACTAGTTTATTTTAACATAAATAATCATAAAATGAAAGTGAAATTACCAAATTACCCCTAATAGGCCCCCAAATGGGCTAAAACCAAAAACAGTCAACCTTAATGGGCTTTTGGGCCCAAAAAGTCAAACTAAGCCCAAATGACCTAAAAAGCCCTATTTGACTCAAAATTTAATTCTAAACACAAAAGTCTGAAGGCCCAAAATCTGGTTTGGAGCTTATCACAGCTTAAAAGGTCAACAGCTTATTCTTATTGGGCCAATAAGCCCATTAAGCAATAAGCCAATGCCATAAGCTCTGCTTAAACACACAACCTTCTTTTGAGATGCCTAAGAGATCTGTGAAAAGAAATTTTGAAAAAGCACACTCAATAAGCCAGAAATAAGCAAAGAAAAATTTCACTAAAAGACAAAATAGTCGGGTTAGAGTTCTAGGCTGTTTCAAAAGCTCTGGTTTGTTGAAAAAGCTCACAAATAGCTTAACTAAGAATAAGCAATCAAGAAAATCACAAAAAGCCAAGTAGAATAAGATGTGTGAACCAATAAGCTGGCTGAAAAAGCCAAATAAACTAGTTTTCTAGCAAAAGCTTAACCAAAAGACTTGTAACCTTCCAGACTTGTTATTAAGCTAAGAAAAATGAGTTCTATTACAAAAGCCAAGTTATTGCATGTACCAATAAGCAGTTCTCAAAAATAAGCCAAATTGTGCTTATTTGACCAAAAGTCAAAGTACTCCAAAGTTCACCAAATGATCAGGGATGGTATATAGGCTTGTTATAAGCAAATTTTGTGAAGAACTCAAGGAGGAGTCCTTGTGAATCAAGAGGTCAGTTGACCAATTGATGACAGATTTTGGCAAAAAGGGCTTAATAAACCAGTTAGCTAATAAGCCAACAACAAAGCACACCAAATAGCCAAATCTACTCACAAGCAGCACATAAACAAGATCCAAGCAGCAAAACAACAAAGCATACACTAGAATCACAAATGAAAGCACAAGATGAGGTGGTCACTATGCTGATGCAAATGACCACTTCAGCCAACTTTGATAAGCCCTAGCACCTTCAATAAGCCACCAAATTCAACAAATAGATAATGCATAGATAGCTTATCACCTAAACTATTCCCAAACCTGATTTCAGATCTTAGATCTAACAAACAAAGAAGTTATTGGATCTGATGTGTTTGACCAATTCCAAAACACTTTTTATCAGATTTTTGTAAGACTTGAAATCCTTTTTCCAAACTTTCAGAAACTTAACCAATGACTAAAACTTGTTTAATATGACTTGTTTAGACCTCCCAAACCCTAAGAACCAATGGCACAAGGCCACAAGGCCTTATGAACCAGTAATCCCAAACAATCCTTCAATAAGCCCTTTTCAAACAAACTTCTTATTTTTATAAGTAACCTACTGATTTTATAGATCAAATAGCTAAACTAAGTGACAACTAACAGATACCAACCATAAAACACAAAGCATAAACACAAAATCACCAAATCACATAGCAAAACATAAATCAGACAATATCATGTTATTTTTAGAGGAATCTTAACAAGAGCTTATACCTATCCTCCACAACATCCTAGAAGGATCAGCAATGCTCCTTGGGCCTTGTTCAACAACTAGAACAAGACCAACGTACTTCAACAAAGGAGATGAATGACTGCCTTGGTTGATGGTTAATACAAGGTTTTATCCAAGTATAAAATAATTTCGTTGTTCCAAGTCTTTTCGAATTGATTTCCGATTAAGAGTGTGACTCAATTGTCTTTTGGTGAAAAATAATTTGGTTTGATTATCTAATTTTAAACTAAAAGCTAATAACTGTCGTTGAGTAAAATAGAAACTTTTAAAAGATTAAACTTCAAGTTATTTAGAAAAACACTTAAAACATAAAACTTTGTAAAACTTAAAAACTTAAAAACTTTAAAGCTTGAGATATCGGAATGCAAGTAAACCAAATCTATCGGAATGTGATTAAAATCAAACCATCGGAATAATTCATCTTAATAGCCATCGGAATACCAAAATTAAATCTGTCGCAATGATGTCTGTCGAAATGTCCTAGATCGCAAAGTCCTGATCGAAATGTTTCAGATCAGAATCCAGTGATTTCTATCAGAATGTATCCAACAAAAATTGGGCAGAGTTTTGACTTAAAAAGACCTTAAATCCCGTCGGAATGTGAGATCACAATGAGCGATCGCAATCCCAGATCGGAATAAGGTTTAAAACCAAACTATCGCAAAGTAGAACCCTTGATGGGTTATTGCGATAGACACAAGCAATCGATCAGAATGTGCAAATCCCCAATATTACGATGAGCACAAAAGTAATCCGAAATTGGAGATAAGATGAAAACTCAATAAGCACATACAATAAGCTACTTTAACCGAACCTTAAACAACTCAATAAGCTTAAATTTGACAACTTTCAAATTTTAAAATCATAAACTTTATAAAAGAAACTTTAAAAAGGCTAAATCTTTTTAGTAATCCGAAAAGCAAATAAGCTAAATATATGAAATAAGCCAATTAAGCACAAAGAGCTTATAGCCTATACGTATATGAGCTTATGTAGGAACAAGAAAGATTAACCTTGTAACTACGAAATCATCAAATCAAACGTGTGAAGTGTAATATTCGGATCAAAAAGTTAAAGTAAATCAAGAAAGGTAGAAAAAGATTAAAGAATAAAAAGTTTAACTAAGAACTTGATTAATGAAATCCAAATACAAAGATTAAAAAGAACTTAATCTTAAAAGAAAAGATGAAAACTTAGTGAGAGAAAGTTGGGAACTTTCTCTCTCTAAAAACTAGAAAGGAAAAATGACAAAACTAAAACTAGCTAACCCCCCTCCTAATGTGATTAGGAGGGTATTTATAGGGAAAATGGGAAGTGCACGTGTGGTGTGCTTCCTTCTTTCTTTTCTTCTTGACTCGATTTAAATCTTTGTCTTTTCTCGACACCGTCTCGGGATTTGAACTTGTCTTAATAATTTTCTTCTTTAATTTAGAGTTGAGTTCTTCGACTTCATTAAACTTCCGTCTTTCGACTTTTTCTTCGATAAATCTTCAGAATAGGTCTTGGACATCTGTTCTTTAAGCACTCTTGATCTCTTGACTTCGTCTTTTCTCGTTTTCTTCGATAAAAGCCTGTGAAAGCCCGTGTTTTCTTCCTTTTTCATCTTTTGGTCCTAAAACATAATAAAAACACAAACCACGCATAATTCTGACTTTTACGACATAAAATACACGTTTTGGTCTTGTTATTATTGGAAACAAGTGGTAAAAGGATAAGTGTTTCCACACTTATTAAATCCCCTACACTTGACCATTGCAATGCCCTCATGCAATGCATTAATTTTAAAGCACGGTTTACATTTTCCATCATAAATAACCCACCTTGGCCTATACTAAACATTTAAGGAAAATAAAAAGATAGAAACAAGTAAAGAAATCAAAGACTTACATTGGGTTTTGGCTGCCATGAACGTTTATCATCCTCAAGTTTCACATTCCCCATACCAAGCTTAAAAACGAGATCATTGTTATTATAAGTTAGCAAACTAACACGAATTCATGTGGGCCAATTATTTACTTAGACTCCCTTATTCCTATGTGTATCTCTTATATTTTACTTTTGTCTTGAATGATCACGAGGATGCATTGTTTGACTTATTTCGATAGTTATTTAGGCCGAAAATAAAGTGGACGATTTAATCAATAGTTAGCTAAAGGACAAAATCTTTTAAAACTGCTTCTCGGGACCTCTTAAAGTTCATATCTCGGCATAACTCGCTTCACGATTTGAGACCTTTCTCGGACCGATATTTGGCAGCGACTTCATACTTCGAATCTTGAGAGACATTCATGAAATAATGGTCTTCTCTTTATAGGAATTTCTTCTCTTGAACTTTTTAAGAGATTCTTCATATTTGGACCACGACTTCTTCATTTTTCACCAATCTTTATTTTGTACTTTGATATACAACGATCCGCCTCCTTTTAGGACTTGGATCTATTTATCCTCATACCTTGTTAGGGCCTTTTTGGATAGACTTCTCCATGATCTTTAGGGGAGTTTTTGCTTTTCGTCGTGTGTCTCGATCCTTCATATTGATTTTTGATAAATGATTCTTCACATCACTTTGGATTTTTAGCAACAAAATGTAGTCCTCATGCCTTGTTAGGGCCTTTTCGGACTCGCCAATCTTTGCATTCCGCTTCAATAAGTTATGCCTTGGCTATGAACTCTAATTAATACCGAGCAACTTTTAAACGATCTTGGGCTAGAAGTTAAGTAACTTTTGAAATCGTACAACCTTATTTATTGCAGATAAATTTATTAACAAGCGATGGCAGAATAGGCTTATAATCAACTCACATAAATTCACGAAAGAATACCAAACTTATAATTGACTCTATCATCTCTCGTCCTCCACAGCTTAAAATCTCAAGGAATGAGACTCGTGGATGCTTAGCCAAGTAAATCAAAGTTTTGGGTTTTCGAGTCGCCTATAGGATCTTGCATCTTCTTAGACTCTTTCAAGTTTATAATTTGCGTTTTAAAGTTCCCTTGATAAACGACTCTCTATGATCAATTATAGGAACTTGCGAAAAGTTCTTGTTCTTAACCCGTGAGAGTTAAGACTTTCGCGTTTTAAAGCTCCCTATATAAAAGCCTAGCAAAACTTGACTTAAACACGTTAAGGATACTAGCTAGAGTAAACTTAGATAAGTAAACTCGGGTTGAGTCAAAATATTCACGACTTTGAAAAATTAAAACCACTTTATTAAAATTTTTATTCTAGCAAAGAAAGTAAATAACAATAACAAAGGAAAAACTACTAGGCCAAAATAGATCAAAAATTTTGAAAAATGTCGAAAAATCAATTTT
The DNA here is from genome assembly GCA_025667525.1 of Glebionis coronaria. NCBI lineage: Eukaryota > Viridiplantae > Streptophyta > Magnoliopsida > Asterales > Asteraceae > Glebionis > Glebionis coronaria. Next base: position 490,819,818 of record CM046878.1, read on the forward strand.
CCGGTTAAAATGAGGACAAATGCAAGGAAAAGACCACTTACTTCGATAGAAGTCCCCCCTACACTTGATATAAACATTGTCCTCAATGTTTAAGCATGTGGGAGTAAACTCCCCTACACTTATGACATTGTGTACTTTGTTTAAATCTTGCTAAGGAAAGGACAACTATAGTGGTTTCAATGTGAACATATAAGATATGAAATATTGAATCACGACAGTTTAGGATAGAACCAGGAAGATGGGAACACAGTTCGTCAAAAGTCATCGAGGTGCTCTTTGAAGCTTGAATCCTTGCACAGAATAAGAAACAAGAGAACAAATACATACAGGGTTCCCCCTACACTTATTATGAAAAACAGCAAAGGATAGAACACGGGTTGCCTCCCGAGAAGCGCTTGTTTTTTATAACCGAGTCGCAAGCCTGACTCGACCCAAAACTAGTTCATGGGAAACGTGGTGAGGGATGGAATCATCTCATGAGAGATGTCCTCACCAAAGTACAACTTCACGCGTTGGCCATTCACCTTAAAATTGGGCCCATTTGGTTGAGAAAGCTCAATGGTGCCATATGGAAAGACTTTGGCGACGGTGAATGGACCAGACCAATGGCTCTTCAACTTGCCAGAGAAGATCTTCAATCGAGAGTTAAAAAGTAAGACTTGATCACCAACGTGGAACTCTCGGTTCTTAATCCTTGCATCATGGATGATCTTGGTCTTCTCCTTGTAGATCAATGAGTTCTCGTAAGCTTCATTCCTCAATTCATTAAGCTCGTTGAGTTGAATCTTCAGAAGATCACCGGCTTTGTTGATGTCGAAGTTAGCCCACTTCAAGGCCTAGTATGCCTTATGTTCCAGCTCGATAGCGAGGTGGCATGCTTTCCCGTACACAAGACGATAAGGTGTGTAACCAATCGGGGTCTTATATGCGGTACGGAAAGCCCACAAAGCATCGTCTAACTTATCGGCCCACGTGGCATGATGCTCTCCCACAGTACGCTCCAAAATTCGCTTCAATCCACGGTTGGAAATCTCGGCTTGCCCATTGGTTTGGGGATGATAAGCGGTGGAAAGACAGTGATTGACACCATACTTAGCCATAACTCTTGCAAATTGATCATTGAAAAAATGAGTCCCGCGGTCACTGATTATAGCACGAGGAACACCGAATCGAGCAAAAAGTTGCTTCAGAAAGTTCACAACCACCCTCGCATCGTTCGTAGGGAGAGCCTTGGCTTCAACCCATTTGGACACGTAGTCAACGGCTACGAGGATGTACGTGTTCCCTTTAGATGATGGAAATGGCCCCATAAAGTCGATACCCCATACATCAAAGATTTCACATTCTTGTATGAAATTTTGAGGCATCTCATCTTTATGTGTGATCTTGCCTTGTCGTTGGCAAGCATCACAATGTTTAACCATTTCGTGAGCGTCACGATAAATGGTGAGCCAATAAAATCCAGAGTCGAATACATTCTTCGCGGTGTAATTGGGACCAAAGTGACCACCGGTGGGTCCTTTATGGCAAGCATCAAGGATGTGTACCGCTGCCGGCCCATCAACACATCGACGAATGACAAGATCCGCACATTGTTTGAAGAGGTAAGGGTCGTCCCAGAAATAATGTTCAATATCTTTAAAGAACTTTTTCTTTTGTTAGAATGTGAACCCTTCCTTTAGAATTCCACCCGCTAAGTAGTTTGCAATGTCCGCAAACCACGGGGTGTCATCAAGATTTGGATTGATAGACAATAAGGCCTCAAGGGGAAAAGAGTCATTGATCTCTTGATTCGGATGATCCCCTTGATAAGGATCCTCAGGTCTACTTAGATGATCCGCGGCTAGGTTTTCGGCTCCCTTCTTGTCACGAATTTCAATGTTGAATTCTTGAAGGAGTAAAACCCAGCGAAGAAGTCTTGGCTTAGAATCTTGTTTAGTCAACAAGTACTTCAATGTGGAATGATCAGTATACACGATGGTGGTAGAAAGGACAAGATAGGGGCGGAACTTTTCAAAAGCATACACTACAGCTAAAAGCTCTTTTTCGGTAGTGGTATAATGCGATTGAGCCCCCTTCATTGTCTTGCTAGCGTAATGGATTGGTTGGAAGTGTTTGTTCACTCTTTGGCCCAAAACCGCTCCAATAGCAAAGTCGCTAGCATCACACATCAATTCAAAAGGTAGCTCCCAATTAGGGGTAACCAAGACCGGTGCCTTAGTAAGCTTATCCTTAAGAAGATTGAAAGATTCAAGACACTCTTTGGAAAAGATGAAAGGAGTATCTTTTTCCAAGAGGTGGGTCATCGGGCGGGAATTTTAGAAAAATCCTGAATGAATCGACGGTAGAAGCCCGCATGACCAAGGAAACTTCTCACACCCTTCACGGTTGAAGGTGGAGGTAATTTGGCTATGACATCCACTTTAGCACGGTCTACTTCAAGACCGGCTTTTGAGATTTTATGTCCGAGCACAATGCCTTCTTTTACCATGAAATGGCATTTTTCCCAATTCAGAACAAGGCGAGTGTCTTCACACCGCTTAAGCATGCGTTCCAAATTGGAAAGGCAAGTAGAGAAAGAATCACCATAGACCGAGAAATCATCCATGAAGACTTCCATAGTTTCTTCAACCATGTCATGGAAGATAGCCATCATACACCTTTGGAAAGTCCCAGGAGCAATGCATAAGCCGAAAGGCATTCTTTTGTAAGCAAATGTTCCATAAGAACAAGTGAATGTGGTTTTCTCTTGGTCTTGGGGATCGATGGGTATTTGAAAATAACCCGAGAAACCGTCTAAGAAGCAGTAATAGTCATTACCCGCTAGACGTTCAAACATTTGGTCCATGAAAGGGAGGGGAAAATGATCCTTTCTCGTAGCATCATTGAGTTTGCGATAGTCTATACAAACTCTCCACCCTGTAACGAGACGAGTAGGAATCAACTCGTTGTTTTCATTGGGCACAACGGTGATTCCGCCTTTCTTAGGAACACAATGGACGGGACTAACCCATGGTGAATCCGAGATAGGGTAGATCATTCCCGCATCAAGAAGTTTGATAACCTCTTTTTTGATAACATCATGGATCTTGGGATTCACCCTTCTTTGGCTTAAAATAGCGGGTTTAAAGTCGTCCTCCATGAGAATTTTATGTGTGCAAAAATGAGGATCAATTCCACGAATATTGGAGATCTTCCAAGCAATCGCTTTTTTATGATTCTTCAGCACGGCGATCAGTCGAGATTTTTCTTCTTCTTTCAAGTCATTTACGATGATGACGGGCGACTTCTTGTTGTCTTCAAGGAAAACGTACTCGAGATGAGACAGAAGATCCTTAAGCTCTAAATCCGGAGGATTTTTGATAGAAGGTGTAGTCAAATTCGGATCATCGATAGAGATATTCTTAGGAGACTATGGAGAAATATGGTCTTCATTGAGAAGTTTCTCAATGGTACGAATGTCTTCATCCCAATTTGAGGGAGAATCCTCATATTGCAAATCCACATCTCCCAAAGTTGCTTCAAATTCTTTGAAAATGAAATCACTTTCTCCAAATGGAGTTAGTGATGGAGCGATAGAGGCAACGGTTTCAACGATGGGTAGAGAAGAAGAACCACTTTTACAAGGGTCTTTGAAATGTTCTTCACAAGCTTCATCAAGAACGCCAATGAAATTAACGCTCTCGTTTTCAGAAGGCTGCTTAGAAAGTTTACCCATGTTGAAGACAATTTTATCGTCACAAACTCTCATGATTAATTTGCCCGCGGCTACATCAATGAGAGTGCGACCGGTCCTCAAGAACGGACGTTCAACGATTAATGGAACACGGGTGTCCATCTCGTAGTCAACGACAACAAAATCCGCCAGAAAGGTGAATTTGTCGACACCAACGAAGACGTCCTCGGCTATCCCCACTGGATAAGCAACCGCACGGTTAGCTAATTCCAAAGTCATTCGTGTGGGGACTAGCTCGGGTAGAGACAATTGTTTCCAAACGCTTAGAGGCATTAAGTTGATACTAGCACCTAGATCGGCTAGGGCCATACTATTCTCAACCCCAGGGAAGTTGCAAGGAATGAGAAAACGACCGGGATCTCCTAACTTAACTGGAAGTTTTCTCAAAAGAACGGCAGAACAATTCTCATTTAATTGGGTATTGGCGATGTCGAGCAATTTTTCTTTATCACTTAAAAGATCCTTAAACATCTTAGCATATTTAGGCATGTGAGCGAGAGCCTCAGCAAAGAAGATATTGAAATTCAGTTGTTTAAACATTTTGAGAAAGTTAGAAACCTGAATATCATCCTTGTTCTTCAACTTCTCTTTCCTCAACCTCGATGGATAAGGTATATTGGGTTGAGATGAAGGCTTTGGAATGGAATTCTCTCTCACATCCTTAGGTGGTGGAGGGGTGGAAGTAGAAGGTGGAGGGACCGGTTTTGGAACCAAAGGTGTGGTATAAACTTGAGGTATTGGTGGGACATAAGGTGCGGACGAAGGCATAACGGGTGGTATATCACAAGTAGAAGGAATCTAGGGTCCTTGGTTAGTTGGTGAAGAAGAAGGTTCAACGATGATCTTACCGTTCCTAGTAGTGATGGCATTAACGTTGGCCCTAGGATTGGTCACGGTGTTAGAAGGGAGAGTACCTTGGGGTGGGCCTTGGGGATTAATGGCTTGAAACATTAGCATAAATTTCTTATCACTCGATTCTTGCATAGCAGTCATGATTTTCTCATGTTCACTCAACTTATCAGTCAATTTTGAAGAGCCAAGTCCACTGAAGGGGAATTCGTGTTTTGCCCTTGATTTTGAAAACCTTGGTTTGGATATTGTTGTTGATAAGCATTGTTATTATTAAAACCTTGGTTAAAGTTGTTATTTTGAAACCCTTGGTTTTGCTCATTAAAAGCCCCTTGATTTTGACTATTAAAATTTCCTTGATTTGAGTTATAATTCCTTTGATTATTAGAAGAATTCCCTTGGTAGTTACTTCTTTGGCCTTGGTTCCTTAGTGGGTATTGTGTGTTGTTCAATTGAGGTGGTGGTGGTCTATTATGGGATTGAAAACCGGGTGGTGAAAGAAAGTTATTCGAACGATAACTAAGCAAATTGCGGTCACCTTGAGGACGTGCTTGATAGCCTCCTATTGAAAAGTTACCGTTGGCGGCATACACATATTCCGGATTGTCTTGAGTATAAGGACAATCGGTGTATGAATGAGAATCCCCGCAAATCTCACAAGACGTGGCTACAGCTTTAGCTTGTGGAAATTAGTTAGTGGCTAAAAATTCAATCTTTTTGCTCATTTCGACTATTGCGCGGGACATTTCAGTAATATCAGGGTTTGAAGAAGTAGAAGAAACATTGACTCTCTGGTTTGATCTTGAGGATGCGGATGAATCCTAATTTTTGTGGTGAGTGGTCATGTTCTCAATCAGCTCTCTACACTCCTCAGGTATTCTCTTCATGAATGTACCACCGGCGGCAGCATTAATCGTATCACGATTACGAAAAGTTAACCCATTGTAGAAGGTATCAATCAATGTAACGGGGAGCATGTTGTGGTTCGGACAACGGTCTATCAAGACATTATAACGTTCCCAAGCATCAAAAAGCGACTCATCAGGTTCTTGAGTAAATCCACTGATTTGGTTGCGAAGACTAGTGACCATGGATGGTGGAAAGTAGCGCGACAAAAAGCGTTGAGTCATGTCATTCCATGTATGAATTGAGTTTTTGGGAAGACGATCAAACCATTTCTCGGCATGATCGAATAAAGTGTGTGGGAAAAGGTGAAGGCGAAGAAAATCCATGGAAGCACTGAGAAGTTTCATGCTTTGGGTGACGGTAATGAACTTGTCAAGATGCTTTTTGGCATCATCACCCGGTAATCCGCTAAACGGGCAAGAGTTTTGAACTTGCTGGATCATGTGATGCTTCAACGAAAATTCAGGAGCCGTGATTTGCATTGGTGCAATCGGTCCTCCGCGTCCGTTCATGGTTGGTTGACAAAGTTCCTCAATTGTTCGTAAATCAGGTAGGGAAACATTGTTGTTGTTGTTATTCAAATTGGGTAGAGGTGGGTTGTTATTGTTGTTATGCACACCAGCCATATCTAAATCTTCACGAGTCTCGGGCTCAGAATAATTTGAAGATCTAGTACGCATACACCTGCAAAAGAAAAAGATACCAAAGAAACAGAGAATATATATATATATATATATATATATATATATATATATATATATATATATATATATATATATATATATATATATATATATATATATATATATATAATCTTTTTGGTGCAAACTAAAAGAAATGTTTTTTATAATTTTTTAATGTTTTTGTATTTTTGAAATTTTTTTTTTTTTTTTTTTTTTTTGGATTTTTGAAAATTTTTAAGCAAGAAAAATAACGTTCCTAAAAGAACGGATCCCAAAGTTCAACGCGTCTCTCACTTAAAACCGTTAATCTTAACGAAAAGAGCCGGCAGCGGCGCCATTTAATACAAGGTTTTATCCAGGTATAAAATAATTTCGTTGTTCCAAGTCTTTTCGAATTGATTTCCGATTAAGAGTGTGACTCAATTGTCTTTTGGTGAAAAATAATTTGGTTTGATTATCTAATTTTATACTAAAAGCTAATAATTGTCGTTGAGTAAAGTAGAAACTTTTAAAAGATTAAACTTCAAGTTATTTAGAAAAACACTTAAAACATAAAACTTTGTAAAACTTAAAAACTTAAAAACTTAAAAGCTTGAGATATCGGAATGCAAGTAAACTAAATCTATCGGAATGTGATTAAAATCAAACCATCGGAATAATTCATCTTAATAGCCATCGGAATACCAAAATTAAATCTGTCGCAATGATGTCTGTCGTAATGTCCTAGATCGCAAAGTCCTGATCGGAATGTTTCAGATCGGAATCCAGTGATTTCTATCGGAATGTATCCAACAAAAATTGGGCAGAGTTTTGACTTAAAAAGACCTTAAATCCCGTCGGAATGTGCGATCGCAATGAGCGATCGCAATCCCAGATCAGAATAAGGTTAAAAACCAAACTATCGCAAAGTAGAACCCTTGATGGGTTATTGCGATAGACACAGGCAATCGATCGGAATGTGCAAATCCCCAATATTGCGATGAGCACAAAAGTAATCCGAAATTGGAGATAAGCTGAAAACTCAATAAGCACATACAATAAGCTACTTTAACCGAACCTTAAACAACTCAATAAGCTTAAATTTGACAACTTTCAAATTTTAAAATCATTAACTTTATAAAAGAAACTTTAAAAAGGCTAAATCTTTTAGTAATCCGAAAAGAAAATAAGCTAAATATATGAAATAAGCCAATTAAGCACAAAGAGCTTATAGCCTATACGTATATGAGCTTATGTAGGAACAAGAAAGATTAACCTTGTAACCACGAAATCATCAAATCAAACGTGTGAAGTGTAATATTCGGATCAAAAAGTTAAAGTAAATCAAGAAAGGTAGAAAAAGATTAAAGAATAAAAGTTTAACTAAGAACTTGATTAACGAAATCCAAATACAAAGATTAAAAAGAACTTAATCTTAAAAGAAAAGATGAAAACTTAGTGAGAGAAAGTTGGGAACTTTCTCTCTCTAAAAACTAGAAAGGAAAAATGACAAAACTAAAACTAGCTAACCCCCCTCCTAATGTGATTAGGAAGGTATTTATAGGGAAAATGGGAAGTGCATGTGTGGTGTGCTTCCTTCTTTCTTCTTCTCGACTCGATTTAAATCTTTGTCATTTCTCGACGTCGTCTCGGGATTTGAACTTGTCTTAATAATTTTCTTCTTTAATTTAGAGTTGAGTTCTTCGACTTCATTAAACTTCCGTCTTTCGACTTTTTCTTCGATAAATCTTCAGAATAGGTCTTGGACATCCGTTCTTTAAGCACTCTTGATCTCTTGACTTCGTTTTTTCTCGTTTTCTTCGATAAAAGCCCGAGAAAGCCCGTGTTTTCTTCTTTTTTCATCTTTTGGTCCTAAAACACAATAAAAACACAAACCACGCATAATTCCAACTTTTACGACATAAAATACACGTTTTGGTCTTGTTATTTTTAGGAAACAAGTGGTAAAAGGATAAGTGTTTTCACACTTATTAATGGTTCAAAGTAGAACCTCAAGGACTTGATATCTTCAACACAAGCAACAAACAGCCCAACCAAAGGCTCCAATCCCTTCACAAGCTTGGTGTCAACAAGCTTGTAAGAGCTTATAGCTTTTGGTCAAGGATTAGTACAAGAAAAATAGCAAAATCAGATGATTGATTTCAAGTTATTTTCAAACTTGAAAACCTTACCAAACATAAACTTTCTTAAACCACATGATTTAAGCACACTTATAACATCAAATGGAACTCAGAATTACCGTTAAACAACACCAACTTTCAAAAACATAAAAAGAAATTACAATTTTCTCAAAATACCAACTTTTATAAAATTTAAAAAGGAATTACAATGTTTAAAAGGTAAAACTGGAACAAGGCTCTCTCACAAGTTGAGGAGTCCTTATATAGGCCATAAGGGCTGAGATTACAATGAGAAACCCCTAGCTATGAAGTCCCTAAAATGCCCTTGAATCTTCTAGACGAATTTTGATATTTAGCTGTCCAAATGCATCCTGGCTGTTCATTTTAGCTTTGTAGTTAAGCATTGAGTCTTGGTTGTTGATTTGGCCACGTGGCAAGCCTTGGAGTTAAGGTTTGATGTGATAGGTGGACGGGTTTGAATGGTGGGGACCTTTGGTGAGTGGGAGTGAGGGTTTTGGGTGTGGGATGGGTTTCTGCTTGTGTGAATCAAGCGTGTGTTAAGGTAATTTTAAATTACCCTTTGTTTAAGTGGAGTAAGTTCTAGGGGTGAAGAAGGGTGAATAGTGGTAAGTTTGATCCAAAAAAGGAGGGGAGGTGGTGTTTGGCACGTGTTTGTGTGATTCAAACTTTGGGAAGGGCAGTAATGATTCTTGTATTTTGGTGAAATGGGTAAAACACGTTTTTTAGCCTACTAACTTCATTTCCTTTGTTATTGAAGTTACAAAGTTCATACTTTTGCCCCAAAACTTTGGCAAAAGTATTTCAAGGGTAGTTTTTGCCATTTTTGAAAATTTGAGGGACTGATTTTGGACATTCTTGATCTTCAAAGGTCTTCATTGTATCTTTGACTTCATGAGGGACCATAATTGACAATTTAGAATTGTTGAGGGTCTAAACTTTCCAATTCTTCAAAGTTGAAGGACCATTTTGTAATTTTGACAAACTTAAGGGACCAAACTTGTAATTATGAATATACAAGGGTTTTTAGTGTCATTTCTTCATATTTTGAGGATCAATCTTGTACATCTTCAAGTCTTCCAGGGTTTTTCTTGGATAATTCATGAACTAGGGCCCGGTTCTTTGTACGGCTTCGTTTCTCGTGTCCGTTTTTCCTTGTTTCTTGTTATCTTTTGTCTTTTTCGCGATATCCATACCTAAAACACACAAGTAAACAAATACAAGCATATATATGGTATTTTATGACACTTTAATGCATATAAAGCCCAAAAAGAACGATGAGATCATGTATAAATGCCATCTCATCAAGGCCCGTTTATCTTACTAACTAACTTAATACTATCTATGAGCTCGCTAAGTGATATCGTTGCAGTGACCGATACTTCTAATAACGTAAAACATATTCCTAACAATCTCCCCATAAAGGAGGTCACTGCAAGTTATAAAGTTTTAAAACTAGCATACTATGCTTGTCTTTAGTCTTGAGCTCGTAGTCCATCGTTTTATTTTCTTTACTTGCGAATATGTTGTATTGTTGTAGTGATCTATGGCTTTGGGCTCGAGCATGTTCCTTTTTCTTTAGCTTGTGTGTGATCTTTGAGCCGCGTGACTCTTGCCTCCTTGTATGGTTGTGACTTCTGGACTCTCCTAAGGAGGTTTGGGGGAGGTTGTTACCATGAGGTCTCAAGTTCGAGCCTCACCGGGTTTTCCTTCTTGGTAAGAATCTTTGTTGGGATCTGTCCACTCAGATGCGTCGAGTCTCTGGCTCACTAACATTTGGTCTTGTACTAACTTGTCGTTCAAAAAAATAGTATACTTAGTTGATTTCTTAAAAGCCTCTAACAATCTTCCTTCATTAACTTCAAATCTAACAATCTTCCTTCATTAACTTCAACTTACATCTTGAGTGAGAAAGATGTCTTCATATCAATACACATCGAAAGTCTTAATCTTTAGCTCTCTCGAAATCTTTCAAGTGTTTAATTTTTGGTATGAGCATGTAGGTACGACTTCGGTTAGTACACTGCGACGCCACCTTCGTGATACACTACATAAAATAGTGACTAACAAAACATAGACACAGACGAAATGGCTTTGTCATTCGCTCTAAATCGGTAGCATTTTACCTTCGTTCGATGAAGACCATTAGACGGTATTAAATATCGTACCTATGATCATGTAGGTTATTTTATGACCCTCATTGAAAGGATTTCCCGCCTGTACTAGCCTGTTCTCTTTACCTGAACGTCCCAAAGCAGACTGTGACAGTAAGAGTGAATCGTAGATTTCTCGAACAAGTTTGATTCAATTAAAAATCGCATCATCGTTGCTTTTTAGTTGACACAAACTTGATTCGTGCAGAATCTAGTTAGTGATTCTGTTAGGTTTGTAAATTATGTGTTTATTTAAGATCGTGTATTCCTAAAATTTTGCTGGAAAAGTGAAATATATAAAAGGGATCTTCATGTTTTTAGTGTTATTTATTTATTATTTTTTTTGTAGTAGAGATCATAGTTTCGTTTATAATATAAGTAAACTGAAAGTCTAAAATCAATGTATTAAACTTTCAAGAGTTAAAAGATGTAGCTTTAAACAGTTTTGAGATTTGAGGAGCTCAAAATGGATATTTTCAGTAATGTATGGAGCTTGTGGACAAGCTTTAAAAGATGTTAAGATGGGCATAAACTATGTCTATGATATTTTCAGTAAATGTATGGAGCTTGTGGACAAGCGTTTAGGAGATGCTAAACGCTCTTTATGATGTCGTTTTTGTAGGTGGATCAACCCGTATACCAAAAGTCCAAAAACTGTTACAAGATTTCTTTAATGGGAAATAGCTATGCATTACAGCACCAGGTTGATCTTTTGGCACTGGACGTCACTCTGTTATCTATTGGTCTGGGAACTGCTGGCGGGGTCATGACTGTTATAATTCCAAGAAACAGAAAATTACCCAGCAAGGAAATGGTATTCACAACCTGTTTCGACAATCAACCTGGTATTTTAATACAAGTTTAAAAGGCGGAAAACACAAGAACAAAAGACAATAACTTGTTAGGAAAATTTGAATTGTCGGGCGCCTCGTGGGGTCCCTCTTATCAGTTGAGATATACAACTATAAGGACAAGGAAAGGCTGTCAAAGCTGTGAAGTGGTTGGATTCAAAGTTGTTTGTAACCCGCTAATATATATTGTTCTCTTTTGACAGTATAACTTCCTTTTTTTCATTCTGTTGACATCAATTTTCTTTTCGTGTGCATTTTCTGTTAAGTTTTCAAGAACCATGACATGAAGAACCATGCGAAGGTAGAAATAACGACTTCAAGACATAACAATGCATGCAAGAGAATAGGCACAATACTATACAAAACAAAAAACTTTTCACAACCCATATTGTTAGAATCAACACCAACAAACCTGAAGATCGATTCGCGGAACCTAAAACCCTTAAAGAAGACCGCAGAGTCGCAACACCAGAAACCCAGACGAATGACAAACTACAAGGTAACCGAACGTTAACTTTATTGATTAAAGATCGATTACATAGAAAGAATAGAAGCTACGATGTTGCGACTCTGTGATCTTCTTTAAGGGTTCTAGGTTCCGCGAATCGATCTTCAGGTTTGTTGGTGTTGATTCCAACAAGTGGTATCAAGAGCCGCGGGTATTGTGGTCTTGGAGATCGGTGCTAGATCGAAGAAGGGTTTCGTGAAGAAAAGGGATCCGGGATTCATCGGGTCGGATTATTTTTCTTTGAGTTGTTGGAATTATCGACGGAGAAGACGAAATATTTAACATTGGGACGTGTGGGTATGTTTTTATATAACAAATTGTATTGTGTACAATACATCACGTGTACTACAACAAGTTGACAAAGTGGTTGTTTTTACCCTTATAAAAGGACAGATTTTGTAATTGGTTTAAAAAAATCAAATTTGGTTTGTGTTTTTTTATTAAATTGGTCAACTTGGAGGTTCTTGTTGCGGGTTTCTTGTGGTTCAAGTTTGATCGTGGTTTTGCTTGGATTTTCAAGTTTACGATCGGGGTTGCTTGTACGTGATCGATTTTTAGGGTTATTCTAATTAATTCGATCTGTAAAAGGTTTTTTACGCAACAAGGGAGAAAGAATATGTCGTCGATAGTGAAGTTTGACGTCGAAAAATTCGACGGGTCGAATGACTTCGGGTTGTGGCGTGTGAAGATGCGGTGTCTATTAATTCAACATGGTTGTGAGGCTGTGTTAGATCCATTCCCGGATACCATGACGGACGCTCAGAAGACTGCGGCGTTGAAGACGGAAGTCTATAAAAAAGCACACAGTGCCTTACCCTTGTGATTGGATAACAAGGTGTCGAGGGAAGTCAACAAAGAAAATTCTGTTGCGGGGGTTTGGTTAAAGTTAGAAACTTTGTATATGACAAAGTCTTTAGCCAATAAATTGTACTTGAAGAAGAAGAAGCTGTTCACTTTCTACATGCATTCATGTAAGAAACTATCTGAACATATAGATGAGTTTAATAAGTTGATCGGCGACTTGGCGAACATAGACGTTGAAATTGATGACGAAGATCAGGCACTCATGTTACTTACATCATTACCGTCCTCGTATGATAACTTTGTGGAGACATTGCTTTATGGAAGGGAGTCGCTCACTTTGGAAGATGTCTTGTCTACCCTCAATTCACGGGAGTTGAAGAAGAGGACATATGCAAAGGATGATGGTGATGGGTTATTTGTAAGGGGGAGGTCGGAGCATCGAGGTAATCAAGGACGTGGTAGTTCGCGATCATAGTCAAACGGTAAAGGAACTTATAAACAGAAGTGTTACATATGCTATTCTGAGGATCACCTTAAGAAAGATTGTCCAAAATAGAACAAGAAGAAATCAATTGGCTTTGTCAACAAGAATGCAAAACAGGACGTTGATTCGTATTCTAAGGGTTATGACAATGGTGATTTGTTGATGACGGTGAGTGAGCAAAGGTTCTTAGAGTGGATCATGGACTCTGGTGGTTCCTATCACATGACGCCTAGGAGGTACTTCTTGTTTGATTTTAAGGAGCTTGATGGTGGTATGGTTTTTCTCGGTGATAATAGAGCATGTGTCATCAAGGGGACAGGGAAGGTGAGAGTACAAATGAAAGATGGTTCAAGTTTTGTGCTTGAGAATGTGCGTTACATTCCTGAGTTGAAAAGAAATTTGTTATCTTTGGGCACTCAGGATCGAGAGGGCTATATCGTGAAGTTGCAGAATGGAAGAGTAAAGGTGATCAAGGGTTCTTTGATGGTTTTGTCGGGAACTTTGAAGGAAAATTGTGTGTACTCCTTGGATGGTTGGGCTGAATCAAGTGAAGCTAGCGTCGGTATAGAAGAAAAGGAAAGTCTTGCGCAGGTGTGGCATAAACGCATGGGTCACATTAGTGAAGCGGGCTTGAATGAACTCAAAAGAAGAGAGGTGTTGGGGAAGGAAGGTCTAGGTAAGCTCGAATTCTGTGAAAATTGTGTTCTTGGAAAATCGACCAGGGTGAGTTTTGGTCGAGGTCAACACACAACAGAAGGAGTTATAGACTATGTCCATGCGGATCTCTGGGGTCCTTCTCGGGTGGAATCGATGAGTGGTTGTCGTTACTTCTTATCGATTGTTGATGATTATTCGAGGAGGGTTTGGGTTTATTTTCTTAGACACAAGAGTGAGGCGTTCAGCAAGTTCAAGGAGTGGAAGCAGTTGGTAGAAAACCAGACAGGTAGAAAACTGAAGAAACTTCGAACGGATAATGGTTTGGAGTTTTGTAATCAGGAGTTTAATAACTTGTGCAAGGAGAGCAGGGTAGCAAGACATTTGACGGTTGCTGGAACTCCGCAACAGAATGGTCTAGCTGAACGAATGAACAGGACGCTCTTGGACAAGGTTAGGTGTTTACTGATTCAGTCTGGTTTGCCAGAATCATTCTGGGCTGAAACAACGGTGACAGCAGCATATCTGATCAATAGGTCTCCATCTACAGTATTGGAGAAGAAGACACCTATGGATTTATGGTCAGTCCACCCGGCTTAATACAACCTACCTTAAACAAAGCTTAATAATGATCGTTACAAGAAAGAATAGAAGATCGGTGTCATCGTCTGGGTCCGTTTGTTGCAACTCTGCGAGTCTTCTTTACAATGATCTAGGTTTCCGCAAGTCGATCTTCAGGTTTGTTGTTGTCGATTCCAACACATATGTTTATAGTCCCAAATTGTACAACTGAAGCAACAAATTATCTCTGGAACAGTAGAGCATGCACACGAGTACATGACTTTAGAACCATAAAACTGACACGCAATGACGCAAGGTTCATGAATTTATTACTTACGACAAAAATTCTAGGCAGTTTTATGAACTACATGCAACAAATGTAATTGACACTATTCTTTAATCAAGTTATTAAGCATATGAAAATGAAAATAAAAATACATACACAAGCCAAAACATGCCAAAACATTATACAACAGGAAGATGAATACTCACACACAAATGCTAAAACATTATACAACAGTCCAAATGATTAAATAAGAGGATAGATCAATGGTGGCGCAAAAGCAACCATGATCTATTACTGATCACTACAAAAAAAAAAGACGTACAATTTCTTCAATTGACATTTAAAAGACTCGACAAAGAAACAAGACCAAAAGATATATTCGAGGAAAAAAAACCGATGAACTAATTATTCAGTTTATCTAAAAGAAAACAGCTCTTTAGCAACTATTTATGAATTTTTTTCTTAATTAAGTTTAAATTATATGTATGAACTTATTTATGATTTTTTTTTCAGGCGCTTGTGATGAAAAGGACCCTACATACACTTCTTAAGCTGTTGGATCCGTCTCAATGCACATCATTCATTCAGGGTGATTAAACAGGTAGATTTTAGTAACCATTCGGGTTGGGCTGGCTTGATCCAAAAGTGCTTATTTCATGTTTACTAGACGATTACCCGCGCACAGCGGCGGAAATTCCTAGCGCTATAATTAACGTATGTTATATTTTATAAGTGTTGCATGCGATATTTAAAATAGAATGTGAAAAGATCAAACTGTAATTAAAAACGACTGTAACATGCGAATAATCATATATGATTCGATTTTCAATAATCTAAATGAAACATAACTTACAAAGACATTTTCAAACAACAAAGAATGGTCCAATTATACCTAACAAACCACAAAAAACACATGCGTTGAAAATTTGAGATAGTAACTGCAAAGCTAAAGTTTTATGATGAGGCTGAGGACAAATTATCCAATGAATTATAACAAGGATAAGTGCCCGCGATGCGCTGTGTTTTTTTGCGAAGCGAGGGGCTCTAATGTTGTCCCGCCTTTTTTCCCTTCGGACTTTGCTGAATGGCAGCTAAAATAGATGGGCTTTGGAATCCAATCTCATTACTTGCTGGTGTACAAACAGCCTCTTGCGTGCACTTTTTGCTTTCGTCTGCAAAAAATTAAAAAGCTATATCTAATAATGAAGTCGAACCGGATCCATTAAACATTGACACCAATCTCATTACTTGCAAAAAAAGTAAAATAGATGGGGTTTGGAATCCAATCTCATTACTTGCAGTTGCAGGTGTACAAACAGCCTCTTGCGTGCACTTCTTTCGTTTGTAAAAAAGTAAAAAGCTATATCCAATAATGAAGTCGAATCGGATCCATTAAACATGGACACCATTATTTCAAATGAAAACTATACAATGATTTACTGATAGATGTAAATTGTATAAATGTTGGCGCCCTATAAGTTCAGCAAGCTGCAAAGATGGTCGCATACCGTTGTTGGTCCCCCATCGCGTAGCAATTGAATATAGACTGATGAAAAACTTGTAGCCGCTATATGTCCTTTAGTATTTCCCTCAACCCACTACAATTAAAATAGATGCATGATTGTTAGGTTGTGATACTTCTATACCATTATTTAACAGTTCACATGGAACCACCAATATAAAAACGCATCTAGTAACTCATCGTATCTCCCACTAATGTTCTATGATAATTCAACTTTGGTGACACCTAGTACGACATCGTTCTCACCTGATTGAACTGAGGGTGATGGTTTAGAAAAGTGAATTCATTAACTCTTAAAATTTAAAGGTTAAATATATTAGGAACCTAAAATTATACGAAAACCACATTCGAGATTCTTGTGATTTCCCTATTGCAATGGCATGGAATTTATCTATTGTGACTTTCCTCAATTTTTCTCACTAACCTGTAAGAAACAAAATCACAAATTATTTATAAATAGCAATGTAGTTGTAGCTTGCCAAAGTGTGTTTACATCAACTATAAAATGTAGTAACCATCACACCAAATAATATCAAACAAATGAAAGAAATCCTACTAAGATGGATATTTTTAAAGGTAAAACACACACATGTCACCGTATATCTGTGTTCAGAGCAAAGCTTAAGCCCACTCTATTTAAGTGAGACACCTTAAATAAACACATTACCACAAGACTTAAATCAGGAAGATCCATCTTTTAACCATGATGTAGTGAACTCAATGTTGTATTCCATACCAATAAGTAGTGGTTGAGTAGTATTTAGGGGTAAGCCGAGTCTATAGTAGATTTCCTTAATAATTTTTCGATAAACCCCGTCTCCACTCTGAAAGTTTGAGTTCAATCTAGAACCAACAAAAATTAAAAATTCTGAGTGCAAAATATAATCAATAAAGCTGATAAATAAGGTCTTGGGATATTAAGTTTTTCAAAGAAACCACCTAATTTCAATATGATGAACGAAGGCAGGAAGGAGCTACTATACATTTTTATGAGTTAATTAACCATAAAACATGAAGGAAAGAAAGTAGTTACCGGCCAGTTGTATCTTTCCCTTTCAAATTAGCACGTGTAAGTGCATTCTTCCTTATCTCTATTTTTTGAGCCCGTTCACACTTTTTCTCTGCATTTGTTTCTTCTACCATTTTTTTCTTATAACCGTCCACTGCATTTCCGAAGTTGTTTTGTTACTTCTTGACATCGTTGGGCTCGACATGATAGAATATCAGGATGACAACATAATCAAAGTCCCTTTGTTTGGATCAACACCAGTTCATTAAGGCACCATGTGGAAGTAACGTAATTCTTTGACAAGACAAAGAAAGAAGCCCTGGAATCTCTAATGGCACTCTCTAACTCTTGTTTCAAAGATAGCTCAATATCAATTTCTTCATCGTCAAAAAAGGTTTTGAGATTAGCATATCCGTAAGTTATTCTAATAGCATAAATCTTATTGAAACTACAAACAAAAAGTTATAAGTATTACAATTTATGAAAGTGAGTTGTGGCCTTGTGGGTATGTGAAGCGTAATGTCAGATTACTAAATACTTGAACACTCGAAAAGTTACTTTCACGAACAGTTAGTTGCAAACGGCGTTGGGATTTCGTCCTCCTCTTCATCCTATCGTCATCACTTGAGATGACTATAACGTCGTCCCAATTCCAGTTGATCAGGTTTGGATTGTAAATTGGATTACGTTGTGGAGGAGGAGGATCAAGCTGAAAAAAAGAATGCAATCCAGTGAGTTAACAACCTGAAAAAACTATATACAATACGTGGAGGGGTAATAAGGTGAAACTAAACAAACCTCCAGAATATCAGCAACATTAACAGTTTAGCAATAGCAATTTTCTACGATGTGGAGGAGGAGGTTTCAAGCGTTTTGATATAGCCTGTTAAATGGGTGGTATAGTTTCCTTGATTATTCACACGTTTTGATATAGCCTGTTAAGTGTATCAAGAATACAGTTAAGTCTTTCCCTTTTCATGCAACATTGCCACAATTATAAATTTGATTAGTGCAATTTTTTCAAGTTTCCATTTTTAGTTGATTTTTCAAGTTTCAACATTCAACAAATAGGTATATATATATATAGAAGATATAGATATAGATATATAGATTTACTTGACTATAGGGGGAGAAGTGATAACTATTTTTATTAATGATTTAGGAAATTTTATAGATTAACTTAAAGATTAATTTAAACCTGAATGCCCAGTTCGACCCATTTGATCAAAATCTCTACATTCCTTTCGGCTGTTTCCCCAGTACTGCTATAAGTATAGGGGAGAAGTGACAACTAGCTTATGTTTCTACTGAAAACAACTTTGGACATGTTTGGGCTGTAATTCTTGTAAGTTGGATATACAGTTAGTTATTGCTAAGTGCTAACACATTGTGTCTTGTGACATATCAATTTTTTTATGCAGAAATAATGGGCGACAAAACAACTTTAAGGTGGAATGTCTTGTAAGTGTTATATGTTCTTTTGAGAAAACTTTTCTTTTTTTTAGAACTGCAAATGTTAGTGGTTAGTGGGTCGAGTCGTGCAATGACATCCAAGCGGCCCTCGCCTATTTATGTTAAACTCCTTATCCGTTTCGCCTGGGAGCCCTTGGCAGGTCTTGAACCCAAGACCTCCAGGAAACCTCCCTCAAGGAAACCACTTAGCGGAGATATTACTTAGAATCAGAACCATTGCAGCAAGTTAGAACATCAGTTCCAAAGAATTATATGTTCTTTTGAGTTTTGAGAAAACATGATGAGCGATAAAACAACTTTCACAACTGAGAGACTATATTAAATTGCATATATTACTTATAATCACAACCATTGTAGCAAAGTAGAACATCCAAGCTATATTAATATCTATTCAGTAGATAGCTGAAATGAAAACATGTTTACCAATCAGATACGTATTGTGTATTCACTTATCTCAGTCCTTTGCATCTGCGATTCCACCGCCTGTAATCTGAAAAGTGTGCCTTTTAGATGGCCGGTAAGGATATTGCTTCAGTTTCTGCAAGCACGCTGTTCACCCTTGCCTTTCCTAAACATCAACCTCACAGTAGCTGCTGAGATGAATACTCCATTCAAAAAATTCCATATTCATAAGTTTGTCATATACACTGCAACGTTGAATTCTTCAGCAATCTTAATTAATCGGGAGAGCATCTGAGCCAGCTTTTGCTGCAATAGATTTTATATGCACAAATGATGTCACTTATGAACATACATATTGAAGCATACAAAATATCCAAAAGTGAAAGCCTGGCAATTTGCAAGTTCTCCTCTTCCAGTGAAGTCGGCTCGGAAGAATCAGTAATCTCGGAAACAATTACATTCAGAGTGTGATCAGTGGACTAAAAAGTACAGGCTTGACTTGTTAGATTTAGTCAACCCAAGAAAGACCCACCCGTAGTAGGTTCTTCAGCGATCTTTGCTGCCAAACCAAGGAGCAGGTTGTATTGATGCTCGTATGTGTAAGCACGTGCATTGATAATCTTCAGAATATGTGACAAAAGAAGCAATTAGTTAGCATACAAACCAACAATATAGAGTGAGAAAGAAGCATCATTACATTATCAAGTACAGCTATAGGATCCATGCCAAACCTTTCAGCAATGGGTACAATACGATCATGTCGGCTGCAAGCACATTATCTTAAGGAATGACAAGCAACGGTTATCATAATTTTCTTAGTTTTGATTATGGAGTCAAACTATAAAAGAGAATTGGGCAAGCACTAACTGGATAAGAGATACTAATTAAATGTCATAAGGAAACGACTAACATTTTTAGATAGTAGGAAGGACAGCCACAAGCAATAACATCAATTGGGACATTAAGGTCAAACTAACTCACATAATAAGCTCTGAATACTGGAAAATGGGACAACAGATGAAAGTGATCCTGATTTCTACATAGATGTTGGGAGCATTGGTAACGTTGCGAGGTTTATTAACCACATATGTGACCCAAACCTATTTGTTCAGTGTGTTCTAAGCTCACACCATGATCTAAAACTAGCACACATATTTATTGTTGCAGCTGAAAACATACCCCCAAATCAGGTGAATCTTTGTTCTTTCAGTGGTTGTCTCCTTTTCTGAATCAGGAACTCACATACGACTACGGGTATGCCTTTGATAGTGTTGTAGACGAGAATCGCATGGTGAAGACGCTAACATGCCACTGAGATCAAAATGTCATGGGATGTTAACGTATTCGCCATGCCATTCTCGTCTACAACATTATCTTGGGGATACCCATAGTCATAATCAGTTCCTGATTCAAAAAAAATAAACAAGAAATTTCCATCATTAGGCGAAACCTTAGAGCATCTACTATGATGAACTTTATAAGAGGTTTATATCATTAATTTACAAAACTTTTTATTTTATAAACCTACTTCCACTATATATAAGCCTCTTCTAAAATTATAAACCTCTAACATAATTCATATCCATTGAATTATGAAGAGGTTCAACATCTTAGACCTCTTCATGCCACATAACCTTGAAATGCATGTCCACTATGGTTTACAAGTTTTTAAACCTCTTCATAATTTTATAAACCTATACATAAACCACCATAGTAGATGCCCTTAAAACCAATTATCACTATTGAAAGAAAAAACATTAGCCTGCTTTGGGATATGTTTTCAGCTGCAACCAGAACTATGCGGGCAATTTTTAGATCACGGTGATAGCATAAAACGCAGTGAGGTTTGGGTCACAGCTGTGGTTAATAAACGTCGAAACATTACCATGTTCCCACGATCCATGTTTAATACTAGTAATAATAAATGTTCTAAGTGTCGTAGATAGAAAAATAGTACCTGAACAAAGTGAAATGACTGCTTATTGCAGGTTCTAAGAGTTTCTTTGACGTTTTCAATATCTTTAGCGGAATGAGGCACATACGGAGTACTAATACTACACATCTTCTTCATGTCCTAATTTATCTTGTTGCGGCGACATGTTGCCGGATATTTTCAACGGGGACAGTGTCTAATGTTGTAGTGCATCTTCAAAACAAAGAAGAAAATATAAATGATCGACAAACAAGTTGTAGGAATATATGCTGTAAACCTATTCTTAACAATTACGTAAAAAACAAATTAAGATGAAGAACTAACCTGGTAAATGTATCGAATGATAATGTAGTTATCGAATGAATTAAACCAAAGGAAAGCTTTAATTTAATTAAAAGGTGTTTCTTGAAATTTATTTAAAATTATAATATATTCTATTTATCTTCTATTTTTGGTTAAATAATATTTGATTTCCGTCAAATTTGTAATAGGATTTATTTTATAGAATTGTTTGTGATAGCGAGCTATATGTCAGTGTGTACTGAAATTCAAATTAAGTAAAACAGATACTCCTTCTTAACTGACAAAAAGATTCTTTAATTAAATGTAAAGATTGTATTACTACTCATTTACGATATATAGAATTGTTAAGTGAAAATATAGGTTACGTACACATAACCGGGTGTTTTGATAATTGTATTGAGTTTAACCTAAATAATATTGTAGCATTTTTAATCAAAAACATAATAAAAAACATTGCATTTTTAATCAAAAACATAAATGTCATGAACCCATTTACGATGGTTAAATGGTATTACAAATGAGTCCACGTCTACTTATAAAACTCGAGAATACTCTATAATATGTGAGGAAGTCTTGTATTGCTAGTATTCTTAGAGGGATCCATCTACACTTCTCCGTAATGTTTATATGCATATCTCAAGTGTCATGAAGTGTATAAATAAGTGAGACTTTCAGTTGATCAAATTATCTCACAAGTATGTTTTCCTTATTAAAAATGTAGTTGAACAATGTAAAAACAAAGAACAAGCATACATGTCACAAATTAGGATGGCAAAAGAACCTAAATTCAATGAAAAAACCAGAAATCTGAAAGTTTTAAGTTAGTATGGGGCATGTTTATCGGGTTACGAGACGGGTTTTTGACATTAGCGGGAATTTTTTATCGGGTTTAGGACGGGAACGGGCCATAACATCCCAACCCGCCCTTTCTCGAAACTATATATACATATAATTCATTATTTTTTAGTTGTTAGTTACGTAATAAAACTAATATTAATTTAATATGTCTTGCAAGTTCTAATTAGAAAAAAACTTCTTTATGTAATGTTTTCAAAAAAAGTTATAATTTTCAATGTTCTTGTCATTTTTAGGTTTAATTTGATGAAAACTTATAAATGTTACTAATTAATCGAGTATATTATTAGTGAGTTAGGTTAATTATTCAAATTATCACATATGTAGAAATATAGTGTGAGAATCGTAATAAACGGAGAACAACGTATATTTGCTGAAATAATGCGCTCGTAATGACAACCCAATAAAATTCTCAACGAGCATTGGAGCCAGTTTGGGGGAGCATCTCGCTCCAGAGCATTCCTGATAAAACCCATTGGGGATCGTGTCTGTTTTAGGGCGTAGTTTACTGATCGAGTTTGGGGGCGCAGATTAGTCACCCCTCCCCAAAACCACATATATGATAGAATGTAACCAATCTATCGTCGTAAACCTAATTGGTCACTTCCACTTATGTAAATCAATAGAAGAAACTACGCTCAAAGGTAGGGCATTTTCCATTTTTATAGAAACTTCCGCACTAATAACAATTGTATCTCCAATTATAGCCTCCCCGCCCTCCCCCCCCCCCCCCCCCCCCCCCCTCAGTTTAAGACTTTTCGATAGACCTCTAATGGTTTAGAGACTTTTCGATACACCTCTAATGGTGTAGAACGATAAATTCCATACTTCGATATAAAAGGTAACAATACTTTTTTCGAACATGTTTTTAAATAACTTTATTTGACAACATAGCTATTTCTAATAAAGTTACAAATAAAAAAGAAAAAAATGTGTTTGAAACCGCCAACCCAAGATAACTAAATCTGACCCAAACTCATATCAAACTGTTCAACACTCGACCTTAAAATTTTCCCATATATTAGAGTATCGAAAGTAAAAGATAAATCGAGATCATACCTCAATTTCAGAATGATTTATCTTGAGAGCTTCGCACACTATGTCAACAAATCATTTCTACACTAATTATAGAAAGATTTCATAATAGATTTATATAGTTGATAGTTGACACAAACATGAAAACAAATGGATGTCATAACAATATAATATAAGATATAGTTCGTCATAAAAGCTTGTTCAGTATCAAAGACTAGTAGTCATGGCTCCGTAACCAGCATAAAAATCAAGAAGCGTCAGCGTGGAACCTTCACTTTTTGTCACTCTTCGTGGTATTCTCTACTTCACCAGACTCGTATCTTCGTATCTTTAGGAACCAACGATGACTCACCATGTGTGTATGGTACTAAAGGTAACATGCTTTCAGAATTGCATGTCATAGTAATAATCAATTCACACGAGCACCTCCTCTTTCTTATCCTTCCCAACTTTTTATAAAGATTCAGGTATTTTTAAAAACGTTGTTTATTAGTATATAGATGCATGTTAAGGGTTAGATTGGTAATTGTTCCTGTATACGGAGTATGTGTAATGTGTCCTAAGCTCAGTCTCATATTTAATCTTAATATTTTAGTTAAATCTTTAATATTTAACTAGAAATGTAAAAACCAATTCATAAAATATATAATTTCATAAGTTTCAATTTTCTTTAGTACAACTAAAATGAATCCAATATTGATATATATTACCTCAACTTATTGTTTACATATTGTGTTACATATACTTTTGGTTAGATAAAAAAAAAGGTTTAAAAGTTAAGTGTTGAGATTTAGGGGTGAGCAAAATCGACCGAAACTGACTCAACCGGATCGAGGTAGTCGGTTGGTAAAAATGTTATTTCCGATATTCGGGTCGGGTCGGTACAAAAATCGATTGTAGCCCGATATAACCCGACTTTAAGCGATTCATTTGTTACTATATTTAATTTTTGCAGCCACATGTTTTTCTTATCTCTTTGTCAACTCCACTTTTTCCTTATCTCTTTACCAACCATTTTCTTATCTCTCAGCCCGACATATGTTCTTAATAAAATCATCACCACAAAGACAGATAATGCATCAAGGTCTCCTAAGTAGGGGTCTCAGGTAGGTTGGATTTGATTATAACATTATTGTTGTAGTCATCCTTCACAATCGAATATCAATGATGATAAGTCAAATTCGTGTAGGTCTAAGTAGATCTCGACATGCATGTCAAACACGAATTGACAGAGAGGTGAGAAGAGATTCAATTGTTTCTAGAATTTGTTGCTACTGCTACTGTTGTTACTATGACTACCTACTGTCTTTTTTTGCTGCTAAAATGGTGTTTGAATTTATTTTTCTTGATTTTTTTTGCTGCTAAGGGGTGGTTAGGGTAATGTTTCAGCTGTGATTTTTAACAGGTCGACCACACACGCAACACAATAGGTGATGTTCCTCCTGAGTGGTACAAACACGAAGATCATGTTGGATACGACATATCTGGAAAATGAAATATGAAAGGGAAGAAACCAAATAATATTGATGAATTTTTGTCAAGAGTTGGTAATCCAAAAATCTCGTGGGTTTATTTCATGTACTTTAATTGTTCTTGTGTTGAATAAGTAGATAAAATGAGAACACCGGTATGAGGATTTTCTTCCCTTCGTTTTTGTATTTCTAACTTGTCCAAGTTTGATGTTCAGGTTCAAGAAAATCCCAGATGAAGTTGACGCTGAGGACATTGAAATTACTAACGCATAATACAAAGTTGCTAAAAAGCTTGTGCAAGGAAAGGCGCCTCGGGGGCATTTTTTAGTGCATTAAGTCTGAGCTAAATCAACCCTCTTATCAAACCTCATATGAAAGGTTCACTTTGAAGCACACGTCAAACAATTGTGAAGAATGGTTTCCATTTTATCACCCCAATCAACCCATTTGGTTGGGGTGTTATATGATGACCAAAGTGTTTGGTGTTTGTAGTGACACTTCGGTTTCTGCTATAAATGTACACTTCGAATCTTCAATCTTCATATCTTTGTCAAGAATTCGAAACTCCATATCTGCTGTAATGTTCAACACTTATGTGTCTAGTGTTTGTATTGACATTTCTGATTCTTTGTTTTCTTTTAGGGGATGTTTGGTAGGGTGGAATCGCAAAGAATGGAATTATAGTAGAGAATGGAATGGTAGAGAAAAGGAAAGACTTTGAAGTCTGAGAATGAATTCTATTGTTTGGCGTGAGTAGGGAATTGACTATTGGAATGTGCTCGAGAATTAATTCTTTTGTTTGGTATGACGGAGAATCAAATTTGAGTATGATCAAAATCTCAAATATCACCATTCATGTTTTGATTATTGCAATCTTATTTTCATTTGTCTCTATTTTTTAATAACTTTATGCTACCCGTTTTCGTAGTTGTTTATATCCTGTTCAAATAAGACTCAAATTCGTTGGATGAATAATCCATCATTTTCTTAATGATGTAGCTTCCAAGTTATCATGAAAACATTGACTTGATAACCTTATTACATTAATAAATATTTAAAATTAATATATACAAATTTTTAATAGTCACATGTGTTTGACACTTTTGATAATGCAATGGCATTTTGTTACAGTGCGTCAAACTCAAAAACAATTAATCCAATTGTCTTAGTGGTGGTGAGATCATTGGTTTGGTCAGCGACTAGGTTGTCAAAAACTAGGTTGATCTTTTTATCTTCAACCTCTTTTGTACTTCCTGCAGACTGAAAATAGAAATAAACAAAAAATATCAGCCAGAAGTCAATGCTACATTTTAAATATCGATTTTTTTTACAAAAGATGATGCGTTTATTATATTTCCATTGTGAGATATAATGATGAGGATATATTGTGGGATTGGGGGCGTAAAAAAGAAGTAAATTTGCAGAAAGTACCAACCTGCAACATTTATCACAGAAAAACTTATCCTCTGCATTCAAAGTCTCGGTGGAACTGAAGTTTCTTAAACAACTCGTAATTGAAATGTTCTGCTCTATATCGAGGCTCAAATCTAAGAATGTCTCGTCCCTTGCAGTTACTGTCTCACACCTTAAACACCTTGTCTCATTTGTAAGTATATGTTGCATATTTAACAATCCGCATAATCAACTACTAACATACATTATTAAAGTCGTTATTAGCCTGTATAATTTCAAACCAAATTTACTCGTATATGCGTTGTGGGTAAAACATTAGCCAAAGAGGAAACTCGTAGAAATTAGAAAGTGACACAAAATTAGTAATAATGCATTAAAAAAATATTATAGAAATAACATCAATTATACAGTAACTGTAACACCCCATTTTGATAAATGGAATATCAAAGGATAATTATGACATGTCATCAAAGCATACAAGGTAATGTATAAAACATTAAATGACCATAAAAGAATTCGGAAACAAACATCGGATCCACATAGGCTCCACACACGAAATGCATAAGTATAGATTGTAAGGAAAGGACTAAACAATGTCCAGCAAAGCAAAAGTATGTAAATGCATTAAAGAATGAAAGAAAGCTGGTGCCTCATTCCATGCACGTACTCTTGAAATCCTAGCTTTGCCCTTTAGTACCTGCCGTATTGGGACATGGAAAGAGAAATACGGGTGAGCAATACGCTCAGTGTGCAGATATATAACATAGAATGTAAAGCATAAACATAAGCAAATAATGTATAGCAGAGGAATAAATGTATGTCCTAGAAAACCTGATTTAAGTTCGTAAGACTAGTTTATATTTCTGAAAAGACTTATGTTTAGTTTATCTTAAAAATCTGTATTTTAAATATGCCAAGAGCCCATATAGGTCATGTTATATTCACGTGCATGAATACTTGGAGGGGTGACCTCGTCATGCAATTAGAGGGACTGCCTCTAATTAATATATAAAATGAGTGGAGGGATCAGCTCTTGTAACGGATGCAAGACACACACCACAATTACCATGAAATCATACTACTTGTCCTAGGATGCACCCATTCGCCCCACATGATAATAATAATACTAGCCAAAACTGTAAAGGAACGTTGCGAGCAATCACTCTCACCGTAGAAGAGTCATAACACCGGTGCCTCCAGTGCTATGATTATGGAACCCCTATAACTAGGTGAAACTGGCATGCATGTATATAGCTCAGGCAATCTAAAATAATCATACCATATATTGATGTGTTTAAGACACTTAAACTACTGGGAAAAATAGATGGCTGCAAACGGGGAATCCTAATATAGGAAGAAAGATGTCCTTACCGAAGAACGGAATATCCGTACCTTATGTCCAGTAAATGAAGACGAAAACGAACGTAGACGATCACTCCGACTTCACAATAGCTACATAATGAAGGGACATGAATAAGATTCGATCTTACTTATACATACTTGTTATTTGGTTTACTTGACGTGTTCATACTTATTATACTTGTTCTTGTCTTGTCTTAATATTTTATGTTTTAATCATGTACTTCTTATAGTTTCATGTGTTTTAAATTCATATGTTTCATGTTTTAAGTGTTATAATACTTGTTGTAACTTAATGAGTAACTTTCTAAAAATAGCAGGTTTCCATATATAGTAACTTTCCAAAAATAGCAGGTTTCCATATATAGTAAGTTTCCAAAATTAGTAAGGATCTTTAAATAGTAAGTTTTTAAAAATAGAAAGTTTCCATTAGTAAGTTTCCAAAAATAGAAAGTTTCCATATTTAACATGTTTCTATAAATAGTATGTTACCCTTTTTAATGTATTATCATACATAGCATGTTACCATATTTAGTATATTTCCATATTTATCATGTTGCCATAAATAATATAATTTTGTAATTAATTATATGCTATTTTATATCATGTATTATTATATTATAAAGTTTAATAATTAATTAATACTTAGCTTATTATTAATTAATAATATCATGTCATGTTACTATAAGTTTATTATTAATTTATAATATTACATAATTCATGTTATTAAACTTTATCATAAAAGATATTAATTCATTTAACCTAAGTTTTAATTAATTAAATTCATGTTCATGAATAATTAAATAATTAATTATTATAACCTAAGTTTATTTAAATAAATGTACATACATATTTTATCATGGTATTATTTAAATAAACATAACCTAAGTTTATTTTTAATCAAACCGAAATTAATTAATAACCAAATTAATTAAAACATACATAACTTAATTTACATGTCGGTTTAATTCACGTGTTTCTGAAAAATGTAAGTTCTCGACCCGAGACCCGACAACCGGGCACCACAGCCCGAGGGTTGCGGCCTCGCTGTCGTGACCCATCCGAGCCACAACCAACTCACCGAGAGCCTACGGCTCTCGGCTCGCTGCTACGCCGAACCAAACAGCCCCCAGCCCAACGCTGGGGTCCCCCTGCCTGCATCTAGTACCCACCGAGCACCCCAAAGTGTGTCTCGGTTCCCACCACTAGGCCAAGATCCCCGTTGTGGGTCTTAGTCGTTGCGGCTGCCAATAACAACACCACCAACGCTAGCATTTGCTTGCGGCTGGTGGTTCACGCGACACCACTGAGACCTCCATGGTCTCGGTTGGGCTTCGATCGAAACAACAAACACCCCCAAACCAAAATTTGTTTTTAGACTTGTTAAATCCATGATTTAATTACGTGTTCTTGAATTATTTTAAATCTTCATACATAATTAAATTAAAAACAAATAAAGAAAAAGGGATTCGAGATACCGAATGCGTGGACTAAATAAAGATGAACACGAACACACTACCGTATCAACAAAGATCAAACCTGAATTCTTGCTTGTATTCGAAGGGTGTCGCGGCAAGAGAGAGAGAGAGGCAAGGAGAGCGTTTGGGTTTTAATTTATATTCTATAAAATTGTTTTATGAAACCTCTGTAGTTTTTATTAAACTAGGATTTGTTAATGGGTATGGGCCAAAGCCTGGTTTCTCCCTTCCTTTCTTTCTAGCCGACGCCAAACACACCCATTATAGTTTTATATTTGTTTTTCTTGCTTACATTATCGTGTATGTTCGTGTTTATTTATCGGGTATTATTTCTTGAACGTTTTCTTAATACCGTACGTACATACTTATCGTATATCAATATTCGTGTTTACGTACATAATACTTATGATAATTAATTCATATACATATTGTTCGTATTAAATGTTCGTGATACATGGCGTATATTAATTAATTATAAATTTTAAATTTAACGGTAACTTCGTGCATTAATGATCCTAGGGTTATTAAAGCTGGTTTTATAAATCTTCCCCTCTAAAAGAACAATTCGTCCTCGAATTAGAGATACGATAATCTGACAAGATGCTAAACGCTGAAATGACATAAAAGCTGGAAAGACATGTAAGCTGAAATGACGTACCGATTCAGAACTGGAAATGAGGGTAAAAAGTACGGATAGACTCCTCCGTTTCGCACGTGGCTTCCCGCTCGGTATGATCCCTCCAGAGGATTTTAACGAATGGAATCGTCTTTCTCCTCATGACTCGTTCTTGGTGATCGAGAACTTTCTCATGTTCCTCGACATATGATAGATCCTCTCGAATCTGCCCGAATGGATACGTAACCTTATGCAATGGATGGTAGTTGTAACCTCTGAGTAAGGATACATGGAATACATCATGCACATGAGATAGTTGAGGAGGTAAAGTTAGACGATATGATACTTCACCGACACGTTCCAGAATCTTAAACGGTCCGATGAAATGAGGACTGAGCTTGTCCTTGAGTCCAAAACGCTTAACACCACGTGCTGGTGATAATTTAAGGAAAACTGGTCGTCGATATTAAACGATAGATCTCTACGATGTTTATCAGCATGGCTCTTCTGTCAAGCACGAGCTTCCTGTAGCTTCGCCTTGGCGATGACAACCTTCTCATTGGTCACCTCTATCATTTTTGGTCCTTCAAGGATTCGTTCTCCAACTTGATCCCAACATATTGGAGCATGACACTTTCTGCCATAAAGCATCTCAAATGGTGCACACGTAATACTTGCATGCCAACTATTGTTGTAGGCAAACTCTACCAAACAAATATAGTCGTCCCAACTTCCTTACCATTCTAGTGCACAAGCCCGCAACATGTCTTCTAAGGTCTGAATCGTACTCTCCGATTGACCATCAGTCTAAGGATGAAAGGCAGTGCTAAGCTTAAGTTTGGTGCCCCAAGCTTTATGCATACCTTTCCAGAATTTTGACGTGAAACGAGGATCTCTGTCTAATATGATGTCTAAAGGAGTTCCATGTAGTTGTATGATATCCTTAAGGAATATATCTGCCAATTTGCTGACTGAGAAGTCCTTGCGAATTGGAAGAAAAATGAGTTGACTTGGTTAAACGATCAACTATGAGCCATATAGCATCATGTCTGCCCTGAGTAAGCGTAAGTCCGATGACGAAATCCATAGAGATTTTGTCCCACTTCCATGCGGGAATTTCTAACGGTTGCAGTAAACCACTAGCCCGCTGATGCTCAATCTTAACTTGCTGGCAGGTTAGACACATGGATACGAAAGTAGCAACATCCTGCTTCATGACACTTCACCAGAAATGTTGTTTAATTTCATGATACATTTTGGTGGATCCATGATGAATAGAGAATGGAGAGCTGTGAGCTTTTGTGAATAAGGCTTCCCGGAGTGTCTGATCATCCGGAAAACATAGTTTAGTTCCTTGCCATACGAAGCCTTCTTCGTCTACACGAAATTTTGTTTGTCGATCAAGATTCTGAATGATAGCTTAAATCTCACCATCGTCTTCCTGGGCTGCCTTAATTCGATAAATTAAGTCTGGCTCAATTCTCAAATTAGCCCAATATCCATGTTGTACACGTACTAGGAATTCTATGTCTAATCGTTCAAATTCACGTATGGTTTCTTCTTTTACTTTGATGCTATTTATCATATCTGACTTCCTGCTAAGAGCATCTGCCACTACATTCGACTTGCCGGGATGATACTAAAGATTGATGTCATAATCCTTGATTAGTTCCAACCATTTTCTCTGCCTCATGTTAAGTTCCCTCTGAGTGAAAATATACTTGAGACTCTTGTGAACAATGAAGATATCACATGATTCACCATAAAGGTAGTGTCTCCAGATTTTAGGTGCAAAGACTACTGCTGCTAGCTCCACGTCATGTGTAGGATAATTTTCCTCATAAGGTTTTAGTTGACGTGATGTGTATGCAATCACTTTGTCATGTTGCATGAGTACACAACCTAATCCTTTACCTGAAGCATCGTTGTAGATCTGAAATCCACCTGTACCAGATGGGAGAGTAAGAATAGGTGTAGATACTAACCGCTTCTTGAGTTCTTCAAAGCTCTTCTCCCGCTCATCAGTCCAAACGAATTTCTCTCCTTTCCGCATTAACTTGGTCAAATGTGAGGCTAGTCTTGAAAATTTCTCCATGAATCTACGATAATAACCAACTAAGCCTAGGAAACTACGAACCTCAGTTGCAGACGTCGGTCTTGGCCATTTAGTGATAGCTTCAACCTTCGTAGGATCCATAGTAATCCCTTTTGAGGAGACAATGTGGCCTAAGAACGCCACCTTGTTTAGCCAAAATTCACACTTAGAAAATTTGGCATACAACTGTTTCAAACGAAGAATCTGTAGCACAGTACATAGATGTTCTTCATATTCTTCCTTGGATTTAGAGAAGATGAGGATGTCATCGATGAAGACGATAACAAATTTGTCTAAATACTCGTGGAAGACGCGGTTCATAAGGTCCATGAAAACCGCAGGAGCATTAGTGAGTCCGAAAGGCATGACAACAAACTCATAATGGCCATATCTGGTGCGAAAAGCATTCTTGAGAATATCCTACTCTTTCACTCGCAGCTGATGATAACCGGATCTTAGATCAATCTTAGAGAAATGTTTGGCACCCTGAAGTTGGTCAAACAGATCATCGATTCTTGGTAATGGATAACGGTTCCTAATTGTGATCTTATTATACGATAGTCAATGCATAAATGTATACTGCCATCCTTCTTCTTGACGAAAAGTACCGGTGCACCCCATGGTGATACACTCGGTCGGATGAAACCTCGCTTCGGTAATTCCTGCAGCTGATCTTTTAACTCCTTGATCTCAATGGGAGACATGCGATAAGGAGCCTTAGAGATTGGTTGAGCTCCTAGAATGAGCTCGGTGTTAAACTCTACTTTTCGAGTAGGTGGTATACCCAGAAGTTCTTGTGGGAATACATCGGGAAATTATGAAACAACTGGTTGATCTGGGATCGATGGAACTTCAGTAGTGATATCCTGAATTGAAGCTAAGAAACCCTCGCAACCATGAGATAGTAATGCACGAGCTTCTAACGTAGAGATGATTTGTACAGACTTTCCTGGTATAAAACCATTGTGAATGTACTTTGGTGCTTGAACATCACCGAAGATAACCCGATAAGTATGACAATCAATAGTAGCATGATGCTTGGATAACCAATACATGCCTAAGATGAGATCAAACTCGATCATATCCAAATGAAGTGCGTCTACTAGGCGAATCTTATTATCGAATTCTAGTGGAAGATCTCTATACACTTGGGTAATTCGCACAGAGTCTCGCATAGGCGTAGATATACATAAGATATTCTCTAATGGTGTAGGGATTTTATTAATACTAGTGGCATACGTAGAGGATATAACTGAATGAGTAGCACCAGTATCGAATAAAACACACGCAGCATGACCGTTCATAAAGAGGATGCCAGTGATAGTACCTGAGGACTTATTAGCTTGGTCAAGTGTGGTAGTGTAGACACGTCTCGAAGCTGGTGGCTTAGGAAGAGCAGCACTAGAAGTACCAGCAGTGTCTCCCTTCTTGTAGTATTTCAACATGTGTCCTGGTAGTCCACACTTGAAACAGACGCCGACTGACTTACGGCATGTACCGAGATGTCTACGATTACAAGTCGTGCAGATGGGGTAGGTGTAACCTCCCGGAGGTACCTTTGCTACCTGAGAGCCAGATGAAGACGAGTTCCAAAAATAGCAGGTTTCCATATATAGTAACTTTCCAAAAATATTAAGTTTCCTTAAATAGGAAGTTTCTAAAAATAGAAAGTTTCCATAATTAGTAAGTTTCCAAAAATAGAAAGTTTCCATATTTAACATGTTTCTATAAATAGTATTTACCCTATTTAATGTATTACCATAAATAGCATGTTACCATATTTATTATATTTCTATATTTATCGTGTTGCCATAAATAATTCAATAGTTAATTATATGTATATTTTATATCATGTATTATTATATTATAATGTTTAATAATTAATTAATACTTAGCTTATTCTTAATTAATAATATCATGTCATGTTATTCTAAGTTCATTATTAATTAATAATATTACATCATTCATGTTATTAAACTTTATCATAAAAGATATTAATTAATTTAACCTAAGTTTTAATTAATTAAATCCATGTTCATGAATAATTAAATAATTAATTATTATAACCTAAGATTATTTAAATAAATGTACATACATATTTTATCATGATTTTATTTAAATATATAACCTAAGTTTATTTTTAATTAAACCAAAATTAATTAATAACCGAATTAATTAAAACATACATAACATAATTTACATGGTTAAATTCACGTGTTTATGAAAAATGTAAGTTCCCGAGCCCCGACCCGAGACCCGACAACCGAGCACCACAGCCCGAGGGCTGTGGCCTCACTGCAGTGATGCATCCGAGCCACAACCAACTCACTGAGAGCCAAAGACTTCGGCTCGCTGCTGCGCCGAACCAAACAGCCCCTAGCCCAACGTTGGGGTCCCCCTGCCTGCGTCTAGTACCCACCGAGCACCCCAAAGTGGGTCTCGGTTCCCACCGCTAGGCCAAGATCCCCGTTGTGGGTCTTGGTCCTTGTGGCTGCCAATAACAACACCACCACCGCTAACATTTGCTTGTGGCTGGTGGTTCACCCGACACTACCGAGACCTCCATGGTCTCGGTTGGGCTGCGATCGAAACAACAAACACCCTCTAACCAATAATTTTTTTTAGACTTGTTAAATCCATGATTTGATTACGTGTTCTTGAATTATTTTAAATGTTCATACATAATTAAATTAAAAACAAATAAAGAAAAAGGGATTCGAGATACTGAATGCGTGGATTAAATAAAGATGAACACGAACACACTACCCTATCAACAAAGATCAAACCCGAATTATTCCTTGTGTTCTAAGGGTGTCGCAACAAAAGAGAGAGGCAAGGAGAGAGTTAGGGTTTTAATTTATTTTCTGTAAAATATTTTATGAAACCTCTGTAGTTTTATTAAACTAGGATTTGTTAATGGGTATGGGCCAAAGCCCGGTTTCTCCCTTCCTTTCTTTCTAGCCGACGCCAAACACACCCCCTTATAGTTTTATATTTGTTTTTCTTGCTTAACAATTATCGTGTTTATTTATCGGGTTTTATTTCTTGAACGTTTTCTTAATACCGTACGTACATACTTATCGTATATCAATATTCGTGTTTACATACATAATACTTATGATAATTAATTAATAGACATATTGTTCGTATTAAATGTTCGTGATACATGACGTATATTAACTGATTATAAATTTTAAATTTAACAGTAACTTCGTGCATTTAATGATCTTAGGATTATTAAAGCGGGTTTTAAAGTAACAATACTTCCACATTAATACACTTTATAGACAACAAAAAATTAGAAAGAACGTGATAGTGTGATACCAACCTAACCTGCACATAAAAATCCCTGTTTAACATGTTATATGTTACCCAAAACCGGGTGACCCTCCTATTTTGTCAAATTTAGTTATTTACCATCACAAAATTCTTGGCATTGGAATACTGATAGTACAAGTGTTTCCATTAGCATAGCATAAATCGACATTTGAACTAACCTAGAAGCTTTTGTGAACCCACGTAACCAAGGGTTCTTTCTTTTCCCATTAGCAGTCTTCTCAGAAGGTGATAAATCTTCCACTAGAACTTTTGCTCGTCCTTTCTCTAGTATATCAGCAAGCTCGTTTAACAAGAAGTTCAAAAACTCATGTGCATCCTACACAACATTCAAAGGAGAATCAATATCAGCAATTGGAATTACTACAAAATACAAGTAGCAACATAGAAAACGCAACTTATTAGCATTGGCGTTATAAAGAGGATTTGTTACTTCCTGTCATATCATTTCAATAAGTATATCAAAGTATCTTTATATTGTACAGTTATCATAACCAGTGTCAAACAAAATGATGAAAACTGGGGACCAAAACAGGCGAGAGTAATTATTGGTATGTATATATACACACGCAACCAAACTCTGAATGTACCAAAGCAAAGTAGCAGGTATCAAACATAAATATTCTTATAAAACAAAGGTACGCCAAATAATGTGAACACCTTGATTCAATAACAGCAAATTCATGTAAAGAGTCTAACAAAATAAAATCTATATTATTTTAAAACAAAGGTATAGTGCACTAACCTTGAACCATTTCCACCTCTCATCTAATTCATTATCCGGAACGGGCACGGGTGTTTTGTAAAACTCTTTATGTAGTCAACATATCGCATTTAACACTAACTTGAAATACCGACTAATTGTTTTACCTGACCTTTGGAACCTATTAACTATTATACGATTTTTCTCATTATGTGCAAGCGTGTGCAAGAACATAGAAACTTGTTTATCGACTTTCATGTGTTTACTACAACTTAACCCTCCTCTAGTTTCAATAATCTCACATAATATCGTAAACACGAACCTATTCATGCTTACATTTACTACACTCGTAGTGTCACTTTCATAAACAATCCTTCACATATTTTGACATAGATTGTAATAACTTGTAAAATATTTCTTTCGCAATGTTCTAGACTCAATAATATGATTCATTCCAACACCACATAACATAAACCAACGCATCACAAACATCATTGTATGAGCTGCTCCTAAGGTGGCCATCATTGTCGCCTTTCTACTTTTGACTCTCCGTTGGGACAAAGATGTTATCACCATCTACAAATCATGTTACTTTAGAAACAGTATACGCAAGAATGCATTTTTAGTCTAAATAACGTGTGTTTATATTGGTCATCAGAGTGTGATAAATTAAATGCTAACAAGATGACAATGGTAAATAAAATCACACATTCAAAACAAGTTTGGTAACAATACATTTAATTAAACAAATTATAAACAACAATTTTTCAGGAATTGGTGAAAAATTATTTTTAATTAAACAATAGATTATAAACTTATGCAAAATGCATTGTTTTATTGATTTAAGCCATTAAGCACAATCGTTTTAATTAAATAACAAACTATTATCCACACAACCATTTCAGTGATTTAAGCTAAAATAACATGAGAACTAGTAAAAAGCTTGAAAAGAAGTATACTAACATTTACCTTAGTTAGGATGAAGAACAAAGTGACAGATTGAGATTCAGAAGTGATGTAGGGTTTAGAAAAAGCCTTCAGTTAAATAATGTGATTTGTATGTGTTATGATCACAAAAGATCCCTCTTTTCTTGTGACATCCTCAATCACCGAGAATGATTCGGGAGAATAATATACATTAAAATGTTGGATTCCCCTAATTCTTGACTTTTTTAGAAGAATCATATTTAGGGAAAAAGAATCACTTTTTAATCTCATCTTTCCATTCTCTTTTGCAACAAACGGGAGATGTTATTCTCTGTCCTTTTTTACCATTCCAATCCACCCTACCAAACATCCCAACATGATAAAGAATGTTGAATTCACCAACATTTTTTGCTCTTCCATTTTCGTTCCATTTTACTCTAACTTGCAACAACATACTTTTAAAACAAATACTTTTATATGTTACATATTTTAAATGTACTACTTGCAAACTTTTTATTTTCTCCACATTTAATTTAATAGTAATATGCAAGCACTAAAGCTAAATCATCTTTTAAGCAGAGAAACTAATAAGATCATTGGCAATCACTTTTAAGCTATAAAGTTTTATAAGCATTTGATAGTTAGTAATCAAAGTTCAATTCTATTCATTGTGTCTTAACAATATAAGTTAGTTTTCGTATAACTTATATTGTTCGTAGCTTTTGTTTTTATTGTAGTTGGTTGTATTTAAGTCGAGCCGAGCCGCTGAGCCGGTTATAATACGCACAACACATATACATTATAGAATTGACAAACAAAATGATATTAACAACAATCTACATATATGGAAGTTTTAAAAAGCTGAGAGAATAATTCATGTAGAAAAAATGTACAGCACAATAAAAAGTAAGGTGTTGTTTGTTTGTTAAGAGGCTCTGAATCTGAATCAGATTCGCACATCTAAATCTGAATTTGAGGCGTGAATCAAATAATATTGTTTGTTTTTTTAAACGCTTGAATGTTAGATGTTGTGTGTCTTTAATAATGATGAAAAACCCCAATAAATATACCTAACCGGATATTTTTAACCCACTAATACACAAAGAAAAAACTAATACTACTATCGTTTGCACAACAAAAACTACGAACATACAAAAGCTACAAACATTTATATACTTCTATTACTAAATGGATGCCAGCCTACCATTGACACAATCTTTAATATATTGAAGATAGTACTTGGAAGTTTGGATATGTACTCATTTCATAATTTACGAAGTTGTTCACCCCACCACTCGTTAATTACTACTCTACCGGCAAGCCTTATCTCAAATGAGAAAATATTGAAGCCCTTAAAACCTAATTGCAAACAATTTTTCACTCTTTTTTTTGATAAAATCTGCCAATTCATAGAAGAAACCAAATTGCATACAATCTGTCATTCATAGAATTGACAAGACTCGAGGAGGTCGAAAAATTGTTCTTCCATGAATGTTTTCATTTTGTATCTTTAAAAGGTTCAGAGGTGTTAAGAGTGACCATTCAAGTCTAATCTATGAAGATGATCTACCCTCTGTCTGCATCTGAACCAAGGAAAAAACAAACCCACTTTTTGGTGTTTACCTCTGACCGATTCAGAGGATGGGACCATCCTGTTAAGAGATTTTTAAGAAAAACAAACACCACCTAAGATATACACTTACATCATGAGGAAATAGTAGAATCGTGACTTTTGAGACGATACTCGTCATCTGTCAATAAGATGAGCTTGACTTTTTTTTACTTGGAGAAGTAATGCATATCACAATTGAAGGTTATAACATACAAAAAGAAGGTTAACAATAAGTTAAATTCACCGTATCTCCGACTGAAAAAAACCGTTAAGGTGAGAGGTACAATTGTTCATCCACAATTTCAAATAGATGGACAATTCTAACAATGTAATGAGGCTCACCTTCTTCATCCTACAAAATCAAATAAACCATATATCAAAATGAATTTTATGACCAAGATTTAATCTTAAGGTTTTAAGTTTAGATTGATTAGTACTTACATGATTTAAAGTGGTAAATTATGTTATTCTTGATAAATTGTTATTAATTGGATTATGGGCTAAAGATGAAAATTTATGGGTTTGATTTTCTTGATTTGGTTGTTAACTTTGGTTAGCGAAGTGAGTTATGTATGTGTTTTTTGGGTAAAAGTGATAGAGTCTCGCAAACAATATGATATAAAAATATAAAATAATGATTATAAAAATATTAAAAATGCTAAAAAAATCATAATTTTTATATTTTTAATACTTTATAAAAATAAAATAAAAAACTTCTTATTGAAAAACCAATTTTGTAGTTAATTACAAATTGTCGTTAGTATAAAAGACTAACATTGAAATAATGTAAGTAACGACCGTTAATTTAACCTTTTAAAATAGGTCAAGTAGGTTACCGTTGCACAACAATGACAGATTTTAAAAGATTATTTTTTTAAATAGATGACTACACATAAAAAATGATAAGGTGGCTACATAGTTATAATTAAGTTCTCAAAGTCGTTAACAAATCTTATTATTCAATAATTAAAGAACCCATTAGATGTTAACTTGTTAACTAAATGTTTTCATGAAGCCATGGAGAAGTATAAATTTTCTTTGAGTGAAGTTAAAAAGAATTGTTTAAGGGGCCATTATTTTACGTGTTAAAAATATAAGTATTTTACGATTGAATTTTTTTATTTTTTTATCAAATTCAACAAAAAATGAAACAACAAAACACATTCTAGTTTTAGAAAGTTCATTTCGTGAAAGCCAAAATTCGTCACAACCAGATAAGCATTGTCGTAAGTCAGGGTTGGGCCTTGTTCATCTACTAATAATACAATCAAATTGCTCATGTTATAAATCTTAAACCTTAAATAAGTTTTTTTTATATAATACTTGATAAGAAATATATTAATAAAATTAGGTTTAAAAACTAATTCATTTATATAGTTTCTATCAAGTAATATATAACACAAAAATAAAGTTGAAATTAAAGAAAAAAGACTCAAAATTCAAACATGGACACTTATTTTAGAAGTGAAGGAGTACTATTTACGAAGAGGATAATATGATAATATTTAGAAAGATGTGATAAGTGATTATTATTACTATCGTCTCAAAAAAAAAATAAACAAAAGACTTTGTTTCGCTACAAAAGAGATGAAAAAAAGTTAAAAGAAGTTATTTGAAGTTTGTATTCAAGTTTACGAATATGTGGAGCAACTCTGGCAGACCAGCGGTCGGAATAGATTTAGGTACGACGTACTCGAGTTTAGGAATATGGTTGAACAATCACGTTGAGATCATAGCTAATGATCATGGCAACAGTGTTGGTGTTTACTTCGTCCAACCAGGGTATAGATAATCAATCCTAGTTACGTACCAAAACAATGGTCACCGGATATCACTTGGAATCGTGTAATCACTTTCCAAAGTAAATTATTCGACCCTAATGCCTGGGTATCACGAATACCTACTTGGGATAAGACCAAATGCTGTTAATGATTTAGGCACAAATCACTAACCCTTTTTACTGTTATGTATTTATGTTTCTGTGTATCTCATGCAATGTTGTAATCACCTATTTATAGGTAGTGTACTCAACTTCTGGTCAATGGTATTAAGAGAAATTAACGGCCAATTAATCCTCTTAATATGCTCCATAATTCCAGGTCAAAGTGGTTACAAGACCAATTAAACGTGGTCTTTAAAACACTTGAATTGGTCAAATATCGTTACAAGCATACTTGTTCAGCTCAAGCGTCAGTCTATCCTTCAGTCTCACTGAAGCATCAGCAAACCCTAAAGGGTGTTCCTGCTGAAGCTTTCAGTACTGAAGAAGACTTGCTGATGAGTAAATACTGAAGACATGTCTTCAGTGAAATACTCCCTGATGAATACCTTCAATCCAGAGTTCAACTCACTTAAGATCATCAGCAATGCTGAACAACTTTAACCACAATATGAGTCAGGGTGTTCAGGGACTTATGGGTGTACACTCCGTACCTCCTTACCCAATCACCGGTATGAACTGACCCACAATTGAACTATATTTCCAACAATCCTCCTCAATATAGTACAATTCCTTTTGCATGAAAATTAACATTAACAAAACCAGTGCATCAATGAAAATATCCTAAGGATTGAATTTCCATCTTAGTACAATACTTTAAACATTCGAGAATCGGGGTGTTCTAAGAATTGAACCCTTCAACTACTTTGAATACCTGAAGATAGAGTACACACAAGTTTTCAAATCCATAACAACTCCTGACACTACGACCCATGTGTTCATATCCAAATTCATAAATGTTGTAAGAGCCAAGTCCATGCTCCCTGAGGCGGCGAAACCTCAACATTTATATAGGTGGTTCCTCTTTAGTTCATGCTCCTGCTTAAGCACTTTTTCAAATACATTAACCATTGAGAAGTTTATAACTTCATCCTCCTTCAGCAGGTACAAGCACATCCTTGGGATGATATACATATGCTTCAGTCCCCTGAATGTTCAGCTTTCCACATTGAACTCAGCTCCCAAGTTTCCTCAGGAGGGAGTTGGGTGTCCTAGCATTCAGTGACTAGAGTGGACTTTTAAACCCATCCTTTTACCAGACTTTATAACCAAGTCCCTAGTCAATCCATTCGTCAAGTGATCAGCTAAGTTTTGTTGAGACCTCACAAACTCTATTGAAATCACCCCATTCGTGATCAGTTCACGAATCATGCTATGTCTAACACCTAGGTGTCTAGACTTACCATTGTACATCTGGCTATATGCCTTAGCCAATGTAGTTGCACTATCACAATGGATAGAAATGGGTGCCATAGGTTTGACCCACAATGGAATCTCAAGAAGCAAGTTTCTCAACCATTCAGCTTCTTTACCAGCAACTGCTAGAGCCACAAACTCATATTCCATGGTAGAACCAGTAATGCAAGTTTGCTTCTTGGATGCCCAAGAAATTGCACCACCACCAAGTAGGAATAACCAGCCACTGGTGGATGAATTATCCTTAGTATTGCTGATCCAACATGCATCAGTGTAACCTTCCAACACTGAAGGATATCTAGTATAAGACAAACAATAATCCATTATTCCTTTCAAATACTTCAGTACCCTCTGAATTTCTTGCCAATGTTGAGTACTAGGATTACTAGTGTACCTACTCAGTTTACCCACACCGAATGCAATACCAGGCCTGGTACAAGTCATTGCATACATCAAGCAACCAATAACCCTAGAATACTCAAGCTGGGAGATAGCCTTACCATTGTTAGGCATCAGTTTCTCACTTGTATCCATAGGAGTACTCACTGGAGTACAATCAAAGTGATTGAATTTCTTTAGTACCTTCTCAATATAATGAGACTTAGAAATTACAATACCATCACTTTCATGTTTGATCCTTATGCCAAGGATAACATCAGTCTCCCCCATGTCTTTCATGGAGAACTTTGATGACAAAAAATCTTTCGTCGGGTTGACCTGAACTTGGTTAGTACCAAAGATTAGCATGTCATCAACATATAGGCAAATGATGACTCCTTTACCAGATTCATCAAATTTGCTATATACACATTTGTCAGCTTGGTTAAGTGAATAACCATTAGACAAAACTACTTCATCAAATTTCTGGTGCCATTGCTTAGGTACCTACTTCAGTCCATATAAGGACTTAATCAGTTTACACACCTTGCCTTCATGACCAGGCATGATGAAACCAATAGGTTGGTTCATATAAACCTCCTCATCCAAATCACCATTCAAGAATGTTGTCTTCACATCCATCTGATGAATAATCAGATTGTGAATACTTGTTAGAGTAATCAACATTCTTATGGTACTGATACGTGCTACTGGAGCATAGATATCAAAATAGTCTATCCTAGACTTTTGTTTAAAGCCTTGAATGACTAGCCTTGCCTTGAACTTTTCAACAGTTCCATTTACCTTCATTTTCCTTTTGAAAATCCATTTGTTACCAAGTGGATTGCAACCAGGAGGTAGATCAACCAACACCCAAGTGTTGTTGCCCATGATGGAATCCATCTCATCATTTATTGCTTCTTTCCAGAAAGCAACATCTTGGGACTTCATTGCTTCATCAAATGTTTTGGGATCATCCTCAACATTAAAGCAATATGAGTATTGATCAGAGACCTCATACCTTGTTCCTTCAACCAAGTATAGTTGAAACTCAGGCCTAAAATTTCTTGGAGTCCTATGCCTTGTGCTTTTTCTAAGCTCAGGCTCAGGTTGCTGAACCACAACCTCATCAGTGACCCTTTCAGGTTCCACTGAAGCACCAATGTCCTTAGCTCCAGCAGGAGTCCTGAGGCTTGGTCTAGGGACTGATGAGAACCTAGTCTCATCAAAGTTTGCATCCCTCGATTCAATGATTGAATTTATTGAAACTGAATCATTAGGTTCAATAACATAGAACCTATACGCGTTGGAATGCTCAACATATCCAACAAAGATGCATTCAATGCCTCTTTCACCCAAGG
This sequence comes from Glebionis coronaria, assembly GCA_025667525.1. Taxonomy (NCBI): domain Eukaryota; kingdom Viridiplantae; phylum Streptophyta; class Magnoliopsida; order Asterales; family Asteraceae; genus Glebionis; species Glebionis coronaria. The sequence continues at coordinate 490,862,909 of CM046878.1, forward strand.
TTTTCACCTTTGGATCAGGGAGTCTTACAACAGCCCTACAACCCCAAACCTTGAGATAGTTCAAGTTTGGTTTCCTTTTAGTCCAGAGTTCATAAGGGGTAATTCTGTTCCTTTTGTTTGGAACCCTATTTGATAAATAGCAAGCTGTTAACATAGCTTCACCCCAAAACCCTTGACTCAATCCTGAATAGGATAACATGGAGTTAACCATTTCTTTCAGTACTCTATTTTTCCTTTCAGATATACCATTTTGCTGAGGGGTATAGGGAGAAGTTGTTTCATGGATAATACCAACAGACTGAAAATACTGAGCATCCATGTACTCGCCTCCCTTATCAGTCCTTAATCTTTTGATTTGGACTCCTTGTTGTAATTTAACTTCAGTTTTAAATGCTTTAAATTTATCTAATGCTTCATCCTTAGTATGTAATAAATAAACATAACAAAACCTTGAAGCATCATCAGTAAATGTTACCAAGTATTTCGTATTCCCTAATGAGGGAGTAGCATGCAAATCACATAAATCACTATGGATTAGCTCCAAAACTTTAGTTTCACGTTTTACATTTTGAAATGGTTTCTTAGTTATTTTGTTCAGCATACAAGTCTGACACTTTTCAGTGTCCATGTCAAATACTGGGATTAACCCATCCTTAGACATATTTTGCATCCTCTTATAGTGGACATGGCCCAACCTAGCATGCCATAGTGATGAATCCTTCAGTTTACTGGTGGACACTGAGGCTGAACAAATATTTTCACTACCAGCACTAACTGAGTTAATACTGGTGGTTGTTTCAATATTAAGCCTGAACATTTGATTACTCAAATAACCAAAACCAATAAACACACCATGTTTGGATAAAACAAATTTATTAGATTCAATCACTTGTTTATAACCACAATTATTCAAAATACTACTAGAAACCAAATTCTTCCTAATATTAGGAACATGCAAAACATTAAACAAGATAACAATCTTTCCAGAACTAAACTTAAGATCTACACAACCACGTCCATGTACTAGGGCTGTTGACTCATTTCCCATGTGAAGAATAGATCCATCATTCAGTGACTCATAAGTCTTGAACCAGCATCTATCTTTACACACATGTACTGTTGCTCCAGAGTCAACACACCACGCAACATCATCATCCTGCACAAAATAAGCTTCAGATACATATGTAACATAATAAATCTGGAGAGATTCATTAAACATATTCTGACCTTTCAGTGTTGTGTTGTTAGAACCAATCACTGAACCTTTTGTGCCTTATCCACTAGCTTTGCTGCTAGTATCAACACATTTGTAATCCCTTTTGAAGTGTCCAGGTTTCCCACACTTCCAACAAGCCACTGATGACTTCTTGTTAGGATTAGCTTTGGTGTTATCCTGATGCTTACGTTTGCCCTTGTTGTCATTGTACCTGATGGAGTTGTTATGCTCCACCATATTGACAACTGATGAACCAACAACATTGTTGCTCTTTGGCTTGTCACTTTCATGCACTCTGAGGGATTCTTCAATGCACAAATGACTGCCCAACTCAACAAGAGTTAATTTCTCCTTCTTATGTTTGAAGGTATGCTTGAAATCTTTCCAAGAAGGAGGTAATTTGTCAATGACACAATAGACCTGAATGGTCTCATCCATGTTCATTTTATGTTGTGTAAATCTACCAAGTATTCCAAGAAGTTCATTGTATTGTGCCATGACTGGTCTTGAATCAGTCATTTTGTAATTTGTGAAATCACTCACAAGGAACTTCTTACTTGATGCATCCTCAGCCATATATTTGGCTTCCAAGGAATCTCATAGTTCTTTACCAGATTTAGAATTTTGGTAAATATCAAATAAGGAATCAGACATACCATTGAGAATAATACCACGACACACATAGTCGTCATTCTCCCATTTGCTCCTTTTCCTCAGTTCCTCCAAAGTAGCATCATCACCACCATCAGGAATGGGAGTTGTCAGCACGTACACCACGCTCATGGTAGAAAGAAGAAAGTGCATCTTGTTTTGCCATCTTCTGAAATCCACCCCTTCAAACTTATCCAGCTTGGAGAAGTTAGCCACCATATGCTTCATAGCAGCCGCCATTGATTATCACAAAATAATTTACTTTGATTGTTGGTGTTTACTTCGTGTCAACCAGGGTATAGATAATCAATCCTAGCTACGTACCAAAACAATGGTTACCGGATATCACTTGGAATCGTGTAATCACTTTCCAAAGTAAATTATTCGACCCTAATGCCAGGGTATCACGAATACCTACTTGGGATAAGACCAAATGTTTTTAATGATTTAGGCACAAATCACTAACCCTTTTTGCTGTTATGTGTTTATGTTTCTGTGTATCTCATGCAATGTTGTAATCACCTATTTATAGGTAGTGTACTCAACTTCTGGTCAATGGTATTAAGAGAAATTAACGGCCAATTAATCCTCTTAATATGCTCCATAATTCCAGGTCAAAGTGGTTACAAGACCAATCAAACGTGGTCTTTAAAACACTTGAATTGGTCAAATACCGTTACAAGCATACTTGTTCAGCTCCAGCGTCAGTCTATCCTTCAGTCCCACTGAAGCATCAGCAAACCCTAAAGGGTGTTCCTGCTGAAGCTTTCAGTACTAAAGAAGACTTGCTGATGAGTAAATACTGAAGACATGTCTTCAGTGAAATACTCCATGAAGAATACCTTCAGTCCAGAGTTCAACTCACTGAAGATCATCATCAATGCTGAACAACTTTAACCACAATATGAGTTAGGGTATTCAGAGACTTATGGGTGTACACTCCGTACCTCCTTACCCAATCACCAGTATGAACTGACCCACAATTGAACTATATTTCCAACAAACAGAACTACACCGTCTTATGTAGCGTTCACAGATACGGAATGTTTCATCGGTGATGCTGCCAAGAATCGAGTGTCCATGAATCCTGTCAACACAGTTTATGCTAAGTTTTCTTTGCATGTAATCTGTTTTACATTTATTTATGTAGTAATGTATTAAGTGAATTGTTTTTATAATCAAGATTTCGTTATTATGTACTAAGAACAACCCTTTCTATATAAATGCAGATGCAAAGCGATTAATCGGCAGAAGGTTTAATGATCCGTTGGTCCAAAGTGACATGAAGCTTATCTTGGAACCACAATAAAAAAAGAACCTGTTGTGACTGTTCCTGCTCGCTTCAACGAATCACAACGCCAAGCTACTATGGATTCTGGTGCAATTGCTGATCTAAATGTGTGGCGTATTGTCAGTGAGCCTGTAGGAGAAGCCATGGCATATGGTATCAACAAGAAGGGGACATAAACGGGAGATAGAAATGTGCTTTTTTTTGCCTTGGTGGGTGGTACTTTTGATGTTTCACTTGTTGCAATTGGAGATGATTTATTTGAAGTTAGGGCTGCAGCTTGTGCTAATCATTTGGGTGGCGAGGACTTCGACATCAGTGGAGACCCGATAGCTCTTAGACGATTGGGCAACACATGTGAAAGAGCAAAGAGGGGTCTTTCATCTACCACTGAAACAACAATCGAGGTTGATTATTTCTTTGAGGGTATTGATTTCAATTCAACAATCACCCGTTCACAATTTAAGGAGCTCAACATAGATCTTTTTAGTAAATGTATGCAGCTTGTGGAAAAGTGTTTAAAAGATGCTAATATGAACATAAACTCTGTCTATGATGTCGTTCTTGTAAGTGGATCAACCCGAATCCCAAAAGTACAACAACTGTTACAAGATTTCTTTAATGGGAAAAAAGCTATGCAAAAGCATCAACCCTGATGAAGCTGTTGCTTATGGTGCTTGTATTGAAGCTGCTAGGGGTTGATCTTTTGGCACTGGACGTCACTCCGTTATCTATTGGTTTGGAAACTGCTGGCGGGGTCATGACTGTTATAATTCGAAGAAACAGAACACCCGCAAGGAAATGTCTTTCACAACCCATTTCGACAATAAGCCTGGTATTTTAATACAAGTTTGCGAAGGGGAAGGTACAAGAACAAAAGACAATAAGTTGTTAGGAAAAACTGAATTGTCGGGAATTCAACCAGCGCCTCGAGGTGTTCCTCTTATCAGTGTTCATTTTGATTTGTATCCAAATGGTTTCTTGGAAGTTTTCGATAGGTCCAAATGTTCTGATTTGAATCAAAATCGCAAAGGAAGGTTGCCGAAGGTGGATATTGAGAAGTCAGGTCTGGAAGTTGAGATATACAACGAATACAAATCGCAATGGCTGTCAAAGCTGTGAAATGGTTGGGTTTAAAGCTGTTGGTATGTAACCCGATAATGTATATTGTTTTCTTTCCGTGTGCATTTTCTGTTAGTTTTCAAGAACCATGACATGAAGAACCACATGCAGGTAGATATAACGACATCAAAACATAACAATGCATGCAAGGGCACAATACTATACAAAACAAAGAAAACTTTTAAAATCCATATGGTTATAGTGCCAAATTGTACAACTGATGCAACAAATTACCTCAGGAAGAGTAGAACATACACACGAGGTAACCATTCGGGTTTGGTCCGCGAGTTGGGTGATTAAACGGGTAGATTTTGGTAACCATTCGGTTTGGGTTGGCTTGATTCAAAAGTGCTTATTTCATGTTTATTTGCTTGACTATAGGAAATTTTATGGATTATTTTAACCTGAATGACCAGTTCGACCCATTTGATCCAAATCTCTACATTCCTCAAAGTTTCTGCTGTTTCCCAGTACTGCCATAACTATAGGGGAGAAGTGATAACTAGTTAACTTACCAATCTTATATGTTTTGACTGAAAACAACTTTGGGCATGCTGGGGCTGTAACTCTTGTAAGTTGGATATACAGTTAGTTATTGCTACCACATCTTGTGACATATCAATTTTCTTATGCAGAAATAATGGGCAATAAAACAACTTTAAGGTGGAATATGTCTTGTAAGTATTTCATCAGTTCCAAAGAATTATACGTTCTTATGATCAGAACTATTGTAGCAAAGTAGAACATCCAAGCTATAATATCTATTCAGTAGATAGCTGAAAGGAAAAAATATAAACATGTTTACCAATCAGATACGTATTGTGTATTCCCTTATCTCAGTACTTTGCATCTGCGATTCCAGTGCCTGTAATCTGAAAAATGTGCCTTATAGATGGCCGGTAAGTATATTGCTTCAGTTTCTGGGAGATTAGGTGCATCAAAGACTTTGCATACGCGCTGTTCCCCCTTTGCCTTCCTAAACGCGAAACGCGGCCGAGTCAGCGTTTCCTGTGACTATGCTTCTTAATATAGTTTTACTAGTCATATTTGAAATTTGGTCAGTGTTGATGGCGTAACTCAATCGCTTTGTATGTAATTGTTTACAGAAAGGAGAGAAAAGCTGCAAAAGTGAAGAAGATGCAAAAACTTCACTTAAGAAACAAAAATTGCATTTTTGTTTCTTCGGTGAAGTTTTTTTTGCAGCTGTTCTCCCGGTTCTGTAAACAATTACATCTTGAGTTAACTAACTTCTAACAATTAAACAAATCTTAATAATGTCCGGTATAAAAGTGAGCTAGAATCACATACTCCAGCCTTCTTGGCTTCTCCCCATCATCAGCCTTCTTACATACTAATATAGCTAATATTTGATATTGATTGCGAGCAAAAGGGATTGGAGGAAGGGAGGTCAGTGTAATATATTTGGGCTTCTATCACTCTTAGAAGAGGCTAAGAGACTTATCTGAATACTGGAAAATGGGACAACAGATGAAAGTGATCCTGATTTTTGCGTAGATGTTGGGAGCATTGGTAATGTTGCGAGGTTTATTAACCACATATGTGACCCAAACATATTTGTTCAGTGTGTTCTAAGCTCACACAATGATCTAAAACAAGCACGCATATTTATTGTTACAGCTGAAAACATACCCCCAAATCAGGTGAATCTTTGTTCTTTCAGTGGTGATACTTGGTTTTAAGGTTTGGGCTGAAGCTAATGATGGAAATCTCTTGTTTGCTTTTTTGAATCAGGAACTGACTTATGACTACGGGTATGAACTCGATAGTGTTGTAGACAAAATCGGCATGGTGAAGACGCTAACATGCCACTGAGATCAAAATGTCATGGGATGTTAACGTATTCGCATGACATTCTCGTCTACAACACTATCAAGGGCATACCCGTAGTCATCATTAGTTCCTGATTCAAAACAATAGACAAAGAAATTTCTATCATTAGGACAAACCTTAAAACCAAATATCGCCATTGAAAGAACAAACATTCACCTGCTTTGGGATATGTGTTCAGCTGCAACCAGAACTATGTGGGCAAGTTTTAGATCACGGTGATAGCTTAAAACGCACTGAGCAAGTAGGTTTGGGTCACAACTGTGGTTAATAAATTTGAGGTGTGGTAGAACAATCAGAAAGACCAAACACATATCTAGCGAACTGAACAAATAGTTGAATAGGAAAACTAACCAGTAATAGTGGCATCATCAATTGTATTGCTAACAGAGTAAAAGATATCATACCTATGTACAAGTCATATTAGAATGCTTTGAATCCTTTTTTTTACTTGCATGACCTCGTATAACAGGTATAGATTGATCCATAAAAGTTCTGCAACAAAAAGAGAAAGTGTAACAACAGGTGGATCGAAATGGAAAAATATATATATTTCTTAGAAGATGAACTGAACTTTAAAGCCATATTACCAGTTTAAGCTCTTGATTTTTAAATTGATGTTTAATACTATCGTGTAATACCATTCCTTGGGGATTTCAATTCGCGATATTCAGAGAACTATTTCCTAAGTATAGAATAAAACCAGTGATTCAGTTGCTAAATATTAGTGACCAGAAAATGACTGAAACTAATAATCAAAACTATTAACCAAATACACTTCCACACATAACTCGTACCAACTTTTTGTAATCTTTTCCCATATAATGGATACCAATAATCCAGTGAGAATGAAGACCTACACCAACCATTTCAGCTCTTGAACAGAACTGATGACCAACGTCAATACCTGAAAAATAAGAGCAGACGTTAATCTACAACCATAAAGCTAGATCAAATCGATTTCAACGCCATTTTTATTTTATTTTTTGTGAGTTTGCTAATCATCACATAAAGCAAGCCACAAGTTTGTATTTTTTAAAGAAATCAACAATAATACACCTACCAGGCAAGTTGCCGATTCTTTTTTCACGGTACAAAAGTTGTTTATGATTCCTCATCTGCATTATATAAAGTGATGGAAACAATAAAACAGGAGTAGTAACTAACATCAAATTTTAGGCTATGTATACAAAGATAAGGGAAGATAGAGGTATGTACCTTATAACATCCTAAGGATCAACTTGTTTCTTATCAGCTCCACAATCTTTCTTTTTCTTGGCTTCATCATGCACGCATCAATATAAATTCATTAGTACGTGTTTAGAATAATATATTCATGCATGTTTAATACTAGTAATAAAATAATGTTCAAGTGTTTGTAGATAGAAAACTAGTACCTGAACAAAGTGAAATGACTGCTTATTGTAGTAGGTTCTAAGCGTTTCATTGATGTTTTCAATATCTTTAGCGGACTGAGGCACATATGGAGTACTAATAATAAGGTCTTTTCGCTTCGGGTACACAGGAACTGGTGCGTCTCTTAAGATCAGTAACAACATCATTCGTGGATCGCCCAAACTGTTCGGTAACGGTGACTTGTAATTCACTGAATTACAAGTGACTCTTACCGAACAGTTTGGGTAATCCATGAAAGATGTTGTTACGGATCTTAAGAGACGCACTAGCTCGCGTGAACCCGAAGCGAAAAGACCTTATTAGCTCCCATCACATGGCCCCCCACAAACAACAACAAGAAGATGAATCAGAACAAGAAGAAGATTAAACATCAAATGATGTTTAACAAAACAAAGAAATAGTGGCTAATGTTGTAGTGCATCTTCAAAACAAACAAAGAAAATATAAATGATCGACAAACTAGTTGTAGGAATATATGCTGTAAACCTATTCTTAACAATTACATAAAGAAACAAATTAAAATGAAGAACTAACCTGGTGATCGAATGATAATATAGTTATCGAATGAATTAAACGAAAGGAAAAAGGTGTTTCTTGGGGTTATGTAGGCTTTTTTGCAAAGTAACCTTATATCAGGCCATAGGTGGAAAATTAAAAAGAAGCCAAAACCACATAAGTTCATAATCCCACAAATAAGTACTAGCCGGGTACCCGCGCAATGCGGCGGCGGGTACCCGATGACAAATTTTACGGCGAACCAATAATTTTACGAATAGATGACAACTTTTAATAATAATAACTATAAGGAGTCTCACAACACAAAGTGAGACATTTATCAAAAGGTTAAACTAATAGTAACTCAAAAAGGTGGCTAGAATCTTTAAGTAGTATAACAATTTTTCTTATGTTGGGTTGAGTCCGTGCAGGGCAACTTCAAAGTTGTGTTGAGAGCAACTTTGTAAAAGCCCAATAATAAAAACGGATACAAGAAAGCAAATGAAAAGGCACGCAAAAGACAATGATAAAATAAATTTACAATCTTTCGAATGAAAAAAATGAAAGTATTATTCAATACCAACTACACCTATTTTGTATTTAAAGGCAAATCATAGAAAAAAAATGAATGACTCTCATTCTTCTCCAACTTTTAAACTACATTAAATCATTAACTAAAATAATAAAATATCATAATACAATAGTGACCAAACATAGAATATGATAATACATACTCGCCGTTCAAAAAAAAAGAATATGATAATACATACGGGCTAACAAAATATTGTTTTCTTGTTGCTTTCCTCTTTCTTTTAAAGAGTGAACCCAAATCCATCAAACCCGTCTGAGACAACCCAAGTTCATAGAACATATCTTAGATTTATGGTGATAGTGGCGATGGACAACCATCCAAATAATCAAAGATGAAACCAAAACGAACAACTTTCTTGGTCTCATACCACCAAAACTTTGTGACAGGTAATAATAGATAAAAAAGCAGAAAAATCCCACCGAAATAAAAAACACCAACAAACACACTCAAACTTAAACACTTGATTAGCGATATATGTGACGGTGTTGCTGGCGGATCCCGATGGTGGTGGAGGCGACGGTTAGGTGATGTTATGCCAAAGAAATGAATATGTTCTATGTTTCTGTCTTGTTTGATTTGTTTTTCATTTTAGGGGTAACTATATATAGTTGGTGTCTAATTTTAATATTTGGGTTGTTATAATTATTTATTTAATTTTCATTAAATTAGAATTGTCGTTATGATGAAATAGTACGTTACAAATTATTACAACTTTATATAATAAAGGATATATAATTTTCTTAAATGTGTATTTGTTACGGAGGTTACATTTTTAGAAATTGTGATGCATTTAGTGAATAGCTACGGACGGTTACATTGTATTTATAAGAAAATTACGTTTTGCTTTCTAGGTTGACTATTTTTAAACAAACTTGACTCAATTGTTAAAACTTCTTTTTTTAGCAATGTTTGAGGCTTAATTTTTTTAAGACTTTTAAAAATAAAAAGTGCTAAATGTTTTATAAAGTAGTATAGATAGATAAACAAACACCCACCCTAATACTCAAAATAAGGAGGGTCAGTATAGTTTTACTAGTCATATTTGATATTTGGTCCGTGAAATTATTTACAGGAGGAGACGAGGTGCAAGAATGCTGATGATGAGAAGCCAAAGAAGCCAAATATTAAAGCTAAGGTTAGGATTTTGATTTTCCCACTTTTACACCAGACCTTATTAAGATTTGTTTAATCATTAGAAGTTAGTTAACTCAAGAGATTTGTATGTAATTGTTTACAGAAAAGGGAGAACAGCTTCAAGAGTGAACAAGATGTAAAAACTTCACCCAAGAAACAAAAATCCAAGGTTGAACCTTCTTTTATTTATGCTTACGTGACTTGTTACTAACAAGTCGCGTAAGAATAAATAAAAGAACGCTCAGCCTTGATTTTTGTTTCTTGGGTGAAGTTTTTACATCTTCTTCACTTTTGCAGCCTTGGACTTGTTACTAACAAGTCGCGTAAGAATAAGGTCTTTTCACTTCGGGTGCACGGGAGCTAGTGCGTCTCTTTTCAGTTTTCGCAATCCACGAATGATGTTGTTCCTCATCGTTACCAAACAGTTTTCGCAATCCACGAATGATGTTGTTCCTGATCGTAAGAGACGCACTAGTTCAAGATCACCCGAAGCGAAATGACCTAATTATTAGCTCCCATCAGATTGCCTCCCACAAACAACAAGAAGATTAGTAGTACCAAAACATCGAATGATGTTTCTAACACCCCCGAAAAAACAATAACAAACCAACAAGGGCAAGCTGGTATTAGAGATAGTAGTATTAGTACCCCTATGTGCCTCATTCCGCTAAAGATATTAAAAAGGTCAAAGAAACCGGGAAACTGTCCACCGAGGCACAAGTATTGTTAGACTGAAATTGTGTGAGCCCGGCGCTGTTTCCCACCGCGCGGCGACATGTCGCCGGAGAAACCCGGATATTCTCGATGGAGATCGATAGTGGCCAATGTTGTAGTGCATCTTCAAAACAAACAAAGAAAATATAAATGATCGACAAACAAGTTGTAGGAATATGCTGTAAACCTATTCTTAACAACTAGGTAAAAAACAAATTAAGATGAAGAACTAACCTGGTGTAAATGTATCGAATGATATTATAGTTATCGATTGAATTAAACCAAGGGAAGGCTTTATTTAAAGGTGTTTTTGGGCTCTAAATTTAATAAAATTATAATATATTCTATTTATCTTCTATTTTGGTTAAATAATATTTGAAAATGATTGCAAGCAAAAGGGATTGGAGGAAGGGAGGTCAGTGTAATATATTTGGGCTTCTATCACTCTTAGAAGAGGCTAAGAGACTTATCTGAATACTGGAAAATGGGACAACAGATGAAAGTGATCCTGATTTCTGAATCAATGTTGGGAGCATTGGTAACGTTGCGAGGTTTATTAACCACAGATGTGACCCAAACATATTTGTTCAGTGTGTTCTAAGCTCACACAATGATCTAAAACTAGCACGCATATTTATTGTTACAGCTGAAAACATACCCCCAAATCAGGTGAATCTTTGTTTTTTCAGTGGTAATATTTGGTTTTAAGGTTTGGGCTGAAGCTAATGATGCAAATTTCTTGTTTGCTTTTTTTGAATCAGGAACTGACTTATGACTACGGGTATGAACTCGATAGTGTTGTAGACGAAATCGGCATGGTGAAGACGCTAACATGCCACTGAGATCAAAATGTCATGGGATGTTAACGTATTCGCCACGGTATTCTCGTCTACAACAATATCAAGGGCATACCCATAGTCATCATTAGTACCTGATTCAAAACAATAGACAAGCAATTTCTATCATTAGGCGAAACCTTAAAACCAAATATCCATTGAAAGAACAAACATTCACCTGCTTTGGGATATGTTTTATAGCTGCAACCAGAACTATGTGGACAAGTTTCAGATCACGGTGATAGCTTAAAACGCACCGAGCAAGTAGATTTGGGTCACAACTGTGGTTAATAAACGTCGCAACATTACCAATGCTCCCACGATCTATGCTCAAGATCGCTTTCACATGCCATCACATTTCCCAGTTCAGTATCACGGCTCCTAGCCTCCTCTGAATACATAATTTAAAAGTATGATAGAAGCTCAAATATATTATACTCACCTCCTTTCCTCCAAACCCTTTGAAGTTTTCCAATGTATTCGCAAACGGGTGCACCTAAAGGGATTAAACCTCTGGTATTGACAGCCCACACCCTGAAGTACAAAAAACGTGTTCACATTGAAAAAGGACAACAAGAAAAATATTCTAAATGAAATAATATTTAGCATAATACATATTTACTGTAACAAACTATTGTGAATTTAGTAAAACCAAGTTGATATTTATCTTTCGTTGGGATATGCGATTGATAAGAAAACAACATCATTCGCTTCAATAGAAGCTAACATAATTCAGTAGAGGAAGTTAATTAGAACTAATATTATTAATAGTAGTAGAATCGGATATATCAAGCACAATTAGAATTAGAAAGATTGACATAGCATCGGATGATCCAACAACTTGAAAGAATGACTAGCATCTCCTGTTACCTATTTGTAATTTATGTTATTCTGCGATTTAATTATGACATGTCTGACAATGCACCATACTTATAAGTTTAAACAAAGAGTTCTATACTCAGCCCCACAAGTCTTTGGATTCGTATAATTTCCTTTGTAACTACATACATCCTATGAGATTACATATTACTTTCTTACTGATCAGCACTTGCCAAGAATTGAAATTACAATAAATTTGAGGTGTGGTGCAACAATCAGAAAGACCAAACAGATATCAGGCAAACTGAACAAATATATAGTTGAATAGGAAAACTAACTAGTAATAGTGGCATCATCAATTGTATTGATGACAGATTAAAAGGTATCATACCTTTGTACAAGTCATATTAGAATGCTTTGAATCCTTTTTTTTTACTTGGATGACCATGTATAATAGGTATAGATTGATCCATAAATGTTCTGCAACAAAAAGAGAAAGTGTAACAACAGGTGGATCAAAATGGAAATATATATATATATATATATATATATATATATATATATATATATATATATATATATATATATATATTATGTTTGAAGGCTTATATGTATGTTTATGAAAACGAACATGTATGTTTTTATATCGGTGCACATACAATCATGCGCGCTTTCAAAAATGTATGTTTTTGAATGCGTGCACATACATGCATGCACGCCCTCAAACATGTATGTTTTTGGATATCTTTTTTTTAATTTTATTTAATTTTGACAAAAAGAACTCCAAATATGCTTCGTGAATACATATATTCTCTAAAAAGATACATGTACTCCTTCAAACATACATGTTTGCCTTCAAAAACAAAAGTCTCTGTCACTAAGATGGGTTTTGTAAATAAAGTTACACTATATATATATATATATTTCTTTTTTTTTATATATTTCTTAGAAGATGAACTGAACTTTAAAACCAAATTACCAAGTTTAAGCTCTTGATTTTTAAATTGTATAAAACCATTCCCTAAAAGGGGATTTCAATTTGGCGCTATTAAGAGAACTATTTCCTAAGTATAGAATAAAACATTCAGTTGTTAAATATTAGTGACCAGAAAATGACTGTGAAACTAATAATCAAAACAATTAACCAAACACTCTTCCACACATAACTCGACCAACTTTTTGTAATCTTTTCCCATATAATGGATACCAATAAGCCAGTGAGAATGAAGACCTACACCAACCATTTAAGCTCTTGAACAGAACTGATGACCAACGTCAATACCTGAAAAATAAGAGCAGACGTTAATCTACAACCATAAAGCTAGATCAAATCGATTTCAACGCCATTTTTATTTTGTTTTTTGTGAGTTTGTTAATCATCACCATAAAGCAAGCCACAAGTTTGTATTTTTAAAGAAATCAACAATAATAAACCTACCAGGCAAGTGGCCAATTCTTTTTTCAGGGTACAACAGTTGTTTCTGATTCCTCATGTCATCTGCATCATGTATAAGTGATGGAAACGGAATACTATAACTAACATCAATTTTGAGGCTAATCTTTGAGCACCTATGTATACAAAGATAAGGGAAGATTAAGGCACCCGGGGTGGACAATGGCTGGTGCCAAAAGGCACCCGGGATTAAGGTGTTCCCGCCAATCTTCACCTATTTGTGGAATAAGGGAAGATTAAGGGATGTACCTCATGAGTGGCATAAACATCCTGACAATCAACTTGTTTCTTATAAGCTCCACAATCTTTTCTTTTTCTTGGCTTATCATGCGTGCTCAATATAAATTCATTAGTACGTGTTTAGAATGATACATTCATGCATGTTTAATACTAGTAATAAATAAATGTTCAAGTTTTTGTAGATAGAAAACTAGTACCTGAACAAAGTGAAATGACTGCTTATTTTTCTATATCTTTAGCGGAATGAGGCACATACGGATCGACAAACAAGTTGTAGGAATGTAAACCTATTCTTAACAATTACGTAAAACACAAATTAAGATGAAGAACTGACCTGGTGTAAATGTATCGAATGAATTAAACCAAAGGAAGGGTTTAATTTATAGGTGTTTCTTGGGCTGTAAATTTATTTAAAATTATAATATATTCTATTTATCTTCTATTTTTGGTTAAATAACATTTCAGATTATAATCAGTTGACTTTCATTTTTATCTAGTAACTAGTAAGTAGGCTATATAAGTTGCATTCAGTTAGGAATGATTTTAAATAATTGTTTGTGATAGCGAGCTATATCAGCGATTCAAATTCAAATTAAATAAAACTCATCATTTTTATTTGACAAAAAGATTCTTCAATTAAAAGTAAAGATTGTATTACTACTCTAAAATATAGGTTAAGTGAAAATTACACGTTGATAGTGCTACTAAATAATCCGTGTGCTTAGAGGCCAGGGAATCATGGCGCCGTGGGGTGCTAAACCCACGCCGCGAGTCGCGTGACCACTCCCCAAACCCAAAAAACCCACGGCGTGGGGCTGCTGCGTGACCCAACTCACGGGGCGTGAGTGGTGTTTCTGGTTTTTTTTTTTTTTTTTTTTTTATGTATTGGGGAAGAAGAAAGGGGTATTGTGTGTATTGTGGGATCCACATTCACCCAACACTTGGAGTGATGACTCACCACTTTTTTTCATGTGAGTGAGTGGGTGAGTTTCGATGACGTGACACCGGAAAAATCTATCACTCCAAGTGATGGTTCCCTGTGCTCTTAAGCTCGCATACGCTCAATAAATTTTTGACAACTCACCCGTCCGTTATTAAATTAATGTATATTTTACTCTCTTTTGACATCAATTTTCTGTTAAATACTACGCAGGTAGATATAACGACTTCAAAACATAACAATGCAAGACAATAAGAACAAGACTATAAAAAAAAACAAAAAAAACTTTTCACAGCCATATGTGTATATAGTCCCATATTGTACAATTGAAACAAATTATCTCTATAGTAGAACATACACATTAATACATGACTTAAAAAACATAAAACTACCACACAAGGTTCATGAATTTATTACTTGCTACAAAAACTCTAGGCAGTTTTATAAATCACTTGTTCACAAATGTAATTGACACAATTTTTTTATATCATGCTATGACGCTTATGGAAAAAAAAATACATAATCTTTGAAAGTTTATGAGCGTAAATTTAATAGTCATGTGTTAGGATCGAACTTGAGATTACGGAATTGCACACAATACGTAAACAGTTAATTTTTATTAATAAATAAATTTATATGTTTATTAATTAAATCGAGGTATAAACATTTAACCATCGTTAAGTTTAAGAGTTAAGAATTAACGATCATTGTCGAATCAAATAGAAGAGGAAAAGAAACATCTGGGTGTTTCGACCGTCGGTTAAAGAGAACAGGGGAAAAGGCTTTTTGTCTTATTTAGTTTACCTTAGGCTACAAGTTTTCTAGGCCTATATAAAGCTACAATATCTATTTAGTAGACAGCTGAAAGGAGATAATATACACATGTTTACCAATCAGCTACGTATTGTGTATTCCCTTATGTTACTGCAGCAAACTCAGTCCTTTGCATCTGCAATTCCACCGCGTGTAATCTGAAAGATGTGTCTTCTTGTTAAGGAAAACATAGATATATGATCATAAGTGGTTAGTGACATGTGCAAATTAGATGGTTGGTAAGGATATTGCTTCGGTCTCTGAGAGATTAGGTGCATCAAACACTTTGCAAACACGCTGTTCACCCTTGCCCTTCCTAAACATCAATCTCACAGTGGCTGCATGTAGGGGTGAGCATCAGGACGAACCGACCCGTCCCGACCCGATCCTGACTTATCCCGAAACCGAAATCGTGAAAAACTTAAACCAAATCCCGACCCGTGTTAGGCCCGAGTCCCGAACCGAACCGAGTTAAGCCCGAGTTACTCCGGATTTGTGTGGTTTTCTTTGTGCGATCCCGAATTAATATCGAGTCCCGACCCGAACCGAGTCCCGAAATCATGAAAAACACATCCCGAATCCCGACCCGAATTTGGCCGGTTTGTGTCGGTCGGTTTCGGTCGGTTTGTGTCGGCTTTCGGTTGTCGGTCAGTTTTGCTCACCCCTAGCTGCATGAGCAAGAACATGCCCTCCTGCTGGTTTCTTTGGATTTGAGACGAATACTCCACCTCCTCGATCAGCTATCACTGAAACAAACATTCACGAAATTTCATATTAATGAGTTTGATGTTACACATAAGGCCATATAGTTCTAAATTTAATACTGAAGTCGAACCATGGTTTGTCATATTGTAAAAACAATGAATCAATGCCTAATATCACAAAGAACAAGTAATAACATTGAACCCAGCCAACCTCCCTTGACTCACTTTATCAATGAAAGATTACAATATCTTTTTACAAGAAAGAATCAAAAGAACACTCTCAAACCTCACAATGATCAAAACTATTGATCAAGAACACACACAGAGTTTTCACACACTTGAAAGTATAAAACGAGTTTACAGAATGAAAAGTGATAACAAGTTAGGTAGGTGAGGAGTATAAATACTTCTAATCTTCATCGCATCCATTCTCTTTTCCATAGTGACATGTTTAGTCCTACTTGCAAGCTTGTCTCTTCAGTAGAAAAGCTCCCCCTCCATCTATATCAATATGTCTATTTAAGTCCTACAGGTTTGGACTTATATTACTTAACACATATACACTGTTATGTTGAATTCTTCAGCAATCTTAATTAATCGGGAGAGCATCTGAGCCAGCTTTTGTTGCAATAGATTTTATATGCACAAATGATGTCACTTATGAACATACATATTGAAACATAAAAATTTCTAAAAGTGAAAGCAGAAACTAAACCTGGCGATCTGCAAGTTCTCCTCTTCCAGTAAAGTCAACTCGGAACAGAGCAATGATAGAATCAATAATCTAGGAAATAATTGCATTTAGAGTGTGATCAGTAAACTAAAAGGAATTACGGGTTTGACTTGTTTGGAATAGTCAACTCAAGAAAGACCCACCAGTAGTTTGATAGGTTCTTTAACCATCTTTGCTGCCAAACCAAGGAGCAGGTTGTATTGATGCTCGTATGTGTAAGCACGTGCATAGATAATCTACATAATATGTGACAGAAGAAGCAATTAGTTACCATACATACGAACAATATAGTGTGAGACAGAAGCATCATTACGTTATCAAGTACAGCTCCAGGATCCATGCCAAACCTTTCAGCAATGGGTACAATACGATCAGGTTGGCAAGCACATTATATTAAGGAATGACAAGCAAAGGCTATCAAATTTTTCTTAGTCTCCAAGGGTTTCGTTAACAAAGTGAAAGTAACAGAGGTAAATTGAATTACTTCTGATTATGGGGTCAAACTATAAACAAGGATACAAAGTTCCCTCCGTATCAATATAAGCAACCTTCCCATTCCCACCTTTCATGCTAGTAGGAAGCTGCATATATAAAGGAGAATTGGTCAAGCACTAACCAGGTAAAGAATCATAATTGGTTTAACGTTACTATATCATAACAACTGGTCCTTACAACATCTGAAATATGTCAAGTGATGTATAGTGAAATTTGAGACGGTATTATAAGGAAATTACCAACAGTTTTAGATAGTATGAAGGACAACCACAAGCAGCAAAATGCATACCTAGATAACCCATCAATTCGGACATTAAGGTCAAACTAACTCACGTGGCAACAATAAGTCTCAGATAAGGGAGTACCTGTGTTGAAACACATAGAGTATGTACCAGCCGTGTCTTTCCATACCTAGGAATTAAGATTAATGAGGGCATCATTAGACACGGTGTCACAGGTCATAAAGATTCATACAACCTCCCGTATATAATATGTTTGATCTCACCTAAAGTCGCCAAAAGCTTATGTGATTTGCGAAGTTTCAATACCACCTTGACAAATATATGGATATTAGTTAACTCTCTACAACATTGTATTGTCATGCACGAAATCAATTTAGTTAATCAGATAATATCAGAAGTTAAATTCTCCACCTCCCAACAACTCATCAAGAGCTTGACTTCCTGTAGTGATTTTGACAATAGCCTTTCTCTGTTTTGAAAGTTTATGGACTTATATTTAATAGTCGTGTGATAGGATCGAACTCGAGATTACGGATTGCACACAATACGTAAAGAGTTAATTTAATTAATAAATATATTTATTGTATTTATTAATTTATTTAATAAATATATATTTGTGTATTTATTAAATTAAACTGAGACATAACTTTAACGAACGTTAAATAATTAAGAGTTAAGTATTAACGAGCGTTAAATAAAAATATAGTAAGTAAATAAAAAGAAAGAAGTTTGGAAGATTTCGGAACACCCTAAAGGGGGTGTTTGGTCGGTCGGTTATAGGGGAAAAAAGGAAGGGGAAAACTTTCCTTTTATTTATTTATGGATACATGTTTAGGCCTATATAAACAAACCTCCTCCTCATAATTCAAAACATCACAAATCTATCCTCTCCCCTCTTCTCTCTTGCGATCGCAAGCTAAAACCCACAAAGGGTTTTTGGTTGGTTTTCTTGTTTCATCAATTTACTTATTATCTAGTCCTAGCCCCTCTCTAGGGTTGTTGGGTAGATTATTTACAAGCGTCTAGAATCATGGTTAGCTCGTTTTATTACGTGTGTACAAGATCGTAATATAGTCTTACTTTAGACTATATCTTGGTGATATACGGTATAAACCTGAATTGGTGATTCGTTCTTCGTCTTGTGGATTTGCTTTAGCGTAAAAGTATGTAACCCTAATTCGAATAATTATAATTGTGTTATTATTATGATCTTGTTAAATCGCTTCCGCTATGTGTGCTTTGATCTCGTTTAGGATTTTGTGTAATTGTTATGAACTATATAAACCTTCAGTGGTATCAGAGAGCCGTTTTAGCATGTTATAATTATCGAAAATCTAAAGTTTTTTAACTAACAATTGCTTTGAGTTAAAACTACATGTTTTTTAGGTTTTCTTAAAATTAGGGTTTTGTTTTTTAAAAATTAGGATTTTGGCCGATTTTTTAATTAAAAAAATAAAGAATCGTTTTGAAACCATAAATTATATGTGGGATAAATTTAGATTAAATTGCATGATTAATTGTTATGTCATGTATGGTTACGATCCGTAGAGATTTAATTGTTAATATTTGTGGGGAATCCATGATAACGTGCATGTTTTCATGGATCGTAAAATTATATGTTTATATGATTTTATGTGCTACATGATTATTTGATTCAATAAATCTAGAATTAGGGAAGACTTTTATATGAATATAAAGACCTAGATTTGATGATTATTTAATAAATCTTATGTATGTGGCTATTTGATTTATTTATTGCACATATAAATTGTTATTATGTGTTTATGATTTAGTTTTTTTTTACTTATTTATATCAAAAATTGTTGAATTGTTGTAAACAATGGTTTTTTTCGAAAAAAAAAAATATGGACTAAATAATATTTAAATAAAGATTTGTTAGAGATCTAAATTACATAAGATTATGTTGATTGGTGAATTGCAATAATTATCTAACGGCATACTCCTTTTGACAAACTACAAAGTGGGTTTAACGCACCACTTGTCATGTACCCGGTTAAGGAAGGAGGTGTTAAGCCATTAGTCACTGACCAAATTTCCGGCTCGCCTGTGCGTCAAATTGAAATTACCTACGATTATTAATTGAATTATAACTTAAGGGTGATTTACCACAAATTCATATCCGAAACACAATGAATACGGGCATTGCTTTGTGCGTAGTCGAGGTCTAGCAAAAGTACGTTGTGAATAGTTGTGGGTAAATTCTTTAATTGGTTTAACCAATACCGCAACATAATTTATGTAGAAATTTAATCTCGTGAAGCAGTCTACTAAACATTTTGTTAAACTTATGCTATGGAGTTGTATGCATTCTTATCCATACATTGATTTTGACATAGAAATTTATACCCTTAAAATTTAAGTCGAATGCTCCTAATTGGCGAACACTTGAAATTACTTTGTCATCAAATGAGATTTTTAGGTGATGTTGTGACGGAGAGAAAACTTTTCGTAGAATGAGAATTCGTATGATGGTTTTACGTTACTCAGATTAGACGAGTTAATTAAGTTAATCAGTGAGATCTGGAAACTTAATGCATTCAGAAGGGATGAAACATGTTTACAATGTAAAACGTTTTTTTGGCAATGTAAATCCCTTAAAAATCTAGAAATTGAAAATTGTTTGTCAATTGAATTGTTCGACAAGTCGCTACATTGAGTACATTCATTACTAGCAGATCAACTGATGTAATGGATCTATGTCAATATAGTTCTAGGATTCAAGGAAAATAATATGGTTTTTATACCGGGGTAATTTTATTTTCTTAAAATTATTTTGTTATTAAAAATACTTATAGTTGAACTTATTTCTGTAGAAATGGCTCAACCCACCAATAACACTATAAGTTCTGCGTTCAAAGCTTTCTTTGAACGTCCTGAACTTACTGGCCCAAACTTCAATGATTGGTACCGCTCGCTAAGAATTATCTGAGAGCAGCGGGTACTATTGATATCTATCCGGTGGATCTTGCTGAAGGAGCATCTGATGCGCAAAGGCTTGAACACGCTGCTAATGTTAATAAGCACTCTGAGGTGGTTTGCTTAATGCTAGAAAAAATGGCTCCTCCACTTCAACAAAAGTATGAGCTATTTTCACCTAAGCGAATGCTTGATGAGCTCAAGGCTATGTTCGAGAAGCCGCAAGCTGTGGAGATCTACGACTTAGTAGATGCTTTGCATAGCTGCAAGCAAGCTCCAGGCTAGTCTGTAAGTGCCCATTACTTGGAGATGAGGGGCTATATGGAACAGCTCATTGCACTAGGACAACCCTATGATCATAATATGGCTATCAACTTGATCAATAGGTCCCTTAACAAGGACTTCAATGATTTTGTTCGAAACTATAATATGCGTTGCACGGGGAAGACAGTTAATGATTTGCATGCAATGCTCATTGACTATAAAAAGGGGTTAAAACACAAGGCATCTAATACTACGCCTTCTGTACTTACCATACAAAAGGGTAGAGTGAGTAAGCCAAAACGCTAGCGAATAAGAATAAAGGCAAAGGCAAGGGTGATAAGGATAAACAAGTTGCGACTTATTCGAAACCTAAGCAGAACTTTGTCAAGAAGAATAGATCTCAGAAGGATGAGACTTGTCACCATTGCAAGGCAAGTGGTCACTGGAAGAAGAATTGCCCTCTTTACCTCGAAGAGTTGCAAAAAATAAAGAAGAAGTCTGAGCAGAGCGATGCAGCTTCAGGTACTTTATTTATGATTGAATTGTTTAATTTAACATACAAAATAAACTCTTGGGTATATGATACAGGATGCGGTATTAACATTTGTAATGCGCTGCAGGGATTTAATCTAGAAAGGAAGCTTTCCTATGGGGGGAACAATTTCTACAAGTGGGCAATGGCGCACAAGCAGCAGTTGAAGCTATAGGAACATTTAATTTAATTTTACCTTTGGGTTTAGTACTAATTTTAAATGATTGTCATTATGCACCTAAAATTGTTAGGGGTGTTATTTCCTTTTCTTGTTTGTTGAATAATGGATTCATTCACACGATTGATAATAATGGAATTTCTGTTTGGAAAGATGGTATTTTCTATTTTAATGCAATTTCTGTGAATGGTGTGTTTGAAATAGACATGCATGATAATGAATCCAAGAATAATAAATATGTCTTTAGCATGAATAAGAAGATAAAGTTTGACAAGAACTCTTCTTATCTTTCGCATTGTAGACTTGCCCATATCGGGAAGACTCGTATACAAAAGCTTCAATGTGAAGGTCTTTTGGAAAATATCAATGATGAATCATTCGATAAATGTGAGTCTTGTATCTCTAGAAAGATGACCAAGAAACCTTTTAATAGCAATATTGAAAGAGCTACTGATCTACTTGGTTTAATACATACTGATGTGTGCGGGTCACTTAGACATTTGTCAAGGAAATGTGCTAGCTACTTCTTAATATTTACGGATGATTATAGCTGTTATGGTTATGTTTATTTACTTAAGCATAAACATGAGGTATTTAAAACATTCAAAGTGTTTAAAGCAAAAGTAGAACTGCAACTAGGAAAGAAGATTAAAGCTCTTCGTTCTGATAGAGGTGGTGAATATTTAAGTCAAGACTTTATAGATTATCTAAGTGAGAATGGAATTGTTCAACATCTTACCTCTCCCTATACTCCACAACAAAATGCTGTATCCAAAAGGAGAAATCATACATTATTGGATATGGTGCGATCTATGTTTAATCTTACAACTTCACCTTTATCCTTTTGGGATTATGCTTTAGAGTCTGATGTTCGCATTTTAAATATGGTTCCCACAAAGAAGGTCGATAAGATACCATATGAACTATGGCATGGCAAGAAGCCATATTTGTCTTATTTAAAGGTCTGGGGTTACGAGGCGTATGTGAAACGTGACTCAGGTGACAAACTCCAACAACAATCTGTAAAATGTATCTTTGTAGGATACCCTAAGGAAATTATGGGTTACTACTTTTATTATCCACCTGAGAACAAAGTGATTGTTGCTAGGTATGAAGACTTCCTTGAATATGATCTAGTAAATCAAGAATTCAGTGGGAGAAATTATGATCTTGAAGAGAGTCATATAGATACGTTACCTTCTAAAAAAATAGCGATGTAATTCCTGTAGAACCAGAAAGTCTGGCGGTTCCACCGAAATTAGTTCCTCTGCGTAGATCTACAAGGATTAAAAACACAAATAGCAATATATGTCTTAACATAGAGGATGATGATGAGTTATGGGATCTTGGTGAACCTGCTAATTATAAATCCGACATTCTTGATCCTGAAAAGGATAAGTGGATGGTTGCTATGGATGAGGAAATGAAATCCATGAAAGTTAATGATGTTTAGATTCTTGTAGATCCACCACCAAATGCTAAAGTAGTGAGACATAAGTGGATATACAAGAACCGATATGGACGGAAAAGTACAATCCTATAAAGCCTGTTTAGTAGCTAAAGGTTTTACTCAAAATTTTGGTGTAGACTACGAGGAGACATTTTCTACTATAGCAAACTTATGAGCTATTAGGATTCTCATAGCTATAGCAGCATACTATGACTATGAGATATGGCAAATGGATGTTAAAACTGCCTTCTTGAATGGTCGCTTAGATGAAGACATCTATATGCAACAAGCAGAAGGGCATGTTGATCATGAGAGTCCAGGTTACGTGTGCAAACTTCAAAGATCCATTTATGGTTTGAAGCAAGCATCAAGCCAATGGAATAAAAGATTTGACGAATAAATCAAAAAGTTTAGATTTATTCAAAATCGTGATGAGCCATGTGTATATCGCAAAGCTAGTGGGAGTGATGTGGTTGATGAGATGGCATTTATACATGATCTCATCGTTCTTTTCGGGCTATAAATGCATAAAATGTCATAAAAATACCATATATATGCTTGTGTCTGTTTACTTGTGTATTTTAGCTATGGATATCGTAAAAAAGACAAAATATCACAAGAAACAAGGAAAAACGAACACGAGAAACAAAGCCGCATAATGAACCGGGCCCTAGTTATGGATTTCTCAAAGAAAAACCCTTGAAGACTTGAAGATGTACAAGAATGATCCTTTATTTATGAATAAATGACACTTAATACCCTTGTATATTGATAATTACAAGTTTGGTCATTTAAGTTTGTCAAAATTACAAAAAGGTCCCTCAACTTGGAAGATTTGGCAAGATTAGTCCCTCAAGAAATCTAAATTGTCAACTATGGTCCTCCTCAAAGTCAAACTTACAAAGAAGACCTTCAAGATCAAGAATATTATACATCTATTCCTTTTAAAATGGATAAAAGATCAAAAGGACTGATGTTGTAATTATGCCAAAGTTATTTAAGCCCTAAATCCCTTTTTCTAACGTTTTCGTGGACAAACTATGAAAAGTGAAACTTTATTAACAAAGGAAATCGTTTAAAGGGCTGAATAAACTTGATATACCACTTTCACCAAAAACAAAGGACCAATCCTGCCAATCCCAAACTTTTAATCCTAATTACACGCGGGTAACACTTACTGTAGCAAGTTTACCACACCAAGAACACCCTTTTTACTCAGGATCAAAATGGATGAAAACAAAGGGGAAAGTTAAATTAGCTAGTCCCACATGTGATTCACCTCACATCAACCACATCCCACACCAAAAACCTTAAATCCCACTACCAGAGAGACCCCACAAGGACCAACCATATGACCACACTGTTAGATCTCGTATTTTCCTTGTAAATATTTTTATTATTATTCATTATTTTAATCATTGTTGATGCTTATTTTAAATTATAAAATTATTTCATTTTGTAATTCCATATTTATTTAAATCAAATATTTTGATTTAAAAATCACCCACGTGCATTTTTACAAACGTTTACTTGAATCAACGGGACGAGAACCGAGGGCTAAATATTTCGACCTAAAGATATTGATCTTTACATTGCAATAAGTCTAGACCGATAACGGGCACAGTAATAAATTCTTGTATTTCATATTTTTTTTGTCGATTGTTTCAATGTTCGATGTTTTCGATGTTTTCTTTTAATGTCGTGTTAAGTCGAGTCGGGAGTCTATATT
This sequence comes from Glebionis coronaria, assembly GCA_025667525.1. NCBI lineage: Eukaryota > Viridiplantae > Streptophyta > Magnoliopsida > Asterales > Asteraceae > Glebionis > Glebionis coronaria. Next base: position 490,887,750 of record CM046878.1, read on the forward strand.
ATCTTATTTTTGGTGCGTTTAAACTTTTGAGAAAGTATTTTTACGAAACCCGAACCCCGTGGATTTGTAAAATTGACTAATAGTCATTTCCCACTTTTAAACAAAAGTATTTATTTTCTAGTCCTAAAAGTTTCAAAAGTGTCAACTTTAATCCCTCACTTAAACCAACATATAAATAGCCTTTTCTTCCACTAAACTACACATACAACAAGTTTATAAAAAAACACACCACCCTCCCTCCTTGTTTCTACCGTCAACCCACACCACCATAACCACCTTGAACCATCAACATTTAATTTGATTCATTCAAAACAATTAAAAGACCACTTCCTAGAATTTTGAGGTGCATCTTTTGGTACCAAATTTGTACACCTGTAACCACTTTTGAAGTTTTGATGATTTCATGGTTGAATAAGTGTTTGATCATTGTTTTTAGCATGATCATGGTTAAATTATATGGTTTTGATGTTGAAAAGTCTAAGTTCTTGATTTTTATCTTTTGATTTTGTTGCATGCAAGGGTTTAGGATGTTATAGGATGATATTAGGATGATTTTATGAGTGGGAAAATGATTAGATTTTGTTGAAAAAGCTTTTTGTTATGATTTTCAAGATGGTAAATTTAGGCAGAAAGTTGAGGTAGGTTTTGGGTATCTTAAACTTGTTTTATTATTAAACTAATAAAATAAGACTGTAGATATTTTTCTTAGCTTCGATTTGATATAAATTAGAGCTTCTAACTCCAAACGAGTTGGAAATAGCGATAGTTTGATTGTTCGTGTACCGGGAGACGAGTATCGGCACAATTTAAAGTTGTTGTCGATATTTGGATCGAATCTCGAGGACTATAAGTTGAGTTTTAAAAATTGTCAATGGCTTTTTTTGGACCATATACTTATGGTTGTGAGTCTATTAACAAACTCAAGTGTCGGTTTTGTAAACGGTGTTGTTTATAAAGGTCAAAATGGTATTACGAGTCAAAGGCGTAATTCTGTCCGGATTTTGTAACTCGAAGATGTGTCGGGCAGTGAGTCTTAGAAGTAAAAACTCTTGACGAGCTTTTTATATGTCTTTCTATAGATGTTAAGTGGTCTTCTCAGTTAGTACCATAAACATTCGACGTGTCTAAGTGAGGTAAACCAGCCCACACATTTGGTATGTGCCGGCAGTTTTTATCGAGATATTGTCTAATAAAAGTATACTTTTAGATGGAGTCTAGAAGTACCCCTTGCTTGGTTTTTCTCATGTGTCATAATTTGATTATGTATTCATTTAATTCAAGTGTTTTTATAAACAATTATTTCATGTCTTCTAAACTTTCGCGTCCCGTTATCGTAGGTCTCGGATGACTTAAGGTTGCTTGATTTTCTGTTGTTTCTACTGAGCCCTCCAGTTTCGTGTTGATTCTACCATATAGCTAAGGTGAGTTCATAGCCCCTCTAGCTACTTCTTCATTGTTTCAAAACACGGTGTGAGATTAACATGTTGGAACACAATCTTTTAAACTGTATGCTATCCAGAACTGTATGCTGCCAGATGAATTCATTGATATTATTGCCTTTAGTCTCTAGCCTTAAGTTTCCTCTCCTGATCATGAACCGTTAATTTTCCGGTGTGTATTGCGCGAAGCGCGAATATTGTGGGTGGATCCATCGGGATTGACTATCCCCGTCCTGATTACCTTGACGCACTTACATTTGTTTATATTTGAGTATTAGGCTGGATACTCACTAGAGGAACTTACACTGAGTTAAGCTTCGGTTCATGAACTAAATAGAAATAATATATCATGACTATGGAGAATGTACATAGTCATCCCCTCAGTACTTGTTTTTACAAAGTATATTTTGTTCCATTACTTAGTTTTCTAAACCTATGAATATCACTCAACTTTTTGTTGACGGGTTTACATGTTTTAATCTCAGGTAATACTGCTTAATGTGCTTGGACGAGGTACCGCAGGATGTTGGCAGCTTGGAAGAATCTATGTTGTGATATGTTTATGCTTTGTTATAAATGACGTTGTTAAAGTCTTCCGCTGATCTTGTCATCTTAAAACTTTAAACTATGTTGTTATGATACTTTGTTATGTTTCAAAACTTGTGGGACCGATACTATAACACTCTGATAAATTATGATGTAATATGTATGTCTTTTATTACGTCATCTTTCGTGTCATTTATAACTCATTGTTACTTGTACCTTGACGTGTGATCCCCTCGTTTCCTAGTTGTTCCATGTCAGATTTTGGGGGTCTCAAAGATTGGTATCAGAGCGATGGTTATAGAGAACTGAGTCATTTTCAAAACTTGGTCTATAACTAAATATCAATATATTTCATGCTTTACAAGTGTCAAACACAGAATCTGTCAATGTTGTTCAATATATGCGCGGGTAACTCTCTTATCCTTATTGTTTACCTTAATTATTGTTATAATATTTCATACTTTTATTTCATTTGAAATATTACATTGGTTTCATTGTGATACGTATTACATCCTTCCAAACCTCTCTTGCTTAATATTATATATATATTCCACTCCTTAGTGTTGCATTCCTGGTTGACAATCAGTTATGCATATCTAAAATCTCTTCTTATTCTATTTTCTCCAATTCATGAATCTTGAAATAGCATAGTTATACAAGTTCACAATGAATTTTGTATTGTGTTGTTGACAGAAACATGCCGCCTACCAGAATTCGTAGAGCTGATGGACCCAGGAGATCCCGTCGGGCTACTATGGGGAGAGTTATTGCAAAAAGGGTAAAGAAAGTTGTTGCTGAATACGAAAAGAGCCGAGAGACTCAAACTAAAGCTGAAGGTTCTTCAAGCACAAAAGGATGTTCACACAAGACCTTCATGTCTGGAAAACCCCACTCCTTCAAAGGGACCGAAGGTGTCATTGGTTTGACACGTTGGTTTGAAAAGATGGAGCAAGTGTTTAGAACTTGCAAATGTGCTGAAGAGGATAAGGTAGTTTATGTTGCTAGTACTTAGGAAGGTATTGCACTTACCTGGTGGAATGAAAATATTAAAACCTTAGGTCTTGATAATGCAAACCAAATCCCTTGGAGCGAGTTCAAAACAATGATGACTACTGAGTACTGCCCTGAGACTGAGATAACTTAGATGGAACACAAGCTATGGAACTTACAAATGAAAAATGATGACATTGAAGTCTACACTAATAGGTTTCATGAGTTGGCCTTGATGTGTCCTGAAATGGTTCCAGTTGAGAAGAAGAAAATCAAAAGGTATGTCAAGGGCTTTCCTGAAAGGATTAAAGGACACATTACTTCATCAAAACCTTCTTCCCTACATGAAGCAGTGAACATGGCTCGTGAATTGGTCGAGCAGTCTGTGGAAGGTAAAGCTACTAAGTCTAATGCCGATAACAAACGGAAATGGGAGGAGAATAAAGGAAACAATCAAGGAAACAATCAAGGGAACAATCAGGGCAATAACCGTAACAACAACCGAGGCAACAACAGAAACTTCAACAGGAATAATAACCGACAAGCTAACAAGAGACAAGAGACAGCAACCATGTATGCAGTTGCTCCTGTTGTTCCTGCTACTCCTGATGTTCCAGTTGCTCCTGCTGATCCTGCTGCTCTTGTTACTCTTGCTGCTCCTATTTCTCCTGCTACTCCTGCTGGCAGACGAGGTTATACTAGGAATCTGCCTAAGTGTGGTCGATGCAATTGGCATCATCCTGTCGGTGTGTGTCCTACTAAGTGTACAGTTTGTAATAGGTTCGTCCATAAGGAAGGAAACTGTAATGTGGTGTGCTATAGCTGTGGTGAAAAAGGTCATTACCAGAATAGGTGTCCAAAGGCTAAGGATCCGCAGAAGGATGGAGCTCGAGGTAGAGTGTATCATGTGGGAAATAACGCTCAGCGGAATCCTCAGGTGGTCGCGGGTACGTATATTCTTAACGATCATTATGTTAGTGTTTTATTCGATTTCGGTGCTGAGAAGAGTTTCTTGTCTTCTGCTTTCACTCCTTTCATTGATATTACCCCTTCTGCTTTAGACACTAGCTATGAAGTAGAATTAACAGACGGTAAGATTGTTAGTACCAATACAGTCTTGTGTGGTTGTACCCTTGATTTGCTTAGTCATTTGTTTTTAATCGACCTTTTACCGACGCGTCTCAGCAATTTTTATGTTATTGTTGGTATGGATTCGTTAGCGTCTCATCGTGTTGTCATTGTTTGTTCTGAGCGAATCTTGCGTATTCCTCTTTCTTCGGGTAAAATCTTTGAACTTCGCGGTGAGAAGCCGGATGACAATCCGAATTATCTTCTTTCTATCAAGGCTGATCAGAAAAAGCTTGATGATATTCGTATCGTTTGTGAGTTTCTTGGAGTTTTCCCAGATGAATTGTCGGGATTACCTCCTGTGTGTGAAGTTGAATTCCGTATCGATCTTATTCCGGGTGCACTGCCTGTTGCCAAATCGCCTTATCGTCTAGCCCCGTCTGAGATGAATGAATTATTGAATTGATAACTCGCTTTTACTCAGGTTAAAAATTAAGTTCGTTGTACCAATCTCTTCGAATTGAAAAACTTGGTTTAATGTGTGACTCTATTGTTTTTGGTGGAACAAAGATGTGTCGTTGTAGTGTTAAAAATAAAATGTGCAGAACAAATAAAGTAAAAGTGCAATTAAAATAAATCTAAGTCTAATAAGGTAAATGGTGCAAGTGATTAAAAGCGCAACTAAAATTAAAGGGCAATAAAGTAAATAACGCAAACTTAAATCTAACTAAGGCAAACTTAAAACGCAACTAAAACTAAATCTTAAACTAAGGCAAATAAACTTAAAGTGCGATTAAGGAAAAAGGCGGGAAAAATAAAGCTTAGAAATAAAAGGGCAGAAACTTAAAAACTAAATTAAAGAAACTGAAAATTTCCCCTATCCGGAATAAACACCTATTCGGAAAACTGTCACCAATCCGGAATAAGTTCTACTCGGAATAAAATCTCTATTCGGAATACTCAACCCTATTCGGAATAATCCTCCTATTCGGAATAATACCTCTATGCGGAATATTAGACCTATACGGAATAACCAGTCCTATTCGGAAAGTCCCTATTCGGAAAGTCCCTATTCGGAATAATAAGGTAATTCGGAAAGTTCCCTCTATTCGGAATATTCAATATTCCGAATAGAACACCCTTAAGGTTGGTTACTCGGAATGTTTCTGGGCTCAATCCTGGGAATACAGTAATCAGTAAACCGAAGAACAAGGAAGAGGAAATAAAGCACGGATCTAACAAAAGCTTAACCAAATCAACAAAAAGATTAAATCAAACAAGTAAATAAACAACTATAAAGCATAAACAATCAATCCAAATCAATAAAACTAAACAAGATAATCAAAACCACTTTAATCAAATCAACAAAAATAAAGAACTTGAACATAAAAAAATCAACACAAAGATTAAGAAAGGTAGAATGAGATTAACAAGATAAAGATAAAGATTAACAAGAATTAAAAAGAAAAATTTACTTGAAATTAAATGGTAATTAAGTGCAAGACAAGGTAATTAAAGGTGCAAGGAAATTAAATGGTGGAAGACTAATTGTCACACTTAGCCAACAAAACAAAAAATAAACAATCCTAATCTATTTATAGGGGAGGATTAAGGAAGCTTCCTCCCCTCCTTCATTTCTTGTTAATTGCAAGATTAAGCCCTTAAGCATATATTCTTCATTAATTGCATCATTAGTCCTTTTTCCTTCTAATCTTCTTTAAACTTGGACTATAATGACTTGTGGCTTGGGATTTCTTTTGAACTCGTCTTTAAATTCTTCAATAAAATAGACTTGAATTCTTCGGCTTTCGATAAACTTCCGTCTTTTGACTTTTTCCTTGATAAATCTTCAGAATTGGTCGTGGACTTCCGTTCTTTTTGCACTTTTGACTTCTTGACTTCGTCTTTCATCTTTTTCTTCAATAAAAGTCCGTAAATGCCCGTGAATTCCCGTGTTTTCTCCACTTTTCACCTTTTCATCCTAAATCACAACAAAAACACAAACCACGCATAATTCCGACATAAAAGACATAAAATACACGTTTTGGTCCGGTTATTATTGTAATTAAGTGGTAGAAAAGATGGGTGTTTACACACCTATCAAATCCCCTACACTTGACCATTGCAATGTCCTCATGCAATGTATTAGTTACAAAGCAAGATTACACTTTTCATCATAATCAATCCAGTTGGCCTTTATTAAAGAGATAGAAATTTAAAGACATACAAAAATAAAGAAATCAAAAGCATACCTTGGTTTTGAAAATGCCATGAATAATCATCATCCTCAAGTTTTCACTTTCTCCAAACCAAGCTTAAAAACGAGATCATTGTTATTATAAGTTAGTAAACTAACACGAACTCATGTGGGCCAATTGTTCACTTAGACTCCCTTATTCCTAGGGGTATCTCTTATATTTTATTGTTGTCTTGAATGATCACGAGGATGCATTGTTTGACTTATTTCGATAGTTATTTAGTCTGAAAATAAAGTGCACGATTTAATCAATAGTTAGCTAAAGGACCAAATCTTTTAAAACTGCTTCTCGGGACCTCATAAAGTTCATATCTTGGCATAACTCGCTTCGCGATTTGAGACCTTTCTCGGACCGATATTTGGCAGCGACTTCATACTTCAAATCTTGAGAGACGTTCATGAAATAATGGTCTTCTCTTCATATAGGAATTTCTTCACTTGAAGTTTTTGAGAGATTCATACTTGGACCATGACTTCTTCATTTTTCTCCAATCTATATTTTGGATTTTGATATACAACGATCCGCCTCCTTTTATGACTTGGATCTATTTATCCTCATACCTTGTTAGGGTCTTTTCGGATACACTTCTCCATGACTTTTGGGGAGTATTTGCTTTTCGTCGTGTGTCTCGATCCTTCATATTGATTTTCGATAAATGATTCTTCACATCACTTTGGATCTTTAGCAACAAAATGTAGCCCTCATGCCTTGTTAGGGCCTTTTCGGACTCGCCAATCTTCGCGTCCCGCTTCAATAAGTTATGCCTTGGCTATGAACTCTAATCCATACCGAGCAACTTTTAAACGATCTAGGGCTAGAAGCTAAGTAACTTTTCAAATTATACAACCTTATTTATTAACAGATAAATTATTAGCAAGCGATGGGAGAATAGGCTCATAATTAACTCACATAAATTCACGAAAGAATACCAGACTTATAATTGACTCTATCATCTCTCGTTCTCCACAGTTTAAAATGTCAAGTAATGAGACTCGTGGATACTTAGCCTATTAAATCAAAATTTTGGGTTTTCGAGTCGCCTATAGGATCATGTAAATTCTTAGACTCTTTCAAGTTTAGAACTCGCATCTTAAAGTTCCCTTGATAAACGACTGTCTAGGATCAATTATGGGAACTTGCGAAAAGTTCTTGTTCTTAACCCGTGAGAGTTAAGACTTCCGGGTTTTATAGCTCCCTATATAAAAGCATAGCAAAACTTGACTTAAACATGTTAAGGATACTAGCTAGAGTGAACTCGGATTGAGTCAAAAGATTCACAACGTTTGAAAATTAAAACCACTTATTAACATTTATTCTAGCAAAGAAAGGAAATAACTATACAACGGGAAAAACTAATAGGCAAAAATAGATCAAAAATTTTGAAAAATGTCGAAAAATTGACTTTCCGGTTAAAATGAGGACAAATACAAGGAAAAGACCACTTAACTTCGATAGAAGTCCCCCCTACACTTAAGATAAACATTTTCCTCAATGTTTAAGCATGTGGGAGTAAACTCCCCTACACTTAGGACATTGTGTATGTTGTTTAAATTTCGCTAAGGAAAAGACAACTAAAGGGATTCCTATTTTAATATTGAGAAAATAGAAAATAGTGAATCGAAAAGAGTTTAGGATAGAACCGGGAAGAAGTAGAACACGGAATCACGGGTCGTCAAGAATCATTAAGAGTGGATCATTGAAGCTCAAATCCCTGAGTAAGAAGTGAGGAGAGGAAAGCAAACCAAAGGGTCCCCTACACTTATGGTAAAGAAAGCGAAAAGATAGATGCATGGGTTGCCTCCCAAGAAGCGCTTGGTTTTTGTTTCCTGAGTCGTGAGCCTGACTCGACCTTGATCATCAACGGAAGAAGCATAAAACATATCCACCAGGATCGAAGACATAGTTTTCATCCATCAAATAACACAAGCTTAAGGCGAACAAGGCAAGCCAAAGAATCATCATAAGTACAATCAAAATCATCCGAATCTGAGCTAGAATCATCATAAGCATCAAAGACCGGTTGAGAATCATAAATGGGAGAAGGTTCCAAAGTGGAGTGAGAATCATCCACATTATCTTCAAAGAGTGGATTATCAGTGGAAGACTCGAATAGAGGATTGTCATAGACGGTAAAGTCATCGATCACATTTATCATATTCACTGATTCTCGGCCATAGTCTTTGCCTGTAAGCTTCCCCATTTTGAAAATTTGTGAATCTTTCCCGACTCTTAAGATTAACTCACCTTCGGCCACATCTACTAAAGCACGTCCGGATCTCAAAAATGGCCGCCCAAGTATTAAAGGAATACGAGGGTCCATTTCATAATCAACTACGACAAAATCGACCGGGAAAGTAAATGCGCCAACTTTAATAAACACGTCTTCGGCTATACCGACGGGGTAAGCGAGAGTGCGATTTGCAAGTTCAAGAGTCATCTTTTTTGGAGTGAGATCGGGTAAAGATAGTGTTTTCCAAACACTCAGTGGCATAAGATTAATACTAGCCCCGAGATCAGCAAGGGCAGTAAATTCTTCAGTTTTGTTGAACACGCAAGGCAACATAAAACAACCGGGATCTCCAAGCTTTTCTGGAAGTTCTTTAAGAATAACTGCAGAGCAGTTTTCCTTTAATCGTGTGTTGGCGAGTTCAAGCAGCTTCTCCTTCTTGTTAAGCAATTCCTTAAATGCTTTAACAAATTTGGGCATGTGGACAAGTGCTTCAAGGAAACTAATGTTGAATCCCATTTGAGAAATCATATTGATATATTTGGTTATTTGCGAGTCCTCCTTTGTTAGATCATTGGTCTTGCCTATACGAGAAGGGTATGGGATTCTTGGTTGATAGGGAGAAGGTGAAGGTGTAGTTGGTGACGGTTGTGATGTTGAAGGGTCCTTCCGAGATACATCGTCATGACGAGGCGGAGACGGTAACGGTGTACTACTACTAGGTGTAGGAGGAGTAGGGATACATGGTGGTAGAGGAGGTGTAGATGATGGTGGTGGGGTAGGTGGATTGACAATGGTAATTCCACTACGCGTAGTTATAGCACTCACATTAGCTCGCGGATTGGTGACAGTGTTTGAAGGTAAAGAACCCGAAGACGAAGAAGGTTGAGCTTCGGGTAAGAAACTAGCCAACAGATTCTTTAATTCAGTTGTTTGAGTGATGAAGGAGGAGTGAAGATTATCACGAACCTCGGTTCTGATGTCATTACCTTGCTTTAAGATATCTCCTTTTAAATTGATTATTTGGCTCTGTAGATTCTTGATTTGCTCACCTTGAGTTCTCATGATGGTGTCAACATCAGGATTAATGGGTGGGTGTTGTTGGGTGGGTAGTTGATAAGGGTTAGAAGCACGAGGTGGGATTTGGTTGCTTCTATTGTAGTTGTTGGCGGGATTTTGGTTTTTAGGAGAAAAACCGGGTGAAAGGTAGTTGTTGGAACGGTAGCTCAGCAGATTTCTATCCCCTTGTTGTCTAGCTTGGTAATTTTCCGGTGAATAATTACCGTAAGCAGCATACACATTTTCCGGATTTCCTTGTGTCGAAGGACAATCGGTGTATGAGTGAGGACCTCCACATGTTTCACAAGGATTAGCAACCGCTTTAACTTGTTGTTGTTGTTGATTTGAAGCGAGAAGCGTAATACTTTTGCTCATTTCGGCCATCATGCGGGTGAGTTCGGTCATCTCAGGGTTTGCTGAGGTAGAGGAAACATTAACTCTCGGGTTGTTCCTAGAAGAAGCAGAGGAATCCCAGTTCTTGTGGTGAGTAGTCATGTTCTCAATTAACTCTCTACACTCCTCGGGTCTCCTTTTCATGAATGTGCCACCGGCGGCTGCATTAATCGTATCACGATCTCGAAAAGTCAATCCGTTGTAGAAAGTATCGATTAAGGTGACGGGAAGCATGTTGTGGTTTGGAAATCTATCGATCAAGACATTATATCTCTCCCAAGCGTCAAAAAGAGATTCATCGGGATCTTGCATGAAACCGCTGATCTGATTGCGAAGGCTTGTGACCATGGATGGTGGAAAGTAGCGCGATAGAAAGCGTTGAGTCATATCATCCCAAGTGTGAATAGAATTCTTCGGGAGACGATCAAACCATTTCTCGGCATGATGCGATAAAGTATGTGGAAAGAGTTGTAGGCGAAGTACTTCCATTGTGGCACCAGGCAGCTTCATGCTTTGGGTGATTGTAATGAACTTGTCGAGGTGTTTGTTGGCATCATCATCAGGCAATCCTCTAAATGGGTTTGTTTATACTTGCTGAATCATGTGGTGCTTCAACGAAAACTCAGGAGCGTTGATTTGCATCGGCGCAATCGGTCCTCCTCGTCCAAACATGGTTGGTTGACAAAGTTCCTCCATGGTCCGAAGATCGGGCTGTGGAAGAGCATTGTTGTTATTATTATTATTCAGGTTCGGTGAAATGTTGTTGTTGTTAACACCTGCCATATCTAAATCTTCTTGAGGCTCGGGCTCTTGATAATTAGAAGATCTAGTACGCATACACCTGAAAATGCAAAAGAAAACAAAACCAAACACAAAGACAAAATATATACACAATAAAGATAAAATCTTTTTGGAGTTTTGAAATTTTTAATTTTTATGATTTTTTTTTAATTTTTTTATATGCAAGAAAAATAACGTTCACAAGTGAGCGGATCCCAAAAAGCAACGTGTCTCTCACAAAAAACTGTTGATCTTTACGAAAAGAGCCGGCAGCGGCGCCATTTGATAACTCGCTTTTACTCAGGTTAAAAATTAAGTTCGTTGTACCAATCTCTTCGAATTGAAAAACTTGGTTTAATGTGTGACTCTATTGTTTTTGGTGGAACAAAGATGTGTCGTTGTAGTGTTAAAAATAAAATGTGCAGAACAAATAAAGTAAAAGTGCAATTAAAATAAATCTAAGTCTAATAAGGTAAATGGTGCAAGTGATTAAAAGCGCAACTAAAATTAAAGGGCAATAAAGTAAATAACGCAAACTTAAATCTAACTAAGGCAAACTTAAAATGCAACTAAAACTAACTTAAACTAAGGCAAATAAACTTAAAGTGCGATTAAGGAAAAAGGCGGGAAAAATAAAGCTTAGAAATAAAAGGGCAGAAACTTAAAAACTAAATTAAAGAAACTGAAAATTTCCCCTATCCGGAATAAACACCTATTCGGAAAACTGTCACCAATCCGGAATAAGTTCTACTCGGAATAAAATCTCTATTCGGAATACTCAATCCTATTCGGAATAATCCTCCTATTCGGAATAATACCTCTATGCGGAATATTAGACCTATACGGAATAACCAGTCCTATTCGGAAAGTCCCTATTCGGAAAGTCCCTATTCGGAAAGTCCCTATTCGGAATAATAAGGTAATTCGGAAAGTTCCCTCTATTCGGAATATCCAATATTCCGAAAGAACACCCTTAAGGTTAGTTACTCGGAATGTTTCTGGGCTCAATCCTGGGAATACAGTAATCAGTAAACCGAAGAACAAAGAAGAGGAAATAAAGCACGGATCTAACAAAAGCTTAACCAAATCAACAAAAAGATTAAATCAAACAAGTAAATAAACAACTATAAAGCATAAACAATCAATCCAAATCAATAAAACTAAACAAGATAATCAAAACCACTTTAATCAAATCAACAAAAATAAAGAACTTGAACATAAACAAATCAACACAAAGATTAAGAAAGGTAGAATGAGATTAACAAGATAAAGATAAAGATTAACAAGAATTAAAAAGAAAAACTTACTTGAAATTAAATGGTAATTAAGTGCAAGACAAGGTAATTAAAGGTGCAAGGAAATTAAATGGTGGAAGACTAATTGTCACACTTAGCCAACAAAACGAAAAATAAACAATCCTAATCTATTTATAGGGGAGGATTAAGGAAGCTTCATCCCCTCCTTCATTTCTTGTTAATTGCAAGATTAAGCCCTTAAGCATATATTCTTCATTAATTGCATCATTAGTCCTTTTTCCTTCTAATCTTCTTTAAACTTGGACTATAATGACTTGTGGTTTGGGATTTCTTTTGAACTCGTCTTTAAATTCTTCAATAAAATAGACTTGAATTCTTCGGCTTTCGATAAACTTCCGTCTTTTGACTTTTTCCTTGATAAATCTTCAGAATTGGTCGTGGACTTCCGTTCTTTTTGCACTTTTGACTTCTTGACTTCGTCTTTCATCTTTTTCTTCAATAAAAGTCCGTAAATGCCCGTGAATTCCCGTGTTTTCTCCACTTTTCACCTTTTCGTCCTAAATCACAACAAAAACACAAACCACGCATAATTCCGACATAAAAGACATAAAATACATGTTTTGGTCCGGTTATTATTGTAATTAAGTGGTAGAAAAGATGGGTGTTTACACACCTATCATGAATCAGCTTAAGGAATTACAAGAGAAAGGTTTCATCAGACCGAGTCATTCGCCGTGGGGAGCGCCTGTGCTCTTTGTTAAGAAAAAAGGATGGTGCAATGAGAATGTGTATTGATTACAGGGAATTGAATAAGCTGACAATCAAGAATCGTTACCCTCTCCCTCGTATAGACGAATTATTTGACCAATTGCAAGGTGCGTGCTGCTTTTCCAAGATAGATCTTCATTCAGGTTATCATCAGTTAAGAGTGCATGAAAGTGACATCTCCAAAACCGCATTTAGAACCCGTTATGGTCACTTTGAATTTACCGTTATGCCATTCGGTCTTACCAATGCTCCTATAGTTTTTATGGATTTAATGAACCGTATTTGCAAACCCTGCCTTGATAAGTTTGTCATAGTCTTTATTGACGACATCCTCATTTACTCGAAATCAGTAAAGGATCATGAAAACCATCTTAGAACCATCCTAAGTCTTTTGGAGAAAGAAAGTTGTATGCCAAATTCTCTAAGTGTGAATTTTGGTTGAAAGAGGTTCAGTTTTTAGGACACGTGGTAAATCAGGATGGTATACACGTGGATCCTAGTAAAGTTGAAGCAGTTAAGGACTGGAAATCTCCTAAATCGCCTACTGAGGTCCGTTGATTTCTCGGGTTAGCCGGATACTATCGTAGATTCATTGAAAACTTCTCCAATATTGCTAAGCCTTTAACCCTGCTTACACAAAAGAACAAGGAATACATTTGGAATGAAGAGCAAGAGCAAGCCTTTTGCTTATTAAAGGAAAAATTGTGTAATGCCCCAGTGTTAACACTTCCAGACGGACCGGATGATTTTGTTGTTTATTGTGATGCATCCCGCCAAGGTTTCGGGTGTGTCTTAATGCAGCGAGGAAAAGTGATTGCTTATGCCTCTAGACAACTTAAAACCCATGAACAGAGCTATACTACTCACGATTTGGAGTTAGGTGCAGTAGTATTTGCTTTAAAAATATGGAGACATTATCTTTATGGGACGAAAAGTGTGATATACACTGATCATAAGAGTCTCCAGTATATCTTTAACCAAAAGGACTTGAACATGCGACAAAGACGTTGGTTAGAACTTCTTAGCGACTATGAATGTGAAATTAAGTATCACCCAAGAAAGGCTAATGTTGTAGCTGATGCCCTAAGTCGAAAGGAAAGACTTAAACCTAGGAGAGTGCGTGCTATGAGCATAACCATTCAATCTAGCCTCAAGGCTAAGATTTTAGAAGCACATAAGGAAGCTGCAAAGGACTTTAAGGCTCCTGCAGAATTGCTGCAAGGATTAGATGCTCAATTTGAAAGGAAAGACGATGAAACAATTTACTTTGTTGGATGATTATGGATTCCATTGGTTGGAGGATTAAGAAAGGTAATAATGGACGAAGCTCACGCTTCAAGATATTCGATTCACCCTAGTGATGATAAAATGTACTACGATTTAAGGGATATTTACTGGTGGCCAGGTATGAAAAAGGACATAGCAGAATACGTTAACAAGTGCCTGACTTGTTTAAAGATTAAAGCAGTACATCAGAAACCCTCAGGTCTTTTACAACAACCAGAAGTCCAAGAATGGAAATGGGAAAAGATTACAATGGACTTAGTCACAAAGCTGCCTAGAAGCAATGGTGGTTTTGATGCAATTTGGGTAATTGTTGACAGATTAACCAAATCTGCTCACTTCCTTCCTATACGTGAGGATTATAAAACTGATAGATTGGCTCGAATCCACATCAATGAGATTGTTGCAAAGCACGGAGTGCCAATATCGATTATTTCGGATAGGGATGGTCGTTTTGCATCACATTTTTGGAAAGCACTTCAAAAGGCGTTGGGTACGCAAGTATTAGTGAGTACAGCATATCACCCAGAGACGGATGGACAAAGTGAACGCACTATCCAGACTTTGGAAGACATGCTGCGGGCATGTGTTGTGGATTTTGGTGGTAGTTGGGATACTCATATACCTTTAGTCGAATTTTCCTATAATAACAGTTATCATAAAATTGTCAAGTGTTCACCATTCAAGGCATTATACGGACGTAAGTGCAGATCACCAGTAATATGGAACGAAGTAGGTGAAAGTCAACTGATAGGGCCTGAATTAGTTCTAGAAACTACAGACATGATTGTTCAGATTAGGGAAAGACTGAAAACTGCTATAAGTCGTAAGAAGAGTTACGCAGACAAATGACGCAGACCTCTTGAGTTTCAAGTCAGAGACCGTGTGCTGTTACGAGTATCTCCATGGAAGGGTATTGTAAGATTCGGTAAGAATGGAAAACTTGCGCCACGTTTTGTAGGACCATTCGAGATCGTTGAGCGTATTGGTTTGGTAGCCTATAGATTGAAGTTTTATGTTCACGATGTATTTCATGTTTCTAATCTTAAGAAATGTCTAGCCAAATCAGATGTTCAGATACTGTTAGAAGATATAAGGGTGGACGAGAAAATGTACTTCATTGAAGAACCAATAGAAATCGCGGATCGCCAAATCAAGAAGCTGAAACGTAGTTGGATTCCTATCGTTAAAGTTCGTTGGGATTCACGTCAAGGTGTTGAGTTCACTTGGGAAAGTGAAGAGCAGTTCAAGACTAAGTATCCCCATATGTTCTCGTCTTCTTCTTCCATCTCCAATTAAACTCTAAGGGACCAGAGTTCCTTTAGGGGGGAAGACTGTGAGATCTCGTATTTTCCTGGTAATTATTTTTATTCTTATTCATTATTTTAATCATTGTTGATGCTTATTCGAAATTATAAAATTATTTTATTTTGTAATTCCATATTTATTTAAATCAAAAATTTTGATTTAAAAATCACCCACGTGCAGTTTTACAAACGTTACTTGAATCAACGGAACGAGAACCGAGGGCTAAATATTTCGACCTAAAGATATTGATCTTTACATTGCAATAAGTCTAGACCGATAACGGGCACAGTAATAAATTCTTGTATTTCATATTTTTACTGTCGATTGTTTCAATGTTCGATGTTTTTGATGTTTTCTTTTAATGTCGTGTTAAGTCGAGTCGGGAGTCTATATTATCTTATTTTGGGTGTGTTTTAACTTTTGAGAAAGTATTTTTACGAAACCCGAACCCCGTAAATATTTATAAAATTGACTAATAGTCATTTCCCACTTTTTAACAAAAGTATTTATTTTCTAGTCCTAAAAGTTTCAAAAGTGTCAACTTTAATCCCTCACTTAAACCAACATATAAATAGCCTTTTTCTTCCACTAAACTACACATACAACAAGTTTTAAAAAAATCACACCACCCTCCCCCCTTGTTTCTACCGTCAACCCACACCACCATAACCACCTTGAATCATCAACATTTAATTTGATTCATTCAAAATAATTAAAAGACCACTTCCTAGAATTTTGAGGTGCATCTTTTGGTACAAAATTTGTACACATGCAACCACTTTTGAAGTTTTGATGATTCCATGGTTGAATAAGTGTTTGATCATTATTTTTAGCATGGTCATGGTTAAATTCTATGGTTTTGATGCTGAAAAGTCTAAGTTCTTGATTTTTATCTTTTGATTTTGTTGCATGCAAGGGTTTAGGATGTTATAGGATGATATTAGGATGATTTTATGAGTGGGAAAATGATTAGATTTTGTTGAAAGAGCTTTTTGTTATGATTTTCAAGATGGTAAATTTAGGCAGAAAGTTGAGGTAGGTTTTGGGTATCTTAAACTTGTTTTATTATTAAACTAATAATATAGGACTGTAGATATTTTTCTTATCTTCGATTTGATATAAATTAGAGCTTCTAACTCCAAACGAGTTGGAAATAGCGATAGTTTGATTGTTCGTGTACCGGGAGACGAGTATCGGCACAAGTTAAAGTTGTTGTCGATATTTGGATCGAATCTCGGGGACTATAAGTTGAGTTTTTAAAAATTGTCAAAGGCTATTTTTGGACCATAAACTTTAGATTGTGAGTCTATTATCAAACACAAGTGTCGGTTTTGTAAACGGTGTTGTTTATAAAGGTCAAAATGGTATTACGAGTCAAAGACGTAATTCTGTCCGGATTTTGTAACTCGAAGATGTGTCGGGCAGTGAGTCTAAGAAGTAAAAATTTTTGACGAGCTTTTTATATGTATTTCTATAGATGTTAAGTGAGCTTCTTAGTTAGTACCATAAACATTCGACGTGTCTGAGTGAGGTAAATCAGCCCACACATTTGGTATGTGCCGGCAGTTTTTATCGAGAGCATTGTCTAATAAAAGTATACTTTTAGATGGAGTCTAGAAGTACCCCTTGCTTGGTTTTTCTCATGTGTCATAATTTGATTATGTATTCAATTAATTCAAGTGTTTTTATAAACAATTATTTCGTGTCTTCTAAACTTTCGCGTCCCGTTATCGTAGGTCTCGGATGACTTAAGGTTGCTTGATTTTCTGTTGTTTCTACTAAGCCCTCTAGTTTCATGTTGATTCCACCATATAGCTAAGGTGAGTTCATATCCCCTCTAGCTACTTGTTCATTGTTTCAAAACACAGGGTAAGATTAACATGTTAGAACACAATCTTTTAAACTGTATGCTATCCAGAACTGTATGCTGCCAGATGAATTCATTGATATTATTGCCTTTAGTCTCTAGCCTTAAGTTTCCTCTCCTGATCATGAATCGTTAATTATCCGATGTGCATTGCGCGAAGCGCGAATGTTGTGGGTGGATCCATCAGGATTGACTATCCCCGTCCCGATTACCTTGACGCACTTACATTTGTTTATATTTGAGTATTAGGATGGATACTCACTAGAGGAACTTACACTGAGTTAAGCTTCGGTTCATGAACTAAATAGCAATAATATATCATGACTATGGAGAATGTACATAGTCATCCCCCCAATACTTGTTTTTACAAAGTATATTGTGTTCCATTACTTAGTTTTATAAACCTATGAATATCACTCAACTTTTTGTTGACGGGTTTACATGTTTTAATCTCAGGTAATACTGCTTAATGTTCTTGGACGAGGTAATCTGTGTTGTGATATGTTTATGCTTTGTTATAAATGACGTTGATAAAGTCTTTCGCTGATCTTTTGTCATCTTAAAACTTTAAACTATGTTGTTATGATACTTTGTTATGTTTCAAAACTTGTGGGACCGATACTATAACACTCTGATAAATTATGATGTAATATGTATGTCTTTTATTACGTCATATTTCGTGTCATTTATAACTCATTGTTACTTGTACCTTGACGTGTGATCCCCTCGTTTCCTAGTTGTTCCATGTCAGATTTTGGGGGTCTCAAAGATTGGTATCAGAGCGATGGTTATAGAGAACTGAGTCATTTTCAAAACTTGGTCTATAACTAAATATCAATATATTTCATGCTTTACAAGTGTCAAACACAGAATCTGTCAATGTTGTTCAATATATGCGCGGGTAACTCTCTTATCCTTATTGTTTACCTTAATTATTGTTATAATATTTCATACTTTTATTTCATTTGAAATATTACATTGGTTTCATTGTGATACGTATTACATCCTTCCAAACCTCTCTTGCTTAATATTATATATATATTCCACTCCTTAGTGTTGCATTCCTGGTTGACAATCAGTTATGCATATCTAAAATCTCTTCTTATTCTATTTTCTCCAATTCATGAATCTTGAAATAGCATAGTTATACAAGTTCACAATGAATTTTGTATTGTGTTGTTGACAGAAACATGCCGCCTACCAGAATTCGTAGAGCTGATGGACCCAGGAGATCCCGTCGGGCTACTATGGGGAGAGTTATTGCAAAAAGGGTAAAGAAAGTTGTTGCTGAATACGAAAAGAGCCGAGAGACTCAAACTAAAGCTGAAGGTTCTTCAAGCACAAAAGGATGTTCACACAAGACCTTCATGTCTGGAAAACCCCACTCCTTCAAAGGGACCGAAGGTGTCATTGGTTTGACACGTTGGTTTGAAAAGATAGAGCAAGTGTTTAGAACTTGCAAATGTGCTGAAGAGGATAAGGTAGTTTATGTTGCTAGTACTTAGGAAGGTATTGCACTTACCTGGTGGAATGAAAATATTAAAACCTTAGGTCTTGATAATGCAAACCAAATCCCTTGGAGCGAGTTCAAAACAATGATGACTACTGAGTACTGCCCTGAGACTGAGATAACTTAGATGGAACACAAGCTATGGAACTTACAAATGAAAAATGATGACATTGAAGTCTACACTAATAGGTTTCATGAGTTGGCCTTCATGTGTCCTGAAATGGTTCCAGTTGAGAAGAAGAAAATCAAAAGGTATGTCAAGGGCTTTCCTGAAAGGATTAAAGGACACATTACTTCATCAAAACCTTCTTCCCTACATGAAGCAGTGAACATGGCTCGTGAATTGGTCGAGCAGTCTGTGGAAGGTAAAGCTACTAAGTCTAATGCCGATAACAAACGGAAATGGGAGGAGAATAAAGGAAACAATCAAGGAAACAATCAAGGGAACAATCAGGGCAATAACCGTAACAACAACCGAGGCAACAACAGAAACTTCAACAGGAATAATAACCGACAAGCTAACAAGAGACAAGAGACAGCAACCATGTATGCAGTTGCTCCTGCTGTTCCTGCTACTCCTGATGTTCCAGTTGCTCCTGCTGATCCTGCTGCTCTTGTTACTCTTGCTGCTCCTATTTCTCCTGCTACTCCTGCTGGCAGACGAGGTTATACTAGGAATCTGCCTAAGTGTGGTCGATGCAATTGGCATCATCCTGTCGGTGTGTGTCCTACTAAGTGTACAGTTTGTAATAGGTTCGTCCATAAGGAAGGAAACTGTAATGTGGTGTGCTATAGCTGTGGTGAAAAAGGTCATTACCAGAATAGGTGTCCAAAGGCTAAGGATCCGCAGAAGGATGGAGCTCGAGGTAGAGTGTATCATGTGGGAAATAACGCTCAGCGGAATCCTCAGGTGGTCGCGGGTACGTATATTCTTAACGATCATTATGTTAGTGTTTTATTCGATTTCGGTGCTGAGAAGAGTTTCTTGTCTTCTGCTTTCACTCCTTTCATTGATATTACCCCTTCTGCTTTAGACACTAGCTATGAAGTAGAATTAACAGACGGTAAGATTGTTAGTACCAATACAGTCTTGTGTGGTTGTACCCTTGATTTGCTTAGTCATTTGTTTTTAATCGACCTTTTACCGACGCGTCTCAGCAATTTTTATGTTATTGTTGGTATGGATTCGTTAGCGTCTCATCGTGTTGTCATTGTTTGTTCTGAGCGAATCTTGCGTATTCCTCTTTCTTCGGGTAAAATCTTTGAACTTCACGGTGAGAAGCCGGATGACAATCCGAATTATCTTCTTTCTATCAAGGCTGATCAGAAAAAGCTTGATGATATTCGTATCGTTTGTGAGTTTCTTGGAGTTTTCCCAGATGAATTGTCGGGATTACCTCCTGTGCGTGAAGTTGAATTCCGTATCGATCTTATTCCGGGTGCACTGCCTGTTGCCAAATCGCCTTATCGTCTAGCCCCGTCTGAGATGAATGAATTATTGAATTGATAACTCGCTTTTACTCAGGTTAAAAATTAAGTTCGTTGTACCAATCTCTTCGAATTGAAAAACTTGGTTTAATGTGTGACTCTATTGTTTTTGGTGGAACAAAGATGTGTCGTTGTAGTGTTAAAAATAAAATGTGCAGAACAAATAAAGTAAAAGTGCAATTAAAATAAATCTAAGTCTAATAAGGTAAATGGTGCAAGTGATTAAAAGCGCAACTAAAATTAAAGGGCAATAAAGTAAATAACGCAAACTTAAATCTAACTAAGGCAAACTTAAAACGCAACTAAAACTAAATCTTAAACTAAGGCAAATAAACTTAAAGTGCGATTAAGGAAAAAGGCGGGAAAAATAAAGCTTAGAAATAAAAGGGCAGAAACTTAAAAACTAAATTAAAGAAACTGAAAATTTCCCCTATCCGGAATAAACACCTATTCGGAAAACTGTCACCAATCCGGAATAAGTTCTACTCGGAATAAAATCTCTATTCGGAATACTCAACCCTATTCGGAATAATCCTCCTATTCGGAATAATACCTCTATGCGGAATATTAGACCTATACGGAATAACCAGTCCTATTCGGAAAGTCCCTATTCGGAAAGTCCCTATTCGGAATAATAAGGTAATTCGGAAAGTTCCCTCTATTCGGAATATCCAATATTCCGAATAGAACACCCTTAAGGTTGGTTACTCGGAATGTTTCTGGGCTCAATCCTGGGAATACAGTAATCAGTAAACCGAAGAACAAGGAAGAGGAAATAAAGCACGGATCTAACAAAAGCTTAACCAAATCAACAAAAAGATTAAATCAAACAAGTAAATAAACAACTATAAAGCATAAACAATCAATCCAAATCAATAAAACTAAACAAGATAATCAAAACCACTTTAATCAAATCAACAAAAATAAAGAACTTGAACATAAAAAAATCAACACAAAGATTAAGAAAGGTAGAATGAGATTAACAAGATAAAGATAAAGATTAACAAGAATTAAAAAGAAAAACTTACTTGAAATTAAATGGTAAGTAAGTGCAAGACAAGGTAATTAAAGGTGCAAGGAAATTAAATGGTGGAAGACTAATTGTCACACTTAGCCAACAAAACAAAAAATAAACAATCCTAATCTATTTATAGGGGAGGATTAAGGAAGCTTCCTCCCCTCCTTCATTTCTTGTTAATTGCAAGATTAAGCCCTTAAGCATATATTCTTCATTAATTGCATCATTAGTCCTTTTTCCTTCTAATCTTCTTTAAACTTGGACTATAATGACTTGTGGCTTGGGATTTCTTTTGAACTCGTCTTTAAATTCTTCAATAAAATAGACTTGAATTCTTCGGCTTTCGATAAACTTCCGTCTTTTGACTTTTTCCTTGATAAATCTTCAGAATTGGTCGTGGACTTCCGTTCTTTTTGCACTTTTGACTTCTTGACTTCGTCTTTCATCTTTTTCTTCAATAAAAGTCCGTAAATGCCCGTGAATTCCCATGTTTTCTCCACTTTTCACCTTTTCATCCTAAATCACAACAAAAACACAAACCACGCATAATTCCGACATAAAAGACATAAAATACACGTTTTGGTCCGGTTATTATTGTAATTAAGTGGTAGAAAAGATGGGTGTTTACACACCTATCAAATCCCCTACACTTGACCATTGTAATGTACTCATGCAATGTATTAGTTACAAAGCAAGATTACACTTTTCATCATAATCAATCCAGTTGGCCTTTATTAAAGAGATAGAAATTTAAAGACATACAAAAATAAAGAAATCAAAAGCATACCTTGGGTTTTGAAAATGCCATGAATAATCATCATCCTCAAGTTTTCACTTTCCCCAAACCAAGCTTAAAAACGAGATCATTGTTATTATAAGTTAGTAAACTAATACGAACTCATGTGGGCCAATTGTTCACTTAGACTCCCTTATTCCTAGGGGTATCTCTTATATTTTATTGTTGTCTTGAATGATCACGAGGATGCATTGTTTGACTTATTTCGATAGTTATTTAGTCTGAAAATAAAGTGCACGATTTAATCAATAGTTAGCTAAAGGACCAAATCTTTTAAAACTGCTTCTCGGGACCTCATAAAGTTCATATCTTGGCATAACTCGCTTCGCGATTTGAGACCTTTCTCGGACCGATATTTGGCAGCGACTTCATACTTCAAATCTTGAGAGACGTTCATGAAATAATGGTCTTCTCTTCATATAGGAATTTCTTCACTTGAAGTTTTTGAGAGATTCATACTTGGACCACGACTTCTTCATTTTTCTCCAATCTATATTTTGGATTTTGATATACAACGATCCGCCTCCTTTTATGACTTGGATCTATTTATCCTCATACCTTGTTAGGGTCTTTTCGGATACACTTCTCCATGACTTTTGGGGAGTATTTGCTTTTCGTCGTGTGTCTCGATCCTTCATATTGATTTTCGATAAATGATTCTTCACATCACTTTGGATCTTTAGCAACAAAATGTAGCCCTCATGCCTTGTTAGGGCCTTTTCGGACTCGCCAATCTCCGCGTCCCACTTCAATAAGTTATGCCTTGGCTATGAACTCTAATCCATACCGAGCAACTTTTAAACGATCTAGGGCTAGAAGCTAAGTAACTTTTCAAATCGTACAACCTTATTTATTAACAGATAAATTATTAGCAAGCGATGGGAGAATAGGCTCATAATTAACTCACATAAATTCACAAAAGAATACCAGACTTATAATTGACTCTATCATCTCTCGTTCTCCACAGTTTAAAATGTCAAGTAATGAGACTCGTGGATACTTAGCCTATTAAATCAAAATTTTGGGTTTTCGAGTCGCCTATAGGATCATGTAAATTCTTAGACTCTTTCAAGTTTAGAACTCGCATCTTAAAGTTCCCTTGATAAACGACTCTCTAGGATCAATTATGGGAACTTGCGAAAAGTTCTTGTTCTTAACCCGTGAGAGTTAAGACTTCCGGGTTTTATAGCTCCCTATATAAAAGCATAGCAAAACTTGACTTAAACATGTTAAGGATACTAGCTAGAGTGAACTCGGATTGAGTCAAAAGATTCACAACGTTTGAAAATTAAAACCACTTATTAACATTTATTCTAGCAAAGAAAGGAAATAACTATACAACGGGAAAAACTAATAGGCAAAAATAGATCAAAAATTTTGAAAAATGTCGAAAAATTGACTTTCCGGTTAAAATGAGGACAAATACAAGGAAAAGACCACTTAACTTCGATAGAAGTCCCCCCTACACTTAAGATAAACATTTTCCTCAATGTTTAAGCATGTGGGAGTAAACTCCCCTACACTTAGGACATTGTGTATGTTGTTTAAATTTCGCTAAGGAAAAGACAACTAAAGGGATTCCTATTTTAATATTGAGAAAATAGAAAATAGTGAATCGAAAAGAGTTTAGGATAGAACCGGGAAGAAGTAGAACACGGAATCACGGGTCGTCAAGAATCATTAAGAGTGGATCATTGAAGCTCAAATCCCTGAGTAAGAAGTGAGGAGAGGAAAGCAAACCAAAGGGTCCCCTACACTTATGGTAAAGAAAGCGAAAAGATAGATGCATGGGTTGCCTCCCAAGAAGCGCTTGGTTTTTGTTTACCGAGTCGTGAGCCTGACTCGACCTTGATCATCAACGGAAGAAGCATAAAACATATCCACCAGGATCGAAGACATAGTTTTCATCCATCAAATAACACAAGCTTAAGGCGAACAAGGCAAGCCAAAGAAGAAGTGGCATGGTTCCCTTAAGCAGTGATGGAGCACGGTGGAAGCAAGGGTGAAGTGCAAGCATGTCTTCAAAATGTCCAAAGATTTTTCCTTTTATTGCATCAGGTGGATACTGAGATGGCTTAAAGACTTCAATACCGGGGTCGAACACCTTTTCCTTTAGGGGAAAATAGCACTCAGGCTCAGCCGAGTGTGAAGAAGATCCGCAAAGAAGCACAACCTCGTCCTCAGAAGGGGGACAAAGAGGTGTCAAATCATATGTGTAACGGACTTCGGTGTCGATCGGTTTCTTCTCCTTTGACAGAATGTGCTTCAAATCCAAAGTAGGATCAAGACGATAATCTTCAAAGTCATAAGGAGGAGCATCACTCTCATGAGGGAAGTATGTGTTGAGAAATTCAGAGAAATCTTCCTCAAATGAATAATCGTCCAAGGTAGGATCGAGTGATGGCGGAGGATCTTCATCATGTTAAGAATCGCTCGAGAGAGTATCAGCCTCATCAAAATCATCGAAAGTAGGCAGTTCGGGATACTCAGAAGTACAATCAAAATCATCCGAATCTGAGCTAGAATCATCATAAGCATCAAAGACAGGTTGAGAATCATAAATGGGAGAAGGTTCCAAAGTGGAGTGAGAATCATCCACATTATCTTCAAAGAGTGGATTATCAGTGGAAGACTCGAATAGAGGATTGTCATAGACGGTAAAGTCATCGATCACATTTATCATATTCACTGATTCTCGGCCATAGTCTTTGCCTGTAAGCTTCCCCATTTTGAAAATTTGTGAATCTTTCCCGACTCTTAAGATTAACTCACCTTCGGCCACATCTACTAAAGCACGTCCGGATCTCAAAAATGGCCGCCCAAGTATTAAAGGAATACGAGGGTCCATTTCATAATCAACTACGACAAAATCGACCGGGAAAGTAAATGCGCCAACTTTAATAAACACGTCTTCGGCTATACTGACGGGGTAAGCGAGAGTGCGATTTGCAAGTTCAAGAGTCATCTTTTTTGGAGTGAGATCGGGTAAAGATAGTGTTTTCCAAACACTCAGTGGCATAAGATTAATACTAGCCCCGAGATCAGCAAGGGCAGTAAATTCTTCAGTTTTGTTGAACACGCAAGGCAACACAAAACGACCGGGATCTCCAAGCTTTTCTGGAAGTTCTTTAAGAATAACTGCAGAGCAGTTTTCCTTTAATCGTGTGTTGGCGAGTTCAAGCAGCTTCTCCTTCTTGTTAAGCAATTCCTTAAATGCTTTAACAAATTTGGGCATGTGGACAAGTGCTTCAAGGAAACTAATGCTGAATCCCATTT
This sequence comes from Glebionis coronaria, assembly GCA_025667525.1. NCBI lineage: Eukaryota > Viridiplantae > Streptophyta > Magnoliopsida > Asterales > Asteraceae > Glebionis > Glebionis coronaria. Next base: position 490,913,081 of record CM046878.1, read on the forward strand.
GAGAAATCATATTGATATATTTGGTTATTTGCGAGTCCTCCTTTGTTAGATCATTGGTCTTGCCTATACGAGAAGGGTATGGGATTCTTGGTTGATAGGGAGAAGGTGAAGGTGTAGTTGGTGACGGTTGTGATGTTGAAGGGTCCTTCCGAGATACATCGTCATGACGAGGCGGAGACGGTAACGGTGTACTACTACTAGGTGTAGGAGGAGTAGGGATACATGGTGGTAGAGGAGGTGTAGATGATGGTGGTGGGGTAGGTGGATTGACAATGGTAATTCCACTACGCGTAGTTATAGCACTCACATTAGCTCGCGGATTGGTGACGGTGTTTGAAGGTAAAGAACCCGAAGACGAAGAAGGTTGAGCTTCGGGTAAGAAACTAGCCAACAGATTCTTTAATTCAGTTGTTTGAGTGATGAAGGAGGAGTGAAGATTATCACGAACCTCGGTTCTGATGTCATTACCTTGCTTCAAGATATCTCCTTTCAAATTGATTATTTGGCTCTGTAGATTCTTGATTTGCTCACCTTGAGTTCTCATGATGGTGTCAACATCAGGATTAATGGGTGGGTGTTGTTGGGTGGGTAGTTGATAAGGGTTAGAAGCACGAGGTAGGATTTGGTTGCTTCTATTGTAGTTGTTGGCGGGATTTTGGTTTTTAGGAGAAAAACCGGGTGAAAGGTAGTTGTTGGAACGGTAGCTCAGCAGATTTCTATCCCCTTGTTGTCTAGCTTGGTAATTTTCCGGTGAATAATTACCGTAAGCAGCATACATATTTTCCGGATTTCCTTGTGTCGAAGGACAATCGGTGTATGCGTGAGGACCTCCACATGTTTCACAAGGATTAGCAACCGCTTTAACTTGTTGTTGTTGTTGATTTGAAGCGAGAAGCGTAATACTTTTGCTCATTTCGGCCATCATGCGGGTGAGTTCGGTCATCTCAGGGTTTGCTGAGGTAGAGGAAACATTAACTCTCGGGTTGTTCCTAGAAGAAGCAGAGGAATCCCAGTTCTTGTGGTGAGTAGTCATGTTCTCAATTAACTCTCTACACTCCTCGGGTCTCCTTTTCATGAATGTGCCACCGGCGGCTGCATTAATCGTATCACGATCTCGAAAAGTCAATCCGTTGTAGAAAGTATCGATTAAGGTGACGGGAAGCATGTTGTGGTTTGGAAATCTATCGATCAAGACATTATATCTCTCCCAAGCGTCAAAAAGAGATTCATCGGGATCTTGCATGAAACCGCTGATCTGATTGCGAAGGCTTGTGACCATGGATGGTGGAAAGTAGCGCGATAGAAAGCGTTGAGTCATATCATCCCAAGTGTGAATAGAATTCTTCGGGAGACGATCAAACCATTTCTCGGCATGATGCGATAAAGTATGTGGAAAGAGTTGTAGGCGAAGTACTTCCATTGTGGCACCAGGCAGCTTAATGCTTTGGGTGATTGTAATGAACTTGTCGAGGTGTTTGTTGGCATCATCATCAGGCAATCCTCTAAATGGGTTTGTTTATACTTGCTGAATCATGTGGTGCTTCAACGAAAACTCAGGAGCGTTGATTTGCATCGGCGCAATCGGTCCTCCTCGTCCAAACATGGTTGGTTGACAAAGTTCCTCCATGGTCCGAAGATCGGGCTGTGGAAGAGCATTGTTGTTATTATTATTATTCAGGTTCGGTGGAATGTTGTTGTTGTTAACACCTGCCATATCTAAATCTTCTTGAGGCTCGGGCTCTTGATAATTAGAAGATCTAGTACGCATACACCTGAAAATGCAAAAGAAAACAAAACCAAACACAAAGACAAAATATATACACAATAAAGATAAAATCTTTTTGGAGTTTTGAAATTTTTAATTTTTATGATTTTTTTTAATTTTTTTATATGCAAGAAAAATAACGTTCACAAGTGAGCGGATCCCAAAAAGCAACGTGTCTCTCACAAAAAACTGTTAATCTTTACGAAAAGAGCCGGCAGCGGCGCCATTTGATAACTCGCTTTTACTCAGGTTAAAAATTAAGTTCGTTGTACCAATCTCTTCGAATTGAAAAACTTGGTTTAATGTGTGACTCTATTGTTTTTGGTGGAACAAAGATGTGTCGTTGTAGTGTTAAAAATAAAATGTGCAGAACAAATAAAGTAAAAGTGCAATTAAAATAAATCTAAGTCTAATAAGGTAAATGGTGCAAGTGATTAAAAGCGCAACTAAAATTAAAGGGCAATAAAGTAAATAACGCAAACTTAAATCTAACTAAGGCAAACTTAAAACGCAACTAAAACTAACTTAAACTAAGGCAAATAAACTTAAAGTGCGATTAAGGAAAAAGGCGGGAAAAATAAAGCTTAGAAATAAAAGGGCAGAAACTTAAAAACTAAATTAAAGAAACTGAAAATTTCCCCTATCCGGAATAAACACCTATTCGGAAAACTGTCACCAATCCGGAATAAGTTCTACTCGGAATAAAATCTCTATTCGGAATACTCAATCCTATTCGGAATAATCCTCCTGTTCGGAATAATACCTCTATGCGGAATATTAGACCTATACGGAATAACCAGTCCTATTCGGAAAGTCCCTATTCGGAAAGTCCCTATTCGGAAAGTCCCTATTCGGAATAATAAGGTAATTCGGAAAGTTCCCTCTATTCGGAATATCCAATATTCCGAATAGAACACCCTTAAGGTTGGTTACTCGGAATGTTTCTGGGCTCAATCCTGGGAATACAGTAATCAGTAAACCGAAGAACAAAGAAGAGGAAATAAAGCACGAATCTAACAAAAGCTTAACCAAATCAACAAAAAGATTAAATCAAACAAGTAAATAAACAACTATAAAGCATAAACAATCAATCCAAATCAATAAAACTAAACAAGATAATCAAAACCACTTTAATCAAATCAACAAAAATAAAGAACTTGAACATAAACAAATCAACACAAAGATTAAGAAAGGTAGAATGAGATTAACAAGATAAAGATAAAGATTAACAAGAATTAAAAAGAAAAACTTACTTGAAATTAAATGGTAATTAAGTGCAAGACAAGGTAATTAAAGGTGCAAGGAAATTAAATGGTGGAAAACTAATTGTCACACTTAGCCAACAAAACGAAAAATAAACAATCCTAATCTATTTATAGGGGAGGATTAAGGAAGCTTCATCCCCTCCTTCATTTCTTGTTAATTGCAAGATTAAGCCCTTAAGCATATATTCTTCATTAATTGCATCATTAGTCCTTTTTCCTTCTAATCTTCTTTAAACTTGGACTATAATGACTTGTGGTTTGGGATTTCTTTTGAACTCGTCTTTAAATTCTTCAATAAAATAGACTTGAATTCTTCGGCTTTCGATAAACTTCCGTCTTTTGACTTTTTCCTTGATAAATCTTCAGAATTGGTCGTGGACTTCCGTTCTTTTTGCACTTTTGACTTCTTGACTTCGTCTTTCATCTTTTTCTTCAATAAAAGTCCGTAAATGCCCGTGAATTCCCGTGTTTTCTCCACTTTTCACCTTTTCGTCCTAAATCACAACAAAAACACAAACCACGCATAATTCCGACATAAAAGACATAAAATACATGTTTTGGTCCGGTTATTATTGTAATTAAGTGGTAGAAAAGATGGGTGTTTACACACCTATCATGAATTAGCTTAAGGAATTACAAGAGAAAGGTTTCATCAGACCGAGTCATTCGCCGTGGGGAGCGCCTGTGCTCTTTGTTAAGAAAAAAGGATGGTGCAATGAGAATGTGTATTGATTACAGGGAATTGAATAAGCTGACAATCAAGAATCGTTACCCTCTCCCTCGTATAGACGAATTATTTGACCAATTGCAAGGTGCGTGCTGCTTTTCCAAGATAGATCTTCATTCAGGTTATCATCAGTTAAGAGTGCATGAAAGTGACATCTCCAAAACCGCATTTAGAACCCGTTATGGTCACTTTGAATTTACCGTTATGCCATTCGGTCTTACCAATGCTCCTATAGTTTTTATGGATTTAATGAACCGTATTTGCAAACCCTGCCTTGATAAGTTTGTCATAGTCTTTATTGACGACATCCTCATTTACTCGAAATCAGTAAAGGATCATGAAAACCATCTTAGAACCATCCTAAGTCTTTTGGAGAAAGAAAGTTGTATGCCAAATTCTCTAAGTGTGAATTTTGGTTGAAAGAGGTTCAGTTTTTAGGACACGTGGTAAATCAGGATGGTATACACGTGGATCCTAGTAAAGTTGAAGCAGTTAAGGACTGGAAATCTCCTAAATCGCCTACTGAGGTCCGTTGATTTCTCGGGTTAGCCGGATACTATCGTAGATTCATTGAAAACTTCTCCAATATTGCTAAGCCTTTAACCCTGCTTACACAAAAGAACAAGGAATACATTTGGAATGAAGAGCAAGAGCAAGCCTTTTGCTTATTAAAGGAAAAATTGTGTAATGCCCCAGTGTTAACACTTCCAGACGGACCGGATGATTTTGTTGTTTATTGTGATGCATCCCGCCAAGGTTTCAGGTGTGTCTTAATGCAGCGAGGAAAAGTGATTGCTTATGCCTCTAGACAACTTAAAACCCATGAACAGAGCTATACTACTCACGATTTGGAGTTAGGTGCAGTAGTATTTGCTTTAAAAATATGGAGACATTATCTTTATGGGACGAAAAGTGTGATATACACTGATCATAAGAGTCTCCAGTATATCTTTAACCAAAAGGACTTGAACATGCGACAAAGACGTTGGTTAGAACTTCTTAGCGACTATGAATGTGAAATTAAGTATCACCCAAGAAAGGCTAATGTTGTAGCTGATGCCCTAAGTCGAAAGGAAAGACTTAAACCTAGGAGAGTGCGTGCTATGAGCATAACCATTCAATCTAGCCTCAAGGCTAAGATTTTAGAAGCACATAAGGAAGCTGCAAAGGACTTTAAGGCTCCTGCAGAATTGCTGCAAGGATTAGATGCTCAATTTGAAAGGAAAGACGATGAAACAATTTACTTTGTTGGATGATTATGGATTCCATTGGTTGGAGGATTAAGAAAGGTAATAATGGACGAAGCTCACGCTTCAAGATATTCGATTCACCCTAGTGCAGATAAAATGTACTACGATTTAAGGGATATTTACTGGTGGCCAGGTATGAAAAAGGACATAGCAGAATACGTTAACAAGTGCCTGACTTGTTTAAAGATTAAAGCAGTACATCAGAAACCCTCAGGTCTTTTACAACAACCAGAAGTCCAAGAATGGAAATGGGAAAAGATTACAATGGACTTAGTCACAAATCTGCCTAGAAGCAATGGTGGTTTTGATGCAATTTGGGTAATTGTTGACAGATTAACCAAATCTGCTCACTTCCTTCCTATACGTGAGGATTATAAAACTGATAGATTGGCTCGAATCCACATCAATGAGATTGTTGCAAAGCACGGAGTGCCAATATCGATTATTTCGGATAGGGATGGTCGTTTTGCATCACATTTTTGGAAAGCACTTCAAAAGGCGTTGGGTACGCAAGTATTAGTGAGTACAGCATATCACCCAGAGACGGATGGACAAAGTGAACGCACTATCCAGACTTTGGAAGACATGCTGCGGGCATGTGTTGTGGATTTTGGTGGTAGTTGGGATACTCATATACCTTTAGTCGAATTTTCCTATAATAACAGTTATCATAAAATTGTCAAGTGTTCACCATTCAAGGCATTATACGGACGTAAGTGCAGATCACCAGTAATATGGAACGAAGTAGGTGAAAGTCAACTGATAGGGCCTGAATTAGTTCTAGAAACTACAGACATGATTGTTCAGATTAGGGAAAGACTGAAAACTGCTATAAGTCGTAAGAAGAGTTACGCAGACAAATGACGCAGACCTCTTGAGTTTCAAGTCAGAGACCGTGTGCTGTTACGAGTATCTCCATGGAAGGGTATTGTAAGATTCGGTAAGAATGGAAAACTTGCGCCACGTTTTGTAGGACCATTCGAGATCGTTGAGCGTATTGGTTTGGTAGCCTATAGATTGAAGTTTTGTGTTCACGATGTATTTCATGTTTCTAATCTTAAGAAATGTCTAGCCAAATCAGATGTTCAGATACTGTTAGAAGATATAAGGGTGGACGAGAAAATGTACTTCATTGAAGAACCAATAGAAATCGCGGATCGCCAAATCAAGAAGCTGAAACGTAGTTGGATTCCTATCGTTAAAGTTCGTTGGGATTCACGTCAGGGTGTTGAGTTCACTTGGGAAAGTGAAGAGCAGTTTAAGACTAAGTATCCCCATATGTTCTCGTCTTCTTCTTCCATCTCCAATTAAACTCTGAGGGACCAGAGTTCCTTTAGGGGGGAAGACTGTGAGATCTCGTATTTTCCTGGTAATTATTTTTATTCTTATTCATTATTTTAATCATTGTTGATGCTTATTCGAAATTATAAAATTATTTTATTTTGTAATTCCATATTTATTTAAATCAAAAATTTTGATTTAAAAATCACCCACGTGCAGTTTTACAAACGTTACTTGAATCAACGGAACGAGAACCGAGGGCTAAATATTTCGACCTAAAGATATTGATCTTTACATTGCAATAAGTCTAGACCGATAACGGGCACAGTAATAAATTCTTGTATTTCATATTTTTACTGTCGATTGTTTCAATGTTCGATGTTTTTGATGTTTTCTTTTAATGTCGTGTTAAGTCGAGTCGGGAGTCTATATTATCTTATTTTGGGTGTGTTTTAACTTTTGAGAAAGTATTTTTACGAAACTCGAACCCCGTAAATATTTATAAAATTGACTAATAGTCATTTCCCACTTTTTAACAAAAGTATTTATTTTCTAGTCCTAAAAGTTTCAAAAGTGTCAACTTTAATCCCTCACTTAAACCAACATATAAATAGCCTTTTTCTTCCACTAAACTACACATACAACAAGTTTTAAAAAAATCACACCACCCTCCCCCCTTGTTTCTACCGTCAACCCACACCACCATAACCACCTTGAATCATCAACATTTAATTTGATTCATTCAAAATAATTAAAAGACCACTTCCTAGAATTTTGAGGTGCATCTTTTGGTACAAAATTTGTACACATGCAACCACTTTTGAAGTTTTGATGATTCCATGGTTGAATAAGTGTTTGATCATTATTTTTAGCATGGTCATGGTTAAATTCTATGGTTTTGATGCTGAAAAGTCTAAGTTCTTGATTTTTATCTTTTGATTTTGTTGCATGCAAGGGTTTAGGATGTTATAGGATGATATTAGGATGATTTTATGAGTGGGAAAATGATTAGATTTTGTTGAAAGAGCTTTTTGTTATGATTTTCAAGATGGTAAATTTAGGCAGAAAGTTGAGGTAGGGTTTGGGTATCTTAAACTTATTTTATTATTAAACTAATAATATAGGACTGTAGATATTTTTCTTATCTTCGATTTGATATAAATTAGAGCTTCTAACTCCAAACGAGTTGGAAATAGCGATAGTTTGATTGTTCATGTACCGGGAGACGAGTATCGGCACAAGTTAAAGTTGTTGTCGATATTTGGATCGAATCTCGGGGACTATAAGTTGAGTTTTAAAAATTGTCAAAGGCTATTTTTGGACCATAAACTTAGGATTGTGAGTCTATTATCAAACACAAGTGTCGGTTTTGTAAACGGTGTTGTTTATAAAGGTCAAAATGGTATTACGAGTCAAAGACGTAATTCTGTCCGGATTTTGTAACTCGAAGATGTGTCGGGCAGTGAGTCTAAGAAGTAAAAATTTTTGACGAGCTTTTTATATGTATTTCTATAGATGTTAAGTGAGCTTCTTAGTTAGTACCATAAACATTCGACGTGTCTGAGTGAGGTAAATCAGCCCACACATTTGGTATGTGCCGGCAGTTTTTATCGAGAGCATTGTCTAATAAAAGTATACTTTTAGATGGAGTCTAGAAGTACCCCTTGCTTGGTTTTTCTCATGTGTCATAATTTGATTATGTATTCAATTAATTCAAGTGTTTTTATAAACAATTATTTCGTGTCTTCTAAACTTTCGCGTCCCGTTATCGTAGGTCTCGGATGACTTAAGGTTGCTTGATTTTCTGTTGTTTCTACTAAGCCCTCTAGTTTCATGTTGATTCCACCATATAGCTAAGGTGAGTTCATATCCCCTCTAGCTACTTGTTCATTGTTTCAAAACACAGGGTAAGATTAACATGTTAGAACACAATCTTTTAAATTGTATGCTATCCAGAACTGTATGCTGCCAGATGAATTCATTGATATTATTGCCTTTAGTCTCTAGCCTTAAGTTTCCTCTCCTGATCATGAGTCGTTAATTATCCGGTGTGCATTGCACGAAGCGCGAATGTTGTGGGTGGATCCATCAGGATTGACTATCCCCGTCCCGATTACCTTGACGCACTTACATTTGTTTATATTTGAGTATTAGGATGGATACTCACTAGAGGAACTTACACTGAGTTAAGCTTCGGTTCATGAACTAAATAGCAATAATATATCATGACTATGGAGAATGTACATAGTCATCCCCCCAATACTTGTTTTTACAAAGTATATTGTGTTCCATTACTTAGTTTTATAAACCTATGAATATCACTCAACTTTTTGTTGACGGGTTTACATGTTTTAATCTCAGGTAATACTGCTTAATGTTCTTGGACGAGGTAATCTGTGTTGTGATATGTTTATGCTTTGTTATAAATGACGTTGATAAAGTCTTTCGCTGATCTTTTGTCATCTTAAAACTTTAAACTATGTTGTTATGATACTTTGTTATGTTTCAAAACTTGTGGGACTCATACTATAACACTCTGATAAATTATGATGTAATATGTATGTCTTTTATTACGTCATCTTTCGTGTCATTTATAACTCATTGTTACTTGTACCTTGACGTGTGATCCCCTCGTTGCCTAGTTGTTCCATGTCAGATTTTGGGGGTCTCACAGACACTTGGCAAGGATTATTGACATGGACAAATCAAAGGCATACATTCATTCCTTGGTCACCAAGAAGTAAATAAACGTCCAAGATTTCTCCTCATAGCCTGTCAACAACCAAATGCATTCTGGAAGCTTCATATGTCATTTTAGGGATTTTTATAGCTTTAGGGTTTGTGAATAGTGCCCAATTCGTGGCCTATATAAGGAGACCCAACATGTGGTGATCCCTTTGTTCCATATTTTCTCTTAGTGCTTTGTAATCCCTTTTTAAAAGTTTAAAAAAAATTGGTTTAGTTTTTTTGAAAATTCTATTTCCTTTTTGTTGTTTAAAAGTTGGTATTAGGCTAAGAGGATCTGAGTTCCATTTTTTGAAGGTTTTAATCTTGTGTTGTTAAGTTTGCAAAGGTTTCATAAAAGTTTTTGAGAAAAGTATAAAAAATCAGTTTTATATTATTATTGGTTAACTTTGTTCATCTTAGCAGGGTGGAAGCTAGTGGTTGTTCTGCTACCACTTAAGCTCACACAATCCAAAGCATGGATGTATGTTTTGGAGGTGCATATCTCTAAACTCTTTTTCTTTTATGCATATTTTTCATGATATGTGATGAATATGAGATTTGGTCTATGATTGTGTGATTTAGTTGTTGAATCTGGTTATTTGGAGTTTACTTGTTGTTATTTAGTTGATTTAAGCTTGATTGGTGTTAATCAAACAATCCCTTTGAAAAATTATGAAATAAATAATATAAGGGGTTTTTGGGTTTACTGCATAATCAAGGTTTGGGTTAAACTGAGTAGGTGTTATTTGGTACTTTATGTTTGTTCTTACTGATATTGCACTATTAGTTGTTTATCTGTAGGTTTTGAGGTTTGTATCACCATAATCCAACAATTGGCCATAAAATATGTATTTCTTGTTGTTTTGGACTGAGATTTTGGGGACACCTAGGATATATGCTATACTAGGGTTAACAAGTGCTAAATATAAGTTAATACAACCTGAGTAGGAGATTTAGGTGTTTAAAATTGGATATGTGGTCATCTAGTTCAGCAAATTAGATTTGTGTTCATTTGTTCATCAGTAAGCAACTTGGGGTTTAAAACCTGATCTAATCATTGAACCATTGTATGGAATGAGTTGTTTTTTTTTTGTTATTTAAGTTTTATTGAGATTGTGTAAGCTTTTGGTGCAATCTGGTGGGCATATTCTAGCTTAAACTGCTTATTTCATTATTCACTGTTCATTTATCAAACATGTATCATATCTGGGGACTGTTTGAATTAATTGTATCATTTGGCTGGATCATATTGTGTTTAATTGCTTGATTGTGACTTCTTACAACCCACTGGTTTTAAGAGTGCCCTTTTTGTCCATTAAATCCAAGTGAAACTCTTTAAATGATCAAGTCAAATTGTCAAAGCAGTGGGAACCCTTTCCCACTGCTGCTAGCCACTGCTAGTGTTATTTTTGGTTCAGCTTATCAATAAGCTATTCTAGCTTATTAAAACGTGCAAAAACTTTAATTTGGTAATAGGTCTTTATCATTTGACCCATTTGTTCATTCTGGAGCTTTTGGGTGTTTGACTTTAGGGTTTGACTAGAAAACCAACTTGTTTGACTTTTACATAAGTGCTTATTGACTTATTCAGCTTATTTGGCTTTGCTTATTGGATTTTTCTTGATTGATTTGGATTAATTAAGTCATTTAGAGTCTTTTGCAAGTTGAATCAAGTCTTGAGGTGGTCTAAAACTCTAAGTCGGCTATTTTGTCGTTTAGTGAATTTGTACTTGGCTTATTTCTGGCTTATGGTTGTGCTTTTTCAAAATTTCTTTTCATAGATCTCTTAAGCATCCCAAAAGAAGGTTGTGTGTCAAATTAGAGCTTATGGCATTAGCTTATAGCTTAATGGGCCAAGAAGCCCATTAAAAATAAGCTGTTGTACATTTAAGCTGTGATAAGCTCATATTCTGCTTTTGGGCCTTCCGAGTTTTGTGTTTAGAATTGCATTTTAAGCTAGACTGGTGATTTTCAGCTTATTTGGTTGATTTTGATTTTATTGGGCCAAAAAGCCCATTAACTTGGTATGTTTTTGTTTTTAGCCCATTTGGGGGCCGAATAGGGGTATTTTGGTAATTTCACTTTCATTTTTTATTTAGGTTAAAATAAAATAGTTTGCAAGTTTTTAGATTTTTTATAATTTTTGTATTTTTAATATTATTTTATTATTAAATTTTATTTTTAATATTTGCAACTTTTACATTTTTTCTAGGTCAAATACATTAAGTTAGGATTTTTAAAACTCTTAGATTAATTTTCTCACTATTTTGTTAATTTTTAGAATTATTTTAATATTTTAATTGTTTTAATCATTTAAAAATAGTTTGCATTAGTATTAAATTTCATAAAAATAGTTTTTTAGTCTAATTAAGTCATTTAGAGTTTTACAAAGTGAAAAACCTCTATTTAGGCATTTTATTATTTATTTATATTTTTAGGGCTTTCATTAGCATTTCAAAAGTTAATACTTAATTAATTAAAAGGTTTGAAAAAGTTTTGATCATTTGTAAATTCTTAGTTTGTTTTTATCTATTTTTGGTAATCTTTTTGGGAATTGTTAGAATTAACTTTTATTTTGTCACTCTTTACGGTTTTTCGTTCTATCGTCGTAGTGTAATTTTAACGTATCCGTCATTTCCATTTCCCTTCTTTTTCTTTCTTCTATATTAATTCAAAATCATTACGAATTGTTCACACACATATAACTTCTTGGGAAACGAGCTTTCACCTTTGGGTCATTAACACTTGGTTTTCCTAAATCATTTGTTTAATACTTACCGCATTTACGCCTTTTTCTAAAGGGTGTAATTTACCACAATCATTTTGGCGCCGCTGCTCGGGAGGTGTGTCGTGATTAATTTGTTCATTTTGTTTTTAATATCTAACCATAAATAGTATTTGTATTAGTAGAACTCTACTAATACGTATTATCGGTTTTTTCGTTTTTCTTGTGAAATATTATTACTATATTGTATAAGTATCACAACAAATTCAAAATATCTCCAAAAGTGTGAAAACACAACCTTAATTGGGATTTGATCTCCTAATTATTGTATTCGAATCTCAAAGAAAAAGGCAAAAATAAATAAATACTTTCGTGAAGCTCGATTTTGAAAAATATGAACTATAAGGTGAATAGATAGGCAACGAGCTATAAAAGGCAGTTAAAGGGAAGCTAGGTACTTAAGTGCTTCACGCCACCTCATTCCCCCCGTTCACTTGTGAGTATTTGATATTGAAGGCTAATCGAGGGTTTTGCCGCACAAATTATTATTACGTATTATATATATTTGCTTGGTTTCTTTGTGATTAAACCCTCTTGAACAACTTGGTTTTCACCAAAGGTCTAAAGTCAATCGAAGGCGTTCACTCCACGTGATCGTTTTCATTCCTTTGAGGCTTCTTTAATCAAGAGTTTGATTCGAGGAGAGATTTGGTAGATTGTTGTCTACGAATACACACAAAATCCAAAAAAATTAAAAACAATCAAAAACACAAAAAAAAATGAAAATTCACAAAACACCCAAAAGAATCTTCTTTGCTCACCTCCACATTCTACGTCACGTTTATGCAAACTCGTAATCAAGCAAAACGAGCTCGCAAACGTCGTCAAAACCAAGGAAATTTGATTGAAGAATAAACTCCAATTGTCAAACCCGTTGTAGAACCAATAGTCACTATGGCTAATCGTACTATGATGGAGTTTCTTCAAACACCCACCGAGGGTTTTGGAGAAGCTATTGTGATTCCCGCCATCCTTGCGGAGAATTTCGAGATTAAGACTGGTTTAATGTCGATGCTACAAGCAAACAAGTTTCAAGGTCATGAATAAGACAATTCGCATTATCACATAAGGAATTTCAGTCGTCTCACCGCAACAAGCAAGTTTAAGGATGTTCCACATGACGCCATTAAGATGATGTTGTTTCCATACTCGTTGGATGGACCCGCAAAAATTTGGCTCAAGAAAGAACCGCCAAATTCGATTTTGACATGGGGTGATCTCGTTTCTAAGTTTGTGAACCAAATTTTTCCACCATCTAAGACAACACATTTGAAAAATGAGATTTCAAGGTTTACACAGCGTAATAATGAAAGTTTTTCAATGGCATGGAAACGATTTAAGGAAATGTTACATGAATGTCCACACCATGATTTTTCGGAAGTGCATCAAATTGATACTTTTTATAATGGGCTTAACGATCATGAACGAGATTATTTGAATGCCGCCGCGGGTGGTAATTTTTTGTGCAAAACGACCGATGAAGCTTTAAAGATTATCGAGAATAGATCTAAGGTTTATAACCCTCGTAACACACTGAGTGTTGCCAATATGGGTTCATCGTCATCGTCTCGTAACATGAATGCCTTACATGATGAAGCAAATGAGGAAAATCGGTTTTTTGATAGATTTTCGACGCTTATGACACATTGGAAAGCACAAGATGCTTTGAATTCCGCATCGGTTAAAGCGGTTGAAAAGAGTTGTATATATTGTGGTGGAGCTAATGATTTTTCCGAGTGCATTACTGAAAGTTTGCTTTTGTTAGGGTTAAAAGTTATCGTCCGATCTTTTCGAATTGACTACCAGTTTAAGTGCGACTCAGTCGTCTTTTGGTGAAAAAGAATATTTTTGGTTGTTGTAAAATTGCAGAACTTTAAAGTAAATGGCGGTAATTAAAGCTAAAACTAATTAAATGTAAATGGTGCAATATTAAAAACTTTTAAAAGTAATTAATTAAATGACAAAAATTAAAGCTTGACGAAAAGTAAATTGACAATGTAATAAAAATGTGAACTTTAAAATTAAACTAATATAAGGCAATCAAAATAAAAGAAAAATGGCGGGAAAATAAATGCTTGAAAATAAAAAAGGAAGTAAACAAAACCTGAGCCGGGATCCAAAACACTGTCACTATCCGGAATCCAATCTTACACTTATCCTGAATAACAAACCTGCTGCTTATCCGGAATAAAACTGTCACTCGTATCCGGAATCACTAACCTGTTGCTTATCCGGAATTTGGTTCTACGAGGTGCTTATCCGGAATAATTTCACCCTCTTATCCGGAATGTTTTCCTGACTTGTCTTGCTTATCCGGAATCTGGATCGGGAAGCTTATCCGGAATAAATCCCAAGTGAAGCTTATCCGGAATGCTAATTCGAACCCTTATCCGGAATGTTTTCCGGATTCTTATCCGGAATCCACGTTCTGCTACTTATCCGGAATACCACAACTTGATCACTATCCGGAATGTTGGATTGATGAGTTATCCGGAATAACTTTGCTTATCCGGAATACCTCCACTCTCTTATCCGGAATAAACCTTCAAGTGCTTATTCGGAATTCCTCCAAGCTAGCTATCCGAAATGTTATGTTTTGAAGCTTATCCGGAATGCTTGAGACCTTCACTATCCGGAATATCCTAACGAAGCCCTTATCCGGAATACTGGGTACTTGTTTGTATCCGGAATGTGAGGGTATAAGGGAATCCGGATAACAAAAATGCAAATAAGCTAAAAAACTAATATTAAGTTAAAAACAAATAAGCACTTAACTAAAACTTTTACTAAACCAAATTTAAGAAAAAGCTAATAAGCCAAAATTTAAAAACTTTTAAAACACTAAATAATAAAAATTTTAAAAATCAACTTTTTAAAAAAAATTAACTAATAAGCACTTAATTAAATTTAAGAAAAACACAATAAGCTATAAAATCAATAAGCTAAAACAATCATAAACATAAAATCAAAACAAATAATCAAATAAGCATGACAATAATCACATAAGCATAAAGATTAAATCAAGAACAAGAAAGGTATAATGAGAGATTAATTAAAAATTGATTAAAATTAAGATTCAACAATTAAAGTAAAGACAAGAATTAAAAGCTTACAAATTTAAGGTGCAAGACAAGAAATTAAAGGTGTAATTAAGTAAATGACATTAAGAAAAGTGCAAGTAATTAAAATGGAAGAATAGTTTGTCAAACTAGCCAACACCTCCTAATGTGAGATTAGGAGGGTATTTATAGTGATTAGGGAGGTTAAGCATGTGTTGCTTCCTTCTTTCTTTCTTTCTCGTCTTTTCGTCTTCTAAATTTTTTGACTTTTTCGACTTTGTCTCGGGATTAATCGAACTCGTCTTGTAATTTCTTCATTAATTAGACTTGAGTTATTCGGCTTTATTAAACTTCCTTCTCTATACTTTTTCTTCGATAAATCTTCAGAATAGGCCTTGGACTTCCGTTCTTTTTGCACTCTTGATCTTTCGACTTTGTCTTTTGTATTTTTCTTCGATAAAAGCCCGTGAAAGCCCATGTTTTCTTCCCTTTTCATATTTTGGTCCTAAATCACAACAAAAACACAAACCACGCATAATTTCGACATTTACGACATACAATACACGTTTTGGCTTGGTTATTATTATATATAAGTGGTAAAAGTATAAGTGTTTTCACACTTATTAAATCCCCTACACTTGACCATTGCAATGTCCTCATGCAATGTATTAATTACAAAGCAAGTTTTACATTTTTCATCATAATCAATCCATCTTGGCCTTTATTAAAGAGATAAAATATTTAAAAGAAGAAAAGAAGTAAAAAGATCAAAAACTTACCTTAGGGTTTTGGAAATGTCATGAATGATTATCATCCTCAAGTTTCACGTTCCCCATACCAAGCTTAAAAACGAGATCATTGTTATTATAAGTTAGCAAACTATCACAAACTCATGTGGCGTAATTATTTACTTAAACTCCCTTATTCCTGGGTGTATCTTTTATATTTTATTATTGTCTTGAATGATCACGAGGATGCATTGTTGACTTATTTCGATAGTTTATTAAGCCGAAAATAAAGTAGAACGATTTAATCAATAGTTAGCTAAAGGACAAAATCTTTTAAAACTGCTTCTCGGGACCTCATAAAGTTCATATCTTGGCATAACTCGCTTCACGATTTGAGACCTTTCTCGGACCGATATTTGGCAGCGACTTCATACTTCAAATCTTTGAGAGACGTTCATGAAATAATGGTCTTCTCTTCATAATAGGAATTTCTTCACTTGAACTTTTTGAGAGATTCTTCATATTTGGACCACGACTTCTTCATTTTTCTCCAATCTTTATTTGGGATTTTGATATACAACGATCCGCCCCCTTTAAGGACTTGGATCTATTTATCCTCATACCTTGTTAGGGCCTTTTTGGATAGACTTCTCCATGATCTTTAGGGGAGTATTTGCTTTTCATCGTGTGTCTCGATCCATCATATTGATTTTTGATAAATGATTCTTCACATCACTTGGGATCTTTAGCAACAAAATGTAGCCCTCATGTCTTGTTAGGACCTTTTCGGACTCGCCAATCTTCGCATCCCGCTTCAATAAGTTATGCCTTGGCTATGAACTCTAATTAATACCGAGCAACTTTTAAACGATCTTGGGCTAGAAGCTAAGTAACTTTTCAAATCGTACAACCTTATTTATTGCAATTAATTTATTAGCAAGCGATGGGATAAAAAGCTCATAATCAACTCACATAAATTCATGAAAGAATACCAAACTTATAATTGACTCTATCATCTCTCGTTCTCCACAATTTAAAATCTCAAGGAATGAGACTCGTGGATGCTTAGCCAATTAAATCAAAGTTTTGGGTTTTCGAGTCATCTATAGGATCTTGCAAACTCTTAGACTTTTTCAAGTTTAGAATTCGCAT
Organism: Glebionis coronaria; assembly: GCA_025667525.1. Lineage (NCBI taxonomy): Eukaryota > Viridiplantae > Streptophyta > Magnoliopsida > Asterales > Asteraceae > Glebionis > Glebionis coronaria. The sequence goes on from CM046878.1 coordinate 490,929,820, forward strand.
TTTAAAGTTCCCTTGATAAACGACTCTCAAGGATCAATTATAGGAACTTGCGAAAAGTTTTTGTTCTTAACCCGTAAGAGTTAAGACTTTCGCATTTTAAAGTCCCCTATATAAAAGCCTAGCAAAACTTGACTTAAACACGTTAAGGATACTAGCTAGAGTAAACTTAGATAAGTAACTCGGGTTGAGTCAAAAGATTCACAACGTTTGAAAATTAAAACCATTTTATTAAAATTTATTCTAGCAAAGAAAGAAAATAACTATAACAAAGGTAAATACAACTAGGCCAAAATATTATCCTCAATGTTTAAGCATGTGGAAGTAACCTCCCCTACACTTAGGACATTGTGCACTTTGTTTAAATCTCGCTAAGGAAGAGACAACTAAAGTTATTCCTATTTTAATATTGATGAATATAAAATAGAGAATCAAAAGAGTTTAGGATAGAACCGGGAAGACGGGAACATGAAACCACAGGTTGTCAAAATTCATCAAGAATGGATCTTTGATAGCTCGAATCCCTACACATGATTAGAAAGAAAACAACAAACACATACTAGGGTCTCCCATTACACTTATTATAAAAACAAAGGAAAAAGGATAGATACTGCGGGTTGCCTCCCGAGAAGCGCTTGTTTTTGTTAACCGAGTCGTGAGCCTGACTCGACCTTGATTAGCATTGGAAGAAGCTTAAAGAACATCCACCGGGATCAAATTCATAGTTTTCATCCATCAAGTAGCACAAGCTTAAGGCGAACAAGGCAAGCCACAAAAGAGTAGGCAAGGTTCCCTTAAGCAAAGATGGAGCACGGTGGTAGCAAGGGTGCTGAGGTACAAGCATATCTCCATGGTTTCCAAAAATCTTTCCTTTTATTTCATCAGATGGATACCGAGATGGCTTAAAAATTGCAATACCAGGATCGAACACCTTTTCCTTTAGGGGAAAATAAGACTCAGTCTCAGTAAACCTTAAAGAAGATCCGCACATAAATCGCACAATCTCATCCTTAGAAGGGGGATAGAGAGGTGTCAAGACATAAGTACTGCAGACATCGGTGTCGTCCGGCTTCTTCTCCTTTGAAGCGGGTTTCTTCATATCCAAAGGAGGATCAAGACCATAATCATCAAAGTCCAAAGGAGGAGCATCACTCTCATTTGGGAAGTAAGTGTTGAGAAAAGTAGCAAAGTCTTCCTCAAATGAGTAGTCATCCAAAGTAGGATTAAGCATTGTTGGCGGAGGATCTTCATCAAAAGTAGGTGCAAGGTCATCATGTGAAGAATCACTCGAAAGAGTATCAGCATCATCAAAGTCATCATAAGTTGGCATGTCTGGATACTCAGAAGTAAAATTATCATAATCATCCCCATCAGAACTAGAATCATCATCATAATCATCATAGATCGGTGGAGAATCATGAATTGGTGGGGGATCTAAATTGGAGAGAGAATCATCCACATCATCTTTGAACAGTGGATTTTCATAGCAAGAATCGAATAGAGGATTGTTGTAGACGACAAAATCATCAAGCACATTAATCATATTCGCTGATTCTCTTCCATTGGGTTTGGCTGTGATCTTCCCCATTTTAAATACTTGTGCTTCATTCCCGACCCTTAAGATTAACTCACCTTCGGCAACATTGACTAATGCTTTTCCGGTTCTCAAGAATGGCCGACCAAGTATTAAAGGAATACGAGGGTCCATTTCATAATCAACAACAACAAAGTCGACCGGAAAGGTGAAGGTGCCAACTTTAATGAACACATCTTCGGCAATACCAACGGGGTAAGCGAGAGTGCGATTTGCTAGCTCAAGGGCCATCTTCGTTGGTGTAAGGTCGGGTAATGATAACTTTTTCCAAACACTTAAAGGCATCAGATTTATACTTGCCCCGAGATCGGCTAAGGCAGTAAATTATTCGGTTTGGTGAAAAGTACATGGTAGCACAAAACGACCGTGATCTCCAAGTTTTTCCAGAAGTTCTTTAAGAAGGACAGAAGAACAATTTTCATTCAATTGAGTATTAACAAACTCGGCCATCTTCTCCTTCTTATTAAGCAATTCCTTAAACATCTTAACAAATTTAGGCATTTGTGCTAGAGCTTCAACAAAGCTAAAGGTGATGGTCAGTCCTGAAATTTTCTTCAAATAGTTCGACACTTGAATGTCATCCTTGGTTTGCAGTTTGGCCTTGTCGAAGCGAGATGGATAAGGAATGTTGGGTTTAGTTGGTGTAGGTGTAGCAGGTAAAGGTTGAGATGTTGAAGGTTTAAAGGTGGAAGGCGGGTTGGTGAAGGGTTCTTCTTGGGTACTTCAGTAAGAGGTGGAGACAGTTTTGGAGAACTAATACTAGGCGTGGGAGTAGGAGGGATAAATGGTGGTGGAGGAGGTGTAGATGGAGTAACTAGGGGAGGGATAGATGGTCCTACTAAGGTTGCTCCACTGCGTGTAGTAATAGCACTCACATTCGCTCTTGGGTTGGTGACGGTATTTGAAGGTAGAGAGCCCGAAGTAGAGGGTTGAGGAGTGGGTAAGAAACTAGCTAGCATATTCTTCAAATCATTTGTTTGAGTGCTAAAAGAGGTTTGTATATCATGTCGAAGCTCGGATCAAATATCATTCCCTTGCTTAGTGATATCCCCTTTCAAGTTGATAATTCGGCTTTGCAGATTCTTGATTTGCTCTCCTTGGGTCCTCATTAAAGCTTCAACATCTTGATTAATGGGTAGGGCTTGTTGAGCGGGTGGGTGATAAGGATTAGAAGCTCGTGGTGGGTTTGGGTTGCTTCTATTAAAGTTGTTGGGGTTGTGGTTTTGAGGAGAAAAACCGGGTGCAAGAAAGTTGTTAGAACGGTAACTTAGCAAGTTACGATCACCTTGAGGTCGGGCTTGGTAATTTTCCGTTGAATAGTTACCATAAGTCGCATACACGTTTTCCGGATTATCATGAGTAGAAGGACAATCAGTGTATGAATGAGGACCCCCGCAAATCTCACAAGAAGTTGCAACAGCTTTAACTTGTTGTTGTTGATTTGAAGCCAAAAGTTGCATATTCTTGCTCATTTCGACCATTGCGCGGGTCAATTCGGTGTGTTAATGCAATAATGCCTAAAAACGTTACTTGCATTTTTCGGTCTCGCTTAGTTTTGATTACGACAATATGTAAAAACAAGCATTTACGAAAACAACGAAAAACGAATTCTCGAGTTCAAGTATTTTTCATTTTACCCACTTTTACTTAAGGTATGGATAAACAAGTACTAACCTTAATCAAGTGATCAAGTGATTTAATCTTTTCTTAAAACTCACTTTTTATTAAAAGTGACAAGTTTTTATTAAACTTTATTTTTAAGAAAATGTTTTATTAAATTAATTATTTGAAATTTGAAAATGGCATATTCTTATTCTGTTAAGAATATCCTTTCAGGATATTTTTTATACCCATATAAGACCTCCACCACTAAAGGACAAAAAGGAGCGGAGTCTAGTCCGGCGGTACCTTAGCGCCTAGGCGGTACCTTATCGATAAGGTATCGCGGGCTGTGATAAGGTACCGCGGGAAGAACTAGCCGTTGGCTCCTTTGTCCTTTAAATAGTTAGCCAGTCTCAGCTTTTCACCTCACCTCTTTTGCACATTCATTTCCAGATTCAAACCCCTTCTTTAATCACTCAAATCTTTGATCATTTGTTTGATTATTACTTGTTTAAGAAGTGAATCTTGTTCTTCCATCTCTTCCTCTCCAAGTGCAAAGAGAAGAGCACTATCCTAGTGAAGTGTTGAGTCCACCATCAAAGATCCATTGAAGATCAATTTTTATAAACTTGTAGTTGTGTCATAGTTGTGAAGATCCAAGTAGTTGTGTCTATTTGGAAGTTGTGTATGTACTAAGTATAGTTGTGTAGATTGGTCCTAGCTACGATTAGGGCTCGACTTTTAGCTTAGAGTCAAAAATTGGTTAAGCGACGTGTACGGTTTTCTCCACCATAAGGAGCTTGTTGTGTAGTGAACTCTCGAGTAAGGATTACTCGAGGAGTGGAGTAGGAACGAGGAGTGAGCTTCGTTGCCAAACCACTATAAATCCTTGGTGTTCGGTTTGATCTTTCTTTACCCTTAACTCTTTACATTCTTTATTCTTTGTGGATATACTTTTGTTAATATTAGATTAGCTACACTATTATTCTTTATTCTTTGTGGATATATTTTTGTTAGTATTAGTTTAGCTACACTATCATTGTTCATATTTGTGCATAAGAAGATTTCACATATTTCCTCAAGCCTAAGTTTTTGAAAAAGGATTTTTGGAAACCATATTTTAACAAGTAAATTTTAAGAAACTATTCAACCCCCCCTTCCAATTTCTACAATTGGTATCAGAGCGGGTTGCTCAAGAATTTTTTAAAGTATATTGTATTTTAAAACTTGAATCGATCTATGGATTCCAACAAGTACCTAGAAGGGCAATCTATGCAAAGACCACCACTTTTTGAAACCGATAGTTTTATTTATTGGAAAAATAGATTTGAAACTTATGTGAAATCAAAAGATTTAGATCTTTGGCATGTTATTACCAATGGTGATGTTTTAACCTTTCAATTTAATGAAGTTTCTAAAACAAAAGAATTAGTCACTTTTGACAAAGCTAATGATGATACTAAAAAGAAACTTTCAAAAAATAATGAGGCTAAAATGGTGATTTATAATGCTTTGCCTAAGAAAGAGTATGAAAGAATTTTTATGTGTGAAACCGCTAAAGATATTTGGAACACTCTTTTAGTAACCCACCAAGGTAATAGCCAAGTCAAAGAAAGTAAAATCGATCTTCTTGTCCAACAATATGAACAATTTGTCATCTTAGAAGATGAAACTATTGATAGTGCATTTGCTAGGTTTAACACCATTATTACTAGTCTAAAAGCACTTGATGAAGGTTTTTCTAGCAAGAACAATGTTAGGAAGTTTCTAAGGGCCTTACATCCAAAGTGGGGAGCAAAAGTCACGGCTATTGAAGAGTCGAAAGATCTCTCAACTTTATCACTCGATGAACTCATAGGAAACTTGAAGGTTCATGAGATGATAATTTTGAAGGACTCGGAATTAGTAAAAACCAAGAGTGAAAGGAAATCTCTTGCACTTAAAGCCAAGAAGGCACAAAGTGACCATGATAGTTCCTCGGAAAGTGATGACGAGGAGTATGCATTGGCGGTGAGAGATTTCAAGAAGTTCTTCAAGAGACGAGGTCAACACGTTAGGCAACCAAACTATGACAAGAAACCATTGTCAAAGAATCGGTTTGTCAAGAACGAAAAAGGTGATAGGAGTTGCTTTAGATGTGGTGATCCAAATCACTTCATTGGTGATTGTCCAAAGCCCGCTCGTGATAAGAACCACACGGCATTCGTTAGTGGCGCTTGGAGCGATAGCGGTGAAGATGATGATGACAACCCCAAAGAGGAGAAATGTCTTATGGCTCACACTTCTAAAGAGGTACATTCCGAAACCGAATATTATAGCAATGATAGTTCCACTTAGATGATATTAAATTTGAAGGCAAATATGATAGATTACACAAACTTAGTCTTAAATTCATAGAAAAGAATAAAACCTTAAAATCAACCAAAACTAAGCTTGAAAATGAGATCAATGAACTTAGGGAGAAATTGGCTAAACTTGAGAAAAACAAAGAGGTTGATTTAGGTTGCTTAAGTTGTGAGAAACTTAGATTAGAGAATGATGATCTCAAGAGCACCTCCATTAAATTGGAAAAGTTCATGAAAGGTACTAGTGCTCTTGATGATATGTTAAACAAACAAGTTCATTCTAAGGAAAAACTTGGTCTAGGTTTTAACTCAAATGAAGCCTCAACTAGTGAACCAAAACAAGTCAGGTTTTCACAGAAAACACCTTCTGGACGCGGTTCCACATCGTATGGCGCGGTTCCTTATCACTATGGAACCGCGACCATAGATAAGGTACCGCGGCCAGAAGTTGAGTTTTGTGAAAATTCTGAACTTTCTGAAAAATCTAAGTTAAATGAAAAACCAAAGCATCTTACTGTTAATAAGGTTCAATTACCCATACTTGACGACAATGCTATTAGTAAGTTCTATAAGTCGTTAAGTAAACCTCTCATGGGAAATAGAAGTCTATCTAGACTATCTTCTACTCCACCTAGAGTACGGAATGAGTCTAAGCCTAGAAGTAGAACGACAACGCCTACAAGAGATAATCAAAACAACTCACGAACTAGAAGTAAAACTCCAACACCTAGAAAGAATAATAATAACTCTAAACCTAGATCAAACACACCTAGGAGAATTAATAAACAACAAAATGGTTACATGAACTGCTACCCTCCTCCATTTTGTTCTCCATGGGGAATCCCCACCTCATTCATGCATCCCAACCAAATGCAAGGGATGTTTGGAACTAACAATTTTGGACCCATGAGATATTGGGGACCAAATGTTTGATCTTGTGCATTGTTACCTAGATATGCTTGGGAATTGATTTGGAGCCCGATGAGTGGATTAAGGATAGTGGATGTTCTAAACACATGACGGGTAATCGAAGTTTGTTCTCGCATTACAAAGCATATGATGGAGGTAACGTCACATTCGCTAGTAGTCTACGTGGTAATATCATTGGCAAAGGTACGGTTTCTCTTGACTCCATGACCATTGAAAATGTTGAGCACGTAGATAACTTAGGTTTTAACCTTTTAAGTATAGGTCAAATTTGTGATAATAAGTGTAAGGTCATCTTTTCGGAACATGACAGTGAAATCGTAAAAGATGGAAAAGTCATTGGAAAAGGTGTTAGAAAGCATGGGCTTTATGTCATGAAGGTTAATAAGAAGTCAAAAGACAACATATGTCTTGCGACTATAGATGATAGTTCTACTCTTTGGCATAGGAGATTAGGTCGCGCTAATATGCGTTTAATTCAATCTTTAGTCTCTAAGGAGTTGGTAAGACACCTCCCCAAGATTAAGTTTGATAGTCACTTTTGTGATGCTTGCAAAGTTGGAAAGCAAGTTCACTCAAGTCACAAAGCCAAGAATTTGGTTTCGACCTCTCGGTGCTTAGAGCTCCTACACATGGATCTCTTTGGACCTTCCGCCATACGGAGTTATGGAGGTAACCTTTATACCCTAGTTATAGTTGACGACTATTCTAGATTCACTTGGACTAGATTTTTGGCATCTAAGAAAGAAGCTTTCGATCACTTCGAAATCTTTAGTCGGAGAATTCAAAATCAACTAGGATGTTCAATTGTTTCTATTAGGACGGATCATGGTAGGGAATTTGATAATGAAGTGCAATTTGGTGCCTTTTGTGAAGCTCATGGTATTACCCATAACTTCTCGGCTCCTCGCACTCCACAATCAAATGGGGTAGTTGAAAGGAAGAATAGGACTCTCTAAGAGATGAGTAGGACGATGTTAAACGAGCAATCGTTGCCTCAAAAGTTTTGGTGCAATGCCGTAGATACATCGACTTATATTCTCAACCGAATTCTTATTCGACCTTTCCTAGGAAAGACCCCCTATAAGATTCTTAAAGGTAAGAAACCCTCATTAGAATACTTTAGGGTGTTTGGAAGCAAGTGCTTTATCCTCAACACCAAAGACTACCTTACCAAGTTTGACCCAAAGTCTTATGAAGGTATCCTTTTAGGTTATTCCCAAACTAGTAAGGCCTACATAGTCCTAAATAGAACCTCAGGGGTTATTGAAGAATCACTCAACGTAACCTTTGATGAAACCCCTCCTTCACCCAAGACACCACCATTGGTTGATGATGACTTGGATGAATTAGAAGTAGTTAAAGCCAAAGAGGTTAGAAAAATAGGAGTTGAAGACCTTAGTGTTGAAAAGGAAGTAAACATTAAGGAGTCTAGGGATCATACTCTCAATAATGTCATTGGTGACTTGAATCAAAGGACCCTAAGATCTCAAGTCCAAAACCAAAGCAACTTCTTTTGTTTTGTCTCCTTGATTGAACCTAAGAATGTTAAAGAAGCCTTGACGGATGAGAGTTGGGTCATTGCGATGCAAGAAGAATTGAATCAATTCGTTGTCAATGATGTTTGGGAACTTGTTCCTCCACCTGGAAGTTCTACCATTATAGGAACCAAATGGGTATTTAGGAATAAGCTAGATGAGAATGGTGTTGTGTCTCGTAACAAGGCTAGACTTGTAGCTCAAGGTTATAATCAACAAGAAGGGATTGATTATGACGAGACATATGCACCGGTAGCTAGATTAGAATCAATTAGAATCCTTTTAGCCTACACTTGTGCCTTAGATATTAAGCTTCAACAAATGGATGTAAAGATTGCATTCCTTAACGGTTTGATCAATGAGGAGGTATATGTGGCTCAACCTCCCGGCTTCATTGATTTTGAGAAACCGGACCATATTTACAAGCTTAAGAAAGCACTTTATGGACTCAAACAAGCACCCAAAGCTTGGTATGATAGACTTAAAGCGTTTCTTGTTAAACATGAGTATACCATGGGTATGGTAGACAATACACTCTTTACAAAGAAGAAAGGTCCTCACCTCATAATCGTACAAATATATGTTGATGACATTATATTTGGCTCAACTTGTCAAGAATTGTGTGATGACTTTGCCAAAATCATGCATGATGAGTTTGAAATGAGTATGATGGGAGAACTTAACTTCTTTTTAGGACTCCAAATTAAACAAATGGACGATGGTATTTTCTTTAGTCAATCTAAGTACGCTAAAGAAATGCTAAAGAAATTTGGATTAGAAGAATCTAGACCAATGAAGACCCCTATGGCCTCGGATACTAAACTCACCGTAGATGATGATTGTGAGTCGGTAGACAACACCAAATATAGAGGTATGATTGGTAGTTTGTTGTACCTAACGGCAAGTCGACCGGATATCATGTTTAGTGTTTGCCTTTGTGCTCGCTTCCAAGAGGCTCCCAAAACCTCTCACCTTGAAGCGGTTAAGCGTATCTTCCGATACATTAAAGGCACTATACATTTAGGATTATGGTATCCTAAAGGGACCGGCGTAGAAACCATTGTCTACGCGGACTCGGATCATGCGGGAGACTATGTGGACCGGAAAAGCACTAGTGGAGTTTGTACCTTCATGGGTTGTTGTTTAACTTCTTGGTTCTCCAAGAAACAAACCGCTCCTGCGATATCCACCACAGAAGCCGAGTATGTGAGTGCCGGTAAAGCATGCCAACAAGCTCTATGGATGAAGCAAGCACTTGTTGATTACGGGATTTCTCTTGATGATGTTCCCATCATGTGCGATAATAAAGGTGCTATAGACCTAAGCAAGAATCCCGTGCAACATTCGCGAACCTAACACATAGAAATTAGACACCATTTCCTTAGGGATAATGTTCAAAAGGGGAACATTACTATTGAAAAGGTGCCCTCCGAGGACAACTTAGCCGATATCTTCACTAAGCCACTTAAGAGGGAACCTTTCAATTACTTGCGTCTAGGTCTAGGATTAATGGAACATCTTCCTTAAATTCTTTTCTTATTGTGTGTTTTCTATTACCACTTTGAGTTCTTGAGTCTTCTAAAATTCTTTTGAAAAATCTTCTCATCTCCTTTTCAAAACTCTCAAAGTCTCTTTCGAAAATGGTTGAGAAATTCGTTTGACATTGTTAATTCAATCTAAAAACGATTTTTCAAAGATTCTCGCTATTAATATAGAACTTACATAATTCACATGTATGATTCTCTCAAACATAGCAAGAACACGATTGAATCATGGAGGATCATTGTGTCGTGACTTAAGGTCTTGTCTTACACACCTCCTACATTGATTTTTTAATCCATGTATTTTGGTCAAATCTCTATTTGGTAAGTTTGCATATATTTTCTTTATCTATCTTTGCTGTTAAGCACATCCCTATGATAAGTTAGACTAGAAAAATAAGATTTGCTGAAAAATCTTTCTCCAAACACCAAACCCTGCTTCTGCAGGCGGTTCCATAAGTGAGCCGCGGTACCTTATTGATAAGGTACCGCCAGCATAGATAAGGAACCGCCTACAGTGGCCTTCCTTTTCGGGTTTTTGTCTGAAACTCCATATTTGCTCCAACCTTTTTGAGAATCTTTGTTTCAAACCCTTTGACCACCCCAAAAATACCCTAAGCCTTCCCTATTTAAACCATAAGCATTTTGCATTACTTCACATCCAAAATGTCTTATTCTCCAAATGAAAGCCTTGAATCTCCTCCATTTTCTCCAATTGCTTTCAATCCAAACCCACCCAAGAACACTCTTAATCACATTTCTCCTACCAAGAATGTTGATTGTGGAACTTCCTTTCTTCCACCACCACCCTTTAGTGTTCTTCCTCCTTCTCATGATAATGTCATGCACAATGGAACATATTGTCATTGTTTTCAATATCAACATCTTGCTATGGCACACATCTATGAGGAGTTGAGCTACATCAAGAGTCTCTTAATCAAGCCTCCTCTTCACTTTGATTATGAGATCTCCAACAAGCCACCACCACCACCCTCCGCTATTACCTTGTCTTTCATATAAGCATTGATTGCTTATCCACAAGACACCAAATTCAAGCAAATCTTAGAATTCTAGAATAACTAGGATTAGATTTATGCTTTTGGCTTGTTTCTTTTTCCATACTTCTTTGTATGATGTTTCTCTAGTAACCTATCTTGGATCTTTGTCTTTGTGTTTTCTTCTCTTTTAGTTTTCTTTTTGTGACCTATTGCTATATATTGTTGGTTGTTTCTTTTGTTCAACTAACCCTTCTATGTAGCTAGTCACCATATCTCGATTCCTCGGTGCCCAAGCTAGGGGAGTAAGCACCAAGGGGGAGTCTTTGCAAAGTCCGTTTCTTCAACACCGGATTACGCAACCTTTTTGCTTCGACAAAGGGGGAGAAATGAATAAACTCGTCTTCGAAAATCTTGTTTTTGTGTGATTGAGTTTAGGTATTGTCGCAATCAAAAAGGGGGAGATTGTTAATGCAATAATGACTAAAAACGTTACTTGCATTTTTCGGTCTCGCTTAGTTTTGATTACGACAATATGTAAAAACAAGCATTTACGAAAACAACGAAAAACGAATTCTTGAGTTCAAGTATTTTTCATTTTACCCACTTTCACTTAAGGTATGGATAAACAAGTACTAACCTTAATCAAGTGATCAAGTTATTTAATCTTTTCTTAAAACTCATTTTTTATTAAAAGTGACAAGTTTTTATTAAACTTTATTTTTAAGAAAATGTTTTATTAAATTAATTATTTGAAATTTGAAAATGGCATATTCTTATTCTGTTAAGAATATCCTTTCAGGATATTTTTTATACCCAGATAAGACCTCCACCACTAAAGGACAAAAAGGAGCGGAGTCTAGTCCGGCGGTACCTTAGCGCCTAGGCGGTACCTTATCAATAAGGTACCGCGGGCTGTGATAAGGTACCGCGGGCAGAACTAGCCGTTGGCTCCTTTGTCCTTTAAATAGTTGGCCATTCTCAGCTTTTCACCTCACCTCTTTTGGACATTCATTTCCAGATTCAAACCCCTTCTTTAATCACTCAAATCTTTGATCATTTGTTTGATTATTACTTGTTTAAGAAGTGAATATTGTCCTTACATCTCTTCCTCTCCAAGTGCAAAGAGAAGAGCACTATCCTAGTGAAGTGTTGAGTCCACCACCAAAGATCCATTGAAGATCAATTTTTATAAACTTGTAGTTGTGTCATAGTTGTGAAGATCCAAGTAGTTGTGTCTATTTGGAAGTTGTCTATGTACTAAGTATAGTTGTGTAGATTGGTCCTAGCTACGATTAGGGCTCGACTTTTAGCTTAGAGTCAGAAATTGGTTAAGCGACGTGTACGGTTTTCTCCACCATAAGGAGCTTGTTGTGTAGTGAACTCTCGAGTAAGGAGTACTCGAGGAGTGGAGTAGGAACGAGGAGTGAGCTTCGTTTCCGAACCACTATAAATCCTTGGTGTTTGGTTTGATCTTTCTTTACCCTTAACTCTTTACATTCTTTATTCTTTGTAGATATACTTTTGTTAATATTAGATTAGCTACACTATTATTCTTTATTCTTTGTGGATATATTTTTGTTAATATTAGTTTAGCTACACTATCATTGTTCATATTTGTGCATAAGAAGATTTCACATATTTCCTCAAGCCTAAGTTTTTGAAAAAGGATTTTTGGAAACCATAATTTAACAAGTAAATTTTAAGAAACTATTCAACCCCCCCCCCCCCCCCCCTTCTAGTTTCTACACGGTGGTATCAGGATTTGAAGAAGTAGAAGAAACATTGACTCTCGGGTTATGCCTTGAAGATGCGGATGAATTCCAATATTTTTGATGAGTAGTCATGTTCTCTATAAGCTCTCTACACTCCTCAGGTCTTCTTTTCATAAATGTGCCACCGGCGGCTGCATTAATCGTATCACGATCACGAAAAGTTAAACCATTGTAGAAAGTATCAATCAAAGTAACGGGGAGCATGTTATGGTTTGGACATCGATCGATCAAGACATTATAGCGTTCCCAAGCATCAAAAAGTGATTCATCGGGTTCTTGTGTAAATCCACTAATTTAATTTTGAAGGCTCGTGACCATGGATGGTGGAAAGTAGCGCGACAAAAAGCGTTGAGTCATCTCATCCCAAGTATGAATTGAATTCTTCGGAAGACGATTAAACCATTTTTCGGCATGGTGGGATAAGGTGTGTGGAAAAAGGTGAAGGCGAAGAAAATCCATAGTAACCCCGGGAAACTTCATGCTTTGAGTAACGGTAATGAACTTGTCGAAGTGTTTGTTGGCATCATCATCCAGCAATCCGCGAAATGGAAAACAAAATGCTAAAAATATCATCAAAATACCCAAATATATGCTTGTGTTTGTTCTTTGTGTATTTTAGGTACGGATATCGTGTATTTTAGCATTTAAGGGTAATTTTCCCCGGCAGCGGCGCCAAATGATAGGTGTAGAAATACGTGTTTAGGAAAACAACGTATAATGGGAAAGTATTAAACTCGACGGTTTAGGAAAACCGACAAGTCGAATAAGTGCGAGTTCGTTCTCGAAGGAGGTGTGTGGATTAAGTGTGCCAATTATATAAAATCGAAGTTTGGATTAGTGACGTTTTTGATTGAGAAAAGAAGGAAAAATAAGACGGATTACGCTAAAAATTACCCTACGACGTAAAACGATCGAAATCGTAAAACTCGACGAAAAACGAAAATGTCCTAAAAATTACCAAAAAATTCCCAAAAATCAATAAAAATGTAAATAACACAAATTTGAAAACCAAATTATCGAAAACCTTTTTAATATTTTTAAATTAATTTTTAAAGTTAAAGAAAAACCTTAAAATTAAATAAAATTAAAAATTAACTAAAATGGAAATTTTAAAAGCTGTAAACCTCAAAATATTTAATTAAAACCTAAAAATATTTTTTGAAAAATTTTAAAACTAATAAAACTATTTTTTATCTATTTATTAAAAAAAGTATAATAAAATATTCCTAAAAAATAATTAAAACGTGAGAAAAATAAACTTTTTTAATCAAAAAGTCCTAAATGCTATACTAAACAAAGGAAAAATAAAAAGAAAGACAAACACTAAAAAAATAAGCTGGAAATAGCTTATTTAGCACACGGCTTATATTAATAAGCCCAACCAACAAACCCTTAAGTATTATACTGCGTTACCAGTAAAAGACCCAAGGGCAGCTGGTTAGCACGTTGGTGTGTGGTAGGAGTGGCGCAGGTTCGAGTCCTGGCCACGTCCTTTTTACACAATTTTTTTTTTTACTTTTTCTTTTTTAAAACTCAATTCCTGTCACTTGAACTTTACTTAAACACAAATCTAAACTAAAAATTACAAATATTTCAGCTAAGTAAAAGCTAAAACGTGAAGAAAAATGTTGGAAAGGTGCTACAGTAATGAAGAAAGAAAACAAAGAGATTATGTATCTTCACTAGTGAAAAGACGACCAAAAGTGGCTTGATTGTGTTGATTGATTGGTGTTTTTGGACAAGAGGGGCACCCCTACACTCAGTTGAGTGTAGGGAGTCAAGAAATGCAACAAAAACACAAACTCAGAACAAAGAATCACACACAAATCCCCTAGATCATTCTCTGATATGCAAAATATGGGTAAGGGTCCTAAGCTGATGCAAATGGTCACAAGGTGAGCTTAGGCAGGCCAAGACTCACACATAACACACCCCAATTACCCTATAACTGCACACAATCCTACCTTAACCTATTCTTTAACAAATTCAAAAGTTTCAAGGCAAAAATTTACTAAAACAAGCTGATTATACACTTACTGATTTTTAGACCTATTTTCACCCAACTAAACAAGCAAAATCTGCTTTAAGCCAATATTCTAGATGTAAACTAACAAAAGTAACAACCACTAACCAAGAGAGTATGTTTGGACTATTTTCAAGCCAAATGGGTGTCAACTACTCAGCCTAATCTACAAACCCAAACACCCCTATAATTTCTGAAAATGAAATTTTACACACCAAATGCTTACCAAATCGACATAAAATGATTACAACCACTCTAACATGCATATAAGTCATAAAATAAGCGTGAATGAAGCATTAAACTAACATTTGACACCAATTTCTCTCAAATCAACAAATCACATAAAAATTTCACAAAAGCATGCCAACGGGGTTCAAGCCTTATACCTGGGCTGAGTGCCTTCCAATGACTTGTGAGTGAACTTTTATGGGCCTATGGATGTGTAGAGATGGCTTGTTGGAGGAATCCAAAGTAGGACCCTAAGCCTTAATGTTCTTCAAAAATAATTAAATGAGAAAGAAATGCAAATGAGAAGGTTGAAATGGATGAGATTTCTTGCTTCTTTGTTCCTGCACAACCACAAACAGACAGAAAACAAACTCCAAGTAGCAAAGGCTACAAGCTTTTGGCTTGTAGCTTTTGCTACAGTAAACTGTTAAATAAAAATGAAAACAAGATTTTTGTGAAAAATCTTTGAAAATGTGTTTACCCCCGTTTTTTATTTAACTGATTTATTAAAATCAGTTTAAAAGATAGTGGAGAGTGAGGTGGACGAGGGTTGGAAGGTGATTGGCTGGGGGTGAAAGTGGGGGTGACGTGGCGTGTCATGAGTGGCTGGTGGTGAGTTTATTGTCTGGCCAGGAAAGGCCCTTGTACTCCCATAAACTTTCAAACAGCTTCCAAACTTCAATCCCTTTGTTATATAAGTTTATAAACTTGTATTTTTGACCACAAAAAGTTAAGGAAATTTGTTCCAAGGGCTTGTTGTGTCATTTGATCAATCTTCAAGGGCTAAACATGCACATACTTGATATTTTAGGGACCCATAAGTAATTTTGAGGATTTACAGGGGTTTAAAATGGCAAGTCTTCCAAAGTTGAGGGACCAATCTTGACAAATCTTCAAACTTCTAGGACTTCAATGGAAAATCATCGTTCGGGTCGGGTTCTTTGTGCGGCTTCGTTTCCCGTGTTCGTTTTTGCTTCATTCTTGTAATCCTTTGGTGAATTCACGATATCCGTACCTAAAATACACAAAGAACAAACACAAGCATATATTTGGGTATTTTGATGATATTTTTAGCATTTTAAGCCCGATTTGGACGATGAGACTATGTATAATTACAGTCTCATCACTCCCCCATACTAAACCATTGCCGTGTCCCCACGCAATGTTAGAATTAAGTATCGTAGACATAATTTTTAAATAAACTACTACACGTCTTTTAGACATAATGTAATGTTTTCATCACAATAAAGTGACTTTTAGGATCATAGAATAAAAACACGTGAATGCTTCGTTAGAAATAATTTCATCGTCCTCGATTTTCACAAATCCCATGCTAAGCGTGTAACGAGATCATTGTTATTATAAGTTAGCAACACGATCATATCTCATGAGTGTTAATTACGAACCTAAACTCCCTTATTCCTACTCGGTATCTCTTATATTTTATTTTTGTCTTAATGATCACGAGGATACATCATTGACTTATGCGTGAATAGAGATTAAGTCTAAAAATAGAGTTTTAACGGTGTAACCAAAATCATTAAATTAATAATAACGATGTCAAAAAATTAAGTCAACAAGAAGGATCGATAAACAGGGTTTTATAACGGTTTCGAACATGAGACTTATTACCAAGACTTTTATACGCCCCCTAACGGAAGGGCCTTATTATCATAGGTTTACCCACATCTTTTATTCAACTCCGCCATGGAGCTTTTATTATGACTTCGGTCTTGCCTTGCCTTTTATTATCCGCCATCATCGGTGGATTTATTATGGCCAAAGACGTATATCCTCACGTTAAAGCGAATTTTGGATCTTGAAAGCTTCAAAGATAAAGGCTTGATTCACTTTCAATTTAGGCATAGATTTTTCGGCCTTGTGAGCTTCAAATTTTTGCTTAATTTAGGTGAGCACTTGAAATCTTATTATTAGGTGAAGCTTTCGATTATTCGGGTGCCAATACTTCAAAACCGTAACGCTGGCGAATCCTTAATGTTTTCCCAATTTAATTACATGGAAGCTACTAAAACAAATTAGAAACCAACAATATTGACTAAACCGCTAAATCAATATTTATTAACAATTTATTATACAAAAGCGTGGGGAGAATAAGCTAATAACTACTACACATGAGATCGTGAAAGATTACGAGACTTATAAATAACTCTATCATTTCTCGTCCTCATTTAAGAGACTTAGCCTAAAAAAGTTAAGGAATCGAAGCTAAGTGCTCAACACGCACGGTCGAGTCAAAAATTACTCTTATTCTCACCATCGGAAAACCTACATTCGTGTCTTAAACACTTATGAAAAATAAGAAAAATTTAAAATTTGGCCATTTTTAGCCTTATTTGCAACAAAACGATAACAAAAAGATGAAATTTGGATTGCGTGGTGACGTAAGCAAGGTGAAGTATCTACTCACCCCCCATACTAAAACTAAACATTGTCCTCAATGTTTCGAGTCTAGGGGTGAAAACACCCCCATACTAGATTCGAAGTCGAATGCTTAATCTCGAGCATGGAAAGGGTAAAACGAATAACCTCAAAGCCGTTTATGAATTATGCTAATAAGATAAACGTTAGAACATAAAAGGATATCATCGGATATCGGAAATCTCCAAAGGCAACGATCGAAGCTCGAGTGATCCGTAAAACGAACACGAGAGGCTTCAATGATGACGATGAACCTAATAAATCACAATCACAAACAACCACGAAACAAAGGTAGGAAGAGCACAAGTCCCCTCGTTACGTTAAACTAAGAAAGCGATAATATTTACAAGGATAAGCATGAGAATCCCCCACGAGGCACCTTGTTTTTGATAACCGAGTCAAAAGCTCAACTCGAATCCCCATAAATGTGATCATTTAGGGATAATCATGGTATGGTCATTTTTGATGGGGCTTACATGATAAACAATGCCCAAAAGTACATGGAGTACTTTAAAAACCCGATACACGTATACCGGGGTCAAAGATAGCGTCTTCGTTTTCGGATGAAAGACGAAACAACGCTACTTCAACCATTGCACAAACAACCCCAAAAGGGTTAAAGAAAATAGATAAGAAGTAGAAAGGTGGGGAAATTGGTAAGTCAAAATAATGAGCTACTCGAGGTAGACTCGCACCAAGCAAATGAATAAGATTTCCATTTATTGCATCGGTGGAAGACCGAGATTTCCCTTTACAAGCAATTCTGGGATCGTAAATCTCGTCCTTGGTGGAGAAATGTGAGGGAACATAAGGGGCTTCCCCCACACTAAAACCACACACACCATCGTCAAAAGGAGTAGACGAGGTGGTAGCACTCATAACACGCGGTGATGACGGAGTTAAACTTGTAGAAAATTCATTTAAATTAATTTTAAAATCCTTTCCTTTTTCATCGTTTAAAAACTCTTTATGAAAACCTGATTTGATAATGTCGAAATATTTGGCGTGTCAAATTCAAAATTAGTCGTGCTAAAAATCCTCACATATAAGTCATTGGTGGGAGGGGTGGCGGATTGTATAAGTTCTCAAAACATTTATCAATAAAGAACACCGCCCCCTCGGGGTCTACATATTCGTCATCCACATGAACGTCGATCTCATCGATTTTTTCATCAAAGATAGGCTTGTCAAACCAAGGTTTGTCATTCCCCTCCTTGAGTATCTTAGAAACTCTCTCGAAAAGATCACGATCAAGCACGAAACCATCATCCATTTGTGGGGATTGTTGATAAGTTAAATCCTCACGAATGTGGTAAACGTAATTCTCATTTGAGGAGTGTTGATTAGGTAACTCCTCGAGAATTGGATTTTTAGTGGTCACATGAGTTGGTTCGTCATCAAAAATAAGACGTTCCAACTCATTTAGTTCATCCTCGATTTTGGAAAGATCGACCTCACTTGTAGGTGGAAGTGGAGGCAAAAGAGCTAGCTCTCGTTCAATGATTTCCTCAATCTCGGGATCAAACTCATAATCATCATACTTCACATGTTTCTTTTTAGGAGAATCAAAAATTGCATGTGGATTTCGAAGTACATGATCAATCTCAGCAAAATCGCCATCGTCATCGTCAAAGAAAGAGTCGATGTGAGCACTCACAACCATGGTCTTACAAGTCGAATAACTATGCTTAGGTGACTTTTCTAAAACGAGAGGATCGATGTCGATAAAACCTTTAGCCTCAACGGGTGTTGGGCTAGGAAAAGGAGGCACTTCGATGGAGTTAGAAGTTGAAGCCTCAAAGACGTGGTCCTTCGAAGGTGGTGAAGACGAGTCCATTTTGGTCATTGTCGTGATGGCACTAACGTCGCCCTTCAGAATTGGTGTTTCACTTGTTTCATCGAATTCATCCCAAAGTGAATTTTCATTCATAAATTTACACATACCCTTTTGAATTAGGTACACGTATTCTTTATCATTAAAATCCTCATCTTTAAAGCCGTTCTTCTTAATTTTTTCAAAACATGCATTAAGCCTTATTCTTTGCGCTAAAGTGTACATTTTGAAATCATTAGGTTTAGAACCATTAGGTTTTGAAACCTCGGTTTTTTCATTGTCATTAAACACTTGGGATTTTCTCATGAAAAATTCCATTTTGTTATCCCCATATCTCATATAAGTCTCCCTCGTGAACGTCGATTACGGTTCGAGCCGTTGATAAAA
This sequence comes from Glebionis coronaria, assembly GCA_025667525.1. NCBI lineage: Eukaryota > Viridiplantae > Streptophyta > Magnoliopsida > Asterales > Asteraceae > Glebionis > Glebionis coronaria. Next base: position 490,949,045 of record CM046878.1, read on the forward strand.
ATGGTCGACCTAAAATAATGGGACATTTAAGGTCACACTCGTAATCGGATATAACGAAATCCGCGGGAAAAACAAACTTTCCAACTTTGACATAGACATCCTCGGCTATTCCAATTGGTATTAATGGAGTACAATCTGCAAGCTCGATAGTCATGTTCGTGGGGGTAAGTCTAGGCAATCTCATCAATTTCCAAAGAGAATGAGGCATGAGATTGATGCTAGCACCTAAATCGGCAAGGGCTAAACATCCCTCAATCTCGGAAAAATCACAAGGTAATACAAATTGGCCCAAATCCTCTTCCTTTCTCGGCATATGCCTTTTGGGTTTTTTAAGAAGGATCGATGCACAAGTTTCTTCAAGGGTTACTATTGTAAGGTCAATAAAGCTCTCTTTTTGAACCGTGGATGGAATTTGAGGTACACGAGGGCGTGCACTCTTTTCCTTGGTCGCCACGTTCACCCCATCGACTTTAGAACAATATGACGTCTTAGAAGTCGAAGGTCGAGAAGAAGGAACAACTCGAAATCCATCAAGGTTAGGGGTAATTACACGACCTTTCTCACGAGACGAGGCGGCTTTACATTGTTCCTTCGGATTAGCAACGGTGTCACTAGGTAACAAACTCGATGAAGCACCCGAGGCTTTGTTCATAATAGCCGAAAACATCTTTTTAATGTCGATTTGTCCTTGCTCAATATTCGTATTTTGCAATTTCAAAGTATTTGTAAAGTCGTTTTTCAAAGTACCAGTTTCTCCCTCTAATCGTCTCATATTAGCCTCATTCGTTTTCATGTAATTTTGAAAATCGTTTGACGAACTATTTTGATTAGAATTAAAGTTCCCTTGGTTTTTATTACTTCTTTGAAAATTTCCTTGATTACCATTTGAAAAATTGTTACCTTGATTGTTGTTGTTTTGAAAACTCGAGTTTTGATTATTGTCTCGATTTTGCCAATTCAAATTACGACCTTGATTATAACCTTGGTTTTGAAAATTCCCTTGTTGATTGTTTCCTTGAAAATTGTTACGGTTTTGATTCGAAAAATTGTTGCCTTGGTTATAATTGCCTTGTTGTGATGGACCCGCGTTATTTTGATTTTGAAAATTGTTGTTTCCAATTAACGCACTCACATTCGACGTTTGGCCATCCGTAGCCGCACACTCGTAATAATTATGAGGTCCACCACAAAACGTACACGAAACCTCAACCGCTTTCACCGTAGCGATAGCGTCTTTCTTTTGCATTTCGACGAGAAAAGACGTGAACACATTCGTAAGCTTGTCGACTTTCGCATCAACCCTCTCAATGTCGCGATTAGAACTACTAACATTGGCGACATTGGCAACACTCGGTGCGTTGCGGAGTTGGTAAACCTTGGATCGATTTTCGATAATTACAATGCATCTTTCGGAGTCTTACACAAAAAGTTACCACCGGCGGCGAAATTCAACGAATCTTGTTCTTGAAAATTAAGACCGTTGTAAAACGTATCGATTTGATGCAACTCGGAAAAACCATGGTGAGGACATTGCCTAAGCAATTCCTTAAAACGATCCCACGCGTCTCTAAAAGATTCATTCGGTTTTTGCTCAAATTTCGTAATTTCATTTTTGAAAAACGTTGTCTTAGACGGTGGGAAAAAATAATTAACGAACTTGGAGACGAGATCCTTCCACGTAGGTATGGAATTAGGTGGCTCTTTCTCGTACCAATCATTGGCGGCACCATCGAGCGAGTACAGAAAAAGCATAAGCTTGACGACATCGGTGTCGACGTTCTTAAACTTGCTCGTGGCTAAAAGGCGATCAAAATTCCGAATATGGTCGTGAGGATTATCGGCTTCACGACCTCGAAACTTCGTAGCTTGAATCAACGAAAGCATTCCGCTCTTAATCTCAAAATTCTCCGCTTCGATAGCGGGAATTACGATCGCGTCTCCATAACCCTCGGTGGGCGCTTGGAGCAATTACATCATCGAACGATTGTCGGCCATCTCGTCTAAGGTCTCTTCAACAACGATATTAGGAATGTCGGTTTCTAAATCTCGTCTACGTCGTCGATTCCTTCGATTACGATTGCGTCGATTCGAAGCTTCGCTAGAATTAGAATAATCCTTCGATCGAGTGCGCATGCACTAAGCGTAGAATGGGTGGTAGCAAAGAAGATTCTTTTTGCGGTTTTTTGATTTTTCAATTTTTTTGGTTTTTGATTGTTTTTAATTTTTTGGATTTTTCTTGTATTACGTAGACTCAAATCTACAAATCTCCCCTCGAATCGATCTTCTCGATTAAAGGAGCCTCAAGGAATGAAAACGATCACGTGGAGTGAATGCTTTCGATGACTTTAGAACGTTGGTGCAACACCAAAACGTTCAAGAGTGTTTAATCTTGAAAACAAGCAAATATATATGGTACGTAGATAATACTTGGGCGGCAAACCCTCGATTAGCCCTCTTTCTCAAAACACGCATAAGCAAGCGGGGGAAACGAGGCGGCGCTAAGCACTTAAGAGCCTTTTTCCCTTAGGTCGTGAAATACAACCGCCTTATACCCACCTTATAGTTTGTGTTAATTGAAATTAAGCCTCACGAAAGTATTTATCTATTTTGCCTTTAAACTTTTGCTTTAGATTCGAATACAATGATCGAGTGATGAACCCCGAATCAAGGTTGCGTTTTCACGCTTTTGGAGTACTTGTATATTTATTGTTCTACGTAAGTACAATATAGTAATATATTCACAAAGAAAAACGAAAACGAAAATGGGATATCTACAATATAGTAAAATGATTGGTTTGTGTTTAGTTTAGGAAAACTAAACACGATTTATTTAGATACTATAATATAATAAGGAAAAATAACAAAAATGAGTATGTACGTATTTACGCTTTTCCAAAAATTGAAAAGCAAAAACGCACTACTCACACAAACACATAATAATGGCAACTCAAAAACACCTCCCCGGCAGCGGCGCCAAATTGATTGAAGTAAATCGTACACGTTTTAGGAAAAACGCGTATGAGCGGCAAGTATTAAGTCTTACGCTTTAAAAAAACGTAAAACCAAATAAATGCGGGTTCGTTCTTGAAGGAGGTGTGTGAATTAAGTGTGCCAATACGTAAAATCAAAGTTTGGATTAGTGTCGTTTTTGGATGAGAAAAAGAGAAAAATAAAGACGAGTTATGCTAAAAATTACCCTACGACGTAAAACGATCGAAATCGTAAAACTCGACGAAAAACGAAAGTACTTTAAAAATTACCAAAAAATTCCCAAAAATCAATAAAAATGTAAATAACACAAATTTGAAAACCAAATTATCTAAAACCTTTTTAATAATTTTATATTAATTTTTAAAGTTAATGAAAAACCTTAAAATTAAATAAAATTAAAAATTAACTAAAATGAAAACTTTAAAAGCTGTAAACCTCAAATTATTTATTTAAAACCTAAAAATATTTTTTGAAAATTTTTAAAACTAATAAAACTATTTTTTATCTATTTATTAAAAAACGTATAATAAAATATTCCTAAAATATAATTAAAACGTGAGAAAAATAAACTTTTTGATTCAAAAAGTCCTAAATGCTATACTAAACAAAGGAAAAATAAAAAGAAAGAAAAACACTAAGAAAATAAGCTGGGAATAGCTTATTTAGCACACGGCTTATATTAGTAAGCCCAACCAACAAACCCTTAAGTATTATACTGGGTAAACTCTTACCAGTAAAAGACACAAGGGCAGTTGGTTAGCACCTTGGTGTGTGGGAGGAGTGGCGCAGGTTCGAGTCCTGGCCACGTCCTTTTTCCACAAATATTTTTTTTTTACTTTTTATTTTTTAAAACTCAATTCCTGTCACTTGAACTTTACTTAAACACAAATCTAAACTAAAAATTACAAAGATTTCAGCTAAATAAAAGCTAAAACGTGAAGAAAAATGTTGGATAGGTGCTACAGTAATGAAGAAAGAAAACAAAGAGATTATGTATCTTCACTAGTGAAAAGACGACCAAAAGTGGCTTGAATGTGTGGATTGATTGGTGTTTTGGACAAGAGGGGCACCCCTACACTCAGTTGAGTGTAGGGAGTCAAGAAATGCAACAAAAACACAAACTCACAACAAATAATCACACACAAATCCCCTAGATCAGTCTCTAATATGCAGAATATGGGTAAGGGTCCTAAGCTGATGCAAATGGTCACAAGGTGAGCTTAGGCAGGCCAAGACTCACACATAACACACCCCAATTACCCTATAACTGCACACAATCCTACCTTAACCTATTCTTTAACAGATTCAAAAGTTTCAAGGCAAAAATTTACTAAAACAAGCTGATTATACACTTACTGATTTTTAGACCTATTTTCACCCAACTAAGCAAGCAAAATCTGATTTAAGCCAATATTCTAGATGTAAACTAACAAAAGTAACAACCACTAACCAAGAGAGTGTGTTTGGACTGTTTTCAAGCCAAATGGGTGTCAACTACTTAGCCTAATCTACAAACCTAAACACCCCTATAATTTCTGAAAATGAAATTTTACACACCAAATGCTTACCAAATCAACTTAAAATGATTACAACCACTCTAACATGCATAAAAGTCATAAAATAAGCATGAATGAAGCATTAAACTAACATTTGACACCAATTTCTCTCAAATCAACAAATCACATAAAAATTTCATAAAAGCATGCCAACGGGGTTCAAGCCTTATACATGGGCTGAGTGCCTTCCAATGGCTTGTGAGTGAACTTTTATGGGCCTATGGATGTGTAGAGATGGCTTGTTGGAGGAATACAAAGTAGGACCCTAAGCCTTAATGTTCTTCAAAAATAATTAAATGAGAAAGAAATGCAAATGAGAAGGTTGAAATGGATGAGATTTCTTGCTTCTTTGTTCCTGCACAACCACAACAAACAGAAAACAAACTCCAAGTAGCAAAGGCTACAAGCTTTTGGCTTGTAACTTTTGCTACAGTAAACTGTTAAATAAAAATGAAAACAAGATTTTTGTGAAAAATCTTTGATAAACCTTGTGATAAAACACCTTTTGAAAAATGAAAGAATTTTGAAAACAACTTATTCCAAAACTAAAAAGAGCATCATACTTCCACTTTCACTTCAATATGAATGCTAAATTTGCTTTTGGAAAAGAAAAACGAATTTCTGAAAATACCTTGATAAATAAAAACCTCTTTTTTTCTGAAAACCTTAACTAGTTTAAAAACAGTAAATCAATTATACTAAAACAATGAATAAAATGGAACACAATGTTTTGCAAAAAAACTTAATACTTTCATTATCATTAATAATAAAAAGTTTTTTACAAAAATTGGAACAAAACCAAAGTCACAAGTCGACTTGGTATTTATACTACTTAATGGACTATTCTAGAACTAAAGATAAAATAATACAAAAAAATGAAAAGCCTAAACCCTAATGGCTGATTTTCCAGGAATGCCCTTAGTCTTGATAATTTGAATTTAGTCAAATTGGCCTCCATGTGACTTGACAGCTGTTTGTAATGATCTTGAGCGTTAATAGAGCCTTTGGGACCAAGGATAAACTGCCAGTCGTTCATCTTGTCTCATTTTTTGGCGTTGTGTGAAAAGGACGCAGCAGGGGAGGGTCCTACCCAACACATGGGTGTGTTGGGATCACGGTTTTGGTGTGGGTTTGGTTGAGGTTAACATGAATCAACATTCTGGAAAGTTAAAGGGATAAACCCTTTGTTTTTGTCTTGATTAAACCTGGGATTTCTAGGGTTTATGAGGGATTAAGGTGGTTAATCAGTAAAGTTTAATTGGGTTTAGGGGTTAATAAAATTTAAAAATGTGTTTACCCCCGTTTTTTATTTAACTGATTTATTAAAATCAATTTAAAAGATAGTGGAGAGTGAGGTGGACGAGGGTTGGAAGGTGATTAGCTGGGGGTGAAAGTGGGGGTGACGTGGCGTGTCATGAGTGGCTGGTGGTGAGTTTATTGTCTGGCCAGAAAAGGCCCTTGTACTCCCATAAACTTCCAAACAGCTTCCAAACTTCAATCCCTTTGTTATATAAGTTTATAAACTTGTATTTTTTACCACAGAAAGTTAAGGAAATTTGTTCCAAGGGCTTGTTGTGTCATTTGATCAATCTTCAAGGGCTAAACATGCACGTACTTGATATTTTAGGGACCCACAAGTAATTTTTAGGATTTACAGGGGTTTAAAATGACAAGTCTTCCAAAGTTGAGGGACCAATCTTGACAAATCTTCAAACTTCAAGGACTTCAATGAAAAATCATCGTTCGGGTCCGGTTCTTTGTGCGGCTTCGTTTCCCGTGTTCGTTTTTGCTTCATTCTTGTAATCTTTTGGTGAATTCACGATATCCGTACCTAAAATACATAAAGAACAAACACAAGCATATATTTGGGTATTTTGATGATATTTTTAGCATTTTAAGCCCGATTTGGACGATGAGACTATGTATAATTACTTAATTAAATTTAAGACAAACACAATAAGCTATAAAATCAATAAGCTAAAACAATCATAAACATAAAATCAAAACAAATAATCAAATAAGCATGACAATAAGCACATAAGCATAAAGATTAAATCAAGAACAAGAAAGGTAGAATGAGAGATTAATTAAAATTTGATTAAAATTAATATTCAACAATTAAAGTAAAGACAAGAATTAAAAGCTTACAAATTTAAGGTGCAAGACAAGAAATTAAAGGTGCAATTAAGTAAATGACATTAAGAAAAGCGCAAGTAATTAAAATGGAAGACTAGTTTGTCAAAATAGCCAACACCTCCTAATGTGAGATTAGGAGGGTATTTATAGTGATTAGGGAGGTTAAGCATGTGTTGCTTCCTTCTTTCTTTCTTTCTCGTCTTTTCGTCTTCTAAATTCTTCGAATTTTTCGACTTTGTCTCGGGATTAATCGAACTCGTCTTGTAATTTCTTCATTAATTAGACTTGAGTTCTTCGGCTTTATTAAACTTCCGTCTCTAGACTTTTTCTTCGATAAATCTTCAGAATAGGCCTTGGACTTCCGTTCTTTTTGCACTCTTGATCTTTCGACTTCGTCTTTTGTCTTTTTCTTCGATAAAAGCCCGTGAAAGCCCATGTTTTCTTCCCTTTTCATATTTGGGTCCTTGATGTAGTGGTTTTACTACCCTTTAGGAAAAGAGAGCAAAAGTGGTAAGTATTAAGTGTCGGTTTAGGAAAACCAAGCACTAATGACCAAATAAGTTCAAGTTCGTTTCCCAAGGAGGCTTAGTGTGTGTGTAATGAATTGATTATCTTTGTAATTATATTTTTGAGAAAAAAAAATAGAAATTAGATTTGAAGAGAATGACGGTTATGAAGACGAATTAAACTAAGTCGAAAAAAGTATACACGTAAAATCGTAAAAAGTGCTAAAATTAAAATTTTAACCTAAAAATTCCTAAAAATTACGAAAAATCCACAATAATATTCTAAGAGTTTACAAAAAATCCAAACTTGCTAAAACCTTTTAATTAATTAGATAATGACTTTTAAATGCTAATTAAAGCCCTAAAAATCAAAATTAATTATTAACAAGCCCTAAACAAGATTTTAAAGTTTGTAAACCTCAAAAATACCCTAATTAAGCTAAAAAGTATTTTTCAAAATTTTAAAACCAATAAAAACTATTTTTAAACAATTAAAAACTACTAAAATCAATTAAAACTTAAATTAATTCTAGAAAATAATTAAAAGACTCTAAAAATATTTGGAAAGTTGAAAAAATCCTAATTAAGTGTTTAGAACCTAGGAAAAATATAAAAACTTAGAAAATCAGACTTTTAATTTTTAATAAAAAAAATAATATTAAAATAATATTAAAAATCCAAAAATCATAATAAATTCTAAAAACTTGCAAACTAGCTTAATTTAACCTAAATAACTCAGTAATGAAAGTGAAATTACCTAAATACCTCTATTGGGCCTAGAAAATGGTCTAAACCCAAAACAGTACACTGTTGGGCCAAATTTGGGCCCAATAACAAAAATTGATCAAAATAAGCCCAAAAAGCACAGGTTGACTCAAAATTTGATTTTAAACAACTTTTTTCAAAGGCCCAAAAGCTGAAAATGTGAAATAAGCTAGCTTATAACAAGCAGTTTATTCTTAATGGGCTTTTTGGCCCATTAAGCTATAAGCCAATGCCATAAGCTAAAATTTGACACACAAGCTTCTTTTGACCTAATAAAGACTTCTGCAAAAAGAAATTTGAAATAAGCCCAAGGAATAAACCTGAAAATGCAATAAGCAATCTACAGAAAACGACAAAATAGTCGTTTTTGAGTTCTAGGCCACCCCAAGTGCTGATTCAAGTTCCAAAAGCTTTGAAATGACTTAATTAAGCAAAATCAACAAAGAGTTTTCAAATAAGCTGACTCAATAAGCTGGAAAAAGCAAATAAGCACTTATGTAAAAGTCAAATAAGTTGGTTTTCTAGTAAAAAGTCAAAGTCAAAGTCCAATAAGCTCCAGTCTACTTAAATGGGTCAAATAAGGAAGACCTATCACAAAAAATAAGTTGTTGCAAGTCTGGATAAGCTATAATATCTTATTGATAAGCTGATGACAAATTAACACTAGCAGGGGCTAGTTTTGAGTGTTGAGCAGTGGAAACTTTTTCCACTGCTTGACTTGTTTGACTTTTTGTCTTTAGTGATTTTTTGGAGATTCAGATTACACAAAGGCACCCAAATGATAATTGGATCAAAAGGAGTCAAGAACAATCAAAATAACACAATCGCTAACACCCAATTGATACAGTTTAATCAATCAATCACCAGACATGATACAGACATGAACACTTAAGCAGTTAAGCACTTATGAGCAGTTTTAGCACAAATCAGCCAGCCAAATTCAACCAAATGCATACACAAGCTATTATAAACTCCAATAAGCAAGTCTAAACAGGTTTCATGCAATGGTTCAAAGAATTAAGCAAGATTCAAGCCAATGAAAGTTACTGATGAACACTAACACATGCAGTTTTCTACTTTGCTGATGTATTTGACACTTAAGCCAGATTCAACACCTCAAATCTTTCAAACAGGTTATAATGACTATGTTTAAACCACTTTTATCCCTAAGCATGCATACACACTAAGTGTTCCCAAAATCCTAGGTCAAAACAGGCAATATCAAAGTCTATATAGCAGATTGTTTGATTCAAGGCTTCAAACCCAAAAACTTGCAGTAAAACACTCTCAACCAAGCATATATTAGATATCAAGCATAAACAACACAATCCAATAACACAATATCAAGTTACAAGCACAAACAGATAGACCCAAACACCCCTTTATCTTTTCCAAATCAAATTTTTCAAAGTAAAAGTGAGATTCAAGGCTACCCAAGCATCAATTAACACTAAAACAGGTAAGATTAACAGATTCAAGCAAGAACAAGCCACAAAATTCACAAGATCACAAGTCACATACAAATATCACCAAAAATCATGAATTTAAGCAGATTTTAGGATTGAGTATGCAAACCTCATGGATGTACATCCACACCCATGAATTTTGAGCTTATGTGCTAGCAAGAACAAGCACAAGCTTCCACAACAAAGCCTGCTAAGATTGAACAAGGTTAAAGCACAAGTGTATAAAAACAGAAACTTGAAAAATCTTGATTGATGCAACCTTGTTACCCCACACTTGATTATCCCCAAGTTATAAGCCTCACAACACCTTAATTAACACAATTAGGATGCTATGATCAGCCCGATAACCCAAAAATTCCAAGGTTGGAACAAGTACTTAGCAAAATATCAAGAATGAGGAAAATTGCAAACTTTTGCAACCTCCAAAGGAAAACAGGTTTTTAACTTCTAAACTAACAATCATATAACAGTAATAAGCAGTAAATAAGATTGGCCAATGACTTTTCTTCAATGCTTCAAACACAATTTCATTAAACTGAAATGGGATTTACAGAAGTTGAACAAGGGAAAAATCAAAAGCAAACGTCTCATTGAGACCTAAGGGCTTTATATATAGCCTTACAAGTGACTAAGGAAGCTAAAAATAACCTAAACCCTAGTTGTGAAGTCCCAGAAATTCCCTTGAGAGCTTTGGCATTTTGTTGAATCATGTGACTGAATTTGGAGCCTTGTGGTAGCTGGCATGTAGAAACTTGATCAAAGGGTGAAAAATAAGCTTAGGATTGAAGCAGGATCCTTGGTCATTGGATGACTGTCCAAAATTTGGCAGCTAGCTCAAAGGTGTAGCAGGGGAATCTCATGTGGGGTTCCTTGGTGGTGTAGCATGTGTTTTGGGTGTTGGGTTATGATTAAGGGATGCTTAATCATGGATCTGGATAATCTTAGGGCCTAATTACAACACAATTAAGAATACCTAATTGTGTTCTTGAGGTGAATAGTGCCTTGTTTAATCCGTTTTTGGTTTGGATTAAATTTAAATACTTGTTAATGGCGCCAAGATTAGTTTAATATAAACCGGGTTAAGTGGGGTGTGACATGGATGAATGGTGCAATGTGATTGGTGGAGAGTGTGAGTGGGACAGGTGTCACCCACTCACTGGTCTATGTAACAATCTTGTCTTGCCAGAAATAACCCCCCATCTTCTATTCTCTTTTCATTTGCAATTAAAACACATGAAACCGGATTTCCTTTGTTAGTTAAGTTTTCTTTTTCACACTTTTGCCCCAAATACTTTTCCAAAGTATTTTCAGGGGTATTTCTTGCCATTTTTGAATTCTTCAAGGGCTGAATTGGCATTTTGATGATGGATAATGGCCTTGACTTGTATGTTGAGCATTTTGGAGGACTAAAATTGCCAAGTCATGTTTGATGAGGGACCATTTTTGCCAAATGTTGAAAGTTGAGGGTCCTTTTTGTAATTTTGGGATTTTCAAAGGACCAAACTTGTAATTTCTTGTACTTTGAAGGACTTCATGATGTATTTGACTTTGTGGATGATATTGGTTGACAATTTAGCTTTGTTGAGGGGCTAAACTTGCCAAATCTTCAAAGTGGAGGGCCCTTTTTGTAATTTTGACAAACTTTAGGGACCAAACTTGTAATTATGAGGATACAAGGGTATAAAGTGTCAATTCTTCCATATTGGAGGACCCTTCTTCATAATTCTTCAAATCTTCAAGGGTTGATCTTGGGAAAGTCTTCATTAGGGCTTGGTTCATTGTGCGGCTTCGTTTCCCGTGTTCGTTTTTGCATGATTCTTGTGATCTTTTGTCATTTTCTCAATATCCGTACCTAAAATACACAAGAAACAAACACAAGCATATATATAGGTATTTTGATGCTATTTAATGCATTTTAAGCCCTATTTGGAAGATGAGACTATGTATAAAAGCAGTCTCATTAGTCCTAAATCACAACCAAAACACAAACCACGCATAATTCCGACATTTATGACATAAAATACACGTTTTGGCTTGGTTATTATTATAATTAAGTGGTAAAAGGATAAGTGTTTTCACACTTATTAATTACCGCCGATTGTAACACTTCGAGTGCTTACGTAGCAACGGGAACTTACAACCAAAACGGTCAAGGTTCCCGCCTAAATCAAGCTCCCCAAAATCAAAATGTTAACAAGTATCGAAACAACAATCAAAATTGTGGTTATCAAGGCAATCAACGTAACTACAACAAGGGTAATTACCAAAGTGGGAATGGGCAAGTTCAAAATAAAAACCAAAACCGTGATTTTCCGAACACTACCCAAGGTTTTCAAAATGCTCACACTAAAAATCTTAATGGAGAATTTTTGGATTATGCAAAAGCAAACGATGCTAAGTTTGATAACATGCAATGTGAGATGATTAGCTTAAGATCCGATTTGAAAAACGAGCTTAAAAATGAACTTGCTAATGAATTGAAAACTCATGCTAATAAAACGGAAGGAAACGTTCAACGTCTTCAACAAAATCAACAAAATATGGAACAAGGTCAACATGAGATTAAGCAAGAGTTGTTAAAATCGGATATAAGGCAATCAAAATTTGAAGATCGAATTGCTAAAATATTTGAAGCAATCATGTGTAAACCCTCTTCCTCGGGTGGTCTTCCTAGTGATACCATTGCAAACCCGAAGGGGGAAATGAAGGTTATTACTACTCGTAGTGGAAAAACTTTCAAGGAACCAATCTCTCGTCCTAGTACTTCTACGAAGAAGGAAATCGAGAAAGAGCCTGAGGTGATGGTCGAAAATGAGCATATCACAAGCCCACGAAGTACCGCTCATACCACACCGAAGGATGAACCAATACCAATTGTGGAACCCGAGATTCCAAGTCTGTTGCCTATGCCCCAACCCACACCACCCTTACCTTACCCTTCGAGACGAAACAAAGAGAAAATGCAAGAATGTAACAAACAACAAATTGAGCTTTTTATAAAAAAATTCAACAAGTGCATTTTAATGTGAGTTTAGCCGACGTGTTGTTATACATGCCTATTTTCGCTTCCACTTTCAAAGGTATGATGAACGATAAGGAGAAGCTTTCAAAGCCATCTAATTGTTCTTCGGTTTATCTTAATCGAATAGAAAAAGTTGGTGACCCCGGGAAGTTTCTCATTCCTTGTGATATACAAGATATGAAAGAATGCCTCGCCTTGGCCGATCTTGGCGCGAGCATTAATTTGATGCCATTTTCCATTTGGAAATCGCGATCGCTTCCGGCTCTTACTCCTTCGAACATGTCTATCGAGATGGCCGATCATTCTACGATTTTAGCATGTGGAGTATCCGAGGATGTTTTTGTGAAAGTGGGGAAGGTCTACTATCCCGTTGATTTTATAGTAGTTGACATCCCCGCGGATCCTCAAGTTCCTCTAATTTTAGGTCGTCCATTTTTAGACACCTCGAGATCGCTCGTTCATGCAAGAACTATTACTTTGAGATTCAACGAAGAGGAACTTGTTATAAACGCTACTCAATACTCGACACCTTCTCATGTTTATGCAATCGCTACCATCAACCATATTGACTTAGTCGATGTGATTTGCGATGAGTTTTCACAAGAAGTGTTAGGTTTTTCCGATAGTTCGTCAAGTGGCAATCCCACTATTTTGGATCCGATTCTAGCTAATTCTACACCCAATCCACTCCATTCCAAGGAGGCGATTTTACTTTAAATGAAATCGACAATGAAGATGAAGTGATTATTGGTAATGATACTCTTATTCTACCATTTCTTTCACCGATGGAAGTTATGAGTGTTGAACAACAATCTTCAATCGAGGAACCGCCAATTCTTGAATTGAAAGATCTTCCATCTCACCTTGAATACGCATTCTTGGAAGGTGATGAAAAGTTGCCGGTTATTATTGCAAAATATCTTTGATGAGACTGCTTTTATACATAGTCTCATCGGCCAAAACGGGCTTAAAATGCATAAAATATCATAAAAAGTGCCATATATATGCTTGTGTTTGCTCAATATGTATTTTAGGTACGGATATCGAGAAAATGACAAAAGATCACAAGAAATAAGTAAAAACGAACACGGGAAACGAAGCCGCACAATGAACCAAACCCTAATGTGGATTTTCCAAGAATAACCCTTGAAGAATTGACGATTGTACAAGAAGGGTCCTCCAATATTGAAGAATTGTAACTTTAAACCCTTGTATATTCATAATTACAAGTTTGGTCCTTAAAGTTTGTCAAATTTACAAAAAGGACCCTCCACTTTGAAGAATTGGCAAGAATGGTCCCTCAAAAATGAAGACTTGCCAATTTTAGTCCTCCAAAAAGTCAATCATACAAATGAAGACCTTGAATAAAGAAGACATGTCAAAAAGAACCCTTGAAGAATCATGAAATTACAAAAATGGCCCTTTAAAACACTTTGGAAAACAAATTGGGGCCAAAGTGTGAAAGTGCAAACTTCATAACAAAGGAAATGGTGTATTAATCTGCTATAACATAATATGAAACAAAGTTGAAAGATAAAGGGGTATTCCTGGCCAACACACAAACTCACCCCACCATTTACCATCTGACACGTCAGCAGACCCATATCCCATAACCTGTCCTAAATTTGTTAACTTTCAAAAAGGTTAATTGAATTGAAAAACCGGGTTTCACTTATTGTTTATCATCACCACCCCAAATCCCCTTTCTAAACTTCACATAAACCCTAATTATCAAACTTTAATCCCCCCAATCACAAAAGCCCTAATCATCCAGAATGATGATTAGCCTCACCCTCACCTAAACCCCACAGCCAAAAAATATCCCCGTGATCTTGGTCCCCTCCCACGTGGCTCCCTTGTTACAAGCAAACAAAACGCAGCAGAGAATCAACGACCTACAAGATATGACTTTCTCTCCAAAACAAGATGAAGGGTGCAAGATCAATTTTACAATTGTCCCCACCTGCAAAATCACATGGCGCTTAAAAATCCGAATTCAAAAAATCAGCATATTCCACTTTATATCCGAATCTTCAAAGGGGTATTTCTGGACTTTCAAGGATTAGGGTTAGATTTTTTTTATTTTTCTAGAAAAATCTTGTAACCCCTATATAAAGGGTGTTAGACCTAGCAGTAGAGGTTGTTCTTGTTTTCATTTGGTTCACAAACTTGTAAATCCCATTTTCTTGTTAATGAAAATCCGGTTTAGTATTTGTTGAAGAAAACAAGTCCCCATTTAAATTTCAGTTCTGTTATGATATGTTTGTGGTAGTAGTTATTCCAAGTTCTTAGCTTTTGGTTAAAAAAAGCTTGATACAAATCTGTTTTAAGAATCTCGTGTCACTCTAACTTGAATTTGGATCATACATGTCTGATCTTCTAGTGAGGATCAAACATAAGTGACAAGCTAAGTTAGGTTTTTATTTTGTCAAAGTACTAAAAAGTGGATTTTGTTTTTTTATAGTGAAAGTTGTGTTTTTCCTTTAATCGTTTTGGACGCATTGAATCACTTGTTTGAGTTGAGTTATGATAAAGTCACATATGGGTCATAGCTCATACTGGGATATGACTATGGAGACCTGATATAGAATCTATATCAAGCCTTTGTAGGTATCTTGGTATAGGTGAGACACTTGTGAGGCAAGTTCAACTCAACCATACTCCTAGTTTCTTTTTGATTTTCAGAAAATTATAGCTTGAATGTTCAAGATTGGAAAGAAAAGAAAAGACTTTTGGAAAATCAGTGAAACGCAATTTTTTTTATAGCTAATATGGTATTATTCATCATTTATTAATCTTAGCAGGGACGTTGTTTGGAAAGCTTGTACTTGTTTGTGCTAGTACATCAGCTCATTCAATCGAGAGTAGGGATGTTCTATTCTCGAGGTTTGTCTAAAGTCCTTGTTATTTTTATTTTTGTTTTTTTTGAAAATCTGCTTGCTCTTGTGAATCTTCTTATTTTCCTAGTGTTTAGTTGGTTGCTTCATTTATTTGTTGCTCATGTTTAAATTCCTATCTTAGTCATTATTGTAAGTTTCATGCTCGTAGCTTTTAGTCGCTTTGATAACTCTAATCTTGCTGCGTTAAATGTGTGTTTGGTGTAGCATAAAAATCTGTTTTAGGCTTGGTTTCAGTATTCAAGTTTGATTGCAAATTTGTACGAAATTTGTTAGTTTACAAAGAATAGTGACTGCTGATTTGATTTTTGAACTGAACACATAAGCTCATAATCCATGTGTGACAACCCCGGTTTTTGAGGTTCGTCACTTAGTCTTATTTTTAGGGTATTTTATGTGACTATGTGATTTATGTGATTTATGTGTTTATATGTGTGATTTTGGGGATGAGAATGGACGAAATGAGGTACATGATTTGTAAATCATGGTACGGGTTGGAAATGAAATAAAATGAAATGAGTTCAGAAATGAACTGCGGGAAAGTTCGGATATCGTTTTTACAAGGTTTCGTGTACGTATCGTATGTTGTATGTATGTATTAAGTTCATATTATATGGTTATGATAAGTTTTAGAGATACTTTCATAATTAGAAACTTTTGGAAATGACGGTTAGTTCAGAAATTACGTAGAAAGTCGAAAAATTAGCGAATAGGTGTCCGGTTTTGATCCGGAAGGGTCTAGATGTTAACTAATGGTAATTATAAGTTAATAGCAATTAAATTAATAAAGTAATGAAGGGGGAGTCGGAATTGTAGGCCCCATAGCAGAATATTTTAATAAAAAAAGATAATTACCATATAGGAGTCCTAATTGGGCCTAAACTTAATCAGGAGGTTACCAAAGCATATATAAACACCCCAAGACCCCAAAAACGACCGATAAACCTTAAATTAAACTCTAAGTCAGTCAAATAGCAATGGATGATCAAGAAGAGTCGAATTTATGCTCAGGATTTAAAGATACGTAATTAAACTAGGTTGATTATCGTTAATTTACGTATTTGTAACCTACTATGATGGATTAGGGTTTGAGATTCATAATTTTTTATTAGGGTTTGTTAATGATCTGTAATTAATAATTTAATTAATGGGTTTTTATCATTGGAAATCGTTTTTGGGTTTTAATTAGGGTTTATGTATGATTAATTTGATTAATTATGAGAAAATCGTTTTTTAAAAAACTGGGCAGAATTTTGGTCCATTGTTTTGATCATATCTAGAGTTCTAGGAACATTCATGATGCGATCCAAATACCCCTGAGAATGTAATTGAGTTGGATTTCTAATGCAATAAACTAGAACTAAATTGGAGGTCGGGAGGTGGGTCAAAAACAGGTTACAACAGGCGGAGGTCAAAACAGTTTTTGGGACAGCAGGTTTTCAATTTGTGTTTTAAGGTGATTGGGATACTTAGAAGTACAATTGAACCCTCTAATAAATGTGGGATTTGCTTTATATATTAAATAAGAGACCTGCAGGAGGGCTAAGCAAATGGGTTAGGGTACGACCCCCTAATCATAACGAACATTTTGTATGTTCAAAATCAGTAAAATCTGGATAGATATAAGTATATATATATATATATATATATATATATATATATATATATATATATATATATATATATATATATATATATATATATATATATATATATATATATATATATATATATATATATATATATATATATATATATATATATATATATATATATATATATATCGAGGCCTTAACCGTTGGTTTAAGGTTGGGTCAAAAGGGAGGAGTTATCTAAAACAAGTAAGGGCATAGGGTTTCTTTTACAGAGAGCATGGATTTGGTTAGGTTGGCGTTTGGCTAATAGTTTGATGACTAAAAATCGGGACTTTTTTGGGAGAGAAGTAAACGGGATAGGTATCAAGTTTAACTAAGTTAAGGACTTGTTAGGGACGGGAAATGTAATTCTTAGAGAATATAAACGGGGTATATATATGGGATAATGTTAGATATCCATCATAGGTTGATGAATCATTTTAGTATTTGGTTCATGTATTGATTGGGTGCATTTGTTTGTTAGCTTTTTGCTAGTGCGTGGATTGTTGGAGAAGCTCAATCAGGTGAGTTTCATAGTCCTATGTCTTTTTATGATTTGATTTCCAAATGGGATGGAAGAGACACTGTATGGTTTTGTAAATAATGCTGTGAATGTTTTTATGGTTTGTGATGGACTTATGTGTACACTTATGTGATTAACTGCTATGTGATTCTTGATTGTGCTTATGATTTGGATCGGGGGACACATACCGTCTCAGTTATTGTGGTTTGACTTGGTACCAAGGGGATGTTGACAAGGCGGGGCCTTGGGATTGGTTCATAGGTGTATGGGCGCCTATGGGACCATGGTGATTGGTAAGGCTGGGAGCCTTCGAATTTTGGTGAATGGTTAAATCCTGAGTGTTAGTTGTTAATACATAATTGTAGCATATTTTCCATATGTTCTTTTGTTAATGGTTATTATTCACAGCTCATAACTTGATTTTGGCGTTGGAGTGTAAACCTATGACTCTCACCAACATTATTGTTGACGTATTTTAGTGTCTCTTTTATGTGTTAACGTGGTTAAGCATGAGAACATAAGTGGCTAGGATTGGAGTCGCGTAGGAATGCATTTAGAAGGAGATCCTCGTTCCTTCATAGATTTCTTTTGTTTGATTGAATAAGTGATACTACGAGTACCTTTATGTTGATGTTTGTTTTATTTGTTTGTCTTTGGTAAGAGGTGGGAATTTTATCTATTTACCTAGACTCCTGCATTATTGGGATATTGTCATGACATTTGTGTCACCTTTTATGACATTTCTAGTTCATATAGTTCTCTCTGTAGACACGCTATTGTTGTGATGATATCCATACGTCGTGCCCCATATTCCGCCATAGTGGGGTGTGACAAAATGGTATTAGAGACAATGGTTATAGAGAATTAGGTTTCCTAGTCTCGTAGCCTAGTCTATAGCTTAAGGGTCCTCGCATATAGGCGTCGTAGGAGTATGTGTGCATTTGATATTAACTGAAGTTTTTCTTGATGTTATTGGTTTTTACTTGCGATGTGTGTTAAGTTTTAACTAGTATGGGTTGAACCATAGTAGCTCATACTTAGCCACATGTTATTTTCTTTTCGGGTTGTGACTAGTGTGGGTTGAACCATAATCGTCCACGCTAGTCATTGTTGTGTTTTGCTTAAATTGTACATTATAGTACATAATTTGGTAGAGGGTAGTTTCTATCTTTTGTTGAGTTATTTTATGTACCTGAGGTATATTATTTTTCTTTTGATGTTTAAGTCACGTTCACTAAGAATCATGTGGTGGTTCGAGTCACTAGGAGTACATGGGTAGGAAGGATTTAAAGGTGTTTCCATTCTAATGGGCGACATGACTTATAATTGATTATGTTTTCATTTTGGATTTTGTCTATGCTATTTTAGCTAGACTATGGATTTCTGTATTCCAAGAGTTTGACTATGTTATTTTATTAGTTGGAGTTTTTGACCTTATTGTTTATGTGGTTATGTGCTTAGGTGAGTTGATGGATTTATGTGTTATGTGTTGTATTGATTCTTATAAGTGTCATCATAGGAGGGAGTGCATTGGAGAAAGGGTAATTGTATAAGTATGGTGGCCAACATAGTTATACAAGTACCACAACTTCAATGGATTCCTAAGTATGATTGCATGAAAGAGGATTAAGACATGCTTGTATAGTAGATGTTGAACGGATTTGAGTATATGTATCCTAATATGCCTATATATGTATGATCCCCTACAATTAACGATTGTATCCTTAGGAGGGTGGCTAACTCGCTTCTTTTTAGATATTCAACCTCCGTTATTCTTCGAGTTTCCTATTTCACGTGTCCGTTTTAAAATGGTGTTTTTGGTTTTAAGTCTATTGAAATAACTTGGGATCTCTATTGGGATAATGAAATCTTTTGTGTTGAGTCTTACATTTCTTTTGGTCGGTATATATTGAAAAAAACACTTGGAAATCTACTATATAGTTAGATAGTTGGTTGTATTCGGTAAAATAGGGGTAGGGTGTAGGAGTCGTGTTTGCAACAAGATATAAAATAAGTTTTTTTATGTAATCAACACTTATTTATTTCAAATTCTAAAAGACGTTCTTTAAAATAAAGCAAAATAAAATTTTCCTACTTAAATATTTTATATAAGTGAGTTTAATCAATATACGTCATTTATAATTATTTATACAAGACTAACCAAAGTTCAGGAAAATTTCACATACATTTATTTCTTTTCATTTAAAAATGATTACGTTAATTACTAAGATGGTTCTTTAGTTTTTAAATCAACTAGTATAAAATTGTTTGGGTCATAACTTGTTCATTTTTAAAGCTTTTTGGGTGATTCAAAAGCCTAAAATTATATACTCGGAACGTACTTTTAAAATATTCAGAATGTATAGTCATGGGAGGTCATTAGCTTGGTCGAAATTGTTGTACAAGTGTCGGGTTCAAGGTTGAGTTTCGAATAGTAGTTTTTAAACTTAGGATTTGGGATGTTCGGAGTACCTAGTCTTTGAGTTGAGTCTTGTGATCGTATAAAGGGTTTTTTGTAGATCGTTTGAGTCACATAGACGTGGAGAGGTAAAGAAAAATATTCTTTTATGAAAAGTTGATGTCGTGCAAGGTTTAAAAAAAATATGTCGCGGGGCGTAATATGTTTTGGTTGCCATTGGGTGTTTCTTGGATTATTTTTCGTTGTCATGGGTCATTTTGAATTGATACATGTTTTGGGTTTGAGTTTTCTTTTTAGTCTTGTGGTTTTTGACTTGTTTTAACTGGTGCACGTGAAATGTCGTTAGTTATCCATAGTTTTGATTCATTGGTCGTGTCTGGTGGGTTCCAGATGTAGTTTTGGTTTTGTATTGATTGAGAGCATTGATATAGTCATATGAGAGAATAGTTGGAATGCCCTTTGTGATGGGGAAGGAGTTAGAAGTTCGTAGAAATACGAACTAATTTGGTCATGAGGTCTCTTAGGAGTGCCAAGGGAGATGAATAGAGATTTGTATAAAGCATGGATATTGACACAAGTAACGCATCATATAGAATGTTGGAAGGGGATGTGATATTTTAAAGGTACTTGTGATATTCGTTAGGTATGTAATTTTCCAAAAATTTCTTAAGATTTAGTAGGTTTACCTATCATCTTGAAGTAGAACCATGAACAGAGCCAGTAGAAGGAGCAAGATGAGTTGTAGTTAGTGCCTTTCCAAGGCAATTGTTGATGGAATGATTTTAAAGACAGGAGTTGTTAGCAATTTCAAGGGATTCAAGATAAAGGTTGAGTTGCCTGGTAGTAAATGTGATTTGAAAACGGTTGGATGAGTTGATAAGAAGGAGTATCGATCTTTTAGAATGTGTGTAGAATTTCGCGAGTAGAAAGAGGTAGAAATTTGTTTGTGTTGCTGCCAAGAGAGGATGCAAGGATGATGTTAAGAATGTTGAATGGACGCTTTTGGGTTTACGGTTATGCATTTGGCTTCACCAAAGCACTAGCGGTTTTCATGGAGTCAATGAAGCGAGTGTGCATGAACGTATATAAACGAGTTGTCATCGGGAGTATCGACGACATCTTGATCTACTCAAAGTCTAAGAAGGAGAGTGAGGCGAATTATGTGTTGGTTTTGGAGTGGAATTATACCATGATGAGTAGTTAGAGATGATGGCATATATGGAACCAGCAAGGGGCGAAGTGAAGAAGGATGAGGAAGCATTTTGGAGGCTGAAGAGGTGGATTGGATAATGAGCCGATCTTGGCATTATCGGAAGGACTGGATGAATTCGCGAAGCATGACGATACGTAGAGAAAGGATTTGGATGTGTACGAGAACGACAAAGAAAGGCGATTGCTTATAAGTTGCAAGAACTGAAGATTTGGAAGAACTAGATAAGACTTAGTTAGTGGAGCTAGATTGTTATATCTGCCTAGAATGCTAGAGGCATTTGGGGTACGAGACGTAGAGAATGATCTATATGGATCATGAACGTCTCCAACACATATTCAATCCTCTTGATTGAACATTTGGCAAAGGTGATGGGTGGAGTTAATTGATGAAAAAAAGTTGCAAGGCCAAGTACCATCTGGAAAAGGCAAGCATGGTTGATGAGACATGGAATAAGAAGAAGGAAGTGAAGCTGAGACGAACTTGAACTATATGGATGACGTATTAGGGTGGTTTAGATGAAGGATGTAGGTTTCACGAGTTGAGTTGTCTAAAGCAGAGAACGCGACAACATTTATGTTGCGTAGCTTGGAAGATCGTATGGAGAAAAGGGACGTAGACTATACTTCCTACATAGATAGGAGTAGCTTAGAAAGGGCGATGTAAGGATGAAGTTGGTGGAAGGGATACATAATGGGGTGAGGAATAAGTACGATGAGAGTTGGGTGATAGTCGATAGACTGTCTAATTCATCCTATATTTCAAGAGTAATGAGAATTCATGTAGTTGAGAAGTTGGAAGGATTGCATACAAATGCGATGGAATAGGCGGTTTTGTGTAAAAGTTAACCTAATAGGTATGGAATGCCTTATGAAGGATTATGGCAAGGGAATAAACGATGGGAAGCAAGCGTAGTATACCGTTGATAGACTTATGGTTGGTATGAGCATACTATAGGGGTAACTGAGAAAGACGCCTAGAGCTTTGGCATGCGGTTTGGAGATAGTTGGAGAATGCTTTTTATTTAGGAAAAATTCTTCTACAAAGAGAGTCACTAGTGAGAGGGGCGTATTCCTCACTGATGAGAATGTAGGGAATAAAAGAGGATCACCTAAATTATTGGCTGAAGATGAGATAGAAGATGGTATGGAAATTAAGATTATGGAGAGACAAGCGAGAAGTAGTATGGAGGAAGTATGGCTTGAGGGAGCAAAGGGTTGTCAAGATAGTGTAGTGATATAGAAGGGAAAACCGTTAGGTCTGGTGATAGGAAATGTAGTAGAAACTGATGGAGTTAATCCATAGCAGACGAGGTGGATCACCGTTACTGTGGGATGAAGTTAGAAGCAATCAACATATTAGACCGGAGTTAGAACAGAAAACTACAAGAGGTGGTGGCAGTGCTTAAGTAGAGGTTGAAAATGGCAAAGGACCGATAAGAGAGCTGTGTGGACAAGAGGCGTAAGCCGTTGGGATTTGAGATTGTGGATAAGGTTATGATATAAGTTTTACCATGGAAAGAAGTGACGTGGTTTGGGATGAAAAGGAAGTTAACACCTTAAATCATGGGTCTGTTCGAAAACCTTGAAAGGTTTGGACCAGTGGCTTATAGGTTGAGGAATTACTGGGAGAATTTAGTAGTGTGCATGATGTATTTCGTGTATCAAGCTTGAGGAAATGCTTAGCAAGAACCGACTTGCAAGTACCGTTAGATGATATTAGTATGGATACGAGTCTTCGTTTCATCGAAGAACCGGTAGAGATTTTAGGTCGTGAAGCTAAGACGTTGGAAAAGAGGGTAATATACCGTAGTTATGGTTAGATGGAATTTAGAACATGGACTAGAGTTCACGTGGGAACGGGAAGGATTTATGAGGAACAAGTATCCTTAGATATTTGCTAATGATGATCCTAAGGAGTAAATCTCGGGACGAGATTTCTATTAGGAGGGAGTGATGTGACAACCCCGGTTTTTGAGGTTCGTCACTTAGTATTATTTTTGGGGTATTTTATGTGACTATGTGATTTATGTGTTTATATGTGTGATTTTGGGGATGAGAATGGACGAAATGAGGTACATGATTTTTAAATCATGGTACGGGTTGGAAATGAAATGAAATGAAATGAGTTCAGAAATGAACTGCGGGAAAGTTCGGATATCATTTTTACAAGGTTTCGTGTACATATCGTATGTTGTATGTATGTATTAAGTATATATTATATGGTTAGGATAAGTTTTAGAGATACTTTCCATAATTAGAAACTTTTGGAAATGACGGTTAGTTCGAAATTACGTAGAAAGTCGAAAAATTAGCGAATAGGTGTCCGGTTTTGATCCGGAAGGGTCTAGATGTTAACTAATGGTAATTATAAGTTAATAGAAATTAAATTAATAAAATAATGAAGGGGGAGTTGGAATTTTAGGCCCCATAGCAGAATATTTTAATAAAAAAAGATAATTACCATATAGGAGTCCTAATTGGGCCTAAACTTAATCAGGAGGTTACCAAAGCATATATAAACACCCCAAGACCCCAAAAACGACCCATAAACCTTAAATTAAACTCTAAGTCAGTCAAATAGCAATGGATGATCAAGAAGAGTCGAATTTATGCTCAGGATTTAAAGGTACGTAATTAAACTAGGTTGATTATCGTTAATTTACGTATTTGTAACCTACTATGATGGATTAGGATTTGAGATTCATAATTTTTGATTAGGGTTTGTTAATGATCTGTAATTAATAATTTAATTAATGGGTTTTTATCATTGGAAATCGTTTTTAGGTTTAATTAGGGTTTATGTATGATTAATTTGATTAATTATGAGAAAATCGTTTTTAAAAAAACTGGGCAGAATTTTGGTCTATTGTTTTGATCATATCTAGAGTTCTAGGAACATTCATGATATGATCCAAAACAGTTTTTGGGACAGCGGGTTTTCAATTTGTGTTTTAAGGTGATTGGGGTACTTAGAAGTACAATTGAACCCTCTAATAAACGTGGGAGTTGCTTTATATATTAAATAAGAGACCTGCAGGAGGGCTAAGCAAATGGGTTAGGGTACGACCCCCTAATCATAACGAACATTTTGTATGTTCAAAATTAGTAAAATTTGGATAGACATAAGTATATATATATATATATATATATATATATATATATATATATATATATATATATATATATATATATATATATATATATATATATATATATATATATATATATATATATATATATATATATATATATATATATATATATATATATATATATATATATATATATATATATATATATATATATATATATATATATATATATATATATATATATATATATATATATATATATATATATATATATATATATATATATATATATATATATATATATATATATATATATATATATATATATATATATATATATATATATATATATATATATATATATATATATATCGAGGCCTTAACCGTAGCTTTAAGGTTGGGTCAAAAGGGAGGAGTTATTTAAAACATGTAAGGGCATAGGTTTTCTTTTACAGAGAGCATGGGTTTGGTTACGTTGGCGTTTGGCTAATAGTTTGATGACTAAAAACCAGGACTTTTTTTGGGAGAGAAGTAAACGAGATAGGTATCAAGTTTAACTAAGTTAAGGACTTGTTAGGGACGGAAAAGGTAATGCTTAGAGAATATAAACGGGGTATATATATGGGATAATGTTAGATATCCATCATAGGTTGATGAATCATTTTAGTATTTGGTTCATGTATTGATTGGGTGCATTTGTTTGTTAGCTTTTTGCTAGTGCCTGGATTGTTGGAGAAGCTCAATCAGGTGAGTTTCATAGTCCCATGTCTTTTTATGATTTTATTTCCAAATGGGATGGAAGAGACACTGTATGGTTTTGTAAATAATGTTTTGAATGTTTTTATGGTTTGTGATAGACTTATGTGTACACTTATGTGATTAACTGCTATGTGATTCTTGATTGTGCTTATGATTTGGATCAGGGGACACATACCGTCTCAGTTATTGTGGTTTGACTTGGTACCAAGGGGATGTTGACAAGGCGGGGCCTTGGGATTGGTTCATAGGTGTATGGGCGCCTATGGGACCATGGTGATTGGTAAGGCTGGAGCCTTCGAATTTTGGTGAATGGTTAAATCCTGAATGTTAGTTGTTAATACATAATTGTAGCATATTTTCCATATGTTCTTTTGTTAATGGTTATTATTCACAGCTCATAACTTGATTTTGGCGTTGGAGTCTAAACCTATGACTCTCACCAACATTATTGTTGACGTGTTTTAGTGTCTCTTTTAGGTGTTAACGTGGTTAAGCGTGAGAACATAAGTGGCTAGGATTGGAGTCGCGTAGGAATGCATTTAGAAGGAGATCCACGTTCCTTCATAGATTTCTTTTGTTTGATTGAATAAGTGATACTACGAGTACCTTTATGTTGATGTTTATTTTATTTGTTTGTCTTTGGTAAGAGGTGGGAATTTTATCTACTTACCTAGACTCCTGCATTGTTGGGATATTGTCATGACATTTTTGTCACCTTTTATGACATTTCTAGTTCATATAGTTCTCTCTATAGACACGCTATTGTTGTGATGATATCCATACGTCGTGCCCCATATTCCGCCATAGTGGGGTGTGACACCATGTGGTTGTGTTAATCTGACTGTGAACTTGTGTGTTGAGCTAGTGTTTGTTAACCTGCGCAAATTGTATTCCAACAGCAACATTCAAATACACCATAAGAAACAAAGGTAAAGTAGAAAAAGTGCGTGTTGTGGGTTTGGTGTTAACTATGTGCATAATCCAACTGGTGGCGTATTCAGTAAGGTATTGTGTTTGTGACCGTGACATCAAAAACAAGAAAAGTAAAGTAAAATCAAAAAAATCAAAAAGTATCACGGTTTGCTTGTTCTTTTAAACGTAACTGTGTGGCTAGAATGGGTTATATCGTTTTGTTGTGTGCTTGGTAATTGTTTTATGCCTGTGTCCACTGCCCATAAAAAGAAACAAGAGAACACCTGCCTAATTTGGTTTACTTGTGGTTTGTTAGATTCGTGGCTTGTTATTTGTTGTGTGCTTATCGTGACTCCCTACAAGCACGAATGCTTGTAGGGGTGCCTTTGGTTTCCAAACAGCAAAACAAAGAAAAAAACTCACAGTGAATACAGAGACTTTAATTCGAATTTGTGACACATTTGTGACAGAAAAAAGTGTCACATAATAGTTGGGAGTAAGGACAAAATTCATCATTATTTTTCTTATTTTTTATTACCCCTGACCTCGCATACTAGCAGACTTAGCAGCCCTCAGCATTACCATTTGCTCTCTGCATTCACTTTGTTTCCATTTCCTTTTTCTAATCTTTTATACTTTTTTTGGGTCACATATAAAAGAAAGTAAGCTGTAAAAAAGAAGACCTCAGTGGGTCTCGAACCATTGACCTCTCAGCAGATCAGACACAGCCCCCTATTTTGTACCAACTGATCTATTGTAGTATTTGTGTTTACATTTCTTTTATTTTTCCTTTATACAGATATTTTATTTTCTTGTCTTTTTATAAAGTCGTAGCTATTAAGCCAGCTTTTGGCTTGTTGGCTTATTAATTTTCGTCCTTATTCTTTTTATTTTGTTTCCTGCCTAGTTTATGATTTTTTTTTAAAAAAGTTTCATATTTTTTCGTTTATTATTTTATTTTCTAAGATTAGTTTCATTTTAAAATTTAAAAAAGACATAAAAAATAGAAAAAAGTTTAGACAAAGTTTCAAAAAATATTTTTAGACTTTATTTAATATAAGTTAGGTTTACATTTATTATTATTTTCATTTTGACTTTTTATTAATTTCGTTTATTCTTAGGGTTTTTGATAGGTGTGTAAACACCCATCCTTTTTACCACTTAATTACAATAATAACCGAGGCAAAACGTGTATTTTATGTCTTTTATGTCAGAATTATGCGTGGTTTGTGTTTTTGTTGTGATTTAGGACGAAATTGTGAAAAGTGGAGAAAACACGGTCATTCACGGGCTTTTATTGAAGAAAAAGATTAAAGACGAAGTCAAGAAGTCAAGAGTGCAAAAAGAACGGAAGTCCAAGACCAATTCTGAAGATTTATCGAAGAAAAAGTCAAAAGACGGAAGTTTACTAAAGCCGAAGAACTCGAGTTTTATTTATGAAGAAAATTAAAGATGAGTTTAAAGAAATCCGAGCCAAAAGTCATTAAAGTCCAAGATTTAAGAAGATTAAAAGGCTTAAGGACTAATGGTGCAATTAACAAAAGATTAAGAAGAGAATGACTAAGCATGCAATTAAGGAGAAAGGAAAGAGGGGAGGAAGCTTCCTAAGCATTCCTTAATCTCCCCTATATATAGTTTAGGATCATTTCATTTTACTCTTGTTGGCTAGAGTGACACTAGTTCTTCCACCTTTAATTTTTGCACATTTACTTTTCTTGTCAATTTAAATACATTGTCTTTCACTTTTAATACCTTTTAATTCCAAGTAAGTGTTCTTTAATTTTCTTTTTTTAATCTCTCATTCTACCTTTCTTTTCATGCTTTAATCTTATGTTTATGTGTTTATTATCATGCTTATTTGATTAAAGGTTATGTTTTTATGCTTTTGATTGTCTTGGATTATTGATTTTTATAGCTTATTTGTGTTTATCTTTAAGTTTCTTAAGTTTTTATAAAAGTTATTTTTTATATAAAGTTTGTTTTCGTATACCTTTTTCATTTTGTGTTTTCAAAAGTCTTTAAATTTTAGCTTATTAGCTTTTTCTCATACGGTTTTCATTAAGTTTTTCGTTGTGTGCTTATTTGATTAATAGCTTATTTGTTGTGCTTATTTTGTGTTTTCTTTACTATATTCCGATTACTACCCGTCGGAAAAGGGTTTTGTATTCCGACGGGGATTCCGATCTACCATCGGAAAAGGGTTTCAAGATTCAACAAGAATTCCGATTTGCATTCCGACAGGGGTGTTTTTGAGTGATATTCCGACGGGTCCTAGTACCACATTCCGATGACATCTCCTTAGGTTACATTCCGATAGTGGATTCCGATACACATTCTGATAGGGGTGTCTCTGATTTCATTCCGATTGGTGGGGTGTATTCCGACGAGACCTCTTTCCGATCATATTTCGATCAGGAAGGTAAGGGGTGTATTCCGATCAGTCATTACGACCACATTCCGATTTGGGGTATTGTTTGGTTATTCCGATTAAGCGTTTGGTGACAGCATTCCGATTGGCAATTCAGACAACATTCCGATCAGAGAGGTAAGAGTGTTCCGATCAGCATTCCGATTGGAAGGTAGGTTTAACATTCCGATCATTTTCCGATCGGAATGTATTCCGATTAGGTTTGTTTTTTTTCTATTTTGTCTTATTTAATTTTTAAGTTCTCATTTTCATACTTTGTCAAATTTTAATTCTCGTCACGCTTTTAAATACCTGCCATTTCATTTCCCGTCATTTAATCATTTTACTTTTAAAATTTTAATCTTGCACCATTTATTTTAAAATTAGAGTTAGATTTATTTTACTTGCCTTTTAGTTTAAAGTTTTTGCACTTTTAATATACTACAACGACACAACATTTGTTTCCACCAAAGAACGACTGAGTCGCATAGTTAAACCAGATCAATTCGAAGAGACATACTAGAACGAACTTTAATTTTTATACGGGGTGTCAAAAGCCTTGTATTAGTTTTTTTTAAACTTTAAAAATTAATATAAATTAATTAAAAAAGTTTTGGAAATTTTGGTTTTCATTTTTGCTTTATTTACATTTTGTAGAATTTAGATTAAAATTTTGGTAAGTTCTGGTTAACTTTCGTTTTTCGTCACGTTTTACGAGTTTACGTGTTTACCGTCATAACATAGTTTCTAGTGTAATCCGTCATTTTCTTTCTTTCTTTTTTTCTCTCATCAATATTAAACCTCAAATATAATCAAGTTTTAACACAACACACTAGCCTCCTTGAGAACGATCCCACACCTTTAAGGTTCATAAGTGTTTACGTTTTCCTAAACGTTCACTTAATACTTACCGCTTTTGCCTCGTTTTCCTAAACGAGTGTGAATGTACAACTATCATTTTGGCGCCGCTGTCAGGGAGGCGTGTTGTGTTTTGATTTGAACAATTATTGTTTTTATATTAGCCATAATATCTATTTGTATTAGTAGCACTCTACTAATACGTATTATCGGTTTTCGTTTTTGTGTGAATATTACTATATTGTATACGTAGAACAATAAATTCACAAGTACTCCAAAAGTGTGAAAACACAACCTTGATTCGGGATTTCATCACTCGATCATTGTATTCGAATCTCAAACAAAGAAAAAAGGCAAAATAGATAATTACTTTCGTGAAGCTTAATTTTGACAAACACAAACTATAAGGTGGGTATAAGGCGGGTATTATAAATATAACCTAAGGAAAAAGGCTCTTAAGTGCTTCGCGCCGCCTCGTTTCCCCGCTTGCTTGTGCGTGTATAGATAAAAAGGGCTAATCGAGGGTTTGCCAACCAAAGTATTATCTAAGTATCATATATATTTTCTTGGTTTCATTTGATTAAACCCTCTTGAACGTTTTGTTATTCCACTAACGTTCTAATTCATCGAAGGCGTTGACTTCAGGTGATCGTTTTCATTCCTTAAGGCTCCTTTAATCAAGAGATTTGATTTGAGGAGAGATTTGTAGATTTTTGTCTAATTAATACATTCACCAAAATCCAAAAAAGTAAAAACAATCAAAAACCACAAAAAATTAAAAAAGTTAAAAACACCAGAAAGAATCTTCTTTGCTCATCCCCACGTTGTACGTGACGTTTATGCTTACTCGTAATCAAGCAAGACGTGCACATAAACGAAAAAACCGAAAGGAAGGAACGCCTTCTAGTGAGGAATCTCCTATTGACGAACCTATCGTAGAACAAGAAGTCACCATGGCTAATCGAACTATGATGGAGTTACTTCAAGCACCCACCGAGGGTTATGGAGAGGCTATCGTGATTCCCGCCATCCTTGCGGAGAATTTTGAAGTTAAGACGGGTTTGTTGTCGATGATCCAAAACAACAAATTCCGTGGTGATGAAAAGGACAACCCGCACAACCATATCCGCCAATTCAATCGTCTTATCGTGACTTGCAAGTTTAAGGACGTCTCTAACGAATCGA
Organism: Glebionis coronaria; assembly: GCA_025667525.1. Lineage (NCBI taxonomy): Eukaryota > Viridiplantae > Streptophyta > Magnoliopsida > Asterales > Asteraceae > Glebionis > Glebionis coronaria. Next base: position 490,979,385 of record CM046878.1, read on the forward strand.
TTAAGATGATGCTTTTTCCGTATTCCTTAGCGGGGCCCGCTAAAATTTGGTTAGAGAAAGAGCCACCCAATTCTATATTGACGTGGAAGGATCTCGTTTCAAAGTTCGTGAACCAATTTTTTCCGCCCTCTAAGACTACGCATTGGAAAAACGAAATTTCAAAATTTTCACAAGAGTATAATGAGAGTTTTCAACGGCTTGGAATAGGTTTAAGGAAATGTTGCACGAATGTCCTCATCATGGTTTTTCCGACTTGCATCAAATTGACACGTTTTACAATGGCTTGAATGATCATGAGTGTGATTATCTTAATGCCGCCGCGGGTGGTAATGTTTTGTGTAAAACGGTCGAGGAAGTGTTGTTGATCAATAAGAATAGGTCTAAGGTCTATAGTCCTCGTAGCACGTAGAGTGTTCATAAGACTTCGTCTTCGACTTCGCCTTCATTGTCTCATACCATCGATGCTTGCCAAATCGAGGCTAATTTGGAAAACAAGATTTTGATAAGCTTAGGGGATTGTTAATTGAGTTTAAAGTTGGTAAACAACCCACTCCCGCTACGGCTAAAGCGGTTGAGGTTTTTTGTATGTATTGTGGTGGAGCTCACGATTACTCTGAGTTCATTACCAACGGTGGTAACACTTCGAGTACCTACGCGGCCGCGGGAACTTATAACCAAAACGGCCAAGTTACCCGCACTAATCAATTGACTCCACCAGGTTTTCCACCGGGTTTTCCACCGGGTTTTCCACCAAATCAAAATGCTAACAATTATCGAAACAATCAAGGTGGTTACAAGAACAACTATAAGGGTAACAATAATAACAATGGGAATCAAGGGACTAGCAATCAATTGCAAAACCAAAATCAAAATCGTGATTTCCAAAATGTTAATCAAGGGCTTTCAAATGCATTACCAAAATACATTCCACCGGAGATTTGGAACTATTTTAAAGCTAATGATGATAGGTACACAAACATGGCAAATGATGTTAGTAACCTAAGAGCTAAGTTTGAAACTCAAAGTAACAAATTGGAAGGGAATGTGGTTAGGCTCCAACAAAACCAACAAAAAATGGAACAAGGTCAACATAAGATTGAACAAGCCTTACTTAGGTTGGAGCAAAATGCAAAAGTCGAGAAAGTGCAAGATAGGGAGGAACGTAAAAAGACGAAAAATAGGCTTTTAGATGCTATCATGATGAGTAGAGCCTCTACTTCGGGTGGTCTTCCTAGTAACACCGTGTCAAACCCGAAGGGAGAGATGAAAGTGATTACCACACGAAGTGGTAAGACACTTAAGGGACCGACTCCTCAACCAATTACTCCAACGGTGGAGGAAATTGAGGAAGAACCCGAGGTGGTGGTCGAAAAGGAGCATGTCTTAATCCCACGAAGTACCGCTCATGCCACACCTACGGTTGACCCATTACCACAATTGGAACCCGAGATTCCAAAGGCTATGCCTATGCCTCAACCCACACCACCTTTGCCCTACCCCATCGATACTTAGAAAGGAGAAACGTCAAGAGCGCGACAATTACCAATCTGAGATTTTTATGAAAATGTTTCGTGATTTGCATTTCAATATAGGTTTTGCCGACGCTTTGGTCATGATGCCTCGATTTGCCACTAACTAAAAGAGTATGTTAAACAACAAGGAGAAATTGCAACAATTGTCTAGTTGTTCATCGGTTAATCTTACCAGCCTACCTAAAAAAGTCGGTGATCCTGGTAAATTCTTGATTTCATGTGTTATTCAAGATATGGAAGAATGTTATGCCTTGGCCAATATTGGTGCTATCATTAACTTGATGCCACTTGCAATCTTCAAGTCGCTCAATCTTCCTATTCTTACTCCTTCACTAATGTCTATCAAATTGGCTGATCATTCCACGATTCCCGCATGTGGATTGGCCAAAGACGTTTTTGTGAAAGTGGGAAAGTTCTATTATCCGGTAGACTTTATCGTTGTCGATATTCCCACGGATCCTCAAGTTCCTCTTATTTTAGGTCGTTCGTTTTTAGATACGTCTATGGCGTTGATTGATGTGCATGCTAGAAAGATCACCTTACGTTTCAATGACTAGGAACTTGTTATAAACGCAACACAAAACTCTTCAATTTCTCACGTTTATTCCGTTGCGACCAGTTGATATGATCGACGTCGTTTGCGAGGAATTTTCACAAGAGTTTATAGGTTTTGGTGACGATGAAAATAGTGGCAATCCCACTATGCTTGATCCCATTCTTGATAATTCGACACCATCCTTCACTCCATTTGAAGGTGGTGGTTTTACGTTGGAATAATTTGATGTTCCACGTACTTGTGACGAAGACCACGACAACGATGAGGACTTCTCGATTATCAAGGATTTTCTTAACGATTTCCTATTTCCTCCACCCGAGGAGGTTATGAGTATCGAACTCAAATATTCAATTGAGGAACCACCAATCCTCGAGTTGAAAGATTTACCTCCTCATCTTGAATACGTGTTCTTGGAGGAGGACGATAAGTTGCCGGTTATTATTGCGAAGGATCTTTCAAATGATGAAAAAACCGCACTTATCGATGTTCTAAAGGATCACATGGGCAATTGCATGGAAATTATCCGACATTAAGGGGATCGATCCCAAATTTTGTACCCACAAAATCTTAATGGATGAGGACTACAAACCCGCAATCCAATGCCAAAGGAGGGTGAACCTCAAAATTCACGACGTCATCAAAAAGAAAGTCCTTAAACTCCTTGATGCAGGAATGATTTACCCTATTTCTGATATCCCTTAGGTGAGTCCTATTCATTGTGTCCCTAAGAAGGGAGGAATGACCGTTGTGCCAAACGATGCCAACGAGTTAATTCCAACTCGACTCGTGACCGGTTGGAGGGTGTGCATCGACTATTGTAAGTTGAATGACGCCACTCGAAAAGACCATTTTCCCTTGCCCTTCATGGACCAAATGTTGGAGCGTCTTGCGGGAAACGATTTCTATTGCTTTTTAGATGGTTTTTCCGGTTACTTCCAAATCCCCATCGATCCTCGTGATCAAGAAAAAACTACGTTTACGTGTCCATATGGAACGTTTGCCTATCGTAGAATGCCATTCGGACTTTGCAATGCACCGGGAACCTTTCAAAGGTGCATGATGGCTATTTTTCATGACATGATCGAGAAGACGATGTAAGTCTTCATGGATGATTTTTCCGTGTTTGGTTGTTCGTTCACTTCGTGTTTGTCGAATCTTGAGAGAATGTTGAAACGTTGTGAGGTAACCAACCTTGTGCTCAATTGGGAAAAATGTCATTTCATGGTTAAGGAAGGAATCATCTTAGGGCACAAGGTTTCGAAAGCGGGGATTAAGGTAGACAAAGCTAAGGTAGACGTCATCGCCAAATTACCTCATCCCAAAACCGTTAAGGGAGTTAGGAGTTTCCTAGGCCACGCGGGCTTTTATCGTCGATTCATCAAGGATTCTTCAAAGATTTCTCGACCTATTACACATCTCCTCGAAAAAGATGCTCCTTTTGTCTTTAACGAAGATTGTGTACGAGCCTTTGAAATCCTTAAGAGGAAACTTACCGAAGCTCCCATTCTTGTTGCTCCCAATTGGAACCTCCCCTTTGAGCTCATCTATGGCGCAAGTGATTACGCTATTGGTTCCGTTTTGGGGCAACGTCATGATAAGCATTTCTTGCCGATTCACTATGCTAGCAAGACGATGACTAAGGCTCAACTTAAATACACTACAACAGAAAAGGAATTCCTTGCCGTGGTGTATGCATTTGAGAAATTCTGACCTTACCTCGTCTTGACCCAATGCATAGTGTATACGGATCATTCGGCTATCAAGTATCTCATGGCTAAACAAGATGCAAAGCCGAGATTGCTTCGTTGGATTCTCCTCCTACAAGAATTTGAGGTCGAAATCCTTGACAAAAAAGGAGCCGAGAATCTAGCGGCCGGTCATCTTTCTCGTTTGGAAGATCCTCACCAAAGTGTTTACGAGCCAAAGGAAATCATCGAGACATTTCCTCTCGAGACACTTGGTGTAGTGAATTCTAAGCTTGATTCATCTACCCCATGGTTTGCGGACATCGCAAATTACCCTGCGGGCAACTTCATCATTAAGGGTATGACGACTCAACAAAAACGAAAATTCTTTCGTGACGTCAAGTTCTACTTTTGGAACGACCCTTACCTCTTTCGGACTTGTGCGGATCAAATCATTCGACGTTGTGTATTTGGCACCGAAGCTTCTAATATCCTTAGAGCTTGTCACGAGGGACCCACGGGTGGTCACCACGGTGCTAATCTCATGGCTAAGTAGGTCTTTGATGCCGGTTTCTTTTGGCCTACTATTTACCGAGATGCACACGCACTTGTGAAGTCGTGTGACTCATGCCAACGACAAGGAAAAGCCTCAAAAAACGATGAAATACCACAAAACATCATCCAAGTGTGTGAGATCTTTGACGTTTGGGGAATTGATTTTATGGGGCCGTTCCCATCATCTCGTGGTAATAAGTACATCCTTGTCGCCATTGACTACCTATCCAAGTGGGTGGAAGCTAAGGCTTTTCCCACGAACGATGCTCGTGTGGTAGTCAAGTTTTTGAAAAGCTTGTTTTCTCGGTTTGGAACCCCTCGTGTGATCATAACCGATCGTGGAACCCATTTTTGTAACGACCAATTCGAAAGGGTCCTAAGGAAATAAGGGGTTACACATCGGCTTTCTACGGCTTATCACCCACAAACGAGTGGGAAAGTCGAGGTTTCAAACCGAGCGTTGAAGAGGATCTTGGAGAGATCGATTGGAGAAAACCGACAATTGTGGTCGGATAAGAAGGACGATGATTTATGGGCCTTTCGGACCGCTCATAAGACGCCCATCGGGTGCAATCCTTATAAGCTTGTGTATGGGAAGAATTGTCACTTGCCAATTGAACTCGAACACAAAGCTTATTGGGCCCTTAAGCATTGTAATGATGATATTGAGATCGCGGGAAAACACCGGAAAATGCAATTGAATGAATTAAGAGATATTGCTTATGAAAATTCATTGATTTATAAAAAAAACTAAAAAGTTTCATGGCTCAAAAATTAAAAACCGGGTTTTTATCATTGGAGATCAAGTGTTTCTTTTTAACTCACGTTTGAAAATCTTTTTCGACAAGTTGAAATCCCGTTGGTCCGGTCCATTCACCGTTACCCAAGTTTTTCCTTATGGGACCATCGAGCTAGCTCAAAATGATGGCCCCAATTTCAAGGTGAATAGACATAGGTTGAAGCACTACTTTGGCGGGGAAGTTCCCTCTTTGAACTACCTCGACCAAGTCACCTTCCCCAATGATAATTAGTATTGAGGGGATCGAGTCGAGCTCATGACTCGGTAATCAAAAACGAGGTGCCTCGTGGGGGAGTCCCATGCTTATCATGTACATATTATCGCTTTCTAATGTAGTTAACGTGTGGGAATTTGTGCCCTTCCAACCTTTGTTTTGTGGTTGTTTGTGATATGTGGTTTTTAGATGATCATGATCTTCACGATTAGAGCCTCTCGTGTTCGTTTTATGGGAGCACTCGATCGTTTACTTTGAAGAATTTCTCGATATCCACACATGATATATCCTTATATGTTCTAACCTTAGGTTTATAGCACACTTCATAAACGGATTTAAATTTAACGGTTACGCCATTTCCATGTTAGATTATCCATTCGACTACGTCTCTAGTATGGGGGTTTCCAACCCTTAGACTCGAAACATTAAGGACAAACTTTAGTATGGGGGGGGGGGGGGTGAATAGATACTTGCCTTGCCAAACCTTTACGCTTTCCAAAGTTTATCTTTTTGTTTATCGTTTTGTTACAAAATAAGGCTAAAAATGGCCATATTTTAAATTTTTCTCATGGTTTATAAGTGTTTGAAGACACGAATGTAGATTTTCCGATGCCGAGAATAAGAGTAACTTTTTACTCGACCGTGCGTGTTGAGCACTTAGCTTCGATTCCTTAACTTATATTAGGCTAAGTCTCTTGGGAGGAGAAATGATAGAGTTAATTATAAGTTACTATGCTAAACGTAGAAGTCGCTCTTCTTTCAAAAACTCATGTGTTCTCGTTGTTTGCTTATTCTCCCTTCGCTTGTATATAAATTTTGCTTAATAATTATGGGCTTAGCACTTTAGTCGTGATTGTTGGTTTCTAGTCTTTTCTAGTAGCTTCCATGTAATTAAATTGGGAAGACATTAATGTATCATCAGCGTCACGGTTTTGAAGTACTGGCAACCCGAATAATCAAAAGCTTCACCTAATAAAAAGATTTCAAGTGCTCACCTAAATCAAGCAAACAATTTGAAGCTCACAAGGCCGAAAAATCTATACGAAATTGAAAAGTAAATTATGCCCTAATCTTTGAAGCTTTAAAGATCCAAAATTCACTTTTAGCGTGAGGATATACGTCTTTGGCCATAATAAACACCCCATGGCGAGGTTAAATAAAAGGCAAGGCAAGACCGAAGTCATAATAAAAGCTTCATGGCGAAGTTGAATAAAAGATGGAGGTAAACCTATGATAATAAGGCCCATCCGTTAGGGGCGTATAAAAGTCTTGGTAATAAGTCTCATGTTCAAAACCGTTATAAAACCGTGTTTATCGATCCTTCTTGTTGACTTAATTTTTTGACATCGTTGTCTATTAGGGGGGGTTATTAATTTGATGGTCTTGGTTACACCGTTATGACTCTATTTTTAGACCTAAATCTCTATCATCGCATAAGTAAAAATGTATCCTCGTGAACATTCAAGACAAAAATAAAATATAAGAGATACCAATTAGGATTATGGGAGTATAAGTATATGATTAGGGCATATGAGTAGTGTTAGCATTACTAACTTATAATGACAATGATCTCGTTACACGCTTGGCATGGAATTGGGGTGAAAATCGAGGACGACGAAATTATTTCTAACGAAGCATTCACGTGTTCTTGTTCTATGAACCTAAACGTCCCATTTTGCGATTAAAATCATACATTATGTCTAAAACGCAAGTAGTAGTAATAGTAGTAGTGTAACAAGTTTATTATTCAATAAAAGTGCATAAAAATGAATTTTGGAAGTGCTACGATACTTTATTCTAGCATTGCGTAAGGGCACGGCAATGGTTTAGTATGGGGGAGTGATGAGACTACTTTTATACATAGTCTCATCGGCCAAAACGGGCTTAAAATGCATAAAATATCATAAAAAGTGCCATATATATGCTTGTGTTTGCTCAATGTGTATTTTAGGTACGGATATCAAGAAATAGACAAAAGATCACAAGAAACAAGCAAAAATAAACACGGGAAACGAAGCTGCACAATGAACCAAGCCCTAATGTGGATTTTCAAAGAATAACCCTTGAAGAATTGAAGATTATACAAGAAGGGTCCTCCAATATTAAGAATTGACACTTTAAACCCTTGTATATTCATAATTACAAGTTTGGTCCTTAAAGTTTGTCAAATTTACAAAAAGGACCATCCACTTTGAAGAATTGGCAAGAATGGTCCCTTAAAATGAAGACTTGTCAATTTTAGTCCTCCAAAAGTCAATCATACAAATGAAGACCTTGAAGAAAGAAGACATGTCAAAAAGAACCCTTGAAGAATCATGAAATTACAAAAATGACCCTTTAAAACACTTTGGAAAACAATTTGGGGCCAAAGTGTGAAAGTGCAAACTTCATAACAAAGGAAATGGTGTATTAATCTGCCATAACATAATATGAAACAAAGTTGAAAGATAAAGGGGTATTCCTGGCCAACACACAAACGCACCCCACCATTTACCATCTGACACGTCAGCAGACCCATATCCCATAAACCTGTCCTAAATTTATTAACTTTCAAAAAGGTTAATTAACTTGAAAAACTGGGTTTCACTTACTGTTTATCATCACCACCCCAAATCCCCTTTCTAAACTTCACATAAACCCTAATTATCAAACTTTAATCCCCCCAACCACAAAAGCCCTAATCATCGAGAATGATGATTAGCCTTACCCTCACCTAAACCCCACATCCAAAAACGATCCCCGTGACATTGGTCCCCTCCTACGTGGCTCCCTTGTTACAAGCAAACAAAAACACAGCAGAGAATCAACGACCTACAAGATATGACTTTCTCTCCAAAACAAGATGAAGGGTGCAAGATCAATTTTACAACTGTCCCCACCTGCAAAATCACATGGCGCTTGAAAATCCGAATTCAAAAATCAGCATATTCCACTTTATATCCGAATCTTCAAATGGGTATTTCTGGACTTTCAAGGATTAGGGTTAGATTTTTTTTTATTTTTCTAGAAAAATCTTGTAACCCCTATATAAAGGGTGTTAGGCCTAGCAGTAGAGGTTGTTCTTGTTTTCATTTGGTTCACAAACTTATAAATCCCATTTTCTTGTTAATGAAAATCCGGTTTAGTATTTGCTGAAGAAAACAAGTCCCCATTTAAATTTCAGTTCTGTTATGATATGTTTGTGGTAGTAGTTATTCCAAGTTCTTAGCTTTTGGTTAAAAAAGCTTGATACAAATCTGTTTTAAGAATCTCGTGTCACTCTAACTTGAATTTGGATCATATATGTCTGATCTTCTAGTGAGGATCAAACATAAGTGACAAGCTAAGTTAGGTTTTTATTTTGTCAAAGTACTGAAAAGTGGATTCTGTTTTTTTATAGTGAAAGTTGTGTTTTTCCTTTAATCGGTTTGGACGCATTGAATCACTTGTTTGAGTTGAGTTATGATAAAGTCACATATGGGTCATAGCTCATACCAGGATATGACTATGCAGACTTGATATAGAATCTATATCAAGCCTTTGTAGGTATCTTAGTATAGATGAGACACTTGTGAGGCAAGTTCAACTCAATCATACTCCTAGTTTCTTTTTGATTTTTAGAAAATTATAGCTTGAATGTTCAAGATTAGAAAGAATAGAAAAGACTTTTGGAAAAATCAGTGAAACTCAATTTTTTATAGCTAATCTGGTATTATTCATCATTTGTTAATCTTAGCAGGGACGTTGTTTGGAAAGCTTGTACTTGTTTGTGCTAGTACGTCAGCTCATTCAATCGAGAGTAGGGATGTTCTATTCTCGAGGTTTGTGTAAAGTCCTTGTTATTTTTATTTTTGTTTTTTTGAAAATCTGCTTGCTCTTGTGAATCTGCTTATTTTCCTAGTGTTTAGTTGGTTGCTTTATTTATTTGTTGCTCATGTTTAAATTCCTATCTTAGTCATTGTTGTAAGTTTCATGCTCGTAGCTTTTAGTCGCTTTGATAACTCTAATCTTGCTGCCTTAATTCTGTGTTTGGTGTAGCATAAAAATCTGTTTTAGGCTTGGTTTCAGTATTCAAGTTTGATTGCAAGTTTGTACGAAATCTGTTAGTTTACAAAGAATAGTGACCGCTGATTTGATTTTTGAACTGAACACATAAGCTCATAATCTGTGTGGTTGTGTTAATCTGACTGTGAACTTGTGTGTTGAGTTAGTGTTTGTTAACCTGCGCAAATTGTATTCCAACAGCAACATTCAAATACACCATAAGAAACAAAGGTAAAGTATAAAAAGTGCCTGCTGTGGGTTTGGTGTTAATTGTGTGCATAATCTAACTGGTGGCGTATTCAGTAAGGTATTGTGTTTGTGACCGTGACATCAAAAACAAGAAAAGGAAAGTAAAATCAAAGAAAATAAAAAAGTATCACGGTTTTCTTGTTCGTTTAAACGTAACTGTGTGGCTAGAGTGGGTTATATCGTTTTGTTGTGTGCTTGGTAATTGTTTTATGCCTGTGCCCACTGCCCATAAAAAGAAACAAGAGAACACCTGCCTATTTTGGTTTACTTGTGGTTTGTTAGATTCGTGGCTTGTTATTTTTTTTGTGCTTATCGTGACTCCCTACAAGCACGAACGCTTGTAGGGGTGCCTTTGGTTTCCAAACAGCAAAACAAAGAAAAAAACTCACAGTGAATACAGAGACTTTAATCCGAATTTGTGACACATTTGTGACAGAAAAAAAGTGTCACATAATAGTTGGGAGGAAGGAGAAAAATCATCATTATTTTTCTTATTTTTGATTTTTGTGTGTTGTTATTCGTATATCTTATTAGTCCTCAACAAAAAAAAACGAATTGCAAAAGGTTATGCAACAGGGTTTGAACCCCTAACCTCGCATACTAGCAGACTTAGCAGCCCTAAGCATTTTCATTTGCTCTATTCACTTTGTTTCCATTTTCTTTTTCTAATCTTTTATACTTTTTTTTGGGTCACATATAAAAGAAAGTAAGCTGTAAAAAAAGAAGACCTCAGTGGGTCTCGAACCACTGACCTCTTAGCAGATCAGACGCAACCCCCTCTTTTGTACCAACTGATCTATTGTAATATTTGTGTTTACATTTCTTTTATTTTTCTTTTATATAGTTTTTTTATTTTCTTGTTGGCTTATTAATTTCCGTCCTTTTTTTTTGTTTCCTGCCTAGTTTATGTTTAAAAAAAAAGTTTCATATTTTTTCGTTTATTATTTTATTTCTAAGATTATTTTCATTTTAAAATTTAAAAAAGACATAAAAAACAGAAAAAAGTTTAGAAAAAGTTTCAAAAAATATTTTTTAGACTATATTTAATATAAGTTAGGTTTACATTTATTAAAATTTCCATTTTGACTTTTTATTAATTTCGCTTATTCATAGGGTTTTTTTTAACTTTAAAAATTAATATAAATTAATTAAAAAAGTTTTGGAAATTTTGGTTTTCATTTTTGCTTTATTAACATTTTGTAGAACTTAGATTAAAATTTTTGTAAGTTTTAGTTAACTTTCGTTTATCGTCACGTTTTACGACTTTACGTGTTTACCGTCATAACATAGTTTTTAGTGTAATCCATCATTTTCTTTCTTTCTTTTTTTCTCTCATCAATATTAAACCTCAAATATAATCAAGTTTTAACGCAACACACTAGCCTCCTTGAGAACGATCCCACACCTTTAAGGGTCATAAGTGTTTACGTTTTCCTAAACGTTCACTTAATACTTACCGCTTTTGCCTCGTTTTCCTAAACGAGTGTGAATATACAACTATCAATCTTGCTAATGATGAAAAAAACGCACTTTTGAAAGTTCTTAAAGCTCATAAAGGGGCAATTGCGTGGAAAATTTCCGACATTAAGGGTATTGACCCAAAATTTTGTACTCACAAGATTTTAATGGAGGAGGACTATAAACCCGCAATTCAAAGTCAAAGAAGGGTAAACCCCAAAATTCACGATGTCATCAAAAAGGAAGTCTTAAAACTTCTTGACGCGGGAATGATTTATCTTATCTCCGATAGCCCATGGGTGAGCCCAATCCATTGTGTCCCTAAGAAGGGAGGAATGACCGTTGTGCCCAATGAAAACAACGAGTTAATTCCCACTCGTGTTGTGACCGGTTGGAGGGTGTGTATTGACTACCGAAAGTTAAATGACGTCACTCGTAAAGACCACTTTCCCTTGCCCTTCATGGATCAAATGTTGGAGTGACTTGCGGGAAATGAATTCTAATGCTTTTTAGATGGTTTTTCCGGTTACTTTCAAATCCCTATCGACCCTCGTGATCAAGAGAAAACTACGTTTACGTGTCCATATGGAACGTTTGCTTATCGTAGAATGCCTTTCGGACTTTGCAATGCACCGGGAACGTTTCAAAGGTGTATGATGGCTATTTTTCATGATATGATCGAGAAGTCGATGGAAGTTTTCATGGATGACTTTTCGGTGTTTGGTGATTCGTTCACGTCATGTTTAATTAATCTCGAGAAAATGTTAAAACGTTGTGAAGAAACCAACCTTGTGCTTAATTGGGAAAAATTTCATTTTATGTGTAAACAAGGAATCTTCTTAGGGCACAAGGTCTCTAAAGCGGGGATTGAGGTCGATAAAGCTAAGATAGACGTCATCGCCAAGTTACCTCATCCCAAAACTGTCAAGGGAGTTAGGAGTTTCCTAGGCCACGCGGGCTTTTATCGTCGTTTCATCAAAGACTTTTTAAAAATCTCTCGACCTATGACACTCCTTCTCGAGAAGGATGCTCCTTTTAACTTTAATGAGGATTGTGTTAGAGCTTTTGAAACTCTTAAAAGGAAACTTACCGAAGCTCCCATTCTTGTTGCTCCTAATTGGTAATTACCCTTTGAAATCATGTGCGATGCAAGTGATTATGCAATAGGGGCCGTCCTAGGCCAACATTATGAAAATCACTTCCGTCCTATCCATTATGCTAGCAAATCGATGACCGAGGCTCAATTTAAGTACACCACAACGGAAAAGGAATTCCTTGCCGTGGTTTATGCTTTTGAGAAATTCCGACCTTATCTCGTCTTGACTAAAAGCATCATGTATACGGACCATTCGGCTATCAAGTACCTCTTAGCTAAGCAAGATGCTAAGCCGAGATTGCTTCGTTAGATGCTCCTCCTCCAAGAATTTGATGTCACCGTGCTTGACAAAAAAGGAGCCGATAATCTAGCGGCCGATCATCTCTCTTGTCTAGAAGATCCTCACAAAGATGTTTTCGAGAACAAGGAAATTACCGAAACATTTCCTCTCGACACTCTCGGTGTAGTGAATTCTAAGGACAATACCCCATGGTTTGCCGACATTGCAAATTACCATGCGGGAAACTTCATAATCAAGGGTATGACGACACAACAAAAGAGAAAATTCTTTCGTGACGTCAAGTTCTATTTTTGGGACGACCCTTATCTCTTTCGGGTTTGTACGGATCAACTCGTTCGACGTTGTTTCTTTGGTACCGAAGCTTCTAACATCCTTAGAGTTTGTCACGAGGGACCCATGGGTGGCCACGAGGGACCCACGGGTGGTCACCACGGTGCTAACCTCACGGCTAAGAAAGTGTTTGATGCCGGTTTCTTTTGGCCTACGATCTATCGTGATGCACACGCACTTGTGAAGTCGTGTGATTCTTACAACGCTAAGGAAAATCGTCGCAAAAGGATGAAATGCCGCAAAACATAATTCAAGTGTGTGAGATTTTCGACATTTGGGGCATTGACTTTATGGGGCCGTTCCCATCGTCTCATGGAAACAAGTATATCCTCGTCGTCGTCGACTACCTATCAAAGTGGGTGGAAGCTAAGGCTTTGCCTACGAATGATGCTAGTGTGGTAGTGAAGTTTTTGAAGCAACTATTCTCTCGGTTTGGAACCCCTCGTGCTATTATAAGCGATCGTGGAACCCATTTTTGTAATGACCAATTCGAAAAGGTTTTAAAGAAATATGGAGTTACACATCGTCTTTCTACGGCTTATCACCCACAAACGAGTGGGCAAGTCGAGGTTTCAAACCGAGCTTTGAAGAGGATTTTAGAGAGGTCGATTGGAGAAAACCTTGCTTCATGGTCCGACAAACTCGATGACGCTTTATGGGCCTTTCGGACCGCTTATAAGACACCTATCGGTTGTACTCCTTATAAGTTGGTTTATGAAATGAATTGTCAGTTGCCTATTGAACTGGAGCATAAGGCATATTGGGCCCTTAAGCATGCCGCCGCCTTCCGACCCGCGGGAATATACAATGACAACTTATGATTTGAAGACGCGGAGATCACCGGAAAATATAACTTAATGAATTGGATGAACTAAGAGATAATGCTTATGAAAATTCATTAATTTTTAAGGAAAAGACTAAAAAGTTTCATGATTCAAAGATTAAAAAGCGGGTTTTTAACATTGGTGTCAAGTGTTACTTTTTAACTCTCGTTTGAAGATATTTTTCGGGAAATTGAAATCTCATTGGTCGGGTTCGTTCACCATAAGACAAGTGTTTCCTTATGGGAACATCGAGCTAGCTCAAAATGATGGTCCTAATTTCAAGGTGAATGGACATAGGCTTAAGCACTACTTCGGTGGGAAGTCCCTTCGTTGGACGACCTCGACCAAGTCACCTTCCCCAATAATAATTAGCATTGAGGGGATCGAGTCGAGCTCATGACTCGGTAATCAAAAACGAGGTGCCTCGTAGGAGAAATCCCATGCATATCCATGTATGTATTATCGCTTTCTAATGTAGTTAATGAGAGGGGATTTGTGCCCTTCCAACTCGTTGTCTCGTGGTTGTTTGTGAATGTGTTATCTAGATCATCATCATCGCCACGATTAAAGACTCTCGTGTTCGTTTACGTGAGCCTCGATCGTTTGCTTGAAGAGTTTTTCACGAATCCATGACATATCCTTTATTGTTCTAACAATTATCTTTTAGCATAATTCATAAATGGATTTAGATATATTGTTGATCACCCTTTCCATGCTAGATCCTAAGCATTTGACTCTTCGTCTCTAGTATAGAGGTGCTCCACCTTTAGACTCGAAACATTGAGGACAATGTTTAATTTTAGTATGGGGGGTGAATAGATACTTGCATTGCTACGCCCTCACGTTTTTCAACATTTTGTTTTGTTTTTTTGCTAATAAGGCTAAAAATGGCCAAATTTTAAAAATTTCTTCGTTTTCATAAGTGTTTTTAAGACACAAATGTATATTTTCCAATGGGAAGAATAAGAGTTAATTTTTGACTTGATGGGCATTTGGAAGCCCTTTACATTCCTTAACCCGCTTGAATCAAGTTTTGCTAGACTTTTTATAGGGAACTTTCAAACGCGAAAGTCTTAGCTCATTCGGGTTAAGAACAAGAACTTTTCGCAAGTTCCTATAATTGATCCTATAAAGTCACTTATCAAGGGAACTTTAAAATGCATTCTCTAAACTTGAAAAAGTCTAAGAAAGTGCAAGAACCTATAGGTGGCATGAAAACTCAAAACTTCGATTTGATATAGTCTTAATGAAGCTAATCCAAATTTGGCTTAATTTATACTTGCATGGCTAAGTATTCACGAGTCTCTTTAATTAGAGGTCGTTAATAGTGAAGAACGAGAAGTGATAGAGTTAGACAAGTGATCATGCTAAACGTAGAACATGAAAATGTTCTTTTAAAAACTCATATGCTTTTAATTGTGGCTTTTTCTCCCATAAGATCAATGCATTAGGAATAAAATAATTGCAATAAGTAAGGTCGTACGATTTAAAGGTTACTTAGGTTCTAGCCCAAGATCGTTTAAAAGTTGCTCGGGGTTGGATAGAGTTCATAGCCAAGGCATAACTTATTGAAGTGGGACACGAAGATTGGTGAAGATCCAAAAAGGCCCTAACAAGGCATGAGAAGCTCTATTTTGTTGCTAAAGATCCAAGATGATGTAAAGAATCATTATTCCAAAATCAATATGAAGGATCGAGACACACGACGAAAAGCAATTACTCCCCTAAAGATTATGGAGAAAGACTATCCAAAAAGACCCTTACAAGGTATGAGGATAGATATATCCAAGTCCTAAAAGGAGGCGGATCGTTGTATATCAAAATCTAAAATAAAGATTGAAGAAAAAATGATGAAGTCGTGGTCCAAGTATGAAGAATCTCTAAAAAACGTCAAGTGAAGAAATTCCAAAATATGAAGAGAAGACCATAATTTCAAGAACGTCTTCCGAAGATTCGAAGTATGAAGTACATGCCAAATATCGGTCCGAGAAAGGTCTCAAATCGTGAAACGAGTTATGCCAAGATATGAATTTAAGGAGATACACGAGAAGCCGTTTTAAATGATTTTGTCCTTTAGCTAACTATCAATTAAACCATGCTACTTTTATTTTCGGACTAATGAATACTCAAATAAGTCAATATGAATCACTTGTGATCCATGACAAATAGTTAAAGAATTCTAGAACCTTTTCTTTTCATAATAACTAGGATTGCGGGGAGAAAAAGTATTACACAATTTGGATGTATGAGTAGTGTTAGCATTGTGACTTGTACCAACAATGATATCGTTTTTGCACTTAGCATGGAATGTATGACAATCAAGGATGACGAACTTTAATCTATGAGACATTCACTTGTTTCTATTCATTGACCCTAAAAGTCACTTTCGTGATGAAAATCATACATTATGTCTTCACACATCTTCGTAGTATTATTGCAAGTTTTACTTTTCAATAAAGGGTAATAAAATTGAATTTTGGAGATGCTTAGATACTTTATTCTAACATTGCGTAAGGGCACGACAATGGTTTAGTATGGGGGAGTGAGAGATGGCATTTATACATGATCTCATCGTTCTTTTCGGGCTTTAAATGCATAAAATGTCATAAAAATACCATATATATGCTTGTGTTTATTTACTTGTGTATTTTAGGTATGGATATCGTGAAAAAGACAAAAGATCACAAGAAACAAGGAAACGAACACGAGAAACGAAGACGCACAATGAACCGGGCCTTAGTTATGGATTTCTCAAAGAAAAACCCTTGAAGACTTGAAGATGTACAAGAATGATCCTTTATTTATGAATTAATGATACTTAATACCCTTGTATATTGATAATTACAAGTTTGGTCACTTAAGTTTGTCAAAATTACAAAAAGGTCCCTCAACTTTGAAGATTTGGCAAAATTAGTCCCTCAAGAATTCTAAATTGTCAACTATGGTCCTCCTCAAAGTCAAACTTACAAATAAGACCTTCAAGATCAAGAATATTACACATCTAGTCCTTTTAAAATGGATAAAAGATCAAAAGGACTGATGTTGTAATTATGCCAGAGTTATTTAAGCCCTAAATCCCTTTTTCTAAAGTTTTCGTGGCCAAACTATGAAAAGTGAAACTTTATTAACAAAGGATATCGTTTAAAGGGCTGAATAAACTTGATATACCACTTTCACCAAAAACAAAGGACCAATCCTTCCAATCCCAAACTTTGAATCCTAATTACACGCGGGTAACACTTACTGTAGTAATTTTACCACACCAAGAACACCCTTTTTACCCAGGATCAAAATGGATGAAAACAAAGGGGAAAGTTAAATTAGCTAGTCCCGCGTGTGATTCACCTCACATCAACCACATCCCACACCAAAAACCTTAAATCCCACTACCAGAGAGACCCCACAAGGACCAACCATATGACGACACTTGGCAAGGATCATTGACATGGACAAATCAAAGGCATACATTCATTCCTTGGTCACCAAGAAGTAAATAAACGTCCAAGATTTCTCCTCACAGCCTGTCAACAACCAAATGCATTCTGAAAGCTTCATAGGGTCATTTTAGGGATTTTTTTATAGCTTTAGGGTTTGTGAATAGTGCCCAATTCGTGGCCTATATATGGAGACCCAACATGTGGTGATCCCTTTGTTCCAGATTTTCTCTTAGTGCTTTGTAATCCCTTTTAAAAAGTTTAAAAAATTTGGTTTAGTTTTTCTGAAAATTCTATTTCCTTTTTGTTGTTTAAAAGTTGGTATTAGGCTAAGAGGATATGAGTTCTATATTTTGAAGGTTTTAATCTTGTGTTGTTGAGTTTGCAAAGGTTTCATAAAAGTTTTTGAGAAAAGTATAAAAAATCAGTTTTATATTATTATTGGTTAACTTTGTTCATCTTAGCAGGGTGGAAGCTAGTGGTTGTTCTGCTACCACTTAAGCTCACACAATCCAAAGCATGGATGTATGTTTTGTAGGTGCATATCTCTAAACTCTTTCTCTTTTATGCATATTTTTCATGATATGTGATGAATCTGAGATTTGGTCTATGATTGTGTGATTTAGTTGTTGAATCTGGTTATTTGGAGTCTACTTGTTGTTATTTAGTTGATTTAAGCTTGATTTGTGGTGTTAATCAAACAATCCCTTTGAAAAATTGTGAAATCAGTAATATAAGGGGTGTTTAGGTTTACTGCATAATCAAGGTTTGGGTTAAACTAAGTAGGTGTTAGTTGGTACTTTGTGTTTGTTCTTACAGATATTGCACTATTAGTTGTTTATCTGCAGGTTTTGAGGTTTGTATCACCATAATCCAACAGTTGGCCATAACATCTGTATTTCTTGTTGTTTTGGACTGAGATTTTGGGGACGCCTAGGATACATGCTATACTAGGGTTAACAAGTGCTAACTCTAAGTTAATACAACCTGAGTAGGAGATTTAGGTGTTTGAAATTGGATATGTGGTCATCTAGTTCAGCAAATTGGATTTGTGTTCATTTGTTCATCAGTAAGCAACTTAGGGTTTAAAACAAGATATAATCATTGAACCAGTGTATGGAATGAGTTTTTTTGTGTTTATTTAAGTTTTATTGAGATTGTGTAAGCTTTTGGTGCAATCTGGTGGGTTTATTCTAGCTTAAACTGCTTATTTCATTATTCACTGTTCATTTATCATACCTGTATCATATCTGGGGACTGTTTGAATTAACTATATCATTTGGCTGGATCATATTGTATTTAATTGCTTGATTGTGACTCCTTACAACCCACTGGTTGTAAGGGTGCCCTTTTTGTTCATTAAATCAAACTCTAGAAATCATCAAGTCAAATAGACAAAGCAGTGGGAACCCTTTCCCACTGCTGCTAGCCACTGCTAGTGTTATTGTTGGTTCAGCTTATCAATAAGCTATTCTAGCTTATTAAAACATGCAACAACTTTAATTTGGTAATAGGTCTTCATCATTTGACCCATTTGTTCATTCTAGAGCTTTTGGGTGATTGACTTTAGGGTTTGACTAGAAAACCAACTTGTTTGACTTTTACATAAGTGCTTATTGACTTATTCAGCTTATTTGGCTTTGCTTATTGCATTTTTCTTGATTGATTTCGCTTAGTTAAGTCATTTAGAGTCTTTTGCAAGTTGAATCAAGTCTTGAGGTGGTCTAAAACTCTAAGTCGACTATTTGTCATTTAGTGAACTTGTACTTGGCTTATTTCTGGCTTATTGGTTGTGCTTTTTCAAAATTTCTTTTCACGAATCTCTTAAGCATCCCAAGAGAAGGTTGTGTGTCAAATTAGAGCTTATGGCATTAGCTTATAGCTTAATGGGCCAAAAAGCCCATTAAGAATAAGCTGTTGTACATTTAAGTTGTGATAAGCTCATATTCAGCTTTTGGCCCTTCAGAGTTTTGTGTTTAGAAATGAATTTTAAGCTACTGGTGATTTTTCAGCTTATTTGGTTGAGTTTGATTTTATTGTGCCAAAAAGCCCATTAACTTGGTCTGTTTTTGTTTTTAGCCCATTTAGGGGCCCAATAGGGGTATTTTGGTAATTTTACTTTCATTTTCTGTTTATTTAGGTTAAAATAAACTAGTTTGCAAGTTTTTAGAAATTTTTATAATTTTTGGATTTTTAATATTATTTTATTATTAAATTTTATCATTAATATTTTTGCATTTTTTACATTTTTCCTAGGTCAAATACATTAAGTTAGGATTTTTAAAACTCTTAGATTAATTTTCTCACTATTTTATTAATTTTTAGAATTATTTTAGTATTTTAATAGTTTTTAATCACTTAAAAATAGGCGATAACGGCTAGAAAATGACGAAAATAGTAAAAAAAAACCCCGTCGAAAACGATATCAAACACGCTAAAAAGGTCGAAAACAGTAAAATGGACGAAAAAGACAAAAAACAAACTAAACCGTTAAAAACCGAACGAAAATGATAAAACTCAGACGAAAATAGAAAACGGTAAAAAAAATGATTTTTGAGTTGATTACAAAGTGTCGTTAATATAAAGGACTAGAGATGCAATAATAAAGTAAACGGTCGTTAATATATAACCTTAAATTTGTTAATTATCCCAACATTTCAACCAAAAAAAAGATCGGTACCTTAAATTGAGAAAAAAAAAGTTGAGTACCTTTAATTGAATTTTGACATAAGATGAGTACCTTTTTATGCTATTTGCCCTAACTTTTAATACGGAGTAACAAACAGCAACATATCAACACTCTATAAATCCAACAGACTTACACAAACTTAAACACTTATCCACGTACAAGTTATAATTCATGTATGACAATAAAATCTAACTAGTACAATTCATTTCATGATAAGTATAACAATTACGATATTCAACATATGACTAAAAATTATACGGACAATATCTCATGACATCTAGTAACCAATATCAGAATATGAATGATCTCAAATGAACAATACTACACAAACTAAACGCTAATCAAATAGCCGAGTCACACTCACACATCATTACAAACACAAATTACTATTTACGTGTAATAAACAATTCAAACTAGTACAACTAAATTCATCATCTGTATACAAAATTACAGATCATAACAGGTAACATCTCAAAACAAACAGCTAGATATGAATAACCTATTAATCGAGCATAATTGCCAAAAAAAAACGCTTATTAACTGTAAGTATCATGTATTGTTACAAACAAACTGAACTACTACAGTTAACTTGATCATACGCATAACAATTACGATATTTGACAGATCAGCATAAACTGAAGGGACGATAATATAACGCTTACATCCTTAAATGAGTTATCTCAAAATCTAACAGAATTACAAAAAAAATACTCATCATTTGTACGAGTCAATCATCATTAAAAAAACAGATTATAAATCAGTATAACATTTAAACTGATGACACGCTTAACAATTACGTTATTTAAAAGATCATTTCAATCTGTTCAGACGATAACTCGAAACATCTAACATCTAAACCAAACATAATTCCAGTAAACAGCAGTAACGATTACGATATGAAGCACATCACCAGAAAAGTATAAGATAAACACTTAAACAACCTAAACAGATGTAAAACCCGTATTTAAAATGATAATATTAAATACGCATTTTAGATGTTAAATAAATTATAATTCTATTATCTAGCATACGGAAATAAAACGCGAGAATCAGATGAAAGCGTACGAATAAAAAAAAATGAATGAAACTATATGAATTAAGTTTTGGGCCGGCTTAAAAGAAAAAAAAAGGAAAGAAAGAAAGATGTTGGGCTCAAGCCCATGAGCACAAAGAAAACACGGGGAAGCCCCCTTTTTGTCCAGACAGATATTAAAAAAAAGGGACATACGCTGCTAGGGTTATGCCGCCAACAAGAAAAGAAAAAAAAAAGGGAAGGAAGCCATCGTTCTCCTTCTCTGTCTTCTTCCTGCCGACGAATTGACAACAAGAAAACAGAAGACATTGATTTAATGTCGTGTATGTCTAATTCACTGTCACGCAAAGCAAGGTAACACTTATCTTGTTTTATCCGTTTAATTTTTCATGATTCACGAATGCAAACCATGGGGGGGGGGGGGTCGTGGGGTGCTCAGACTCGAGGGAAACCGAGAGTTTTAGACTCTCGGTGTTGGCCTTATGCTGTCAGCCAAGAAAAAAAAAAACCCACCAGGGGAGACGTGGATTTCAGCAACGGGTTGTTTGGGTTTATAATCGGTGGGAAACACAAACCACCAGGGGGTGGTGGTCTTGCGGTTGTCGGCGGCGAAACAGAAACAAGCAGGGGGTTTAGTTTTATACGCAGGGGGCGTTTGGGATTAGCAGAAGATAAGGGTGCGTTTGGGTGTGTAAACAGTGAAAGCAGTGGGAACTTATAAATAGCGGTGGAAACTTTATAAAAAACAGTGGGAATTAATTATAACAGTAGAAATATAATGATGGCAGCGGGAACATAACAAAAGCAGTGGGAATATAGTAAAATACAAGGATTTACTTTATTTAATTAAAATCTTTTTATAAATAAGTTGTGTTAAAAATTTAATTAATTGTTTTGTGTTAGTACTTAATTAGTAACATAAAATTAATCCTTTTATTTACTTTAAACATGTGACTTGTTTTAATGATTTAAAATTTTAGAAAGACTAAATGAGAAACCTTTCAGATTTTAGTAGTTCTACTTATGGCAGGTTACTATTTATAGTAATATTTTAATACCAGATTACAGTAGATTACCATAATCAGAATACCGTATAATATACATTGATCAAGAATACAAGATATACGATATTCAGTAATCATTTAATGAACAGTCAGATTTATCAGAGATACATCGGACTATAAGATTTACCAGATTTTACATAAACAGAAATAAAGAATAAAATAAATCAAACTAAGAACAGATAAAATCAGTAACAACAAATAGTAATCAGACGACTTATTCGCGTCCGTTATTTATGTAGTAACCATGAAGTCGGAATAGATCTTTCAGCTTTCAGTCTTATCTCATTACCGGACACGAGGTACGGATTTCCGTCCTTTCAGTAAGGACTTCATTTCTATGCATGATTAGGATTCCCCATCTTCAGCCAAATGTTTTTCCCCAATATATGTTTAAACTTATCGGTAATCATGTTAAGAATTAAATAAATTGCCTGAGCATTATATACAAGCATGATTAGTTTATGTACTAGTTACGGAGGTACCGTAACCACGGCACTAGAGGCACCGGTGTCGTGACTCACATGCAGGAGAGTGATATCCTGCATCGTCCCACTCAGCTCAGCTTGGCCATTTTATCAGTATTATTAGTGGGGCGTATGGATGCATCCTAGGCTACAGTTTACACTTTAGCAGGTGAATGTGGTGTGTGCTCTACATCCTTCACATTGGAGCTGATCCCTCCACCCAGCACAACTATTTAGAGGTCACCCCTCTACAGCATGACGAGGTCACCCCTCCAGTTATTCATGCAACGTTGTTACATCACATGACCTATATAAGCTCTGGCAATTAAATTACAGTAAATGCATGTTTTCATATTTAACAGATAACAATTCAGCTTTATTAATTATGAATCAGGCTTTACAGATTATACATAGACTTCCGCTGCAACTTTACTTATCAGTCTTACAGCTCCAATATTTTATCATATATTTCATTTTAGTAATTCCCTATCATGCTTTATATCTGTTCACTGAGCGTTATGCTCAGCCGTAGTTCCTTTCATGTTCTAACGGCAGGTACACCAGGACGCTCTTAGGATTCTGAGAGCATGTGCATTTGGATGGAAGCTATCCAGACTTCTTACTTTATGCATTTCTTACATTATTCTGCTTATTTGGACATTGTTTAGTCCTTTCCTTCAGTATTTTACTTTTCATGTTTTGGGCTTATGTTTGGATTACCGATGTTTGATTCCGGTATTCCTTTATGGTCAGTTAATGTTTTAGGACATTTACCTTATGCTTTGATGACACGCCATAAATACACGTAACGGTCCACTTATCCAAGTGGGGTGTTACAATTATGGTATCAGAGCGCAAGGTTCGAGCTGTAGGCTCTAAAACTTGACCTGTGACTAGTGGGTAGTCACCAGGAACTTCTCAGATTTTGGCGTCGTTATCTTTCATGTTTCTCATGGATTATTCAGTCAGTTTTCTTCATTTATCAGTCAGTTTTCGTAAAGTTTTGACTAAGTAAAAGGTTGGTACAGAACTGGCCATATTTAGTCGCATGTGCTTTTTAGCAAATTTTCGTTTTGGTGAACTGACCATAGGCGTTCACCCTTGCCGTTCAGATTTTGTATTGGTAAACCGACCATAGGCGTTTACCCTTACTCATGACAGATTCATGTTTTCAGTCAAATATCACTTGGTGAACCAGCCATAAACGTTCACCATTTCTCAAGTCAAATTTCATGCTTTTCAGTCAAATGATGTTTTGTGAACCGATCCACAGTTGTTCACCTTTGTCATATCAGGACATTTCATAAATTTTGACAAGTATGGATTGAACTACATCCATCCATATTTAGTCCGAGATTATAAATTTCTATATGCGACAGTTCTCAGAAAATTTTGACCAGTATGGATCGAACCAGAATAGCCCCTACTTAGTCTCAGGTTTTCTTCTTTAAATTCTGTAGATTGAACCATAGCCGTCCACATCAGTTGATATTACACCTCAGTTGATGTGACTTTTTATGTTCCTTGTAACAGTCAAATTTTCATACCCTCACGTTGCTGTCATCTACATGATGATTTAGTTTCATGTTTCCTTACAAGTTTTATGTTTTCAACAGAATGATAATGTTTCATGCTAAGATACAGAAGGATTACAGTAAAATACTATTTCATGATAAATCATGTTCTGGTCCTTAACAATCATGTCTTTATACTAAATGTTGATGAAACTCCGTTTAGTCATACTTTTAGCCTCTATACAACCAGCATTAAGTCTACGTAGAAATTATCAGCCTATCATGTTAATCGTTTCAGCTCAGTTTACTACCGTTTAAATCAATTTATTCCTTTGATAATGTCAAACAAGCGACACCAGTATCGATCATCCCATAAAATTTCCACCAGCTCCATGTACAGTATTTCACGTGTACTCTACGTACAGTGTCTCAGATTTGCTCCATGTGCAATATTCATTTTGTACTTCATGTACAGTAGTCCAAGTGTACTCCAGGTACCCTACTACATGGATATTGCTAATCGATCCTCAATCATCTCAGATGTTTCCACTTGTCGATATTCTACCAGGTGCTGATGTTGCTCGTGAGTTGAAGATTTTGCTAGATGCTGATGCTGCTAACACTTTGAAGACCTAAAAAATGCTGACGCTGCTGATACGTTGGAGATCTCTCAAGATGCTGATGCTGTTTATACTATGAAGACTGCAGAACAAGGACAAAAACTATAAACTTGAAATTTCTGACAAGAATAAATTTTAACCATCAGACACTACCATTCCATTCCATGTTGTTACTTTCTCAGTTAGATGTCACACGTTACTCAGCTAATCTTTCAGTCGGAATAGTTGCATGAATCACGGTCATGATAATGACCGTAAATTGACAGACAAAGCAGTATTGACAACCACCATGCTTATAATTAATCAGTCAGTAACATCGGGACTCCGGCACGGACGTGACCAGAAGTACAGGGGGTTAGTAGTCTAACCGGTTCGTCAATCCTAGCAGTTACCAAAATTCTTAACCTTATTCAGACTCACCATTAAAATACATGTCCAGAAAACAGTTAAGACACAGGTCTCAAGTATCATTTCGGAAGACATTTGTCAGGACACCAGTCATGATATACGTCATACGAATACCTTCTCAAGAAACGAGTCAGAACTCATAACTCTGTATATTTCTAAACCAGGCCCTCAATGATTCAAGGCACACTCCAAGGGGATACACTCGTTCTATTATGCCACGCATAAATCAGATCATTTGAAAATTTTAGTCACCACCACTGGAGTGTTATTCAGGTTAAACACGCAGTGTTCACTCTGTGAGGTTACAGACGAACACATTCAGTGAAAAGTCGCCATGTTTACTTCACGTATTCCTATGTCAGCTTTATCTTAAATCAGGTAGTCACCTGCCTCTCAGCCAGAAAGGACCCAACAGTATCACCATATTTATTAAAATTTTATTTTCAGTTAACGACGAGATCCGTCTTACCAACCATGAACATATTCATTTTACTCCTGCCAGAAAAACCAGTACAAATTGTTCCAACTTTACGAGCACGTAAACTTTATCTTTTAGCTGCGAAGACTTCGGGTCACCATTCATGATACGAATTTTGAAATTCCTTAAATTCATGATCAACAGATTTTCCCAAAAGTTTCCAGATATAATTCCGGAAGGTTTTACAGAAATTCATTCCTGACCACGAAACATAATTCTACATCGAGCTTGTCTCAAGAACAAAACCTGTTTTCAAAATCCCTTGTTGTTGGGCTGCAGCTAAGTTAAAACAGTTGCAACATTTGCTGCAAGAATTACTGAAATGAGGCTTTATTCGCCCTAGCGCACTACCAGGAAGTGCACCGTTTATGTCTATCAGGAAGAAGGCTGGTAACATGAGATCATATATCGATCACCGAAAATTTTACAAGATCACTATTCATAATCGATGTTCATCTCATGTATGGAAGGTTTCTCTGATATGCTATGATGTCTTAATCATTTCCAGAACAATTCCTGATTATGCCACCAGCAATGATGAGAGAAAGAACATGAGAATTTTTCCAGACTGCTGTTGCACACGTTATAGTCTCCCTAATGCTCCAGCTATAGTATCAAATTTATGAATAAAAAATTTTTATGACTTCGCAGACAAAATCGTCAGTATGTTTTTTTGCTAACATTCTGAGCTTCTAAATTCTAGAGAGGTACAAGATAATCATCTTCTCGCAATGAACTAGATTCTCCGATAGGAGAAAAAAAAATTTATATACGTAGCTTTCTAGATATGAATCCCAGTAGAACAAGGTGGCATTCTTGACCACACTATTTCAGCAGAAAGGAATTTCAGATAATCCTGCGAAGGTGAAGGCCATCACCAGATGGTCACGACCAACGCCGGTGAATGAAGTACAAAATTCCTAGAAATCAGTTGGCTACTATCACAAAAATTGCTGAAAGTTCTCATGATTAGCTTTCTATGGCTAAACTTTCGCATAAAGGATAGGACCTACACTAAAATTTTGTATTCCATAAGATCCTACGCTACGAGAGATCTATTTTATCCAGACTCAAAATTCTTTCATGACTAATCACTCATATTTCACCAGAAAGTACCGTAATCCCATGCAGAATTTTGATAGAAGCAATATAACATAATTGATGCAACTATGTTCATATCTGGATGCCTGACATACCTCAGGTTCAAGATAGGACACCGACATGCTGTAGGAAATTCAGCAATAGGTCGTATGATTCCAAAATATTCCATCAACAATCTTGTCTGATCGAAATTAGTGTTCGCGAATCGCGCTCACGTTCATGATTACAATCATGTGTACGTTCATATTTACATTCACGTTTATTTTCACTTTCACATTTAAGTTTTATTCGCAGTATGATGTTGTTTCAGTTCATGCTTTGTACTATCACAAGATTTAAGCTCACGTTAGCGTTGGTAACATTGCTTATGTTCAAGTTCGTGTGCCATTCGCAATACACGTTTCACGGTTTAGTACTGAATACGGATACAGAAAGCTTAAGAAACCAGACTCAAGTTAGCAGAGCTTCTTCATACCCAGGCAGACGTTTCACGTCTCAGTCCATATCATTTTTCATTCTTTCCTCAGTCAGCATATGTTTATGATATGTCCTAGCATCACGTTTATAGTATGTTTCATGTATCATCAGCACAATATATTCCATGCCCATCATTCCTCATATAATCGCGAACCACGTTCACAATTGCTCACGTAGCACGTTCACAATTATTCACATAGTTCATCCCTATATATTTCACCAGCTTGCTCAAGGTTATAAATGTTATCTTTTCAGAATATTTACATGTATCGTTTCATGTATCATACATGCTATAGTTATTCAGTCTATCAGATTTAGAAAGTCCATCTTAAATATGGAACCAAAAGCTATTCAGCATCATCAGGACAGGGTCATCATGGATCAAGATTTTATTTATTATGTTAGACCTTTGAAGGAATCGTTTCGAGCGGGAGGCCACTCGAAACGAAGGAGTCCATCTGGACCTCTCATTATTTTCTTCAATAAATTCAGTTATGTTCTTTCAGTCATGTCACATTCCATGTTCTCTTCAGCCATGTCTCGTTACATGATCATTTCAGTCATGTTAGGTTTATACCTATCAGCAGCATTATGTCTTAATTAGAAGACAATTTATCCTTCAGCTTAATTGTCTTTTCGGTCTACGTGTTCTTTCAGTTCTTATAACTTCATCAGCTTATTATCTTTAATTCGAGGACGAATTTTTCCTTTTAGAGGGGAAGAATTGTAAAACCCAGTACAGTCGTATCCTTAATTCGGGGACGAATTATTTTTTTTAGAGGGGAAGAATTGTAAAACCCGTATTTAAAATGATAATATTAAATACGCATTTTAGATGTTAAATAAATTATAATTCTATTATCTAGCATACAGAAATAAAACGCGAGAATCAAATGAAAGCGTACGAATAAAAAAAATGAATGAAACTATATGAATTAAGTTTTGGGCCGGCTTAAAAGAAAAAAAAAGGAAAGAAAGAAAGATGTTGGGCTCAAGCCCATGAGCACAAAGAAAACACGGGGAAGCCCCCTTTTTGTCCAGACATATATTAAAAAAAAGGACATACGCTGCTAGGGTTATGCCGCCAACAAGAAAAGAAAAAAAAAAGGGAAGGAAGCCATCGTTCTCCTTCTCTGTCTTCTTCCTGCCGAC
The DNA here is from genome assembly GCA_025667525.1 of Glebionis coronaria. NCBI lineage: Eukaryota > Viridiplantae > Streptophyta > Magnoliopsida > Asterales > Asteraceae > Glebionis > Glebionis coronaria. The sequence continues at coordinate 491,007,441 of CM046878.1, forward strand.
GAATTGACAACAAGAAAACAGAAGACATTGATTTAATGTCGTGTATGTCTAATTCACTGTCACGCAAAGCAAGGTAACACTTATCTTGTTTTATCCGTTTAATTTTTCATGATTCACGAATGCAAACCATGGGGGGGTCGTGGGGTGCTCAGACTCGAGGGAAACCGAGAGTTTTAGACTCTCGGTGTTGGCCTTATGCTGTCAGCCGAGAAAAAAAAAAAAAAAACCCACCAGGGGAGACGTGGATTTCAGCAACGGGTTGTTTGGGTTTATAATCGGTGGGAAACACAAACCACCAGGGGGTGGTGGTCTTGCGGTTGTCGGCGGCGAAACAGAAACAAGCAGGGGGTTTAGTTTTATACGCAGGGGGGCGTTTGGGATTAGCAGAAGATAAGGGTGCGTTTGGGTGTGTAAACAGTGAAAGCAGTGGGAACTTATAAATAGCGGTGGAAACTTTATAAAAAAACAGTTGGAATTAATTATAACAGTAGAAATATAATGATGGCAGCGGGAACATAACAAAAGCAGTGGGAATATAGTAAAATACAAGGATTTACTTTATTTAATTAAAATCTTTTTATAAATAAGTTGTGTTAAAAATTTAATTAATTGTTTTGTGTTAGTACTTAATTAGTAACATAAAATTAATCCTTTTATTTACTTTAAACATGTGACTTGTTTTAATGATTTAAAATTTTAGAAAGACTAAATGAGAAACCTTTCAGATTTTAGTAGTTCTACTTATGGCAGGTTACTATTTATAGTAATATTTTAATACCAGATTACAGTAGATTACCATGATCAGAATACCGTATAATATACATTGATCAAGAATACAAGATATACGATATTCAGTAATCATTTAATGAACAGTCAGATTTATCAGAGATACATCGGACTATAAGATTTACCAGATTTTACATAAACAGAAATAAAGAATAAAATAAATCAAACTAAGAACAGATAAAATCAGTAACAACAAATAGTAATCAGACGACTTATTCGCGTCCGTTATTTATGTAGTAACCATGAAGTCGGAATAGATCTTTCAACTTTCAGTCTTATCTCATTACCGGACACGAGGTACGGATTTCCGTCCTTTCAGTAAGGACTTCATTTCTATGCATGATTAGGATTCCCCATCTTCAGCCAAATGTTTTTCCCCAGTATATGTTTAAACTTATCGGTAATCATGTTAAGAATTAAATAAATTGCCTGAGCATTATATACAAGCATGATTAGTTTATGTACTAGTTACGGAGGTACCGTAACCACGGCACTAGAGGCACCGGTGTCGTGACTCACATGCAGGAGAGTGATATCCTGCATCGTCCCACTCAGCTCAGCTTGGCCATTTTATCAGTATTATTAGTGGGGCGTATGGATGCATCCTAGGCTACAGTTTACACTTTAGCAGGTGAATGTGGTGTGTGCTCTACATCCTTCACATTGGAGTTGATCCCTCCACCCAGCACAACTATTTAGAGGTCACCCCTCTACAGCATGACGAGGTCACCCCTCCAGTTATTCATGCAACGTTGTTACATCACATGACCTATATAAGCTCTGGCAATTAAATTACAGTAAATGCATGTTTTCAGATTTAACAGATAACAATTCAGCTTTATTAATTATGAATCAGGCTTTACAGATTATACATAGACTTCCGCTGCAACTTTACTTATCAGTCTTACAGCTCCAATATTTTATCATCTATTTCATTTTAGTAATTCCCTATCATTCTTTATATCTGTTCACTGAGCGTTATGATCAGCCGTAGTTCCTTTCATGTTCTAACGGCAGGTACACCAGGACGCTCTTAGGATTCTGAGAGCATGTGCATTTGGATGGAAGCTATCCAGACTTCTTACTTTATGCATTTCTTACATTATTCTGCTTATTTGGACATTGTTTAGTCCTTTCCTTCAGTATTTTACTTTTCATGTTTTGGGCTTATGTTTGGATTACCGATGTTTGATTCCGGTATTCCTTTATGGTCAGTTAATGTTTTAGGACATTTACCTTATGCTTTGATGACACGCCATAAATACACGTAACGGTCCACTTATCCAAGTGGGGTGTTACAACAGATAAATCACCGCAAATTTTACGGACAATAACACGTAATTTCTCGTAAGAAGCAGCAAAACATCTCTAAATCTAACAGAATCACAATAACTAATCTCTTATCAATTTCACGATTATTACGATTAATTCGATCATATAACCAACGCTTACGTCATCATGTAAATAGGTGGAAACTGTACAAACGATAACACATTACTTGTCGTAACATCATCAGTTATCTCTAAATCTAACAGAACTACATAAACTAAACGCTTATCAGTTTCACAAATCATTCATCATCTCCAAAACAGATCGAAATCACGTATAAAATCTAAACCTCACAAAAAACAAAATACTGAAACTACGCTCCCGGAAACTGAAACTACGCCTACGTCATCAAATAAGTCACCGAAAACTGTAAACACTTATTCAAATACAGTAGATATAATGCTGACGTCATCAAATAAGCTACTAATCGTAACAAACAGAAAAATGTCACAAATATCTAAAACTAACATAATAAAAGAAATCTTCATCTTCTTCATCGATCTCTTGACGTTCAACGAGCTGTAAATGACTCATTTCTTTAGATATGTAGACAAAAACGTTAGGTTAAATAGTTATAAATGTGATGATGTGTCAATCGGTTAAATTAGCTACAAAAACTGGAGTGTAGAGTTACTTGAGTGCTTGCATTCTGGAATTGAGATCAACTGTGTGTGTGAGAGAGAGAGAGTGTGTGAAATAGAGGGAAGGGAGAATTCTAAGAGTAAACGGTGTCATGGCGAAGGGTCCTCGTCGGTCCGACGTGGCACCCTCGCCGGTGCTCGCCGTGACACCCACCCCCTCGCCGTGATCAATTCGCTAGTATTCAACGAGATGAAAAGAGAAAAGTTTGGGCCCCACCTATTTTTAAACCGTTGCCAAACGGTTAAATTTTAAAATTTTAATTTTTTTTTAAAATTTATTTATTTTCCTATATATACATACATTACAGTTCTAATTTAAATACTACTTTCATTTAGTTTTTTTTCTCACACAAAACCACACTCTAAAACATGTCTCAAGGAAACACTTTTGCAAACAAGAAACAAAACAAACGAAAAGCTACTCGAAGTAACCCATCGACACCGGAAAAGGTACCAGAGACAATCCCTCCACGGTCTTACCCTCCACAACCTTACCCTCCACAACCTTACCCAAACACGATGGGTGAATCATCCGTTCCTACTATTCATCAACCAGAGAGCCCTGTTGAAGAATACCAGGTACCTGTTGAGTTCTGTCTTACTGATGAACAAGAATATCAACTGCTTAATGATGAAGAAGCATTACGTGAAGCATTAGCAGAAGAAGAACGGGAGAAACAAGAGTTGGCGAAGCAGATCAAGTGGGAAAAGACAAACGAATTCATCAAGAGATCGTGGGGTATTTCATCGGAATCTGATTCGGATCCCGAAACCGATTAAATTCCGTCGAACCGTACCGTATTGTATCGTATCGTTTTTAATTTTATTCCGTATTTATAATTTTTATTTCCGTATTTGTGATGTTTTATTTAAGTGAAATAAATTTTATTTTGTGTGAAAAATGAAAAAAGAAATAAAATAGTGAGTGGTGGGATCCAAGTGAAGAGGAGAGAGACTAGTTGTGAGTGAGGGGGTGTTTAGTTGGTTTTTTGTTTTGGTTAGTTGAGATGATGTGACGCTGAGGTGGCACAAGTGAAGAGGTTTTACCTAGCCGTGACACCTTTTACTCTAATGTGTGTTTGAAATTTGGGAAAGAGGGGTATTTGTAGTAGGGGTAGGTGGGTACGGGTAAAAAGGTAAATATTCATGGAAAGTTGTTGGTTTGTATAGGACATGGTGAGAGCGTGCCATTGTGGACTACTTTTACTTGGGAATTTTTGTTTCATTTTATTTGTTTATCACAATTGTTTTTTGTTAGAAAAAAAAATGAAAAAACAGTGTTTTTACTCACTTTGGACATGTATAATTATTAGCGAATATAATTATTGAGTGTGAGGCCAAGTCGAACCATTATATGTTTAAAATGAAGTTAGTGTGAATGAGATATCGAGTCTCTACGGGTAACTGAAATAGAGAAAAATAGGTTTTATCAAGGTCGCAGAAATCGGTAGGCGCTAGTGAGGCGGTCGACGACCTTCGAGGTAGAATTCATCTAGGCGCCGCCTAGGCGGATTGGAATTTTATGCATATAAATATTATAAATAATATGTATGACATAAAAAATACTTTTAGTTTCAAATAATTTGAAGTTCTTGCAAAATATACAAATAAAACATATTAATTTAAGTGCTTAAAACTTCAAACATGAACATATAATTCAATTAGTTCCAATTTCATACGAAAAACTCATTACTTTATGTTTATAATCATTCGTTTATCTCTTATTTAAGATGTTACGTTAAAATAAATATATGCACTATATATTATAAAGAAAACCCTTAATTTTTTGTAAAACCATATTGACATTTTGTTGACTTTTTTGACCGCCTAGCTCCTAGGCGCAGTCTAGGCAGAGTATGACCGCCTAACGCCTAGGCGGCCGCCTAGCCCTTTGCAATTAGTAAACATCGACTAATATCAAATAGTGTTATCATTTGAAAACCAATGAATCACTTACTATGAGATTGATTGTGTTAAATTTATGAGTGATTGTTATCATTTACAAATTAACTAGTCAATCACTGGTTCTATCTGGCAATTCAAACGAGATAGTAACCAAAGATATGGGATGTCATGATTTGCACAAGTTTCTTGTTGACGTGTAAATGATTGGTTCTAGTTATTATGATTTTACATATTAATAAGGCTCTTGTTGACGTATAAACCTCAAGGATATATCACAATAATGAGCTTGTTATCAATTTGATTACATTGATTGACAATTAAATGATTTGTCTAGACGTGTATATTGATTGATAGAATTGTTCTTATCATTTCAATTTAAAGAGTGTCAGATATGTGCATTTCTATGCATATAAACAGATGGCTTTTTTTCACCATTTGTGACACACAAAAAAAAAACACAAAAGCTACGAGTTCCATTGTTATATTTATGGCTGTTTTATCGATCAAAAGAACACTACTTTCCACGATCTTTCAGGCAAATTTGTCTAGTCCGGCTATACAACAACTTTGAACGTTGTACCCTGAAAAACAGATGGCGAATCTGTTTTAAGGGAAGCGTGTTAAACACGTGACTCGTCTTAATCTATATTGTTTTTCTGTTTTGTTATTTAATTTCCTGTCTTTATTTTCTGTTAGTTTTATTAATTATAATCTGATTTTATATTATTAAAAATATATAGTTTTCTTTAAAAAAAATTAATCTTAGTATATTATTTTTAGCATTAAGTCGTAACACTAAAAAAAATTATGTGAGAGTTGGTGAACGTAGCTTCGGTGTTGTAAAGTCGCCCAACGTTAAATGCGATAGAGAAAAGATAAGTAAGCTATAGATGAGTAGCGATTTTGAAATAAGCATCAAATTCGATTAATCACAAAATACTCGTCATCGTATCATAAACATCAAATTTCAAATAATCATAAGATACTCGTCATCTATCACGTATATACCTGCTAGTAAATTTTAAGTTGCTATAGAAGGAAAATATATAAATTAAAAAGTGTAATATTATAACTTTAGAAGAATAAAAGGTAAGAGTAAAAGAGTAAATTAGCAATATTCTAGTTATTATTAAAAAGACTGTTAAGTAGATATGTTCTCTCTTCATATATTCCATAATATCGAAAAAGAATTAGATAAAACTTCTTTGGATTGATTGATTGATATAACAGATTTTTTTTTTAACTACGTCGTCTAACAAACACATGTAGCAATCGGTCAAATAAAAAACTGTTGATGCCAACCAACAAAATATTAAAAAGTATTCCGTTGCCGGGACTTGAACCCGGGTCTCTCGGGTGAGAGCCGAGTATCCTAACCAACTAGACTACAACGGATTGGTGTTCAGTTCCATCTTTAACAAAATATATCTAATTGTGATCCTAGAGCTGAGCAGCTAACCCAATCTGACAAAAAAATAAGGCTGAAAACCAAGTTTAAAGAAAAAAAAACAATTATTCCGTTGCCGGGACTTGAACCCGGGTCTCTCGGGTGAGAGCCGAGTATCCTAACCAACTAGACTACAACGGATTATTGTTTACATGTCACCGCTATTCATAGTTATTCACTACCTAAATTATTTATCATATCAAGCATAAACTTTCACCTCGCCAAGGCAAAATAGAGTTGTTGTTAAGCATAAACTTTCACTTTCATGCAAATTTATTACAACAGTCTATGAGCTAAATTAGAGAACAAGTGACGTTTTTATATTAGTATAGTATTGTATAAATTTTATCATGGTCAAGTAGTAGGTTATTTCTTTATCTAGTTCAAAATAGTTGTAGGTTTTGTAATTCGTTTCTTTTTCATGTTCAATCTTTTAGTTCAAGTGTTCTATGGTGTTAAATGCTAGTTGCACTATGTTTATAAGCCATGAGGAGTGCGAAATAGGTATTTCTGAAAAGCAAATATATTAATTCATTAAAAGAAAAACAAGAGAAAACAAAATATGCTATATACGCAAATCTTTTTTATTTAAAAACTACTATCATGATGAATGAATCGTCGTATAACAGTGCAGTTAACAAATAGGTAAATCGAAACCTATTGGTCTGAAACGGCGGATCAAGACAAGACTAAAATAATCCGGTTTAGTATTCGGTTCGATTAGATCCTACAGGGTATTATCGTCGATTTTTTAAAAACCGAATCAAAAATCAAATTTAATTAAAACCATGAACGGAAAATCAAACCGGAATATGGTTCTCTCATTCGTTTAATCTGATTTTCTGATTTAATTTAGGAGATGTTTGAGATTGCTTATTGAAATAAATTATGCGATTTGAAAATAAATAATCAGATAATCAAAAATTAGAAAACGTGGTTTTAAGAAATAGCGTTTGAATTTGATTATGTTATTAAAATTACAATAATTAGATTATCAATTTTTTTTAGTGTTTATAAATCAGATTATTTGTTTAGTTAATAGGTAAAATAATTAAAATAAACTTATTTTACCTTTTTTTTAAATTAAAAATTTTTAAAAATGAAATCAATAACTCGTCATTTATCTTTTCAAAATTCTATTTTAAAATTTTTTAAACATAAACAAATAATTTTTTAAGTTTATCTATACTATTTATAAAGGGTGTATATTCACATTCTAATTCTAAACCTAACTTCAAACCAAAAATTAAGATAAACATCTCAACTCTCATTAGATCATTTTTAATTTAAACATAACTCCAAACCAAAAGTGCAATCTTAACCATCCATCTCTTTTATAACAAACTTTTGTAACAAACTTTTAACAATCTCTACGATTTATAAAGGAAAAACCCACCTTTAATGTTAAAAAATGACTTAATTATGGAATTGTTGAAAAATTAAATGCATAGAAATTGAATATTAATTATGGAATTGTTGAAAAATTAAATGAACATAAATTTGATAAAATAAGAAATGTTGAAAAATTAAACTATAAACAATTGCATAAGTTACCGGGTCACGGGTTCCACCACCGGATTAATTCGGTCGAGTAACTTGGACACGGGTTCCACCAACGAGTCAACCCGGTCGAGTCATCGGGTCACGGATCGACCATCGGACCAACCCGATTGAGTCACCGGGTAACGGGTTCGGCCATCCGGCCAATCTTTTCGAGTCACGGGTTCGACCATCGGGTTAACCCGATCGAGTCACCGGGTCACGGGTTCGACAACCGGGTCAATCCTGTCGAGCCACTGGGTCACTGGCTTCGCCCATCGGGTCAATCCTATCGAGTCACGGGTTCAACAACCGGGACACGGGTTCGACTACCGAGTCAACCCGATCGAGTCAATGAGAACGGGCTCGCCTACCGGTTCAACCCGGACGAGTCACCGGGTTACCGATTCGACCATCGGGTCAATTAATACATCATTAACTATCTATCGCTAGTCAATTATTGGGTCACGAGTTCGACCATCGAATCAATTAACATATCATTAATTATAATGTCTTTAGGTAATTCTGTTGTTATGCGCGGGTAATCGTCTAGTTTATTAAAAAATCACCCTTATTTGTAATTTGAAATATCTTTTAAATTATTTTTTTCTTTTCATAATATAATTTCACCATATTCTTTAATATTTTTTTATTTTTAATTTCAATATTCATTGATATATTTACAATTTATTAACTAGTTTTAATGCCCGTGCACGCACGGGACTTGGACATAAACGATAGATTAAGTAATAATTTCGTTATTATGATTTTATGAACATATAATATTTATATGTTTGATTATTATGTTGTTTTACTGTGTAGCATGTAAATTAATATAAATTCATCTCAATTTTTATTTTATTTTTAGACTCTTTTTACTTTCCGTATTTTTTATTCTATATAGTTATATCTTAATTATTAATCAACAAATCATTTACATCAACCTTACTTGTACACAATTATAAATTCATGATTTTGTAATATTTAATATTATTCTACTGCATAAAACAATATTAATTTTTTAATACTAAAATAGTTACGATGCTCATGAACCTGCGAGTTTTACATGATTTTTCATTATTTGATAATATTAATTGATATTTTATATAATATTTTTTGCATAAATAATTTGAATTTGTTTAACTGAAATGTTAACTATTATTTTATAGATATTATGTGTTTAATTACACATAACGGCTTTGAAAACATATATGTTGTTGTAATATGTAGAATCTCGTCTATTCATTTTTATCTCACACCGATGTTTGAACGCCTACATTCACTGTAATATTTATATTCATGTTAATAATAATTTACATAGATTGCATTGCTTGACTTTGTCAAGTATCAAAATGTAAATAAACTATAATTAGTGTTTTTATTTGAATATTTACAATCATGTGATTTGTTGATTTTTTTAGTATAATATATATGTTAGTATTTATAAAACATAAAGTTTAAAGAGTATAAAGTTTAAGGGGGTATTTTGTTTATTTTTTAAAATTACTAAAAATATGGAAAATTATAAGTTTACACTTAGATTTATTTATTTTATTTAAAATTCAACAACTAAAGTTTTATTAATCTTCTCCTCCTTTTTTAAGTTTTTATTTTCACAATTCGACACATATATTTTTGGGTGTTTTCATCAAATTCCTCCACCAAAATTTTTAATTTTGACTAAGTTGAATTCAATTTTGACTTTTTTCAACCAATCACATCACTTGATTTTGCTTATGTGTCAAAATCAAGTTATTTGATTGGTCCAATTATTTTTTTTACAACCTCCATTTTTTATTAAAATTCCTAAAAATCTAATTCTTTTATTATATAAAAGATTATCCATCGTTACATTGAGCGGGTACCACGCTAGTTTTTATTTAAAAATAAAATAAATAAATAATTTAGTTTAAAAACGATGCTTACTTAATGCTCAGCCTTTTGGTTTGAAAATACAAAAGTCACTACCCACCACTCCACAATTGAACATAGAAATTATTTGGAAATAAATAAAACAAACTTTATTATATCTGACTTTTTTGAGCAAAGTTATTATATCTGACTGACTGACCAATCAGCGAGGCACTCACAAATTGACTATTCACTATTCACTATTCACTATTGACACCTCCTCCACCTGTTTCCCACACTCCCATAACACCCCACAGTAGGCCCCTCCCTCCCTCCCTCCTTCCAAACTGTCACATCACACAATCAATCAACGGTCACAAATCCATCATCACACACCCACCATTCTCCACTCTCCATTTCTAAATAAATAAAAACAAACTACACTAATACCTGGTCACACTTGTCTTCTTTCTCTCTCACACACACACACACTCACACACTCACTGTGTGTGAACTCAACAAACAACAAACCTATAACTATAAAATCAACCGATCAATCATTTTCAAAGATGAGTTGACCTTGTTGTTTGTTATTAAGTGTGATGGAGGATAATAGTGATAATAATAATAATAATAATAATCAGTGGCAGGTGAGGAAACCTGGTGCCACGTGGCACTCATCGGATGCTTCCAGACCTTCCACGGTACACTTTTTTATTTAACTCATGATGATGATTGGTTTATTAAATTTTGCAATGTGTGTGTTGTAATTCAGTACGGTTTTGTGAATCTTTTTAGTTTGTTAGGAATTAGGCCGAGAAATAAGTAGGTTCGTTTTGTTTGTTTTAGGCCAGAGTTGTTGCGGAAGTGGTAGTTGCTTTAGTTACTATTTCAGCTTCTTCTTATAATTCACTACGGTTTTGTGAATTTTTTTATAGTTTGACCTAAAATGCGGTTAGTTTGTTAGGAATAAAGCACGAGGATTAAGTAGGTTGTGGTTCGTTTCGTTTGTTTTAGGCGAGAGTTGTGATGGAAGTGGTAGTTGGTTTAGTTACTATTTCAGCTTCTTCTTATACTAATTCTTTATGATTTAGGGGGTGTTTGTTTTGGCTTAGATAGTCGGCTTATGGCTTATTTAGTTTTGGGCTTATGTTTCATAAGCTCACTTTTTGTGGCTTATTTTCAAACTTTTCGGCTTTATATACGTTCATTATGACATAATAAACTTATATAAAGCCGAAAACTTACAAAAATTGAGCTTATGAAACATAAGCCCAAAACCAAATAAGCTGAAACAAACACCCCCTTACTACAGTATTTGAATGATGATTTCAGCTTGTTATAACTCTGTATGATTTAGAGCAGCGCGGAAGTACTAGATTGTATGTAGGTTATAATTGTGTCCTGAATTAGGAATAACTAGAGCCGAAGGTGATACGAGAGCTTGTAATGATTTAGACGGCAAAATAAGTTGATTGTTACTCAAATTGTTTTTATGATGTCGCTGCTTGTTCGTTTTATGCGATTTGTTTGGGAGTTATGGAATTGGTAGGTATTTTAGTTACTATTTGAACGATGATTTAGAGCAGGAAATAACTAGATTATGTGTAGGTTAAAGGTGTGTTTGGCGCAGAAAATTTAGGAGCGGTGAGCGCTAATCGTTGTGATTTTTAATGCTTGTTTGGCAATCAGCAAGTAGCTTATCTATTTTTTCCGGAATGCTCTTTTTTCAACGCTCCATGAAGTAGCATTTTGGAGCGTTGAGCATTTAGGAGTTTTTTTACACATTATGATTACACCTATAGCTACGTTAAAAACTGCTACCACTATTTGCTTACTCTCACTGCTATTGCTGCTACTGCCAAACACACCCTAAGATTGTGTCCCAAATTAGGAATAACTAGTGTCAAAGGTGATACGAGAGCTTGTAATGATTTAGACAGCGGAATAAGTTGATTGTGACTCATTGAGTCATTGTTTTTAAGATGTTGCTGTTTGTTTGTTAGGGTTGTTGTTAAGTGATGGATAATAATTATAATCTTTGGCAGGTGAGTAAATGTGGTGGTGCCGTGTGGCAGTCTTCGGTGTCACCGGTGTCTCAAGCTCAGTCACAGGATGCTTCCAGAGCTTTGGTACTTTCTAACAAAGTTACTTAATTTTATTTTGGTACTGTTTGTATTTTGGAGTGATTGCTGTTTTTAATATGTTAGTGATGGTTAATTGGATATGTTATAGTGCTTCGTGTAACTATTTTGAATTGATACTTTTCATATTTGTAACGCTGTACGAACTTTTGCAGAATTTTAACGAATATGTTGCTAAAATCGGATAAAGTGAACGCGTGTTGGTTAATATGTGGCCTAAATTAGTTATACCTAGTGACATAGAGGAATTGAGATCTTGTAATGAATTAGGCAGGGAACTAAGTATATTCTGGCCTATTTCTTGGTTTAATATTAGGGTTATAGGACTTGTAGCTGTTTTAGTTGGAAGAACTGGAAAAGGTGAAATTGCGAGTCATTATGGAGCTTGAAGTTTTGGTATATATAAGCTTTAAGTAGAAAGTTGTTTGAAAAATACTTGTATTGTAGACAAGTGTATCTGAGTGTTTAGTATGTTGAGGTTTTAGTATGTATATGTATGAACTTTTACATGAACGTGCTAGTAAATCGGAATGCATCTGAAGTTATAGCTTCTGTGAGCGATGTACTATGATCTTGTAAGGTGATCGATCCTGTAGACTTTTGTGGACTATAGTTATCTATAGCCTACCATTTTTCTAGTTTTTTGGAACTTGTATATTTGGCATATGTGTTTGAATCGCTATATCTCTTGTAGATGATGAAATCAAGCCATTTGGGTTATCCACATATACTGCAAGAACCATGTTCATCAAACCAGAAAATGATGGCCAATCCGTTGTTTCAAACCACAAATTTCAATGTATACAACTCAAGCCTGTCGCCTATGGGAACTCCGTTTTTTACACTCCTTTCTGGTCCACCATCTTTCTCACAGTATGATCCTCAAAGGGTATTGAGCTCAAAACCATTAAATCCGTCTGGTAAAGCACACGTCAACGATACCGGTTCTGGGGTTGGTCCCACACACCGTGAAGCATCATTTGGTTCCCCCAAGCTACAATTACAAAACATTGATAACCACTACCATAAGTCCAAACTTGAAAATTCTCCAGTTACTCCAATCAAGACTTTGGCAAGTGATAGTGGAAATCGTGTTTCCAGTTTGCATGATCTCATGCAGGCTAGAAGAGTAAGTGATCCAAGCTTAGAGCCTGTTAAGGCCGCTAATTATCACACATCGCATGACATTGCACAATTGCATGGGTTCTCTTCTCTGAAAGCTGTTCAGAGTTCTGTTTCAACTCGGGCACAGAGTGGGAAGCTTCCTAGCTCTTCCATTCCTCCTCTACCATCTCCTGTTGCAAGTGGTTCACAACGCGTGTTTTGTCTGTATGCAAGTGAGTGCTTACTTTGTTACACCATTCTTGTTAGTTTTTACTAGAATAGGAAATAGTCATTTCAGGTTGTACTTAAAAGCTCTAATTACGGATTTATACTTTTTGAAAGGTGGAGATCTGTTTCTCAGCAATAGTGGACTCCTTGGAGTTGTTTGTTCATGTCATGGTTATCACATGTCAATTGCTAAATTTTTGGAGGTAATTTTTTTAAGTTGTGCTTTGTGAATTCGTCACTGGATTGCATAAAGATGTTTACGATGATAGAATTGTTTATGGTTTCTTCTGGCTGCTACTCGCCTGCAGCATTCAGGTTTGCGGGATGTTAATCCTGGGGATGCGGTTCATATGGACAGTGGTGAGCCCATAGTTCAGTGGCGAAAGGTCTACTTCAGTAAATTTGGGGTAAGTTGTCCTGAGAATTTGATCTGTATGTCTTGCAATGTGGTTAATGCCTTCGAAATTATATATCTTTTGTTTTTATTCAAAATCATATTTGTAGCATCCAGTTGGTCTGCGTGTATGGATTTAACCATTAGTTATGCGGTGCAATCCAGTAACAAGGGAAAAAGTGTTAATTGTGTGCGTGTTTTCAGTTGTTTTTCACTTAGCAGGGTTAAATTTTTTGAAACAATTCTTATCATTGCACTGCTTCAATGATACTAATGTATAATATCTTATAGAACTTCCAAAATTCTAACCAAATGGTGTCAAGAACTACATTTACCAGATAAGGTATGCAATATGTGTGTTAGTTTACATCTTTATTATTGAACATGGTATTTCTTATTGGCATGTTATTGAAGCACACAGAACACTGGTTGGTGACGTTTTTATCATGCTTTAGATTAAAATACCAGATGATCAATGTGGATGGAACTGGCCTGAGGAATTCTCTGCAGCAGCTGATGCATTAATAAGTAGACAGAGGGTGGCTAACATGACGAATTCTAATCAATCCAATTCTGTTGGTCCTTCTAGAGCATTTGCAGCATCCAGACAGCCATTGAACGGAATGGTATTTCCAGATGGCCATCATTCAACTCATAATTTGGGCCATGAATTTAAGAGGAACAACCATGAGAATTGTAAATCACCAAATGGTTTCGCTGAAACATCTCAGAGCAATGCGCATAGCGGGGCAACTAAAAAGTTTGTGGAGCAGCCTGTATCTCGTTTATCAAATCCAAAGTTGGCTGGTGGCACAGATAATGCTTTTAAACCCTGTCAAACATATATTGATCCAATCCACAAGACCAAAAGTCCATTCACCTCCCAACAAAGCCTGCATAATCTAATAAGCCTTGGTAAAGACTCTGATGGATCAAAAAGTTCTAGGAATGCTGATACACCAGAAAGAACTAGAGTATCCTCAAACATTGAGTTGAGACTAGGACAGCCATCGGAGCAGAGTCAGACATTGGGGAAATTAAACGTGGCAGCTTTTAGTCCTGATGTTAGAAGAGTTGGTCATCCCTTGGAATCATTGTCCTCGAAGCCACTAATTTATAATGGTATGTTGCTTCATTTTTCTAGATTTGTTTCCTCCTTTTAGGTGCCTTTCTAATGTATAAAGTAACCATAATGTGTAATATGATGCAGCAGGAACTAACAGAAGTACGGAGGCTAGCAAGCAAGTTGTTAGCTGTGCTGCTCAAGCAGCTAAATCCACAACTGATGGACATAACAGATTGGGGTTTTCTACGCTGGGTTTTGGAGCCTATAGCACAAAAATGGCTCTTCAACCTGAGAAATTGAAAGGTGATGCAATTGCAGGTTCAGCTAATTCCTTGCTATTTTCACACTTGGGAAGTCCTAAAGATAAAATCCACACTAAAGAGTCCCATAATGGTGCTGAAGACCACCATGTAATGTCTAAGCAGCAATATGATGAATCTCGAATTTCGATGCTTGGTTTAAAGAACTCAAGATGCAATACGGACAACTCAACCAAAGTAAATTTTGGTTCTAGTGATGCCAAATTCATGGGACACTTGAGCTCTTCTTTTGGGTTTCGTAAAACTAATCATGACCAGAGCTCTCCTGTGCAAAATTATTCAAATACCCGTGTTGACCACGGTGGTTTTAGACCAGTTAATTCACAGCCCATCTCTCCTAGACCACCTCCAATTTCAGGAGTTCCCTCAATGTTATTTTCATCTATTATGAACTCTTCTCCTAACATGACATCAACAATGCCAAAAGAAGTGGCCAACCGAGTAATAAATAGTGATGTTGCGATTTCGGGTAAATGATTATCTTTATCACTTATATGTTATTGATTCTTTTGGATTCCTTTCTTTCCTCTACCCGCCTAGATTCTAAGTAATGGATTTTTTTCTGCAGTCTCACGAGAAACATCTTTTCAGATTAGAGAAAGCCAAGTGCAGGGAAGCCTCTTGCATTATCCTCTTGCTAGGTGAGTTTAAATCCCGTAGACTATTTCCCTTTCTGCATTTTTCATGTGTGTTAGGCTATATAAATATCAAACTTTACTAATTTTCAGGATTGGTTTAAAGGAAGATATTTGTCCATCTTCTCGGCATGGAAACTGCCGTCAGGATACATCTTGTGCACATGTTCCAGACAAGTGTCATAGTTTGGCACAAAAGAATAGTACTATTCAAAATTCCAATCTTGATGGAAAAAGTTATCTCAGTGCTTTTGGGGAACCATCACAAATTAGAGCTTCTATATTATCTGCTTCTAACTTGGACAAAGGTTGCTCTTTGCATGATAGACATATTCCTTTAGGTAAAATTGGGGAAAATATGAAAACAAACTTAAAGAAAGTTGAGTTTAGTGCTTTTCAATGGAAAGATGTCCCAAGCAAAATGCCAGAAATGTGTCATGCACCATGCCGAGACCAAACAGCTATGCTTTTAGAGGAAAGGACTGCTGTTAATGACAAAACTACTGATGCAGCTGATAAATGCTTTGACCAACCTGCTCGGAAGGCTGATTGTATGAAAGAGCAGGTTATGTCTAATATATCATCCAGGTGTTCCGCCCCTGCTCAGACCCAGGCATCTGTAAAAATCAGCAATGGCGATTCATGTACTGATGATGCCCAGAACACTGATTGTGCAAAGAACTTTGCTGTAGATGAAGGTTCGGGAATTCAGAAAAATTGGTCCTCTGATGATGCACTTGACAGTGGTTGCAACTCTGGATCTGATGGTTTTGCTTGTAAAAATAAATCCAAAAATGTAAAAGGGTCTAAAGCAGTTTCTGGTCAATCATCTCGTAGTCTCATTGACGAGCTTAGGGTCATAGACTCGTCTAGATGGAAGAAGGTTCAGAATCAAGTCCATTCTAGACTTCCTATGCGTGATAATACTAGTTATACGAGGTCAGTTGAGAAAGATGTTAAATCTGGAAAGAGAAAAAGAGAAAAAAAAATCAAATTTCTTGGTACACGGTTCCCTGCCTCCCCTGTTTCTTCTATGTCTACTGGAAGTTCTGGGCAGTCTTCTGAATCTATGGAAGATGTAAATAGACTTGATAAAAGTAGAAAGGAAATTCTATGTAAGAAACCAAGAAGGGTCTATGACGACTTTCCTGAAAATCCTGAATCCTCGTGTGGAAAGAAGGCAAGGTTGGACTTGGATTTTTCAAAAGAGAAGCACTTTCGGAAACAAGTGTCTTTTAAAAGAATTACCAGACCAGTAGTATGTGGGACGTATGGTCTTATTTCAAATGGTGATACATCTAAACCCGCAAAGATTTTTTCTCTTGGTAAGATTCTTAAAACTGCCAAAAGATGCGCTCCTGCTGCAAAAAAAGTTGTAATGAAATCACCAGCAAAGCCACTAAAGAAAAGTATAATCAAAGAAACCAACCGACGCTCAGGTAGTACTTCAAATCTTAAGGAGGTCAAGTGCCACATTGGTCAAGGAGCTACAGTATTCAGTGATGATCCTTTGGAGACCTTGGAAGACAGAGATACAACATACTGCCCACCACTGCCAAAAGATGCTAATGCATCGTGCAGAAATGAAGGAAGCCATGGCATTCCAGATAGTAATATAGGCACCAAAACAAGGCGAAAGAATAAAGAGATTCGCATACGAAGCATATATGAACTAATTTCGGAAGGTATGTGTACAAATCATACTGCAATTTGCCACAGGAAACATAATTTCTACTGACTATAGGACTTGAATATTTAAAATTCATTTTCTTTAGAGAAGGTCTTAGTTTCCTTTATAACAGATGTTTATTCTTATGCTCTCTGATCATCAGGTAAGGATTCTGGTTTGTTAACAACCTCAACAAAAGTAGATTCTATAAATCAAGATAATTTGAAGAATGGTGTAAACGGTAATAAGTACCATGAAGTAAAACCTATATCAAGGTAATTATATTCATATGTGGACTGTTTAAACTTTAGAGAATGAGTGCTCAGTGGATTGTTTAATGAGATTATGGCCTATGTTTAGATCTCCTGTGGAGCCAACATGCAAAGCAACGCCAGATGTGAATTCCTTTTGCCATGTTTGTGGAAGCTTGAATAGTGATGAAATGAATTGCTTATTGGAGTGCAATCGGTGCTTGATTAAAGTATGCAGATCACCTATTTATTTTATAGTTTCACTGAGAGGATAACTTATTGATAACCTTTTTGTATAATGTCATGCAGGTGCACCAGGCTTGTTATGGCATTTCAAAAGTTCCCAAAAGTTATTGGTATTGCAGACCATGCAGGGAAAATGCCAGCAATATGGTAAGAATCGTGCATGTTTTTATATGTGATACGATCATATCCATTATCTATTCTTACTTTATGTAAAACCTCTCGATATTGTTTTAGCATCATATCCATTATCTATGTCTTAACTTTACACCATTTAGGTCTTCTTCATATGACACATATAATTTCTGCAAAATTCATAAGCTTCTTTGATTGTTAAAATCGTAACAACTTCTTCACCCTCCTCTTCTATAAAAGGGTGTTTCAAGCTTATACATTGTGGTATTTGTTGGTATCTAGGTATGCGTCTTATGTGGTTTTGAAGGTGGACTCATGACTCGGGCTGTTCAGAGCAGCAAAATTGTGAGAAGCCTTCTGAATGCATGGAATGTTACGAAGTCACTGGAGAATGCTGACGCTCCTTCAGGAAATCAGGTTGATATTGAAGCACCCGCGAGTACTATTTCAGAACAGTTAAAGGCGTCTTCAGGAACTAACAGTATGGTCAAAACTTTGTCTGATCCTGTCCATGACACAATGGTACGGAATAGTCTAACAGCAGGATTCGTTGACCCTACTGTCAAGCAGTGGGTACACATGGTTTGTGGACTTTGGACACCTGGAACAAGATGCCCAAATGTTGACACCATGAGTACTTTTGATGTGTCTGGTGCCCGCTGCCCCAAAGGAAATGTGGTAAGAGCTTAACTAAGTATGATTTTGGACTAGTTTTGTACACTTGATAGAATTCCTAAAGAAGGGTAAGTTTCATGATTATATTTGTATACTTCTAGGTGTGTTCAATGTGTAAACGCCCTGGCGGTTGTTGCATAAGGTGTAGAGTCATGGACTGCGTCATTCACTTCCACCCCTGGTGTGCTCATGGAAAGGTCTCAAATCTCAATCTCCCCATTAAGGCTGAACACAAGTTACATAGAGTAACTTGTAGAGTTATATATATGCCACTTTCCTAGGCAGATTTTCAGATAAGTTTTCTTCTCTTTGATGCCAATATTATTGTTTCTTTGGCGACAGGGTTTACTGCAAAGTGAGCTTGAAGGATCTGACAATGAAAAGGTTGGCTTCTATGGGAGATGTGAATATCATGCAATTGAAGACCATAGTATCCATAAGACTCATTCTAAAAGCAAACAAGTTGCAAGTCTTCATGAACAAGAAACATGTGCGAGAACTGAGGTTTGTCTTCTCAGCTTCAAGTCTGCTCTTTCATATATATTGTAAATCTGTTTTCTTATTATCTATTACTTTTTTGATCTTGATTAGGGTTATAAGGGACGAAAGCTAGAAGGTTTTAGGCATGACAGTCAACAAAAATCCAGAGATTCTGGCGGATGCCTGGTTAGGCAAGAGCAAGTAGATGCTTGGAATCATATAAATCGAAAACTGGCATTAAAAAAACGAATTCAAAGGACGTCACAGCCAGTTCAAGCCGTAGAATATGATCCCCGGGTATGTTGAATAAAGCCAATAGATGTCCGAGCATGCTTGGTAATAAAAGAAAACCATGTGCCTCTTGTCTTATGGTTCGTACTGTATGTTGCAGAAAGAGTACTGGCGCTATAAACAGTCAAAGAGTTGGAAGCATTTAGTGGTATACAAATCAGGCATCCATGCTCTTGGTTTGTATACATCATTGTTCATTTCAAAGAATGTCATGGTATGACCTCATCTTTTAACGTATACTTGCCAGTTTTATTCCACTTACAGGGAAACGGGTAAATTTTGGCGTAAATCATTGATAATGGGTCAAACAGCTCACATATATAATTAGCTAAAAAGGGTTAATCTGTTAGAAATCTGCTGCCTTTAAAAAAAAAAAAGTTAGAAATCTGCTAATGTGTATCCAAATGCTTGCATTGTCTGTTTTATTTATAAGAATTCCTGTTATTTATAGGTCGGGACATATTACTAAAATTCATCATATTTATTTCATAATATAAATGATACGGATATATATTATATAGTGAAATGTCGATTATAACCTTCTGATTCGTTTTCAATGTGATAGAGATGCACTCAAATGAAGGACGTAATCGGCATTTCACATTCAGTTTCTACTCATATCGTCTTAATATGTTAGAATTTTGTTAATCCTAAAGTTTTATAAGTTTCCGGCATAAATTTGGTCGAAAGTGGTATAAACGAACACATACTTGAGTGGCCTATTAAATAATTTTAATAAATGAACAGCCGTAATGAAAATTAAGAATAAAAATTGGCGACCCCGTAAATATTATCCCTTAAAATAAAATTGAGAAAACAATCTCTTGCCTGGTCGTGCGCACCTGCCCAAACTCGTTGAATCGCTCGGTTAAATTAACCATTTTTACATTGTTAACACTTACGAAACACCCTCATCTTCCCGTGGATTTATTGCAATAGGTCGTCGAGTATGTTGGTGAGATAGTGGGGCAACGTGTAGCTGATCGAAGAGAAATTGAATATCAATCCGGAAAGCAGTTGCAATACAAGAGTGCTTGCTACTTTTTCAAGATTGATAAAGAACATATAATTGACGCAACTCGTAAAGGAGGGATTGCTCGGTTTGTAAATCATTCGTGCCAGGTATTATTATCTTGTTGACTCAAGTTAAAAGGTTTCTGCCCCAAGCAAAAGCAAAAATTTAAACATTTAGTTTACTTGAAAAATGCTTTATCTTGTTAAATCTTCTTGAGCTTACTTGCGATTACTTGCTCTTCATGTTCAGCCAAATTGTGTCGCCAAAGTGATAACCGTACGCGGTGAAAAGAAGGTAATGCCATTCTTTAATATAACTTCAGATATACTTAATGGATTTCAAAGTGAATTAAACTTTGGCGTCGACTTCTCAAGATAGCTTTGTGTATATCCAAGTCATTAAAAGATGGCTTTGTGTGTAGGTAGTCATTTTCTAGCAAGAAAACCCTAATGTCGGTTACAAAATGTGATGATTCTCATTCAAAAATTTAGTTGAGTTATGTATAATAATGTTAGATATATATTGCATCACATTTTACATGAAAATGTTACAGAATATGGGTTACAAAATGACCCAGACAGTTCACAAAATCATCTTATAATGGCTCGGATGCACACAAGAAAGATTTAATAAAACGAGAAATAAAAACTCGCATTCATTTTATTCAATAAATCCCAAGATAATTTCATTAGTATTTATATTTGTGGGTCTTTTTTAGAATACAAAAATAAATGGAGAAAGTAGATGAATTATAATTAAAAATAGTGAAACAATGTCTAAACAAATACTATAGACCCCTCACCCTTCTGTTGGTTTCCTGTATTCATAGGTCATATTGCCAGATTATTTTCTCAATTTGTAAAAATGCAGGTTGTGTTTTTTG
The DNA here is from genome assembly GCA_025667525.1 of Glebionis coronaria. NCBI lineage: Eukaryota > Viridiplantae > Streptophyta > Magnoliopsida > Asterales > Asteraceae > Glebionis > Glebionis coronaria. The sequence continues at coordinate 491,028,472 of CM046878.1, forward strand.
CCCTGAGGGATATATATCCAGGAGAAGAGATAACATATGATTACCATTTTAATAACGAAGATGAAGGTAAGAAGATTTTGTGCTCCTGCAATTCGAAAAACTGCAGACGTTATCTTAACTAGAACAGGGGAAATATTGGTATGATTATTTTGTACAAATTTAACATATATGGCCAACGCAATGTTGCGTGTACAGTTTTTGGTGGCTTCTCTGTTATCGCATTTGTTGTATTAACAACTTTTGAGGAAAGAGAACCCGAATCCCTCCTTTCATGTATATAATTAAAGCCTGTATTGGTTTCTGTTCTTTTTTCTTGTGGACTTCCGTAACTGGATGATCAGATATACTGGTGTCAAGGGAAGTGTGCGAAGTAGTTGACTGTTATTCTTTACATATGGCAAACTGCCAATCACTGATTAGGCTGGTCTGTCAACTTTGAACTTTTTGGTATCTTGTTATAGTAAGATCACATCTTCAAATACATGCGGACCTTAGGTTAGGGTGTGCGTTTAGTTGAAACGAAACATTTTTTCACAAGGTTACAACATTTTTTACGGAGTATCATGTGAACGTAAGAGTGGGTTTAGTTGGGGATTTTTTTTTCTTTCTATTTTTCTGTTCGTAAAAAAAAGATTACATTTTTCACAAAATGCAAAAAACGGGTCCATCCGATCCGATGTTGTTTTCCATTGTGAAGAAAAGAAAGGGAGTTACAAGGCAAACAAAGAAAATACAAAAATGTATCTAATAGTTTACCTCGTTAAGCTGGAAAACGTGGGTTTTGTATTTGGTAATCTCTATTTTCCTTATTTTGCACAAAATATTTGGTAGCAAAACAAGGACGCTTTATTTCGGCTGGACGCACAGTTTATATCTCTATCATGTGTTAAAATCATATCAAGCCTAAATATAACATGCCATAAAGTACAAGTTCTTGTGTACTTTTGGATTTCACAGAGCAAAAGGGAATATCGCGTCTTGAAATGATTGGTGAATTGACCCAGTAAATGCATCCAAAGGCTAAGTTTTGATCTTATGTCTTGGTCTCTGATGGAGTGATGTTATGTTTTGAATTTGGATGGAGCTCACTGTATTGCTTGGTAATAGATTTTACATACGTCACTAACGGGGGATCTGTTTGTTTCGGAGGAGCTGGTTTGGGCTCTGCAGTTTTATGCTGTCTGCCAATGTGGTTTTCATGCTGCAATTGCTCTAGTGATTATCGTGTTGGATGGCTAGTGGCCCGGTTTATGCTTCGCATCACGGCTTGTGGTTCCATATGTTTTATAGTTTTAAGTTCTATGTTACTAAATTAAGAGGTTTCATATTAACCTCTTAATTAACCACTTAATTGGGAGAGTGAAGCTTTAATGCTTCTCCCAAATAAGAGGCATAGAGGGTTTTGTTTTTGGCTTAGTTAGCATCTTGTTAAATAGTGGATATCTTTGTGTATCTGATTAGATTTGGTGGAAATAAACTGCCTTTTAAAAAAAATTCGTATGTTAAAAAAATTCAGAGTCACACGTGCAAAGGTTATTAAAAGCTATTGTGGATTTTCATTATTTCTAAATTTTCTTGACCAAGTAAAGATAAACTGATCCAACACTTTGTTAGCATTTTGCTCTCAAAAATTACCGACAAAAAAATAACGTCTATGGATTAGTGGGTAGTTATTACAGTTAAGTTCAAATGGTCCTCGATGACAACCGGTGGGTATAACCCAATGGGTAACAGCCTATACAAAGTCACGTCCAGGTAAGACCAAATGGAAAGGACCGGCCTGTAGCGGTCCCTATGACCCTTTCAACTAGGTAATTTCTTTACGACTTCTATTAGCTACTTTCCCTCAACAGCTGCTTTGACATGAGGATACCGATCAGCCCACCTTGAGTATCCTACATGACATTAAAAAACAATTAAAAAAATAACAAGAAATAATTAAACTTTTGCAGTCCTGTTTCAGAACTTTAGAGCACAAAGCGAATCTAAGAAAACTGTTTCAGAAAAATGAATAGATGTACCTGAAATGACTATTTGGAAAAGATCTGCGTCGGACTCGGGTTCCTGATTAAGCAAAAGAGACGATTAGTTGCTAGTGAATACGACCACTTGATGCAAGGCTACACTGGCAGCTAAGAACAACAATCTTTGTTGCAGTTTCAATTGAATGAAAGGAGCAACAGAAAGAAAATAATATCAAGGATAATCTTACTAGATGATAACTTACTTTACCATATGTAGCCATACTTCGCTTCATGAGCTGGCATAAACTTTTAAGACTTTTTCGGTTGAAGTGTGGATTACTTTGAAGAACAGCTTCAGACGTGGAATCTAGGATCAACGAACAGATGCTTGAAGCCATCAAGGTATTAGACCAATCAACAGCATTCTCTGATGAACCATATGTTAATTAACATCAAAGTCACTTGGAAATAAATATAATCCAAAAAAAAAAAAAAAAAAAAAACCATAGATACCTGCCCATGATGACAGCACGCCTAATAACCTTATAAAATGAGAATCATCCAAGTGGAGCCGAATCTGCTCTCTCTGATAAAGACGGAAAAAGAAAAAGATGTGCATGCATATAAGTAAAAACATCGACCGTGAAGATAACAGTTCATTTGAGATACAAGATATACCTTCAATAGAAGATTCAAGATCGTATCGCATGCCAAGAAAATGGGACTATTTTCCTCGACTGTCCCAGTATCTTCCGAAAGCAACTTGGTTAGGCATTCTACAACCTTCAAATCAAACCAATCTAGATTCAGAACATATCATTAAGAATCATAGTTTACCTCTGAAGATAAAAAAAATAACTTACTGCTTTATACGCTCCAGAAGAGACTATAAGCCGACATCCATCAATCTCCATTGTTACTTGGCATAGCATGGGTAGCAAGAAGCAAACTGAAGAGAAAGGGCTACCATTTGCAAGCACAAATATGACATTTAGCTTTAGTTTCAAAAATGATTTATCTATTACAGTAATAACTAACCAACTTGATGAAAGAGAAACAAACCTCTGTTCTTCTTCACCTTGGACCGACACCATATACCCCAAAAGCTCCATAACCTTGTCATTGCATGCAGTTGGTGTCTCGGCAAGATAACTACAGCAAGCAAGGTATTAATTAAGATGGATCAAGGGGGACAAATGGTATTAAAAGTAACACTCTATGCGGATTTCCAATTAGGGAGCTTTTGATATAAACCATAGAAAGGTTACATGCTTCCAAAATTTTCTATTTAAGATAACCAAGTTGCAAAAGTTAATATTTAGAGAGAATCTAACCCTGTTCAATCATCTTGATAGAGTGGCATCTAAACTGTCAGAAACTTTAATCATGTTGTGACCGTTTCCCTAATGCGACACACTCGTGTCATGTGGCAGTGCGATGGCATATTAAAACAATTTTACTTTCAACGCTACCTAGATTACAACATTTGAAACTTTGTTATCCATTTTTGGGCTAAACAAAGTCCCCTACTCCAGATCAAATTTACACTCAAGTTCTTACCTTTTTATGCACATTGCACAACAAATGAACAAAATATAAATACTGAACAAAAGAATACCTGCCAACTATCCGCACCGAAGCGAGAAGATCATTCCCTTTAACTTGCCCATGATCCTGCAAAAAATTATAAGCAACAATCATGAATACAAGAGTGCTATATACCTTGAACAAGTAAAAGCATTAAAGCAGTACTATTGTTAATACCTTGGCATCTCGAAGATACTCCAAGACCACAGCAACTGTCTCGTTAAGCCCATTAATGATCTTTGAAAACATTTCATCACTAATGATATCACCTCCATCTGCAGCGACCTTTGATATCAATTTAATTGTCTTCTCAACTAAGGAAAATGCAATACCAAGATTTCTTTGCTTTAGAAGAACGTTTTCGGCGTCGGATGAGTCTTTAGACTTCTCAAATTTCATATATGCAAGCTCATTCAGAAGAACTGCAATCTCCACTCTCGACGTTTCCAGAACAAGCAATGTACACCTGAAATGTAATGGGTCCAAGATAAGAAAAAACACTAGTTGAACTTGCAAGAAACAAAAGCGTCATGGCTTTACATACCTGTCACCTGGAATTAGATCTTGTATGTCTGGCAATTTTGTTTGCCCAATAAGCCACTGTTCACCAGCAATACACATGACCGACTCAGCCAAAACAAGAGCCTCGAGCCTTTGAGTCGGTGCTGGATGCCATATTCAATGAGATTAATGTGTTAAATTTAAATTAAAGATAAATTTTCTATTGGAAATTAGATTACTGAAGTAGTACACAATGTCATCAACTTACCAACACGATTTTGGAGGATCGCAATTACACCTATACGCAGATACGTTGTCCAGGTTGTGTTGCTCATTGTACGCAAGGTTTGATGCAAAGGTGCCTGATAATATGGAGAAATCAATTACTTCAGAACAAAGAGAAGCAAAGTGCATTAGAAAGCAGATACCTCAAATATCAAGTTTAAAAGCTCATGCAATTAATTATCTAGTTTGAAGTCAAAAACCTAATGTGATATTTTCCAACAGGCTGCTACTCTGATGATTTAAAACATTTTTGGCAAGGAATTACAACTGATCAATGATTTTTTTTTTTTAAAGAATCAAGAAATTATGAAATAGATTTTAAAGTGCTTTAATGATGAAAATTTATAAATTATTTAAGACGGTAAAGGGTTACATCCAGCCAACAGTAGACTTTATAGTTGTCAGGGGACAGGTCGCTACAAAGACCAGGCACCATGTGCTGCAGTTAAGCTAGCGCAAGTTTTCTCCTCGTGCATGCCATGTCTACACTGCATATAAATACTATGCCTAATGCTATTCATGCACAACTCAATTAGCTTACATATAATGTCTAAAGAAAAAACTAGCACCTACTCCTCCCACCGAAATAATGAGAAAAAAACTGATATTTGTGAAGACTTTATAAAAAAAAAACTGGATTATAAGAACTTTACGAACAGAGTGAAAAAAAAACCATTACTAATTATCACTAATTCTGAATGCTTAAATGCTAAATACTGAGATATAGTTTGGGGAAAGTGCCTCAACAACTAATGAATAATGACTTAGACTTAATTACAAGAACTTCAAGCAAAATTATCTAACGACTTTACTACTTAAGGTTTTATCTATAAACAATTATATAACTAATAAGGCAACAACAGTATTATTAATAGCAATGGTTTAGTGATGTTAACATAGTGCATTTCAGTCGTGAAGGATATTAAAGCTTACATACAGCATATATTGAAGACAGGATCGTTGACAGAAGGTGAAGTGCCTCAAATTTCAGAGCATTGTGAGACAAAGCAAACTGTTTTGCTAGTGCTGTAATCTGCAGCAATAAGCTAAAATGATCAGTAACATTGTAACTATAACGTTAATATACGGAATATAATACAATAATGTTGCAATAATTTAAGTGGTATATATGAACAGCTTCACACGAGAGCTTACCACCGATGACGATTCTGAACAGTGCTCTTTTATAATCTTGTCCAGGGGAAGTTTAGCTACAGTCAACTGAAGGAGCTTCATCGCTAGCTCTATTGTATGGGACCCTACATGGATTTAAGTATGTTAAATTCATATCCAGAATCACATTCACCTTGAGATTAAACACGAATGCTTCTCTCAAAGGTGAAACCTCCAACTGATTTTAATTTAATCTTACCATCCGGTGATTTACACATCTGAGAAGCTAGCACAGTCATTCCTCCAGACTCGTAAAAGATTTGAACCCCATCCTCACGGGCTGCTGTCACCAAGTATAAAAATTCAAAGCAGTCTTCAACAAGAGGTGGTCCTAATCTGTAATTTCAAATAATAAACAGCGTAAGATATTACTTGATATGTCGTCATAAAAACAACTACCTGCATAACTACTTCTTGGTCACAAATAACTATAGATAACAAAACTAAGGAATTAATAAGGCATCTACATATACTTACTCCCTAGAAAGAACTTCTAATATGAGTGGAATCTTCTTGACCATATCTTCTGAAGAAGCAATATCAGGAACCCGGCAGAATGCAGCTAAAATTGAGATGGATAGCTGTAAATACACATCCTGGTTATCTTGCAGTTTCTCAGCCGTGCTTCCTCTCCCCATCCCTAGCAGAAACAAAAATAAATAAATTAAAGGATTAAAACACTCATTTGCTCACATTATCCTTATAAAAATAATGATTAGTTAATATTACATATCTTTATATTCGAGTCCACAAGCAGGCTCCATAGAAGAAAAGACACATTTCAATTTGAATACAAATCGAGAGCTATGTTTTGAAAGGTATCTTAATTACTTGTAACTTGTAAGAGTAGTACTAGAAAGTATATAAAACGGAAAGATTCTTCAAAGTGTTGAAGCTCCAACTAGGACAAAAGCAAAGGATAATGTCGGAGCATTATTCACAAAACACGCACATTTCAACTCATTAGAGCCATCAAATGTACAAGTACAAATGTTAACTCTAAAACTTAATACATCATAACCAAGATCAGCTAGATAATCAAGGTGATGAAAACTAAGATTCACTCCCTCCATTCCAAATAATATGTTCACCTTAAAGAAGTTTGATCGTGTTTACCATATGACCCTTACGTGATATTATTATTCTTACAAATTTTAAAGAAAACATTCATCAATAAGTTAACGATAAAACAGTCATTTTGCAAAAGAAAGGGAGATGGTCTTATTAAACTGTCTTTTTTTGTCCGACCATTGTTTAGGGACGGAGGGAGTATTGGTAATTTCACATCTAGCAAACACTCTAAACTTCTTACGAAAAGCTATCCTGTAGGGGTGTTTGGATTAGCTTGTTTTCCGTGCTTATGGGCTTATATTTGAATTAGAAATACGCCAATAAGCTCAGTTTTAAGAGTTTATGAGCTTATGGCTTAGGTCGCCATAAGCTCTACTGAATTACTAATAAGCTCACAAGCTCTTAAAAATAGAGCTTATTGGCGTATTTCTAATTCAAATATAAGCCCATAAGCACGGAAAACAAGCTTCTATAGACACCTCCTAAGAAAACATAACTATTAGTTGCTTTCTAAGGTGGTGTTTGTCTTGGCTTATAGCCTATTTGGTTTTAGGCTTCTGTTTCATAAGCTCACTTTTCAGTGGCTTGTTTTGAAACCTTTCGGCTTACATAAGTTTTCTTTTGGGTTTCCGACTCAACATTCTGAGCTGACTAATCCTAAGGCTACTACCCTTTTAGATAGCCCGGAATCGGCTTATATAAGTTCATTAGGAGATACTAACTAAACTTACATAAGCCGGAAAGTTTTAAAGTAAGCCGGTTATGAAACATAAGGCGAAAACCAAATAAGCCATAAGCCGAAACTAAGGGGGCGTTTGGTTTGGATTATATAACATAAAGGAGACTTATGGGCTTATTTGGAAGTTTATTATATGATGATAAACTTATATAAGCCCCTAAGTCTCAAAATAAGCCAGAAATTTGGGGCTTATGTTATATGGGCCGAAAAGAAGGCATATTTCAGCTTATATAAGTTGATTAGGAGATACTAAAACTAAACTTATATGAGCCATAAGGCGGGGCGAAACAAAGACCCTCTAATATAGTAGCCTAACTTGAAAAGTGAAGACATAAATTCATAAGTATAATAACATAGAAAACATTAGAGATTAAATAATTACCGGTTCGAAGAAGACGGTCCAAGAAGGTAGCACCAAGAGCATTATAAACCCTCAAAATAGTCTGAAAATCATCGTTTTTACAGAACTTAGTAGCGAGTAAAAGACCAGCTAGACGTTGTTCGTCTCTTTGACCTTTTAACAGCTTTAGACAATCTTCAATTGACGGTCCACCTTCAACTTGAACCTGCTGTTGTTCCTGCATATATACATAGATACAATTGTTAGTTATTAATATTGATATGTAAAAATTTGAAGGCTTTATTTAAGGGTTTAGGGTTTAGTAACTGACCATTGAAAAAGAGGGTTTTTTTCTGTTTGTGTGAGAGTGTTCTAGAGGGAAGAAGAAGAAGAAGAAAGTGTTTTCTCAGGCTCAATACGACGTCGTGTTATCGTTTCTTTTTGTTCCCCTTTTATTTCGCTCTTTCTGTGAAGTGTGAACTCTTCTTTATACTCTATAGTTAAACTAGTGCTGTAAACGAACCGCAAGCGAACGGATTATGTTCATGTTCGTTTATTTAATTTTAACCGAACAAATAAATAAACGCAAACACTTACTCGGACAAAAATTGTAGTTCATGTTCGTTTATTTAGATTTGAACTTGTTCATGTTCATTTATGTTCGTTCATATAACTTAATCGAACGTAATCGAACGAACATAACGAACATAAATGAACGTAAACGGCGATATATAAATGTAAACGGACTAAATGATCATGTAATTAAAGTTGTTACTTTAGACGATCTATATCATCATCTTATATACTTATATAATCATTATTATTAATATATTAATAGACATTTTAAAATATTTGATATGTAGTTTATTATTTTCTTAACATTTGGGATATTAATCGAATGTAAGCGAACAAAATAATGAACGTAATCGGACGGACATAATCGAACGTTCACGAACGTAAATGAACGAACGAAGCCTTTGTTCACGTTCGTTTATCTAACTAAACGGACCAAAAGTTTTGTTCGTGTTCGTTCATTTATTAAATAAACGAACATACGCGAATTTTTCGCCGAACGATTCCATGAACGTTCAGTTCGTTTACAGCCCTAGTTAAACTGATTTGGACCTTTTAGGACTGTTTGGGTGGGCCGCGTTTGCTCAAAAAGAAAAAAAACTAAATATGGGAACAACATAATAAGAGCAGTGGCTATGGTGCGCATCAAGCCATGGCCATGGCGCGAGATAGGCTGCTGACCCAACCATACCCCTTTGCGTTATGGGTAAAAAAAATTAGTGATAGCCAGCCAGCGTTAAACGCTATGGCGCGAACCCATGGCGCAACCAACCACACCGTGGCTCGCGCCATGGGGCTGAGTTATCAATTTTTTTTTAATTTTTTTTAATTTTTTTTTTGAAAATATGAACGTTGGCCAACGGCTATATTTTTTTAGTGTTTTTTTGACCGGGGTAAAAGAACCCTCTTTTTCCTATATTTTTACCTATAAATCACATCTAAAAGTAACAAAAAATCACACATTTCACAACATCTATTTTCTATCTTTTTTCTATCCACCATGAGCCAAAATCCAAACCAATTCCCGAATCAATGGATAAACACTTTCTTATCCGATCCGCAAAATCCTTCGATTCAACACAACCGTGATGAGTGCCGAAGACGTGGCGCGAGTTGCAAAGCTCAAGGACGAGGCACGCGCGAAATATTTTAATTTTTAAGTTGTATTTTTTTAAGTTTTTTTATTTCATGTATTTTTTTTTCGTTTCTTTTTTTATGTTTTTTTTAACTTCGTAATGGGTATTTTTATTTTTATTAATGAAAAAAATTAAGTTTTAGTTAATTAATTGTTATATTAAAAAAAAAAAGTGGTGAAGTCAGGATAAACCGAGAAAAGTTAGTGTTAACCAAGGAGAGGGTTTGGTGGGTTATGGGGTGTTTCTGAATTATAGGAGAAAAATTTAACGTGACAGCACTTTTTGGCCCACGGCTCAACTCCCACGGCTTGACTGTACCCAACCCTCTAAGAATTTATCAAGTATAATTGGGTTCTGTTAATCTTATACAGATGCCGCTAGATGTACTTGTTAGAGCACAATGTGTTTAGTGTTGAGTTGTAGCGTGGTGTTATAAAAAAAAGAATTTGTTACGTTAGTTTTTTTTTCGTAATATCACAAAAGTAGCTTTTGGTTAACATCCTGTTATGATGATCTCACAATTTTTTTTACTTCAGTTATATTTAAAAAATACAATTTATAAAACTAAAACTTAAGGTTGTCAAGATCCCGATCTTAATCTTAGGATCTTATGATTTTACGATACTGTAAAGTAAAAACGATCCGGATCTTGCGTAGGATCTTTACATGCTTAATATCTTATAGGATCCCGATCTTGATCATAAGATCTTAGGATCTACTACGATTCAATCTTACTTTTTCTCGAGCGAAAAATTAAAAAACTACAAATTTATACGTTCCATTTTTTATAATCTAAAAAATAGCATGTAAATCTTCTTACATTTCATAATCATAATTTAGAAATACATTGTTATGAAATATTCGTATAATTTTGTGTTTACGATGTATATAAATTTGTAAATTTATAAAATTTTGCAAAGACTACTAAGAAAATTACATTATAATAGGATCTTAGGATCTCGATCCTACTTTACGATCTCGATCTTACAAAGACGAAAACGATCTTAGGTAAGATCCTGATCTTGAAAACCTTGCTAAAACTAATTTTTCATTAATAAAAAAACATTACAAAATACATAAAAAAAACTTAATAAAATATGCATAACAAAAAAATACATAAACTTAAATAATAAAATACGAAAAAGATTTAAAATTTTAAATAAGTTACGCAAGTCTTTTCTTCCACGCCTTAATCTTTGTCGCAACCTTCGGGCTCATCTCCCTAGTGTCAAACTTAAGTATCTCCGACGGCTCGTTTCTTTTTTGAATATGGTAAGTTTTGAGTCTAGCCGTCATCTCACGCTCCAATTGTTCTTTTTTGTTTTCACGGTCCATACGAATTTGTTCTTGCATCAATTTTGTAGATTGCTTTCTTTGTGAACTGGAAGTGGCGGATGCGCTTGTAGAACGTTGAGCTTTCGACTTTCGTGGAAACACGGATGAACGCGGGATAACATCGTTGCCAAACATATTCGGATCCTTACCGGTTACACGACCGTGGTTTCTTCAGGCTTGGGTGGTCTCGAGATTCTTACATTTGTATTTGTGAAAAATCTTTGTTGCGTTTTCCTTCTTTGTATATAATTTCGACCCTCATCAACAAATTTTCCTCATTTTCACCACTTAAAGCTTTAGTTGAATTGTAAAGTGAGTTAAACTTTATTACTTCTCGATTGACTGGCGTTCGTTTACCTTCTGTTACGCTCCTTTAAACCTTCTTCACTAGCCCACGCGTTATACATATCAAGAATTTTATACCAAAAAGTCTCACGGTATTGGTCATCCCCGACCTTCGGATCTTCGGATATTTGTATAAAACACTCCGACAACATTTTTTTCTCTCGTTGCGTCCAATTCGAACGATTCATCTTTTTTTCGTTGACTCTTTTATTGGCCAATTGTTTTTTCCGTCCTTGTTTATTTTTTGAATATGCCGCGACCCCGGGAGGGTTTTCGGATTCTTCGACTTGTTGAGAATTTTTTTTTCAGATTGCTGGAATTGTTGTGATTGTTGAAACCATAAACTAAAATGTTTGGGAGAAAAATTAAATGGGTTTTGGGTCGAGTCTTGAAAATTGGTGAATGGATTAAGGATTGGATTATGGATAAGATTAGCGAATGACGGTATTGGATTGTTTCTTGAGGTTCTCGAGTTTGCGGATGTGAAGTGTTCGGATTAGAGTAGGACGACGATCCTTATAATTGTGTATTCGGGATTGGGTTGTCGTTAAAGTGGGAATTCATCTATTGGCTTAGATTCATAGTATTAAAAGTAAGAAGATGGCATTAGGATAATGAAAAAGAAAATGGTGTGGATGAAACCGTAGTAAGAGGCGTTTTTTAATGGTAATAAAAAGTGGGCGTTTTTTTTTAAAAAAAAGGTGAAAGATTTGAATTTTACGGACTACTAGCCGTTATCGAACGTTTGAAATATATAAAAAAACTATTTTGTGCGAAAACGTGAAGGTCGGTGTGTCGACCCGCGTTTTCCCAGACAACGTTAGCTGGCAAATATGGGGCGAGACGTGAAAACGCCACCCACGTCCCACGGTATGATTTCTCGCACCATAGGTGGCGTTTTCGCAAAAACGCCAATCAGGCTCTTAGCTTATACTGCTTTTTTTTTTAACGGCAACTTTTATTAAAAACTAGCAAGGAGCTAGAAATTACAAGGAAATTAAATAGGGATGTTGAAGCCAACGATCCCAAGTAAATTTAAAATTACATCTAGAATTACACCAATTAAAAGAATGAGAAACAACATCATCAAACAAAGTCTCCTTGCGAGGTTTCTGCTTAGAAAAAAGAAGCTGATTACGGGAAATTCATAAGCTCCACCACGACACACAAAAAACGCCTTCAAGGATACCTTTAATCTTATGACCCAAACGAACAGCAGAGAACCACTCCAACCAACCTGAGTAAGAATCTACAGGACCCCAATTAATGTTCCACCATTGACAAATACGCCTAAAAATAGCTGAAGCCACATCACAAGCAAAAAACATATGTGTTGTATCTTCCTGCCTAGAATTACAAATCGGACAAAAAGAAGAAGACACCTGAACACCACGTTTGAGAAGGTTAGAACGAGTGGCCAGAACGGTCAAGACGTAATTTCCACGTAAAGACATTCACCTTAATAGGAATAGTCTTAATCCATCTAGTCGCAACACTTTCCTTAGGAAGAAGAACCTCATCCATCAAGTTGCGAGCATCTTTAACCCGAAAAACCCCATCACCATTTAAATCCCATGCCCATCTGTCATCAACATTAGAGAGAACCTTCAACCGAATCAATTCCTTCAGATCGACAAGCTGTTGGGATTTCACTCCTCCTCTAACAGGCCGACAAAAAGACACTTCGATATCACCTTGCATCTTACCCGCAACGGAACATTCCTTGGATGTCTCCAAAGCATATAACCTGGGAAACATCACTCTGAAGGATGTCTCCCCTAACCAAACATCCTCCCAGAACCTAGTTAACAAACCTGATCCAACTCGGCGCTTACAATGGGTTAATACATCATTACCTTGTTGTTTTAAAGACGAAACTTCACGAAGGATAGAGACCCGATTCGAGGAATGAGAGAATGAAGACGAGCGAGGTTGAATAGACGAACGATGCATAGCATAAATAAAACGAAACCATAAAAAGTTATCTTGAGAGATAAATCTCCATACCCATCGGAACAAAAGAGAATGGTTAAGAGCAAAAAATCTGGATACTCCTAAACCTCCAAATTTCTTGTTCGCAAGCACTTTCACCCACTTAACCCACGAAATCTTACCAGAAACACCTTGCACACCATTAAAAAAATTACGACGTAAAGCTTCCATCTCATGCAACACTGTTTTAGGCACCTTATATAATGGCATCGGATAAATTGGAGTAGAACCTAGAACCGCCTTAAGTAACGTGAGCCGACCTCCTATGGAGAGAGTATTAATATTCCACCGCGAAAGCCTAAAATTAATCTTACTAACCATAACGTCCCAAGCTCTAATCTTGTTCATACTACTACCAACCATAACCCCTAAATATAAGGGGTTTTCATAATCGAACAACCAATAGAGGCCGCCGCATTATTAACTGACGTATCAATAACTCCCACACCTAGAAGGTTACTCTTCTGAAGATTAATTGACAACCCCGACACCAACGAAAACCAATGAAGCATCTGAATTATACCCCTTAGATTATTATCCGTCCATTGACCAATAAAGATCGCATCGTCTGCATAAAAAAGATGAGAAATCGAAATAGAAGAATCGATTTTGATATCACAGAATATACCAGCTTCTACGCCTCTGGAAACCGGTAAGTGCAGCGATTCCATAATAAGAAGGAATGAATATGGAGCTAACGGATCCCCTTGTTTCAACCCACAATGGAATTGAAACTCAGAAGTAGGATTACCATTAACAAGAACCGAAGCCATACCTGAGTCTTTAGACTGCCTTTGATCCAAGATCTCCATTTTTCATCGAACCCAAAAGAAGACAGTACGTCATCTAAATAATCCCACCTTACAGATTCATAAGCTTTGCCAAAGTCAACTTGAAAAACTATCGCTTGCTTCTTTTTGAACTTACACCAGGATAACAATTCATTAATAATGAAAGGACCGTCAAGAATCTTAGCTGATACTGCTAGTAGTAGTTATTAGTTCAATAAAGCTCTTTTAGATACACTGGTGCTTTAAAAAAGAAAAAGTTTATATGCGTATATTAGACCGTTGATTTAACAAAACAATGGCGGACTCCGGGCACTTATTTGTTTTAGGAGGGAAGATTATTTTATACATATCAAAATAAGAAAATGAATAATACTTTGAAACGAAATGCATAATATTCACATTACTCGTCACGAACTTTGGAGGGCCGCGCCGCCCCTACTAAAATCCGCCATTGCAACCGAACTTGGAACATTAACTAGTTTGAACTTTGAACAAGTAACATTCAGACTGACTATTATATCACTCTCATTTTCTAACAAAATATCACATCAACCATGAACAAGAAAGATACTTTGATGTATATCCAAAGAGCTTTGGGTAGTATGTCAAACCATATCATTTTGTACACCAAAAATATACCGAGTCATACATAAATGACTATGGTAATGTTAAGATTTTGTGCAGCAAAACTTTTTAGCACATAAATGACAGTGTGTAGTTATGGAAAAAGAAACACTTCAGATGATGCCAAGTACTCGAACATGATAAGGTGGCCCACGACAAAAGATCGGTTCATCGGCTGAAGCAGCCCGTGCACGAGCCCTGAGAATGTCATTTGGATCATCTATTACTGCAGCAGCTAACAACGTGTACTCACCCGGAATTAGGAAATAAAGAGAGAACGAATGTTTGATCTCCTCGAGTGGAGGAATTTCAACATTCACGCTAAGCAAAGTACCTAGCATAAAGAGGGAAACCGAACACGTTATGCACTTGTTAAACCATGGATATTTATGGAAAGTTATAAATATAGCTCTTACCAGCCCATAGCACTGTAGGATTGTTGCCTTCAATACAATTTTCACCCGCTACATCTCGACATGTAATGCTAAGACGCATCTTTATCGGATCCTTAGTATTGTTGCGAACTAGAACTTCCATAGGAGTCATGTCATTTGCCCTAACAGAACCTTTCATTGATGCAGAACCATCTTTAGGAATAAGTTCTTTTTTTGAATCTTTATCTACTTCTGATGAACGAGTTCTAGCAAGCTTAAAGCTAAATGTCAAAGGATCCGGTAGCAAAACGTCCATTACTGATGTTTGAAGTGCTTCTTGTGTGGCGTCCTTAATATGCAATTCTCCTGAGCTACTCCGACCCGACTCCCACCTCACCTTAATCTTTGAAATCAGATCCTTAATCGAAGCATTTAGTTCAGATTTCGTATTGTTTCTATTTGACTGTGCATTGTTAAGTAAAACAGAACCATCAAGAACAGGTAACTTAAAATGTTCCAGTGGTATAAGTACTCTAGAAGCATAATCTCGGTCTATTCTTGTTTTAGGGTAAGTGAATTCTGTAGAATCATAAGTTTGGACAGAGACATGGACCTCAAACACAACATCAGTAGGATTATTTAGCTCGAGTTCTAGAAAACGTAGGCCCCAGCTTCCTCTAAATGGATCAATTTTTAATAATCTATCTGTTTGTTTATCTGAAATGTTTTCAGAAATATCTCCAACGTGAGCAGGGATTTCCATCGAAAGTAAACGAGCTTTCATGAATGAAAGACCCTGTAAAACACAGATGTTTAAGGGGGTGATAAGGCGGCGACCTGGTGGCACTACATCGCCATCTGCTGGTGGCTCTCCATTGTTTCCGATGGGCCCTGATAGAAAGGTGAAAACAACCACAGCAATACACGATGATCTTGTAAAAGGGAAAAATATGGAGGTGTGAATTCTGACCCGTTTACTTATGAATGGGTCGATTCAGGTTGTGTAACGGGTCACTGGCTTGATTCTAAACGTGTCAAAATGTTAAAATGGGTCAAAACTGGTTCAAGAATGAAATCTTGAGGCATACCCCTTCCGCTCATTTTTGGTCAAAAGTGACATGCCTCAAACCAATGGACCCATTGCAAAGTACGGCCGTTTTGACCCGTTACCCAACCCGCTCATCTTGCAACTTCTAATAATAAATTTAAGAAATTAGAAATAAAAATTACCTGCATAATAAATTAATAACACTGGGCAGCTTCCATCCTTTAGGTGCCGCATTGCACTCAACGATGTGCTCTTGCTAGCACTATCAGGTTCTGACCCAAGTTGCCATGCTTTCAAGGTCACTGGAATAATCACTTCGGCACCAGGTTTTAACGGCAGTGCTGATTTCAAAGTATCACAGCCAACTGATACAACAGAATCATGATTTTTCCCAGATATCAAAATCTGTGCTTTTTCAACCGCAACTGTTCCAGCATTAACCAAACTAATCCAAAGTTGACGAATCTCGCCTTCATATAATATTATTGAATTATCACCACCAACCACGTGCGAGATTAACAATGGAAGTCGAGGTATTACTAAAATGCTAGGAACGGTCATACTTTTCATTTTTCCTGACATTGAGCAACGAAAAGGATCACAGATAACAAGGCCTTGCGCTGCTCCAAGGAGTAAATTATCAACATCTTTAAAAGAATGTTCGGTAAATACACCAAAACAATGAACAATGCATCCAGATATTATAATCGGGCCTTCTTTAGTTGGTACTCCTGATAAACTAATGACTTTGGAAGAATTTGCCGGAAGTGTTAAATTAATAGGAAATGCATCAAAATTTGCAGTATGAACTGACAAATATATACTGTTGACTGTTAAGTTAAAGCCACATGGGTTTGCTAATTCCACTATGACTTGGATTGGTTCACCAATTACCCAAATGAGGTCGTGTTTAGTGCTGGAGATTGAATCTCGTTTGCTAAATGGTGTGTAAATAAATGGCCCAGATGGAGCTGATCCTGCCCACCAATCTTCTCGTTTTGGATTTCGCTTTATGATATCTGTCTGTGAGGATTGGAGTGGAAATGAATGTAACCTGACAGCAAGAGTGATATTAGTGATGTCACTATAGGTAAATGGTATCAGTATTGACTAAATGCCTAAAAGGTAACCAATTTTACTCAGAATTTTATTGTGGGTAATAAAGTATTTTCTCCGTCGGTCAGGAGAAGGTACAAACTCTTAAGAAATAGTTAAATACTGTATGAAAACATCCACCAACCCAAAATGGAAAAAATAACTTTTGGAATGTTTGTATCTTTTCGAGTGAGGAAATACCGAAATACTATATTACCCCAGAATAGACCTTTGAGTAAATCTTTTATACAGATAAACACTATGATCTAACTTATGTACCTAATGAATGGTAAGGCAGGATCAGGGCAATGAGTTCCAGAAGGAAGGCGATCGGCTGAATTGGTAAGGGCACAAGCAAGTCCAGTTTGGCCAGGGGGTGTGATTAAAGGATAATAAGATCTTACTAAACGAGCAGCTGCACTCCATGCAGCAAGAGGATCCCCAGCACGAAGAGCAGATAGAAGTATCTCTTTTAGTACAACCATCTGCAACGTGCTCCACTGGGACTCGAATAGAGACACCACCAATTGATGATGCATTTTCCCGCCATCAGTACTAGTTTCCTTGCATAACACATTAGAAGGTTATGGAAACACAAAAACTAATCTCAAATGTATAGAAAATCACAAGATAATCCAAACAAGCACTACAGGAATATATGTGATTCACGTAAAAACAATTTAAGGACAAAATAAGATCTTGCTTGTAAATGCAAAACATATTTTTAGTATCTTCTAATTGTGAAAAACTATACAAAAATTGCACATTTTTCTAAGGTGTGTAGAATAATATGTGTAAAGAGTAAAGATAGGGTATTTGTTGTAGTGAAAGATGTGTTATAACTCACAATGGAAACATGGTGTTTGGGAATGGACGCTCTACTTTGAACACGATAAGCTTTTGTAGTGAGTGCTAATACTTGCAAGGCACTAGAAGCAGCCACATTGTTTTGTTGTAGCAAATATAACTTAGCCACCTGTCTGGAGAAAAAGGCAGCTTTCCTATGGTAACCAAGAGTTCCATATAAACGAGCTATCTCAACATATAGTATCAGTTTATCATTTGCATCAGCCAAAGATTTTGCTCCATCTGAAGCAGTAGTCAACAGCTCAACAACCTCTCTAACTAGTTCTGGTCTGCCCAACACATGAAAAGTGTCATATGGCACTGACCACCAAGAAAGGATGAACATAAGAAACTTAACTCATACACAAGCAATTGTCTATTATATGATGTACACCAGAAGTATATATCCCATAATTTACGCAATATGCTGGTGCCTTGTGGATGATTTCAGGAAAATTAGCAATCATATTGACTAAAAAAGGGTTAACTAAAGAGGCTGACTATTGCAAGTTAAGAAAGTAAAGAAAGAAATGGAGGTTTAAATGTTAAAAATCAAAACAGCATATGCAAAAGTAAGTATGAAAGATATCTATAAGAGCAGAAACAAGAACAAATCTTTATATAACTCAAGTCTTACGAGGCTGCTAGTGTACCTGCAGAGAAATCTGGCCAATTTTAAAGTAGCTTCAAGTTCAAAGCTGAGAGGTGAAACCCTGAAAAGATGCAAGTATATAAGTATAAACCGTGCAGAGTCAATAATTTTTTTTCCGGGGTAGCATATTTGTAGCAGCATTTTTTTGCTTTATATATTTAAACTTGTCATCCAATTTGGAGACCTCCCCCCAAAAAAAAAGAAATATTCATCACCTAATTTTGGACAAGAGCACAATCAATGTAGCAATGTTTTTTTCTAAAAATATGGTTAAGAAACAAGCAAAATTGAACTTATATATGATTATTTTTTACTAAGGTATGAAAGACTATCATTGCATTACCAAATAGTATGGTTACCAGTGAGCATTGAGGTACCTCTGAGCATTTTCTTGCATAACTGACTTCCGGTAATGCATGATAACACCATTGTAACGATATTTGACCTCGTCCACTAAAGCCGAATTCTTCTCCCCTGCTTTAGACATCTTAATGCAGAAGTATGCATAGAAAAACGTATGTCAGTATGTATGATGCGTGACTTATAAATGCATATTCTTCAAATATATAGCAATAATGTATAGTCGATAAGGATTCATATCAGCATTGGGTATAAGAAAGACAGTCCGTTGTCATTGTATATGTAATAACCAGATATTTCTTATAATAGTCCCTAAGTTTTCATATCAAAATTCAACAATGTTAGGTTTGAAAATATGAGCAATCATCCTTTCTCAAGAAATTGAAAACAATGACATAGTTAAATTCATAGGAGCATTGACATTTTAGACATATAGAGTCCAAATATAACCCAAAATGCAATGGCTTTTGCATCATTAATTGTTCGATGTGCTTACCAGAAAAGCACAAACACCACCTTCTAGTGCCCCAGCGTACCAAAAATAATCCCCCGTCATCCTACAAAGCTCTAAAGCAGTTGTATAATGGCCATTTGCGTCAGCAGGTGATCCGGCCAATATACAGTAATCACCTATGGCTTTCTGGGCCCGAGCATTTCTCCTTTTTTTACCCTTGATTGCCTGAAAAAATTGCTGATAAAGAAAAAGGTTAAGTTGCTGTTCTTAACTACATTCACAACTAATAAGAAAAAAGACATATTAATGATCATAATCACTAGGGACACCTAAAACAAAAACCTCCTCTGCGCTGAGACTGGCTTGAGAATCTAAAGGTGTCTTCAGAAGGGTCCCACCCGATTCCGCACCAAGGACCCACTTTTCAAATTCCATTAGAAGTGAAGCAGCAATATCTTGCATCATTTGTTGCAAGTGAACTTCCTGAGTTCGTTGATCGGCGGGAGGAAATAAGACCAATTTATTTCCATTTTTACTTACATCCTCTAGCTACAATAAGATATGAGGGAAACAGGTTAGTGGCGTTGTTGGGGTCAATTATAAGTGTACAAAAGGAACATATATCCTGAATTCTCACTTTGGCAGTATCAATCCATAAAAAATCTCTGTTTCAAACTACATCTCTTGAATACTTAAAACTGTTTCTTAAATTGTTTCTAAGGCATTGCCTTTTGGAGCCGGCAACAGCCATTTTGTCTCTCAAAATTCACTATTTTTCAGACGGTAAAAAGAAAAACCACTGGGGAACCAACAGGACAAAAGTTTCTCTCTTTATATTAAAAAATACCCTAAAATCTATCGCCGGTTCAAATGTGAAAATCCACAAAACTAAACACCAACAAAGAGGACTAAAAACCTTTCTGTTTTTTATTAGCAGGTCATAGAGTCAGGTGCTAGTTATATATCAAACTATGTATTTCTTATAAGCTAAATAGCTATATTCGTAGAACTTGTGGCTTGTTTAATCAACTTACTTAAAGTACAACACCAACTGACTGAAATTTTAGAACACTTGACTAATTTGTAATCATTCAAATAATTCTGGAATGATACAACTTAATGAAGATCAGAAGTGACACATTTGAGGTTCAAACTTCAATATGTTTCACTCTCAAAATGTAGCTTGTTACTGAACCATTTGTTTTTTTAGAAAGGCGTTACTGAACCACATTTGTATTGTACAATTTTCTATGTTGAGTATTGTCATCGATTTAGCTATAACAATAACTCATCAATACCTCATGTCAAATTCAAATTCCAAAATGACCTGAACAAAACATATATTGAGTGTTGACAAACGAATTACATAAACTGGATGTTGCATTATCATACATCACTCAGAAAGAAGTTCAATATAGCAATGCAAAACATTCGTTTTGCTCCTATTAGTATCTATGACCCTAGGTTCTCAATACTAGTATATCAAAAGAGCACTTGGAGTCGTGGTGTTGTTGCCTGGCACCGAGCAATGGCGCGAAAAAGATGCATGGCGCAGGTCTCCGTGGGTTGGCGCAAAGGGCCTCGCGATTTTTCTTTAATTTAGAATCTAATGAGTATATATCCTCTATGACACCAAAAATAATACCCTCCATGGCACCAAAAATCATCACTCCTTCTAAAAAGTGGTGCCATAGCATTTCTTCTGGCATAGCTTATTTTGCTCACGTGACACCACTTTTTGCTATGACACCACTTCTACGGCTCCACCGTTTCCTCTGCTCTAACAATGTTAAGTAAGGTATCATACTACATTAAAAAAGCAATCACGTGCATGCAACAGCATAAAATATTCATGATCATAAGCAATAGTAATATATACTACTACATTGTAACAACACATAAAGATCATGAAAATAATACAAACCTGTGCATCAGCAGGCGAAAACGCAAAACACCTATTCACAAGAGACGACTCATAACCTTTACACTGATTAACAAACTGAACAACCACACGATCCAAATCAGGCGACGACGGACAATGACATATTCCAAGAACACAATGTATCTTCCTATACGCTTGAAAATCCTCCCATCCACTCGGTTGGGATTCACCAACGACGTATTTAAAACGTAGATAACCCTTATCCCATGGCTGTTGTTTAAAGGGTGATTTCTTTTGTCTTGTGTAGAATGAAGTGATGGACGATAATTCTATGTTTTGGTGATGGTTAAGCATTGTTACGTAGTTGCGAAAATGGTCAGGGTGGATTGCTCCGACCGGGATCACGGCTATTCGGATCATGGAACATGTTTCAATGCTTACGTCTGGCTCCATTGGAATACGATGGTGAACGAAACAGAATGGTAGGAAAAAAGAATCAGAATAAACTGAAAAAGATGAATTAATGTGAAATGGTACTCCGTATTTTTTTCTTCTATTGCAAGTATAAAATTGTGATAATCATAATTTTGTGTGTTTGTTTTATTGGTATCCAACTATCCATATACTAGTTGTACTAAACGATCAATACAGTCACGCATTAGAGGACTAGGAGCGGTAGAGCCATTCTTGTGATGTCATAGCTAAAAAGTGGTGTCACGTCAGTAAAGTGGACTATAACACAAGTTTTCAAACGAGTGGCGTGTCATAACTTTTCTCGTACCATAGTTTTTTTTAACTTAACATATTTATATAAATTTGAAATTAAATTCATTCATTTAAAACATTACATAAAATTAAACATTAGATAAACTTAAAACATTACATAAAATTAAACATTACAAAAAAAAACACATTTAAATCATTATTCTCTGTAGGAACCCTAAAAAATGCATGTCAAATCCACAATTTTTGGTCTGCAATAACTTCTAAAATAACAGTTGGTTATTTATAACCAGTTTTAAACAGGGACGGACCTATATGGGAGCCGGGTGTGGCACGGGCCACACCCAATTTGCGGTTACGAAGTGTAATTTTTTCTAAAAAAGTGTTACTTTTTACGTATGTGCAACACCCAAAAAAGTTTGTGTTACTTCAGTTTAGCTTAATAATCTATGCAACGCCTTCTAAAAGATTTGTGCAACATCTGAAAAAAAATTCTGGGTCCGCCCCTGGTTTTAAACTGCTCTTTTAACGTCTTTGGACAGTTTTTCCACTCCTAATGCATACAATCAATACTCCTGAGCCTTCCCGGGAGTCCATGTTTTTCTTCGTGCCACGGATATGTATCTTGAATATCAGTGGCTGTTGGTTTTTTAAATACTTACTACGATACAAAGCCCAAATGCACTTACAAAAGTTATCTAAGCATTCTCGTGAAGTACGTTCAGCGATTTGAAAATACTCATCATATGCATCAGGTGTAGTGTCGTATGCCAATTGGCGTATGACGGTTGTGCACTTTAAAACAGGACCAATACTATAACGACCGGTCGCATCAATGGTTTTTGAAAATAACTATAGTACTCAGGCAGGAGACGAACATCATAATTTAAGATTTCATGGATAATTTTTTTAAAAGGTGAAGAGCTCATACGATACATTCGATGAAACTTTCTCTCCGGATATTTAGGTTCGTACTCGTCGTCGCCAAAGTAGTCATCGATTAGCCTTTCTTCGGAAAGTTCTCGTTCACGAAATATGTATGTCCTCCTCCCATTTGAACCACGACGCGAACCCAGGTTTCTTGCTCACACAATCCCACGTAATGTTGATACGACTCATAATCACACATATATTGATCGTAGCCGGGTTGAAAGAATGCACCAAAATGATCGTATTCGCTGAAATTGTTGACATTATTTGGATCCATATTTGAAAGAGAATTGAGAAGTATTGATGTGGAATATGAATTGAAAGTGTGTGAGAAGTATGAAATATTAAGGGGGTATTTATAGGATTTTTAGAAGGATAAAATTATGGTCATGGGGGATTTTTTTGAAAAAACTGCACCTCTAACGGTAATATTACGTTATTTTCAAAAAAAAAATTAAAAAGGGGAGAAATGAGAATGGCGTGGGCTGGTGGGGACGGCGCGAGACCACAGAGTCCTGCGCTGTTCTTCATTCTCGCGCGAAAGCTCAACGCCAGTGAACGACACCACGACTCTAACCCCTCTTATGACGGAACAAAAAAGAATGGAGCAAAATAGTCACCGGGAAAACGACACTATTTTTTCTCAGCACTCGCATCTTGTTCAATGAAGTTGTACATAAATGTCCTCCTCAAGAGTCTCAAACCCGTTTATAATACTGAAGACGTAAGGTTTCATAGGAAGATTTTGACTAGGACTTCAAAAAGAAACGAATGAACATGACTAGAGCTTTGTTCATGTGCATTCATTTAATTTTAGCCATACAAATAAATAGATACAATTATTTAAACGAATGAATTTTCTTGTTCATGTTCGATTATTAAGAAAATAAAGTTGTTCGTATTCATTTATTAATCACCAAATGAACATAAATAAACAATAAACGAATGGACTTGTATGAATATAAATTAACAAACATAAAATTTATAGAAATATACGGTTTTAAAAAAAAATTTGTTTAGTTTAAAAGAATATAGTAAAACGATATTCACTACTACACAAACAGCTTTTAGCCACGGAATTTTTTTTTTCACATAACAAAGATGGTGGGAAATACAACACGGTATTCCCACGGATTTTCCACCGAAATGGCAAAAAAATATCCGTGGGAAATTTCGCCCAGATTTCCCACGATAGCGTTAACCAAGGTTTTCGTGGGAAAGTCTTGAGAAAGTCGTGACAAATTTCTGACGGATTACGCATTATATTTGTTAGTTATACATCCGTGGGAAAGTCATGACAAATTTCCCACGAATTTCCACTATTTACACATTATATTTCTTAGTTATACATCCGTGGAAAAGTCGCGGAAAAATTGTCACGGATTTCCCACTGTTTTAATTATTTAGACATTTGTGGAAAATTCGTGGCAAATTTACCCATAGATTTCCCTCGGTTTTATTTATTTAGACATCCGTAGAAAAGTTGTGGGAAAGCCGTGAGTAGTTTCCCATATATTACCCACCAATATGATAAATCCGTGAGAAACCCATGGGTAATTTCCCACAAAATATCTATGAGAAACTCGTGGGTAGTTTCCCACAGATTACCCACCAATATGATAAATCCGTGGAAGATCAGTGGGTAGTTTCCCATAGATTTTCCACAAAAAATATCATTTTTATGTTTTTGTCTACATACATAGTCTCACATGTGTTATTATGTCTTGATATGAGTTTTTGTTTCTTTGATATGTTTTTGTTTATTAACGTAACTATTTATGAGGTTATCACAAGTGTTTGTGTAAATTTATGTATAACCTTTTTCTGAAACGCATGTATGTTTATGTTTTTTATGACATTCATTATGTCTATCGATGTTCGTTTTATTGCATAAACTTTTATCAACTTTGCAATGACATTCGTTTATGACATTCATTGTATGTGTGAACGTGTAACCATACTAAAAAATTAATAGAACAAATAAACCTATTTTTGTAACAAAGATTAAGACAAACGAATTACATTACAAAGTCGATAAACATTTAAACAATATACACTACATAGTTGATAAAAGTTTAAACAATAAAACATACGAATTACATTACATATAATCGATAAAAGTTTAAACAATAAAACATACGAATTACATTCAAGGTGCTAACTGACAAACTATTTCAAACTTATGTTCTCCATGACATTGTAAAGCTCGTGTAGTAATGCAGTTGAATTCATCGTGTGGTGATCGCGAGGCATATACGTTTCCATTGTTGGCTCGAGTATCCTTACCTTTGTAGTCAATAGCTTGCGGTTTGCACACTTTGCATAGTTCGAAGGTCGTGACAAATAGATTGGAGCCTTTTTGAAGAGCTTGGTGAAGAAACTAGGGTCATCGAAGGTCATGGTGAATAACTTGGAGTCGTTGAAGCTCCAAGAGAACCAAGCAGTAGACGAACTCGTTCCTCTTTCCATAGAAAAAATTCACATCCAAAATAATTTTCCCAAAGCTATTAATTAAAGAGTAAAGAAAATCCATGTTTAACAATTAGTCAAATTATTTGTAATTACACAAATAAAGAACATGTGAGGGGTCACCTTTGATAGTGGACACGTATAGTATAGTTTACCACGATTTTTTGGTTTGTACGATTCTCGTAGAACTACATCTCCGACTCCACAATGACAAGCAAAAGCTTCATATGCCACCATTTTCATAATTATAGTGTGTATGTTGGTTGTTATGTGATTGAAAGAGTGTGTGTGATTTGCTTAGTTCGTGGTTATGAAGATGCTTTTATGGTAAAAAAAAACTGCTTTTGGGGGGAAATGTTGGCGGAAATTTTTGGCGGGAACATTTGTTGAGAACTCTCAATATGCGATCATGTATATACCTTATTGACCACTCCGTTGAACATGTCGTGTATGACGATACCCTACGGACTACTCCATTTGAAATCTCATGTACAACGATACACTCGCGACTCATCCATTGAACATCTCGTATACAACGATACCCCTATCGACTACCCGTTGAACATCTCGTGTACAACGATACACTATTGACTACTCCGTTTAACATGTCATGTACAAAGATATTATATCGGCCCATCCGTTGATCATGTCGTGTACAACGATATTATATCGACTCGTCCATTGAACATGTCGTGTACAACGATATTTTATCGACTCATATATTTGACATCTCATGTACTACCCTATCGATGAGCATATCGTGTACAACGATACCCTATCGACTATAAACATCACTTGTGGGACGATACCCTACCAATTATTCCGTTGAACATTTCATGTACAATGATACATTCTCGACTCATCCGTTGAACATATCGTGTACATCGATAAACCTATCGAATACTACGTTGAACATGTCATGCACAACGATTTTATATCGGCTCTTTTAACATCTCATGTACAACGATACTAAATAGAACATGGTCGCTGTCGCCAACAACATCATCATAACTATCCATTTCAATGGTACACAAAATTGAATTTTGATTCCGAAATTTGTTGACCTGCAGTTGTTCTGCTATTGTAAGTCCGAGACAAAAGAAACATCATTTGACACATTTGCTAGCCAACAGAATGGTGACACCATAAAGAGAAGGATATAGCTACTTCATTACTTTCATTGATGATTTCTGTTATTCCCATTCAATCCATAACACAAGATTTAGAAGAGATATTTAGAGAGAGAAAGAGAAGAAAATAGAGAGAGAAACAAGAGAGATTTGGAAGGTTTATGTTTACTAGAGAGAGAAAGTAAAATGAACCAACACCCTCTTCCACACATGGAAGAGGGTATATATACCCTTGGCTTTTGGGTCGTGGGTTTAAGAGACATGGGCCGGGCTTGGCTTTGTTTTGGGCTTACGCCCCTAACTTATACAATATTAGCTTAAAGTCCAAGCCCGGTTTTCCCGACTAACCTATTACAATACAAGACCTTTTAACGACTAAGATGACCTATTACATTCTTGTTTGACTATATAAAATATAAGGCTAACAATCTCCCCCAATGTATCGGTCATCTTAAAAAGCTTAAAAAGCATAAGATGATTGAGTGAATACATTCTTATAGAGGAGATCTTCCGGCTTTGGTCTTGTATCTTGGTCTTGATCTTGTTTGTAACAACTTTGTTCCTTCATGCTTTTGTGATCTTTATCTTGAGCCTTAGTCATTTGACTTTGAGTGCTTGAGATCTTCATCTGTGCTCCTTGTAACTAAGATGACCTATTACATTCTTACATTCTTAGGTATCTTGATTATCGCCATCTTGTGCTCTTGTGACTTCTGAATCGACATCGGTTGCACAGCTACGCCACCTTCTTGATATGCAGCAACATATATAGACACGGATGAAATGGCTTTGAACATTTCACCCTAACTCGGTAGCGTTTTAC
This sequence comes from Glebionis coronaria, assembly GCA_025667525.1. Classification (NCBI taxonomy): domain Eukaryota; kingdom Viridiplantae; phylum Streptophyta; class Magnoliopsida; order Asterales; family Asteraceae; genus Glebionis; species Glebionis coronaria. The sequence continues at coordinate 491,055,714 of CM046878.1, forward strand.
CTCCGGTCGGTGAAGACCGTTAAACGGTATTAAATACCGTACCTGTTATCAGGTAGATTCGATTAAGAACCTCCTTGACAGGGTTTCCCGGCGGTAGTAGCCAGTTCTCTTTACTCGACCGTCTCAAAGCAGACTGCGAACGTAAAGAGTGAATCATAAGGATAAATTATCTGTCTGATTAGAGTCGTCAATTCAGATTTCCTGGAACACGTTTGATTCTAAAAGAATCGCACCATTGTTGCTTTCCAGTTTGTCACAAGCTTGATTCATAGAGAATCTTGCGAGTTACCTACCGCAGTGCTGTTTGATGTTGACACTGGAAGGATTTCCATTCGTCACTGTGAACACTAATGAGTGTCACTCTGAATGTTCTGGCAAGATCACATGGATTTTGCGAAGAAACCTGGAATCAAGTTTGAATCAATTAAGAATCCAAACTTAGTTGCTTTCCAGTTCTCACAAGTTTGATTCGTGTAGAATCGTACAAGTTACCTACCATGAGCTTGTTTAATGCTGGCTCAAGCAGGATTTCCATCTTCATTGTGAATCGTATCACTCAGATGTTCTGGAAATATCACAAGGATAATGCGTAGGACTCGATTGTGTCCTAATGAGATGATAGATAGATCTCGATTGGCTCTAGACTCAATAAGTGCATTTTGGTAATCGGAGGCTGGAGCAGACTGCCACCTTTTCAATATTAACTGACTCGGAGTGAGAAAGTCAATAGATACGTGTTGATCTCCGTGACAATGAGACAAGTTTATTTTGAGAGAAACTCGAATGGCTGGGGAAGGGTTGTGCATCGCATCACTGGGTCCATGACACTTGTCTTCAAAAGATGTGTTAACCCGGTTTCTACCTAAGTTGCATAGAATATTCAACTCCTTCAATGCTTACCAATACGTCATCATTAGCACCTTGTTGTGATTGTTCTAGTGCTAACTTAAGTAATTGGTCCGCATTCAGCTTCATTCCACTCCATCTTTCCTAAGGACAACTATTTCTAGCTATGGAATGTCCTTGGGTAGATCCCTCCGGTTCTGGTTGGATCACAGGACTTAGTTTCCTATCCTAAACCACCTTTTGACTCCATCGTTCCGTCGTGGATAGTAGGTTGTTTTGGGTATAGATCGTAACCATTAAACCATTGAAAACCATTCAAAGTGTTTGATAAAAATCAAAACTTTTAACACTTGAAAGTTTTACATTTCCGAAAAGCTCCCCCTACACACATGCATCGATATACGAAATAGTTTGGCATGTGAAGGAAAGAGTTGCACTTGAGTCTTTAAGATCACATGTTGCGATATATTACATTTTAATCACATTTTCTCCCCTATCTCTAATATAAAAATATAATATTAGAGATACCAATTGATTAAAATATGACATTTTTGAAAAATCGACGGGAGAGAAACACGTGTGCACGCATGAATCATGGAACATTTTCAGTCGGGTCGCTCCCCCTCAACAATATATGTGTGTCTTGAGACAAAATTTGACAACATTTTAGAAAGACGACACCACAAAATATGTTGAGGTACGGAGTTGAGATGCCTTTTCTGATATAATATATTACATTTGACAATTTCATATCATTTTCGGAATGTGTTGGATACATAAACTATGACAATTTTAGAGATGTACCCAACAACATTAAAAGGCTTGATTTTAAAACGCTCCCCCTCAAAAATTGATCAAAATAACATATGACAATTTTGAGATATAAAAACCACTTATGAGGAAGGGAGTGTTGAACACACAATTTTGAAAGATTTAGAAAAACCTTTTGAGAAATTCTTGAAAAATTGTGTTCAACGGTTTTAAAATAAATTCCGATTTACATGAGCTCAAAACTTTGAATGTTTTGTGACTAGCTCATGACCGAGAAAAATTAATTTCCCGTTGTGAAGGATAAGTTATCATCCGTGATAAACTTTCCTTAAGTGGAAGTACGAGTTCTAAGCTGACATTTACTTAGAAGTCGTTTTTCATGAACTTAAAAACTTTGAATGTTTTTATGAGAAGCTCATGACCGAGAAATATGATTGTCTCGTTAAGAAGGATAAGTTATCGTCCGAGATAAACTTTCCTTAGTTGAGGTCCGAGTCCTAAGCTGTGATGCGCTTAGAAGTCATTATGAGAGAATATCAAGCAGCTTCATTTGCCAAAACCTCCAAGTCTTCTGGAGTCATATACTTCATACCAAGACGGCCAACGAGATACGCAAACCGATCTTTCGATAGAGCTTTTGTAAACAAGTCTGCCAGCTGGTACTCAGTTCTGACAAAGTATAATTCCACGATGCCGCGTTCCACTTGTTCCTTGATGAAGTGATATCTGACATCGATGTGCTTGGTGCGGGAGTGCTGAACCGGATTGCAAGATATGGCTATGGCCGATTTTGAGTCACAATACATAGGTATTTTATCAAAGTGGAAGCCATAATCCGTGAGTTGAGTTCTCATCCAGAGGACTTGAGCACAACACGCGGATAGAGCCACATATTCTGCTTCAGCTGATGAGAGCGAAGTGCAATCATGCTTCTTTGACGACCAGCTGACAAGCTTGTCTTCCCCTAGAAATTGTATGCTACCAGAAGTGCTTTTACGACTATCAAGACAACCTGCGTGATCAGAATCTGAAAAAGCCGTTAGATGAAAACCGGTTTCCCTCGGATACCAGAGTCCCATGTGAATGGTATTCTTAAGGTACCGAAAGATCCGTTTAACCTCTTTGAGGTGCTTTTGAGTAGGCCTGGCTTGATATCGTGCACAATAGCATATGGCATGATGAATATCAGGCCTGCTGGCTGTAAGGTACATAAGTGACCCGATCATACTGCGATATCGCGTTTGATCTATGGGATATGAGTACAAGTCAGCGTCTAGGGATGTGGTCGACAATGGTGTACCAACGCGAGCACATGAGGTCATACCATGCTTTTTAAGTATCTCTTGAGCATACTTAGCTTGGTTAATGAAGATACCACGTGGGGATTGATGAATCTGGAGGCCTAAAAAGAATTTTAGCTCCCCCATCATTGACATTTCAAATCTGCTATGCATTAATTTTTCAAAACGTTTTGAAAGTTTTGGGTTCGTAGAACCAAAAATAATGTCATCAACATAAACTTGCACCAGCATTATGTCATCCCTATATTTATTAGTAAAGAGAGTAGGATCAATAGAACCTTTGGAGAATCCTTTGGACACCAAGAAGTTTGAAAGTTCTTCGTACCATGCCCTTGGAGCTTGTTTAAGTCCATATACAGCCTTCTTGAGACGATAGACTTTGTCTGGATGATGAGGATCGATGAATCCTTCCGGCTGATTCACATACACTTCTTCCTTCAAATGACCGTTGAGAAAAGCAGTTTTAACGTCCATCTGAAAAACCGTGAAGCCCTTATGTGCAACATAAGCAAGGAATATCCTGACTGCTTCCAAACGAGCGACTGGAGCGAATGATTCATCGTAGTCAATGCCTTCTTGTTGACGGTATCCCTTAACCACAAGACGAGATTTGTTTTTGATGATGGTTTGTTCTTCATCCAGTTTGTTTTTCCAGATCCATTTGAAATCTAAAATTGACATTCCATAGGGTCGGTCAACAAGTTCCCAAACATTTAGGCGTTCAAACTGATGAATTTCGTCTTGCATTGATTCAATCCACGCATGATCAGTCATGGCTTGTTTGATGTTTGTAGGTACAGTTGAACTCACGGTGAGTGCATACATACACACATCACCATCGGTTTCGAGTTGTCTGCGTGTTCGAACCGGTTGTGAAGGATTTCCAATGAATTGCTCCAATGGATGATCACGTGTCCAATGGTGAGTGGATGGATATGGTTGGTAAAATGTATGCATATTGGACGGATCAACATGTTGAGTAGAAGACTCTCTGACTTCGTGTACCGGTGTACCGAATGGATTGATGAATTCTTCATCGTCAGGTTGTGCATCGACTGCTTGATTGTTGTTTCCTCCTTCAGCATTGACGGTTGGTGATGTTGGTTGTATGACAGTTTCTTGAGTTTGTTGAGTATCCACTGGAATTGTCTCTTGAGCAACGGTTGCTGAAGTAGATGCAGTTGTGTCTTTTTGACTTTGTTCGGGTGCATCAGTAGTGGTGACAGCGGAAGGCTTTGACACAACTTGATTGTTTCCATAGTAATATTCATCAAACATTGGATCATATAAATCAACCAACTCATTCATATGTGTTGTATCCGTCGAGTCTGCTGTAGGAGTACTTTGTTGACATTCTTGCACGGGACGTACACTGTTTTGTGTAGGTGCCATTGCTGGACATTGAGGTGCGGGACTTGAGCTGTTGTGATCAAGTACCATTAGTGGCAATTCGTCAAAGTTCACATGAATTGTTTCGACAATAATCTTTGTTCTCTTGTTATAGACCCGATATCCTTTCGACAATGTCGCATACCCCACAAAAATACATGCATCACCTTTTTCTTTCATCTTGTCGAGATTCTCACCGTCTTTAAGAATGTAGCATAAAGATCCAAATACGTGAAAGAATTTGACAGTAGGTTTCCTGCCATTGATGATGTGGTAAGGTGTCTTTTCATGTCTAGGGATAACGAGAGAACGATTCTGAGTATAACAGGCAGTTGTAATTGCTTCAGCCCAGAAGAATAGCGGTAATTTTGAAGCAGAGAGCATTGTTCGAGAAGCCTCAACCAAAGTACGGTTCCGCCTTTCGACAACGCCTTTTTGTTCAGGAGTTCGAGCAATAGACGTTTGATGTTCGATGCCTTCTTCTTGAAAGTAAGATTGCAAGTTCTTGTTCAAAAATTCAGTACCCCTATCCGTTCTTACGGTTAAGACTTGAGCTTGAAGATTGCGTTGTATCATCTTGAGAAAGTTTTTGAGAACCTCTGGAGTTTCATCTTTGGACCTTAAGAAGAAAGTCGATGTGTATCTAGAATAATCATCAACAATCACGAGAATATACTTTTTCCCGTTAATACTCTCTACACGCATGGGACCACATAAATCCATGTGTAGAAGTTCCAATCGTCCTTTTGAGCTTGGGGTAGTCTTCGATTTGAAAGACTTCCGTTTTGCTTTCCCCAACTCACAAGAAGAACAAAGATGGTCTTTGACGAATTTCAACTTAGGAAGACCGGTCACAATATCATTCTTCGAAAGCAAGTTGATGGTGTCAAAGTTGAGATGTGACAATCCTTGATGCCATAACCATGCTTGAGATGATGAAGCTTTAGCCATTAAGCAAATCGGATTTGTTGAAGATGTGTCTTGAAGAGTTACTGTGTAGAGATCAGAACCACGAGAACCTGTAAGAAGGTCATTCCCATCGTAGTCTCTAACATAGCAAGTAGATTTCCGAAAAGCCACTTCCAAATCCGCATCACAAAATTGACCAACCGAGAATAAATTGTGATTCAGTCCTTCGACGTAATAAACCCGTTTTATAGTGATATTCCTTTGAACCAAGTCTCCATATCCGAGTATCGGTGCAAATTGATCATTTCCAAACCGTACCGTACCCAGAAACTTCACCACGAAGTTAATGAGAAGCTTGAGATTGCCCGTCATGTGCTTTGTGCACCCGAAGTCCATTATGAATAGGATGAGTTCGACGAGCTGCAGAAGAATTAGAAGACAATGTAGCATTTGACAAATGGAAGCCCTTGATAGAAACGGGTTCCAAAATAGTAGTGGGCCTAGATGCAAAGTCTACATGCAAGCTGATATTCCTAGACCCAATCACTAAAGTGGTTAACTTAGGTACCCATTTGTATCTGGGTGGTGTAAATCTCGAATACCCCCGTGTACATGTCCTAATCATGTTCTCATATAGCTTCTTTAATCTGTTTTGTTTACGCAGAGTAGTGGAGTCTAACGCACTTAGTTTCTTAAGTGGTTGATCAGTGGATTGGTTCAAAGTTCTTGTGGGTTCTCTAGTACTAGTGGGCACAGGAATAGGCTTCCTAGTTCTAGTATTAACGCCATTATGATTAAGAGCACAAGCATCATGATTGAAAGTACGAACACATTTTCCACATTCAACACAAACAACTTCAACATTCGAGGTCTTAACATTTAAACTGTCATTACAAGCAGTTACAGACGTTTTATTCTTAGAAAACTTAAAATTCCTACGGTGATCTTCTACTTCCTTCTTCTTCCCTTGACTATTGTTAGGCATGACTCTATCTTCAATTCTAGTGCTCTTAAGCTGTGGTCCGCTAACACTAGTAGTGGGATTTACTCTTGTAGAAGAAGACACACATTGATTAGTTTTCCTAGTATTCTGAGGTAACTGCGTAGTTCCAGTTTGAGTGGACCTAGTGTTCATCTTATACCTTCCAGGTGCTATCACATTAGTGCTCTTATCATTTCCTATCTTAGGCAAAGTCTGTGGGGATTGTCCCAAAATAGATGATTTAGGGCATTTAACCGCATTCGGTTGACGAACAACGGATGGTTTACCCAAAACAGACTTTCCTTTCATTTTCTCAATGAGTTTCTGTAACTCACTTATGGCAATGTCCCTTTCTTTTAGCTGAGCTTTCAAATCATTTATTTCGAAATCTTTTTCATTTAGTAGACGAAACGAAGAATCTGACATTTCTTGACACTTTTTATGATTATGAGATTTTTCACCTTTTTGTAAAGCAAGTTTAAGAGAAATGGAGTGTTTCTCAAGTTGAGAAAAGCTTTTCGAAAGTTTGTTGTATGACTGAATTTGTTTTGAAAGCTCTACTTCAAGATTGCGACATTTCTCGTCCGATTCTGACGCTAGACATGCTACATGACAATATTGATCAAGATCGGTATACACACCAAGTATAGCATTCATATGGTCAGCATAAAAGTATTCCTTAGAAAGTCGATCAATTTCGTTAGAAAGTTGGTGTTCTTGTGTCTTTAATTTAATTTGAAGAAAATCAACTTCATCTTCAAGAGATTTGACATAGCTTAAATCAGTTAACATTTCCTCAGTGAGAGCATTATAAAACATTTCCACATTTTTTGAAAGATCATCAATGGTTGGAACAATGCATTGTTGAATGACGACTTCTACTTGTGGGTTAGGTTTAATATTCCAAATGGTATCCCTAGAAACTTTTTCATAGTCGACGACACCTTTGTACAGATTTAAAACCCCTTGTTTTATAAACTCAAATTGCTGAACACTTTTGCTTTTCTCATCCCATTTACGTTTTTCATCCAAAATTCGCTTTTCTAACAAAATTGATTGCTTTTTGAAACTCCTTTTTAAAGAAACTTTCTTTTGTGGTTCATCACTTGGTGGTGGAACACTATTATACATCTTTTGTTCTTTTGAAAGTTCTTTTTGAGGGACAAACTTAATATGATTGTTAGAATCAGAAAGGTTTATTAAATCACTTAAGTTTGATCGACTTTCTTCTTGTTGACGAATGATTTCGTCGCAGTCAGGGGAAAGCATAAGAGCAAGATTATCAACATAACAACCGATATCATAAAGAGCAGGCTTGGTACTTTGAACTTTCTTGAGATATTCAGGCTTGACAAAACTCGTTTTCATATTTCTATTGAGCATATTCATAGTTTGAATAGACTGACCTGTTTTGTAAACAATGTTGTTTAACGTGTCGACTCTCTTTTCCAAAGCAAGAATTTTTTCAATATCCTTTTCTTCACGAGTTTTATAAAGCTCAGTTTGTTCTTTGTTAACCGACTCTAATTCAGTAATTTGGAGTTTATGTAGCAGCAGTTGTTCTTCAAGTTCCGATATCTTCTGTTTTGACATATTAATTTCGTGTGTTACTTCAGAACAATATTGTTTGTTGAGCACCTTACGTTCATATACCAAACCATTAGCTATTGCAACTCGTCGATCAACTTCTTTTACATAATCACACTCTTTAAGCCTGTCTATCTCCTCGGCTAAGGATGTGTTTGCTTGCTTTAAACGTTTATTAGCATCTTTGTTTTCCTCAATTTCATGTTTTAAAGAATCAATTATAGACGCAAGCAAATCACGGTCCTCATCCGAGTCAGTATCCTGAGCAGCATTACCGTCATCATTACACATATGCTGTGAATCTGTAGAGATATTGCTATCCTCCGTGTCCATTACATATGTGTCATTGATGCTTTCGGGTTGCTCAGGATGACGTCGTTCGTTAGCAAACACATTATAGTTATCATGTGATGGTACCTTTTCAAGTGGCTCAGAATCATAGATGGGTCCAGAAGTATCATCAGTCTCTAGGATCACTTCTTGAATCTTTGCCATGTACACATAATGTGCCTCTAACTCTTGATCATCGACTTCATCATCAGTGTCATCACGCCAGTCAACTTCATCTGCTGTGAGTGGAATTCCTGCTTCTTCTTTCTTACATAGCAACATCTTTTCCTTGTGATACCCTGAGTCCTTAACCCGTTTTTGCTTCTTGTATTCCCCAGCCATGTGCCCAAATCCCTTGCAGTTGAAGCATTGAATCCCAGTCTTTTGCACAACCGGAGTGCCTACAGTGTCTCTAGCCCCAACTTGATTCGGCATCCTCTGATTATCATACCTAGCATCACGATCATACCGAGGTGCATGATCAACTTCCTTATATCTTGCATTGGATGATGATCTGAGGTTGTTGTTGGTAGGTTTGTAGATCTTCTTATAAGTTGTGGTGAGTAAAGACATGAGTTCTTCAATCTTCTTGTCCCTTGAAGTTTGTTCATCATCACTGTCTCCAGCTGACTCAGTGTCATACTTTGGAGGTGGAGTGGGGACAATTGCTTTTGCTTTGTGTTTAGCAGCAGCTAGAGGTTTGGTGGATGAGCTTGATGACTTCGAGGAATGAGTAGGTGGTTGTTGACGAGGAACGGGTTTTGTTGAAGTAGCAGCCACAAAAGCAATAGAATTAGCAGACCGTTCTGCCTTTTCAGCCCTTAGTTCTTTCACTTCATTCTGATGTTGTTTCAAGATATCATAAAGTTTGTGGTAAGATATAGTCTTGATATCCTCCCTTTGTTTGACCAAAGTCACAAACCTTTGCCATTCCGGTTTGAGTTGAAGTAAGAACTGAACATTGGCATGATGATTGGAGATGGTGCACTGATTTCTGACAAGCTCATTCATCATTTTGTAGAATCTCGAGTAATATGAGTCAATGGATTCACCATCTTCAGATGTGAATTTTCCAAACTCCCAAAGTAGATTAGTCTCGAGATCTTGAACATTGATCGACTCACCTTGCTTCAATCGATGAATTGCATTCCACATTTCCATAGCATTAGGACATGCATCAACTGTGGAATAGATATCGTTATCAATTCCAGTGAGTATGAAGTTTACAGCATCAGCTTCAGCTTGGAGGAGTTTCTTTTTCTCAGCAGAACATGTGTCAAAATCCTCCATAGCTCATATAGTTGATGAAGTACCATCCTCTGCCTGTGTGGTAATTGGTCTGAATTCCAAAACTGGAGGTGGATTCTCAAGGCAGTGACGAAGAGCAGTTCGGTTTTCTTTTCTGTCGAGAAATCTGAGAAAACGAGATCTCCATTGAACGTAGCAACCGGCAGTGAGCACAGGTGGATTACCGTTGCCACCTTGTTCCAAACGAATTTGATTAGCAGTTGCAATGTTGATGTTGTTGTTAGACATGGTGAATACTTGTGAATGAATTGCAGATCTTAGTGGATTTGTTGTGATGATGTGTGGTTAAAATTGAAATTCCGAAATTTCCAGAAATTTTTTTTTCTCAGCCCGACAATAAATTCCTCAGTCTGACAAAACGGTAAGCCGAAAAATTTTGTATCGCCAAATTTTGAATTTGAGTTAGAAATAGCCAAAAACTAATAGGGAAAAAATTTGATTTTACTTGACCTAAAAATTTTAACTCTTTTTTTTTTAATCTTCGTGTAAACGATGTTCCTAAACTAGTCTAGATAGTGGCTAAGTCTAATAATTACTCAAACAAAATATCCATCGGAATGTCCATCGGAATAACCTTGTCGGAATGACCAAATCGGAATGACCAATCGGAATGACCAAATCGGAATGACCAATCGGAATGACCTAATCGGAATGTCTTGTCGGAATACCCAATCGGAATACCCAATCGGAATGTCAAATCGGAATGTCTTGTCGGAATACCCAATCGGAATACCCAATCGGAATGTATAAACCCTATTCCGATTACACTAATCGGAATAACTGTAAGCCTTTTTCTGATGACCTGATCGGAATAATTCCCCCTTTTCTCGGACAAAACTCAACCAATTCGTGATTTTAAGCCAAAAAATGATCAAAACACCCAAAATTTTTGTGTTTTTAGCCAAGGTAACAATACCAAATCTCTACCACAACTATGTAGAAGATTTGTATCAAGAAAAACCCATAAAAAACACAAGAAATTTTTTTTTGGACGTGATATATAGATCAAAATGACCACGAAAAATCAAGAACACACCACACGAATCTTCAATCACCTATCCACTATAGGCTCTTGATACCAAATGTTATTCCCATTCAATCCATAACACAAGATTTAGAAGAGATATTTAGAGAGAGAAAGAGAAGAAAGTAGAGAGAGAAACAAGAGAGATTTGGAAGGTTTATGTTTACTAGAGAGAGAAAGTAAAATGAACCAACACCCTCTTCCACACATGGAAGAGGGTATATATACCCTTGGCTTTTGGGCCGTGGGTTTAAGAGACATGGGCCGGGCTTGGCTTTGTTTTGGGCTTACGCCCCTAACTTATACAATATTAGCTTAAAGTCCAAGCCCGGTTTTCCCGACTAACCTATTACAATACACGACCTTTTAACGACTAAGATGACCTATTACATTCTTGTTTGACTATATAAAATATAAGGCTAACAATCTCCCCCAATGTATCGGTCATCTTAAAAAGCTTAAAAAGCATAAGATGATTGAGTGAATACATTCTTGTAGAGGAGATCTTCCTGCTTTGGTCTTGTATCTTGGTCTTGATCTTGTTTGTAACAACTTTGTTCCTTCATGCTTTCGTGATCTTTATCTTGAGCCTTAGTCATTTGACTTTGAGTGCTTGAGATCTTCATTTGTGCTCCTTGTAACTAAGATGACCTATTACATTCTTACATTCTTAGGTATCTTGATTATCGCCATCTTGTGCTCTTGTGACTTCTGAATCGACATCGGTTGCACAGCTACGCCACCTTCTTGATATGCAGCAACATATATAGACACGGATGAAATGGCTTTGAACATTTCACCCTAACTCGGTAGCGTTTTACCTCCGGTCGGTGAAGACCGTTAAACGGTATTAAATACCGTACCTGTGATCAGGTAGATTCAATTAAGAACCTCCTTGACAGGGTTTCCCGGCGGTAGTAGCCAGTTCTCTTTACTCGACCGTCTCAAAGCAGACTGCGAACGTAAAGAGTGAATCATAAGGATAAATTATCCGTCTGATTAGAGTCGTCAATTCAGATTTCCTGGAACAAGTTTGATTCTAAAAGAATCGCACCATTGTTGCTTTCCAGTTTGTCACAAGCTTGATTCATAGAGAATCTTGCGAGTTACCTACCGCAGTGCTGTTTGATGTTGACACTGGAAGGATTTCCATTCGTCACTGTGAACACTAATGAGTGTCACTCTGAATGTTCTTGCAAGATCACATGGATTTTGCGAAGAAACCTGGAATCAAGTTTGAATCAATTAAGAATCCAAACTTAGTTGCTTTCCAGTTCTCACAAGTTTGATTCGTGTAGAATCGCACAAGTTACCTACCATGAGCTTGTTTAATGCTGGCTCAAGCAGGATTTCCATCTTCATTGTGAATCGTATCACTCAGATGTTCTGGCAATATCACAAGGATAATCCGTAGGACTCGATTGTGTCCTAATGAGATGATAGATAGATCTCGATTGGCTCTAGACTCAATAAGTGCATTTTGGTAATCGGAGGATGGAGTAGACTGCCACCTTTTCAATATTAACTGACTCGGAGTGAGAAAGTCAATAGATACGTGTTGATCTCCGTGACAATGAGACAAGTTTCTTTTGAGAGAAACTCGAATGGCTGGGGAAGGGTTGTGCATCGCATCACTGGGTCCATGACACTTGTCTTCAAAAGATGTGTTAACCCGGTTTCTACCTAAGTTGCATAGAATATTCAACTCCTTCAATGCTTACCAATACGTCACCATTAGCACCTTGTTGTGATTGTTCTAGTGATAACTTAAGTAATTGGTCCGCATTCAGCTTCATTCCACTCCATCTTTCCTAAGGACAACTATTTCTAGCTATGGAATGTCCTTGGGTAGATCCCTCCGGTTCTGGTTGGATCACAGGACTTAGTTTCCTATCCTAAACCACCTTTTGACTCCATCGTTCCGTCGTGGATAGTAGGTTGTTTTGGTTATAGATCGTAACCATTAAACCATTGAAAACCATTCAAAGTGTTTGATAAAAATCAAAACTTTTAACACTTGAAAGTTTTACATTTCCGAAAAGCTCCCCCTACACACATGCATCGATATACGAAATAGTTTGGCATGTGAAGGAAAGAGTTGCACTTGAGTCTTTAAGATCACATGTTGCGATATATTGACCACGAAAAATCAAGAACACACCACACGAATCTTCAATCACCTATCCACTATAGGTTCTGATACCAAATATTATTCCCATTCAATCCATAACACAAGATTTAGAAGAGATATTTAGAGAGAGAAAGAGAAGAAAGTAGAGAGAGAAACAAGAGAGATTTGGAAGGTTTATGTTTACTAGAGAGAGAAAGTAAAATGAACCAACACCCTCTTCCACACATGGAAGAGGGTATATATACCCTTGGCTTTTGGGTCGTGGGTTTAAGAGACATGGGCCGGGCTTGGCTTTGTTTTGGGCTTACGCCCCTAACTTATACAATATTAGCTTAAAGTCCAAGCCCGGTTTTCCCGACTAACCTATTACAATACAAACCTTTTAACGACTAAGATGACCTATTACATTCTTGTTTGACTATATAAAATATAAGGCTAATAATTTCAGTCGCTATGGTTGTGTTTACTTGTTGAAGCATAAACATGAGATGTTTGAAACATTCAAGGAACTTCAAAATAAAGTGGAACGCCAACTCGACAAGAAGATTAATGTGATTCGATCCGATCGAGGAGGCGAATATGAGTTATAATTTTGTGGAACATTTGAAGAAATGTGGCATTGTGTTGCATCTCTCTCCTCCTTATACACCATAAACAATGGGGTGTCTGAGAGGAGGAATCAAACTCTATTGGGTATTGTTCGATCCATGATGAACTCAAGTACTCTACCAAAGTACTTTTGTGGTTATGATTTAGAGTCTGTTGTGCGCATAATTGATATGATTCCAACCAAGAAGGTTGATATGGCACCATATGAGGTAGGGTATGGGAAAGCTCCCAAGTTGTCTTATATGAGGTATGATCATGGTGAGCCTTTTAATTATCAAGCTTAGTTGTAGATTCTAAATCAATAAAATGGCTGATATGAGCAAAAACTCATATCAGTTTATCAACAAATCACCCTAAAACACAAGAAAAATACCTAAACTTTGTGCTATAAAGCGGAATTATGTGGTATGTTTTGTGTTTGTGTGCAAATAGGTAAGAAGGATGCAATTTCAAGCAAATAAAGGAAAAATCAAGCTTAATTGGATGAAAAAGACAAAGAAGGATCAAAAGTGACAAGACTTTGAAGACAAAGGACCTATCTTGACAATCTGCCAAAGATGAAGGACCAAAAGTGTAAATTTGTCAAAGTCAAGATCAAAGTCAAATCTGGTCAACTCTCAAGTCAATCAAGTCAAAGGGCTTAAATATTTAAAAATGCAAGTTGAAGGACTGAAATTGTCAAAGAAATAAAGATTATAGCTCAAAAGTTCAAACTACCAAAGTTGAGGGGTTAATTCTACCATTTGTTGGAAATTATATGTGCTTGATCCGTGTTTAAAGCCCTCAACCAATGGGAAGCAAGGAAACAAGAGGCATGGATTGCCAACTTAGTGCCACCTGGCCACTAGCGCCGCCAACAATAAATAACTAAATCTTAATAGTGCTGCGCACTCACACTTTCTCAACCAATGATATTATGCCATGCGATAATCCTTTTATCCAACTTGGATAACGATCCGTGTGACAATCTCTTACCCAATAAGAATCCGCCACGTATTCATCTTCTTCAACAAATTTGCCAGGAGCGGGTTTGAGTTAGGATGCGTTTTAGAAGATGATATAAACATCAAAAGTGATCATTTTTAGAGAGGAATACAATGGACACAATCAATTAACATGAAATCATCTCAATCAAAAATCCCCAAAAGTGTTCTTCACCTGCAAATTCAATTAAGCAGAATTGTCCCCGTGGAAGCTTTTGATTGGTTCTGACACGTCACAATCCTCAACTACTTCACATCTGCATTCTATAAATACCCTAGAATAGTTCTCATTTCTTGTAATGTAGAAAAGTGTGAAAACACACACACTTTTAGTTTTCTCTCATCTCTGTTAGTTTTTAGCATAACAACTCAAGAGTCTGACAAACTCTTGAGTCTGTTATTAGTTGTAACAAATTTACCAGCCTTGTAACTACCTTTCCAATTCAATCAATAAAAATTCACTTTCATCTTCCTTCATTACTGTTCATACCCTGCATCTTGTTACTCTGTTGCTGTTCTAGTTAGTTATGATCACCATTTGATCATGATTAGCTGATTGAGAAGACTTGTAGCTGTTGATCTTGTTCAGTTCATTCCAGTCCAAGCATCTAGTTGATTTTGAAGATTTCCAGTTCATTAATGGAGATTATGGTGATTGTAGCTGATGATTAGTAGATGTTTGGTGTATTCTAGTGCTAAGGTGGTGGTTAGCACTAGCTTAGAAAGCTCAGCGCTTCTCTACTCCCCAATGGAGGCCTAAGCTAAAAGGTTTCAAGTCCTTAGTTCTTGTTCCACTAAATTGTTGCTTGCCTGTTTAATTCCTAGTTAATCCTTGATTGTCTGCATGATAAAGTGTGTTTAGCTTGTATTTGATCTGATTTCAGTGTTTGAGTAGCCTTATTGTAGCTTAATAATTGCTTATCTCTTATACTTGTCCTGTTTTTCAGCTTAATCAGTCATTTTAGCTTAACAAGTCAAATTGAGTTCTAGCCTTTTAAACTGCTTGTTTTTTGGTACTTTGCATTTCATTCTAGCCAATAAACTTGTTTTGATATTACTTTTCACTCAGTTTAACCAGTTGCTTAAAATCTTTTCATAAAAGTTTGTTCAAGTTCAGATAAGTAGTGTTTGGGATTAGCTTGATAGTTGTTTTTCAAGTGTTAGTATTTGGCAAATTTTGGTTCATTTCAAGTCATTTAGTCATAGCATAAAGATTTCAGTCATTTTCAAGTCATTCTATTAGTCAAAAAGGCAATTGGTATACAAAAAAGTTTGGGTCAGTCTTTGTTAAGAAAATTTTCAGAAAGTAGTAATTTTCAATTGCTTGGCAAATCTTTGTTTCTTGATGAAATCCTTTGAAACCAGTTCTCATCTTTCACTCAACATATGAACCTTTAGCTTATAGAAGGAAATTATACAGTATCTAGTTGTGAGTGAGAAATAAGCACTTTAATAAGCATAAGAGCATTTTCAATTCCCTGTGATAAATGGGTGGACTGATTTCTCATATCTCCATTTCCACTTCATAAACTTGCTGATTTTCTTTCATATTTCCATCCAAAAAGTGTTCCTGAGTAGGTTTTGAGAATTTGAGCTTTTTGAAAAATCTGGTCAACAAAAGTCAACATAAGCTCATTTTAGCTTATTTTCAATTTTAGAGCTTATTACTGGATCATTTTCTTTGAAACTAGATTTCCCATTCTTCTTTTGAGCTGTTTAACAAGTTTCTTTAATAAAATAAAGTAGTGCATGTTTAACTTATCAGTTAGCTTATTTTGAGCTTATTTGGATTTGCTTATAAGAGTTCTAGATAGTTTCAGCTTAATTCCTCAGACAGGTCTAGCTTAATTTTGATTCTAAGTCTTTTGAAAGTGGTTTGAGCTTATTTGGTCAAGAAACGAGCTCAAACGAGCGTTCTTAAACCCGTTTTTGGTTAAAAAGTCTTGAAAATTGCCTTTTAGTCCCTAGAGTGTTAAACAGTTTCTAATTCTGGCTAAACTTTCAACTAATTAGGGTTTGCAAAGATTAAGTCCTTGTATTTCAAAGTTGTTTAAAAGTGGTTAGTCAGTTTTCAATTAGTTAAAAATTAGTTACTTTGTTTGTTAAATTTTCATTTTGAGTCCATTTAGTTAACTGATTTTGCACATTTAGTCCCTAGACTTTTTGACTTTGTATTTTTAGCATTTAATTTCCATTGAATTTACATTTTCAGTCCTTATAATTTTTAGAATTTACATTTTAGCATTTTACTTGAATAAAAACTTGGTTTGTGCACTTTGTTTTACGTATAAGTATACTGTATTTTTCATTTGAGCAAGGCTTTGTTTGAATTAGCTATAGAATATCCAAATACTTTACCAACCAAAAACAATTAAAAACTCGATCTTGTTAGGACTTTCAATTTGTTAAGAACTGAGAAAAACGAACTTCAACTATACACATTTCAAATGGCGCCGCTGCCGGGTGCATTGTATATATTTCTTCTTTTATTTTTCATCAAAAGATATAAAAAGGAAAAAATATAATAAGAACATGGTTTAACAAATTTAGACTTCTTTGACATATTAGGCCCGCCATGGATATTTTGACTCAACCCGAGTTTGTTTATCTTAGCATTCTCTAGCTAGTATCCTTAACCATGTAGTCCTTCATTGGTCTATTAGGCTAAGCATCCACCAATCTCATTATTTGAGATTTTAAATTTGTGAAGAATGGGAAATGATAGAGTTGAAGCAAGTATTAAAGGGCTAGATAAACTTCATGATAATTACTTGTGGATAAACCCTTCTCTTCTTTACTTCTATTTTCTTCGCATGTATATATGTTAATAAATAATCAAGAACGGTTTTAATCGGTTTGTAATCTCTTATGCATTTTTGTCTAATCATTCATGGTTGGTATAAGTACGTCTTAAGATTCTAAGTTAGAACGTTTTATGTGTACTAGACTTATGTCATGCTCAATATTTAGCGGGTGTTTTTTCCTTTTATTCTTTTCAACTTTCTTTGTGAGGAATAAAGAAAAATAAGAGTGGCTTATAAAAAAAATGAGTGGCTAGAAAAAAAATAAAATAATAATAATAATTATACAAGACTCCCAAGAGGGGCAGTGTGGTGTTAATTATAGTGACTATTGAGTTCCAATATTACCTTGACGGGTTACGGGGATTCAATAGATTGCTCCAATCCAATATTACCTTGACGGGTTGCAGGGTTGAAGATCCAAAGCCTCAAAAAGATGGCGGATGTAAATTATTGCGTGAGTTTTATTTTTCTTTCCTTAGCGAGTGTGTAGCTACTTATGAAAGCATGACATGAGGATTTTACACATAAGGCTAATGACTTATTACTCTTGAAACGGACTTATATTAATTGTGAGCGGTTTTTCAAGTAATGGATGAGAGGATTACTTAGGATTAAAACCGTGCTTCCTTATTTTTGGATTTTGCATTTCTTATACTTCACACTTGAAATAAATGACAAATTTGCCCACAAGCAATTTGCTCAAATAATAACCGGTTCCACATTTAATTGTCATGAATAAGTTGATGCACTTTTTACTCGTGAATACAATGATCCCATTTTTA
The DNA here is from genome assembly GCA_025667525.1 of Glebionis coronaria. Classification (NCBI taxonomy): domain Eukaryota; kingdom Viridiplantae; phylum Streptophyta; class Magnoliopsida; order Asterales; family Asteraceae; genus Glebionis; species Glebionis coronaria. The sequence continues at coordinate 491,073,470 of CM046878.1, forward strand.
AGCTTGATATGGAGAAAGTGAAACTTGAGGGTGATAAATGTCCATGGTACCCATGCCCTAATCAAAGTCATTGAATTCTTTATGAGTTATTTCCATCAAACCATTTCAAGAAAAACCAAAAAGATGTAAATAGAATTGTTTCTTGTGCATTGCATTGTTAAAAACCAAATTCATGCATCATATAGTGTAGAGTAGTGTAAATGCATTCCATAATGGCCAAGGTGGATTAATTATGAGGAGAATGTAAACTTATGCTTTAAAATATAGCATTGCATGAGGACATGACAATGTTCAAGTGTAGGGGATTTGATATGAGCAAAAACTCATATCAATTTATCAACAAATCACCCTAAAACACAAGAAAAATACCTAAACTTTGTGCTATAAAGCGAAATTATGTGGTATGTTTTGTGTTTGTGTGCAAATAGGTAAGAAGGATGCAATTTCAAGCAAATAAAGGAAAAATCAAGCTTAATTGGATGAAAAAGACAAAGAAGGATCAAAAGTGACAAGACTTTAAAGACAAAGGACCTATCTTGACAATCTGCCAAAGATGAAGGACCAAAAGTGTAAATTTGTCAAAGTCAAGATCAAAGTCAAATCTGGTCAACTCTCAAGTCAATCAAGTCAAAGGGCTTAAATGTTTAAAAATGCAAGTTGAAGGACTGAAATTGTCAAAGAAATAAAGATTATAGCTCAAAAGTTCAAACTGCCAAAGTTGAGGGGTTAATTCTGCCATTTGTTGGAAGTTATATGTGCTTGATCCGTGTTTAAAGCCCTCAACCAATGGGAATCAAGGAAACAAGAGGCATGGATTGCCAACTCAGTGCCACCTGGCCACTAACGCCGCCAGCAATAAATAACTAAATCTTAACAGTGCTGCGCACTCACACTTTCTCAACCAATGATATTACGCCATGCAATAATCCTTTTATCCAACTTGGATAACGATCCGTGTGACAATCTCTTACCCAATAAGAATCTGCCACGTGTTCATCTTCTTCAACAAATTTGCCAGGAGCGGGTTTAAGTTAGGATGCGTTTCAGAAGATGATATAAACATCAAAAGTGATCGTTTTTGAGAGAGGAATACAATGGACACAATCAATTAACATGAAATCATCTCAATCAAAAATCCCCAAAAGTGTTCTTCACCTGCAAATTCAATTAAGCAGAATTGTCCACGTGGAATCTTTTGATTGGTTCTGACACGTCACAATCCCCAACTACTTCACATCTGCATTCTATAAATACCCTAGAATAGTTCTCATTTCTTGTAATGTAGAAAAGTGTGAAAACACACACACTTTTAGTTTTCTCTCATCTATGTTAGTTTTTAGCATAACAACTCAAGAGTCTGACAAACTCTTGAGTCTGTTATTAGTTGTAACAAATTTACCAGCCTTGTAACTACCTTTCCAATTCAATCAATAAAAATTCACTTTCATCTTCTTTCATTACTGTTCATACCCTGCATCTTGTTACTCTGTTGCTGTTCTAGTTAGTTATGATCACCATTTGATCATGATTAGCTGATTGAGAAGACTTGTAGCTGTTGATCTTGTTCAGTTCATTCCAGTCTAAGCATCTAGTTGATTTTGAAGATTTCCAGTTCATTAATGGAGATTATGGTGATTGTAGCTGATGATTAGTAGATGTTTGGTGTATTCTAGTGCTAAGGTGGTGGTTAGCACTAGCTTAGAAAGCTCAGCGCTTCTCTACTCCCCAATGGAGGCATAAGCTAAAAGGTTTCAAGTCCTTAGTTCTTGTTCCACTAAATTGTTGCTTGCCTGTTCAATTCCTAGTTAATCCTTGATTGTCTGCATGATAAAGTGTGTTTAGCTTGTATTTGATCTGATTTTAGTGTTTGAGTAGCCTTATTGTAGCTTAATAATTGCTTATCAGTCTTATACTTGTCCTGTTTTTCAGCTTAATCAGTCATTTTAGCTTAACAAGTCAAATTGAGTTCTAGCCTTTTAAACTGCTTGTTTTTGGGTACTTTGCATTTCATTCTAGCCAATAAACTTGTTCTGATATTACTTTTCACTCAGTTTAACCAGTGGCTTAAAATCTCTTTATAAAAGTTTGTTCAAGTTCAGATAAGTAGTGTTTGGGATTAGCTTGATAGTTGTTTTTCAAGTGTTAGTATTTGGCAAATTTTGGTTCATTTCAAGTCATTTAGTCATAGCATAAAGATTTTAGTCATTTTCAAGTCATTCTATTAGTCAAAAAGTCAATTGGTATACAAAAACGTTTGGGTCAGTCTTTGTTAAGAAAATTTTCAGAAAGTAGTAATTTTCAATTGCTTGGCAAATCTTTGTTTCTTGATGAAATCCTTTGAAACCAGTTCTCATCTTTCACTCAACATATGAACTTTTAGCTTATAGAAGGAAATTATACAGTATCTAGTTGTGAGTGAGAAATAAGCACTTTAATAAGCATAAGAGCATTTTCAATTCCCTATGATAAATGGGTGGACTGATTTCTCATATCTCCATTTCCACTTCATAAACTTGCTGATTTTCTTTCATATTTCCATCCAAAAAGTGTTCCTGAGTAGGTTTTGAGAATTTGAGCTTTTTGAAAAATCTGATCAACAAAAGTCAACATAAGCTCATTTTAGCTTATTTTCAATTTTAGAGCTTATTACTGGATCATTTTCTTTGAAACTAGATTTCCCATTCTTCTTTTGATCTGTTTAACAAGTTTCTTTAATAAAATCAAGTAGTGCATGTTTAGCTTATCAGTTAGCTTATTTTGAGCTTATTTAGATTTGCTTATAAGAGTTCTAGATAGTTTCAACTTAATTCCTCAGACAGGTCTTGTGACAATTCGTCAATTTAGGGTCAATATTTTATTCTCAATATTTATTTGAAAATATTATTTTATGAACTCACTTATTTTTGAGAAGAAATTTGGATTTACGTCTTGAAGTAGCGTCGACTACGTCTAAACAGGAGAATTCTACGTTACGTGCTTACGTTTATATACACCGTCTTTGGTGACAGTCCGACATTTCAGAAAATAAATTTATCCGTGAATATTATTTTGGAGTTTTAAATTGGTGTTAGTTCATAAACTCACAAATTTACGAGAAGAGATTAGGACTTATGATTTTATTTTAACGTCCTTTACGACTAAACTGGAAACCTTAGGATTTCGTATTTACATTTTTGAACTCCGTTTTTGATGAGACAATTTTTATTGGATTCGTTTTGAGCCGTTGATTCATAATTTATAAAAACGTTTTTCATAAAACGACCCGAGGGCACGCAAATCGAGGAAACTAGAATCGAGAAATACCCGTAAACTAGTGAGATGGGACAAAATACATTGTCCCACCCCACTAGCTTAAGTTGGACGGCACACATGACACCACACCATAAGATGTGGCATCATGTTAGTTCAAAGCTTACATGTGTAAGCCATGCTTACATTTTAAGCTAACTCTTACCACTAACTATCAAAACTAGCTACTAGTTTTCACTTCCACCATTTCCTTACATGCAAAATCCTCTCAAAACTCTCTCAAACACTCTCCTCTTGCCATCCAAAATTAAGCAACAAACACCCTCTTTGATCTCTTCTAGCCATGAACCACATGTTTACTAGCTCTATTAAGGAGTTCTCTTGAAGCCTTGCTCATTTGGTGGCCATATTAACATCTTTGGAGGTGATTTGCTTGTGTCCTAGGGCTGATTTTCCAACCTATGTTCTTGATATTTGATGGTCTTGGAGATACTTGTTGTGTTCATCAAGTTCTTGTCTTCTAAAAATAAGAAAAACACTTGGTTGGTAAAGAAGATCATCCTCTCCATTTTTTCTCTTGTTATTTTGTAAAGAACAAATGTATTTTCTTTCATTTTGTATATGTATATGATGTATATATGATGATAAAATTGTTGTGTGGGGATCAAGTGTTGATAGATATGCTTAAAAATGTTAATAACTATAAGAAATAAAGCTAAAATCTTGATTATTTAGTTGGCTGTGTAAAAACAGTAGATAACTAAAAGATGAACTGATAAAATTGCATGGTTTGATCCATTTACAGTAAGTACAAGATGTTATACACATGTGAGAGTTGGCCATGCAATGGAATCAAAATAATGAGTGAGATATGATCAAAACAAGTTAGGTGGTCTAATCTGAATAAGCAGTTTTGTAGGGACTGTTAAGGCAAGTTAAACTTAAAATGGGCAGTAGCTATAACTAAGTTAAATGTAGCACATAATATGAAGAACATGTCACCCAAAAATGAGCTTCTAATTCATTATAGAACTCTAGATATGGTAAAAATGGTGAACATGAAGTTAAAAATCAGATTTTTGGAAATAATGTTTATTAATATTATATAAGCACTCACATTATAATGTATAAAATGTAAAAATATAAACCCAATAAATTATAAAACTTATTTATATAAATATATAAAAGGTTAATTAAATGGGTAAATTATATAAATGGTGGTGAAATAATATTTATAAGTAATAAAAACTATAAACTTGATTTTTACCACTTTTTCGGCTATTGCCGTAAAATTAACGTTTTTCGCCAAATAAAACTTAGACGACCAAACCCGTCTAATGTAAAGTTTATAAAAGTCATATACTGATGTATAAGTAACTAATACAAGTAAAAACCGATAAAACCCGAACTATAAGAAATACGGACATTTACGAGCTAACTAAACATATTGGACTAATAATTGGACTTAATAAGATAAATACTTGTAAAAAGAACTTATTGGGCTTAACCCATTTGGGCCCAACATGGAAAGTTTAAATACTGATAATATAAGTACAAAATGGATTAAAATAAGTTAAATAACTTATAATAAGTTCATTGGACTTAAAACGTGTAAATAGGTAAAACTAGTAAACTAGTATAAAAGTTATCGACATATAACACTAGAATGAGTAAACGAGAATATGTAAACCCACTTGATCATCATATATAAATAATCATCATATGTATACATAATTGTTATTTTTATAAATTCATTGGACATGAGTCTAAGATGAGTATTATTTGTCTAGGTTTCCGTGATTGAAGCACGTACCGTACGTCCGAATTGCCGATAACCCGCCTTCCCACATCAACGTGAGTTCATAGCCTCGCACTCTTTTAAATGCTTTTATAAATGTTTTATAAACTCGCGAGGGAGATAACATGTTAGATTTTATAAAATAGGACACCATTTGTCCCGATTGTTTGTTTATTGATTTTGGACCCGAATGATTGAATGACCCGATTGTATGACCCGATAAATGATTAAAGGACCCGATAGATGAAATTAAATGGATTATTAAAGTTAGGTTATGTCACTAAAAGTCCCATTAGCATGAATTGTGAACTACCAGGATTTGGTAGACGCTTATGCATATAATAGTACTATTTGGGGACGATCACCCCAGTTCGCGCCTTGACGGTTGATCCCCGTCGTGCCACATTGATTGGTAAGCGAATTTATGTATGAGAAGATTTCCATAGCGTGACCTTTGTGACGACACGCTACTTTAGATGGGCAAAATTGGTATCGGGTTAACTACCCGTTGTTGGTTTAGTAAGGTAACAATGTCATGCGGCTTATAATAATCCAAAACTAACGAAATACTACTAGACGCTCTGAATTACGATGTATTGCCTGACTAGCAATACTGGGTCATACTATTAATATTATGTTCGTGTTTTGGTTTTCATAACCATATTCAAATAAAGGTTTTTATTTTCATACAACGTCATAAGACGTATTGTATGATATTTTTTACGACATTGGCTCGTATAATGATTTTTAAGGCAAATGCCTATATTATGATTTTGATAAAGATTTGTATAAAATGATTTTGGCTATTTTATGGCCTATTACAATGATTTGTACGAAATGATTTTTGGTAATAATTTTATACCAACGTTATATTGATGGAACTTATTAAACTCTATGAATTCACTCGGCGTTATCGCTGACCTTTTCTTTTAACATGTTTTATCTCAGGTACTTGAAGGTAATTCTCGGGAGGACGACAAGAATTCATGGCCCGCACTTAAACAATATTTTCCGTTCAAATACTTTGTAAAAACTTTGTATGAAATAATATGACTTGGGACCTATGTAACTTTGATATTTATGAATGGAAATGCTTTATTATTAAAACGACGCGACTTTTAAGCGTTGTCTATGATGTGAGTAATGTGCTATCCCGTAACACCAACTAGTCTTCCGCTGTACTGAGTTGTATAAATTTGGGGGTGTTACAGTTTGTTACCAGAGCTCTCGTTATAGAGAACGAAAGATTTTTAAAACCAAGGTTTTGAATAAAACATTTCAAAATCTTTTAACTATAAACATTTTTCTAAAAATGTCTAAAAATCTTTTGACTATAACGGTGCCGAAGAATTCCCGAGTTACCGACAAGGCCAAGACTGAGAAGTGTTATTTTAATATATATATAACTTGGATTATATATATATATATATGATGTAATTTTATTACATGATTGTTTGATGATTATTTTGATATTTATACGAGGTATTTATACGACGTAGATTGTCACAAGGAACCCTAAATCCCCTAGTAAATTAATCGAAGTTATTCTCGTAGGAATTCTAGCTATCCTAGATCTAAACCAAGTTGTGGATATTTATGATCCCAACAAATGGTTGATAGTCGTAGAAATATAGATATTAGTTGATTGTGATATTGAAGAAGAATTGGCGAGATTAAAACGGATATCGATGTTATGACGATCTTTTCTTATAGAGTGGAGTTTGACAAAATGTTACCACCTAGAAAGATGTCATCTGACTCGTTGTCATCCAATTATTAAATTTGAAATCGAAAGGGTGAATGTTGCACTTGAGGCTGTCATTAGAACCATTACCCAAAAGCCTCATGCCACTAATACCTTTCCGAGAAGTCTAATTGAATGTATGAGTCATCTCATACTAGTGACTTATTGAATAATTATTGATAAAGGAGTTATAGGAATGGAAATTAAGTGTTGATCATATTGAGCTTTTATTGCCTTTACAAGGCCGAAGAATAAGGTTGTAAGTATTGGAAAATGAGGTAGAATATCGCATTGAGTATAAATTGATTGAAACTTGAATAAAGTAAAATTTAACCCGTATGGAATATGAGATTGTTAATATAAGTCGTTAAGTTTTGTAATTGAATTATAAGGTTTTAATTTATTGTAGGTTTGTATTAAAGGTTGTTCCTAGGCCATTGTCCACTAACGAGGATGCCTAGTGTCCAATAAATAAATTGAAGAAATCTTCTTCTGAATTGAGACCGACGGATCTTCTGGGACATATGGAACACCTAATGACTCTTGTAGATTAGTATTCATTGTGGTATCTTTTAAAATCCCTAACTTAACTGAGATATCAGTTGGTAGGATGAGTTCTGAGAATTGTATGACATAGTGACCCGTAATGTGTTACGGTACAATTTTGACTTGTTTGTGATTAATGAAAAAGACTACCTTTAATTGCTAAATCCTACATGTATCGATGTTATCTATCTTTTATTGCTTCATCCTAATGTTCGCATTAGTGATGCAACCATTGAACAAGTACTCATCTTGATTTGAGTTACGTTGTGAATCATTCTTCGTGAGTGCCATCGAGGTCATGAACCTCATGATTATTTGGCTAAGCTCATTTCCTATCATATCGTAGTTAATTCTTGGTGAACAAGCTTTCATCACTCTTTTGCAGATCACACATTGTTTTTATACAATTAAAACGGTATCCTTTGAGAAAATTTAATTTTCATCACAATAAGGATTATTCAAAGTGATATTTATAAGTGATTGATATCAAAATGAAGTTGTTTATGAGACACTTTGGAAACTTAATTGTTTTCATAACAAAGAAAATCTTTGTAAATTTATTTTTGATTCTTATTTAAGAATTAAGCATGAAAATATTTTTATTATAAACATGATGATAAGATTTTGACGAACTGAGTATTGCATCGTTAATCTTGAAATTGTATATAGTTGCGCGCCTACATACAATTTGGAATGGACTATGCAAGACTGATTAGTAGTCACCATAAAACTAATGAATAGGCACTAAATTTTCTTTGAAGATTGTGAAAGAATAAATTTTATGAGATCTGCAAGAAGTGAAAAATATGGACATAGTGTTAGGGACACCTACATATGTGCCTGTAGCATCTATTCTTCTGAGTCGAATTTACTCTTCTGTGGAAATTGTCTTATTTGACAATTGACAATTCTTTCTTGTCCAATTCTCCCGTAGTGAGATTCTTAGGAAAAGTATTTGATTACCGAGTGTTGATACCCGACTGGATGTATCGACGTTCTTATCATTTCTTTTGATTTGATTTCATTTGAATGACCTGGGTAACGTCCGAGGAGCTTTCGAATGCGTACTCAAATTAGGAAAACATGGGATATATTCATATTCGTTAAATGTTTTCGTCTGTATTTGATTTGAAATTCTCTCGCATAGAATATGCGTTGACCTTACTCTTTAGATGGTAGTTGTGTCTCCATATATCCTTGAACTTGTGAAGGATTATGAGTTATTATTAGTCTTTTGAGAAGTTCACATCTTATCGACGGCAATGAAACTGGAAAGTTGACAGTGCCAGTAGAATGGATTGATTGATTATGACATGACGAAATTGTCTTAATTGATGGGAACTCGAGTAGAATTCCCCTAAAAAGATAAGATGTTGATTATCAAAAGTGACCTAAGTAATTCTTGATGGATGTCCATATCCTGCATTTAGACTTGAAAGTATACCGTGAATGATTGTGAATTAGTCATAAGATATTATAATCTAGAAAGAACCTGATATGAATGTATTAAAAGATGTTTATGTTATCTGAAACCTTAGGAAGTAATTATTGATGAATTACCTAGACTTTCGCCATTAAGGCAAGTAGAATTTGGTATTTGATTATATTCTCGGTGATGCACCTGTGGCTTGTGCACTGTACGTCAGCACCATCTGAATTTAAGGAATTACCGTACAACTGAGAAAGTTGTCGGAGAAAGATTTTATTATACCAAGCCTGTCATCCTGAAGAGCTATGGTGTTATCATTTCTTATATTTATAGATTACTGTGAATTGAGTAAATTGACAATCGAAAACTATATTCATAACTCGAAATGGAAGAATTGTTCGATCATTTACAAGGTTTTAGCAAATTTGATCCATAGCATGATTATCATCAACTTCGCATCTGCGAAAAAGATTATCTATTCCAATCACCACATCCGGTACTTGTAATGAACATTATGAGTTTCACGTGATGTCGTTTGGATTGACCGACCACATGTAGCATTCATAAATTGGGTGAATCACGTGTGTAGGCTGTAAATTGATAAATTTATGCTTGAGATCATTAAGGACCATTTGTTTGTTTATATGAATAAGAATGAGTTAATAATTATTTATAGATTTCCCTGAATTGGCCGAACAATAAAAAAACATGTACCTTGAATAATTAACATGAGATTAAAGACTTAAACCTTTATATTAATTGACCGTGTGAATAATAGATAATGGAATATAAATTGACTCTTCAAAATTTAGGAGTCATTTAAAACTTTGAGTTATACTAAAAAGAAAGTGCAAATATATTTCGACAAATGTTTTAACAAAGGATTTTTAAGGGATTATTATCTTATACACAAACCATTTAACTAAACTTCTGTTTAGGGGTAATGTTTGTGTATACTTCTAGATAACCTAAAAGGGATTGAGGAAACCATTTAAAACCATAACTTGAAATTTGAAATGATACATTTTGCTTTTCAAACTAAGAAAACTTTGACCAAAGTATAAACAAAGGTTTTTCGAACATTTAACGAATCCTATTAAATATTTTCGATAAATCAACAAAAATCGTGTTAATTAAATTCAAATTTATTTTTGAACATTTTATATAATTGGTCGAACTAAGAAATTTAAAACTTTTACGTTTACGCTTCATAAAAATTAACTAATAGTTATTTCATTAATTATAATAATTATCGACGCTTTAGGTGACGGATTGAGTAAAACGGATAAAGATGATAGTTGAGAAGAAACTAAAACTCAGAAAATGTAAAGAAATAATTTTTGAGTAAATATGGACATGATAATTATATCATCAGGAAAAATGAATATAAATACTGACACATTATGTAGAAATATAAAGAACCAATTAGGATGTGTTCCTTAATATTGAAGGTGCAAAATAAATTGCCAAACAATATAAAAATAGCCGATGATTGTAAAAAAAAAGGGGATAATATAGATTATAAAAAGGGGTTCGCGGCTAGTGTGAACCATTAAAATTGAGAAGCTGATAGCGTTAAATGCTTTTAAAAACCACTTGTGGTTGCCTAAATATGGAGATTATGAGAATTAGTTATGTTGGAATTTGTAAGTATAAGTATTCTATTTATGTCATTTATGACTAAAAGTATTTTTGTCTGAAGAAGTTGTACTAATGGCAATTATGAAGGCAGACATCGCCTCATACATTAGTAAACGTCTAGCTATTGCAAAGGTCATCATCTGAATTTGATTCGATTTGGGTCATCGTCGACAGACTGACCAAATCTGCTAATATCATTCCCGTTAATGATAAATGCAAAGAGTTATGTAAACATAGTGTGCCTGTATCGAACATCTTTATCAAGATCCTCGCTTCGCAACGAATTTCTAGAGATTTGCTCAGAAGTCATTAAGAACGAACCTTGATGAGAGTACTACTTACCACCCCAATCGAAGGGACGAGGTAAAGTAACGATACAAAGTAATATAAGTGCTGTTTTATGTTTGAATGAATGACCTTTAGTAATAAAACCGTGTAATCGCTTTCCTTTGGAAGGATTACCATTGATAATCATCGTATTAGGATTGAGATCGAATCTTGTTAGGATCTAAATATTAGAGCATCTGTAAGCAGGAGTTGAGATAAGGACACCCGACATACACCCATTGTGGGTTGGACATGTCTTTTAGGTTTAAGGTTTCCTATGATGGCGAACCTAACCTTACAAAATACCCGACCCGCGAGATCTGAAATGATTGTTGAAATTATGATTTGATTATTGATAGCCGGTAGTGGGCAAGAGGTTATGTGAAAGTGAAATGTAGATCTTGAAGTGCCAAATAGGTAGCGAAGTTATGCCACAATTTTTAACCTTGGAAAAATGAATTCATGATCTGACAAATCATGGGATATAAGTCCCCGTTGTATGGGACCATTGAGATGATGTAAAAGTTGGGATTGAAAGGCATATAAGCTGGATCTACCCTAGGACTTCAAGAACCGCGTGAATTATATTTCGTAAATCGAACTTGATGGAATATCTATCAAGTGAAATTCTGATTATTCTTAGTAGAGCTTAGATCGGCAAAAAGTTGCATTCATCAAAAACCCGTGAACATCATGGATAGAGAAAGTAAGTCAACATTAAGCCTGATCTTATTCCCGTAGTTATGTTTGATAGAACTCGCGTATTGTAATGAATTGCACTTGTGAGAAAAGACCGAATGTGGAGGAAATACCCACATGGCTTTAACTCTATAAGAAGCGAGTAGTAAGATGATCTTTGAGGACAAAGATCCTGTTTAGGGGTAAATGCTGTGACAATCTGTCAATTTAGGGTCAATATTTTATTCTCAATATTTATTTGAAAATATTATTTTATGAACTCACTTATTTTTGGGAAGAAATTTGGATTTACGTCTTGAAGTAGCGTCGACTACGTCTAAACCGGAGAATTCTACGTTACGTGCTTACGTTTATATACACCATCTTTGGTGACAGTCCGACATTTCAGAAAATAAATTTATCCGTGAATATTATTTTGGAGTTTTAAATTGGTGTTAGTTCATAAACTCACAAATTTACGAGAAGAGATTAGGACTTACGATTTTATTTTAACGTCCTTTACGACTAAACCGGAAACCTTAGGGTTTCGTATTTACGTTTTTGAACTCCGTTTTTGATGAGACAATTCTTATTGGATTCGTTTTGAGCCGTTGATTCATAATTTATAAAAACGTTTTTCATAAAACGACCCGAGGGCACGCAAATCGAGGAAACTAGAATCGAGAAATACCCGTAAACTAGTGAGATGGGACAAAATACATTGTCCCACCCCACTAGCTTAAGTTGGACGGCACACATGACACCACACCATAAGATGTGGCATCATGTTAGTTCAAAGCTTACATGTGTAAGCCATGCTTACATTTTAAGCTAACTCTTACCACTAACTATCAAAACTAGCTACTAGTTTTCACTTCCACCATTTCCTTACATGCAAAATCCTCTCAAAACTCTCTCAAACACTCTCCTCTTGCCGTCCAAAATTAAGCAACAAACACCCTCTTTGATCTCTTCTAGCCATGAACCACATGTTTACTAGCTCTATTAAGGAGTTCTCTTGAAACCTTGCTCATTTGGTGGCCATATTAACATCTTTAAAGGTGATTTGCTTATGTCCTAGGGCTGATTTTCCAACCTATGTTTTTGATATTTGATGGTCTTGGAGATACTTGTTGTGTTCATCAAGTTCTTGTCTTCCAAAAACAAGAAAAACACTTGGTTGGTAAAGAAGATCATCCTCTCCATTTTTTCTCTTGTTATTTTGTAAAGAACAAATGTATTTTCTTTCATTTTGTACATGTATATGATGTATATATGATGATAAAAATGTTGTGTGGGGATCAAGTGTTGATAGATATGCTTAAAAATGTTAATAACTATAAGAAATAAAGCTAAAATCTTGATTATTTAGTTGGCTGTGTAAAAACAGTAGATAACTAAAAGATGCACTGATAAAATTGCATGGTTTGATCCATTTACAGTAAGGACAAGATGTTATACACATGTGAGAGTTGGCCATGCAATGGAATCAAAATAATGAGTGAGATATGATCAAAACAAGTTAGGTGGTCTAATCTGAATAAGCATTTTTGTAGGGACTGTTAAGGCAAGTTAAACTCAAAATGGGCAGTAGCTATAACTAAGTTAAATATAGCACATAATATGAAGAACATGTCACCCAAAAATGAGCTTCTAATTCATTATAGAACTCTAGATATGGTAAAAATGGTGAACATGAAGTTAAAAATCAGATTTTTGGAAATAATGTTTATTAATATTATATAAGCACTCACATTATAATGTATAAAATGTAAAAATATAAACCCACTAACTTATAAAACTTATTTATATAAATATATAAAAGGTTAATTAAATGGGTAAATTATATAAATGGTGGTGAAATAATATTTATAAGTAATAAAAACTATAAACTTGATTTTTACGACTTTTTCGGCTATTGCCGTAAAATTAACGTTTTTCGCCAAATAAAACTTAGACGACCAAACCCGTCTAATGTAAAGTTTATAAAAGTCATATACTGATGTATAAGTAACTAATACAAGTAAAAACCGATAAAACCCGAACTATAAGAAATACGGACATTTATGAGCTAACTAAACATATTGGACTAATAATTGGACTTAATAAGATAAATACTTGTAAAAAGAACTTATTGGGCTTAACCCATTTGGGCCCAACATGGAAAGTTTAAATACTGATAATATAAGTACAAAATGGATTAAAACAAGTTAAATAACTTATAATAAGTTCATTGGACTTAAAACGTGTAAATAGGTAAAACTAGTAAACTAGTATAAAAGTTATCAACATATAACACTAGAATGAGTAAACAAGAATATGTAAACCCACTTGATCATCATATATAAATAATCATCATATGTATACATAATTGTTATTTTTATAAAGTCATTGGACATGAGTATAAGACGAGTATTATTTGTCTAGGTTTCCGTGATTGAAGCACGTACCGTACGTCCGAATTGCCGATAACCCGCCTTCCCACATCAACGTGAGTTCATAGCCTCACACTCTTTTAAATGCTTTTATAAATGTTTTATAAACTCGCGAGGGAGATAACATGTTAGATTTTATAAAATAGGACACCATTTGTCCCGATTGTTTGTTTATTGATTTTGGACCCGAATGATTGAATGACCCGATTGTATGACCCGATAAATGATTAAAGGACCCGATAGATGAAATTAAATGGATTATTAAAGTTAGGTTATGTCACTAAAAGTCCCATTAGCATGAATTGTGAACTACCGGGATTTGGTAGACGCTTATGCATATAATAGTACTATTTGGGGACGATCACCCCAGTTCGCGCCTTGACGGTTGATCCCCGTCGTGCCACATTGATTGGTAAGCGAATTTATGTATGAGAAGATTTCCATAGCGTGACCTTTGTGACGACACGCTACTTTAGATGGGCAAAATTGGTATCGGGTTAGCTACCCGTTGTTGGTTTAGTAAGGTAACAATGTCATGCGGCTTATAATAATCCAAAACTAACGAAATACTACTAGACGCTCTGAATTACGATGTATTGCCTGACTAGCAATACTGGGTCATACTATTAATATTATGTTCGTGTTTTGGTTTTCATAACCATATTCATATAAAGGTTTTTATTTTCATACAACGTCATAAGACGTATTGTATGATATTTTTTACGACATTGGCTCGTATAATGATTTTTAAGGCAAATGCCTATATTATGATTTTGATAAAGATTTGTATAAAATGATTTTGGCTATTTTATGGCCTATTACAATGATTTGTACGAAATGATTTTTGGTAATAATTTTATACCAACGTTATATTGATGGAACTTATTAAACTCTATGAATTCACTCGGCGTTATCGCTGACCTTTTCTTTTAACATGTTTTATCTCAGGTACTTGAAGGTAATTCTCGGGAGGACGACAAGAATTCATGGCCCGCACTTAAACAATATTTTCCATTCAAATACTTTGTAAAAAGTTTGTATGAAATAATATGACTTGGGACCTATGTAACTTTGATATTTATGAATAGAAATGCTTTAGTATTAAAACGACGCGACTTTTAAGCGTTGTCTATGATGTGAGTAATGTGCTATCCCGTAACACCAACTAGTCTTCCGCTGTACTGAGTTGTATAAATTTGGGGGTGTTACAGGTCTAGCTTAATTTTGATTCTAAGTCTTTTGAAAGTGGTTTGAGCTTATTTGGTCAAGAAACGAGCTCAAACGAGCGTTCTTAAACCCGTTTTTGGTTAAAAAGTCTTGAAAATTGCCTTTTAGTCCTTAGAGTGTTAAACAATTTCTAATTCTGGCTAAACTTTCAACTAATTAGGGTTTGCAAAGATTAAGTCCTTGTATTTTCAAAGTTGTTTAAAAGTGGTTAGTCAGTTTTCAATTAGTTAAAAATTAGTTACTTTGTTTGTTAAATTTTCATTTTGAGTCCATTTAGTTAACTGATTTTGCACATTTAGTCCCTAGACTTTTTGACTTTGTATTTTTAGCATTTAATTTCCATTGAATTTACATTTTCAGTCCTTATAATTTGTAGAATTTACATTTTAGCATTTTACTTGAATAAAAACTTGGTTTGTGCACTTTGTTTTACGTATAAGTAGACTGTATTTTTCATTTGAGCAAGGCTTTGTTTGAATTAGCTATAGAATATCCAAATACTTTACCAACCAAAAACAATTAAAAACTCGATCTTGTTAGGACTTTCAATTTGTTAAGAACTGAGAAAAACGAACTTCAACTATACACATTTCAATGGCTTGAAGCTATGAATGCGGAAATGAAATCTATGAGAATTAACAAAGTTTGGGTCTTGGTTGATCTTTTGCCGGGTGGTAGAACCGTTGGGTGTAGATGGCTTTCAAAGATAAAGACCGATATGGATGACAAAATACACACCTATAAAGCTCGTCTTTTGAAGAAAGGCTATACTCAGACCTACATGTTAGATTATGAGGAAGTTGTTTCATTAGTAGCATACATAAGAGTTATTAGGATTCTTATAGCCATAGTGGTGTTCTATGACTATGAGATTTGGCAGATGGATGCCAAAACAACCTTTTTGAATGGTCACCTTAGCAAGCACGTTTATAAGGTGCAACCAGAATGGTATTTTGATCCAACGTATCCGAGTAAAGTTTACAAGTTACACATATCCATTTATGGATTAAAGCAACCTTCTAGGACCTAGAATAAGAGGTTTGAAGAGGTCATCAAAAAGCTTGATTTCATACAAAATCCTGACGAGCCATATGTATATGTCAAAGCTAGTGGGAGTAATGTAGAATTCCTAGTCTTATATGTTGATGACATAATACTCATGGGAAATAACATTCCAAAATTGTAGGAAGTGAAAAATCGGCTAAGCAAATGTTTTTTCTATGAAAGATTTGGGTGATGCTACATATATTCTTGGAATCAAGATCACTAGAGATAGATCTAAGCGCTTGTTGTCGTTAAGTCAAAGTGCTTATTTTGATAAAAAAATCCTAAAGAAGCATAGGATGGATAAATCCAAGAAGGAATTTACTCCAATGCAAGAAAAGTCGGACTTAGATAAGAAGCAAGATCCAATCACACCTAAGCAGGTGAAACACATGCAAAGAGTTCCTTATGCTTCGACAATATGATCAATTGTGTATGTGTTTAGAAGCACTAGACCTAATGTTGTTGTTACATAAATTTTGTGTTTTCGATTCCAGCATAATCCTGGCGAGAAGCATTGGATTGTTGTTAAGACCATTATGAAGTATCTTAGGAATACAAAAGATATGGTTCTTATTTTTGGGGCTAAACCTGAAACTGAACTAAGATTAAAATGTTACATCGATGCTAGTTTTAGACTGATAAGGACGATAATAAATCCCAAACTTGGTATGTGTTCGTTCTTAATGGTGGAGTTGTGGACTAGAAGAGTAGTAAGCAAAGCATTATTGCTATATCCTCTATTGAAGCTGAATATGTTGTGGTTGCTGATGCTGCAATGGAAGCTGTCTAGATTAGGAAATATATTGATGGGCTTTCCGGAGTCATGCAATCGAATAATTAGCCTATGGAAATGTCATGCAAAAAATTTGTCTCAATTTCCATCGTCGATGATCCAAGAATCATGTGGGGTGCCAAACATTATCAAAAGAGAATTCACTATATTCAAGAGGTTATCGAAGATGGTGAAATTATCATTAACAAACTTCACACACATGACAATGTCGCATGCCGTTCACAAAATCAATGCCTTTAAATAAGCATTTTCAGCATGTTGATTCTATTGGTCTTGTTCGTTATGCTATTCTCTTTTAGTTCTAGTATAATTAAATTGATTACACATCGAGGAGTGTTATGTTAAACAATTGTTATAAATAAATGAATTAATTTTTCATGGATATTGTTTTCATTTCTTAATAATTGTGTCTCATATTTTCATGTTTAATCTATTGATGTAGTATCAATACACTTTGTGTATTATATGCATTCTAAATGATTATCAATATGGGAGTATTGCCGAACTAAGACAAATATGAGGATTGATCGTTTTTTTGTTAAAAATACATAAAGATGAATCCTCCAAACTCATAGGTTATTCAGTGTGGTTGAATAATTATATTACCTCTAGGTGTAAGTCTACTTTATTGATCGACGTCATTAAGAGATTACACCAACGGTAAGTATTGCTAGTCCTTAGACTTGAGATGCAAGCAAATCTTTGCATTATGGATAACATTTCTTGATTTAGCGTAAACTTTCAATGAGTAACATGGGCAGTTATAACCTATTTCAGAGATCTTTGACATGTGTGAAAGGTAGTTGTAGTCAAAATTTGATTTGGTTCCTCCATGAATAGAGTATGATACATACTGGGCCCCTCGTAGGTTTGATCAGATGTTTTCATGACCATGCCCAAAAGGTAGTAAAGATGATTCTTTTTACATTTGATAATCATGATCAATACAAAATTGAGAAACATAATCTTTAATACATGAAATGACTTTTGATCCATATTCATGATTAACAATATCACAAACAAAAGGGATGCAATAACTTATACCATAAGGCTGAGATGTTTTTAAAACCATACTCGGGTACTTATGGGAGCATTGATGGTGTTTCTAGACTATCTATCAATGTTATTATAGTTATGTTATGACGAAGACTTCCACAAGTGAGAGTTATTGGGATGCGCGTAAGTCATAGTTGATATTTTATACGGTTAGAAGTACGTGCAACTAATGGTTCACATAGCTATACATCAAGATCACTCTTTATTAAGATACATTGTTAAATATGGTTATATTTATTGTATATACTTAATTTGTTACTAATGAATACTCAACGGTTGTTAGTTAATAGTTAAAGGTTTAACAAGGATTAAGTAAAAGACCTAAGTAACTTTGGGTAATTAAGTATAAATTTGTATGCTTAAAATACAAAGTCAAAAAGTCAAACCAAGGGATAATACCCTTGGTTGTGCTGTGACCTTAAGGGATAATCAAAGGGGACCAGTTTAAACATTCTAAAGATTTTGTTGTTGCAAATCTTTAATAATTTTAGTGTTATCTCTTGGCATTATAATTATAAAGATAATTTCACTTCATTTCTTGCACCAAAAACTAAAAGTCTATCCTTGTGCTCTCTTCTTTGGTCGTCCCATATAGCAAGTAAAAGAGGAGAATTTATGCCTCTTTATTGTTCAAGTATTCTTGTGTCAAGACCTATCAATCAAGGATGGTTGATTGAGGTGTTGTGTAGACACCATTAGAGAATATCATAGCTTTGATCTTATGGTTTTAGTTGGTGATTCATGTACTACAAGTAGGAGGGTTCTTGATTTGGTGTTCTTGTGTTCTTCCACCGTTGTTGTTAAGAAAAGGTGTGATTTATAGTTTAATTCATGTTAATTACATTATGCATATGTGGTCCTTAAACTTATGATGCCTTTACTCTTGATGCATAATATATTTTATATATTAGTTGTTAAATTCCAAAAACTTCGAGACCGTAATAATAAGTACTAAGTAATTAGTTGGAGTAACTTTTCTAAATTGGTAAGTTTTTTAGGATTTCAACCACAAACCTTTACCAAAATATATTAGCGTAACTACACTGTTTAGCTAATCTCCCACGGTGACCCTTTCATACTCTCATTTTTAGAGTAGAAGATCCACTTAGTATAACCCATTGATTCTTATCCCTTTTCGTGTTTCTATCATTGATTTCCAGGTCTAATCTAGGTTACCTATGAGAAGAACTTTGTCATCCCAAATAAATGTTTCGTTACAACCTTACATCTTTGCCAACCGTATCATATTGAACTTTATCTTTTGGTTGCTAGTTGATTTAGTGTAAAGTCTTGTATTTCTCGAGACATTCTCTTTTTTTATATCTTGTGGTTAGGTTAGGAAAATTGGTCAACGCAATGGGAATATAAAGTAGTAGTTTTTTGTTTTTTCGTGTGTCCACTATTTTGATATATTTTTTAGTCGGATTATTATCCATGTTTTGTAAAAAGTGAAGTTGTGAAATTTTACACCTTATGTTAGAAAAATTGGCATGTAAAAAAAGAGAAAAAAAGAGAAAAGGAAAAGACATTTTATGACCGGTTTAAAAAAAATCGATATCTTATGATGAAAAAAATCTATCATTCTTGGGCCGTTTAGTTTAAACCAATGATGTAAAGTTTTGTTGTATTATAGTTGGTTCGTAATATAAAACCAACTACGTGTATTTCTTGTGGTACAATTGGCCACTAAAGTTTTGTAGAGTCATGTATAAAGGGAAGAATGGGAGTTGGTTGTTTTATTGGAAACACCGACTAAGGTTTTTTTGTTTATGAACCATCAAGATATTTATCAAGTCATATGATATATGGATCAAGATACTAATTTCATAAGAATTCTTAAAGGTTCACTTAAGGACAAGCAGAATTCAAATGGGAGAATATTTTTATGACATCAGTTAAGTACATATTTAGAGCATTATTTATTCCATATAATTTACCAATTTGTTATGATTATTGCAAGATATTGGTATTTAATTGAATATATTTAGTTTTGCAGTAACTATGGAGTTGAAAGTGAATAAAGACGCATAAATGGAGCTTAATTTAAGATTATTTGAAGAAATACTTAATTTTGAATACATACGCCGCATGTACAAAAGCTTATGGCATATTTTTGCAAGACACACATTCAGAAGACTACGATAACTCAAGACATATACGCCGTATTTGAAGACCTAATACGTCGTATTAGGATTTATACACAAAATATTCTATAGTCATCAAGACTTGGAGCCTACGGACAAAATCGCACATACGCCGCATCGAGAGGATGAATATGCCGTGTGAAGATTAAAGATAAATACGGAAGAGTTATTCTATGTATGAATGTGGTCCCTACTCTAAGTTTCACACATGCGCCATATTTGACCCTTGTTGGGAATTATTGTTTTTTTTTAGAATGGCACCTCAATCTCACTGAAATCCGACCCCCGAGTTATACCATCCATAACGGGCAGGCCCCGGGACCCGAACCACTAGGGGAAACCCCTAGAACTCACGGCTTCACACTAAGGAGGAAAATCATGGATTCTTATCCTTTGCAAGACTTGATCCCATGACCAAACCCCCTCCCCAAGCTCCAGGAGGAGCCCAGGTGGCCAACTGCTCTAGAGCAGTTGGTTTGTTGGGAATTATTGTATGCACTGTTAGTGTTAGAAAGTACTGTTAGTGTATGCACGGTACATGTCAAGTTTCATTAGGCTTAATGTTAGTTGTGCTAGTATAAATAAGGACTGTTATATCTTTAGTAAAGATATGTTCTAGTTATAATGGGAGTATATCGAGTGTGATATACGTATCCTAATAAAATATTCTAGAGTTCCTTACACTATAAAAGGAATATAGGTACGATGAGTTTATCGTACCTCAACACAAGTTTTACGATTAATAAGAATCGAATAGTTAATAGAATTCTATGTTATTCTTTGCTTTTATAAGTTAGATTCCACATAACTATTTAGGTTGAGTAAGATTATCTCACTTGCTCTAGTTTGTTTGCAAGCTATTGTACAACCCTTAACAGGATCTCGATCTATTCAAAGGGATCAACAATTAGTATCAGAGCTTGCTGAGAAACTCTGAATAAGAAGAACTAACCCTAAACACACTACCTCACTCACCAAAATCAAATCGCATCATGTCTCAACATGGTGTGAAAACCCTCGCGTTGAAGCTATCATTCAGAATGGTGACCCTCATCAGCCAGCAGCTCCAATTACACTAGTTGCACAAACTGCACCAACTGTACAAACAGTAGCAGTGTAACACCCCAAATTACCACGCAGTAGAATAACACTTTGGGGCGCTACTCATAGCACATCATACACAATAATAGAAAACGATCTCAAAAGAGACGTTAAAATAATATATACAATGTCTAAAATATTTTCCATCCCAAAAGATATTATCATAGTAGCGTTTAGTCCCAAAAACCGTTACCAACACAACATTCTCATCAAAACACTTTAAATAATTATTCATTTGAAAAGGATGAAAATAATCAAAGTTTAGACAAGTAAGCACCAACTCCCTCCTCGCATGCTCCGCTGCTATCCATCTTGATTACCTGAAATACATGCTTAAAAGGGTCAACACAAAGGTTGAGCGAATCTATAGGTTTTGAAAATCATCATTTGAACACAAGTATAAAACCCAATCGTGATCATTCAACAGCATTGTAACGCGTACAACCTATCATTCCAACAATTTACATTACCACAAAATTTAAGTGATTGTATTTAAGCTCATGACACCGACCCCATAAACTAATCACCCGCGCCAATTTTGCCGACGTGATTTAAGTGAAACCATTGTCCCTCTTAGGTATTCGTTTCAAATATACCTTTTTCTTAACACAAGTTATCCGTCCGCAGAGGGTACTCAACGTACTACTCTCGTCTCGGATAGGGTCGTCAACCCCGTAGTACTACTAATTGTATAAGCAGCTATTTCCATCCCACACAAGGATTAGACAATAGTTAACGGTTCATGAAATTAGGGTCTTTAGCAACTAGTACTCAATACAATCAAGGCAACATTCCAATCCACACAATCATTCGGTTCCAAACAATCAATCATGACTTGTGTTCCCTTTATTTCAAATAGCATGTATTCCCCCTCGCGGGTTAAAATCGTTTATAAGATAGTATAAAAGCGAGGCTATAGACTCACCTTAGATGATACACGAAGCTAGTAGTAGAGATGACGATTTTCGACGACAAGGATGCCCGTGAAACTCAAAATCAACACCTAGCGAACAAAGCGCGAAATAAATCAACGTACTCAAGTACCGATATGTACTTAGTATAAACAATTAAACTCACTCAAAACCTCTTTAAACACATATCAATAATCCACACAAATGATATTTACTAGACGCTTCTATTATACTTTATTATTAAAACAAACGCTCCAAAAACCAATCTACCGGTACATACCTAATGTACGGGCTGTTTCCCCTACTTAAACATCATGAATTTTTATGAAACTTGCTGGTGAACTTACATACAACCTGTAGAAAGCACTCCAAAAATTTTATAAAAACATTTTACTTTTAAGTCTCGCTGCTCAACACATCTTCGAACTCGAAAAATCGGGCAGATTTGTACACTTGACTCACAAAGTCATTTAGACCTCCTTAACCAAAACCATTTACAAAACCGACAATTGACTTTGAAAATAGACTCAAATGCTAAGTTTAGGGCCTGAGATCAACCTCTAATCATTTTTAAAACTCAACTTATAGTCCCCGAGATTTGACCTAATATCGACTACAATTTCGTATTGTGTCGATATGCATCTCCCGGTACACGAAAAATCAAGATATCATAACTTCCTCCTCGTTATGAGTTAGAAGATATATCTTATATAGAAACGACCTTCTCGACTACCACTACAACTATATCCAATAATATAAACCTTGACTTAGATTTAAGACCACAAAAAATTCCTTCAAACCTGCTGGAACAAATCATCTTTCCAATCAATTTTATCAATCCTTAAACCTAATATCACACTATACAAACATACTAAAACATCCCTAACACACTTAATCACTTGTATGAACAATATCTAATAAAAACCCATTTAAAAATCATATGATTAAATAAATTAAAAACAAAAGAAACATGGATATAAACACATACCCACAAGAAATAAAGATCAAAGTCCAAGAAAACCAAACACCCCCTTGGTGTCGTGGGTTTTGGGGCTGAAGAACACCAAGGAAATGAATTCCAAGCTCCAATATTTCAATATTATATTCCTAAACACAATCAAACACAAACCCACAAAATTAGTTAGATCAAATCATAGTTTTTATCAAAATATATCAATAATTAAATCTTGAAAAAAATGTTGTTGCATGTTGTAAATTTGTGCTGAGATTTACTTATCTTGATGTTAGAAACATGGGACATTGATTAGATTTCTCAAAAATCAAATTTTTGGTGGTGGATCTATGGTGGTGGTGGTGGCCATATGTTTTGAGAGAGTAGGAGGGGAGGAGAGAAACTTTTCAAGTGTGAAAATGAAGTGTGTGTTTGTGTTAGTGGTTTTTGTATAAAGGTGGGAGGACCTATGGTGCAAATATGGCTTTCTTTTGGCCCTTTTAGCAAAGTTACTCATAAAGAGCGAGAATGGTACTTAGTTGATTTGCAAAAGTTTACGTGTGTCGGGTTTCGTCCCGGATTCATAAAAATTTAAGTCTCGTTCAATAAAATACTTTTTCAAAGATTTAAACGCCTACGAAAAGCAATAGTAAGGTTTTGACTCGACTTAATACGTAATAAATCAAAAAATCCAAAAATCTCAAATATTGAAACGATCGATAATAAACATAAAAATTTGGGCATCCATCGACATCACGATCACTAACGGTTGTCTCTAATCATCACAACATTCGCTTAAAGCCACATATTACCGGTTTCGACATAAACCGTCAAACATAACAATACTTACCATTACTTAGAAATTCAAAACAAGTTACATAGTTAGGGTAAAATGATGACTGTTAATGCAATAATGCCTAAAAACGTTACTTGCACTTTTCGGTCTCGCTTTGTTTTGATTACGACAATATGTAAAAACAAGCATTTACGAAAACAACGAAAAACGAATTCTTGAGTTCAAGTATTTTTCATTTTACCCATTTTCACTTAAGGTATGGATAAACAAGTACTAACCTTAATCAAGTGATCAAGTGATTTAATCTTTTCTTAAAACTCACTTTTTATTAAGTGTGACAAGTTTTTATTAAACTTTATTTTTAAGAAAATGTTTATTAAATTAATTATTTGAAAATTTGAAAATGGCATATTCTTATTTGGTTAGGAATATTCTATCAGGATATTTTTTAAGCCAGATATGACCTCCACCACTAAAGGACAAAAAGGGAGTGGAGTCTAGTCTGGCGGTACCTTAGCCCCTAGGCGGTACCTTATCGATAAGGTACCGCGGGCTAAGATAAGGTACCGCGGGCAGATATAGCCGTTGGCTCTTTTGTCCTATAAATAGTGGACCATTCTCAGTTTTTCAACTTACCTCTTTTGCACATCTATTTCCAGATTCAAACTCTCTTCTTTAATCACTCAAATCTTTGATCATTTGTTTGATTACTACTTGTTTAAGAAGTGAATCTTGTCCTTCCATCCCTTCCTCTCCAAGTGCAAAGAGAAGAACACTATCCTTGTGAAGTGTTGAGTCCACCACCAAAGATCCATTGAAGATCTAATTTTATACATTTATAGTTGTGTCATAGTTGTGAAGATCCAAGTAGTTGTGTCTATTTGGAAGTTGTGTATGTACTAAGTATAGTTGTGTAGATTGGTCCTAGCTACGATTAGGGCTCGACTTTTAGCTTAGAGTCAGAAATTGGTTAAGCGACGTGTACGGTTTTCTCCACCATAAGGAGCTTGTTGTGTAGTGAACTCTCGAGTAAGGAGTACTCGAGGAGTGGAGTAGGAACGAGGAGTGAGCTTCGTTGCCGAACCACTATAAATCCTTGGTGTTCGGTTTGATCTTTCTTTACCCTTAACTCTTTACATTCTTTATTCTTTGTGCATATACATTTGTTAGTATTAGCTTAGTTACTCTATCATTCTTTATTCTTTGTGCATATACATTTGTTAGTATTAGCTTAACTACACTATCATTGTTCATATTGTCATTAAAAAGATTTCACATATTTTCTCAAGCCTAAGTTTTTGAAAAAAGATTTTTGAAAACCACATTTTAACAAGTAAATATAAGAAACTATTCAACCCCCCCTTCTAGTTTCTACAATGACGTTAAGTTCGGGTTATTACAAGCAACAAGTCAAACTTCTACATCTTCCCCACATACTATGTTTGTTGTCAAGCTCCCAATCCATAAAAATGATAACTATGAAACATGGGCTATGCAGATGGAACACTTTTTGAATCACACAGATTATACTATGTGGGATGCCATTAAGAACGGGAACACACCAAATCTAGTTACTTACTTAGCTGATGGTAGAGTACAAGTTCAACCTACTATTACTGCAGCTAAGATACAGGTTGATATTAAAAAAAGAAAGGCTAAAACCACTCTAGCTATGGCTCCCTCAGAATATATTCTACCTAGTTTTCATCATTACAAATATGCTAAAACTGTGTGGAATGCCATCAAGCTTAGATTTGGAGAAAACGACAAATCTAAAAAGATGAACAAAACTGTGTTGAAACAAGAGTTTGATAGCTTCACAATCTTTAGTGCTGAAGGAATTCATAAAAGCTATGGAAGACTCAGTAAGTTGCTTATTCAATTAGCAACTAATGGATTAGTCATTCTTAATGATGAAGCAAATCTTTAATTTTTAAGAGGAGTTTCACTAGAATGGAAAGTTATGGCCATGCACTTTATTACAAGAGATGATCTAGATATCACACCTTTTGATCATGTTTACAACAATCTCATAGTCTATGAAATTGATGTAAGAGGAACTGGTCAAGCTGTTGCACCTTCACCAAAGCCAAATCTAGCCTTTGTATCAGAAAAACCAGTGGTACATACTACCAAAGTATCGCTAGTGAACCAATTTCCACCTCCACATTACAGGGACGACCTTAATCATCAATCAATGATGAAGATGTATTCTCCTTCTTTGCTAATCAAGATAGCAGACTAAGGATAACCCTTGATGATATATATCAGATGGATGATGCTGATATAGAAGAGATGGATCTAAAGTGACAAGAAGCTATGGTGTTTGTTATATCAAACAGACTTTACAAGAAGACTAGAAGAGTTATATCAGTTGATCTCAAGGAGCCACTAGGATATGAAAAGTCAAAGGTGGAATTCTACAACTATGGAAAGCATGGACACTTTGCCAGAGAATGCAAACAGGAGAAGGCTGAAGGAAGCAATCAGAAGTATAACATCAAAAGTGGAAGCAGTAACAACACTAGTGAAAGTCTTCCCAAAGGTTCTAACAGAAGTCCATAGAGTCCAAAATATTCCAAGGCCATGATCTTTGTAGAAGGCACAATCAACTGGGCTCTAGAATAAGAGGATGAAGAACATGGTCTAATGGCTCTTTCTCAAGGACATAGTGAGGTACATCCTTGTTCTAAAGATTGTGTGCTTAAATTTAATAGCCTTAAAGTAGAACTAGAGGAACAATATCAAAAAGTTAACACATGTACTGTAGAAGTAAATGCCTAGAAATAGGGTGTTAACAATTTGGAGGCTAATATAGGTTTGTATCAAAAAGGTCAGCAAAACTATGAAGAGAAAATTAGAATTTTGCCTCTTCAACTTAAAGAGAAAGAAACAACAATCCAAGCTTTTGAAAGACAATTTTTTAAATATTAAGAAGAAAATGAAGTTTTAAAAGATAATTTATCTAGTGAAAGAAAAAAAAATTGGCAAAACTCTTCAAAAGGTATTGGAAAGCTGTTAAATTCTCATATGGGTTATTATGATAAAACTGGTTTGGGGTATATGGATGAAAAATCTGGGAAAGTATTAGTTGGCAAAGATCTGTCAAAAGGTATTTTTGATAGTTCTAGTAGTGATACAGAGAATGTTCCTGAGAATGATAGATATGCAAAGGAATGATAGTTGCTCATCCACCTTTATCAGGAATATACATGCCTTCTGACAATGATAAAAGTGTAGAGTTAGACGAGTCAAAAGCTGTTTAGGGAAAATAAACCAAAAGGTCAAATGACTCAGACTCTGACATTAGTAACTATACCTCTTGCACCACTCACTCTAGTATTTTGACCCAACCAGAACCCATTGTGACCAAAAAGGTTATTTATCCATCTTTAATAAGCAATTTTGTTCTTGAAGGTTATGTATCACCACCTAGTTCTGCTCCCAAGCAGGTAAAAAATCCTAGGAAGACAATGGATAAAAACCAAAAAAATCATAGTAGTATTAAAAGGCGTGGTCTATGTTTTGAAAACACTAGGTCTGGTTTACCTTTTGGATATGTTATGTAAATGAGACGATGTTTTGTGTGTGGTAGCTTAAGTCACTTTATTAGGGATTATACTCTTCATGAGGAAAGTATTGCTAACAAAAAGATACTAAAAAGGTCACTATAGGAAATAGTAAAAGTGCACAAAGTAAAGGTACACATGGAAAAAGTGCATAGGATAAGGGTGCACATGGCAATTAGGACAAAAGGAAGTCAAACCTACATGGGCTTATACACAAAGGGTGAATAAGCAGAATCAGACCAATAAAAATAGTCACCCTCAAGCAAATAGAGACTTCATTCCTAGAGCAGTACTTATGAGAACATGTCTGATACCGTTTAGGTCAACCTCTGCAAGTACCGCCAGACTAAAGTATGCTTGTTACGGTAGACCAAAATCTCCACGTACCGCTAGCCAAAAGTCAAGAACCGTCAGTTCACACAAAGGTAATCCAATGAACATAGTTGACCTTGTTGAGATGTATACAAACAAGTTTCATAAGAAGAATCCAAAACCAGTTCAAATATGAATTCCAAAGGGACAAGTTTTAGGTGATGATGACTCACCTACTGCACCTATTCTAGCAGGAATAATTGCTAGAGGTGCACCTACCCCTCACAAGTGGAACAGGTCTTCAAAGATAATGACCTTTAAGTCCATTTATAACATGACAGCCAGACCAATTATAGAGATTATAGGTATGTTGGCCCTCATAAATCTAAGTTAGGCTCGACTTGGGTCCCTGTTGAAACTGATTTGTTTTCTTTGTGTGTAGAAATATCTAGCTAATGAACTAAAAAGATAAATGCATAGTGGATAGTGGATGTTTAAGAAACATGACAGGGAATCAAGACTATCTTGCTAAATTTGAAGAATTCATAGGTGGTCTAGTTGCCTTTGGAGGAAGTAAAGGCAGAATTACTGGCAAAGGAAAGATTAACATAAGGAAATTGGAGTTTGAAGAAGTGTTCTTTGTGAAGGAGTTGAATGAATTCAACCTCTTCTCAGTTTCACAGATGTGTGATAAAAAGAACAAGGTGTTGTTCACTGATACAGACTGCATGGTGGTCTCTCCAGACTTTGAGATGCCCAAAGAGTCTCAAATATTGCTCAAAGTTCCAAGGCATGAGAACATGTACACTTTCAATCTCCATACTATTGTTCCAACATGTGGTATTACTTGTTTATTGGCTAAAGCTTCTGTTGATGAGTCTAACTTATGGCGTAGGAGGTTAGGTCATGTAAATTTCAAAAATCTAAATAAACTTGTAAAGAGAAATCTTGTGACAGGTTTACCTTCCAAGTCTTTTTAAAATAACCTTACATGTGTTGCTTGTTAGAAAGGTAAGCAACACAGGGCCTCTTGTAAGACCAAGACTATTAATTAAGTGACTAAACCTTTACAGCTTTTGCATATGGATTTATTTGGACTAGTTTTTGTAAGGAGTATTAGTCATAAGACCTTTTGCTTGGTTATCACTGATGATTTTAGAAGGTTTAGTTAGGTTTTCTTTATGGTACTTAAAAGTGAAACTAATAACTTGCTTAAAGATTTTATTACCCTAGTTGAAAAACAGTTAACTAAACATGTTATGGTTATTAGGACTGATAATAGGACAGAGTTCAAAAATGCTAAATTTGATGAATTCTATATGTCTAAGGGAATCAAGAGACAATTTAGTAATCCTAGGACTCCACAACAAAATGGAGTAGCTGAAAGGAAAAACAGGACACTTATTGAAGCTACAAGGACTATGTTAACTGATTCTCTTTTGCCTAATACATTTTGGGCAGAGGTAATCAACACTGCATGCTATGTGCTTAATAGGGTTTTAGTAACTAAACCTCATAATAAGACTCCTTATGAGATTTTGATTGGTATTAAGCCAACCATAAGCTATTTAAGACCTTTTGGGTGTCATGCCTCTATTTTAAATACTCTTGATCATCCAGGAAAGTTTGATGGAAAGTCTAATTCAAGATTTTTAGTTGGATATTCAATGCAAACAGAGCTTATAGGGTCTATAATTTAGCATCTAGCAAAGTAGAAGAAAATGCTCATGTTAACTTTTTGCAGAATAAACCAAATGCCCCAGGAATAGGCTATGCTTGGATGTTTGATTTAGATTATCTGAATAATTCCATGAATTATTATCCTATGTAAGAAGACTGTCAAACTAACAATGCATGTTCAGAAGAAGTTATTACAAGTATAGGTACACAAGCAAAGGATTCTCCTACCTCAAATTCAGAGGAAGAAGCAAGCATATTTGTACCAATCTTGCCTCCCACATCACCTACATTGCCTAGCTCTAATCTGAAGCACTTATTAATATTAGGAGATAATCAAACCTTACAAGATGAATTACAAAGGATCATTAATCCAGAGAATAAAGCTACAACATAAGCTGAGCTTGTTAGAGATAGTATGGTGCTGATCTGAAGCCAAGAAGTCATTATCAAAAGATGAGTATGGTGCTGATGTGGATCTACACCTATATAGGTCCATGATTGGGTCACTCATGTATCTTACTACTTCTAGGCCTGATATAATGTTTGCAGTGTGTGCTTGTTCAAGGTTTCAAGTTAATCCAAAGGTTTCACATTTACTTGTTATGAAAAGAATTTTCAAGTATCTCAAAGGCCAACCCAATTTGGGTTTGTGGTATCCTAGAGAGTCATCTTTTGACTTGGAAGCTTACTCAAATAGTGATTATGCTGGAGCTAATTATGACAGGAATTCCACAACAAGAGGTTGTCAATTTCTAGGAAGAAGAATTATTTCTTGGCAATGCAAGAAGCAAACCATTGTTGCAACTTCAACAACTAAAGCTGAATATGTAGCTGCTACTCATTGCTCTGGGTAAGTGCTTTGGATTCTGAAGTAGTTGTTAGATTATGGGTCCAATTTCATGAATACCAAAATCTACATTGATAATGAAAGCACTATATGCATTGTCAAAAATCTAGTGTTTCATTCTAGAACCAAGCATATTAAGATTAGGCATCACTTTATTAAAGATGCTTATGACAAAAAGCTGATTCAGGTTTTGAAGATTCATACAGACAACAATGTAGCTGATTTGTTCACCAAGGCTTTTGAAACAAAGAGGTTTGAGTTCTTAGTGATACATATGGGTATGCTTAATCAATAATAGCTGCATGTGTTAAGGGGAGGATATAACTGTACAATAATGTTGTTTACTAAATTGTATAGTATCGTAGTTGTTTGTGATGTTTTGACAGGTTAGCTTGATCGAGGAACAAAAGATTGCAATGGTCTTAGGATGCATGTATCAGTGGTTCTTTCTTGGTATCGTTTTTGAAACCATGTACCGCTAAGCTAAATGATGTACCGCCAGTTATAGCATGTACCGCTACGTTACCGTTGCTGCAAGTACCATTTGAGGGTGTTTTATAAAAAAAATTGGAGGTTTCTTCGTACACAGGTCTTGTTAACCTATATAAACCCAATCCAATTACATAACTTACTCACCTAATCTCTCAATTTTTACCTTGATTCCAAAACCCTAATTTTCATCGACGATCATAACAAACTACAATGGTGAACCTACAAGTGATCTCTAAACACAACCAAGTGGCAACTTTGACTCAGAACGATGATAATCTTGAGTTTCATGAGATGTTTGTTTTGAAGTCACATCGAGTTTGCACTTACTATAAGTCCTATTGTTCCTATCTCAGTTGTTGAACAATTTTAGAGGACTGCCTATTCTATCTTAGGCATAATGTACCTTGTATAAAAGCAAGAGTACAAAATAGGTCTGTCTATGTAACTTCGGCTTCCTTAAGAGCCTCATACAACCTAATGATGCTGTTGGTACAAGTATGTTGCCTGATCTTGAGATTTTTTCTAGTTTAGAGACCATAGGTTATGAAGGGGGGGGGGTGTAATTCACTAACATTATTTAAAGGATTATTTTCTCCTCAATGGAAGTTACTTTTTCATGCTATTATTCATTGCTTAAGTCTAAAAAGTACTTCTTTTGACCAAATTTCTGCTAGTACAACAACTACTGGTATCTGTTTAGCTACCAATAGAGTTTTCAATTTTTCTAAAATGATTTTTGGTGGTATGCTCAAACATTTAGACGCTAAAAAGAAATTATTGATATATCCTAGATTTATAATACATAATTTGAGTGAACAAGTGCCTGACCTTCCTACCTCATTAGAACCTTGGATTGTACATGGTTTTACATCTAGAAAATTTGCCTTTTTAGACAAGCAGGGTACTAATTTTAGTGGTACAATAACACCTTTGTTTGCTAATATGTTAGTTGAGGAAGCTAGTGAAGAGGGTGAGGCTTCTAGTTCTGTTAGTGAGCCTCAGCAAACTCCCTTTCACCTAGACACTAATACCTTTGAAGAAGCACCTACTTCTTCTTCTTCTCAACCAGACTTACATGTCTCTGATGAGATGGTTCACTCATCTGATGTTGCACTAACTACTAGTGGTTCACCACCAACTATGGCAAAATACGTGGTGGATATTTCCACATTAACTGTTTTGTATAGATATTTAGCTCAACAGGTGAAAGCACTTCAAGATGCCAAGATGAGCAGATGGCTAAGTTGGATGCCAAGATCAAGAAGCTAAGTAGAAGAGCTAATCCTTGGATCAGACATCACAATGCCCTCCACAAGGCACAGAAGAAAGAGCAAAAAAAATTGAGGAAGTTTAGGAGAGCTCAACTCAATGCATCCAAATAGGAGAGAAAAAGTGATGAAGCTGGACCTTCTTTTGGTATTGGAGCAACAACTGAGGATGATGCAGACAATGAGGGGAGGATTTTTTATGAAAACAATGAAAATAATGATGGATTTGAATACTATGTGGAAGACACTATGATGGAAGGAAATGTTCAGTCACAAATTCAACAAGAACAAAATCGATTATTGAGTGAAGAGATGGTTGCAACTATTTAGTCTCCACAAACGTAGGTTGATGATATAGAGATAGGAACAATTGATATGGCTCATGTGTAGAGTACAGTGCAGCCTGAGCCTGAGCAATCAAATCAACAATCACCACCACAACAACAAGTTATAGAATCTGATTTAGATAGACTTGATAGAGAACTAGAACAGATTGATCAGGGCATCGGTAGGAACACACTTCAACGGAAAGAGGCTTAATCACACCCAATTGAAGAGTTAATAAAAGGTGATGGGTTAGAAAAAAAACTGAAGAGCTAAATGTTGAAGATTCTAGATCTGTGGAGCAAAAGGTGTCTGGAGATACCTTAGTGATTGGAGAAAAGACCAGCAATGTGTCTAGTACCGGCGATGTAGCAAGTACTGGTATACCAGAATCTAGTATAGTTAAGCAAATCCCAAGTACCGTTGGTGATGCATGTACTGTTGGTCAAGAAAGTTCAAAGCCAGCTTTAGAAGAGAGTGAAACTCCATCATTTGGAGAGGATATCTCTTGGCTAACCTTGTACTTGGTTTAAAAGAAAAGACGTCAGCAGAGAAGGCTAAGCAAAAGAAAGCTGAAGAAAAGACACAGGCTGGTGATGATAATCAAGTTTTGAATATGGACATTGGTGAAAAAGAAACAAAACCAAATGTTCAAGAAACAGAATCACAACATCTAGAACAGGTTAATGATGCAAAAATTCAGACTGAGAGTCAAGTAGAACAACCTACTACTGTGGTTGAAGTGCAAGAACCAATGAACAAAGAGAAAGAGGTTCAGACTTCAAAACCAAGCACCAAGGCTATTGTCAGTCTAGGTCAACAGCCATAAGAAAGTAAAGAGGAAAGACCACTCAGGTTTAAAAGAAAAATTCCAAAGATTGACCCTAAGGATAAAGGCAATAAGCCTTTGGTATATGAATTAGAGATGAAGAAGAAGATTCATATAGCACTGTAGGAGCCATGAAGAAATTTCATCAAGTTGATCATGATGAGGAAGTAGCCAGAAGGATGCAAGCTCATATTCATTAAGAACAAAAGCAAGAAGCTCTTGCAGAAGAACAAGCAGCTATTGAAGCTAGGAAGTTACAACTAGAATGGTATATCAAGGAGTATGATGAAATCTAGGCTTAATTAAAGGCTAGTGAAATTCTTGCTGAAGCCATGATTGAATGAGGAGAGAGATGCTTATGATGAAGATGAAAAGGATAGGCTGATTGATGATTTGGTAAGAGAGTAGAAAATGTTCTTTGTTGAGAAGAGGAGAAAAGAAAAAATTAAACCACCTACTACAACACAACTCATAAATCAGATGGTAAATTACTTAAAACGTACAAAGAATTTCACTCATGCACAGCTAAAGACGAATAATTTTGATGAAATAAAGGCTTTGTATGACAAACACAAAAAGGAGTATTGAGAAATTTATTGAAATTAGATCTGAACAAGATAAGAGATATTAAAGCTTTCAGACTTAGAGAACAAAAAAGATAATTTAGAAGTACCCCCAGACTTGTTGAACCAAGGACTGCTGATAAACCTGAAGGTAGTACTTCATAGAAGATGACAACTTATGTCAGAAGCATAGGGAGAACAAGGAGACACCAAAGGTGACAGGAACAAGGGTTGGATGAGAGAACACATACTCAAGGTGTTGCAGAGACTGTTAATGTACATGTAGTACATGATCAGTCAACGGTACATATAATAAAACATACGATACATAGTCCCAAGGAGATAATACTGAAACAGAACAAGTACCTGAGGAAGGTACATCATAAAAGGGGAATAGAAAATACCTACAAAAGAGGAGGTAACTTCAGATGTATGAAAAGAAAACAATCAAATAGAAAGAAATCTCTAGCTAGGAAAAAGGTAAAGTTCAGAAAAGATGATGATAGCAACAGTGATGAAGACCAAAAGAAATACCTAAAGAAAGTTAAATTTGAAGATCAGTATGTAGATACATAGGTATTGGGTAAAAAAAGCTTCTACTGCGAATTGGGAATGCAGAATTAACAATGGAGTAGAGTCCCATGCTATTTACAGAGCTGATGGATCACATAGGTTTTTTCTGTGGTTGAAAGATGTGTTACATATCTTTGATAAACTAGAGTTACAAGAGTTATATGATCTTATAAGAAAACTTAGTGAAGGAAATCTAAGAGAATCAGAGATGATCTTACTTGTTGAACTTAAAGTGATGTATGAAACACCAGATCATTACAAGGAAGATTTTTGGAAAGGACAAGAAGATTGTATTCCTACACCTTAGAGATATTATAGGTCTTATGGAGTTCATATTGTAGAGATTAATGAAGTAACCTTTTGTGTGTTACAAGAAAGAAGATATCCTTTTGAGAGAAGAGTCCTAGAAAGAATGTTAGATCTTCAACTAGAAGTTTCAGAAGAGTCAACATGTGCTTTGGAGTTGATAAGATTGATCAGATAGCAAATCAAGGATTTGGAAAGAGAAGAAGAAGATGAGAAAGAGCTCTAAGTGTTTTACTTTCAGCCACACTTCATAAATTGGTAATCAGTTCACCATGTCTAATCAACAGAAGAACCGGCTAGTCCATAAGAAAACGGTTTGTGGTAAAGACTTCTCAAATCCGTTGATAGCTGGTAGTTTGCTAAAAAGTACATGGTCATTAACTCATCATGCTTAATTACAAAGAGTTGGCTAGTCTTAGGAAAAACGGTTCTAGGTAAAGACTTTATGATATCCGTTATATGGTTGACAATTTACCAAAAAATGTAGAGTAATCAACACACCTTATTCTTGATGAATAAAGTATAGGCTATTACAGAGCAAATGGCTAACTGATAAAGAATAAATCAAATCCATTGTTAGCTGGTGATTTGCCCAAAATCATGATGACAATACAGATTGGTTTGTTGTTAACTATTTTATTTTAGGTGAGATGTTGCAACAAAGACTAGAAAATCTTCAAGTCTAGATATCAAGAGCTCACTGCTCTGATAACAAATAGTGAAGTCAAGACAGTTGTAGAAAGAAAAGAAAGAATGTTTCCGATTCATTACACAGAAGATCATACTTTGAAGACAAAAATGAAGTTCATGAAGAATTGAAGTTCATTATACTAGAAGAAGATCTACAAAAGGTGTTTGAATGCATTCTATTGGTAGAAATATTAAGACTGCAAGTCCTACCCAGATATTTAAAGTAAAGTTTGAAGACATGTATTCTTATACAATCAACACACAAAGAAACAAGAAAATAACCAGTTATCATTCGTGTTAAGGGGAGTATTAATATTCGTTTAATATTCGCGTTTAGGCCGGCAACGACGCAAATTTAATATTCGTTTTTTAGTATAATTGTTTATCCTCGAATCGACTCGAACATGGATTTCCAATTTTCACGTAAAGATTTATCGTTTTTGGTTCAATAAAGGATGTTTGGTATTTATGTCTAATTCACAAAGCACGTAAAAAATGTAAAAATAGTATCAACTACGTATACGTACTAAACTAAAACAAAGTACACGTACCACAAATTTAACACAAAGTACAAGTATTTATAACACAAAAATATAAAAGGAAATGTAAATGATACTATGATGAAATGCAAAAATGTATAAATACCCAAAATAAAAATGTAAAAATGCCATAAGTTGAAAAATGATTTTCTATATTTTTTTTAGAATTTTTTATTATTTTTTATTAAAATCTATTTTTATTATTTATTTTTAAAAATTGAAAATTGATTTTGAAAATTAAAATAAAACCGGGTTTATAAACTTGCTAGCCCAATCCAAACTTTGAATTAAAAGCTGAAAGACTAAAACCCGAGTGCAATTAACTATTCGGGCCAATATTGTAAAAAACAAGGAGAGAAAGGACTAAAGTGAAATTAAGCTAAGTCATATATGGAAACGGGCTAAGGACTAAAATAAGCTGGATACAGCTTATTAATGCACCAAATAAACTCAAACAAATTGCAAAATGTTTAAAATGTAAAATTACCTAGCCAAAAGTAAAATGAGCTTCTAAGATAAGCTATTAAGCTCAAACAGATTTTTCAATAAGCACACTTTTATGAGATAAGCAAATTGGCTTATCCTAATAAGCTGATTCTTGTTGGGAATGTTTATAAGCTGAGAAAAATGAAATCTATCTGAGCACTTTTTGAAAAATCACTTTTAATAAGCAAGAAAATGATTTTGACCAAAACAGCTTATTAATAAGCAAGTTTGACTTTTTGACTTTTTCCAATATGCACCAAAAGCTCCAGCTTTGATGTTTAGATGAATATAAGCTACTTTTGTGAAGGAAATAAGCTGGACAATGGCTAGATAAGCTATATTGAAAATCTAAAAGAAAACAGTGAAGAAACAGGTTTGATAAGCTACTTTCGATGCTGATTTCTAGCTTATCTAATAAGCACAATGAAAATCTTATAACTAGACTTAACAACTCTATACTACTGGCTAGCTTTTGCCCCTAAATTGAAGTCCTAAAGCTTACTAGTGAAAAGTTAAGGGCTTATGAATATGACTGATTAGGCTATGTTTTTATCAGTTAACCAAAACTCATGAAAACTTTTTTACCTGTTTGACTTAGAATTCTACCAAATTTTTGACTATTTTTTAGAACTTAGTATGAGTCTAATGCGATGCTAGAATGATAGAAACTCAAGCTTAAACTATAAGCTCTCAATAAGCTAATCAAAACACTACTTAAGGATCCTAAACAACAAAATAACAAAGGAATATGAAGAACAAGTGGAGATTAAGCACAAACAGATATCCAAAACTCTAAAACAAATCAAATTCAAGTGATTAAAGCAAAGGAAACAGGTTTTATCATGCAATCAACACATAAGCCAAATTTTCCTAAAGATTGAAAAATGAAGTAACCTGCATCCAAGCCTGCCCTTTGATGATGATAAGCTCAAAACACCTTCTTCTACACCTAATTAAGCTAAATCAACAAAAAATGCACCAAAAATCACAGTTATAAATTCTATGAATTTAAACTATGATTTTCCCTCCAAAACTTGAATCAACAACAAGACTTGATCAACAGGTGAACTAATGGCTTCCAAAGCTTGTAATCAAGCTAAGGATCATATCACAACAACAATAACAATGGCAGCAACAGTAGAAAGAAATGTAGAAGACAATGAACAGTAAATCAATGGCATTTTATTTATTAAAGGTGAATTGAAGTACAAAATGATGAAGGATTTATCACTAGCTTACAAACTAAGCTAATGATTGAATTGAGAGAGAAAAATGCGTAAAAATTAATCAAGAAATGAACTATGAATTCTGGGAGGAGCGTCTTCTATTTATAGGCAGTTGAGGTTGTTAAGAAAGCGTATGGTTCATGTGGGGAAGTCTAGGATGACTGGATGTCAGAATGTGACAGTCCAATTAGCCACTAACAGCTTGCCAAGTGGATTAGGATTTGTTCGTCAAGAACAAATTTAGGAGTTTATGATTTAGACAACGACAACTTGATTGAGTGGTACCAATGGATTCGTCTCTTAAAACAAACACTTTTCATGTTGATCACTTTGTTTGAATCGTCCTCTATCTCTGGTTGTGTTCTGGTGATGAAGATGAGTATGAAGCTGACACGTGTCAAGCTATGATTGGGGGATTTTTCTGAAAATGAGTTAAATGTGTTGGCAATCCGTGTGAAGTAAATGGAGAGCTCTCATTGGTTGGAAGGTGTAAATGTGGATCTGAATCCGTGTGACATGCCATTCTCTCCTCTCATTGGCTGAAATGGCTAAGGCTTGTTAAACTTTGAATACTTGGCAGTTTTATTCCTTTAACTTTGGCAGTCTTTATCTTTAGTCCATATCTTCATTAAACCTTCACTTTTGGCCCTTTGAATTTTACACTTTTGCACTATGGTCCTTTTGACTTGTTTTTGACTTTTTCTTCATAAAACGACCGTGAAATCCCGTGTTTTCTTCATTTTCGTATTTTTGTACCTATTTCACAATAAAACATAAAACCACGCGTAATTCTGACTTTTACGTTTATACATTCACGTTT
This sequence comes from Glebionis coronaria, assembly GCA_025667525.1. NCBI lineage: Eukaryota > Viridiplantae > Streptophyta > Magnoliopsida > Asterales > Asteraceae > Glebionis > Glebionis coronaria. The sequence continues at coordinate 491,111,868 of CM046878.1, forward strand.
TGGTTTGGTTTTTCCTTGTTTTTAGTTGTAAAATGGTAAGTGTTTACACACTTATCAAGGATTGTTGGGAATTATTATATAAGTACCAAGTATCGTTAGTATGTTTCCAAGTACCGTTAGTGTTAGCAAGTACTGGTAGTGTATGCCCGGTCCATGTCAAGTACCGTTAGGCTTAATGTTAGCACTGCTAGTATAGATAAGGACTGTTATATATTTAGTAAAGATATGTTCTAGTTATAATGGGAGTATATCGTGTGTGATATATGTATCCTAATAGAATATTCTAGATATCCTTACATGAAACATAGGTATGATGAGTTTATTGTACCTCAACACAAGTTTTACGATTAATAAGAATCGAATAGTTAGTAGAATTCTCTGTTATTCTTTGCTTTTATAAGTTAGATTTCACATAACTTATTTTGTTTGAGTAAGATTATCTCACGTACTCTAGTTTGTTTGCAATCTATTGTACAATCCTTAATAGGATCTCGATTTATTTAAAGGGATTAACAACCCTCGAATATGCTACATGCATGTCAGCTCAAGCAGCCTGTATAAAGAAAAACCCACAGATGAAAATAGGGAGAATGATAATGTTGGAATTTAACAACAAATAAATCTTATTTATTATGCATCAAGAGTAAACATGGCAGATATAATAGATAACATATGCACATAAGTAATTAAAATAGAGATCTAGATCTACATACCTTTTCTTACAACAATGAAGAACATAAATCAAGAAAACCCCTCTTACCAATATACATTGATTCACCTTAATAAAACCCAAAGATCAAATTTAGATCTTCTCTAACATAATCCACACGACATTTCAATCAATCACCTTTCATTGTTAAATACTGATACTAGAATGCTAAATAAACCAAGAGGCAAAAATAACCCTCTTGGTTCTTATAACAACCCACAAATTCTACATATTTATTATGTGCACTGATTATACAAGTATGAAAATTCATTGGGAAATTTTTGCTTTACTTTACTACATTGTGACTTACTTAGCAAGTTATATGGGCTCTCACAACCACAACTACCACTCAAACATATGTACATATGTTTTAAAAACTATGTATATATTACGTGTAAGTTCTAAAACTATTCATATAAGTACATTATTCATAAGAGCATCTCAAATATAACTAAGATGCCCTAAATCCTTAAGAAACCTTATAAATCCCTTAGGATCCCTAATTTCATGCAATATAATTACACAACACTTATGAATAAGATATCAAGACTTGTGTAAAAGTTATAATACATCAATTATAAGTAAGATTTCATTCTAAAACCCTAAATACAAATCTTAGAACATAAGGTACAAGTCACTTAGGCATAATAGGCAAGATTATCACTTCTACTCCCATTTCACTTAGGACCAATGCACAATATTTTAAACAAAGTTTACCAACACTCTTAGCATTAAAAGTAGGTTATATCATCATAAAGTAATGTAAAATACCCATAATTCACAAGGTATAACTCCTTAATGCATAGAATTTAAAATATGTATTTTCCCTCCTAAGACATGTTTACTTAGTATAACTTATTAAAACAAGTGTAGAAACTATTTAGGCATATTAGATACCATGTATAGTATATAAAATGAGTTTAGGTCAGTAGCAAATATATGAAAATTTTCTATAACAAGGATTGAACCCTAGATCACTAGAAACCCTAATCTGGCTAGGTTTTCTTCCCAATTTCACTTCAAAATCATGTTAAGCACCAAACCAATGATTAAAACTTCTTAGTTACATTATATAAACCCTAATCCATCACTAATAACATTCCTAAACCCTTAATCCTAAAAAATTTACACAATTACAAAGTTACAAGCCCTAATTATGGATCCGGCTATGTTTTTCCCTCCAAAAACTCATACAAACTCATTTCACTCTAAAATTAAAACCAAGGTCAGATCTTTTTATATTTATACAATCTTACAAGGTGTTGTATAACCTTATTGTAGATCACACATGGTCTTGTTTCCTTAAACATTGTTGTGGCATCTTAATCACCTCATACGTCATACCTTAGATATTTTCCATTGTAAATTCTGTGACTCACTCCTAGACCTTATGAATCATTCCTAAACATCCTTAGTCACATACATTCTTTTCTTACACGTTTCTAAGCAATCCTTGTTGGCTAAGTGTTTAAAAGAGTATAAATAAGAGGTTTATGCTTCATTCTTTCTTCATCCCTCATTTTATTACCCCAATACCCATACATTCTATTATCATGACTCCATTTTCTTACCTCAATACCATACATAAGTTTACCGTACGTCTTATGGAATGTAGTGTGAAAATTAGTATGATATTTTAATCATGGTACACATGTACAAATTGACTTTTCATCAATTTATTCAAAGAATATCACAACTTGTGATTATGAATCATATTCTTAAAGTTCCAAAAGATCAATAATCTAGTTTGTAGGAATCTATGCCTTATCAAGAATTGGATTGTTGTTACTAAGACTATAGTAATCAATCGAGAATTATCATGTAGTGATCTTATTTGGTATTTGGATAAAGGGCGGTTAAGCAATTCTATTAAACAATGAATTGACATACGAGGTATGATCATTTTCATTAAATACTGTTGTGTCCTATATTTTCATGTTTAATCTATAGATGTAGTATCTACATATTTATATGTATTATATGCATGCTAAATTATCCGTTATCAATCATCAATATGGGAGTATTGATGAACTAAGACAAATATGAAGGTTGGTTGTATCTTTGGAAGATACATAAAGATGATTCTTTCAAACTCATAGGTGATTCAATGTGGTTGAACAATTGGATTACCCCAACGTGTAGATTTTCTTTATGGATAGTCGTCATTAAGAAAATACACTAATGGTAGAGTATTTTTATTCTTAGACTTGAGATGCAAGCGGATATTTATATGGATGGATAGCATTTCTTGATTTAGAGTAAACACTGTGTCAATAAAATGGACATTTATGAAACCTATTTCATAAATTTCTTTGACATATGTGAAAGGTACTTGTAGTCAAAATGGGTTTTTGTACCTTCATGAATGAAGTATGATACATATTAGGCCCCTCGTAGGGTTGATCAAGATGTTTGCGTGGTCGCGCCCAAAGCGTAGTAAAGATGGTTCTTTTTACATTTGGTAATCGTGATCAATACATAAACGAGAAACAAAAATTTTAATATATGGAATGACTTTTGATCCATATTCATGATTAATCGTATCAGAAACAAAATAGATGCAGTAATTTATACCATAAGGCTGAGCTTGTTTGCAAGAAGCTAAACTCAGGTACATTTGGGAGCATTGATGGTGTTGCTAGACTATCCGTCAATGTTAGTATTAAAATACACTATGATGGAGACTTCCGCAAGTGGGAGCTGTTGGGATGTGCGTATATCATAGAAGTATTTTATACGACCGGGAGTACGTGGGCGTAAGGGGTCACACACTTAGACATCGAAATCATCTTTTATTAAGTTATACAATATAATATGGCTATATTTGTTGTGTAATCTTAGTTTGATAAAAGTGTATACTTAATGGTAATTAATTAATAAGTAAATACTTTAACAAGGATTAATTAATAAAGCTTAATACTTTAAGGTAATTAGTGTAATTACATAATTAAGTATATAGAAAGTCAAAAAGTCAAACCAAAATACCCTATAGGGGTGCTCGGTCGATTACATAGAAAAAGAAAGGAGTAGAAGTGTTTTGATTCTAGAAGGATTATTAACTTGGAGGTTAAGTTGTAATCTTTACCATAAATAATATCAAGACTATAGTATATAAACAATGGATGGGATTCAATTGTTTAATAACTTTAGACCAAACTTTCTCTTCCATTTTTCTTTTGTATGTCGACGGCTAAGAAACCCCAAGAGGGTTTTCGGGTTTGATTTTTATTAAGTACTCACTCCGTCCCTAAATAAATGTCCACTTTGACTTTTTACGGTCTTTCTTGTGCAACTTTGACTTTAAATATTATTTTTTTGTGTTATATAATAATTGATGATATCAATGAAAAATTTATTTAAAACTCAACCTATCCATATATTTTGTATCAAGTATTATATAACAAAAGCGTAAATATTTAAGGTTAAAGTTGAACAAGAAAGACCCAAAAAAATCAAAGTAGACATTTATTTAGGGACGAAGGGAGTATAACTTAATCAAAATCTATCAATCGAAGGTAATTGGTTGAAGTGTTATGTGGACTATCTTAGAGAAGATCTAAATTGACCTTTGGTTTATAGTAAATCGGATTTGGGCATAACGAATTAGGGTTTCGTTTGGTTTTGCTGATCTAGGATTCTTGATCATGATTCTTGGAGGAAAGGTACGTATTTTTATCTTTATGTTAATTACATTGTATGCATAGACATTCTCTTGATGCTTGTATATTAGATAAATTAAGGTTGTTAAATTCCAACACGACCAACTATAGGGTATACACCCTTGGCATGACCATTTAACTTCCTATAATTTACCATTAAGTAATTACATTAATTACTTTAAAATCTTAAATCATTTAATTATTACCGTTAAGTATCCACATTTATCAAATTAAGTATATACAATAAATATAGCCATATTATATTATATATCTTAATAAAAGATTATCTCGACGTCTAAGTGTGTGACCCCTTAGGCCCACGTACTCCAAGCCATATAAAATCCTATTTATGACTTACGCAAATCCCAAGAGATGGAATCCATAATCGGCTAGAAACCCTAAATAACCACAATGAAGAGCTCTAGGAAGCCAAGAAGAGAAAAGAAGGTCAAGCAAAGTGCTACAAATCATGAGGAAAATCTTATAATCTACATACTTTGATAACACGTTTTGTATCGTTCAGTTGAAAATACGTTTTTACGTATTTAGAAAGGATCGGTCACTCCAACAGATACATCTAGTATGGGCTCGTGATATAGTAATGTAACAATATGACCCACAAAGCTCACATGTAGGGTAGGCTATATATACCCCCTCCTAGCATGTTAGGAGGGGTCGATTCTCATTTCACTCAATCTAATATGATATCTTTTCTCTCATCCTCTCCTTTCTCTCTCTACTTTCTCTCTCTAAGATCTTCATCTATCTCTCTCTATTGTAATCATTCCATCAATAGGATAATCCAAGGATTACGTAGACCTACAATTGGTATCAAGAGCCATGGGATGATTGGTTTGTTCTTGTGTTTGTTTCTTGTTTTTCGTGGGTTTTGATATAATCAAGCTCAAATCTTGAAATTTTTTCTCGTTTTTGTGGTTTAAGTTTGTAGACAAATCGACTACATAGATGTGGTAGTGATTTGGGTTACTTGATTTGGTCAAAATCGCAAAAAAGAAAAAATTCATTTGGGTGATTTTCGGGGTGTATATCGATTAACAGTGAGATCAGATCAAATATAAGTCGGCCAAGGTTTCAAGATTAATTTCAGAATACAGTTTTATTCTGAGAATCTTAAGAGGGTTTCTGTTTTCCGAAAATCATCAAGATTAATATTCAGAGAATAGATAGTTTTTATTCCAAAAATAATTTGTTCATTATTGCGAGAATCAAAAAGTCCTTATTTCGAGAATCCTTTGTTTCTATTATAAAAATACTTCAATTGTTATTCCGAACAAACAAAAATTCTTATTCCAAAAATCCTACAATTTGTGTATTCCGAAAATCCAAAAATATCCCGAGAATCATTTTCAAGTTTCCAAAAATCTAAAGTTATTTTTTCGGAAAATCAAAAGATTTGATAAGTTTTTTCCGAAAATGATTTTTGAAATGATTCCAAATAAGATTTGATAAGTTTTTTCAGAAAATGATTTTTGAAATTATTCCGAAAAAGATTTGATAAGTTTTTCCGAAAAAGATTTTTGGAATGATTCCGAAAAAGATTTGACAAGTTTATTTTTTCCGAAAATCCTAAGTTTTTTATTTTTTTCGAAAACTCACAAGCTTATTTTTCCGAAAAACTCACAGCTTATTTTTCCGAAAAACTCAGGTTTTAGTTTTCCAAAAATCACAAGGTTATTTTTCCGAAAATCCCAAATTTTTATTTTGTTCCGAAAACTCACAAGTTTATTTTTCCGAAAATCCCAGGTATTATTTAATCCAAAAATCCTTTTGGGAATTTTTTAGAAAAACTTTTGAAAAATTATTCTGAGATTTTGAAATTTTTTCAAAAAAGTGATTTTCGTGAGTTATTTGGTCTTGGAGAATTTTTGGTTTCTCGAGAACACCTACTTAGGGGATTTAATCAATTTTTCTTTACTAATCAAGGGATTTTATCGACAACAAACACAATTACTTTCTTTCATTGCTCGATCGATAAGTAATCCTTACTTTTATTTTTCATCGAATTCCAATGGAACCGTTGAATTCGACATCACAACAGGGAGAATTGCAGAAAATGCAAGAAGCAACAAGAAAATGATGTCAGGTCTCATTTAGACGATTTGAATGTCGTCTCCATGAGCTTACAAAGCTCACGTACGGGCCACCCTTTGTGACAGTCTTTGGTCAAGATGCTCTTTTCCTCATCGAAGCTATAATGATAAACTTGAATACTCTTCAACAGAAACTTGACAAAGAAGACTTCAATCACATTGAATCGGCATATGCACTTCAAGTTCTGGTGCAACAAGTATCGACCTTCATTCATTTTGATATTGCCAAGAAAGAAAATGCAGCGCTCTGCAAGTAATTCCTTGAAGACATGCATATCGAGATTCAAGACTACCGTGGTACCATGTTCAAATACATGCATTCTCTTGGGCTTTTGTTTCAAGAAAGATCACGACTTCAAGAAAATCAGATGCAGATGCACAAGGATAATGGTGATACGGATGACACAAAGGTGACCCATTTGGTTAACACTGATTGCAAGGGCATGGAATCAACAGCAAAGCATGATATTAGCAGTACGTCAGGGAATGTTCCAAACATATCTTATGATGACACCATACCCATTTATGACAAAGAGCCTACAAATATGATACAATGTAATGTTGTATATAATGTATATGCTGATGAAATGCCACATATTGAGCATTTTGAACCGAATTATGACAAACATGGGATGGAAAAAAGTGATAACAATACCATTTCTGGTTCATCCGATGTGCGTCATAATGGGGGAGAAAGTGTTCAAAATGCTAACAATCATGATAATTGCCTTATGACTGCTTCTTTAACCATTTCTAATTCTAGGATTGAAGAGCTCGAAACGATCGTAGCTCAACAATCAAAAGATCTTGAGGATACCACACTTGAATTTTCAAAGAAAAAGGATAAATTTGAAACATATTTTGAAAAACTTGAAAATTCAAACGTTGTTCTTGAACGAAAATTAGATCAAAAAAAATTCTAGATTCTAACGCTGAAAAGGATAATTTTGTGAAACAAATTAATTTAATTTGCTAGAATCTAAGTTGGCATCCCAACATATCCTACAAAAGGAAAACAAGACCTTAAAACAGCGTTATAATGAGTTAAATAGTTCTATCGTAGAAATGAGGTCTAAAACTCTAGAGTCAACGACCTTGTTAACTAATGAAAATGTTGATTTAAAGGCTCAGGTTCAGAAAAAGATTTTTGCTATAGCTGCTCTAAAAAACGAGCTAAGGAAAATTAAGGGCACTAGTGTGGACACTAAGCTGGGAAAACCATCAATCTTGGGGAAACTGCCTAAAAATCAGTCCGTTCGACAACCGACTGCATTTCCATCCGAGCGACAAAAATCCTCAAGACCGCGGTTTGCCTCCCAAGTTGATATGGTTCATCTTTTTAGACCAGTCTCCACTATCTAGGCCTAATGTGATCAAATTAGCCTATGCAAAACCTACAAACAAGACTGCTATTAGTGATTCTAGGTATAGTTCTAAGAATACGACACAACATAGGTCGAATAGCATGCCTAATAATCACTATGTAGATGCATCTAAGAAAATGACACAAGCAAGAACTAGGATTTCTAGATCTCATTCAGACCACAAACAAGGTGTTTGTTCCGTATGCATGAAAAGTGTCTTCACAACAAATCATGCGGCTTGTGTAAGTTAGGTCTTGAAGGAGTTGAACTCCCTTGCTAAAAGAGGGAATCCTAGAGGAAAAAGGTTTTCTAATGCTATGTCTTCCGCTATGCATAAGAAAACCGTGTCGCCTAGATCCAATCTTAGGTGGCAACCCACGGGTAGGATTCTCAAATCGAGTAATCTTCAATGGGTTCCTAAATGAAGGATGTTTCCCTCTAGCACCTACCAAGGTTGACTGTGAACTCCCACCTGGTTCTAATTTAGATATCGCTAGCCAATATCAAAGCATACAAACTCCTAATGAGAATGTAGGTACTAAAGTTAACGTTCAACACAAACAAAGTGGTCCAATCATTATATATCGTTGAACTACGGACACTCTCAGAGATTGGTTACTAAAGAAGCATATATCTAAGAAACAAGTGTCTCAGGGGATTTGCGGTTAAACTCACAATGGCTCGCAGTCAAATTACAGATTGTGACCCGAACTTCAAAGAAAGGGAAGTTTATCTATTCAACGATAACTTGCCCTCAAAACAAGAAATTAAATTTTCTCGGACACGAGCTTGCATTAAAACTATTCAAAAGTTTTAAGCTCGTGTAAATGGCGTATAATCACATTTCAGATTATGTCTCGGGCTTCAAAGAAAGGAAAGTTTATCGCCGATGATAAACTTATCCTCACAACGAGAAATTAATTTTTCTCGGGCATGAGCTGATATTAAAAGCATTCAAAGTTTTTAAGCTCATGCACAATGACTTACAGTTAAATATCCTAGTAACGAGAAATTAATTTTTCTCTGTCATGAGCTTGTATTAAAACATTCCATGTTTTAAGCTCAGAAAGGAAAGTGTATCTTTTAAATAAGAGAACTTTTCCCATAACGAGAAATTCATATTTCTCGGTCATGAGCTTTACGTTAAAACATTCAAAAAATTTCAAGCTCATGAAAATGAGTTCTAAGTAAATTCAGCTTAGGACTCGTTCTTTAGTTAAAAGGAAAGTGTATCTTTAATGATAAACTTATCCTCATAACGAGAAGCTTACAACTCCTCGGACTTGAGCTCGTTTTGTAAGATATTCAAAATCTTAAGCTCAAGTAATTGGTTTTCAAAACGTTGAACACAATTTTTCAAGAATTTTTCAAAAGGTTTTTCTAAATCTTTCAAAATTGTGTGTTCAAAAAAGTTTCGATAAAAAGAGCATGTCTTCTGGAATCAATAATATTTACGATCCTAGAAATGTCATTCAATAATGACACGGGGTTGTAAATAAAGTTCGAGCGGAAGTTCAAATGTTTTAACACATGCTCAATATGGTTTGCTATTATTTCAGATAGTAACCCTCTTTTCATATTAAAGTCAAGTATTTCTTATGAAAGCTTTGGCTCAACAACGGGAATTAATTTTCTCGGGCATGGTTTACTTTATAACCATGTAAGGGATTGTGTTTACTTTATAACACAATCTAACACGGATATATGTTCGCTTCAGTGCATTTATTTGCTAAAACGAGAGAAATCTTTTTTTATGAAGTTATCATCTCCTCAAACCGTAGTTCTTAACAATTGATATCTACATACTCGACGATGCAACTACTCAAACGACGATTACAACTCTTTAGATAGAACACAGGTCACCATTTTGAGGGGGAGCAATTGTCAAGCGTTCAAAAACTTCGATGCCGAATGTGCCAAGTTCACAAATTGGTGTCAAGACAACGATATCAGTCGTACATGTGGTGTCTTGAAAGATTACCGCTTTTCAAAAAAGGAGGAGATAATTTCAGATGTTACGGGGGAGACCAACATTTGTGAACAAGAACCACGTGATTCAATCATATGATGTTCTCATCATTCAGGTCCAACCTCGTAAATTATTAATCTTGTGAATACATTATCATATATGATCTTTGCACGTGATAAGTACCTAACGCTTGTGTTTAAAAGGTATTTAATTTACGTTTCAAGTGCACCCTCATTAATTCTAGGGGAGCTTGTGAAAATCATGAAGATAACTGGATTTGCATTTTTCTTCCCAAATTTTCTTAAAATTTTATTAAATCAGTTGATACTAAAAACATCGATTGGTTTAATATTTTTAATATGGGGAAGAAAATTTGATTTAATTTTGAGATCAATAATGGTTTGACTAAATGTGCTAGCTCATCCCAACATATGAGAGATATTTTCGAATATCGCGGCATATGTTAAGGGGGAGCAAAATGGATTTGTATTTCAAAATGGATTTCATGGTGATGTATACTTACCTATACACTATCTATTTCACGACGGTGACAATTATGGTGACATAAGGATGGTAGGATAGGTTAAGTCCAATGATTCTTCTAGAATCGGAGGAATCTTCCCAAGCACATTCCATAGCTAGAAATAGTAGTCCTTAGGAAAGATGGAGAAAGATTGTGAAAGTAGCTGAATGTCGATCAAGTACTTAAGTTGGAACTTGAACAATCACAACAAGGTGCTAGTTATGACGTATTGGTAAGCATTGAAGGGGTTGAAGAATGAAAAAAAATTGTAAAGATAAAGGATGAAAAGAAAGAAGCCCTCCTTACAACCTTAGGCAGAAACCGGGTCAACACATATGTTATTGAAGATAGGCATCATGGACCCAGTGATGCAATGCATAACCCATTCCAACTAACTCAAATATCTCTTAAAATGTATTTGTTTTAATCACACGGAGATCAACACATTATCTATCGATTTATTCACTCCGAATATATTGGTATTGAAATGGTGGCTCCTCTCCAGCCTCCGATCACTAAAATCCAAAATGCACGATCGAGTCTAGAGCTATTTGAGATCATCAAATATCTTATTAGGACACATTTCCATAATTTCTTGCTTCTTCACACACTGTGAAAAGTAACAAAGATCTTAAGAGTCCTACGCAAAATCTTCATGATCTTGCCTGAACATCCGAGTAATACGAAAGTATTTACAATGAACATGGAAATCCTTCTTGAGCGAACATCAAAAAGCTTATGGTAGGTGACTTGTGGAATTATTTATGAATCAAACTTGTGATAACTAGAAAGCAACAGTGGTTTAATTCTTAAATGAATTCAAACTTATTCCAGGCCTCTACGCAATATATCAGTGATCTTGCCAGAACATTCAAAGTAATACGATTGAGTATTTACAGTGACGAATGGAAATCCTTCTGGTGTTAACATCAAACATCACTTGGTAGGTAACTAGCAAGATTCTATATGAATCAAGCTCGTGACAACTGGAAAGAAACGATGGTGCGGTTCTTAATTGAATTTCACTTGTTTCAGGTATATGAATTGACAGCTTCAATCATGCGGATAATCCTAACCAAATGATTCACTCTTTACGTTCGCAGTCAGCTTTGGACGGCCGAGTAAAGGGAACGGGTTTACCCACGAAATCTTGTAAAGGAGGTTCTTAATTGAAACTACCTGCCACAAGTTTGATATTTAATATCGTCCAACGGTCTTCACTGACCGGAGGTAAAATGCTACCTAATTAGGTTGAATTGTTCAAAGCCATTTCATCAGTGTCTATGTTTTATTGCTAATTGTCTTATGCAGCGTAACAAGACGGTGGCATTGCGGTGTTCGAGAAGAAGTCGTCTTCTACACTTAATACTTCAACAAATCAAGAAAGTCTAAAAGTCAAGTCTTCTGCTGTATCAACCTCTGAAGCTTTCAAGAATTTATAAAGGTATAAGTATGTGGAACATGAAGTCACGAGGAGGCGAATATCACAAGTGATGAATGCACAAGGTCAAGGCAAAGAAACATGCTCAAGACTAAAGTCAAAGATCACATCAGCATATTCACAAGAACAAGATCGAAGACTCAAGCATAGTATGCTAGGTTTAAGATTTTGTAAAATGGTATGACCTCCCTTAGGGGGAGATTGTTGGAAATACGAAATTCCAAAGAAAGTCTCGGTCACATCATAGTTAGCACACTAATATCTTTTCTCTCATCCTCTTCTTTCTCTCTCTACTTTCTCTCTCTAAGATCTTCATCTATCTCTCTCTATTGTAATCATTCCATCAATAGGATAATCCAAGGATTACATATACCTACAAGTTCTTTCGTATGACGTTTATTTATATTTTTACTATGACTGAAGGCTAACACCTTTGGTGTTATCCATTTTTATGTTAATTTAATGTTTTTTTTGTTATATTGATTGTTCCTTAGTTATCACGAGTGTTTTGAGTTATGTTTATTGCTTGTTTATGTGTTTAGCACGTAACCTTAATCCTAGTGCGCTTAGAAGCGTTAGGAAGCTATTCTCTTCTTGTAGTGATTTATATAGGTGGAATAATAAGTTCACAAATAACGTCATCCGTGTTGAAGTTAGTGTGACAACCACGGTTTTGAGGTTCGCCACTTAGTTTTAATTTGGGCATATTTCGTGAAATTATGTGTCTTTATGTGTTTATGTGTTATTTGGTGTGAATAGAGTGTGGTTTGGACATCATTTTCGGGTACGGGGTACCTTGTGAGTGAAACGATGTGTGAGTTTTTTTCATGTTCATGAGTTCACATGTTAGTTGTAAAACCCGCATGCTTTTACCATGAATAGTACCCTTAAGATCGTACGTACTAGATTTAAACTTTCCTAATATAGCATGATTACGATTACGTGTTAGGATTTTACGTATTACGTACGTGTTAGAACACGATAAGTATTTACTATTCACGACCACGTAATAATTATTTGACGATAATTAAGCACGAACATGCGATCATGAAATCATGAACATAATTAAAACACGAACTATTATTAATTACGTATATATATTTATTACGAGCGTAATTAAATATATTAGATCACGGTATTTACGTAACGAGAACATTTAAAACACGAACACAAATAATCACAAACGTTTAACTTAACAACGAGACATGGAAAAAGGTACGGGTACCCCAAGTGGGGCCCCTACCCGCGGCTACAAGGGCAAATGGGCCAAGCCCATTTGTCAAATTTACTAAAAGGGAAAAAGGGGATTTTCACTACTCATAAAATTTTACAAAAGATTTTTAAGAAAAACCTAAAAACCCTCCTCCCTTGTCTCTTTGGTGCCGCCACCCTACAACCACCACAAGAGGTAGTTTGTGATCTTGGATCTTGGAATTTTAGTGATTGATCGTGTTGGTTCTTCGTCCTTTTGATCCACGAATTCGGTAAATCCTTTTTAAACCTTTTCTTTTGATTTAATTTTTTATAAATCAAGAACATGTGATGTTTTTACAAAAACCTAATAATTAAACATGGATCTAACATGATTTGGTGTTAAATAAAATCAAAAGGGTGTTTTAAGGGGTGTTTGTTTTGGCCGCAGGCTGCACCGAACCCGAAGGGGTCTCGGTTTGGCCAAGCCGACCACCACCAAGACCATACGGTCTTGGTTGGTGCGTGTGGGTCCCACGGCAGCAGTAAAACACGGGGTACCCCGAGTTGGTTCGGGGTACGGTGTCGATTTCATGTCCGGTTCATTGTTTTTAGCTTAGATCCGGTTCATGGTGTATGTTTAGTTTTTTTATGTTTATGATCTTATGTTAAAATTAAATTAATAAAATGATATGATTAATTTAATAACATGACTTAGGTTATTTTAATTATTATAATCATGAAATTAATTAACCTAAGTATTTGTATATTTAAGACTTATAATTAATTAATTATTTTAAAACCATGGATATAATTAATTAATTAACATGACTTAAGTTATATTATTAATATATAATAATACATATTTTAACCTAAGTATTTAACTTTTTTAATTAAAAACATGTTATACTTTAATTAAATATTTTAACCTATAGTTTAATTTAATTATATGAAATAATTATTAAACTATACATTATATCATATGACTTAGAAAATAATCATGAAAACACTTAGGCTTATATACTTAGCTTATTTAACCAGCTTATTTCTAATTATGGAATCTTTCTATTTTTAGAAACTTAATTAAATAAGGCAGCTAATCTATTCATGGAAACCTTCTATTTTTAGGAACTTATTTATTTCAGGCAACTAATCTGTTTATGGAAACTTATTTAATTAAGGCAGTTGATCTATTTATGAAAACTTTCTATTTTTAGAAACTTATCTATTTTAAGCAGTAATTCTATTTTTGGAAACTTTCTATTTTTGGAAACTTTCTATTTTTGGAAACTTTCTATTTTTGGAAACTTTCTATTTTTGAAAACTTTCTATTTTAGGAAACCTGCTATTTTTGGAAAGTTACTTATTATTTCACAGTAAGTATAATAACACATGAAATACCAGAAATACTTAATCAGATTAAACAGAATATAAGATAAAACACAGTTTAAGGCTTTAAAACAGTAAAACATGGTAAGAACACATAAAATAAGCTAAGACATGACGTAAAACCAGCTACGTATTTAGTAAGCAGATACTTATCCATGTATGTATTTATGTAGCACTAGTGATTCGGAAGTAGGATTCCTCTCAGTTCATCTTCTTCGTTCACTGGACATAAGGTACGGATTCCCGTCCTTTCAGTATGGACATTCTTTCCTTATTAGGATTCCCCGTTTGCAGCCAACTGTTTTCCCGTAGTATAAGTTACGTGTTTGATTGCTTATGTTTCATTAAGTTACCTATAGCCATATACATGCATGACCCGTTTCACCTAGTTATGGAGGTACCATAACCATAACATTAGAGGCACTGATGTTATGACTTCACCACGGCGGAGTGATTGCTCGTGGCGTCCCTTCAGCTTTTGGCCATTTATTATATTTATCATGTGGGGCGTATAGGTGCATCCTAGTTACTTGTTTTTATTCAGGATTTCATGGTGAATGTGCTGTGTGCCTTGCATCCTTCACAAGGAGCTGATCCCTCCTACCCAAAAACCAGTATATTAAATTAGAGGCAGCCCCTCTAATTTGCATGATGAGGTCACCCCTCCAAGTATTCATGCACGGTGGATTTTCATGACCTATATTGGCTAATGGTAAAATATGACAAACAGTATTTATAAGATAAACATAAGACTTTCAAAGTATTAAACGAGTTTTATTAAGACTTAACCAGGTTACTCGGGACTTAGTTTTCTTCCGCTGTTATATGTTATATGCTTATCTTATTCATGCTTTATTGTACATCCGTGCACTGAGCGTATTGCTCAGCCGTTTTCCTTTTCTATGTTCCCAAAACGGCAGGTACTTAGGGATGCTCGTAGACACTACGTGCATATGGACTGGAAGCTGTCTAGCCTTCTTTACATTATGCATTTCCTTTCTTATGGTACTTATGCTTTGGACATTTTTTAGTCCTTTCCTTTATTATACTATGTTTGTGTGTGATGAGCTTTACTTTTGGACTACCGATGTTTGATTCCGGTATTTTCCTTTTATGGTCAAGTAATGTTTAGACATTTTTCCTTGTATGCTTTGATGACACGCCGTAATTTCTGTGATATTTCCATTTCCAAAATGGGGTGTTACAATTATGGTATCAGAGCCAAGGCTTCGACCTGTAGGCTCTCAAATATAGTATGTGATTAGTGGGTAGTCACTACGGTCTTCCTAGAACTGACAGTTGTTTTCATGCATTCATCATTTTTAAGCATACATATACATGTCATTGTTGCAGGGTTTTTGACTAAGTAATGGTTGGTACAGGACTGGCCCTATTTAGTCGCATGTGTTTTATCGAAACTTTTAGATTTGGGACCGACCCATAGGCGTCCCCTCGCTATGTCTTTTGTTTTGGGTGAACTGACTAGAGGCGTTCACTCTCGAGCATACAAAAGTTTTCATAAAACTGCATCATGCATTCATACACAAAATTTTCTTGCATAAAAATTTTTCTCGTGAAATTTTAGTATAAACTTTTTTTATGTATATATATATATATATTTTATGTTTTGATCTGTTAAATCATACGTTTTATGTTATACTGTCAGATGGCGAACACAGACAATCTCTGGGCAATATTTGCAGCTGCTGATGCAGAGATGCAAGACGCTCTTCTTCATAACGACGGTTATCCTCCCCCGCCTAACATCTTTCCCATGGAAGGAAGGAATCGGCTCATGAGGGAATACTATACCCTTAGACAGCGACCTGACGAAGACAACACTGACTTCATGCAGCGTTTCCTTCGCTACACTGGTGTCTTGAGAGCAGCTGCAGGCACCACTGAAGAACAAGCATTACATTTTCGTTGGGCTCTCAATCCAAGGATCGCCAATAACTTATCAGGTGCTCCGTTGGACACTGTAGCACAAGTGGCCGATGCAGCACGAAAACTAGAGATGTTGCAGGAGAGAGATGAGTTCGGGGAAGCTGAAAGACCCGACAAGAGGTAAACCTTCGTATTCAAGTGGTGACCAATCCGTATACTTTCCATATGTCAATTATTCATCTCTTAAATGTATCTTCCAGGCAGAAAACTGGGGACCGGTCTCAGCCGGCTACTCAGCAGCAGCCTCATCAGCCCAAGGGAAACGGTCAGACAAACGACCGTTCTGCTACGGATAGGCGTGGCGGTAATGACAATTACCGTAACAAAGCTAGGCACTCCAACAGCAGCAGGTCCTAATACTTACGCAATTCCATATGTTTTATGTTATAACTTATATTCTGACACTTAGCAAAACTTCTACCAGGAACCATGGAAACGGTAGGGACCAGAACCATAGAGGTTCGCAGCCTAGCCGTTCAGCTATCACTGGTATTCAATCTTACGATTATCCGCTTTGTCCTTTGTACCAACTATCATGTCTTATGTAAAATGCTTTATCAGGTTCTCAGCCAGCCAGAGCACCTGCTGGAGGATACACTCATCCTCTTTGCTCTACTTGCCATCGTAGGCACCCAGGACCATGTCGCCGTAATACTGATACGTGCTTCAAGTGTGGTCTTCCTAGCCATATTATGAAGGATTGCCGTAAGGGAGAGATGGAAGGTACATCGGGACATGCTGATACCAAGCCGCCTTGATGAGACTGTATTTATACATAGTCTCATCGTCCAAATTGCGCTTAAAACGCTTAAAATGTCTTCAAAATACCCAAAAATGTGCTTGTATTTGTTCATTGTGTATTTCAGGTACGGATATCGTGAATTCACCAAAAAATTACAAGAATCAAGCAAAAACGAACACGGGAAACAAAGCCGCACAAAGAACCGGACCCGAGCAATGAATTTTCCTATCAAGTCCTTGAAGTTTTGAAGATTGACAAGATTGGTCCCTCATCTTTTGAAGACTTAGCATTTTATACCCTTGCAAAACTCATAAATTGCAATGTGGGTCCCTAAAATGTCATGAATTTACACTATTTGCCCTTGGTAAATACAAAATATGCAAGATTGGTCCTTATAAAAAGTATGGGAATACATGGTGCCAAATTTGACAAGTCCTTGAAAGTTATTTCAAAGGGAAATGGGATATAATGCTGAAAACTTCATTTGGAAACAATTGTGAAATGGGAGGACTTAAAATGACCAGACAACAAAACCTTATTCCACCTATCATCACTGGCCACGTCACCCACTACACTCCCTTCACCACTTACAACCCTACACCTCACCACAACCTCCACATCACCATTCCACTCACCATATACTTAACTAATTTTGAAAAACATTTATTTAACCCTAAATCTGGTGGGAAACATTTACTGTTTAATCACCACCCCCATAAACACCCCCTAATCTCCCTTATAAACCCTAATGATGATTTCACTAACATCAGAGGGGTTTTGACCCATACTTTCCAGATACTCAATTAAACCTTATCTCACCAAAACCCACCATTCAAAAACCCTCTCCCGTGACCATAGTGGTCCCCACGTGGCTCCCATGCTTCACCAAATTGGGCAAAGATCGAATCCCATCAGAAAATCAAGGGTTCACATGGATGGAAGACTTCTCCAAGCAAAAACCAATGGCCAAGATCATCAAAAGCTGCTGGCATCAAGGACAGTCACAAGACTCCCTCTTGACCATATTTTTGAAATCAAGACTCAAGGGCTTATCAGGAATTTTAGCATGCTAGGGTTTACTTTTCTGTATTCTAGAAAATTCCTTAGCTAGTATAAAACCATGTCGACTTGTGATATTTGGTTTTGTTCCAGATTTTGTAAAAATTTTAAGTGAAGTATAATAAAGCAGCTTATAAATTTTGCATCACTGAGTTCCCTTTTTATCTCTTGTTTAGTATAATCAGTTTACATTTATTGCAAAATTTTCACTTTATCAAAAGATTTTTATCAAGAAATCAGTTTGGGGTGAAAGGACACTGAATCCTTAAGCTGCTTTTCTGTTATAGGTTATAGAAGCACATAGGCTTATTTGTTTTTCAAACAAATAAGTTTATGAAGCTTGTATAAGCTCCTTTTTACGTTTTGTTTAGGTTTCAAAGTTTTATTTAAAAAGTTTCAGTTTTTCAAGTGTTTTTAGAGAAAAATCCGTTTTTAGGAAGTTGTGGTAAAAAATTTCTGAATCTTGCAACCAGCTTTTGGTTGAAGTGAAAGTGGATTTCAAAAGCTGGTTTGTTGGGTTTGACAAGTTTTTATCCAAGCTTTCCTAGTTCAGTTTGGTTTTACTTAATTGAAAAAAAAAAAAAAATTTTTTTTAGTTTCAAGGTTTTATTTTTATAGCTATAAGCTATAAGCTGACTTGTCAATAAGTCAAGCTTATAGCCTATAGGCTTGTATCTCAGGTTACTCTTTCTTTGGATTTCTTTCTTGGCAGGTTCAAGGGTTTTCAAGAATTTGAAGACATAGGGGTGTTTGGGACTGTTGTAGTCCCCATCCAGTACTCTCTCTACATCATAAGCTCTCCCCATTAAGCCAAAAGCCCAGTTTTGACTGAAAGAAAGATGGCATTCAGCCATTCCTCTGATTTGGACATAAATCAGCTTGGTAACAAGGCTTGAACCCTTTCTTTTAAGTTTTCAAGATTGATTTTTTTGTGAATTTGTGTGTGGGACTGCTTATGTGTTTCTTACTTGCTTTAATTGTTCATAGTTAATCTTTTATGCATGTTAGATTAGATGAAAATCAGTTTGGATAAGTTTTAAGCTCATTTGATTTGTTAAAAGTAGATTTCCAGTTTTAAGGGGGTGTTTGGATATTGGTTTTAGCCAAGAATATTGACACATTTTTGGCGTGAAACTAGTCTAGACACGTCCTCTTTGCTAGTTTTAGGTTGCATTAGTCTTAGGATGTTAGTTGGAAGGAATTAAAGTAAGTTGCAAGTTTAAAAAATTGGTAACATAGCTTAGAAAACAGCAAGTTTATTTTTCTGCCCATTTTAGTGATTTTTTTTGACAATCAAACTGTTGAGATTGTTAGATATAGATCAAGTAAGGATTGCATTAAGTTTGTATATGATTTGATAAGCTTGTGTGCAATTTTGATAGCTTCAAAAATCGTTTTTGTGCACGTTGCACCAATAAAAACGCCCACAGCCCCTTTTTCTTTCTTTTTTTTGCTGATTTTTGTTGAATTATAGCATGATTTTTGCTTAATTTTGTGTGTTTTTATGTTTGTTATTGACTCCTTATAAGTCAATACTTGTGAGGGTGCCTTATTGCCCAAAAAACGCCAAGAAAACGGCTCAAAACGAGCTCCAAAAAAACCATAAGCAAGTTACTGGGCAAGTTGTCCGATATACCTGTTTTTCTGTTTTGCCCGATATCGGACACAACAGATCTTGGACAAGTCCTTTGTCTGGTAGGATATTGGACAACACTAAAGTACTCCACCTTGGAGTACTTTGGGGGTACTTTCGTTTTTAGCCAATTTTTTTAGTTTTTTTTCAACTTTTTCATTTTTTCCTTGTTAATTTAGTTAAAAAAAGATTTTTAGAAAAATAAAATTTATTTGTAGCATTACTTTATTATTTTTATCATTATTTTAATTAAAAAATAGTTTTTAGTCATTTAAAAATAGAAAAATAGTTTTAAAAATTTAGGAAAAACACTTTTTAGTCTTTAAATAATATAAGTGAGTTATTAGTTCAATAAAATAATATTTTGGACATTTTGATTAATTATATTTAATTTTAGGGCTTTAATTAGCATTTAAAATTGAATATTTAATTAATAAAAGGTTTTAAAATATATTTGTTGAATTTTTATCCTTATTTATATTATTTTAGACTTAGTTTAATCTTTTAATTAATTTTTAGGTTTAATTTTTAATTTTGTCGCGTTTTACGTATTTACGTTCGCGTTTTACGTCATTACGTCGTAGTTTAAATCGTAACCGTAGCTCGTCTTTACTTTTTCTCTCTTTAAACCTAAAAACGACACTAATCCAAACATTGTTATTTTATATTTTGGCACATTAATACACACACCTCCTTCGAGAACGAACTTGGAATTTACTCGACTTGGCGGTTTTCCTAAATCGTCGAGTTTAATACTTGCCACATTTATACGTTCTTTTTCCTAAAAGACGTGTTTTTACTCAATATCAAAATGGCGCCGCTGCCGAGGAGGTGTTTAGTGTGCCATTATTATTAGTATCGTGTTTGTGTGAGTAGTGCGTTTTTGCTTTTCAATTTTTGGAAAGCGTGAATATCGTACATACTCATTTTTGTTATTTTTCTCTATTATATTATAGTATCCAAATAAATCGTGTTTAATTTTCCTAAATTAAACACAAATCAATCATTTGTGAATATATTATTACTATATTGTATCTACGTAAGAACAATAAATATACAAGTACTCCAAAAGCGTGAAAACGCAACCTTGATTCGGGATTTCATCACTCGATCATTGTATTCGAATCTAAAGCAAAAGTTTAAAGGCAAAATAGATAAATACTTTCGTGAGGCTTAATTTCAATTAACACAAACTATAAGGTGGGTATAAGGCGGTTGTATTTCACGACCTAAAGGAAAAAGGCTCTTAAGTGCTTCGCGCCGCCTCGTTTCCTCCGCTTGCTTGTGCGTGTTTTGAGAAAGAGGGCTAATCGAGGATTTGCCGCCCAAGTATTATCTACGTATACTATATTTGCTTGTGTTTTCAAGATTAAACCCTCTTGAACGTTTTGGTGTTCCACCAACGTTCTAAAGTCATCGAGAACGTTCACTCCACGTGATCGTTTTCATTCTTTGAGGCTCCTTTAATCGAGAAAGTCGATTCGAGGAGAGATTTGTAGATTTGTGTCTACGTAATACAACCAAAAATCCAAAAAAATTAAAAAACAATCAAAAACCCAAAAAAAAAATTTTAAAAAAACAATCAAAAATGAAAAAAATATTCTTCTTACCCCTAATCAAATAATTCTTTCTCTAACCCTCTAGTGTTTAATTCTCGTAACACCATTCGCGTTTCGTCATGTCCAACGAGGGATAATACTCTTGTCCATATTGTGGAGGTCCGCCCGACGGTGGTAATTGCTTCAATTGCGAGATTTATGGAGAAAGGGAGGGGTATATATACAACTCTCCTCAAAACGACCATGGTTACGGATTTCAATCCTATGACCAAACTCCACAACCGCCTTCGTCTTATTCGTGTGATTTTTGCGGTTTGGAGCACGACTTCGGATTTTGTTGTACGAATTATAATGACCCCAAACCGAATCCTAATTTCTTTGACCAATCATCACAATATCCATCGTCATATTCATGTGAGTCTTGTGGAAACGCACCTCATTATGGGTACGATTGTCAACCGATGAACTACAATACGTCTTTCGACAATCAATTCTCCGGTTTTGACCAATCACCTCCACAAAATTCTTTCGATGATGATCTCGGTGCAAGTCGTGTTGACAAGGGATTTGAAGAGATTAAATTGCTTTTTCAACAAATTATGGAGAAAAAGGAACTTTCAATCGTCGAAGTGATCGAAGAAAGCATCAAAGATATGGAAGATGAGAAACGACGAATCAATCAAGAAATAAACGATATCTCTAATGAACTCGGCATTAGGAGATATCGTAAAGAAGAAATAAGTGACGAGTTTAAAAGAGAGTGTGAGATTAGAACTAAACAACTTTTACAAGATTACAATGGTTTAAGCATCGATATTCGTCATAAAAAACAAGAACTTGAAAGAGAGGAGCATCTAGCTAGATGTGATCTCACGCCTCCTATTTATGATGACGACGACGATTGTGACATTTTTAATCTCAACTCGTCTTGTGAAACCATAACTCTCACGCTCCCAATGAAACCCGATGCCTCTCTAAGTATGGGGGAGAAGAATATTAGCACTAATCCTAGTGTTGAGATCCCTATTCCAATCCAAAGTGAGCCTACGGTTGTCTTCGATGAGGAGTTAAGTGATTTTGCTCTCGATGAATTTTCTCATGAAGATTCTAACGAGGCAAATTACGATTGTGAGTGTGATACGATTTCATGTGATGATGTCTCTCCCAATGACACTTCGGGTAGAGAATCATTGACTTTTTCGAACCCGCTTTTCGATGATGATTTTTCCACTAGTGATGACGAGTCACTACTCGATGAGGAAGTTCGTGTTGACAAATTTAAAATCTACTCGAATACCCTTTTTGAATTTGATGACGAGTTCGTTTTTGGTGACGTAAATCCTCTCTTTGATGAGATGTTCGAGGACATCGAGAGTGAGGATTCTTTGGATCCTAAACTCGATGAGCCGGATTTGCTAGTCACCCTCCCTAAGTCTCATTTGGATGAGCCTTCTCTTTTGACTTGTGATGCCTCCATTCTCGAGGGGTTCACCGATGGACCGCCTCTCGATGAGAATTAGGATTTTAAGGAGGCCTTTGCCTTAGAGCCGGGAGGAGACTTTGAGACCCCTATTTTTATTGATTCTCTTTCAAATTTGCCTTCGTCTCAAAGTAATCTTACCCACCCTCTCGGTTCCCATGACTACACGTACTTCGAGTACGTTGTAAGGAGTTTTCTTCCTTACAAAACGTATCCTCCGGCTTTGCCTTTATCATTTTCCACCAAAAGTGAGGATACGATCTTTGACCCCGGTATAAAGGCTTTGCCTTTATTATCGGTTGCTTTTGGGCCTTGATTACATGTAAGTCCCACTAAAAATGACCATACCAAGATTATCCCTAAATGATCACATTTTATGGGGATTCGAGCCGAGCTTTTGACTTGGTTATCAAAAACAAGGTGCCTCGTGGGGGATTCTCATGCTTATCCTTGTAAATATTATCGCTTTCTTAGTTTAATGTAATGAGGGGACTTGTGCTCTTCCAACCTTTGTTCCGTGGTTGTTTGTGATTGTGATTTATTAGGATCATCGTCATCATTGAAGCCTCTCGTGTTCGTTTCACGGATCAATCGAGCTTCGATCGTTACCTTTGGAGATTCCGATATCCGATGATATCCTTTTATGTTCTAACGTTTATCTTATTAGCATAATTCATAAACGGCTTTTAGGTTATTCGTTTTACCCTTTCCATGCTTGAGATTAAGCATTCGACTTCGTCTCTAGTATGGGGGTGTTTACACCCCTAGACTCGAAACATTGAGGACAATGTTTAGTTTTAGTATGGGGGAGGGTGAGTAGATACTTCACCTTGCTTACGTCAACACGCAATCCAATATTCATCTTTTTGTTATCGTTTTATGCAAAATAAGGCTAAAAATGGCCAAATTTTAAAATTTTTCTAGTTTTTCATAAGTGTTTAAGACACGAATGTAGGTTTTCCGATGGTGAGAATGAGAGTAATTTTTGACTCGACCGTGCGTGTTGAGCACTTAGCTTCGATTCCTTAACTTTTTAGGCTAAGTCTCTTAAATGAGGACGAGAAATGATAGAGTTATTTATAAGTCTCGTAATCGTCACGATCTTATGTGTAGTAATTATTAGCTTATTCTCCTAACGCTTTTGCATAATAAATTGTTAATAAATATTGATTTGGCGGTTTAGTCACTATTGTTGGTTTCTAATTTGTTTTGGTAGCTTCCATGTAATTAAATTGGGAAAACATTAAGGTATCGCCAGCGTCACGGTTTTGAAGTATTGGCACCCGAATAATCGAAAGCTTCACCTAATAATAAGATTTCAAGTGCTCACCTAAATTAAGCAAAAATTTGAAGCTCACAAGGCCGAAAAATCTATGCCCAAATTGAAAGTGAATCAAGCCTTAATCTTCGAAGCTTTAAAGATCCAAAATTCGCTTTAGCGTGAGGATATACGTCTTTGGCTAATAAAACCACCGATGAGGCGGATAATAAAAGGCAAGGCAAGACCGAAGTCATAATAAAAGCTTCATGGCGAAGTTGAATAAAAGATGGAGGTAAACCATGATAATAAAACCACCGATGATGGCGGATAATAAAAGTCATGGTAATAAGTCTCATGTTCAAAACCGTTATAAAACCGTGTTTATCGATCCTTCTTGTTGACTTAATTTTTTGACATCGTTGTCTATTAGGATGAATTATTAATTTAATGATCTTGGTTACACCGTTAAGTTTCTATTTTTAGACTTAATCTCTATTCACGCATAAGTCAATGATGTATCCTCGTGATCATTAAGACAAAATAAAATAAAAGAGATACCAAGTAGGAATAAGGGAGTTTAGGTTCGTAATTAACACTCATGAGATGTGTTCGTGTTGCTAACTTATAATAACAATGATCTCGTTACACGCTTAGCATGGAATTGGGTGAAAATCGAGGACGACAAAATTATTTCTAACGAAGCATTCACGTGTTCTTGTTCTATGATCCCAAAAGTCACATTCTCGTGATGAAAACAATACATTATGTCTAAAACACGTGTAGTAGTTTATTTAATTTTATGTCTTCAATAAAAGTCATCATAAAATGAATTTTGGAAGTGCTAAGATACTTAATTCTAGCATTGCGTGGGGACACTGCAATGGTTTAGTATGGGGGAGTGATGAGACTGTATTTATACATAGTCTCATCGTCCAAATTGCGTTTAAAACGCTTAAAATGTCATCAAAATACCCAAAAATGTGCTTGTATTTGTTCATTGTGTATTTCAGGTACGGATATCGTGAATTCACCAAAAAATTACAAGAATCAAGCAAAAACGAACACGGGAAACAAAGCCGCACAAAGAACCGGACCCGAGCAATGAATTTTCCTATCAAGTCCTTGAAGTTTTGAAGATTGACAAGATTGGTCCCTCATCTTTTGAAGACTTGGCATTTTATACCCTTGCAAAACTCATAAATTGCAATGTGGGTCCCTAATATGTCATGAATTTACACTATTTGCCCTTGGTAAATACAAAATATGCAAGATTGGTCCTTATAAAAAGTATGGGAATACATGGTGCCAAATTTGACAAGTCCTTGAAAGTTATTTCAAAGGGAAATGAGATATAATGCTGAAAACTTCATTTGGAAACAATTGTGAAATGGGAGGACTTAAAATGACCAGACAACAAAACCTTATTCCACCTATCATCACTGGCCACGTCACCCACTACACTCCCTCCACCACTTACAACCCTACACCTCACCACAACCTCCACATCACCATTCCACTCACCATATACTTAACTAATTTTGAAAAACATTTATTTAACCCTAAATCTGGTGGGAAACATTTACTGTTTAATCACCACCCCCATAAACACCCCCTAATCTCCCTTATAAACCCTAATGATGATTTCACTAACATCAGAGGGGTTTTGACCCATACTTTCCAGATACTCAATTAAACCTTATCTCACCAAAACCCACCATTCAAAAACCCTCTCCCGTGACCATAGTGGTCCCCACGTGGCTCCCATGCTTCACCAAATTGGGCAAAGATCGAATCCCATCAGAAAATCAAGGGTTCACATGGATGGAAGACTTCTCCAAGCAAAAACCAATGGCCAAGATCATCAAAAGCTGCTGGCATCAAGGACAGTCACAAGACTCCCTCTTGACCATATTTTTGAAATCAAGACTCAAGGGCTTATCAGGAATTTTAGCATGCTAGGGTTTACTTTTCTGTATTCTAGAAAATTCCTTAGCTAGTATAAAACCATGTCGACTTGTGATATTTGGTTTTGTTCCAGATTTTGTAAAAATTTTAAGTGAAGTATAATAAAGCAGCTTATAAATTTTGCATCACTGAGTTCCCTTTTTATCTCTTGTTTAGTATAATCAGTTTACATTTATTGCAAAATTTTCACTTTATCAAAAGATTTTTATCAAGAAATCAGTTTGGGGTGAAAGGACACTGAATCCTTAAGCTGCTTTTCTGTTATAGGTTATAGAAGCACATAGGCTTATTTGTTTTCCAAACAAATAAGTTTATGAAGCTTGTATAAGCTCCTTTTTACGTTTTGTTTAGGTTTCAAAGTTTTAGTTAAAAAGTTTCAGTTTTTCAAGGGTTTTTAGAGAGAAATCCGTTTTTAGGAAGTTGTGGTAAAAAATTTCTGAATCTTGCAACCAGCTTTTGGTTGAAGTGAAAGTGGATTTCAAAAGCTGGTTTGTTGGGTTTGACAAGTTTTTATCCAAGCTTTCCTAGTTCAGTTTGGTTTTACTTAATTGAAAAAAAAAAAAAAATTTTTAGTTTCAAGGTTTTATTTTTATAGCTATAAGCTATAAGCTGACTTGTCAATAAGTCAAGCTTATAGCCTATAGGCTTGTATCTCAGGTTACTCTTTCTTTGGATTTCTTTCTTGGCAGGTTCAAGGGTTTTCAAGAATTTGAAGACATAGGGGTGTTTGGGACTGTTGTAGTCCCCATCCAGTACTCTCTCTACATCATAAGCTCCCCCCATTAAGCCAAAAGCCCAGTTTTGACTGAAAGAAAGATGGCATTCAGCCATTCCTCTGATTTGGACATAAATCAGCTTGGTAACAAGGCTTGAACCCTTTCTTTTAAGTTTTCAAGATTGATTTTTTTGTGAATTTGTGTGTGGGACTGCTTATGTGTTTCTTACTTGCTTTAATTGTTCATAGTTAATCTTTTATGCATGTTAGATTAGATGAAAATCAGTTTGGATAAGTTTTAAGCTCATTTGATTTGTTAAAAGTAGATTTCCAGTTTTAAGGGGGTGTTTGGATATTGGTTTTAGCCAAGAATATTGACACATTTTTGGCGTGAAACTAGTCTAGACACGTCCTCTTTGCTAGTTTTAGGTTGCATTAGTCTTAGGATGTTAGTTGGAAGGAATTAAAGTAAGTTGCAAGTTTAAAAAATTGGTAACATAGCTTAGAAAACAGCAAGTTTATTTTTCTGCCCATTTTAGTGATTTTTTTTGACAATCAAACTGTTGAGATTGTTAGATATAGATCAAGTAAGGATTGCATTAAGTTTGTATATGATTTGATAAGCTTGTGTGCAATTTTGATAGCTTCAAAAATCGTTTTTGTGCACGTTGCACCAATAAAAACGCCCACAGCCCCTTTTTCTTTCTTTTTTTTGCTGATTTTTGTTGAATTATAGCATGATTTTTGCTTAATTTTGTGTGTTTTTATGTTTGTTATTGACTCCTTATAAGTCAATACTTGTGAGGGTGCCTTATTGCCCAAAAAACGCCAAGAAAACACATAAAAACGGCTCAAAACGAGCTCCAAAAAAACCATCAGCAAGTTACTGGGCAAGTTGTCCGATATACCTGTTTTTCTGTTTTGCCCGATATCGGACACAACAGATCTTGGACAAGTCCTTTGTCTGGTAGGATATTGGACAACACTAAAGTACTCCACCTTGGAGTACTTTGGGGGTACTTTCGTTTTTAGCCATTTTTTTTAGTTTTTTTTCAACTTTTTCATTTTTCCCTTGTTAATTTAGTTAAAAAAGATTTTTAGAAAAATAAAATTTATTTGTAGCATTATTTTATTATTTTTATCATTATTTTAATTAAAAAATAGTTTTTAGTCATTTAAAAATAGAAAAATAGTTTTAAAAATTTAGGAAAAACACTTTTTAGTCTTTAAATAATATAAGTGAGTTATTAGTTCAATAAAATAATATTTTGGACATTTTGATTAATTATATTTAATTTTAGGGCTTTAATTAGCATTTAAAATTGAATATTTAATTAATAAAAGGTTTTAAAATATATTTGTTGAATTTTTATCCTTATTTATATTATTTTAGACTTAGTTTAATCTTTTAATTAATTTTTAGGTTTAATTTTTAATTTTGTCGCGTTTTACGTATTTACGTTCGCGTTTTACGTCATTACGTCGTAGTTTAAATCGTAACCGTAGCTCGTCTTTACTTTTTCTCTCTTTAAACCTAAAAACGACACTAATCCAAACATTGTTATTTTATATTTTGGCACATTAATACACACACCTCCTTCGAGAACGAACTTGGAATTTATTCGACTTGGCGGTTTTCCTAAATCGTCGAGTTGAATACTTGCCACATTTATACGTTCTTTTTCCTAAAAGACGTGTTTTTACTCAATATCACGCCTCCTACTGCCAGGCGTGTCTACACGACATCTCGAGACCAGGCCAACAAGTCTACAGGTGCCATCACTGGAATCTTGTATATGTATGGTCAAGCTGCATGTGTTCTTTTCGATACGGGTGCTACTCACTCGGTTATTTCTACTGCTTATGCTAAGAACATTAGGATGCCTCCCTTGCCACTAGAAAATAGGCTTACTATTTCCACGCCTTTGAGGGACTCTGTATTAATCACCCATGTATACAAGAGTCTTCCGCTAGAATTTGATGATAAGGTTCGACCTGTCGACGCACTTCTGCTGGACATGAATGACTTCGACATGATTTTGGGCATGGATTGGCTATCCAAGTATCATGCTACCATAGACTGCCGTTCATATCGAGTTATCTTCGGTGATGTTAATGCACCAGAGTACATTCATAATGGGTTCATACCCGGACGGTCTGTACAAGTCATATCCACCCTGCAAGCGCGTGCACTACTGTCGCATGGCTGCGAGGGTTATCTAGCTACGGTTCACGACATGGATGCTGAATCTCCATCGATTCAGGACCAACCTATAGTGTCGGAATTCTAAGATGTGTTTCCAGCAGAACTTCCGGGCATACCACCTGCACGAGAAGTGGAATTCAGTATCGAGCTGGTTCCAGGAGCTGAACCAATTCCAAGGCTCCTTATCGCATGGCTCCCATAGAGCTGAAGGAGCTGAAGGATCAACTGCAAGAACTTCTTGAACGAGGTTTCATTCGACCGAGCGCATCTCCATGGGTCGCACCGGTCTTGTTTGTTAAGAAGAAGGACGGCAGTATGCGTCTTTGCATAGACTATCGCGAGCTCAACAAGATTACCATTCGGAATAGGTATCCACTGCCACGCATCGACGATCTGTTTGACCAACTCCAAGGGGACAAACATTTCTCCAAGATTGATCTTAGGTCAGGCTATCATCAGCTACGGGTCAAGGAGCAGGACATCGCTAAGACTGCCTTTCGTACCCGTTATGGCCACTACGAGTTTGTAGTTATGCCATTTGGTCTGACAAATGCTCCAGCAGTGTTCATGGATTTGATGAACAAAATCTTCCATGAATTTCTGGACAAGTTCGTCATTGTCTTCATCGATGACATCCTGATTTTCTCAAAGTCCAAGGAGGAACACGAAGACCATCTTCGTACCGTACTACAGATTCTTCGCCAGAAGCAGCTGTATGCTAAATTCTCCAAGTGTGAGTTCTGGTTGGACAAGGTGGCATTCTTAGGTCACATTGTATCAGCATAAGGAATCACTATGGATCCAGCGAAGGTTGAGGCCATTACTAAGTGGCCAAGGCCGACATCAGCGACGGAAGTCCGCAGTTTCTTAGGCTTAGCTGGCTATTACCGTAGGTTCGTGGAGAACTTTTCCCGCCTAGCACTACCATTGACCAAACTGATGCGGAAAGGGGAGAAATTCGTCTAGACTGAAGATCGAGAGAAGAGCTTTGAAGACCTGAAGCAGAAGCTAGTATCTTCACCTATTCTTACGCTACCATCTAGTACGGGTAGATTTTAAATCTACAGCGATGCATCGGGGAAGGGACTTGGTTGTGTTCTCATGCAACATGGTAAAGTGATCGCGTACGCTTCACGGCAGCTTAAGCCTTATGAAGAAAATTACCCCACGCACGACCTGGAACTTGCTGCAGTCGTGTTTGCATTGAAGATATGGAGGCACTACTTATATGGAGAATCATGTGACATTTTCACGGACCACAAGAGCTTGAAGTATATCTTCACTCAGCGTGAATTGAACATGAGGCAGAGGAGATGGTTAGAGCTGTTGAAGGATTATGACATTAATCTACAGTATCATCCCGGAAAGGCAAATGTAGTAGCAGATGCTCTTAGCAGGAAGTCCGAAATGATCAACGGCATTAAAATCAAAGAGGAAATCATCATAGACTTGGAGCGACTAGACACCGAGATCATGGTACGTGGACAGCACGGTTACTGGGCTAATCTTAGAGTGGAACCAGAGTTGCTATCTAAGATCAAGGAAGCTCAGAAGGACGACGGAGAAATCTGGGCTATAGTACAGAATTTGGAGAAGCAGACAGAATTCAGAGTAGATGCAGATGGTATCGTATGGCAGGGCACGAGACTTTGTGTTCCTGATGACCAAGAACTCCGGGAAGCTTTGTTAGCTGAAGCTCATAGCTCGCCATTCTCTATACATCCTGGTTCGACTAAGATGTACCATGACATCAAGCAGTACTTTTGGTGGAGTGGTATGAAACAGGATGTGGCCACTTACGTCTCCAAATGTCTTACCTGCCAGCAGGTTAAGATCGAGCATCAGCGATCTGGCGGTCTCCTTCAACCGTTAGATATTCTAGAATGGAAGTGGGACAAAATCACCATGGATTTTGTTACCGGTCTTCCGCCTACCAAAAGGAAGCATGATGCAATTTGGGTTATCGTTGATCGTCTTACCAAATCAGCTCATTTCTTACCCATCCGCAAGGAAGATCCGGTAAGTAAACTCGCAGATACGTACAGACGAGAGATCATGAGACTCCATGGTGCACCATCCAGCATCGTCTCAGACAGAGATCCTCGATTCACTTCGCGCTTTTGGAAAAGTCTGCAGAAAGCTTGGGGTACACAACTTAAGCTTAGCACGGCTTTTCATCCTCAAACAGACGGACAGTCAGAGCGAACCATTCAGACATTGGAAGATATGTTGAGATCATGTGCGCTGGAATGGACGGGTGATTGGGACGAATACATCTGTTTGGTGGAGTTTGCATACAACAACAGTTGGCACGCAAGCATCAAGTGTGCTCCATTTGAGATGTTGTATGGCAGAAAGTGTCGCGTCCCAATCTGCTGGGATCAGGTTGGCGAGCGAACACTCGAAGGACCGGAAATCATAGAGATGACCAATGAGAAGATCGCAGTAGCTAAGCAGAAAATTCAGGAGGCACGGTCACGTCAGAAGAGTTACGCCGATAAGCATCGTAGGGATATACACTTTAACGTAGGAGATCACGTCTTCCTTAAGGTTTTGCCGGCACGTGGTGTTAGACGCTTTGGGATTAAAGGGAAGCTCAGTCCTCGTTTCATCGGACCGTTTGATATCATTGAACGAGTAGGTGAAGTATCTTACCGATTGGCGTTACCTCTGTAGCTTTCGCATGTGCACAATGTGTTTCATGTGTCCTTACTCAGAGGGTACCAGTATCATCCCCTTCACATGGTTCAGTATCCACTGGAACAGATACGTGAAGATCTCACTTTTATAGAAGAACCCGAACGAGTTCTTGACAGACAAGAACGAGTCATGAGAAAGAAGATGATTCCATTCGTCAAAATTCTATGGAGGGATCATACCGAGCGGGAAGCCACTTGGGAAACAGAGGAGTCTATCCGGGCTTCTTACCCTCATTTAATATTTTGAATTCGGGTATGTTCTTCTTTTCTAGTTTACTTTATCTATAATTCGAGGACGAATTATTCTTTTTAGGGGGGAAGAGTTGTAAAACCCGCATGCTTTTACCAAGAATAGTACCCTTAAGATCGTATGTACTAGATTTAAACTTTCCTAATATAGCATGATTACGATTACGTGTTAGGATTTTACGTATTACGTACGTGTTAGAACACGATAAGTATTACTATACACGAGCACGTAATAATTATTTGACGATAATTAATCACGAACATGCGATCATGAAATCATGAACGTAATTAAAACACGAACTATTATTAATTACGTATATATATTTATTACGAGCGTAATTAAATATATTAGATCACGGTATTTACGTAACGAGAACATTTAAAACACGAACACAAATAATCACAAACGTTTAACTTAACAACGAGACACGGAAAAAGGTACGGGTACCCCAAGTGGGGCCCCTACCCGCGGCTACAAGAGCAAATGGGCCAAGCCCATTTGTCAAATTTACTAAAAGGGAAAAAGGGGATTTTCACTACTCATAAAAATTTACAGAAGATTTTTAAGAAAAACCTAAAAACCCTCCTCCCTTGTCTCTTTGGTGCCGCCACCCTACAACCACCACAAGAGGTGGTTTGTGATCTTGGATCTTGGAATTTTAGTGATTGATCGTGTTGGTTCTTCGTCCTTTTGATCCACGAATTCGGTAAATCCTTTTTAAACCTTTTCTTTTGATTTAATTTTTTATAAATCAAGAACATGTGATGTTTTTACAAAAACCTAATAATTAAACATGGATCTAACATGATTTGGTGTTAAATAAAATCAAAAGGGTGTTTTAAGGGGTGTTTGTTTTGGCCGCAGGCTGCACCGAACCCGAAGGGGTCTCGGTTTGGCCAAGCCGACCACCACCAAGACCATACGGTCTTGGTTGATGCGTGTGGGTCCCACGGCAGCAGTAAAATACGGGGTACCCCGAGTTGGTTCGGGGTACGGTTTCGATTTCATGTCCGGTTCATTGTTTTTAGCTTAGATCCGGTTCATGGTGTATGTTTAGTTTTTTTATGTTTATGATCTTATGTTAAATATAAATTAATAAAATGATATGATTAATTTAATAACACGACTTAGGTTATTTTAATTATTATAATCATGAAATTAATTAACCTAAGTATTTGTATATTTAAGACTTATAATTAATTAATTATTTTAAAACCATGGATATAATTAATTAATTAACATGACTTAGGTTATATTATTAATATATAATAATACATATTTTAACCTAAGTATTTAACTTATTTAATTAAAAACATGTTATAATTTAATTAAATATTTTAACCTATAGTTTAATTTAATTACATGAAATAATTATTAAACTATACATTATATCATATGACTTAGAAAATAATCATGAAAACACTTAAGGCTTATATACTTAGCTTATTTAACCAGCTTATTTCTAATTATGGAATCTTTCTATTTTTAGAAACTTAATTAAATAAGGCAGCTAATCTATTTATGGAAACCTTCTATTTTTAGGAACTTATTTATTTCAGGCAAATAATCTATTTATGGAAACTTATTTAATTAAGGCAGTTGATCTATTTATGGAAACTTTCTATTTTTAGAAACTTATCTATTTTAAGCAGTAATTTTTTTGGAAACTTTCTATTTTTGGAAACTTTCTATTTTTGGAAACTTTCTATTTTTAGAAACTTTCTATTTTTGGAAACTTTCTATTTTAGGAAACCTGCTATTTTTGGAAAGTTACTTATTATTTCACAGTAAGTATAATAACACATGAAATACCAGAAATACTTAATCAAATTAAACATAATATAAGATAAAACACAGTTTAAGGCTTTAAAACAATAAAACATGGTAAGAACACATAAAATAAGCTAAGACATGACGTAAAACAGCTACGTATTTAGTAAGCAGATACTTATCCATGTATGTATTTATGTAGCACTAGTGATTCGGAAGTAGGATTCCTCTCAGTTCATCTTCTTCGTTCACTGGACATAAGGTACGGATTCCCGTCCTTTCAGTATGGACATTCTTTCCTTATTAGGATTCCCCGTTTGCAGCCAACTGTTTCCCCGTAGTATAAGTTACGTGTTTGATTGCTTATGTTTCATTAAGTTACCTATAGCCATATACATGCATGACCAGTTTCACCTAGTTATGGAGGTACCATAACCATAACATTAGAGGCACTGATGTTATGACTTCACCACGGCGGAGTGATTGCTCGTGGCGTCCCTTCAGCTTTTGGCCATTTATTATATTTATCATGTGGGGCGTATGGGTGCATCCTAGTTACATGTTTTATTCAGGATTTCATGGTGAATGTGGTGTGTGCCTTGCATCCTTCACAAGGAGCTGATCCCTCCTACCCAAAAACCAGTATATTAAATTAGAGGCAGCCCCTCTAATTTGCATGATAAGGTCACCCCTCCAAGTATTCATGCACGGTGGATTTTCATGACCTATATTGGCTAATGGTAAAATATGACAAACAGTATTTATAAGATAAACATAAGACTTTCAAAGTATTAAACGAGTTTTATTAAGACTTAACCAGGTTACTCGGGACTTAGTTTTCTTCCGCTGTTATATGTTATATGCTTATCTTATTCATGCTTTATTGTACATCCGTGCACTGAGCGTATTGCTCAGTCGTTTTTCTTTTCAATGTTCCCAAAACGGCAGGTACTTAGGGACGCTCGTAGACACTAAAAGTACGTGCATATGGACTGGAAGTTGTCTAGCCTTCTTTACATTATGCATTTCCTTTCTTATGATACTTATGCTTTGGACATTGTTTAGTCCTTTCCTTTATTATACTATGTTTGTGTGTGATGAGCTTTACTTTTGGACTACCGATGTTTGATTCCGGTATTTTTCTTTTATGGTCAAGTAATGTTTAGACATTTTTCCTTGTATACTTTGATGACACGCCATAATTTCTGTGATATTTTCATTTCCAAAATGGGGTGTTACATTAGTGACTATGAAATAAGATGGTGTTATTTAGTGGTTTTATGTATACGTATATGTATTATAGAAAATCGTATTTTTACGATTTAAGGTTTAGCATTTAGAGGTCTCGGATGAGGTAATTAGTCGCGGGAGTATTTTTCGGGATGGTTTTAAGTCATTTAGGACTTAGTTAATTAGTTTATTTCATATTTCAAGAGTTTTTATAAAACTGTATATTTTATGTGTTTTACGGTATACGTGTAAATTTGACTAGTTTTACGGTTTTGAGGTTTTGGACGCTTTAGGAGCTGAAATAAATTAAGGAAAATTAAGGTAATATTATTATTACAAGTATTAATGATAAAAAGGAGGAAAAAACGAAATTGAAGGGGTTAGGACGGTTAAGTGAAAAAAAAGGAAAAGAAAAAGAGAAAAAGTAGGGAAATTATATATGGCAATTATACTTGGGTTAGGATTGGTATTATAACTATATAAGGTGTTAATTAAGTTAAAAACAAAACATAATCCCTGGAGAAATCAAGAAGTCGACTTTTTTTTTGGGGTTTTAGGGTTCTTCCTATTTTTTTTTGTCTTTCATTATTCTTAAGCTAAAAACCTTCAAATCCCTTTTCAATTTAATTGTTTTCAATTCATTCTTAATAATTATATGATGGATTTAGGTTAGGTTTAATTATAAAATCTGTATTCTAATGATATATCAATGATTAAAATAATTAGGGCTAGTAATTAAATAAATTATGGGTAATTAATTAGGTTATTTTTTAATTAAATTCGCAATTAAAAACTAGGCAGAATTTTTGGTCCATTGTATTGATCATATCTAGAGTTCTATAAACTTTTAAATTGCGATCTTGTAGTCCCAGGATAGGTAATTGAATTGGATTTCAAATGCAAGAAAGGAGAACTGAATTGGAGGTCGGGAAGTGGGTCAAAAACATGTTACAACAGTCGGAGGTCAAAACAGTTTTAAAATCAGTCGGGTTTAATTTAATGTTTTAAGGTAGTTAGGGTAATTAGAAGTACAATTGGACTTTCAAGCGAACATGAGAGTTAGTTTATATGTTATATAAGATATCTGGAAGAGGGATAATCAATTGGGATAGTGGAAGATCATCTGATCATTATCAACTTTTCATATGTTCAAAATCAGTAAATTCTGGATAGGTAAAAGTATATATATATATATATATATATATATATATATATATATATATATATATATATATATATATATATATATATATATATATATATATATATATATATATATATATATATATATATATATATATATATATATATATATATATATATATATATATATATATATATATATATATATATATATATATATGGAGGCCTTAACAGTAGCTTTAAGGTTGCGGCCAAATGGGGGAGTTAGCTAACACATGTAAGAGCATATGGTTTATTTTACATGGCATATTATTTTGGTTAAGGGGGTGTTCGACCCATAGTTTGAAGTATGAAAAACGGGACTGTTTTGGGTAAAATGTTAACGGGACGGGTTATGAAGTTAACTAAGTTAAGGGCTTATAGAGGGGTGTAATGGGATGCTTATAGCACATAAATGAGGTTAAGTTTAAGGAGAATGTTAGATATCCATCATAGATTAAAGAGCCATTTTGGTATGTGGTTCATGTTTTGATTGTATATGTTTATGTGTTTAGATTTTCTCTAGAGCGTGGATATTTGGAGAAGCTTGATCAGGTGAGTTTCATAGTTCCATATCTTTTAATGATTTTAACTTCCAGATGGGATGGAAGAGACACTCGTTATGGTTTTGTAAATTATTGTTGTGAATGTTTTATGATTGGTGATGGACTTGTGTGTACTTATGTGATTAACTGCTGATTGATTCATGATTGTTTTGTGATTTGACTTGGTACCAAGGGGATGTTGACAAGGCGGGGCCTTGGGATTGGTTCATAGGTGTATGGGCGCCTATGGAACCATGGTGTTTGGAAAGGCTGGGAGCCTTAGAGTTGCTTTGGTATGATTAATCTTGAATGTTAGTTGTTAATGCACATTTGTAACACATTGTCCATAGATTTTATTGTTGGTGGTTATTCACAGCTTATATTATAACTGATTTGAGGTTGAAGTGTAAACCTATGACTCTCACCAACATTATGTTGACGTGTTTTAGTGTCTCTTTCAGGTGATATTATGGGTAAGCATGATAACATAAGTGGCTAGGATTTGGAGTTGCGTAGGAATGCATTTAGAAGGAGATCCCCGTTCCTTCTTAGTTTCTTTTGTTTGTTTAATAAGTGATACTATGAACACCTATATGTTAGTTTGTTTGTTTTTTTGTTTGTCTTTGGTAAGAGGTGGGACTTTTACCTACTTACCTATACTCCTGCATTGTTGAGATATTGTCATGACATCTGTGTCACCTTTTATGATATTTCAGTTTCATTTAGTTCTCTCTATAGACATGCTATTGTTGTGATGATATCCATAGCTCGTGCCCTATAGTCCGCCATGGTGGGGTGTGACAGAATGGTATCAGAGAAAATAGTTATAGAGAATTAGGTTGCCTAGTCACGTAGCCTAGTCTATAGCTTAAGGGTCCCTACATATAGGCGTCATAGGAGTATGTGTGAATTTTATAATAATTGATGTGTTTGGATGTTATTTTGTGATGTTTGTTAAGTTATGAACTACTATGGTTCATACTTAGCCACATGTTATTTTCTTTTCGGGTTGTGACTAGTGCGGGTTGAACCATAATCGTCCATGCTAGTCATTGTTGTATTTTTCTTAAATTGTACATTATAGTACATAATTTGATACATGGTAGTTTATGTCTTTTGTTGAGGTATTTTATGTACCTGACGTATAGTATTTTTCTTTTGATGTTTAAGTCATGTTCCCTAAGAATCATGTGGTGGTTCAAGTTACTAGGGGTAGGTGGATAGGAAGGATTTTAAGCTATTCCACTCTGATGGGCGACATGACTTATAATTGATTATGTTTTCGTTTTGAATTTTGTCTATGTTGTTTTACCTAAACTATGGATTTGTGTATTCCAAGAGTTTGATTATGTTATTTTACTAGTAGGAGTTTTGGACCTTATTGTTTATGTGGCTATGTGCTTAGGTGAGTTGATGGATGTATGTGTTATGTGTTGTATTGATACTTATAATTGTCATCATAGGAGGGAGTGCATTGCGGAAAGGGTAATTGTATAAGTATGGTGGCCAACATAGTTATACAGGTACCACAACTTCAATGGATTCCTAAGTATGATTGCATGAAAGAGGACTAATACATGCTTGTATAGTAGATGTTGGACGGATTTGAGTATATGTATCCTAATATGCCTATATATGTATGATCCCCTACTATTATCGATTGTATCCTTGGGAGGGTGGCTAGCTCGTTTTTTAGATATTGAACCTCCGCGTAGCATATTCTTCGAGTTTCCTATTTCACGTGTCTGTTTTAAAATGGTGTTTTTGGTGTTAAGTCTATTGAAATAACTTGTGATTTCTGTTGGAATAATGATATCTTTTGTGTTGAGTCTTACATTTCTTTTGGTCCGTATATGGAAAAAGGACTTTGAAATCTACTGTAGAGTTAGGATAGTTGGTTTTATTTGATAAAATAAAGGTAAGGTGTTGAAGTCGTGTTTAAAACAAGAGGTAACATAAATTCTTTGATATATAATTAGCACTTATTTATTTAAAAATTCTAAAAGACTCTCTTTAAAATAAAGCAAAACAAAATTCCTTTCTACTTAAATAGTTCATATAAATGAGTTTAACCGATTTACGTCATTTATAATTATTTATACAAGGTTAAATTGAGTTCATGAAAATTTCGCATACAATTATTTCTTTCTTTTAAAAGGATTACATTAATCACTAAGATGATTCTTTAGTTTTAAAACAACTAGTATACATTGTTTTGGTCGTAACTTATTCGTTTTTAAAGCTTTTTGGGTGATTCAAAAGCCTAAAAATTATGTACTCGGAACGTACTTTTCAAATATTCAGAATGTATAGTCATGGGAGGTCTGTAGCTTTGTCGAAATTTTTGTACAAGTGTCGGGAACAAGGTTGAGTTTTGAATAGTAGTTTTAAAATCACGATTTGTGATGTTCGGGGTACCTAGTTTTTGAGTTGAGTCTAGAGATCGTGTAGAGGGTTGTTTGTAGATTGTTTGAGTCACATAGATGTGGAAAGGTAAAGAAAAATATTCTTCTGGGAAAACTCGATTTTGTGCAAGGTTTAAATTTTATGTCTTGGGGTGTAATATGTTTTTGTTTCCATTGGGTGTTTATTGGATCATTTATCGTTGTCATGGGTCATTTTGAATTGATACACGTTTTGGGTTTGAGTTTTCCTTTTAGTCTCGTGGTTTTTTACTTGTTTTAACTCGTTCACGTGAAATGTCGTTAGTTATCCGTGGGTTTGATTCGTTGATCGTATCTGGTGGATTCAGGATGTAGTTTTGGATTCGTATTAATTGGGAGCGTTGAGGTAGTCATATGGAAGACCTGGTTGCGCCTACACGATTAAGTAGGTGGCCATTAGAAAATCGTTGGAATGACCTTAGTAGGGAGGAAAGAGTTAGATGTTCGTAGACGAACTAATGTGGTCATGAGGTATCTTAAGAGTGCCAAGGGAGATGAATAGAGATTTGTATAAAGTATGGATATTGGCACAAGTAACGCATCGTAGAGAATGTTGGAAGGGGATATGATATTTCAAAGGTACTTGTGATATTCGTTAGGTATGAAAAATTTTCCGAAAATTTCTTTAGGAGTGCCAAGGGAGATGAATAGAGATTTGTATAAAGTATGGATATTGGCACAAGTAACGCATCGTAGAGAATGTTGGAAGGGGATGTGATATTTCAAAGGTACTTGTGATATTCGTTAGGTATGAAAAATTTTCTGAAAATTTCTTAAGATTTAGTAGGTTTACCTATTATCTTGAAGTAGAACCATGAACAGAGCCAGTAGAAGGAGCAAGATGAGTTGTAGTTAGTGCCTTTCCAAGGCAATTGTTGATGGAATGATTTTAAAGACAGGAGTTGTTAGAAATTTCAAGGGATTCAAGATAAAGGTTGAGTTGCCTGGTAGTAAACGTGATGTGAAAGCGGTTGGATGGGTTGATAAGAAGGAGTATCAATCTTTTAGACTATGTGTAGAATTTCGCGAGTAGAAAGAGGTAGAAATTTGTTTGTGTTGCTGCCAAGAGAGGATGCAGGGATGATGTTAAGAATGTTGAATGGACACTTTGGGTTTACGGTTATGCATTTGGCTTCACCAAAGCACTGGCGGTTTTCATGGAGTCAATGAACCGAGTATGCATGACCGTATATAAACAAGTTTTCATCGGGAGTATCGATGACATCTTGATCTACTCAAAGTCTAAGAAGGAGAGTGAGGCGAATTATGTGTTGGCTTTGGAGTAGTTTAGGAAAAGGAATGATACGTGATATTTTCAAGTGTGAGTTTTAGGATTAAGTTTACTATGATGAGCAGTTAGAGATGATGGCATATCATGGAACCAGCAAGGGCGAAGTGAAGAAGGATGAGGAGGCGTTTTGGAGGCTGAAGAGGTGGATTGGATAATGAGCAGATCTTGGCATTATCGGAAGGACTGGATGAATTCGTGAAGCATGACGATACGTGGAGCAAGGATTTGGATGCGTACGAGGACGACAAAGAAAGGCGATTGCTTATACGTTGCAGGAAATGAAGATTTAGAAGAACTAGATAAGACATAGTTGTTAGAGCTGGATTGTTAGATGTGCCTAGAATGCTAGAGGCATTTAGTGTACGAGACTTAGAGAATGATCTATACGGATCATGAACATCTCCAACACATATTCAGTCCTCTTGATTGAACATTTGGAAAAGGTGATGGGTGGGGTTAAGTGATGAAGGAAAATTGCAAGGCCAAGTACCATCTGGGAAAGGCGAGCATAGTTAATGAGACATGGATTAAGAGGGAAGAAGTGATGTTGAGACAAAATTTAGCTATATGGATGACGTGTTAGGAGGGTTTGGATGAAGGATGTAAGTTTCACGAGTAGTTATCTAAAGCAGAGAACACGTCAACATTTATGTTGCGTGGCTTGGACAATCATATGGAGAAAAAGGAATAGGCTATACTTCCTACATAGATAGGAGTAGCATAGAAAGGGCGGTGTAAGGACGAAGATGGTAGAGGGCATACATAATGGAGTAGAGGAATAAGTACGATGAGAGTTGGGTGATACTCGATTGACTGAATAATTCATCCCATATTCTAAGAGGAATGAGATGTCAAGTAGTTGAGAAGTTGGAAGGATTGCGTACGGATGTGATGGAATATGAGTTTCTGCATAAAAAAAATTAGCCTAAGAAGTATGGAATGCTTTATGAAGGATTATGGCAAGGGAATAAACGATGGGAAGTAAGCATAGTATACCGTTGATAGAGTAATGGTTGGTATGAGCATACCATAAGGATAATGGAGGAAGACGCCTAGAGCATTGGCTTACAGTTTGGAGATAGTTCGAGATTGCATTTTGTTTAGGAAGAATTCTTCTACAAAGAGACTCACTAGTGATAGGGGTGTATTCCTCACTGGTGAGAATGTAGGGAATAAAAGAGGATCGCCTAAATTATTGGCTGAAGATGAGATAGAAGATCGTATGGAAATTAAGATTATGGAGAGACAAACAAGAAGTAGTATGGAGGAAGAATGGCTCGAGGGAGCAAAGGGTTGTCAAGATAGTGTAGTGATATAGAAGGGAAAACCGTTAGGTCTGGTGATGGGAAATGTAGTAGAAATTGCTGGAGTTAATCCATAGAAGATGAGGTGGATCACCGTTACGGTGGGGTGAAGTTAGAGGCAGTCAACATATTGGACCGGAGTTGGAACGGAAAACTACAAGAGGTACTGGTAGTGCGTAAGTAGAGGTTAAAAATGGCAAAGGACCGACAAGAGAGTTGTGTGGACAACAGACGTAAGCCGTTGGGATTTGAGATTGGGGATAAGGTTATGCTATGGGTTTCACCATGGAAAGAAGTGACGTGGTTTGGGAAGAAAGTAAAGTTATCACCTAGATTCGTGGGTCCATTTGAAATCCTTGAAAGGATTGGGCTAGTGGCGTATAGGTTGAGATTACCGGAAGAGTTGAGCAGTGTGCATGATGTATTTCATGTGTCGAATTTGAAGAAATGTTTAGCAAAGACGGACTTGCAGGTCCCGTTAAATGATATTAGAATAGATACGAGCCTTCGTTTTGTTGAAGAGCCGGTAGAGATTATGGATCGTGAAGTTAAGACTCTAAAGATAAGTAAGATACCGTTGGTTAAAGTTAGATGGAATTCGAAACGTGGACCAGAGTTCACTTGGGTACGGGAAGAGTTTATGAGGAACAAGTATCCTCAGTTATTTTCTAATGACG
Source organism: Glebionis coronaria (assembly GCA_025667525.1). Classification (NCBI taxonomy): domain Eukaryota; kingdom Viridiplantae; phylum Streptophyta; class Magnoliopsida; order Asterales; family Asteraceae; genus Glebionis; species Glebionis coronaria. The sequence goes on from CM046878.1 coordinate 491,154,183, forward strand.
GTCCTAAGGAGTAAATCTCGGGACGAGATTTCTATTAGGAGGGAGTGATGTGACAACCACGGTTTTGAGGTTCGTCACTTAGTTTTAATTTGGGCATATTTCGTGAAATTATGTGTCTTTATGTGTTTATGTGTTATTTGGTGTGAATAGAGTGTGGTTTGGACATCGTTTTCGGGTACGGGGTACCTTGTGAGTGAAACGATGTGTGAGTTTTTTTCATGTTCATGAGTTCACATGTTAGTGACTATGAAATAAGATGGTGTTATTTAGTGGTTTTATGTATATGTATATGTATTATAGAAAATCGTATTTTTACGATTTAAGGTTTAGCATTTAGAGGTCTCGGATGAGGTAATTAGTCGCGGGAGTATTTTTCGGAATGATTTTAAGTCATTTAGGACTTACTTAATTAGTTTATTTCATATTTCAAGAGTTTTTATAAAACTGTATATTTTATGTGTTTTACGGTATACGCGTAAATTTGACTAGTTTTACGGTTTTGAGGTTTTGGACGCTTTAGGAGCTGAAATAAATTAAGGAAAATTAAGGTAATATTATTATTACAATTATTAATAATAAAAAGGAGGAAAAAACGAAATTGAAGGGGTTAGGACGGTTAAGTGAAAAAAAAAAAGAAAAGAAAAAGAGAAAAAGTAGGGAAATTATATATGGCAATTATACTTGGGTTAGGATTGGTATTATAACTATATAAGGTGTTAATTAAGTTGAAAACAAAACATAATCCCTGGAGAAATCAAGAAGTCAGAATTTTTTTTTGGGTTTTAGGGTTCTTCCTATTTTTTTGTCTTCCATTATTCTTAAGGTAAAAACCTTCAAATCTCTTTTCAATTTAATTGCTTTCAATTCATTCTTAATAATTATATGATGGATTTAGGTTAGGTTTAATTATAAAATCTGTATTCTAATGATATATCAATGATTAAAATAATTAGGGCTTGTAATTAAATAAATTATGGGTAATTAATTAGGTTAGTTTAATTAAATTCGCAATTAAAAACTGGGCAGAATGTTTGGTCCATTGTATTGATCATATCTAGAGTTCTATAAACTTTTAGATTGCGATCTTGTAGTCCCAGGATAGGTAATTGAATTTGCTTTCAAATGCAAGAAACGAGAACTGAATTGGAGGTCGGGAAGTGGGTCAAAAACAGGTTACAACAGTCAGAGGTCAAAACAGTTTTAAAATTAGTCGGGTTTAATTTAATGTTTTAAGGTAGTTAGGGTACTTAGAAGTACAATTGGACTTTCAAACGAACATGAGAGTTAGTTTATATGTTATATAAGATATCTGGAAGAGGGATAATCAATTGGGATAGTAGAAGACCATCTGATCATTACCTACTTTTCATATGTTCAAAATCAATAAATTCTGGATAGGTAAAAGTATATATATATATATATATATATATATATATATATATATATATATATATATATATATATATATATATATATATATATATATATATATATATATATATATATATATATATATATATATATATATATGGATGCCTTAACAGTAGCTTTAAGGTTGCGGCCAAATGGAAGAGTTAGCTAACACATGTAAGAGTATAGGGTTTCTTTTACATGGCATATTATTTTGGTTAAGGGGGTGTTCGACCCATAGTTTGAAGTATGAAAAACGGGACTGTTTTGGGTAAAATGTTAACGGGACGGGTTATGAACTTAACTAAGTTAAGGGCTTATAGAGGGGTGTAATGGGATGCTTATAGCACGTAAATGAGGCTAAGTTGGAGGAGAATGTTAGATATCCATCATAGATTAATGAGCCATTTTGGTATGTGGTTCATGTTTTGATTGTATATGTTTATGTGTTTAGATTTTCTCTAGAGCGTGGATATTTGGAGAAGCTTGATCAGGTGAGTTTCATAGTCCCATATCTTTTAATGATTTTTACTTCCAGATGGGATGGAAGAGACACTCGTTATGGTTTTGTAAATTGTTGTTGTGAATGTTTTATGATTGGTGATGGACTTTTGTGTACTTATGTGATTAATTGCTGATTGATTCATGATTGTTTTGTGATTTGACTTGATACCAAGGGGATGTTGACAAGGCGGGGCCTTGGGATTGGTTCATAGGTGTATGGGCGCCTATGGAACCATGGTGTTTGGTAAGGCTGGGAGCCTTGGAGTTGCTTTGGTATGATTAATCTTGAATGTTAGTTGTTAATGCACATTTGTAACACATTGTCCATAGATTTTTATTGTTGGTAGTTATTCACAGCTTATATTATAACTTATTTGAGGTTGGAGTCTAAACCTATGACTCTCACCAACATTATGTTGACTTGTTTTAGTGTCTCTTTCAGGTGATATTATGGGTAAGTGTGAGAACATAAGTGGCTAGGATTTGGAGTTGCGTAGGAATGCATTTAGAAGGAGATCCCCGTTCCTTCTTAGTTTCTTTTGTTTGTTTAATAAGTGATACTATGAACACCTATATGTTAATTTGTTTGTTTTTTTTGTTTGTCTTTGGTAAGAGGTGGGACTTTTACCTACTTACCTAGACTCCTACATTGTTGAGATATTGTCATGACATTTGTGTCACCTTTTATGATATTTTAATTTCATTTAGTTCATAGACATGCTGTTGTTGTGATGATATCCATAACTCGTGCCCCATATTCCACCATGGTGGGGTGTGACAGTTAGTGTGCCCAACTAGACTAGCAAGTGACTTTTCTAGCATAGTCCTAATCCTTACGCATTGAATGAAACAGTTGAGCTACCACCATATAATTGTCGTAAGCAGTAAGTGGATAAAGTCTCGTTGAGCTAGAAGTAGCAATAATTTCATCATTACTTTCCCTTATAAGATAGATTATAACCAACAATGATTTGCTTTATGCGGATGCGTGTATTCGTGACAAGTCTAACGTATCTAGGTTAAAGGAAGAAGTACCGCCTTAATCTAGAAGGATATGTCCAAGATAGTTTAATACAACCATCACACTTATAATAAAACTAACATTAGTTAGCGTGAACATGGTTAGCACGTTTCCCTACATTAGGCTTGATATTGCTCAACTTATTTCTAGGTTCTCCCTGCGTGAGTTATAATCATTACTCGTATTACTACTACAATTCGTGCCAATCATTGAATATGAACTCCCATTTTATCTTAGTTAGGTTTAGCGTAATTGAGTCTTACGTTAAAAGAGATAGAATTATTTAAATACTGGTAGACATAAAAATTTACGTTCTCACTCTTAGTGATTGACACCCTGCTTATCAACTAGTCCACGACTAACCGAGTACAACTGCAGTTAAAAACGTTTTATTAGATAAATAAAGCTAAATCAACAAAAAAAAAAGATTTAAAACAGCAATTTTTACAACTCACATAACTATATCACAATTTATCTCACATGTCTCCACCAAGACCTGAACCCACAACCTTGAGTTTAAAGGGCAACTCACGCACCGCAGCTTTCTTTCTATTTCAATTTGGTTCTTTTGCCTTGGTCTGCTGCCTCATTATTGATGGTGTTGGGCTGGCCTTTAGTCGCTTGGGTCATGTTGAGATGGTGTTGGTTACAGAATATTATTGGATGTTGTATGCAAGGCCTTTTGCATATACTTTGTTTTATTGCTTCTGTTTGTAAGTCCTATTTTGGTACATGTATTTTGTCAAGTTTTGTTCTTGTTGTTTTTTGTTTCTTTTTTTTCCGGATCCACTATCGTTAAATATCTTGTTAAGATAATGGATGCCTCTATTTGTACGTTTTTTGTTTGGTTCGAAATATATTGTCGTTAAAAAAAAGGCCTTTGATTAAATCAACAATATATGAATTTAAAACTTGAATTAAATAACGATCTATCGAGCGAACATCAATCAAACGCATGTGTACACACTACCACGCAAAGTTGAGCAAATTGTTTAGTCACCATGCCCAAAACCCAAACAACACGTTGTCAAATAATTATCTATTTATTTAATAGTCGTGATTCATCCCTCTGTATTTTTTGATCTTTCTTAAACATTAATGTGTACTGCATGTTAGATATATTTAAAACATTGATGATTGGAAGTAGTATCTTTGACGGAAAAATTGAAAAGACAATTGCATGTAGATCAATCAAATTATTTCAAAACTCAATTTAATATGTTGCATGTAAATGAGATACATTAAAGAAACCTTAAATTTAAGAAAATTAATCAAAGCCATAATTGAGTCAAACAAATAAGAAATAACATGTAGATGTAGATGTTATATTACTTTATTAAATAAATTATTTGAGACTTGATGTGTATCAGCTCATTGTAAAGTTGTAAACCTTATCAAGTATTATACAATAGTTTGTTTGCTTTGAGTTGTAGTTCTATCAATCGATGCTTATTTTTACCGTACTAGTCTAAAATTTTGCGTAGAAACGCGGTTTATTAAGCTAACAAGTTTTTAGATTTTTATAAGTAACAGCAGATAAGTAGTTAACCAAAATTACCTTTTTGCACTTGAGATCTGTAAGGAAAATTACTACCTATCATGGTACCCGCACAATGCAACGACGGGTAATAAGTGAGTATTTTTAGCAATCGATTTTAACGTTAAAATGTAAAAAATTAAATAAAATAAATAAAATTATTAAAAATGAAAAAACAAAAATATTGTAAATATATCAAAATAGATGTTGAATTAGGGAACAAAATTTTAAAAAATATAGTGAAATTAGATTATGAAAAAAATAAATTAGTTAAAAATATTTCAATTTAAAAATAAAAATGGTTTTTTAATAAGTTGTTACAAAAGTTTGTTATAAAATAAATAAGTGCTTAAGATTTGAAGTTATTTTTGGATTAAAAATTATCTAATAGTTAAGTTATTAATATATTTATTTTAGTTTTTGATTTAAAGTTAGGTTTAAAGTTAGGATGTTTATATCCACCCTTTATATATAGTATAGATTGATATAGATATAGATATATATAGTACATCTTACCATCCCATAGTATTGTCCGATGTTGGCTTCAATAATGTTTTCACCAAAATCTAGACGTGTAATGTTAAGACACATCTTTTAAAGAAGAGTAAAATTTAAGTTTGCTTTCTGTGGTTTGTCAAAATTACAGGTTTGCTTTCCAACTTTGAGAAAGTCCAGGCGGCCTCCCCGAGGACGAAGGAAAGTAGCAAGCAACCTCCCTGGAACTAACCTTTGTTATTTTTTTATAGTTAAGTATATTTTCCTCAAGGGTATTTACGTCTTTTGCTTAACTTCCCTTAAACATACTATGCTGCAATTGCAAAGACGCTCCCTGTGGTTTACAATTAAATAGCCTCCAATGAACTGTTTCTGATCACTGAACTTCACATCTGTTTTAGAAATAGTCAAGCCAAAGCCAATGAAATAGATTCAATCGTAGCACTTGATATAAGTTCTATGACGGAACTTCATGTTCTCTGTAGTTTCTCACTTGGCAACTTTCAACCCGTTCGAGATAACAAAACAGTATAACAATAATAATCTGAATTACTTGCACAACACAATATCAGAGGTTGTGTATACAACAAAACATATACTATGGTAACTTTCAACCCGTTCGACCATTTGACAAACTTGCCCACTCCTGTATCGGCTGTTCAAGGTAACACAACCCAAATCGACCTAGTCATAGTACATTAGTTGTGGTTATATTTAAACTTAACGAAGTTTATGCTAAAACGATAATTCGGCTAAGTTTATATACCTAGTACCTTAAAACAAAGACATTTATGCTTCCTTTTAGTACTCTTAAAGTCCTAAGTGCCAAGGGAATTTTAAAGAATATGGAAGCTAAATTGAAATATTAAAGCTACAGCTACATATGTCTTTCCTCAGTCACCAATTCAAGCAATAGCAAGTGTGAACAAGATTAAGCAAACGGATAAACAAGTAAATTAAACAAGAGGAACTTGCAATTAAGAGCCACAGATGCCTTTCGTCGGTCATGACCCATTAAACCAATATCGAGTGTGCACAAGATCAAGCAAACAGATATACAATCGAATACAAGGAAAGGAACTTGCTAAAACCAAACAATCATTTACAATCAAATAAAAAGGGATTCGTAAGAACACTAACTATATAATCTAGTATTTGATTCAACCAAAAACTAATTTTTCAAAAAGAAGTGTACCTGTTTCTTAAATCTGCCTGCTCAAGTCATCCTTTTCTGGCTTCTGGGTAGAAATACATAATATAAAAAATCAGATACTTTAGTGTTAATTTGATAAATTCCTTGAATTATTCATTGCGGAGATTACAATTTATAAGGTATATCGGAAGCATCTAGAAATAATATAAACGGGCTAAAGTCCTAATAACAATGGGCCAAAATATATCATCTAACACTCCCCCGCAGTTTGAGCGGGAGGCAATCGAACACTCAAACTGGTGCGAAATTCTTCAAATAAAGCCGATGGAAGACCTTTGGTGAAGATATCTGCATACTGGTAACGAGATGGAACATGGAGAACACGTACGTGACCCATAGCAACCATATCACGAACAAAATGAATATCAATCTCAATGTGTTTAGTTCGTTGATGTTGCACTGGATTATCAGATAAATAAACAGCACTAACATTATCACAATACACGAGAGTGGCGGTTAATAGTGGTGTGTGTAGTTCTCGAAGAAGATTACGCAACCATGCCGTCTCAGCAACAACATTAGCAACACCCCGATATTCAGCTTCGGCACTTGAACGTGAAAGAGTGGGTTGTCGTTTAGAAGACCATGATAAAAGATTGTTGCCCAAAAATACACAATACCCGGATGTAGATCTGCGAGTAGCAGGACAACCAGCCCAATCAGCATCAGAGTAAGCTACAAGAGAAGATTCTGAGGATGCATATTGTGACAATCCGTCAATTTATGATTGATATTTTATTCTCAGATATTATTTAAAAACATTATTTTAATGTTATAATATGAACTCACTTATTTTTGGGAAGTAATTTGGATTTACGTCTTAAAGTAGCATCGACTACGTCTAAACCGGAGGATTCAACGTTACGTGCTTACGTTTACATACACCGTCCTTGGTGACAGACCGACATTTCAGAAAATAAATTTATCCATGAATATTATTTTGGAGTTTTAAATTTGTGTTGGTTCATAAACTCACAAATTTACGAGAAGAGATTAGGACTTACGATTTTAATTTGACGTCCTTTACAACTAAACCGGAAACCTTAGGATTACGAATTTACGTTTTCGAACTCCGTTTTTGATGAGACAATTTTTATTAGATTCGTTTTGTGCCGTTGATTCATAATTTATAATAACGTTTTTCGTAAAACGACCCGAGAGCACGCAAATCGAGGAAACTAGAATCGAGGAATACCCGTAAATTAGCGGGATGGGACAAAACTAGTTTATCCCACCCCACTAACTAGGGACACCACATCAAAGATGTGGCATCCTTACACTAAACTAAGTTACACTTGTAACTTAGCTTCATTTTGAAGCTTCTCTTCCCACTAAACTAACAAAATCACTAGACATTACCATTTCCTTCCATTTTCACATGCAAACCACCATAAACACTCTCCTCTCTCTCTAAATTCGTCCCATATTCATCAAGAACAACCCTCATTTGATCAAATTTAACCATGAAATCATATGTTATTTACATATATGATGATGCCCTTTTGAAAGCCCTATTGATTGGTGCAAGTTATAACATCCAAAGAGGAGTTGCTATGGAGTATTGGGGCTGATTTTCCACAAGGTGTTCATGAAGAATGGTGGTCTTGAAGATGGTCTTGGTTATTCACAAGTTTCTCCATCAAAATCCATGTTTTGATCACAACCTACATCATCATGGTGGTATAAAGATTGTTCTCCTCATCCTCTTGTTATTTTTGATTATGTAATCTTGTATTTCTTTTACTTATGTATATGTATATGATGATAAATGATGATTAAAAATATTGTGTGGGGATTTGGTGTTAATAAACATGCTTAAAAAGATGAAAAACTATAAAAAAAACAAGGCTAAAATCTTGTTTAAATTGTTGGTTGTATAAAACAGTAAAGAATCATATGATGAACTGATAAAAATAGCATAGATTAATAGATATACAGTAAGTAATATGTCTTGTACACATGTGAGAGTTGGCCATGCAATGGAATCATTGTACTGAGTGAGATATGATCAAAACAAGTTTAAAGTACAAATCTGAGTTCACTGTTTTGGACGATTTTTAGAAAATACTTAGAGGATGATTCAACAGTAGCTATAAAAGAGTTAAATGGATCAAATATCATGTAGTTTATGTGATAAACATTTGAGCTTCTATCTCCATATAAAACACTAAATATGGCAGTTTTGGTGAATATGAAGATAAAAATCAGATTTTGAGAATTAATGTTTATTACTATTATATAAGCACCCAAAATTATATTGTATAAAATGTAAAGTTAAAATCCACTAACTTATGGATTTTATTTATATAAATATGTAAAAGGTTAAATAAGTGTATAAATTATAAAAATGGTAGTGGAATAATACTTATAAGTAATAAAAACTATAAACTTGATTTTTACGACTTTTTCGGCTAATACCGTAAAATTTACGTTTTTGTTAAATAAAACTTAGATGGTTGGACCCGTCTAATGTAAACTTTATAAAACTTATATACTGATATATAAACATGTATAACAAGTAAAAACCGATAAGACTCGAACTATAGGACATACGGACGTTAACGGACTAAATTAACGTTATTGGACTAATAATACAACAAAAATGGACTAAAACACTTATAAACTTATTATTGGGCTTAACCCATTTAGGCCCAACTTGTAAAGTGTAGATACTGATAATATAAGTATAACATGGATTGATACAAGTTAAAGAACTTATAATAAGTTTATTGGACTTAAAACGCGTAAATAGGTAAAACTAGTAAACTAGTAAAAAGATACCAATACGTAAACACTAAAACGAGTTAATGAGAATATGTAAACCCACTTGATCATCATATATAAATAATCATCATATGTATACATAATTGTTATTTTTATAAAGTCATTGGACATGAGTCTAAGACGAGTATTATTTGTCTAGGTTTCCGTGATTGAAGCACGTACCGTACATCCAAATCGCCGATAATCGTCTTCCCACATCAACGTGAGTTCATAGCCTCGCACTCTTTTAAATGTTTTTATGAAATGTTTTATAAACCCGCGAGGGAGATAACATGTTAGTTTTTATAAAATAGGACACCATTTGTCCCGATTGTTTGTTTATTGATTTGGACCCGAATGATTGAATGACCCGATTGTATAACCCGATAAATGATTAAAGGACCCGATAGATGAAATAAAATGGATTATTAAAGTTAGGTTATGTCACTAAAAGTCCCATTAGCATGAATTGTGAACTACCGGGAGTTGGTAGACGCTTGTGCATATAATAGTACTATTTGGGGATGATCACCCCAGTTCGCGCCTTGACGGTTGATCCCCGTCGTGCCACATTGATTGGTAAGCGAATTTATGTATGAGAAGATTTCCATAGCGTGACCTTTGTGACGACACGCTACTTTAGATGGGCAAATTAAGTATCGGTTTAGCTACCCGTTGTTGGTTTAGTAAGGTAACAATGTCATGCGGCTTATAATAATCCAAAACTAACGAAATATTACTAGACGCTCCGAATTACGATGTATTGCCTGACTAGCAATACAGGGTCATACTATTGATATTATGTTCGTGTTTTGGTTTTCATAACCACATTCATATAACGGTTTTTATTTGACTTTATACAACGTCATAAGACGTATTGTATGATGTTTTTACGACATTGGCTCGTATGATGATTTTTAAGGCAAACGCCTATATTATGATTTTGATGAAGATTTGTATAAAACGACTTTGGCTATTCTATGGCCTATTAAAATGATTTGTACAAAAATGATTTTCGGTAATAATTTTATACCGATATTATATTGATGGTTTATTAAACTCTATGAATTCACTCGGCGTTATCGCTGACCTTTTCTTTTAACATGTTTTATCTCAGGTACTTGAAGGTAATTCTCGGGAAGACAACAAGAATTCATGGCCCGCACCTAAATACTTATTTCCATTCAAATGCTTTGTAAAACCTGTATTAAATATAATGACTTGGGACCGATGTAACTTTAATGTTTATGAATGGAAATGATTTATTATTAAACGACGCGATTTTTATGCGTTGTCTATGATGTGAGTAATGTGCTATCCCGTAACACCAACGAGTCTTCCGCTGTATTGAGTTGTATAAATTTGGGGGTGTTACAGTTTGGTACCAGAGCTCTCGTTATAGAGAACGAAAGATTTTTAAAACCAAGGTTTTGAATAAAACATTTCAAAATCTTTTAACTATAAACATTTTTCTAAAAATGTCTAAAAATCTTTTGACTATAACGGTGCCGAAGAATTCCCGAGTTACCGACAAGGCCAGACTGAGAAGTGTTATTTTAATATATATATATAACTTGGATTATATATATACATATGATGTAATTTTATTACATGATTGTTTGATGATTATTTTGATTTTTATACGAGGTATTTATACGACGTAGATTGTCACAAGTAACCTTAAATCCCCTAGTAAATTAATTGAAGCTATTCTCGTAGGAATTCTAGTTATCCTAGATCTAAACCAAGTTGTGGATATTTATGATCCCAAGAAATGGTTAATATTCGTAGAAATGTAGATATTAGTTGATTGTGATATTGAAAAAGAATTGGCGAGATTAAATCTAATATCGATGTCATGACGATCTTTTCTTATAGAGTGGAGTTGACAAAACGTTACCACCTAGAAAGATGTCATCTGATTCGTTGTCATCCAATTCTTAAATTGAAATCGAAAGGGTGAATGTTGCACTTGAGGCTGTCATTGGAACCATTACCCAAAAGCCTCATGCCACTAATACCTTTCCGAGAACTCTAGATTGAATGATCAAGTCATTTTATATTAATGACTCATTTGATAATTGTTGTTGTAAGAGCTATAGGATTGGAATTAAGCGTTGTTCATATCGAGCTTTTATTAACCTATTAAGGTTTATAATTAAGATTGAAAGTATTGGAATATGAGTTAGGATATCGAATTGAGTATAAATTGATTAAAACTTGAATAAAGTAAAATTTAACCTGTATGGAATATGAGATTGTTAAGAAGAAGTTGTTAAGTTCTGTGATTGAATTATAAGGTTTTAAATGATTGTAGGTTCGTGTTAAGTGTTGTTCCTAGGCCATTGTTCACTGACGAGGATGCCCAGTGTCCAATAAAATAAATTGAAGAAATCTTCTTCTAAATTGGGACCGATGGATCTTCCGGGACATGTGGAACACCTAATGACTCTTGTAGATTAGTATTCATTGTGGTATCTTTTAAAAATCCCTAACTTAACTGTGACATCAGTTGGTAGGATGAGTTCCGAGAATTGTATGACATAGTGACACATAAAGTGTTACGGTACAATTTGACTTGTTTGTGATTAATGAAAAGACTACCTTTGATTGCTAAATTCTACATGTATCGATGTTATCTATCTTTTCTTGCTTCTTCCTAATGCTCGCATTAGTGATGCAACCATTGAACAAGTACTCATCTCGATTTGAGTTACGTTGTAGATTATTCTTTTTGAGTGCCATCGAGATCATGAACCTCATGATTATTTGGCTAAAGCTCATTTCCTATCATATTGTAGTTAGTTCTTGGTGAACAACTCTTCATCACTCTTTTGCAGATCACACATTGTTTTTATAAAGTTAAAACGGTATCCTTTGAGAAAATTTAATTTTCGTCACAATAAGGATTATTCAAAGTAAGATTTATAAGTGATTGATATCAAAATGAAGTTGTTTATGAGACGCTTTGGAAAACCTAATTGTTTTCATAACAAAGAAAATCTTTGTAAATTTATTTTTGATTCTTATTTAAGAATTAAGCATGAAAATGTTTTTATTATAAGCATGATGATAAAAATTTTGACGAACTGAGTATTGCATCGTTAATCTTGAAATTGTATATAGTTGCGCGCCTACATACAATTTGGAATGGACCATGCAAGACTGATTAGTAGTCACCATAAAACTAATGAATAAGCACTACATTTTCTTTGAAGATTGTGAAAGATTAAAATTTTATGAGATCTGCAAGAAGTGAAAAATAGGGACATAGTGTTAGGGACACCTACATATGTGCCTGTAGCATCTACTCTTCCGAGTCGAATTTACTCATCTGTGGAAATTGTCTTATTTGACAATTGACAATTCTTTCTTGTCCAATTCTCCCGTGGTGAGATTCTTAGGAAAAGTATCTGATTACCGAGTGTTGATACCCGACTGGATGTATTGACGTTCTTATCATTTCTTTTGATTTGATTTCATTTGAATGACCTGGGTAACGATCCGAGGAGCTTTCGAATGCGTACTCAAATTATGAAAACATGGGATATATTCATATTCGTTAAATGTTTTCGTCTGTATCTGATTTGAAATTCTCTCGCATAGATTATGCGTTGACCTTACTCTTTTAGGGATTAGTTATGTCTCCAGATATCCTTGAATTTGTGGAAGGACTGAGAATTATTATTAGTCTTTTGAGAAATTCACATCTTATCAACGGTAATGTAACTGGAAAGTTGATAATTCCAGTAGAATGGATTGATTGATTATGACATGACGACATTGTCTTAATTGATGGGAACTCGAGTAGAATTTCCCGAAAAGATAAGATGTTGATTATCCAAAGTGATCTAAATAATTCTCGATGGATGACCATATCCTGTATTTAGACTTGAAATTATACCATGAATGGTTGTGAATTAGTCATAGATATTATAATCCAGAAAGAACCTGATATGAATGTATTAAATGATGTTTATGTTATCTGAAACTTTAGGAAGTATTTGTTGGTGAATTACCTAGACTTTCGCCATTAAGGCAAGTTGAAATTGGTATTGATTATATTCCCGGTGCTGCACCTGTGGCTTGTGCACTGTACGTCAGCACCATCTAAATTAAAGGAATTACCGTACAACTGAGAGAGTTGTCGGAGAAAGATTTTATTATACCAAGCCTATCATCCTGAAGAGCTATGGTGTTACCATTCCATATATTTATAGATTACTGTGAACTGAGTAAATTGACAATCGAAAACGATATCCATAACTCGAAATGGAAGATTTGTTCGATCATTTACAAGGTTTTTTGATCCTCAGCATGGTTATCATCAACTTCGCATCTGCGAAAAGGATTATCTATTCCAATCACTACATCCGGTACTTGTAATGAACGTTATGAGTTTCACGTGATGTCGTTTGGATTGACTATGCACATGTAGTATTCATGAATTTGGTAAATCACGTGTGTAGGCTGTAATTTGATAAATTCATGCTCGTGATCATTAAGGACCATTTGTTTGTTTATAAGCATAAGAATGACTTAATAATTAATTATAGATTGCCCTGAATTGACCGAACAATTAAAACCTGTATCTTGAATATTTAACATGAGATTTAAGACTTAATCATTTACATGATTTAACCGTGTGATTAATTGATAATGGAATATATTGACTCTTCAAAAATTAAGAGCCCTTTTAAGACTTTGGATTATTACTAAAAAGAAAGTGCAAATATATTTTGACAAATGTTTTAACAAAGGATTTTTAAGGGATTATTCCCTTATACACAAACCATTTAACTAAACTTCTGTTTAGGGGTAAATGTTTATGTATACCTCAAGATAACTTAAGAAGGATTGAGTAAAACCATTTATACCATAACCTGAAAACTTAAAACGACAATTTTTGCTTTTTAACTAAGAAAACTTTGACCAAAGTATAAACAAAGGTTTTTCGAACATTTACGAATCTTATTAAATATTTTCGATAAATCAACAAAAATCTTGTTAATTAAATTCAAATTTCTTTTGAACATCTTATATAATTGGTCGAACTAGGAAATTTAAAATTTCACGTTTACGTTTCATAAAAATTTAAATATCTAACCTTTAATTACTTGTAATACTTATCGACGCTTAAAACGTCGGATTGAGAAAAACTGATAAAAATGATAGATGAGACGAAACTAAAATAGAGAAAATGTGGAGAAATAATTCTTGAATAAATACGGACATGATAACTATTTCATCAGGAAAGTGAACGTAATTACTGACACGTTATGTATAAATATAAAGAACCAATTTAGACATGTTCCTTAATAATGAAGGTGCAAAATAAATTGTTGAACAATGTAAAATAGCCGATGATTGTAAAAAGGATAATATAGATAATAAAAAGTGGTTCGCGGCTAATGTGAACCATTAGAATTGAGAAGCCGATAGCATTAAATATTTTAAAGGCCACTTGTGGTTATATAAATATGGAGGATTGTGAGATATAGTTATGTTGGAATTTGTAAGTATAAGTATTATATGTATGTCATTTTTGACTAAAAGTATTTTTGTCTGAAGAAGTTGTACTGATGGCCATTATGAAGGCAGACATCGCCTCATACATTAGTAAACGTCTAGCTATTGCAAAGGTCATCATCTGAATTTGATTCGATTTGGGTCATCATCGACAGACTGACCAAATCTGCTAATATCATTCCCGTTAATGATAAATGCAAAAGAGTTATGTAAACATAGTGTGCTTGTATCGAACATCTTTATCAAGATCCTCGCTTCGCATCGTATTTCTAGAGATTTGCTCAGAAATCATTAAGAACGAACCTTGATGAGAGTACTATGTACCACCCCAATCGAAGGGACGAGGTAAAGTAACGATACAAAGTAATATAAGTGTTGTTTTATGTTTGAATGATTGACCTTTGGTAATAGACCGTATAATCGTTTTCCTTTGGAAAGATTATCATTGATGATCATCGTATTAGGATTGAGATCGAATCTTGTTAGGATCTAAATATTAGAGCATCTGTAAGCAGGAGTTGAGATGAAGACACCCGACATACACCCATTGTGAGTTGGACATGTCTTTTAGGTTTAAGGTTTCCAATAATGGCGAACCTATCCTTACAAAATACCCGACCCGCGAGATCTGAAATGATTGTTGAAATTAGGATCTGATTATTGACTGTCGGTAGTGGGAAAGAGGTTATGTGAATATGAAATGTAGATCTTGAAGTGCCAGATGGGTAGCGAAGTTATGCCAAAAATTTTAACCTTGGAAAAATGAATTGATGATTTAAAAGATCATGGGATATAAGTCCCCAATGTATGGGACCATTGAGATGATGTAAAAGATTGATTTGAAAGGCATATAAGCTGAATCTACCCTAGGACTTCAAGAGCTGCGTGAATTATGTTTCATATATCGAACTTGATAAAATGTCTATCAAGTGAGAATCTGATCACTTCTTGATGAAGTTTAGATCGGCGAAAAGTTGTATTCATCAAAAACCCGTGAACATCATGGATAGAGAAAGTAAGTCAACATTAAGCCTGATCTTATTCCCGTAGTTATGTTTGATGAAACTCGCGTATTGTAATGAATTACACTTGTGATAAAAGACCGAATGTGGAGGAAATACCCACATGGCTTTAAGTCTATAAGAAGCGAGTAGTAAAATAAGATGATCTTTGAGGACAAAGATCCTGTTTAGGGGTAAATGCTGTGACAATCCGTCAATTTATGATTGATATTTTATTCTCAGATATTATTTAAAAACATTATTTTAATGTTATAATATGAACTCACTTATTTTTGGGAAGTAATTTGGATTTACGTCTTAAAGTCGCATCGACTACGTCTAAACCGGAGGATTCAACGTTACGTGCTTACGTTTACATACACCGTCCTTGGTGACAGACCGACATTTCAGAAAATAAATTTATCCATGAATATTATTTTGGAGTTTTAAATTTGTGTTGGTTCATAAACTCACAAATTTATGAGAAGAGATTAGGACTTACGATTTTAATTTGACGTCCTTTACGACTAAACCAGAAACCTTAGGATTACGAATTTACGTTTTCGAACTCCGTTTTTGATGAGACAATTTTTATTAGATTCGTTTTGTGCCGTTGATTCATAATTTATAATAACGTTTTTCGTAAAACGACCCGAGAGCACGCAAATCGAGGAAACTAGAATCGAGGAATACCCGTAAATTAGCGGGATGGGACAAAACTAGTGTATCCCACCCCACTAACTAGGGACACCATATCAAAGATGTGGCATCCTTACACTAAACTAAGTTACACTTGTAACTTAGCTTCATTTTGAAGCTTCTCTTCCCACTAAACTAACAAAACCACTAGACATTACCATTTCCTTCCATTTTCACATGCAAACCACCATAAACACTCTCCTCTCTCTCTAAATTCGTCCCATATTCATCAAGAACAACCCTCATTTGATCAAATTTAACCATGAAATCATATGTTATTTACATATATGATGATGCCCTTTTGAAAGCCCTATTGATTGGTGCAAGTTATAACATCCAAAGAGGAGTTGCTATGGAGTATTGGGGCTGATTTTCCACAAGGTGTTCATGAAGAATGGTGGTCTTGAAGATGGTCTTGGTTATTCACAAGTTTCTCCATCAAAATCCATGTTTTGATCACAACCTACATCATCATGGTGGTATAAAGATTGTTCTCCTCATCCTCTTGTTATTTTTGATTATGTAATCTTGTATTTCTTTTACTTATATATATGTATATGATGATGAATGATGATTAAAAATAATGTGTGGGGATTTGGTGTTAATAAACATGCTTAAAAAGATGAAAAACTATAAGAAACAAGGCTAAAATCTTGTTTAAATTGTTGGCTGTATAAAACAGTAAAGAATCATATGATGAACTGATAAAAATGGCATAGATTAATAGATATACGGTAAGTAATATGTCTTGTACACATGTGAGAGTTGGCCATGCAATGGAATCATTGTAATGAGTGAGATATGATCAAAACAAGTTTAAAGTACAAATCTGAGTTCACTGTTTTGGACGATTTTTATAAAATACTTAGATGATGATTCAACAGTAGCTATAAAAGAGTTAAATGGATCACATATCATGTAGTTTATGTGATAAAAATTTGAGCTTCTATCATATTTTGGACGATTGTTCTAGATATGGCAGTTTTGGTGAATATGAAGATAAAAATCAGATTTTGAGAATTAATGTTTATTACTATTATATAAGCACCCAAAATTATATTGTATAAAATGTAAAGTTAAAATTCACTAACTTATGGATTCTATTTATATAAATATGTAAAAGGTTAAATAAGTGTATAAATTATAAAAATGGTAGTGGAATAATACTTATAAGTAATAAAAACTATAAACTTGATTTTTACGACTTTTTCGGCTAATACCGTAAAATTTACGTTTTTGTTAAATAAAACTTAGATGGTTAGACCCGTCTAATGTAAACTTTATAAAACTTATATACTGATATATAAACATGTATAACAAGTAAAAACTGATAAGACTCGAACTATAGGACATACGGACGTTAACAGACTAAATTAACGTTATTGGACTAATAATACAACAAAAATGGACTAAAACACTTATAAACTTATTATTGGGCTTAACCCATTTAGGCCCAACTTGTAAAGTGTAGACACTGATAATATAAGTATAACATGGATTGATACAAGTTAAAGAACTTATAATAAGTTTATTGGACTTAAAACACGTAAATAGGTAAAACTAGTAAACTAGTAAAAAGATACCAATACGTAAACACTAAAACGAGTTAATGAGAATATGTAAACCCACTTGATCATCATATATAAATAATCATCATATGTATACATAACTGTTATTTTTATAAAGTCATTGGACATGAGTCTAAGACGAGTATTATTTGTCTAGGTTTCCGTGATTGAAGCACGTACCGTACATCCAAATCGCCGATAATCGTCTTCCCACATCAACGTGAGTTCATAGCCTCGCACTCTTTTAAATGTTTTTATGAAATGTTTTATAAACCCGCGAGGGAGATAACATGTTAGTTTTTATAAAATAGGACACCATTTGTCCCGATTGTTTGTTTATTGATTTGGACCCGAATGATTGAATGACCCGATTGTATGACCCGATAAATGATTAAAGGACCCGATAGATGAAATAAAATGGATTATTAAAGTTAGGTTATGTCACTAAAAGTCCCATTAGCATGAATTATGAACTACCGGGAGTTGGTAGACGCTTGTGCATATAATAGTACTATTTGGGGACGATCACCCCAGTTTGCGCCTTGACGGTTGATCCCCGTCGTGCCACATTGATTGGTAAGCGAATTTATGTATGAGAAGATTTCCATAGTGTGACCTTTGTGACGACACGCTACTTTAGATGGGCAAATTGAGTATCGGGTTAGCTACCCGTTGTTGGTTTAGTAAGGTAACAATGTCATGCGGCTTATAATAATCCAAAACTAACGAAATATTACTAGACGCTCCGAATTACGATGTATTGCCTGACTAGCAATACAGGGTCATACTATTGATATTATGTTCGTGTTTTGGTTTTCATAACCACATTCATATAACGGTTTTTATTTGACTTTATACAACGACATAAGACGTATTGTATGATGTTTTTACGACATTGGCTCGTATGATGATTTTTAAGGCAAACGCCTATATTATGATTTTGATGAAGATTTGTATAAAACGACTTTTGCTATTCTATGGCCTATTAAAATGATTTGTACAAAAATGATTTTTGGTAATAATTTTATACCGATATTATATTGATGGTTTATTAAACTCTATGAATTCACTCGGCGTTATCGCTGACCTTTTCTTTTAACATGTTTTATCTCAGGTACTTGAAGGTAATTCTCGGGAAGACAACAAGAATTCATGGCCCGCACCTAAATACTTATTTCCATTCAAATGCTTTGTAAAACCTGTATTAAATATAATGACTTGGGACCGATGTAACTTTAATGTTTATGAATGGAAATGATTTATTATTAAACGACGCGATTTTTATGCATTGTCTATGATGTGAGTAATGTGCTATCCCGTAACACCAACGAGTCTTCCGCTGTATTGAGTTGTACAAATTTGGGGGTGTTACACATATAATTGTAAACCAAACTCCAAAGTGCCTCGGACGTAACGAAGAATCTTCTTCAAAGCAGCTAAGTGAGGCTCGCGAGGATCATGCATATATAAACAAATTTGTTGCACAACATAAGACAAATCTGGACGAGTGAAGGTGAGATATTGTAGACCACCTGCAAGACTCCTATACAAAGTAGGATCTGAAATAGGAGTCCCCTTAGGACCAAGCTTGGACTCAGTGCCAACAGGAGTCCGAGTAGGATTGCAGTTGAGCATATGTGCTCGTTCGAGCAACTCCATAGAATATCTCTTCTAAGATAGAAACATCCCTCTAGTGTCACGCGTAACAGAAATCCTCAAGAAATAATTAAGAGCACCAAGATCTGTCATGTCAAACTCCTTGTGGAGTGATAAAATGATCTTCTGAAGCAAAGCTGTAGAAGAAGCTGTAAGAACAATATCATCCACATAAATTAACAGATATGCCATGTCAGTACCAGATCTATAAATAAATAAAGATGAATCACATCTACTGGGTGAAAATCCGACTCGGGTAGCATAAGCAGCAAATCGATGAAACCAAGCACGAGGGGCTTGTTTCAACCTATATAAAGACCATGGCAAAGGACCGACAAGAGAGTTGTGTGGACAACAGACGTAAGCCGTTGGGATTTGAGATTGGGGATAAGGTTATGCTATGGGTTTCACCATGGAAAGAAGTGACGTGGTTTGGGAAGAAAGTAAAGTTATCACCTAGATTTGTGGGTCCATTTGAAATCCTTGAAAGGATTGGGCTAGTGGCGTATAGGTTGAGATTACCGGAAGAGTTGAGCAGTGTGCATGATGTATTTCATGTGTCGAATTTGAAGAAATGTTTAGCAAAGACGGACTTGCAGGTCCCGTTAAATGATATTAGAATAGATACGAGCCTTCGTTTTGTTGAAGAGCCGGTAGAGATTATGGATCGTGAAGTTAAGACTCTAAAGATAAGTAAGATACCGTCGGTTAAAGTTAGATGGAATTCGAAACGTGGACCAGAGTTCACTTGGGTACGGGAAGAGTTTATGAGGAACAAGTATCCTCAGTTATTTTCTAATGACGGTCCTAAGGAGTAAATCTCGGGACGAGATTTCTATTAGGAGGGAGTGATGTGACAACCACGGTTTTGAGGTTCGTCACTTAGTTTTAATTTGGGCATATTTCGTGAAATTATGTGTCTTTATGTGTTTATGTGTTATTTGGTGTGAATAGAGTGTGGTTTGGACATCGTTTTCGGGTACGGGGTACCTTGTGAGTGAAACGATGTGTGAGTTTTTTTCATGTTCATGAGTTCACATGTTAGAGACTATGAAATAAGATGGTGTTATTTAGTGGTTTTATGTATATGTATATGTATTATAGAAAATCGTATTTTTACGATTTAAGGTTTAGCATTTAGAGGTCTCGGATGAGGTAATTAGTCGCGGGAGTATTTTTCGGAATGATTTTAAGTCATTTAGGACTTACTTAATTAGTTTATTTCATATTTCAAGAGTTTTTATAAAACTGTATATTTTATGTGTTTTACGGTATACGCGTAAATTTGACTAGTTTTACGGTTTTGAGGTTTTGGACGCTTTAGGAACTGAAATAAATTAAGGAAAATTAAGGTAATATTATTATTACAATTATTAATAATAAAAAGGAGGAAAAAACGAAATTGAAGGGGTTAGGACGGTTAAGTGAAAAAAAAAAGAAAAGAAAAAGAGAAAAAGTAGGGAAATTATATATGGCAATTATACTTGGGTTAGGATTGGTATTATAACTATATAAGGTGTTAATTAAGTTGAAAACAAAACATAATCCCTGGAGAAATCAAGAAGTCGGAATTTTTTTTTGGGTTTTAGGGTTCTTCCTATTTTTTTTGTCTTCCATTATTCTTAAGGTAAAAACCTTCAAATCTCTTTTCAATTTAATTGCTTTCAATTCATTCTTAATAATTATATGATGGATTTAGGTTAGGTTTAATTATAAAATCTGTATTCTAATGATATATCAATGATTAAAATAATTAGGGCTTGTAATTAAATAAATTATTGGTAATTAATTAGGTTAGTTTAATTAAATTCGCAATTAAAAACTGGGCAGAATGTTTGGTCCATTGTATTGATCATATTTAGAGTTCTATAAACTTTTAGATTGCGATCTTGTAGTCCCAGGATAGGTAATTGAATTTGCTTTCAAATGCAAGAAACGAGAACTGAATTGGAGGTCGGGAAGTGGGTCAAAAACAGGTTACAACAGTCAGAGGTCAAAACAGTTTTAGAATTAGTCGGGTTTAATTTAATGTTTTAAGGTAGTTAGGGTACTTAGAAGTACAATTGGACTTTCAAACGAACATGAGAGTTAGTTTATATGTTATATAAGATATCTGGAAGAGGGATAATCAATTGGGATAGTAGAAGACCATCTGATCATTACCTACTTTTCATATGTTCAAAATCAGTAAATTCTGGATAGGTAAAAGTATATATATATATATATATATATATATATATATATATATATATATATATATATATATATATATATATATATATATATATATATATATATATATATATGGATGCCTTAACAGTAGCTTTAAGGTTGCGGCCAAATGGAAGAGTTAGCTAACACATGTAAGAGTATAGGGTTTCTTTTACATGGCATATTATTTTGGTTAAGGGGGTGTTCGACCCATAGTTTGAAGTATGAAAAACGGGACTGTTTTGGGTAAAATGTTAACGGGACGGGTTATGAACTTAACTAAGTTAAGGGCTTATAGAGGGGTGTAATGGGATGCTTATAGCACGTAAATTAGGCTAAGTTGGAGGAGAATGTTAGATATCCATCATAGATTAATGAGCCATTTTGGTATGTGGTTCATGTTTTGATTGTATATGTTTATGTGTTTAGATTTTCTCTAGAGCGTGGATATTTGGAGAAGCTTGATCAGGTGAGTTTCATAGTCCCATATCTTTTAATGATTTTTACTTCCAGATGGGATGGAAGAGACACTCGTTATGGTTTTGTAAATTGTTGTTGTGAATGTTTTATGATTGGTGATGGACTTTTGTGTACTTATGTGATTAATTGCTGATTGATTCATGATTGTTTTGTGATTTGACTTGATACCAAGGGGATGTTGACAAGGCGGGGCCTTGGGATTGGTTCATAGGTGTATGGGCGCCTATGGAACCATGGTGTTTGGTAAGGCTGGGAGCCTTGGAGTTGCTTTGGTATGATTAATCTTGAATGTTAGTTGTTATTGCACATTTGTAACACATTGTCCATAGATTTTTATTGTTGGTGGTTATTCACAGCTTATATTATAACTTATTTGAGGTTGGAGTCTAAACCTATGACTCTCACCAACATTATGTTGACTTGTTTTAGTGTCTCTTTCAGGTGATATTATGGGTAAGTGTGAGAACATAAGTGGCTAGGATTTGGAGTTGCGTAGGAATGCATTTAGAAGGAGATCCCCGTTCCTTCTTAGTTTCTTTTGTTTGTTTAATAAGTGATACTATGAACACCTATATGTTAATTTGTTTGTTTTTTTTGTTTGTCTTTGGTAAGAGGTGGGACTTTTACCTACTTACCTAGACTCCTACATTGTTGAGATATTGTCATGACATTTGTGTCACCTTTTATGATATTTTAATTTCATTTAGTTCATAGACATGCTGTTGTTGTGATGATATCCATAACTCGTGCCCCATATTCCACCATGGTGGGGTGTGACAGTTAGTGTGCCCAACTAGACTAGCAAGTGACTTTTCTAGCATAGTCCTAATCCTTACGCATTGAATGAAACAGTTGAGCTACCACCATATAATTGTCGTAAGCAGTAAGTGGATAAAGTCTCGTTGAGCTAGAAGTAGCAATAATTTCATCATTACTTTCCCTTATAAGATAGATTATAACCAATAATGATTTGCTTTATGCGGATGCGTGTATTCGTGACAAGTCTAACGTATCTAGGTTAAAGGAAGAAGTACCGCCTTAATCTAGAAGGATATGTCCAAGATAGTTTAATACAACCATCACACTTATAATAAAACTAACATTAGTTAACGTGGACATGGTTAGCACGTTTCCCTACATTAGGCTTGATATTGCTCAACTTATTTCTAGGTTCTCCCTGCGTGAGTTATAATCATTACTCGTATTACTACTACAATTCGTGCCAATCATTGAATATGAACTCCCATTTTATCTTAGTTAGGTTTAGCGTAATTGAGTCTTACGTTAAAATAGATAGAATTATTTAAATACTGGTAGACATAAAAATTTACGTTCTCACTCTTAGTGATTGACACCCTGCTTATCAACTAGTCCACGACTAACCGAGTACAACTGCAGTTAAAAACGTTTTATTAGATAAATAAAGCTAAATCAACAAAAAAAAAGATTTAAAACAGCAATTTTTACAACTCACATAACTATATCACAATTTATCTCACATGTCTCCACCAAGACCTGAACCCACAACCTTGAGTTTAAAGGGCAACTCACGTACCGCAGCTTTCTTTCTATTTCAATTTGGTTCTTTTGCCTTGGTCTGCTGCCTCATTATTGATGGTGTTGGGCTGGCCTTTAGTCGCTTGGGTCATGTTGAGATGGTGTTGGTTACAGAATATTATTGGATGTTGTATGCAAGGCCTTTTGCATATACTTTGTTTTATTGCTTCTGTTTGTAAGTCCTATTTTGGTACATGTATTTTGTCAAGTTTTGTTCTTGTTGTTTTTTGTTTCTTTTTTTTCCGGATCCACTATCGTTAAATATCTTGTTAAGATAATGGATGCCTCTATTTGTACGTTTTTTGTTTGGTTCGAAATATATTGTCGTTAAAAAAAAGGCCTTTGATTAAATCAACAATATATGAATTTAAAACTTGAATTAAATAACGATCTATCGAGCGAACATCAATCAAACGCATGTGTACACACTACCACGCAAAGTTGAGCAAATTGTTTAGTCACCATGCCCAAAACCCAAACAACACGTTGTCAAATAATTATCTATTTATTTAATAGTCGTGATTCATCCCTCTGTATTTTTTGATCTTTCTTAAACATTAATGTGTACTGCATGTTAGATATATTTAAAACATTGATGATTGGAAGTAGTATCTTTGACGGAAAAATTGAAAAAACAATTGCATGTAGATCAATCAAAATTATTTCAAAACTCAATTTAATATGTTGCATGTAAATGAGATACATTAAAGAAACCTTAAATTTAAGAAAATTAATCAAAGCCATAATTGAGTCAAACAAATAAGAAATAACATGTAGATGTAGATGTTATATTACTTTATTAAATAAATTATTTGAGACTTGATGTGTATCTGCTCATTGTAAAGTTGTAAACCTTATCAAGTATTATACAATAGTTTGTTTGCTTTGAGTTGTAGTTCTATCAATCGATGCTTATTTTTACCGTACTAGTCTAAAATTTTGCGTAGAAACGCGGTTTATTAAGCTAACAAGTTTTTAGATTTTTATAAGTAACAGCAGATAAGTAGTTAACCAAAATTACCTTTTTGCACTTGAGATCTGTAAGGAAAATTACTACCTATCATGGTACCCGCACAATGCAACGACGGGTAATAAGTGAGTATTTTTAGCAATCGATTTTAACGTTAAAATGTAAAAAATTAAATAAAATAAATAAAATTATTAAAAATGAAAAAACAAAAATATTGTAAATATATCAAAATGGATGTTGAATTAGGGAACAAAATTTTAAAAAATATAGTGAAATTAGATTATGAAAAAAATAAATTAGTTAAAAATATTTCAACTTAAAAATAAAAATGGTTTTTTAATAAGTTGTTACAAAAGTTTGTTATAAAATAAATAAGTGCTTAAGATTTGAAGTTATTTTTGGATTAAAAATTATCTAATAGTTAAGTTATTAATATATTTATTTTAGTTTTTGATTTAAAGTTAGGTTTAAAGTTAGGATGTTTATATCCACCCTTTATATATAGTATAGATTGATATAGATATAGATATATATAGTACATCTTACCATCCCATAGTATTGTCCGATGTTGCCTTCAATAATGTTTTTACCAAAATCTAGACGTGTAATGTTAAGACACATCTTTTAAAGAAGAGTAAAATTTAAGTTTGCTTTCTGTGGTTTGTCAAAATTACAGGTTTGCTTTCCAACTTTGAGAAAGTCCAGGCGGCCTCCCCGAGGACGAAGGAAAGTAGCAAGCAACCTCCCTGGAACTAACCTTTGTTATTTTTTTCTAGTTAAGTATATTTTCCTCAAGGGTATTTACGTCTTTTGCTTAACTTCCCTTAAACATACTATGCTGCAATTGCAAAGACGCTCCCTGTGGTTTACAATTAAATAGCCTCCAATGAACTGTTTCTGATCACTGAACTTCACATCTGTTTTAGAAATAGTCAAGCCAAAGCCAATGAAATAGATTCAATCGTAGCACTTGATATAAGTTCTATGACGGAACTTCATGTTCTCTGTAGTTTCTCACTTGGCAACTTTCAACCCGTTCGAGATAACAAAACAGTATAACAATAATAATCTGAATTACTTGCACAACACAATATCAGAGGTTGTGTATACAACAAAACATATACTATGGTAACTTTCAACCCGTTCGACCATTTGACAAACTTACCCACTCCTGTATCGGCTGTTCAAGGTAACACAACCCAAATCGACCTAGTCATAGTACATTAGTTGTGGTTATATTTAAACTTAACGAAGTTTATGCTAAAACGATAATTCGGCTAAGTTTATATACCTAGTACCTTAAAACAAAGACATTTATTCTTCCTTTTAGTACTCTTAAAGTCCTAAGTGCCAAGGGAATTTTAAAGAATATGGAAGCTAAATTGAAATATTAAAGCTACAGCTACATATGTCTTTCCTCAGTCACCAATTCAAGCAATAGCAAGTGTGAACAAGATTAAGCAAACGGATAAACAAGTAAATTAAACAAGAGGAACTTGCAATTAAGAGCCACAGATGCCTTTCATCGGTCATGACCCATTAAACCAATATCGAGTGTGCACAAGATCAAGCAAACAGATATACAATCGAATACAAGGAAAGGAACTTGCTAAAACCAAACAATCATTTACAATCAAATAAAAAGGGATTCGTAAGAACACTAACTATATAATCTAGTATTTGATTCAACCAAAAACTAATTTTTCAAAAAGAAGTGTACCTGTTTCTTAAATCTGCCTGCTCAAGTCATCCTTTTCTGGCTTCTGGGTAGAAATACATAATATAAAAAATCAGATACTTTAGTGTTAATTTGATAAATTCCTTGAATTATTCATTGCGGAGATTACAATTTATAAGGTATATCGGAAGCATCTAGAAATAATATAAACGGGCTAAAGGCCTAATAACAATGGGCCAAAATATATCATCTAACACTCCCCCGCAGTTTGAGCGGGAGGCAATCGAACACTCAAACTGGTGCGAAATTCTTCAAATAAAGCCGATGGAAGACCTTTGGTGAAGATATCTGCATACTGGTAACGAGATGGAACATGGAGAACACGTACGTGACCCATAGCAACCATATCACGAACAAAATGAATATCAATCTCAATGTGTTTAGTTCGTTGATGTTGCACTGGATTAGCAGATAAATAAACAGCACTAACATTATCACAATACACGAGAGTGGCGGTTAATAGTGGTGTGTGTAGTTCTCGAAGAAGATTACGCAACCATGCCGTCTCAGCAACAACATTAGCAACACCCCGATATTCAGCTTCGGCACTTGAACGTGAAAGAGTGGGTTGTCGTTTAGAAGACCATGATAAAAGATTGTTGCCCAAAAATACACAATACCCGGATGTAGATCTGCGAGTAGCAGGACAACCAGCCCAATCAGCATCAGAGTAAGCTACAAGAGAAGATTCTGAGGATGCATATTGTGACAATCCGTCAATTTATGATTGATATTTTATTCTCAGATATTATTTAAAAACATTATTTTAATGTTATAATATGAACTCACTTATTTTTGGGAAGTAATTTGGATTTACGTCTTAAAGTAGCATCGACTACGTCTAAACCGGAGGATTCAACGTTACGTGCTTACGTTTACATACACCGTCCTTGGTGACAGACCGACATTTCAGAAAATAAATTTATCCATGAATATTATTTTGGAGTTTTAAATTTGTGTTGGTTCATAAACTCACAAATTTACGAGAAGAGATTAGGACTTACGATTTTAATTTGACGTCCTTTACGACTAAACCGGAAACCTTAGGATTACGAATTTACGTTTTCGAACTCCGTTTTTGATGAGACAATTTTTATTAGATTCGTTTTGTGCCGTTGATTCATAATTTATAATAACGTTTTTCGTAAAACGACCCGAGAGCACGCAAATCGAGGAAACTAGAATCGAGGAATACCCGTAAATTAGCGGGATGGGACAAAACTAGTTTATCCCACCCCACTAACTAGGGACACCACATCAAAGATGTGGCATCCTTACACTAAACTAAGTTACACTTGTAACTTAGCTTCATTTTGAAGCTTCTCTTCCCACTAAACTAACAAAACCACTAGACATTACCATTTCCTTCCATTTTCACATGCAAACCACCATAAACACTCTCCTCTCTCTCTAAATTCGTCCCATATTCATCAAGAACAACCCTCATTTGATCAAATTTAACCATGAAATCATATGTTATTTACATATATGATGATGCCCTTTTGAAAGCCCTATTGATTGGTGCAAGTTATAACATCCAAAGAGGAGTTGCTATGGAGTATTGGGGCTGATTTTCCACAAGGTGTTCATGAAGAATGGTGGTCTTGAAGATGGTCTTGGTTATTCACAAGTTTCTCCATCAAAATCCATGTTTTGATCACAACCTACATCATCATGGTGGTATAAAGATTGTTCTCCTCATCCTCTTGTTATTTTTGATTATGTAATCTTGTATTTCTTTTACTTATGTATATGTATATGATGATAAATGATGATTAAAAATATTGTGTGGGGATTTGGTGTTAATAAACATGCTTAAAAAGATGAAAAACTATAAAAAAAACAAGGCTAAAATCTTGTTTAAATTGTTGGCTGTATAAAACAGTAAAGAATCATATGATGAACTGATAAAAATAGCATAGATTAATAGATATACAGTAAGTAATATGTCTTTTACACATGTGAGAGTTGACCATGCAATGGAATCATTGTACTGAGTGAGATATGATCAAAACAAGTTTAAAGTACAAATCTGAGTTCACTGTTTTGGACGATTTTTAGAAAATACTTAGAGGATGATTCAACAGTAGCTATAAAAGAGTTAAATGGATCAAATATCATGTAGTTTATGTGATAAACATTTGAGCTTCTATCTCCATATAGAACTCTAGATATGGCAGTTTTGGTGAATATGAAGATAAAAATCAGATTTTGAGAATTAATGTTTATTACTATTATATAAGCACCCAAAATTATATTGTATAAAATGTAAAGTTAAAATCCACTAACTTATGGATTTTATTTATATAAATATGTAAAAGGTTAAATAAGTGTATAAATTATAAAAATGGTAGTGGAATAATACTTATAAGTAATAAAAACTATAAACTTGATTTTTACGACTTTTTCGGCTAATACCGTAAAATTTACGTTTTTGTTAAATAAAACTTAGATGGTTGGACCCGTCTAATGTAAACTTTATAAAACTTATATACTGATATATAAACATGTATAACAAGTAAAAACCGATAAGACTCGAACTATAGGACATACGCACGTTAACGGACTAAATTAACGTTATTGGACTAATAATACAACAAAAATGGACTAAAACACTTATAAACTTATTATTGGGCTTAACCCATTTAGGCCCAACTTGTAAAGTGTAGATACTGATAATATAAGTATAACATGGATTGATACAAGTTAAAGAACTTATAATAAGTTTATTGGACTTAAAACGCGTAAATAGGTAAAACTAGTAAACTAGTAAAAAGATACCAATACGTAAACACTAAAACGAGTTAATGAGAATATGTAAACCCACTTGATCATCATATATAAATAATCATCATATGTATACATAATTGTTATTTTTATAAAGTCATTGGACATGAGTCTAAGACGAGTATTATTTGTCTAGGTTTCCGTGATTGAAGCACGTACCGTACATCCAAATCGCCGATAATCGTCTTCCCACATCAACGTGAGTTCATAGCCTCGCACTCTTTTAAATGTTTTTATGAAATGTTTTATAAACCCGCGAGGGAGATAACATGTTAGTTTTTATAAAATAGGACACCATTTGTCCCGATTGTTTGTTTATTGATTTGGACCCGAATGATTGAATGACCCGATTGTATAACCCGATAAATGATTAAAGGACCCGATAGATGAAATAAAATGGATTATTAAAGTTAGGTTATGTCACTAAAAGTCCCATTAGCATGAATTGTGAACTACCGGGAGTTGGTAGACGCTTGTGCATATAATAGTACTATTTGGGGATGATCACCCCAGTTCGCGCCTTGACGGTTGATCCCCGTCGTGCCACATTGATTGGTAAGCGAATTTATGTATGAGAAGATTTCCATAGCGTGACCTTTGTGACGACACGCTACTTTAGATGTGCAAATTAAGTATCGGTTTAGCTACCCGTTGTTGGTTTAGTAAGGTAACAATGTCATGCGGCTTATAATAATCCAAAACTAACGAAATATTACTAGACGCTCCGAATTACGATGTATTGCCTGACTAGCAATACAGGGTCATACTATTGATATTATGTTCGTGTTTTGGTTTTCATAACCACATTCATATAACGGTTTTTATTTGACTTTATACAACGTCATAAGACGTATTGTATGATGTTTTTACGACATTGGCTCGTATGATGATTTTTAAGGCAAACGCCTATATTATGATTTTGATGAAGATTTGTATAAAACGACTTTGGCTATTCTATGGCCTATTAAAATGATTTGTACAAAAATGATTTTCGGTAATAATTTTATACCGATATTATATTGATGGTTTATTAAACTCTATGAATTCACTCGGCGTTATCGCTGACCTTTTCTTTTAACATGTTTTATCTCAGGTACTTGAAGGTAATTCTCGGGAAGACAACAAGAATTCATGGCCCGCACCTAAATACTTATTTCCATTCAAATGCTTTGTAAAACCTGTATTAAATATAATGACTTGGGACCGATGTAACTTTAATGTTTATGAATGGAAATGATTTATTATTAAACGACGCGATTTTTATGCGTTGTCTATGATGTGAGTAATGTGCTATCCCGTAACACCAACGAGTCTTCCGCTGTATTGAGTTGTATAAATTTGGGGGTGTTACAGTTTGGTACCAGAGCTCTCGTTATAGAGAACGAAAGATTTTTAAAACCAAGGTTTTGAATAAAACATTTCAAAATCTTTTAACTATAAACATTTTTCTAAAAATGTCTAAAAATCTTTTGACTATAACGGTGCCGAAGAATTCCCGAGTTACCGACAAGGCCAGACTGAGAAGTGTTATTTTAATATATATATATAACTTGGATTATATATATACATATGACGTAATTTTATTACATGATTGTTTGATGATTATTTTGATTTTTATACGAGGTATTTATACGACGTAGATTGTCACAAGTAACCCTAAATCCCCTAGTAAATTAATTGAAGCTATTCTCGTAGGAATTCTAGTTATCCTAGATCTAAACCAAGTTGTGGATATTTATGATCCCAAGAAATGGTTAATATTCGTAGAAATGTAGATATTAGTTGATTGTGATATTGAAAAAGAATTGGCGAGATTAAATCTAATATCGATGTCATGACGATCTTTTCTTATAGAGTGGAGTTGACAAAACGTTACCACCTAGAAAGATGTCATCTGATTCGTTGTCATCCAATTCTTAAATTGAAATCGAAAGGGTGAATGTTGCACTTGAGGCTGTCATTGGAACCATTACCCAAAAGCCTCATGCCACTAATACCTTTCCGAGAACTCTAGATTGAATGATCAAGTCATTTTATATTAATGACTCATTTGATAATTGTTGTTGTAAGAGCTATAGGATTGGAATTAAGCGTTGTTCATATCGAGATTTTATTAACCTATTAAGGTTTATAATTAAGATTGAAAGTATTGGAATATGAGTTAGGATATCGAATTGAGTATAAATTGATTAAAACTTGAATAAAGTAAAATTTAACCTGTATGGAATATGAGATTGTTAAGAAGAAGTCGTTAAGTTCTGTGATTGAATTATAAGGTTTTAAATGATTGTAGGTTCGTGTTAAGTGTTGTTCCTAGGCCATTGTCCACTGACGAGGATGCCCAGTGTCCAATAAAATAAATTGAAGAAATCTTCTTCTAAATTGGGACCGATGGATCTTCCGGGACATGTGGAACACCTAATGACTCTTGTAGATTAGTATTCATTGTGGTATCTTTTAAAAATCCCTAACTTAACTGTGACATCAGTTGGTAGGATGAGTTCCGAGAATTGTATGACATAGTGACACATAAAGTGTTACGGTACAATTTGACTTGTTTGTGATTAATGAAAAGACTACCTTTGATTGCTAAATTCTACATGTATCGATGTTATCTATCTTTTCTTGCTTCTTCCTAATGCTCGCATTAGTGATGCAACCATTGAACAAGTACTCATCTCGATTTGAGTTACGTTGTAGATTATTCTTTTTGAGTGCCATCGAGATCATGAACCTCATGATTATTTGGCTAAAGCTCATTTCCTATCATATTGTAGTTAGTTCTTGGTGAACAACTCTTCATCACTCTTTTGCAGATCACACATTGTTTTTATAAAGTTAAAACGGTATCCTTTGAGAAAATTTAATTTTCGTCACAATAAGGATTATTCAAAGTAAGATTTATAAGTGATTGATATCAAAATGAAGTTGTTTATGAGACGCTTTGGAAAACCTAATTGTTTTCATAACAAAGAAAATCTTTGTAAATTTATTTTTGATTCTTATTTAAGAATTAAGCATGAAAATGTTTTTATTATAAACATGATGATAAAAATTTTGACGAACTGAGTATTGCATCGTTAATCTTGAAATTGTATATAGTTGCGCGCCTACATACAATTTGGAATGGACCATGCAAGACTGATTAGTAGTCACCATAAAACTAATGAATAAGCACTACATTTTCTTTGAAGATTGTGAAAGATTAAAATTTTATGAGATCTGCAAGAAGTGAAAAATAGGGACATAGTGTTAGGGACACCTACATATGTGCCTGTAGCATCTACTCTTCCGAGTCGAATTTACTCATCTGTGGAAATTGTCTTATTTGACAATTGACAATTCTTTCTTGTCCAATTCTCCCGTGGTGAGATTCTTAGGAAAAGTATCTGATTACCGAGTGTTGATACCCGACTGGATGTATTGACGTTCTTATCATTTCTTTTGATTTGATTTCATTTGAATGACCTGGGTAACGATCCGAGGAGCTTTCGAATGCGTACTCAAATTATGAAAACATGGGATATATTCATATTCGTTAAATGTTTTCGTTTGTATCTGATTTGAAATTCTCTCGCATAGATTATGCGTTGACCTTACTCTTTTAGGGATTAGTTATGTCTCCAGATATCCTTGAATTTGTGGAAGGATTGAGAATTATTATTAGTCTTTTGAGAAATTCACATCTTATCAACGGTAATGTAACTGGAAAGTTGATAATTCCAGTAGAATGGATTGATTGATTATGACATGACGACATTGTCTTAATTGATGGGAACTCGAGTAGAATTTCCCGAAAAGATAAGATGTTGATTATCCAAAGTGATCTAAATAATTCTCGATGGATGACCATATCCTGTATTTAGACTTGAAATTATACCATGAATAGTTGTGAATTAGTCATAGATATTATAATCCAGAAAGAACCTGATATGAATGTATTAAATGATGTTTATGTTATCTGAAACTTTAGGAAGTATTTGTTGGTGAATTACCTAGACTTTCGCCATTAAGGCAAGTTGAAATTGGTATTGATTATATTCCCGGTGCTGCACCTGTGGCTTGTGCACTGTACGTCAGCACCATCTAAATTAAAGGAATTACCGTACAACTGAGAGAGTTGTCGGAGAAAGATTTTATTATACCAAGCCTATCATCCTGGAGAGCTATGGTGTTACCATTCCATATATTTATAGATTACTGTGAACTGAGTAAATTGACAATCGAAAACGATATCCATAACTCGAAATGGAAGATTTGTTCGATCATTTACAAGGTTTTTTGATCCTCAGCATGGTTATCATCAACTTCGCATCTGCGAAAAGGATTATCTATTCCAATCACTACATCCGGTACTTGTAATGAACGTTATGAGTTTCACGTGATGTCGTTTGGATTGACTATGCACATGTAGTATTCATGAATTTGGTAAATCACGTGTGTAGGCTGTAATTTGATAAATTCATGCTCGTGATCATTAAGGACCATTTGTTTGTTTATAAGCATAAGAATGACTTAATAATTAATTATAGATTGCCCTGAATTGGCCGAACAATTAAAACCTGTATCTTGAACATTTAACATGAGATTTAAGACTTAATCATTTACATGATTTAACCGTGTGATTAATAGATAATGGAATATATTGACTCTTCAAAAATTAAGAGCCCTTTTAAGACTTTGGATTATTACTAAAAAGAAAGTGCAAATATATTTTGACAAATGTTTTAACAAAGGATTTTTAAGGGATTATTCCCTTATACACAAACCATTTAACTAAACTTCTGTTTAGGGGTAAATGTTTATGTATACCTCAAGATAACTTAAGAAGGATTGAGTAAAACCATTTATACCATAACCTGAAAACTTAAAACGACAATTTTTGCTTTTTAACTAAGAAAACTTTGACCAAAGTATAAACAAAGGTTTTTCGAACATTTACGAATCTTATTAAATATTTTCGATAAATCAACAAAAATCTTGTTAATTAAATTCAAATTTATTTTGAACATCTTATATAATTGGTCGAACTAGGAAATTTAAAATTTCACGTTTACGTTTCATAAAAATTTAAATATCTAACCTTTAATTACTTGTAATACTTATCGACGCTTAAAACGTCGGATTGAGAAAAACTGATAAAAATGATAGATGAGACGAAACTAAAATAGAGAAAATGTGGAGAAATAATTCTTGAATAAATACGGACATGATAACTATTTCATCAGGAAAGTGAACGTAATTACTGACACGTTATGTATAAATATAAAGAACCAATTTAGACATGTTCCTTAATAATGAAGGTGCAAAATAAATTGCTGAACAATGTAAAATAGCCGATGATTGTAAAAAGGATAATATAGATAATAAAAAGTGGTTCGCGGCTAATGTGAACCATTAGAATTGAGAAGCCGATAGCATTAAATATTTTAAAGGCCACTTGTGGTTATATAAATATGGAGGATTGTGAGATATAGTTATGTTGGAATTTGTAAGTATAAGTATTATATGTATGTCATTTTTGACTAAAAGTATTTTTGTCTGAAGAAGTTGTACTGATGGCCATTATGAAGGCAGACATCGCCTCATACATTAGTAAACGTCTAGCTATTGCAAAGGTCATCATCTGAATTTGATTCGATTTGGGTCATCATCGACAGACTGACCAAATCTGCTAATATCATTCCCGTTAATGATAAATGCAAAAGAGTTATGTAAACATAGTGTGCTTGTATCGAACATCTTTATCAAGATCCTCGCTTCGCATCGTATTTCTAGAGATTTGCTCAGAAATCATTAAGAACGAACCTTGATGAGAGTACTATGTACCACCCCAATCGAAGGGACGAGGTAAAGTAACGATACAAAGTAATATAAGTGTTGTTTTATGTTTGAATGATTGACCTTTGGTAATAGACCGTATAATCGTTTTCCTTTGGAAAGATTATCATTGATGATCATCGTATTAGGATTGAGATCGAATCTTGTTAGGATCTAAATATTAGAGCATCTGTAAGCAGGAGTTGAGATGAAGACACCCGACATACACCCATTGTGAGTTGGACATGTCTTTTAGGTTTAAGGTTTCCAATAATGGCGAACCTAACCTTACAAAATACCCGACCCGCGAGATCTGAAATGATTGTTGAAATTAGGATCTGATTATTGACTGCCGGTAGTGGGAAAGAGGTTATGTGAATATGAAATGTAGATCTTGAAGTGCCAGATGGGTAGCGAAGTTATGCCAAAATTTTTAACCTTGGAAAAATGAATTGATGATTTAAAAGATCATGGGATATAAGTCCCCAATGTATGGGACCATTGAGATGATGTAAAAGATTGATTTGAAAGGCATATAAGTTGAATCTACCCTAGGACTTCAAGAGCTGCGTGAATTATGTTTCATATATCGAACTTGATAAAATGTCTATCAAGTGAGAATCTGATCACTTCTTGATGAAGTTTAGATCGGCGAAAAGTTGTATTCATCAAAAACCCGTGAACATCATGGATAGAGAAAGTAAGTGAACATTAAGCCTGATCTTATTCCCGTAGTTATGTTTGATGAAACTCGCGTATTATAATGAATTACACTTGTGAGAAAAGACCGGATGTGGAGGAAATACCCACATGGCTTTAAGTCTATAAGAAGCGAGTAGTAAAATAAGATGATCTTTGAGGACAAAGATCCTGTTTAGGGGTAAATCCTGTGACAATCCGTCAATTTATGATTGATATTTTATTCTCAGATATTATTTAAAAACATTATTTTAATATTATAATATGAACTCACTTATTTTTGGGAAGTAATTTGGATTTACGTCTTGAAGTAGCATCGACTACGTCTAAACCGGAGGATTCAACGTTACGTGCTTACGTTTACATACACCGTCCTTGGTGACAGACCAACATTTCAGAAAATAAATTTATCCATGAATATTATTTTGGAGTTTTAAATTTGTGTTGGTTCATAAACTCACAAATTTATGAGAAGAGATTAGGACTTACGATTTTAATTTGACGTCCTTTACGACTAAACCGGAAACCTTAGGATTACGAATTTACGTTTTCGAACTCCGTTTTTGATGAGACAATTTTTATTAGATTCGTTTTGTGCCGTTGATTCATAATTTATAATAACGTTTTTCGTAAAACGACCCGAGAGCACGCAAATCGAGGAAACTAGAATCGAGGAATACCCGTAAATTAGCGGGATGGGACAAAACTAGTGTATCCCACCCCACTAACTAGGGACACCATATCAAAGATGTGGCATCCTTACACTAAACTAAGTTACACTTGTAACTTAGCTTCATTTTGAAGCTTCTCTTCCCACTAAACTAACAAAACCACTAGACATTACCATTTCCTTCCATTTTCACATGCAAACCACCATAAACACTCTCCTCTCTCTCTAAATTCGTCCCATATTCATCAAGAACAACCCTCATTTGATCAAATTTAACCATGAAATCATATGTTATTTACATATATGATGATGCCCTTTTGAAAGCCCTATTGATTTGTGCAAGTTATAACATCCAAAGAGGAGTTGCTATGGAGTATTGGGGCTGATTTTCCACAAGGTGTTCATGCAGAATGGTGGTCTTGAAGATGGTCTTGGTTATTCACAAGTTTCTCCATCAAAATCCATGTTTTGATCACAACCTACATCATCATGGTGGTATAAAGATTGTTCTCCTCATCCTCTTGTTATTTTTGATTATGTAATCTTGTATTTCTTTTACTTATGTATATGTATATGATGATGAATGATGATTAAAAATAATGTGTGGGGATTTGGTGTTAATAAACATGCTTAAAAAGATGAAAAACTATAAGAAACAAGGCTAAAATCTTGTTTAAATTGTTGGCTGTATAAAACAGTAAAGAATCATATGATGAACTGATAAAAATGGCATAGATTAATAGATATACAGTAAGTAATATGTCTTGTACACATGTGAGAGTTGGCCATGCAATGGAATCATTGTAATGAGTGAGATATGATCAAAACAAGTTTAAAGTACAAATCTGAGTTCACTGTTTTGGACGATTTTTATAAAATACTTAGAGGATGATTCAACAGTAGCTATAAAAGAGTTAAATGGATCACATATCATGTAGTTTATGTGATAAAAATTTGAGCTTCTATCTCCATATAGAACTCTAGATATGGCAGTTTTGGTGAATATGAAGATAAAAATCAGATTTTGAGAATTAATGTTTATTACTATTATATAAGCACCCAAAATTATATTGTATAAAATGTAAAGTTAAAATTCACTAACTTATGGATTCTATTTATATAAATATGTAAAAGGTTAAATAAGTGTATAAATTATAAAAATGGTAGTGGAATAATACTTATAAGTAATAAAAACTATAAACTTGATTTTTACGACTTTTTCGGCTAATACCGTAAAATTTACGTTTTTGTTAAATAAAACTTAGATGGTTGGACCCGTCTAATGTAAACTTTATAAAACTTATATACTGATATATAAACATGTATAACAAGTAAAAACTGATAAGACTCGAACTATAGGACATACGGACGTTAACGGACTAAATTAACGTTATTGGACTAATAATACAACAAAAATGGACTAAAACACTTATAAACTTATTATTGGGCTTAACCCATTTAGGCCCAACTTGTAAAGTGTAGACACTGATAATATAAGTATAACATGGATTGATACAAGTTAAAGAACTTATAATAAGTTTATTGGACTTAAAACACGTAAATAGGTAAAACTAGTAAACTAGTAAAAAGATACCAATACGTAAACACTAAAACGAGTTAATGAGAATATGTAAACCCACTTGATCATCATATATAAATAATCATCATATGTATACATAACTGTTATTTTTATAAAGTCATTAGACATGAGTCTAAGACGAGTATTATTTGTCTAGGTTTCCGTGATTGAAGCACGTACCGTACATCCAAATCGCTGATAATCGTCTTCCCACATCAACGTGAGTTCATAGCCTCGCACTCTTTTAAATGTTTTTATGAAATGTTTTATAAACCCGCGAGGGAGATAACATGTTAGTTTTTATAAAATAGGACACCATTTGTCCCGACTGTTTGTTTATTGATTTGGACCCGAATGATTGAATGACCCGATTGTATGACCCGATAAATGATTAAAGGACCCGATAGATGAAATAAAATGGATTATTAAAGTTAGGTTATGTCACTAAAAGTCCCATTAGCATGAATTATGAACTACCGGGAGTTGGTAGACGCTTGTGCATATAATAGTACTATTTGGGGACGATCACCCCAGTTCGCGCCTTGACGGTTGATCCCCGTCGTGCCACATTGATTGGTAAGCGAATTTATGTATGAGAAGATTTCCATAGTGTGACCTTTGTGACTACACGCTACTTTAGATGGGCAAATTGAGTATCGGGTTAGCTACCCGTTGTTGGTTTAGTAAGGTAACAATGTCATGCGGCTTATAATAATCCAAAACTAACGAAATATTACTAGACGCTCCGAATTACGATGTATTGCCTGACTAGCAATACAGGGTCATACTATTGATATTATGTTCGTGTTTTGGTTTTCATAACCACATTCATATAACGGTTTTTATTTGACTTTATACAACGACATAAGACGTATTGTATGATGTTTTTACGACATTGGCTCGTATGATGATTTTTAAGGCAAACGCCTATATTATGATTTTGATGAAGATTTGTATAAAACGACTTTTGCTATTCTATGGCCTATTAAAATGATTTGTACAAAAATGATTTTCGGTAATAATTTTATACCGATATTATATTGATGGTTTATTAAACTCTATGAATTCACTCGGCGTTATCGCTGACCTTTTCTTTTAACATGTTTTATCTCAGGTACTTGAAGGTAATTCTCGGGAAGACAACAAGAATTCATGGCCCGCACCTAAATACTTATTTCCATTCAAATGCTTTGTAAAACCTGTATTAAATATAATGACTTGGGACCGATGTAACTTTAATGTTTATGAATGGAAATGATTTATTATTAAACGACGCGATTTTTATGCGTTGTCTATGATGTGAGTAATGTGCTATCCCGTAACACCAACGAGTCTTCCGCTGTATTGAGTTGTACAAATTTGGGGGTGTTACACATATAATTGTAAACCAAACTCCAAAGTGCCTCGGAGGTAACGAAGAATCTTCTTCAAAGCAGCTAAGTGAGGCTTGCGAGGATCATGCATATATAAACAAATTTGTTGCACAACATAAGACAAATCTGGACGAGTGAAGGTGAGATATTGTAGACCACCTGCAAGACTCCTATACAAAGTAGGATCTGAAATAGGAGTCCCCTTAGGACCAAGCTTGGACTCAGTGCCAACAGGAGTCCGAGTAGGATTGCAGTTGAGCATATGTGCTCGTTCGAGCAACTCCATAGCATATCTCTTCTAAGATAGAAACATCCCTCTAGTGTCACGCGTAACAGAAATCCTCAAGAAATAATTAAGAGCACCAAGATCTGTCATGTCAAACTCCTTGTGGAGTGATAAAATGATCTTCTGAAGCAAAGCTGTAGAAGAAGCTGTAAGAACAATATCATCCACATAAATTAACAGATATGCCATGTCAGTAC
Organism: Glebionis coronaria; assembly: GCA_025667525.1. Classification (NCBI taxonomy): domain Eukaryota; kingdom Viridiplantae; phylum Streptophyta; class Magnoliopsida; order Asterales; family Asteraceae; genus Glebionis; species Glebionis coronaria. The sequence continues at coordinate 491,193,946 of CM046878.1, forward strand.
CAGATCTATAAATAAATAAAGATGAATCACATCTACTGGGTGAAAATCCGACTCGGGTAGCATAAGCAGCAAATCGATGAAACCAAGCACGAGGGGCTTGTTTCAACCCATATAAAGACCTTTGAAGGCGACAAACATGATGAGGATAACGAGGGTCTACAAAACCTGGAGGCTGATGCATATACACGGTCTCTAACAAATCACCATTAAGAAAAGCATTCTTAACATCAAGTTGATGAATTGGCCAATGTCTCGTCAATGCAAGAGTAAGCACAGTACAAATAGTAGCCGGCTTGACAACCGGGCTAAAAGTCTCATCACAATCAATACCAAGTTGTTGACTACTACCATTGGCAACCAATCGGGCTTTATACCGACTCAATGAACCATCTGCATGAAATTTATGTCGAAATAACCACAAACACCGCACAATATTGGCATCAGGAGGTCTTGGAATGAGTACCCAAGTATCATTTTTAATTAAAGCATTATATTCATCAAACATAGCATCCCGCCAGTGCGGATCAGATAAAGCAAGAGACGGGGATTTTGGTATAGGACATGTATGAGAAACATGGAGGTTTAGACGTTGGGTGGTCTTACGTGTGCCATCCTGATTTCGAGTGATTATAGGGTGAGTTCGAGTTGGTAGATTACTAGTGATGGGTTGAGAGGTGGTGGTGTTTTGGGTTTCATTTGGAAGTATGGATGTAGATTGGGAATTGGTCTGGGTTGTAGGCATGGAATTGAATGTAGGTTGGGTTTCGGTCGCTGGTGATGTAAGATGATGGGTCGTTGGGTTTAGGTCGTTGGTCGTTGGTATCAAAGTGACTGGAGAGAAACCAGGTGGTGGGCCACTAGATGATCGTATGTTACTAGGCTGGTTTGGATCAGGAGTAAGGTGGGTATGGGTTGGTGTTTGAGGTCTTAGTGGTTCAACGGTAGGTGTTGGTCGTGGAGTATTATGTGTTGGATTATGCATTACATGATGAATAATCGGCGAAGAGGATATTTCAAGGAATTCGTATGAGGTGGAAGGTGTATTTGATCCAAAGGGAAATTGATGTTCGTCAAAGGTTACATGTCTAGAAATAACAATTTTGTTTGTAGTTAGGTCAAGACACCGATAACCTTCGTGATAGGCTGGGTAACCTAAAAATATACATGGTGTGGCTCGTGGAGCAAGTTTGTGTGGTGGAAATAGGTGAGGGTAACACAAGCATCCAAAAGTGCGAAGTTTGGAGTAGTTAGGTCGTTTATTGAATAATTTGGTGACAGGTATTTCATTTTGAATGGCGGTTGAAGGAAGGAGATTAAGTAAGTAGGCTGCCATGTGAAGTGCCTCGACCCAAAATGTAGGCGGAAGGTGGGCTTGAAAAAGTAACGTGCAAATCATATTATTAATAGTACGAATCATACGTTCTGATTTTCCATTTTGTTGGGAAGTTTTGGGACAAGAAAATCTCATTTGAATTCCATGTGTAGAGAAAAGATTAAGAAGTTGGGTGTTATTAATAAGTGTGAAAACACTTATCCTTTTACCACTTATTTCCAATAATAACAAGACCAAAACGTGTATTTTATGTCGTAAAATTCGGAATTATGCGTGGTTTGTGTTTTTATTGTGTTTTAGGACCAAATGATGAAAAAGGAAGAAAACACGGGCTTTCACGGGTTTTTATCGAAGAAAACGAGAAAAGACGAAGTCAAAAGATCAAGAGTGAAAAAAAAGAACGGAAGTCCAAGGCCTATTCTGAAGATTTATCGAAGAAGAAGTCTAAAGACGGAAGTTTAATAAAGTCGAAGAACTCAAGTCTAATAGAAGAAGAAAACTACAAGACAAGTTCAATTCACATCGACAAATCCCGAGACGACGTCGAGAAAGACAAAGGATTTAAATCGAGTCGAGAAGAAAGAAAGAAGAGGCAACACATGCACACCTTCCCATTTCCCTATAAATACCCTCCTAATACACATTAGGAGGGTTGGTTAGTTTTTAGTAGTTAGTTTCATTTTTCATTTTTCTTTCTGGTTTTAGAGAGATAAAGTTCTCAACTTTCTCTCACTAAGTTTTCATCTTTTCTTTCTTTTAATCTTTCAAGATTAAGCCTTTTGTATTTGGATTCCATTAATCAAGTTCAAGTTAAGCTTTTAATCTTTAATCTCTTTCTACCTTTCTTGATTTTTAGATTAATTTTGGTGCGAAATACTTTAAATCCGTGTTGATCTTGATGTTTTCGTGCTTAAAAAGTTAATCTTTTTATTCATACTTAAGCTTTCATATGATTAAGCTTTAAGATTCTTGTGCTTATTGGCTTATTTATAGGTTTAGCTTATTTACTTTTAAAGTTTTCTTAAAAAGTTCATCTTTTTATAGTTTGATTTAAAAGTTTGCTTATTTTAAGTTGGAAAAGTTGTTATTTGTGCTTATTTAGTCCTTTTCATCATAGATTCGTTCAAGTTTTGGTGTTAGCTTATTCCTAATAGCTTATAGCCTAGCTTATTTTCGAATCAATAGGTCATCGGAAAAGGTTAAAACCCTTTTTCGATCGCAACATTCCGATTTGTGCTTCTCTAGTATTCCGATTGTGTTGATCGGATTAGGGAATTAGTATTTCGATTGCAACCTTGGTATTCCGATTGTGTTGATCGGATTAGGGTTTTAAGATATTCCGATTAGTGTTGATTTAGCACACTCCGATTGTGGTGGTATTCCGATTGTGTCCTTTTTATGCTATTCCGATTGGCATTGTTTTCAAGCATTCCGATTACCTTTTTCCGATTGCAGTATTCCGACAAGGGTGTTGGTGACATCCCGATCTGGCCTGTTTCTGACCAAACATTCCGATTGTGGCATTTTAGATATTCCGATTTGGATGTATTCCGATCGTTTTCCGATTGTTTAATTTCTTGTTTTTACAAAGTTTCCAAGTTTTAGATTCATTAAGTTTTCAAGTATTTTTCTAATAGTTTCTTTAAGTTTTCAATCATTTATTTTTAACTCGTTATTTTTAGTTTAATCTTTAAGTTCTTATTTTACTCAACGACAATTTACATATTTGCTTTTAGTTCAAAATAGATAATCAACCAAACCATTTATTATTCCACCAAGAACAATTGAGTCGCACTTTGAACCAATAGTCAATTCGAAGAGATTCGGACGATATGATTTTCTTACGAGGGGTAAAAGCCTCGTATTAAATGGCGCCGCTGCCGGCTCTTTTCGTTAAGATTAAAGGTTCTTAGTGAGAGACGCGTTGGATTTTGGGATCCGTTCATCATTGAACGTTATTTTCCTTGCTTTAAATTTTCAAAAATCCTAAAAAATATAAAATTTTCAAAAATACAAAAAAAAAATTGAAAAACCATAAAAACCAAAAATATATCTTTTCTATTTTTCTAATCCTTTTGTAGGTGTGCATGCGTACTCGTGCTCGTAAGAAGAGAGTAGCTCAAGCCGAATTCATTACTCAACCAATTGTCACCATGGACAATCAACCAATGATCGAGCTTTTGCAATCGCACGTAGAAGGCAACACCGATGCAATTGTCATACCTGAGATTGGAGCCAACAACTTTGAACTCAAATCTGGCTTTATACAAATGGTCTCTGCTCAACCCTTCTTGGGCCGCTCACTTGATGATCCTCATGACCACATTAAAAGGTTTCTTCAGCTTACCAATACGGTTAAGTACAATGGGGTATCACAAGAAGTGATTCGCTTGCAACTTTTTCCTTTCTCTTTAGAGGGACAAGCCTGGAATTGGCTTGATAAGGAACCACCACAAAGTATTCTTACGTGGACGGATTTAGAGACCAAGTTTATCAACTACTTTTTCCCACCCTCACGTACTACCGCTTTGCGGAATGAAATTATTACCTTTGAACAAAAGTACGGTGAGTCTTTTAGTGAATCTTGGGACCGTTTTAAGGAACTTTTAAGAAAGTGTCCACAACATGGTTTAACAAAAGTACATCAAATCAATACTTTTTACAATGGTTTAAGCATGAATGACCAAGATTCACTAAACAGTGCCTCGGGGGGTAATATTTTGGTTAAGTCTTCTAATGCTGCTTGGGATATTATTGAGAACAAATCTAGAGTACAAACCAAGAGTGTTAGAACTAATGTAGCAAGTGCTAGTACTAGTGATGCCGACAAAAGAATTGATAAGCTTACTTTGCTTGTGGAATCGCTTTCTTTACACACTGCCAACAATGCCAAACAATTCAATGCCCAAGCTAATGTTTTGAGCCAATCTTGTGATATATGCGGGGGATCTCACTCATACACCGATTGTCCTTCGACTCACGACAATCCGGAAAATGTGTATGCCGCCAACGGTACCTATGCTACAGGAAGTTATCAAGCACGTCCTCAAGGTGACCGCAACTTGCTCAGCTATCGCTCAAACAACTTTCCTTCACCACCCGGTTTTCCCCCACAAAACCCGAACAACCTCAATCGTAACAATCAAAACCAACCACGTGCTCCAACTCCATATCAAAACCAAAGAAACCCATATCCACCTCAAAGAAACAACCAAGTTTACCAACAACCTGCTTATCAACCACTCGCCTACCATGCTCCTCCTCTCAACCAACCCACAGCCTTACACCAAGATGTTGAAACCTACATGAGGACTAACGATGTGATCGTGCAAAATCTTCAGCGGGAAATGGCCAACATGAAAGCAGATATGGTGAAGCAAGGAAATGATCTTCGAGCTGATATGCGAAACACTTTGGCAAGTCAAACAAATGACTTGAGGAACATGATGGCTAGTTTTTTCCCTAGTAATCAAGCCTCTGGATCGGGTTCTCTTCCGAGTAACACCGTTGCTAATCCAAGAGGGGAGATGAAAGCAATCACCACTCGCAGTGGAAAAGGTTTAAAGGAACCCGAGCTTCCTACACCTACACCGGTGATTGTGACAAAGGAAAACGAGTCTCCTTCTCCGAATCGTCCATCTTCTATTCCTCCAACTTCTACTTCTCCAATTCCACCCCCTTCTGCTTCTACCCCTCCACCACCCAAGGATGTGAGTGCGACTTCTATCCCAAAGCCTTCATCTCAACCCAATATACCTTATCCTTCGAGGTTGAGGAAAGAGGAATTGAAGAACAAGGATGATATTTAGGTTTCGAACTTTCTTAAAATGTTCAAACAACTAAATTTCAATATCTCCTTTGCTGAGGCTCTCGCTCACATGCCCAAATATGCTAAAATGTTTAAAGATCTTCTCAGTGATAAGGAAAAACTCCTCGACATCGCTCAGACCCAACTTAATGAGAATTGCTCTGCAGTGCTCTTAAGGAAATTGCCCACCAAACTTGGTGATCCGGGTCGCTTCTTGATTCCTTGCAACTTCCCGGGAGTAGAGAATTGCATGGCCCTATCCGATCTAGGTGCTAGTATAAATTTAATGCCATTAAGTGTTTGGAAGCAATTATCTCTCCCCGAGCTAGTCCCCACACGAATGACTTTGGAATTAGCTAACCGTACGGTTGCTTATCCAGTGGGGATAGCCGAAGACGTCTTCGTTGGTGTCGACAAATTCACCTTCCCGGCGGATTTTGTTGTCGTTGACTACGAGATGGACCCCGGTGTTCCATTAATCGTTGGACGTCTATTCTTGAGGACCAGTCGCACTCTCATTGATGTAGCCGCTGGCGAAATCATGATAGTTGGTGACGATAAAATCGTCTTCAACATGGGTAAACTTTCTAAGCAGCCTTCGGAAAACGAGAGTGTTAATTTCATTGATGTTCTTGATGAGGCTTGTGAAGAACATTTCAAAGACGCTTGTAAAAGTGGTTCTTCTTCTCTACCCAATGTTGAGACCGTTGCCTCAATTGCTCTGTCATTGACTCCTTTTGGAGAAAGTGACTTAGATGATTTTGAAGCTAGCTTGGGTCCTCTCGATCTTAAGTATGATAATTCTCCCACCGATTGGGATGAAGACATTCGTACCATTGAGAAACTTCTCAATGAGGACCATATTTCCCCGCAGTCTCCCAAGGCTATCTCTACCGATGATCCGAAGTTGACTACGCCGTCCATCGAAAATCCTCCGGATTTAGAGCTTAAGGATCTTCCGTCTCATCTCGAGTATGTTTTCCTTGAAGACAACAAGACATTACCGGTCATCATCGCTAAGGACCTGAAAGAAGAAGAAAAATCCCGACTTATCGCCGTGCTGAAGAATCACAAGAAAGCGATTGCTTGGAAGATCTCTGATATTCGTGGAATTGATCCTCACTTCTGCACACACAAAATTCTCATGGAGGACGACTTTAAACCCACTATTCAAAGCCAAAGAAGGGTGAATCTTAAGATCCATGATGTAATAAAAAAAGAGGTTATCAAACTTCTTGATGCGGGAATGATCTATCCTATCTCGGATTCACCGTGGGTTAGTCCCGTCCATTGTGTGCCTAAGAAAGGCAGAATCACCGTTGTTCCCAATGAAAACAACGAGTTGATTCCTACTCGTCTTGTTACAGGGTGGAGAGTTTGTATAGACTAGCGCAAACTCAATGATGCTACGAGAAAGGATCATTTTCCCCTTCCTTTCATGGACCAAATGCTTGAACGTCTAGCGGGTAATGACTATTACTGCTTTTTAGACGGTTTCTCCGGGTATTTTCAAATTCCCATCGATCCCAAAGACCAAGAGAAAACCACATTAACTTATCCTTATGGAACATTTGCCTACAAAAGAATGCCTTTCGGCTTATGCAATGCTCCTGGGACATTTCAAAGGTGTATGATGGCTATCTTCCATGACATGGTTGAAGAAACTATGGAAGTCTTCATGGATGATTTCTCGGTTTATGGCGATTCTTTCTCTGCTTGCCTTGCCAATTTAGAACGTATGCTTAAGAGGTGTGAAGACACTCGCCTTGTTCTAAATTGGGAAAAATGCCATTTCATGGTAAAAGAGGGCATCGTGCTAGGACACAAAATCTCCAAAGCCGGTCTTGAAGTGGACCGTGCTAAAGTCGATGTTATTGCTAAATTGCCTCCACCTTCAACCGTGAAGGGTGTGAGAAGTTTCCTCGGTCATGCGGGCTTCTATCGTCGATTCATCCAAGATTTTTCTAAAATCGCTCGCCCGATGACCCACCTCTTGGAAAAAGATACTCCTTTCATCTTTTCCAAAGAGTGTCTTGAATCCTTCAATCTTCTTAAGGATAAGCTAACTAAGGCACCGGTCTTGGTTACCCCTAATTGGGAGCTACCTTTTGAGTTGATGTGTGATGCTAGCGACTTTGCTATTGGAGCGGTTTTGGGCCAAAGAGTGAACAAACACTTCCAACCAATCCACTATGCTAGCAAGACAATGACAGGGGCTCAATTGCATTATACCACTACCGAAAAAGAGCTTTTAGCTGTAGTGTATGCTTTTGAAAAGTTCCGCCCCTATCTTGTCCTTTCTACCACCATCGTGTATACCGATCATTCCGCGTTGAAGTACTTGATGACTAAGCAAGATTCTAAGCCAAGACTTCTTCGTTGGGTTTTGATCCTTCAAGAATTCAACATTGAAATTCGTGACAAAAAGGGAGCTAAAAACCTAGCCGCGGATCATCTCAGTAGACTTGAGGCTCCTTATCAAGGAGATCATCCGAACAAAGAGATCAATGACTCTTTTCCCCTTGAGGCCTTAATGTCTATAAATCCAAATCTCGATGACACCCCGTGGTTTGCGGACATTGCAAACTACTTAGCGGGTGGGATTCTCAAGGAAGGGATCACGTCCCAATAAAAGAAAAAGTTCTTTAAAGATATAGAACATTATTTCTGGGACGACCCTTACCTTTTCAAACAATGTGCTGATCTGATTCTTCATCGATGTGTTGATGGGCCGACAACGGTACAAATCCTTGATGCTTGCCATAAAGGACCCACCGGTGGTCACTTTGGTCCCAATTACACCGCGAAGAAAGTCTTTGACTCTGGATTCTATTGGCGCACCATTTATTGTGACGCTCATGAAATGGTTAAGCATTGTGATGCTTGCCAACGCCAAGGCAAGATCACACATAAAGATGAGATGCCTCAAAATTTCATACAAGAATGTGAAATCTTTGATGTCTGGGGTATCGACTTTATGGGGCCATTTCCATCATCTAAAGGGAACAAGTACATCCTCGTAGCCGTTGACTACGTTTCCAAATGGGTTGAAGCTAAGGCTCTCCCTACGAACGATGCGAGGGTGGTTGTGAACTTTTTGAAGCAGCTTTTTGCTCGATTCGGCGTTCCTCGTGCTATTATCAGTGACCGCGGGACTCATTTTTGCAATGATCAATTTGCAAGAGTCATGGCTAAGTACGGTGTTAATCATCGTATTTCCACCGCTTATCATCCTCAAACCAATGGTCAAGCCGAGATTTCGAACCGTGGATTGAAGCGAATTTTGGAGCGTACTGTGGGAGAGCATCATGCCGCGTGGGCCGATAAGTTAGATGATGCTTTGTGGGCTTTCCGTACTGCTTATAAGACCCCGATTGGTTGTACACCTTATCGTCTTGTGTACGGGAAAGCATGCCACCTTCCTATCGAGCTGGAACACAAGGCGTACTGGGCCTTGAAGTGGGCTAACTTCGACATCAACAAAGCCGGTGATCTTCGTAAGATTCAACTCAACGAGCTTAATGAACTGAGGAATGAAGCTTACGAGAACTCACTGATCTACAAGGAGAAGACCAAGATCATTCACGACGCAAGAATCAAGAACCGAGAGTTCCACGTTGGTGATCAAGTCTTACTTTTTAACTCTCGGTCGAAGATCTTCTCGGGCAAGTTGAAGAGCCGCTGGTCTGGTCCATTCACCGTCGCCAAAGTCTTTCCATATGGGACCATTGAGCTTTCTAAGCCAAATGGGCCCAATTTCAAGGTGAATGGCCAGCGCTTGAAGCTGTACTTTGGTGAGGACATCTCTCATGAGATGATTCCATCCCTCACCATGTTTCCCATGAACTAGTTTTGGGTCGAGTCAGGCTCGTGACTCGGTGAACAAAAACAAGCGCTTCACAGGAGGCAACCCGTGATCTATCCTTTACTTCTTTCATAATAAGTGTAGGGGAGCCCCATATGTGTTTGTTGTCTTGTTTCTTATTCTCTACAGGGATTCAAGCTTCAAAGAGCACCTCGATGACTTTTGACGAACCGTGAACCCGTGTTCCCATCTTCCTGGTTCTATCCTAAACTGTCGTGATTCAATATTTCATATTTTATATGTTCACATTGAAATCACTTTAGTTGTCCTTCCCTTAGCAAGATTTAAACAAAGTGCACAATGTCCTAAGTGTAGGGGAGTTTACTCCCACATGCTTAAATATTGAGGACAATGTTTATATCCAGTGTAGGGGGACTTCTATCGAAGTAAGTGGTCTTTTCCATGAATTTTTCCTCATTTTAACTGGAAAAATTAATTTTTCGACATTTTTAATCTATTTTGGCCTAGCTGTATAGTTGTATTTTCCTTTGTTATGGTTATTTTCTTTTCTTGCTAGAATAAATTTTCAATAAAGTGGTTTTAAATTTTTCAAAGTCGTGAATATTTTGACTCAACCCGAGTTTACTTATCTAAGTTTACTCTAGCTAGTATCCTTAACGTGTTTAAGTCAAGTTTTGCTAGGCTTTTATATAGGGAACTTTAAAACGCGAAAGTCTTAACTCTCACGGGTTAAGAACAAGAACTTTTCGCAAGTTCCTATAATTGATCCTAGAGAGTTTTTTATTAAGGGAACTTTAAAACGCGATTTCTAAACTTGAAAAAGTCTAAGAGTTTGCAAGATCCTATAGACGACTCGAAAACCCAAAACTTTGATTTAATAGGCTAAGCATCCACGAGTCTCATTCCTTGAGATTTTAAACTGTGGAGAACGAGAGATGATAGAGTCAATTATAAGTTTGGTATTCTTCGTGAATTTATGTGAGTTAATTATGAGCCTATTATCCCATCGCTTGTTAATAAATTTATCTGCAATAAATAAGGTTGTACGATTTGAAAAGTTACTTAGCTTCTAGCCCAAGATCGTTTAAAAGTTGCTCGGTATTAATTAGAGTTCATAGCCAAGGCATAACTTATTGAAGCGGGATGCGAAGATTGGCGAGTCTGAAAAGGCCCTAACAAGGCATGAGGGCTACATTCTGTTGCTAAAGATCTAAAACTGATGTGAAGAATCATTTATCGAAAATCAATATGAAGGATCGAGACACACGACGAAAAACAAAAACTCCCCAAAAGATCATGGAGAAGTCTATCCAAAAAGGCCCTAACAAGGTATGAGGATAAATAGATCCAAGTCCTAAAAGGAGTGAGATCGTTATATATCAAAGTCCAAAATAAAGATTGGAGAAAAATGAAGAAGTCGTGGTCCAAGTATGAAGAATCTCTCAAAAACTTCAAGTGAAGAAATTCCTATTATGAAGAGAAGACCATAATTTCAAGAACGTCTCTCAAGATTTGAAGTATGAAGTCGCTGCCAAATATCGGTCCGAGAAAGGTCTCAAATCGTGAAGCGAGTTATGCCAAGATATGAACTTTATGAGGTCCCGAGAAGCAGTTTTAAAAGATTTTGTCCTTTAGCTAACTATTGATTAAATCGTTCATTTTATTTTCGGCCTAAATAACTATCGAAATAAGTCAAATAATGCATCCTCGTGATCATTCAAGACAAAAATAAAATATAAGAGATACACCTAGGGATAAGGGAGTCTAAGTAAATAATTGGCCCACATGAATTCGTGTTAGTTTGCTAACTTATAATAACAATGATCTCGTTTTTAAGCTTGGTATGGGGAACGTGAAACTTGAGGATGATAAATGTTCATGGCAGCCAAAACCCAATGTAAGTCTTTGATTTCTTTACTTGTTTCTATCTTTTTATGTTTAGTATTTAATAAAGGCCAAGGTGGGTTATTTATGATGGAAAATGTAAACCGTGCTTTAAAATTAATGCATTGCATGAGGGCATTGCAATGGTCAAGTGTAGGGGATTTAATAAGTGTGAAAACACTTATCCTTTTACCACTTATTTCCAATAATAACAAGACCAAAACGTGTATTTTATGTCGTAAAAGTCGGAATTATGCGTGGTTTGTGTTTTTATTGTGTTTTAGGACCAAATGATGAAAAAGGAAGAAAACACGGGCTTTCACGGGCTTTTATCGAAGAAAACGAGAAAAGACGAAGTCAAAAGATCAAGAGTGCAAAAAAAAGAACGGAAGTCCAAGGCCTATTCTGAAGATTTATCGAAGAAGAAGTCTAAAGACGAAAGTTTAATGACGTCGAAAAACTCAAGTCTAATAGAAGAAGAAAACTACAAGACAAGTTCAATTCACATCGACAAATCCCGAGACGACGTCGAGAAAGACAAAGGATTTAAATCGAGTCGAGAAGAAAGAAAGAAGAGGCAACACATGCACACCTTCCCATTTTCCATATAAATACCCTCCTAATACACATTAGGAGGGTTGGTTAGTTTTTAGTAGTTAGTTTCATTTTTCATTTTTCTTTCTGGTTTTAGAGAGAGAAAGTTCTCAACTTTCTCTCACTAAGTTTTCATCTTTTCTTTCTTTTAATCTTTCAAGATTAAGCCTTTTGTATTTGGATTCCATTAATCAAGTTCAAGTTCAAGTTAAGCTTTTAATCTTTATTCTCTTTCTACCTTTCTTGATTTTTAGATTAATTTTGGTGCGAAATACTTTAAATCCGTGTTGATCTTGATGTTTTCGTGCTTAAAAAGTTAATCTTTTTATTCATACTTAAGCTTTCATACGATTAAGCTTTAAGATTCTTGTGCTTATTGGCTTATTTATATGTTTAGCTTATTTACTTTTAAAGTTTTCTTAAAAAGTTCATCTTTTTATAGTTTGATTTAAAAGTTTGCTTATTTTAAGTTGGAAAAGTTGTTATTTGTGCTTATTTAGTCCTTTTCATCATAGATTCGTTCAAGTTTTGGTGTTAGCTTATTCCTAATAGCTTATAGCCTAGCTTATTTTCGAATCAATAGGTCATCGGAAAAGGTTAAAACCCTTTTCCGATCGCAACATTCCGATTTGTGCTTCTCTAGTATTCCGATTGTGTTGATCGGATTAGGGAATTAGTATTCCGATTGCAACCTTGGTATTCCGATTGTGTTGATCAGATTAGGGTTTTAAGATATTCCGATTAGTGCTGATTTAGCACATTTCGATTGTGGTGGTATTCCGATTGTGTCCTTTTTATGCTATTCCGATTGGCATTGTTTTCAAGCATTCCGATTACCATTTTCCGATTGCAGTATTCCGACAAGGGTGTTGGTGACATTCCGATCTGGCCTGTTTCCGACCAAACATTCCGATTGTGGCATTTTAGATATTCTGATTTGGCTGTATTCCGATCGTTTTCCGATTGTTTAATTTCTTGTTTTTACAAAGTTTCCAAGTTTTAGATTCATTAAGTTTTCAAGTATTTTTCTAATAGTTTCTTTAAGTTTTCAATCATTTATTTTTAACTCGTTATTTTTAGTTTAATCTTTAAGTTCTTATTTTACTCAACGACAATTTACATATTTGCTTTTAGTTCAAAATAGATAATCAACCAAACCATTTATTATTCCACCAAGAACAATTGAGTCGCACTTTGAACCAATAGTCAATTCGAAGAGATTCGGACGATAAGATTTTCTTACGAGGGGTAAAAGCCTCGTATTAGTTATCAAACTCACCACCATGATCACATTGAAAACCACGAATATCACATTTAAATTGATTTTGAACATAAGATCGAAAATGAACAAACTTAGTAAAAACTTCAGCTTTGGTTCGAAGAGGATAAATCCACAAATAATGAGAAAAATGATCAAGAAAAAGGACATAATACCTAAAACCACCCGTACTAACAATTGCAGATGTCCAAATATCTGAATGAATAATTTTGAAACAACTAGAGACAGTAGATGTAGAACTAGAAAATGGAAGTTGTACATGTTTGCCAAGTTGACAGGCATGGCAAACATTATGAGACTTATCTTTATTACAAGAAATGAAATTACGAGAAACAAGAGAGCGTAGCACTTCCTCACCTGGGTGACCGAGCCGTTGGTGCCACGTAAAAGAACTTAGAGACATCAAAGCACTTGGAAGAGACGATGGTTGGGTTACCGGATATAGATCGCCTGAACTGCACATCTGAGAAGGATATGGCGAGTTAAGAAATCTTTCACCGAAAACCCAAACGCGTCAAATTCGATAGTACAATTGTTGTCCCAAGTAAACTGGCGAACAGATATAAGATTTTTAATAATATTAGGGGTGACAAGAACGTTATTAAGATGTAAAGGGCGATGAAGAGTAGGAAGGATGCTATGGCCTGTGTTTGTGACGGGTATAGTTTTACCGTCACCCACACGAACAGATGAGTATAAGCAAGAATTAAAAAGCATACTTAAATTACTCGAATCTGAATTAAGATGAGAAGATGCACCTGTGTCCATATTCCATGATGAGTCTTGCAAAGTCAATAAAGCAGTAGGTTCCGTTGAAGTGGCCATAACGTGTTGGGCTTGTGATACTTGAAGTGGATATTGGCCCATATACTTCGATGAGAGATAACTCCAAGGACCATATGCATTCGGATGAAAACCATCACGAAAATATTGGGCACCATATGAAGCGGTGGGACCAGGCAACATTGTGTATCTTGATGTAATTTACAATCGGTAGAAAACAAAAAGTATCATTCAATAAGCCATCAAAACAAAAAGAAATAAAAAATCAACCGAATGTAGACTTTTGTTCTCTTTCTTTATATGCTGATATAATAGTCAACCCAGCAATTCAATAACTACGGCTCAAAGTAAGAAGAATTCTGCGTAATCTTTTTTTTTCTTCAAGGATAGCCAAGAAGGAGAAAAGGTAGGGGAAAAAAAAGAGGGCGATTTAAAGTGTTTTTAGGAGATGATAGGTTTAGCTCTGATTACCATGTTAATTTGGTAAATTCCTTGAATTATTCATTGCGGAGATTACAATTTATAAGGTATATCGGAAGCATCTAGAAATAATACAAACGGGATAAAGGCCTAATAACAGTGGGCCAAAATATATCATCTAACATTTAGTTCCATGTTCAAGATCCGTTATTGATAAAGATATTTTCTCAAGGTCGTGTTTGAGATCAAGATTTGGACTCGTATCCGGGATTTGTTGAATTTGAGCGAGAGATGACTCAATTGCTTGTTTTGAGTTTGTGAAAATTGACAAAAAGGATTTGGTGGATTCAAAGGAGGGATCTTTTGGATCAGTTTTGTTAGAAACACGAGACTGGTGAAGGTTGGAAAGGCGTTCAATCATGGCAGCATGCTTGCGTTGTGTGGTTGGATCCAGGGTGGGACATATCATTAGGTGGTTGAGAGAGCCTTCTCGTCATCCATTGCTGTTGAAAAATAAATTATGGAATTGACGAATTTACCCCCACAGAAAAGCCTTTTAACGAGAGTTAGTTCCAGGGAGGTTGCTTGCTACTTTCCTTCGTCTTCGAGGAGGCCGCCTGCACTTTCTCGAAGTTGGGGAGCAAACCTGCAATTTTGGCAAACCACAAGGAGCAAACTTGCATTTTACTCTTTAAAGAATCCTTATCATTGTGCATAGGGTCGTCTTTGACTTGGAGGACTTGAGCGAAAATGCATAATGAGGCCCTTCGAAAGCTAGTGTTACAAAAATGTGTCGTTGCTTTATAAGATACTACGCAAACTAGCGATATAGCGTTCAAGATATAACCTATTTATTCTTTTTTATCACATAATCACTTTTTATTTAATAAAAACACGAAACTGAACAAATTTTAAAGTCTCAAGATTTTCGATCTTCAAGAGTCGCGCGCTCGTCGTCAGGCGGCTCTCATTGTTGCAAACTACCTCGTCGGTCGAACAATCCTTAATCATTGATCTTTGATGGCCACTTGTTATACCCTTAATGTTTTGGCTAATTTGCATAATCATTCTAACACGAAACTTTCGAAAAGTTCCGTTTTAGCATTTTGTGAGAGTGGATGTTTCCGAATGTGGTACTGTATTTGTTTAAAAGTTTCTACCCATCATTATGTCACAGAATCATCCTTTAGACCCCGTGTGGCGTCCTTACACCGATAAAGATCAGTCATCCATTGCGCGTATAATAAAGGTTCACTGGTCTCATCCTGCCTTGGACTCATCAAGGGAGTGACCCCAACTCCCGACCAGTGTAGTGCCATATCGAGTCTCTACTCGTAGCACGTACTACACCCTTATCGTTGGGGTACTCCAACGAGACCAACAGGAATAAACCAGGAACCCTCGCATTCATGTGCGCCTTCCAAGCAGAACCCGACCTTCAAAATTTGGCTCGTGACATTCTCCCACCACCAATTCATGCACAACCTCGTGCATAGTCATTAGCACCGACGAACGACTACCCTCAAATGATTTTGGCTTTACTCCGGCTTCATGGCTTAAAAGGACATTCGACTTTTAACTCTTCGAGTCCCAGCGTGCAGCGACTACACATTAGCCCATTACTCTTTCTGGTGACTTTGATCCAGCATTCTCCCACCACTAATTCATGCACGACCTCGTGCATGGTCATTCGCACCGACGAACGACTACCCTTAAATGATTTTGGCTTTACCTCGGCTTCATGGCTTAAAGGAACATTCGACTTTCAACTCTTTGGGTCCCAGCGTGCAGCGACTACACATTAGTCCATTACTCTTTCTAATGACTTAAGATCCAGCGTGCAGCGACTGACATCCACCTTTTGGATTAGTCCATTACTCTCTCTGGCTTCCATCGAATGCGATATTACAAACTTCACGCAACATCATATTAACTCTTTAATATTCCGGGAAATCACTCCCACCACTTTTGCGCATCCAAACACTTTTAAGAACTTATTGGGAGAACAGTCTTAAACGATTCTGCTTCAATCCGCCTCGGTCCGACTTGGCCCTCATACCACTTGTCAAGGAGTCATCCTTTAGACCTCGCGTGGCGTCCTTACACCGATAAGGACCAGCCATCCATCCCGCGTATAATAGAGGTTCACTAGTTTCGTCCTGCCTTTGGACTCATCAGGGGAGTGGCCCCAACTCTCGACCAGTGTAGTGCCATATCGAGTTTCTACTCGTAGCACGTACTACACCCTTATCGTTAGGGTACTCCAACCAGACCAACAGGAATAAACCAGGAACCCTCACATTCATGTGCGCCTTCCAAGCAGAACCCGACCTTCAGAATTTGTCTTGTGACAATTAGGTGTCTTGATTTTGCATTTGGCATATTATTTAGTTTCACGGGTGTCACATTATTATCACATCATTTTAACGAGAAATGTTAAATTTCCAAACTATTTACAAAATAAAATTATAAAATAAGATGTCATGTTAATATGTGGTAGTTTATCTCTTTTTATTTATGTAAATCTCATATTTAAAGCAAATAGAAATCATGAAACCTCACTTTGTGAATTTTAGTCTGTAAATGTTTTATAGTTATAGTGTTTCTCCATTTCAACACAAAATCTCAAAATACATATTTACTCACAACACACCACAACAATGTCTTTTGGCTTCATCCACTCCTAATTTTGATTTCTTTTCCTTTTTTTCACACACATTAAATTCATTTCATAAAAATAAAATTAAGATAACGAAACTAAAAAACATAAAATAAATAAAAATTACAAAAATTAAAATCATACGACAAATTAAAAATCATACGACAAATTAAAAAGTATACGACAAATAAAAACATAAACAATGGCCGTTTAGTCTTGATTATATTTTACTATTATTTATTCTTGCTTTTTCAGATAATGGAGGCCTTAGGTTTCGACAACGCATCGACATCAATCGTGAGAAACCATATTTTTCACATTCAATGAAAGTAGGTTCTTTATTCTTCGCCTCGCATGCATATTTACCTGCTTAGACTTTGTGTCGTAAATCCTCGGATAATGTATCCGATATTGACCCCGAACGACTTATCCCGCTGCTCTCCCTCATTTACGAATTGCCTTTTTGCAGGTCAAGGTTTGCCCCGAACGAGGTATCGCGTCATGCCCAAATCCGATATAGATCCCGAACGACTTCTCTCGTTTCTCTCCCTCATTTTTATTTGCTTTTTTGCAGGTCAAGGTTTGCCAGCATACAAGGTCTCGCACCATGCCTGAATATATCGATGTGATAATTCAAATCAAGGGGTTTCGATACGCCCCGTTTGGGGTGTTTTTTAAGATATGTCACATGCGTACTAGCGCAACTTTCTCCCATTTGATCGAGCACTAAGTTTGATATTCTACGATTTATACCTTTATAAATAGTGTGAAAATTTGGCAATCACCATTTATCGTAGAGCAATTACCCGTGATCATATTCTTGGTACGAGGACCTTGATATGTACTTTTGTTGAAAGCTTCTAAATATGTGTGACATCCGTCAAATTTTTCATCTTTATTTCTTCATATAGTGATTTAACGTGAACTTTGAACTTGTTGGATTTAACGAATTGGGAAGTTATATCATATTTATGAAGTACCCTAATTATTTACCAATGTGGTGTCAATGTAAGTGTATTGCTTGTTTGCTTTGCAGACAAAGCCCTCTTTAGGGAGAGCGAATGTAACAATTCGAGTTTTCACGTCTAGTATATTATGAATGAAACGTGCGCGTTATTAAACGTTTTATGCATTAACCGTTGTGGCGATTAGGATTGGTTGCTGAACCCCTCGAGAATACGCATAACCATCTTTGATTAAGTCGTGTGTCGAATCTTATCATGTTGTTCATGTTATGTTTTCGCGTTTAAAACTAAGACATTTGACAACCCTGCTGGGCCGATTGATACAGCTTATACAAAAAGCAAATTGGTAAACTTTTATTTATCTTTTTCAAAACTTGGTCAACAATAGTCAACACTCAGACCTGGGAACTAAATACTTTGTTTATACAATCCACTAACCACTAAAGTCCAGCACACATGCCTAGTTTACCCAAAATGGGTACATCACAAGACCTCCATTTCCAGATTTAGACTAACCCTAAACCAATATTACAAAGTTAAATACTGTCCAAATTGTTCAATGTCCAAACACAACACAAAACATATCCACAGTCCAAATATTACAAATTTGTTCCTGCTGAGCAGTTTTAAATACAAGTTCTGGGTAAAAACATAAGGAGTAGTGATAAGTCTGAACCAGCCGACCCGTCTCCCTCTCGTCCGAACCTGCAAACCAAAACGAAACCCTCGTCGTGAGTCTTTTTAACCACCTTCTTTTATTTTCCTGCATACGTCTTAGTTGTGCTCGTCAATTTTAAACTAACCTGCGAAAATAAAACAAATGGATTAGTCTTTTGTTACGGTTCGGTTTAAACAAAAATATAGGGATAAAGGATAGCAACATTAACTTGGACTTTGACCCACAAACTATAACCCCCATTGTTTCTGCCATGATCAAACCGAGACCCCCTTTACAATTTTTTTACATTGTTTTTGCCATGACAAAACCATGACCAAACCGAGACCCCCATTGTTTCTGTCGGAGCTTTAATTACTCGAAATTAATCATAACATAAGATTTACACAATTCCTTTTTACAGAAACATCTCTAAACCCCCATTGAACACGCGGGTAAAAAACCCCTCATTAATTCGAAACCCTAAATTTGTAAATCCTTTTTATTTAAGAAATTAACACAAATTATTTCCCAAAAACATTATTTAATTATAAATAACAACCGAGTATTAAAAACCCCCAAATTTATATAAACCCTAATTTTAATATATTGATTTAAACTCTAATTAGACCCAATCTAAACACGAATTGATTAGTTAATTAAACTAGAACCGAAATATGACCAAACCCCCAATTTGACCGAAACCCTAATTTTTACAAATCAGACTATATGATGAAATTGATAAGTTTTCATGATAGAAAACATTGATTAATTGTATTAAACATTAGATTTACCAAAACCCCTAATTATTCAAAACCCTAATTTTCGAAAACTTATTTTATTCAATGATTAACATTAAAAGACTTATGAAAACATTATTTAATTGTAATGAAACCCTAGATTTGGAAAACACCCAATTATTTTTGAAAACCTTAATTTGATTTTATTGAATTCGAGAATCCCTTGTTCACAGCTTTATAATACAAATGATTTTGAACCCATTAATTCTTTTATGTTCGAAAATATGAAACGAAAATCAGTGAACCATTTAATTAGAACGAAAAAGGATCAAAACGTATCTTTTGGTGATGAACCTATCATCGAATCTCCTGGGAAAAACATCTCAAATCGGATTGATTTGATGTGGGGATGAAACCCCACATCCCACGCACGATTATTCACCTCAAGCCTTCATAATATGGATGTTTATTAATCAGAGAAACCATTTTAACCATGGGAGGAGTTTTAGATCCGTTTGGTTTAGATAGAGAGAGAAAAGGGGACGGTTGGGAGTATTTTCGAGAGAAAGAGAGAGAGAGTTGACTGGGTGTTTTGGGAAAATGAGATAGATAAACATGTATTTAACCTTCCCTTTTTCTTGTTTGTGTCGCCATTTGGGCCAGGCCGGGTCAAAAGGCCTATGGGCCGAACCTTGGGTGGGTTAAATTGGGTTATGTTGGGCCATTTGTTTGTGTTGGGTTATTTAAGGCCCAAACCGAGTTTTATTTAACTTAAGGGTAATATTTAGCCCAAAACCTCATTTGTTAAATACCCGATTTTTAATTGTCGTGTTTCCGTAAACGAAAAATACCGTCAAGCACAGCTAGGATGTCATGCCTTTCTATTAATATAATTTTAGATGTCGTAACACGATCTTTATATTCAAATAGGTCGCGGCTAGCGTAACCGTATTCTCGAGCTACATTCATAGTTCCATTTATTTTGCTGATTTCACGAGGTGAGTTTATAGCCCCACGTTTAACTGCTTTTACTGCTTTTTGGGGTGAGACATTGCTTGATTTAACGTATGAACACAAGTGCATTTACTGATTTATATATTAGTCTAAGTCCCACTAAAAACCCAGTTGCTTTGGCCCGTGAATCGTGAACCGTTAATTACTTTGTGTAAGCGCGAATGTTATGGATAGATCTATCGGGGTTGACGCCCCTGTCTGCCTTGGTCCAACAAGGGACAAGCAGGCACAGTTTCATTTGAGTCTGAGATAGGATGTCATGGGTTTAGGCATCCATTTGGGCTACATTTATATGATTATACTACCGGTGTTGTTAACGCTTCGGTGTCACGAGCTTAGACTGTAATAAATGCTTTTATGATGACTTTGTATTTGTTATATTGTCATCACTTTTGGGAAAATCTTGTGGTTCATTAAACATTTCAAATTAACTAAACCTATGAACTCACCAACTTTATGTTGACGCTTTAGCAATGTTTTTCTCAGGTATTAAGAAGGAAGATGCTAAGTGAGGTCTCATGCATTGCCGTCATTTCTATTGAAACAGAGATCATTTGTACTATTTGGAAACTATGTTTTGTAACTGTGACCAGTTTTATGCTTCCGCACTATGTTAAAACTATTTATTTTATTAATTACAAGTGATCTATTTTCCGAACGTCTCATTTAGAGGTCGTTCTTTGTAACTGTGTGTGTATGATAATCATGACGTCACCACTCCCTTGTTGCCATTATACTCTGATATTTTGGGAGTGTGACAGATTGCTATCAAAGCCAGGTTATAGAGAACTAGGTTGCATTTAGTAACTCTAGACTATAACTGCTATATGTTTAATCGATTATCATACGAATTGTAAGTATTAAGTATATATATACATGGATATATATATAATTAATAAATGGGATACATGTGATTTAACAATTACGAGGTATATTTACATGGGTTACATGTGCAACAACAAAATCTGAATTATGTTATATGGGATACATGTGGGTTGAACAATGATTGTTATATGTTATGTCAATGTCCCTTTCACGGACTAATTATATGAGATATTTACACACATCTATTCTGTTTATGTTACAGCGATGTCTTCTTCTGATGATTCCACGTCTACAGGAGCATACTACAACCGCAGTTCACAGTCGACTATCAGTTCATCGGTAGGATTGCCTAGAGGATCACCATCAGGATATCCGTGGTACCGGATGGCTTCAGATGATTAGATTGAGAGAGAGACTGAGGAGGTTTACCATTCACCGGTCCATATCCCTGATGCATCAGCAGATGACGTACTTAGCCTAGAAGGCGGAGGAGAGGACGACCTAGCCGCTGATGTAGTGCAGTCACCAGGACAGGCATCAGTCACTAGGGATGAGTCGATGGAGGAGACAGAGGATGATGATATGGAGTTCACCGATGGAGAAGGTGAACCCGTGGAGGTCACTAACACTGAGGACCCCCCCTGCTACATATGCTGCTACTCCTGAGGTTTCCATCGCACACATCTCCTCGTCTTCGTCTGAAGATGAAGGGGAAAGGACAGACATCCCTACTCCAGCACCTGGTACTCTGCCTTTCTACTATGTTAGGCGACGTCTTCGGGGGAGAGCTGCCCGACCACCACCTTCACCTTACCGACCCCTCATACCCTTCACTGCCACTGACAGGCATGCAGCCCGCACACCTGCCAGTCCTGCCCCAGAGGTGTCACTACTACCACCACCACCAGAGACTGTACCTGCTGTGTATCAGGAGATGCTTGCTGATGTTGGCATCTCTACTGGGCCGAGAGCTACGACTCCTCTTCCTAGGAGAGCTACATCGACAGTTGTGATGCTTGGAGCAGCAGATGGATGTGTGACGACCCGATTAAACAGGTTGGAGGATGCTGTGGAGGCTTTGGGTGAGGAGTATAATGAGGTGCAGGATAAGCTGGAGGCACTAACGAAGAAGAGTCCAGTTAGGGATGAGACGGTATTGACGGTTTGTGTGACCCGTCTACGAGGACAGCTCCATGCTGTTCTCGACCAGATGGATACCATGCCGAATGCTCGTCTTGAGGAGATCGAGAGCCTGATGACCCGTTGGGGAGTAGAGCCATTGGTTGAGACAGGTGGACTAGAGGCACCTGTGGAGGACCCTATTGCTGACTTGGATAAGAGGTTTAGGGCCGCTTGTTATGATACTGATGTCAGACTTAGGGATTCCCAGGCTCGTGAGATCGTGGTTGAGAGGAGGTTGGCAAAGTTGGAGAGAGAGCTTCACCAGCGCCGTGAGGGCACTAGTTAGACTTATCATGTACGGTTGACTTATTGTTGTACGACCACTAAGCTTTGAGGTTTATCTCAGCTAGTTGGCATTTTCTTTTTCTTTATTATGTATGACGAATTATGATGTATTACAAAACATTTCTATGAATGACATTATGTTATTTGGGTTACAAAAATTATGAGATCATTATATATTGTTTATTATACCATGGAGCATTTCATAATTGTATTGTGCGTGCCATGCATGTTATGACTGGCAAAACTCATTGTCTTATTACCTTTTTAGATTATGGCGCTAGTTAGAAGATTTGAGACACAGAATCCACCAGCTACTACCGGTGGTATTGATCCCGTCATGCTCAGTCAAATGATCGCGGAACGGGTAGCTGAGGCACTCGCAGCAGCCGAAGCGAATCGTACAGCAAGCACGCAAGAGGAGACAAACCAAGGAGCTACTATTGCCATTGCACGGACCTGTACCTACAAGGAATTTCGTGCGGTTACGCAAGTGAGTTTCCGCGGTATTGAAGGAGCAGTAGGTTTGACCAGATGGTTTGAGAAGTTGGAATCCCAATTTGGGATTAGCAATGTTGCTGAAGTTGATAAGGTAAAGTTTGCGTCAAGCACGTTAATGGATGGTGCTTTGACTTAGTGGAACGTCTATGCTCGTGCAGTGACCATTGACGTTGCCCAAGCAACGCCTTGGAGTGAGTTCAAAGCTATGTTTGTTAGGAAGTATTGCCCACGAAATGAAGTCAAGCATATGGAGGTTGAGCTATGGAACTTGAAGGTCAAGGGTACCGCTCTTACTGCTTACAATCAGCGCTTTCAAGAGCTGATCTTGTTATGTCCCGAAATGGTGCCCAACGACGACCGATTGTTGGAGCGATACATTGAAGGATTACCTTTGAGCATCAAGGGGAATGTGACTTCATCAAAGCCAACTGATTTGCATGAGACAATCGATATGGCTCAGAGTCTGATGTACCAAGTGGTACAAGAGTTGGGAGAAAATACTGGAGACAAGAGAAAGTGGTCTGGCAATCACTACAACAACAATACCAACAATGGCAACAACAGCAACAACACTAACAACTACAGTCAGAACAAGCGACAAGAAGTAGCAAGGGTGTTTACTGCTGGGCAAGGTAATACTGGAAACTATGCTGGAAGACTTCCTTTCTGTGGAAAGTGTGGCCGACACCACGAGGGAGCATGTCCCCCTACATGCTACAACTGTGGACAGGCTGGACATAAGGCAAAGGAATGTCGAGCACCACCCCGTCCTGCTAACCAAAGAGGACCGGGAACACAGGGTGGCCAAGGAGCAAACGTCACTTGCTTTGGATGTGGAGAGAAAGGTCACTACAAGAATAAGTGTCCAAGCGGTGGGAACCAAGGTCGTGGTAATCAGATTCGAGGCAACCAGAATCACAACCAAGGGAACCAAAAGTAGAATCAAGGGAACCGTGGAGGAAATAACCAAGCCACAACTAGTACTCCTGGAGGATTCACGGCACCTAGCAAAGTGTATCATTTGTGTGCTGAGGCTGCGGTGCAGGACAACAATGTTGTGACTGGTACGTTTCTAGTCAATAACAACTATGCTTCAGTACTATTTGATTCTGGTGCGGATAGGAGTTTTGTGTCATCTGTATTTAGTGAACGCCTAAATATTTCCCCTACTGCGTTAGATATTAAGTATAATCTAGAACTAGCCGATGGGAAGTCAGTAACCATCGATGCTATTCTGAAAGGATGTAGTATAAGGTTACAAGATTGTTCGTTCAGTATCGACTTACTCCCCATAGAATTGGGAAGTTTTGATGTCTTCATTGGAATGGATTGGATGTCGAAGCATCACGCGGAAATTGTATGTCATGAGAAGTGCGTCCGTGTTCCTTATGGAAACGACGTACTAATCATACAAGGCGAAAGAAGTGGAGTGAAGAATGGATCAAGACTGGAAGTCATCTCATGTATTAGAACCCAAATATACATTGAGAAGGGATGTCCAGTGTTCTTGGTTCAAGTAACGAGAAAGGAGGAAGAAGAAGATCATGAGAAGAAAGTGGAAGATGTACCGATCGTTAGAGATTTTCCAGACGTATTTCCAGAAGACTTACCGGGATTACCACCAAAACGACAAGTGGAGTTTCACATAGAGCTTACACCAGGAGCCGCGCCTGTTGCTAGAGCCCCATACCGCTTAGGACCAGCCGAGATGACAGAGTTAGCTGAACAACTAAAGGAACTTTCTGGCAAAGGTTTCATTAGGCCGAGTTCCTCACCTTGGGGAGCACCGGTCCTATTTGTCAAAAAGAAAGATGGATCCTTTAGGATGTGTATTGATTACCGAGAGTTGAATAAGCTGACGATAAAGAACCGCTACCCATTGCCAAGAATTGACGATCTTTTCGACCAATTGCAAGGATCTAGCATATACTCGAAGATTGATTTAAGGTCAGGATATCATCAGCTAAGGGTTAGAGAGGAAGACGTTCATAAGACGGCTTTTAGAACCCGGTACGGACACTATGAGTTCCAAGTTATGCCTTTTGGTTTGACAAACACACACGCGGTATTCATGGATCTCATGAACCGAGTTTTCAAACCATACTTGGACAAGTTTGTGATTGTATTTATCGATGATATTCTCATCTACTCTCGTAATGAAGAAGAACACCAGGAGCATTTGAAGACCATACTAGAGCTGCTGAGGAAGGAGAAGTTATATGCAAAGTTTTCCAAATGTGAGTTTTGGATAAACACGGTGCAATTCATTGGGCATGTAATCGATAGCAGTGGTATTCACGTTGATCCTGCTAAGATCGAGGCCGTGAAAGATTGGGCGACTCCAACAACACCCACGGAGATCCGCCAATTTTTAGGTCTTGCTGGTTACTATAGGAGATTCATTGAAGGTTTCTCCAAGATAGCTAAACCAATGACGGAGTTAACTCAAAAAGACAAGAAGTTTGAGTGGAAGGAGGATTAAGATTTGGCATTCCAGACATTGAAGAAGATGTTGTGTGAAGCACCTATATTGGCCCTACCCGAGGGTAATGAAGACTTTGTGGTGTATTGTGATGCATCCATAAAAGGGTTAGGTGCGGTATTGATGCAAAGGACTAAGGTCATTGCTTATGCATCAAGACAACTAAAAGTGCACGAGAAGAACTACACAACTCATGATCTAGAGTTAGGAGCAGTGGTGTTTGCCCTGAAGATTTGGAGACACTACCTTTATGGCACAAAGTGTGTTGTATTCACTGATCATAAGAGTCTACAACACATTTTGAATCAAAAAGAACTCAACATGAGACAACGACGTTGGCTAGAGTTGCTCAGTGATTACGATTGCGAGATCCGTTATCATCCGGGCAAGGTAAATGTCGTCGCTGACGCTTTGAGTCGAAAGGAGAGAGTCCTTAGGGTGAAAGCCTTGGTGATGACCATTGACTTAGACCTTCCATCCTTAATTCTCAAGGCTCAGAAAGAGGCAGTCGAGGAAGAAATTCTCAAGACTGAAGATGTTGAAGGCATGATAAAGAAGTTAGAAGCTCGCTCGGATGGGACATTATGCCTTGATAATAGGAGTTGGTTACCGTGCCATGGTGACCTACGACCCTTGATTATGCATGAGTCGCATAAGTCAAAATACTCCATACATCCGGGATCTGACAAAATGTATCATGATCTTAAGATGTTGTATTGGTGGCCGAACATGAAGGCGGACATTGCCAGATACGTTAGCAAGTGCTTGACTTGTGCCAAGGTCAAGGCCGAACATATGAAACCATCAGGATTGTTGGTCCAACCCGAACTGCCAGAATGGAAGTGGGAAAGGATCACTATGGATTTCATTACAAAGCTACCTAAAACCTCAGCTGGATTTGACACTATTTGGGTCATCGTCGACCGACTCACCAAATCGGCTCACTTCATACCAATCAAAGAGACAGATGGAATGGATAAGTTAGCAAGAACATACTTGGAGGAAGTAGTCACGAGGCATGGTGTGCCTGTGTCTATAATCTCTGACCGAGATAGCCGATTTACTTCACAATTTTGGAAGTCGTTGCAGAAGGCATTGGGAACGCAGTTGGATATGAGCACTGCATATCATCCCCAAACTGACGGTCAAAGTGAAAGGACCATTCAAACCTTAGAAGATATGCTGAGAGCTTGTGTGATCGACTTTGGAAATAGATGGGATAGACACCTACCTCTGGTGGAGTTCTCATACAACAATAGTTATCACACTAGCATAAAGGCAGCACCGTTCGAAGCATTGTATGGTAGAAAGTGTCGCTCACCCGTGTGTTTGGCAGAGGTTGGTGAGGCACAACTCACTGGACCCGAGATCATACACGAGACTACTAAGAAGATCTTTAAGATCAAGAGCCGTATGCAAGCCGCAAGAGATCGACAAAAGAGCTACGCTGACATGAGACGCAAACCCCTTGAGTTTGAGGTTGGCGATAGAGTCATGTTGAAGGTCTCACCTTGGAAGGGTGTGATTCGCTTTGGGAAGCATGGAAAGTTGAATCCTCGTTATATTCGACCATTCAAGATCATAGAAAGGATTGGCCCCGTAGCCTATCGTTTGGAGTTACCTCAAGAACTTAGCCGAGTGCATAACGCGTTCCACATTTGCAATCTGAAGAAATGCTTAGCCGACGAGACACTCGTTATTCCTTTAGAAGAGATTCAACTCGACGACAAACTCAACTTCGTAGAAGAACCGGTGGAGGTCATGGACCGTCAGGTCAAACAGCTCAAGCAAAGTCGTATACCTGTTGTAAAGATCTGTTGGAATGCACGTAGAGGTCCAGAATACACGTGGGAACGTGAAGATCAATTCAAGAGCAAGTATCCTCATCTTTTTGCTAATCACCCTACTACAACAACGTCTTGATTTCGTGACGAAATCTCTAAAACATGGGAATACTGTGACATCCGTCAAATTTTTCATCTTTATTTCTTCATATAGTGATTTAACGTGAACTTTGAA
Organism: Glebionis coronaria; assembly: GCA_025667525.1. Taxonomy (NCBI): domain Eukaryota; kingdom Viridiplantae; phylum Streptophyta; class Magnoliopsida; order Asterales; family Asteraceae; genus Glebionis; species Glebionis coronaria. The sequence continues at coordinate 491,221,197 of CM046878.1, forward strand.
CTTGTTGGATTTAACGAATTGGGAAGTTATATCATATTTATGAAGTACCCTAATTATTTACCAATATGGTGTCAATGTAAGTGTATTGCTTGTTTTGCTTTGCGGACAAAGCCCTCTTTAGGGAGAGCGAATGTAACAATTCGAGTTTTCACGTCTAGTATATTATGAATGAAACGTGCGCGTTATTAAACGTTTTATGCATTAACCGTTGTGCCGATTAGGATTGGTTGCTGAACCCCTCGAGAATACGCATAACCATCTTTGATTAAGTCGTGTGTCGAATCTTATCATGTTGTTCATGTTATGTTTTCGCGTTTAAAACTAAGACATTTGACAACCCTGCTGGGCCGATTGATACAGCTTATACAAAAAGCAAATTGGTAAACTTTTATTTATCTTTTTCAAAACTTGGTCAACAATAGTCAACACTCAGACCTGGGAACTAAATACTTTGTTTATACAATCCACTAACCACTAAAGTCCAGCACACATGCCTAGTTTACCCAAAATGGGTACATCACAAGACCTCCATCTCCAGATTTAGACTAACCCTAAACCAATATTACAAAGTTAAATACTGTCCAAATTGTTCAATGTCCAAACACAACACAAAACATATCCACAGTCCAAATATTACAAATTTGTTCCTGCTGAGCAGTTTTAAATACAAGTTCTGGGTAAAAACATAAGGAGTAGTGATAAGTCTGAACCAGCCGACCCGTCTCCCTCTCGTCCGAACCTGCAAACCGAAACGAAACCCTCGTCGTGAGTCTTTTTAACCACCTTCTTTTATTTTCGTGCATACGTCTTAGTTGTGCTCGTCAATTTTAAACTAACCTGCGAAAATAAAACAAATGGATTAGTCTTTTGTTACGGTTCAGTTTAAACAAAAATATAGGGATAAAGGATAGCAACATTAACTTGGACTTTGACCCACAAACTATAACCCCCATTGTTTCTGCCATGATCAAACCGAGACCCCCTTTACAATTTTTTTACATTGTTTCTGCCATGACCAAACCATGACCAAACCGAGACCAAACCGAGACCCCCATTGTTTCTGCCGGAGCTTTAATTACTCGAAATTAATCATAACATAAGATTTACACAATTCCTTTTTACAGAAACATCTCTAAACCCCCATTGAACCCGCGGGTATAAAAACCCCTCATTAATTCGAAACCCTAAATTTGTAAATCCTTTTTATTTAAGAAATTAACACAAATTATTTCCCAAAAACATTATTTAATTATAAATAACAACCGAGTATTAAAAACCCCCAAATTTATATAAACCCTAATTTTAATATATTGATTTAAACTCTAATTAGACCCAATCTAAACACGAATTGATTAGTTAATTAAACTAGAACCGAAATATGACCAAACCCCTAATTTGACCGAAACCCTAATTTTTACAAATCAGACTATATGATGAAGTTGATAAGTTTTTATGATAGAAAACATTGATTAATTGTATTAAACATTAGATTTACCAAAACCTCTAATTATTCAAAACCCTAATTTTCGAAAACTTATTTTATTCAATGATAAACATTAAAAGACTTATGAAAACATTATTTAATTGTAATGAAACCCTAGATTTGGAAAACCCCCAATTATTTTCGAAAACCTTAATTTGATTTTATTGAATTCGAGAATCCCTTGTTCACAGCTTTATAATACGAATGATTTTGAACCCATTAATTCTCTTATGTTCGAAAATATGAAACGAAAATCAGTGAACCATTTAATTAGAACGAAAAAGGATCAAAACTTATCTTTTTGGTGATGAACCTATCATCGAATCTCCTGGGAAAAACATCTCAAATCGGATTGATTTGATGTGGGGATGAAACCCCACATCCCACGCACGATTATTCACCTCAAGCCTTCATAATATGGATGTTTATTAATCAGAGAAACCATTTTAACCATGGGAGGAGTTTTAGATCCGTTTGGTTTAGATAGAGAGAGAAAAGGGGACGGTTGGGAGTATTTTCGAGAGAGAGAGAGAGAGAGTTGACTGGGTGTTTTGGGAAAATGAGATAGATAAACATGTATTTAACCTTCCCTTTTTCTTGTTTGTGTCGCCATTTGGGCCAGGCCGGGTCAAAAGGCCTATGGGCCGAACCTTGGGTGGGTTAAATTGGGTTATGTTGGGCCATTTGTTTGTGTTGGGTTATTTAAGGCCCAAACCGAGTTTTATTTAACTTAAGGGTAATATTTAGCCCAAAACCTCATTTGTTAAATACCCGATTTTTAATTGTCGTGTTTCCGTAAACGAAAAATACCGTCAAGCACAGCTAGGATGTCATGCCTTTTTATTAATATAATTTTAGATGTCGTAACACGATCTTTATATTCAAATAGGTCGCGGCTAGCGTAACTGTATTCTCGAGCTACATTCATAGTTCCATTTATTTTGCTGATTTTACGAGGTGAGTTTATAGCCCCACGTTTAACTGCTTTTACTGCTTTTTGGGGTGAGACATTGCTTGATTTAACGTATGAACACAAGTGCATTTACTGATTTATATATTAGTCTAAGTCCCACTAAAAACCCAGTTGCTTTGGCCCGTGAATCGTGAACCGTTAATTACTTTGTGTAAGCGCGAATGTTATGGATAGATCTATCGGGGTTGACGCCCCTGTCTGTCTTGGTCCAACAAGGGACAAGCGGGCACAGTTTCATTTGAGTCTGAGATAGGATGTCGTGGGTTTAGGCATCCATTTGGGCTACATTTATATGATTATACTACCGGTGTTGTTAACGCTTCGGTGTCACGAGCTTAGACTGTAATAAATGCTTTTATGATGACTTAGTATTTGTTATATTGTCATCACTTTTGGGAAAATCTTGTGGTTCATTAAACATTTCAAATTAACTAAACCTATGAACTCACCAACTTTATGTTGACGCTTTAGCAATGTTTTTCTCAGGTATTAAGAAGGAAGATGCTAAGTGAGGTCTCATGCATTGCCGTCATTTCTATTGAAACAGAGATCATTTGTACTATTTGGAAACTATGTTTTGTAACTGTGACCAGTTTTATGCTTCCGCACTATGTTAAAACTATTTATTTTATCAATTACAAGTGATCTATTTTCCGAACGTCTCATTTAGAGGTCGTTCTTTGTAACTGTGTGTGTATGATAATCATGACGTCACCACTCCCTTGTTGCCATTATACTCTGATATTTTGGGAGTGTGACAATATGCCCCTAAAACGACTCAACGTTTCGGTCGGCTCTGATGAGGTTGTTCTTGGAAACTCCGACCCATAACTCACATGGAAATTTCTTCATGTGTCTATTGTTGCACTTGACGGCGTTGATCTTCCGGCTCTGCATCGTCATCTGCTGCCAAATCAACCGAAGAGGTGATGGCTCTTTTCGCAATTCGTTTTCTTTAACGACATTTTTCATGGTTTTATTTTGTTGGTGATTGTGGTTCTCGAAATTGTTTTAAATACTTGTTATTGTGATTGTTGTTCTTGAAAGTTTTCTTATCGTGGTGGCACATTTCGTTGATTTCGAAGATTTTGTAATTGTTTGTTTGAGTTGATGGTTTCGACGCACTGGTTAAGGAAGATGATTTTTGAGGGTTTGACGTATTGAGAAGAGAAGTAAAATTAAGGTGAAAACTCAAAATTTGAATACATTTTTATGTGATTGTTGCGAGTTAAAAGATGTAAAAAAAGTTATGATTTTTGATGAGTTTTGAATATGAAATTAAAGAGGTATATAAAGATGGATAAATTTAAAAGTATATCTTTTAAAAACTATCCGTTACTTTTAAATATTCCAACGATTATAATTTTTCTTTTGTTATTTCTACGCCAAGGAGAGGATGAACTTGCCAACAAAGTGGCATCATGGTGTGGCGAGTGGTCGGCGATGGCAAAAATGGTGTCACTTCGACGAGCTATTTCTTCACGAAACCAAATCCTAATGATCTTATGAACGATTGAAAATATTTTATCTATACTACTTATTAAAAAAATAGGTCTACTATTAATAAAAATGTTAAAAATCAACTTACATGTTGTAATACATGATACAAATTCGTGGAGACCTAGGCTCGTATCCCATCAGCCACACCAAGAAACGAGGAAGGATGTAAACTTATGTTAATGTGAAGAAACATCAAGTTTACTCACGCTACATACACACTATCATACATCACAACCACAACCACAACCACTGCTAAACCTGTTGTTGTCCTACCCCCCCCCCCCCCCCCCCCCCCTCAGCCGTTGTAACCCCCCAGCCGCTGTGACCCCATCCGTTGTGACCCCCAGCCGCTGAGTTTTGAGAAACCAGGTTGTACAAACACATGGAATTGGTGAAACAGTGAAACATACATAATGGGTTTGATACGCGTTTGACATGGTCTGATAATGCAACCTTGCTTACCCCAGCCTCTCTAAACCCACAGCCACAACCACTCTAGCTACCTAGCTGCTGACCCAAACAGTGGTTTACACCACAGGTGTTCAACGACTACCAGGTATGTGATTAAGGCTGTGTTGTTATGCATACAACAGATTATGAAATAGTGTGTATCCGGTCAAAAGCCGCTTGGTTCCCTAGCAACTTTTGAGGGGGAGATAAACGAGGACAGAGGTAAACTTGTGTTAATGTGAAGAAACATCAAGTTCACTCACGCTACATACACAATACATCACAAGACAATCACTCACAACCTTCAGGGACTTAGAATGTTTACATTTGGCTGATCGAGCAAAGTCACTAAAGATGGGTTGTTGAACAAGAAGCTGCATAGTATGATCTTAGAAGATGTCGATAAATAGACATCTGAACCACTCCGCTCTACCTGCATATACATACTTCACTGATGACCTAAGGTGAAGTTACTGTTATAGGAGTCTATATAAATCAGGGTGTTATGGATTTGTTCAAGGGTTCAAGTTACAACATCAGAGATTGTAGAGTTCAGTAACAACTACAACAGGGACAAGATTAACCAAGTCAGTGGATGACGTGTACTAGAGAAGTTAGTTATTCTTTGTATACTTTGTTGTAATATAGTAGGTAAGAAGAAGCCTTTATGCTCACTTACTACTAATTAACTTAGGCTACTTTTCTATCCAAATAGGGGGAGATTATTGGGCCAATTCAGTGCCTGATTTGTCCCTTGCACAAGATTTGTATGAAAAGCAGCCTAAGGGTAGTGTTAGTCACTGAACTTACGTATGTTATAAGTTCAGTGTGTCATTGTTTAGAGTTCTTTAGAGTCTACGAGATAGACTCGTCATTAGCTGAGGCGGATCTCAGTAAGTGTGCAAAGAACCAAGGATGATGGAGTTAGTAAGTGATGACATAATAGCTTACTAACTCCTAAAGACTATCTTTTATTAGAAGACTCGAAGAATTGTCTGAAGAATTAATCTGAAGTATGAGTGGGATGTCTTATCAGCAATCAAGACAAAGGTTCAAAAGGAGGGGCTTACTTTGTCTGAAGAATTAACTAACTTGTACTTTGATGAAGCTTATCTTGGAAGCTTTACTTTTCCAATATATATAGTAGTCTTTGTAATAGGATAGTCCAATGATTCCACCACAGGGAAATCACATGTATTACTTTAGTGGATAGGTTTCATCCTCCCATTGTTTGATAAGCTTAGCTAGCTATAAACAATGGGAGTCTAGTTTGTCATTCATCGCCTGGTTGTTATTTCGCAAACAACCGGGCAAGTCTTGTAAATCTTTTTGATTCATTATTAATATGATATACAAACGATGAAAAGTACAAACTTTGTTATTAGTTAGTCAATTGGTTAATTGTGCAAACATGTTCTTCATATATCCTTATTGATTCGATGTTTGCGCAAGATTCGTGGACCAACATATACAAACTAGATAAGCTTAGAAATATTTTATAAAAAATTTACACATATCAATACATAATGTACAAATACAATTAATAACATATTAAATACACATCATCTTCTATTTTACAACAAATAGAACACATTGCACAAAAAACACTCAATCACCAGCACAATTAATAACATGTTAAATACACTTCATCACATTTTTACAATCAAAAAGCACATTGTACAACTTATATAAACTACGAAGATCTTCCTATATTTACATTATATAATATTATAACAAATGTTACACGGATTAGCAAATATGTTTCATTATCAATCATCATAATCTCGTAATACTATTTTGACATGAAACTGATTATTATTTTTTAAAGTTATTCCAACTTAAAACTATTACTATTACTATTCGCAAAATTAATATTGAAAAATATGTATAATGGTAAACTATTGCGTTTGCAAAATTTTTATTTTAGAGTGTCGGCAACCGGAATATGTACCCTGTTAGTTATCCATAATAAAAATTGATGTAAAAAATAATTATTTATTAAGCATTCAATAAATAATGACAATTTGCATGTGGTTGATGGAGATAATTATAAACATTATATGAAGGCAAGATTCGTAAACTTCAGATTAGTTTGGTCAATGTTTGTACTAGAGTTGAAACTTTGAACAACCATAATATTTAATATTTGAGAAGAATCTTGATTATGTTGTATTAGTTGCTGCGACACTTTGGAATCCACACTCGTTGCAACCACGCTAAAACTTGATGCCAAATTGCTTATTTATGTTACTTTGAAATCATGAAAATTTTGGTCGAAAACTGATGGTGTTAGTAAAGACCACTGTTACGTGCAATGAGGAACCTAGAGGATGGAAGCTTCCTAGTGTTGCTAATTTATTATGTACGTACGGAGTGTTTTTATTTCTTGTATCCTTAACGTGTGACTGATTGTTACAAAATAAGAGCACATTATGTTAGTAAAGCCCGAAAAATATGCGTTTATATATCATATTAGTGTTTGGATTCTCATCTATACTACACATTTAGGACTATTTCTAAATTAGAAAGTTTGAAAATTCAGACTCTTTCACTTACTTGTTATAGAAAGATGGGTGCTGATGTCGGTTAACCACCATCGTCCTTTTCTTTTCGCTGCGACGGCTGCCTTTTGCTGAGGGGTCGAAACCCTAACTAAAAGGTGATGACGATGATAATGGATTGACGGTCTCCGGAAACTTTCTTGCCGGAAAATGAAAGAGCCGCCAGATAAGAAAGCGAAAAATATATAAAAAGAAGGAAAGAAAAGGTATCCGATGGATATTTGCTTTTGAACTTTTCATTTTGTTTTCAATTTGTTCTTTTTAAAAAATTGTATTAACGATCTTGAGTTAAGATCTATATACACTCTTAAATTAGCATATACCTATTTAACCAATCATAATCACCCATTTAAAAAAAACTACTTCCCACCACTTTTTTAAAAATTAAATATCTCACAAACGGTAAATCGTCAAACGAAAAAAAATACACCATTGCAACGAGAATTAAATCATATTTCTATCGAGGGGCACATGTATATACTTTCGACGAACTTTTTTTTTCGTTTTTTTCTTAAGTCACGTCTGGAGAGAATCATATATGATTCGTCACGAATCATATATGATTTGTCAAGAATCATATATGATTCGTCACGAATCATATATGATTCGTCACTAATCATATATGATTTTTCAGAAAATCATATATGATCCGTGATATGAATCATATATGATTTTCTGAAAAATCATATATGTTTCGTGACGAATCATATATGATTCTCTCCAGACGTGACTTAAAAAATCGAAAAAAAAAAAATTCGTGGAAAGTATATACATGTGCCCCTCGATAGATAGATTATTTAATTCTCGTCGCGATGATATGTTTTGTTTTACGTAACGATGAACGGTTTGTGAGATATTTAATTTTTAAAAATTGTGTTTTTTGTTACATGATAAAAATGGGTGGTTGTGATTGGTTGATTGAGTATATGCCAAACTAAGGGTATATGTTGAACTTTTTGCTACTGATCTTTACATATACTATCTCCGTCTTTAAATAAATATCTACTGTTAACTTTAAAAAAAAATCAACTTTAACTTTAATTTATTTTGTTTATTTAATATAATACTTGATGAAATTATATCATTAAAAATATATTTAAAACTCAATCAAATCATATAATTTGTGTCAACTATTATATAGTACAATCGAAATACTTTAACGTCAAAGTTAAAAACGATTGATTACAAAAGTTAATAGTGGACATTTATCTAAGAACGGAGGATGTACTTTGTTTTAAAAATACGAGCATAATCTTTCTTAACATAAGATATGTAATCTAACAATCCAAAAACATTATAGAAATTTAATCTCCTCCGTGATACGAATATTTAGCAACCATATATAAGAATATTTAGCAACCATATATAGATGTTAGTATAGTACATTGGATTTGAGCCAACCCTGACATAATTTATGTAAAGTTTACAATATTGCTAGATGAGTATTTTCAACTTTAGTATGTTTTTGTAATTTTAAAATAAGATTATGTTTACAACTCTTCTTAGAATGTGATTAGTAGTGTATTCGCGTGATGTTGTGGTTGGTACTTTGTGATTAGTTAGAGAAAAGTAAAATAAAATATTTCGGTCAGGCCTGGTTCACTTATTTGCATAGGTTTCGGTCGGTATTCTTCAGCTTTTGATTAAAACAATTGATTTGGTCCGATTTTAAAATCATATGTACCAATAGGGCTGAGATTCGGGCCAAAATCGATCCGACCCGACCCGAGATAAACCGAAACCGAAACAGGTCAAAAAACTAAACCAAAAGCTCGGTTCGGTATCAACTTGGTTAAACTCGGGCTACATTCTGGTTCAACCCGAAACCGAATTTACCCTAGATATTTGTTACCCCAAAGTTTAGAGAAAGAAAATTACAAGGAAAAAGAACGCAGAAAAACAGTGTTGCAAAACAAGGTCTACACGGCCGATTAATCACTACAAGGCCCTCTACCTTGCCGATTAATGAAAAGGCGATTAATGGTGGTCAACTGTGGTCAACGATGGTCAAGGGAGGTCAAACTTGCCGAAAACATGCAATTTTTTCCGAAAATACTAAAAACTCGTTGTAAACATGTGTTTATCACTTATTTTAACTATTTATATGTATGATAAGTTGTATTTTAAGAAGAATATTGCCTAAAAAAACTCGTTAAAAATACCCAAAACTTGCTTAAAATACCAAATATTTGCTAAAAGTTCTAATCCGATTAATCGCCGATTAATACCGCCTAGAACGATTACAAGCTACAAGGTGGTCGACCGTCGGCTAGCAATTCGCGATTTTTGCAACATTACAGAAAATAATCCAAACACCCCTTTACATAGAGGAAAATACTAATCATAATTAGCACACCTTTCATAGTTGAAAAAGTATTCAAGAATCTTTTGTTAGAAATAACTTATTGGTTGCCTTGTCTACAGATTCTCGAAGGTGTTATTAAATATAGATGGAACTTATTGTCTATTGAGCAATGATGGTATGAAAAACTACATATCTGATGTTATTGTAAAGGTATGGATTGCTGTTGTCCTTATTTTTTGAGATGTGGAAATGCAGAGAAAGAAAGAAGGTGGAGATGTGAGATGTGGAAATGGAGATGTGAGAGAAAGAATGAAAGAAAGTGATAGAGGGAAGAAAGAAAGTGGTCAAGAAAGAAAGAAAGAAGGGGTGAAATGAGTTGAATAAAAAGCGGCGCACCAAAAAACAATACCCTAAATTTTAGTTGGGCCATATCGGGTTCAACTCGGTTTTTGTACTGAAGCGGCCCGAAACAGAAAAACAGCCTTTTTACAATCCGACTACCGAACTGAATCAGTCGGTTTCGGTCTCGAGACACTCGGTTTGTTCGGTTCGGTCGGGCCATTTCGATTTCGGTCGGGCCTACTCAGTCCTATGTACCACTAACTTGTATGTTATATACAAAGTTTTTTTTTTGTGTTTTAGTAATTGTACAATATGTATAATAAGATGTATTATTCAAATTATGGGTATTTTTAAAGTATTATTAATTATAGTGTTTGATATATTACTATGTGTATTTGTAACATATGTTTTATAATATGTATTAATTAAATTAATTCTAGAAAAGTGATGGTAATGATTTTTTTTGTAATTATTGTATGCTAAAACAGTTGTACATTTAGCTTTTGAACTTGTATTACTTAAATCATATTTGAGTTGGTGCATTAAAGGATGTACATCATGTTTAGTTGTACTATTTAATTTTTGTGTATATATAGAAGAGAGAGTGCATAAAATGATTTATATATAGTATAGATATACCCTTAAACGTATAAACCTCAAATAAAGTAAAAGATTTTTTGGAAGGAAAAAATAATATTCCGCTGCGTTGTGCGGGTAAAAATCTAGTATTTTTCAAATGTATGCAAAGTAATACAATAAGAGAACAAATATTAACATTCATTATTTGTCATAACATAATATTATCATATGCTTGATAGTGGATCAAATTTTCATCATATTTGCGTAAACACTTATCATTAACTAGTAAAAAGACCTTTAAAAAGTTGTAACACTAGATATAAGGGTATAGATTACACGGATTTGGATAACAGGAGGATTTTTACTAATGGCAAGTTAATCATTCACGAAATCACATGTTCGAGGTGTTGTTAAAAGACACGACCGCACTTCTAATAATCGTACAATACTTTATAAACTCTTTTTTTTATTTTTTTAAACTTTATTGACTCAAAAGTAGCGAGACGATAACCTGTATGTCTAATAATTTTTTGCTTTTTTTCATTTCTTTGTATATTTTTATTATTTTATTTCTCTTTGTTCTCATATATATATATATATATATATATAGAGTTAGGATCAAATAAGAAGATTAAGTAAAATGAGAAGAATGAGAAGAAACCACAGCCACACATTTCAGATGCACCTACAAAGTCAGATGCATCTTCCCTTAAAATTCTCCTTCCTTTGTGGAATTTGTGGTCAGTATTTCTTCTTATTCTTCTCATTTTATTTTTTCTTCTTACTGGATCCCTACTCTATATATATATATATATATATATATATATATATATATATATATATTGTTGCTTGTCATCCGCTAAAATAAAATTTTAAAACATAATGTAAATGAATCGGGATTATAACTACATCCTTACAGTTTAATTTACTAAAACTCATTTTATTCACTAATGACTCGAATTAGAGTGATTAACGAACATGGAGCTTTCATGTAATCACTCGTACATGGGGTATTAAAATTAATATTTTTTCCCTAAATCTTCTTTGACATATAAACTATCATGAATCCCAACCATTTTAGAGATTTATACACTACCAACGACTTGGTTTAGCAACTATATAATAAGGCAAACAATTAACTAGAGTTAATATATGCGATCACACAATGTATTAAGGGCATGTACATACATGGAAGGTTAATGCGATTTGGTTTTTACTTTTAAGTGTAGCGTAAAACAATGCATTCATTAAAGAGTCGAGGTCTTATACACACTTGTTAAAACTTGCAACCAGGGGGACTAATCCTGACCATTGAAATCACCAGACCAGATCTTATAAAAAAACACGAAAGGACTAAAAGTGACAAGATTAAAAATATGTTGAAGAGACCAAAAAGTAAAATACGTAAAAACAATATCTCACAGCCTATTCCTCTTTTCCCTCTTCATACTCCTTTTCCCTCTCTCTCTCTCTAAGCTAACATATACATCTCTCTAAAAATCATACAAATCTACCATTACAAATTCATTAAAACATTCAAACACAACAAAAAAGAATCAAAGATGGTCAGATCTAAGAACCCTAATATTAAGAAACCGTTGGAGGAATCAGAAACATCGAAATCTTCGAATGATGGTATGACTATTCAAACCGTTTTTAGGCTTATTTATCATTTTTTATTATATTTAACTATATTATTGTGATATTTTTTATTTATTATGCTTATTGTTAATTTTATATTATCTCTATTGATAGCCAAAAAAAGTTCAACTGGATTTAAGTAGCTTATGTTTTTAATTATATTTAAATAACTTTTTTCGTTTTTGTTGATTTAATATCTAACTTGCTCAACTTGATATAAAAACGGCGTTTAGTTGATATGGCTTTTATCAGTAGTGATAATATAAACAGATTAAACAAGAAAGATACTACCTTCTTTGTTTTTGGGTTAAAGGTTTTGTATGTATATTATTAGTAGAGATAAAATACACTTTTTTTAGGTTTGTTAAAAACACAAAAAAAATATTAGCTTCTTTGTTTTTGGGTTAAAAGGTTTATATATATATTATCAATATAGATAAAACAAATAAACGTTTTTTGGGGTTTGTTAAAAACACAACAAAAAAACTTGGCTTCTTTGTTTTGGGTTAAGGGGTTTGTATGTATATTTTCAGTAGAGATAAAACAAATAAAAAAAGTTGGGGTTTGTTAAAAACACAACAAAGCTTAGCTTCTTTGTTTTTTGGTTAAGAGGCTTGTATGCATGTTATCAATAAAGATAAAACATATATTTTTTCTGGGAGTTTGTTAAAAACACAACAAAAAACTTAGCTTCTTTGTATTTGGGTTAAGAGGTTTGTATGTATATTATCAATAGAGATAAAACAAATAAAAAATTTTGGGGTTTATTGAATGCACAACAAAAAAACTTAGCTTCTTTGTTTTTGGGTTAAGAGGTGTGTATGTATATTATCAATACGGATAAAACTAATAAAGTAATTTGGGGTGTGTTAAAAACATAACAAAAAACTTAGCTACTTTTTAGGTTAAAGGCGGGGGTTTGTATGTATATTATCAATAGAGAAAAAAACACATAAAAAAGTTTGGGGTTTGTTAAAAACACAACAAAAAGCTTAGCTTCTTTATTTTTTGGTTAGGGGAAGAAAACATGATTAAAATGTAATATATCGCAACATGTGATCTTAAAGACTCAAGTGCAACTCTTTCCTTCACGTGCTAAACTATTTCGTATATCGATGCATGTGTGTAGGGGGGCTTTTCGAAAATGTAAAACTTTCAAACTGTTAAAAGCTTTGATTTTTATCAAGCACTTTGAATGGTTTTTAATGGTTTTATGGTTGATATATACCCAAAACAACCTACTATCCACGAAGGAACGATGGAGTCAAAAGGTGGTTTAGGATAGGAAACTAAGTCCTATGATCCAACCAGAACCAGAGGGATCTACCCAAGGACATTCCATAGCTAGAAATAGTTGTCCTTAAGAAAGATTGAGTTGAATGAAGCTGAATGTGGACCAATTACTTAAGTTAGCACTAGAACAATCACAACAAGGTGCTAGTGATGACGTATTGGTAAGCATTGAAGGAGTTGAATATTCTATGCAACCTAGGCAGAAACCGGGTCAACACATCTTTTGAAGACAAGTGTCACGAACCCAATGATGCGATGCACGACCCTTCCCCAACCATTTGAGTTTCTCTAAAAAACATGTCTCATTGTCACGGAGATCAACACGTTTCTATTGACTTTCTCACTCCGAGTTAGTTAATAATAAAAAGGTGGCAGTCTGCTCCTGCCTCCGATTACCAAAATGCGCTTATCGATTCTAGAGCCAAAAAGAGATCAATCTATCATCTCCTTAGGACACAATCGAGTCCTACGCATTATCCTTGTGATATTGCCAGAACATCTGAGTGATACGATTCACAATGAAGATGGAAATCCTGCTTGAGCCAGCATCAAACAAGCTCATGGTAGGTAACTTGTGCGATTCTACACGAATCAAACTTGTGAGAACTGGAATGCAATAAGTTTGGATTCTTAACTGATTCAAACTTGATTCCAGGCTTCTTCGCAAAATCCGTGTGATCTTGCCAGAACATTCAGAGTGACACTCTTTAATGCTCATAGTGACGAATGGAAATCCTTCCAGTGCCAACATCAAACAGTACTGCGGTTGGTAACTCACAAGATTCTCTATGAATCCAGCGTGTGACAAACTGGAAAGCAGCAATGGTGCGATTCTTTTAGAATCAAACTTGTTCCAGGAATTATGAATTGACGACTCTAATCAGACGGATAATTCATCCATATGATTCACTCTTTACGTTCGCAGTCTGCTTTGAGACGGTCGAGTAAAGAGAACTGGCTAGTACTGTCGGGAAACCCTGTCAAGGAGATTCTTAATCAAATCTACCCGATCACATGTACGGTATCTAATACCGTCTAACGGTCTTCACCGACCGGAGTTAAAACGCTACCGAGTTAGGATGAAATGTTCAAAGCTATTTTATCCGTGTCTGTATCTGTTGCTGTATATCAAGATGGTGGCGTAGCTGTGAACTAACCGAAGTCGTCTTCACATGTTCATACTAAAAGTTAAAGTCTTCCGCAACTCTAATGAATATTTGAAGGATTAACTACAACTATACTTGTATGGGAAATTGTTAGCCTTTCGAAATCAAGAAAGTGTGAACATGTCGATTCAGAAGTCACAAGAGCACAAGATGGGGATAATCAAGATACTTAAGAATGTAATAGGTCATCTTGTCACAAGAGCACAAGATGAACAATATCAAGGATTGATTGAAGATCTCAAGCACTCAAAGTGAAATGACGAAGGCTCAAGATAAAGATCACAAAGGCATGAAGGAAAAAAACCGTTACAAACAAGATCAAGACCAAGATACAAGACCTAAGAAGGAAGATCACCTCCACAAGAATGTATTCACTCAATCATCTTATGCATTTTAAAGATGACCGGTACATTGGGGGAGATTGTTAGTCCTATATTTTATATAGTCGAACAAGAATGTAATAGGTCATCTTAGTCGATAACGGTCTTGTATTGTAATAGGTTAGTCGGGTTAACCGGGCTTGGACCTTAAGCTAATATTGTCTAAGGTAGGGGCTTTATACCCAAGATAGACCAAGCCCGGCCCAAGGAAACAAGCCCATGAGCCCACCAAGCTCATGGGTATATAAACCCTCTTCCATGTCTGGAAGAGAGTGTTGGTTCATTTTACTTTCTCTCTCTAGTAAACATTAACCTTCCACCATTCTCTCTAGTTTCTCTATCTAACTTTCTTCTCTTTTTCTATCTAAATCTTGTGTTATGAATTAAAGTGGGATTAACAGTATGTATATTATCAATAGAGATGAAACATATGATTTTTATTGGCGTTTGATAAAAACATAACAAAAAACTAAGCTTCTTTGTTTTTAGGTTAAGAGGTTTGTATGTATATTATCAATAGAGATAAAATATATAAAAAAATTTGGTGTTCATTAAAAGCACAACAAAAAAACTTAGCTTCTTTGTTTTGTGTTAAGAGATTTGTATGTATATTATCAATATGGATAAAAAAATAAAATAATTTGGGGTTTGTTAAAAACATAACATCAAAGCTTAGCTTCTTTTGTGTTAAGGGGTTTGTATGTATATTATCAATAGAGATAAAACAAATAAAAAAAATTGAGGTTTGTTAAAAACATAACAAAAAAGCTTAGCTTTTTTGTTTTTAGGTTAGGGGTTTGTATGTATATTATCAATAGAGATAAAACAGATAAAAAATTAGAGTTTGTTAAAAACACAAAAAATAGCTTAGCTTCTTTGTCTTTTGGCTATGAGATTGGATGTATATTATCAATAGAGATAAAACAAAAAAGCTTAGCTTCTTTTTTAAGATTCTAAGAGATTAAAAGTTGCGCTAGGTGTCAATTTGATTGTTTAAGGGACTAGTATGTAGTCTATCACTAGTGATAAAACATTTACTAAAATTTTCAATTTCTTTTAAAAAACGATGTTTGATTATAGTATTCATATGCAGTTTATCTCTAATGATAAAATTACTTTTCTGAGATTGTAAGCAAGTTACGTTAGGTGTCAATTTGACTATTTAAGGGATTTGTATATAGTTTATAACCAGTGATAAAGCATTTACTAAAATTACAGTTTGCTAATGTAGATGAAGAATTTTTTGCCGATCTGGAGATGGTTGAAACTTTAAACGGTTAGTAGCTACTAATAAAACTTCTAAAATGTTAGAATTTCATACATCATTTTATTCTATAAATACAATTGTTTTTGCAGTTCTCAAATCATCCAAAATTGTAAACCCGTTTTCAAAGATCGGTAATACTAAAGGTAAATTGTAAGATATAAGGATGTTTCATTCTAGAAATATCAAAGTGTGATAAAAACAATCTTATAAAATTTAAAACGCATAATTCAGTTTTTTGTATCACACTATGATACTGAAAAATAGAAACAGAGTACTCATAAACTAATATAAGATATACTTATACAGATTTTGAAACACCGTTGAAAGCAATGAAGGTAGGAAACATGAAGAAGAGTATCGCAAAAAACATTGTTACTGAACTACAAAGCCTATGCTTAGATAGAGGGAACTCAGCAGCAAGAACAACTCGCATAACACTACTTGATCAGTCACAACTATATCATATATTATGTGAATGACCTAAAGCTTACATGAACGCTCAGAGTAACCATCCACAAGCTTTTCTTGTTTCTCTCTTCAGCAGCCCAGAACCAAGAGTGACGCATCTTCTATGATTGTCTGTTGCACTAAATGGAACAAAAACCACCTTGTACCTGAAAATGGATTTTAGTTCTCTATTTGTGTATGTTGTCATTTATCATTTATCACCAGTGATAATTGACTTTGATAAGTCTTATAAACATGTTGTAGTTTATCACCAGTGATATATCAAACATATAATATTTTTAAGTAATTATCATTAGTGATATTTTAAGTGACAATCAACATTTTATCTCCAACGTGTTTCTTTTTTGAATATTTTTTTCACAAGTTTTATTGTTTATCACCAGTGATGATAAATATAAAGATTTATAGGAAAAAGATGAAATAACTTAGGTTATTTATCATGAAGAAAAAAAGAAGCATACTTGTTAGTTCTGTACATAACATCAAACGAACCAATATTAACACTTTTAGTTACACTTAGCAACCTTATCAGCCCAAAACATTCCACACAACTCGACATTCTCAACAAAATAATCAAAAGAAAAAACTTTTGTATACGTTTACCTCTCTTCCATCCGATTGATGAGCATCTAAGCATCGTTACACCCTATGAAACAGTATTACACTACGGGTAAAATTCTTAGCTCAAAAATTAGAAGTGATAAATAAAGAAACATAAACGGAAGAACCTATCAAATATCACAAGTGATACTTCAAATAAAAAAAATTAACAGTATTTTGATTTCAATTAATTGATAGTGAAATTTCTTAGATTATATTATCACTAGTGATATTCAAACAAATATAAAGAAAGTAAAGATAAAAATCTATAAATATCACTAGTGATATTACACATATAAAGCTGAAAAACCAACAAACAATCTAATAGTAAAAACTATATAATATCACTAGTGATACCACAAACAAAAAAAGTGAAAAAACATGAAAATCAGCATATTCAAAAAATAAACAAAAATAAAATATAAAAGACAACTAATAAGCTATGTTACAGTATAATAAGAAAAAAAGCTAAACAATCAAACTTACATTCACAAACTGCATTTACATCAACATAATCGTTTGCATCACCTTCAGATGCATTCAAAACATGAATACATTCTGAATTTGAAACACCAGGTTGATTTAGATCGAAATTCATGAGCTAATCAAAGATGAATGACCGATGATGATGATGATGATGATGAAGGTTCAATAACCAGTGATGATTAAGAATCGATGATGATTTTGAAGAATCGATTAAAAAATTGATGGTGATGATGATGATGAATCGATGATTATGATGATGTTGAATGATCGGTGTTAACAAATTGATGAGTGATGGTGTTTAACAGAATAAGAGATGGGGGAAACGGTTAGATGGGAAACACAGTATGTGTGTGTTTACAACCGTCTAAATGGGAAAAAGAAAGAAAGAAAAAAACGGTTTATATAATGACAAAGAAAAAGGTTTAGTAAATTAAATCTTATAATTGGATCAAACTCAAATCAAAGGCTTGCATGTGTCATTGTGAGAAAAAATAAGGTTACATTTGAATTTTTGTCTTTATTAAAAATCCAGAATCCATCGAAAAATTACAAGAACCATAAAGATCGGTTCGAAAGGTTTCACTAAGGATATCTTGCACTAAAAACAGTGTGAAACTTAGGTGTGTGGTAGTTATAAGACCATTTGTTATTCACGGGCTAAAAACGGGTTTATTTTAATGGATCTTCACTTATGAAAATACCAATTTACATCAATATAATTTCACAAACGGTTTCAAAATACATTAATAAAACAAGTTCTAATATTCACTCATATAATTAACAAACAAACAAAAAACCAATACTACACCCACACCCTTTTTACAAAAATAAATCCACTTACACATGTGGCAAGTTACATGTACCAATAGAATTGCATTAAATTTTCTCTCTCTTATTTTCAGTTCCAATAATCAAGTGACATGTAAGGGTGTGGATTTGTTTTTGTAAAAATAGTGTGGATCTAGCATTCCTCTTATACAATTAACTCTCATTCTTACGTAAACAGAATAAAAAATTCAAAGCATCTTAACCTCACTACTCATCATCAAATGGATCCACGCCTATATATGATGGACCTGACCAGAATACATGGCATTGAAACCAACAGAAGCTTGCGATTTCAAGCTCTCATAATAACACACCATCGTCTCCATATCCATTTCCATAAAACATGGAACACTATGCAATTGTTGCATGGCTAGCCACAATGGCGCTCCTCCTCTTTGTCAGTCAACTCCGTCGCCGTTCCACCAAACTCAACATACTCATTCCTGGCCCTAAACCATTGCCCATCATCGGCAACCTCAACCTAATAGGGCCCCTCCCTCATCGTTCCATCCATGAACTTTCTCAGAGATACGGCCAGATCATGCACCTCAAATTCGGTTCCAAAAACCTTGTTGTTGGTTCCTCGGCTGAGATGGCAAAAATCTTCTTGAAAACAATGGACTCCAACTTCATTTGCCGCCCAAAAACTGCTGCCGGGAAATACACTGTTTATAATAACTCGGACATGACATGGGCTCCATACGGACCCTACTGGAGACAAGTTCGTAAAATGTGTGCTGTTGAGTTGTTTAGCGCGAAAAGAATGGAGTCTTTTGAGTACATTCGTGTGGAAGAGATTAACACGCTTATAAAAATGGTTTACAAATCTTGTGGTGAAGATATTCCGTTGAATAAATTGTTGTCGACTTTGGGTACGGATGTGATTAGTCGAATGGTATTAGGGAAAAAATATGTTGATGAATCACAGGCGAGCGACTCAGTGGTGACTGGAGAGGAGTTCAAGAGGATGATCGACGAGTTGACGTTGCTAAACGGTGTGCTTAATATCGGCGATTGGGTACCATGGATAAATTTCTTGGATCTTCAAGGGTACGTCAAGAGAATGAAGGCGGTGAGCAAGGAACTTGATCGTTTTCTAGAGCACGTATTGAACGAGCATAATGCGAGGAGGAGGATCGAAATGGAGAACTTTGTTCCCATGGACATGGTTGATTTGCTGTTGCAACATGCGGATGATCCTACTCTCCAAGTTAAGTTTGAGAGAGATGGTATCAAGGGATGCATATTAGTAAGTACCTACAGATCCTATTCTATTACTCTCTCCGTCTTATAATTATAATTCACACACAAAAAAAAGTTTAACTTTTTCAAATTTCTTTCTTACTTTTTACAAAACAAGTATCTTAAAATGAAGGTAATATGGTAAACATTGTTTATCTATTTTTAAACATGGATTATTAATTTGAAACGTCCAAAAATAAAAAGTATACTGAACCATAACTATTAGACGGGACAACGGGAGTAGTAATTACTAAACGCCTGGTGTATTTACTATTTTACTTTGATCATTGCATGGTATGGTGCATCAACTCGTAATTGATTGATAAAATATAAAAGCAAATTGCATATAAGCAACTACTGTATATTGTTAAATGCAACTGAATGAAGTACGATGTCAATTATATTGGATAGTGAGACAGTTTTATATGGATTTGTGAATATGTTTATTATAGGACTTGCTTGCTGGTGGAACACTGACTTCAGCGATATCGGCTGAATGGGCTATGGCAGAGATTATAAAGAAACCTCAAGTATTAAGAAAGGCAACAGAGGAACTCGATACTGTGATAGGTCGAGATAGATGGGTTACCGAGATGGACTTGGCCAACCTACCTTACCTCAAGGCAATTGCCAAAGAGGCTATGAGGCTACATCCAGCAGCACCAATGTTGACCCCCAGAAGAACAATTGAAGATTGTACAGTAGCTGGTTATAACATTCCAAAAGATACACTAGTGTTGGTTAATGTATGGGGCATTGCAAGAGATCGGGAGTTGTGGGACAACCCAGAAGAATTTCGTCCCGAGAGATTCGTTGGAAATGACATCGACGTGCAAGGTAACAACTTTGAGTTATTGCCATTTGGCGGAGGACGAAGGATGTGTCCAGGTTACAGCTTAGGGCGAAAAATATTCGAGACAAGCTTAGCTAATTTGATTCATGGATTCAATTGGGAGCCGCCTAAAAATATGACAAGAGACGATATAGATTTGGAGGAACTATATGGGCTAACGACTGCCAAAAAGAACCCCCTTGTCCTAATTGCTCAACCAAGGCTTTCACTCGATGTGTACTCCTTGTTATGAATTGGTTCTCTTTTTATGCAGGAAAAAGGATAAACTCATAAAAGTGTGATTTGAGTTTTGTATTTGTCTTTTGTGTGAAAGAAGGTGCATGGTTGCATCTTGCATGTGACGAGAGTATGTGTATGTGTGTGTGCAGTTTGTTATGTCGGTGGCAGAGCCACATGGCGATGCCCTCAACAATTTGTTGGGCAGATGGTTTTTGAATGTGATATACACCATTAGGATTAATTAAGATTAATAATTGATTACAATGGCTTCGACTCTCAAGGTGATAAGAAACAGAGTGTCAAAAGCTTGATTGTATTATCAATGGTGAAAATTGTTACAAGTTTGTTACTAACATTTAGAAATTTGTTACCGACTTAAGAGAGAAAAACAGGAGGAAAAAATATACATCTAAAACTAGAGATGAAATGAAATTATAGGATTATTAATAGGGGGAGTGGAGGGAAATTCTGTTATGATTTGGAAGAACCGGAAAAGAATCACGTGCAACTCATGTGTGTGGTAACACATGTGTACTTCACGTGCCACAACTCATAACACTATATATCAATCCAATCCTCTCAAAAACACAAAATGTAGGAAACTTGGCAAATAAATCTTCTAAGAGCTCCTAAGTAGCATCATCCTCTTGAGTGCCTCTTTTCCATGAACCAAGCGATAGACTGCCACTGAGTTAGTCTTCTTAACCATTTTCCTGTCAAGTAAAGCTAATGGTGCAGGCTCCATTAGTCCTTCCTTATTGCAGCCAGGCAGATCAATCACTTGAGCTCCCCGAGGTTCACCCTTACATGGCTTGAATTAGGACACATGGAAAACATTGTGGTTTTGAGAGTGTGTTGGAAAATCCAGCTTGTAGGCGACCTGTACAATAATTTCGACCACGTGGAAGGGCCCAAAACTCGTGGGTGAAAACTTTTTTGCTTCCCTTGCCTGATGGACACCTGTATGTGATGTTGTAGTTTTAAAAATATCCAATCACCCACTACAAGGATTTCGTCACTTCTATGTTTGTTTGTTTATTGCTTCATTATGTTCTGGGCTATATTCAAATGAAATTTTAACATTTGGATAGCCTGTTCTGTGGCCTCTAAAGTTCTGTCCACTGCATCTATTTTGCTTAAACCACCAAGATAAGGAACATGGATATGGGTGACTATCCATATACTGCTTCAAATGGTGTGGTTTGGATGGATGTATGAAAGTTAGAATTATACCATAGTTCAGCGAAAGACAATCATTTAACCCGTTCTTTTGGTTTCTCCCCAGTCATACACCTGAGATAAGTTTCCAAACACCTATTCACAACCTCAGTTTGGCCATCAGTCTGAGGGTGATAGACTGTTAACAATAGGAGCTTAACTTGCAGTAGCTTAAACAATTCTTTCTAAAAGTTACTCAAGAAAAGTTTGTCCCTATCTGACATAATGGTGGAAGGAAGGCTGTAATACCCGTGAATGTGTCGTATGATGCTAAGTTATTGTCTCAAGAGTTGTTCAGTATGAGCATCTCTCTTAAGTTGCGACTCACTTGTGGATGTGATATCCCGAGCCCAACGTCGTTTATTTAATCCTATTTTACGAATATTTTTGAAATTTTTAAGAAATTTCGTTTGCTATATATTTGACGGTTTAAGTCGAAACCAACGTTTACGGTCGTAATTTTAACATTTGACGGTTTAAGAAGAACCGATGACGACTACGATACCGACGGATGCCCAAAATTTATCTTTTGTTATCGATTGATCGATATTTGAGTTTTTTTCGAGATTTTATTTTATTACGTTTTAAGTCGAGTCGGAACCATGTGAATATTCGTTTTGTGTGCGTTTGAACCATTAAGAAGTATTTTGAGGTAGCCGGGACGAATCCCGACTCCCGTAAAATTTAAAACCCGTCATTTAGCCAAAATCCCGCTCTTTAAATGGTCGTTTGTTATTAAGGCCAAAATAAATCTAAAATTGTCACTTGGGCCCCTCCATTTTTACAAAAGGGAATAAGGACACACACACACTTCATTTTACAAAAAAAAAATACCATCTCCTTCTTTTTCTCTCTAGGCCGCCGGCCACCCTAACCACCATCACCACCACCATCATTTTTTTTTGGGTTTTGCTAAAATCTAATCAAAGACCACTTCCTAATTAATCATTGTAAGTGTTCTTACACCCTTTAATCCAACATGCATTAACATTAATTTTTCAAGAATCAATGGTTTTTCAAAAACTTGTTTTGATGTAATTAAATCATGAATTTGTTTAATTAGTTAGTGGGTAATGTCAATTAACCCATAAAACAAGATGGGGATTTATGATTTTGGTGTTCTACAGCCCCAAAACCCACGAATTTATGGTGGTTTTTGGGTGTTCATGGTGTTTGATGAAATGTGTCATGGGTTATGTTTATAATGTTGTTTTTGGTGTTTTTAAATGATTAAAACCTATTACATGTATGATTTAGGATTGGGTTTTGATTAGTATTTGATGTTCTTAGTGTTATAGGCTGTTTGGGATGATTGGGTATGATCATAAGTGGTTAGAATAGGTCTAGGTAATGTTGGATTGGATTGAAATCAAGTGTTAGGGTGATTTTGAAGTAGAAAAATTTAGGCAGATTGTTCAAGCATATTTTTCGTGGGTTTAACTTTGTAAGCAGGTCATAAACATAGGATAGAGTTGTAAATCTTTTTCTTAGCTTCGTTTTGGTATAAGGTAGAGCTTACGACTCCAAACGAGTCAAAAGTTATGATATTTTGAAAGTTCGTGTACCGGGAGATGAGAACCAACACAATCCGAATTTGTCTTTTGTTTTGGGTCAAATCCCGGGGACCATAGATAGAGTATGGTAAATGATTGAAAGTTAATTTTTGGTTTCAAACCTGCATTTGTGAGTCTATTTTTAGACTTAGGTGTTGGATTGGTCAATGGTGTATTTTAAATGGGTCAAACAAGTCCTACGTGTTAGAATTGCAAAATCATTCCAATATGTGTACGTCTAGTAATGTGTTATGAAACGAGTTATAGAAGTGAAAACTTTTTATGAGATTAAATATTGGTTTTATACAGGTCATGAGGTATTTGTGTGAATTTTCTTGTAATTTATAAAAGTGCTTAAGTCATAGCAAACAGCCCGTACTTTTGATAAGTACCGGGAAATTTATAAAATGGAAATCAAGTTTAATTACGTAGATAAATGGTATAAGTCTAGTAACAACTACTTGTTTGGTTTTGGCGTGAGTTTTCATAAGCATTAAGTGCTTGCATATGCGTGTGTTTAGTACAATAATGTAGCGGAGTATTGATTTGGTTTTCGTACCTTGATTTTTAGGTCAAGTGTTAGATTTTCCCGGGCATCCACGTCGTCGATGACATTTCTCGTTACGTCTTCGCTAGAACCACTACTACTACGCCAGGTGAGTCTATAGCCTCGCTCTTTACTTATTTCAAACATTTTTACACGCGAGGGGGATGCATGCTATTTAAATGAAAAGAACATAAGTCATGAATGATTGTTGGACCCGAATGTTGCCTTGAATTGTGTTGAGTACCTAGTTGTAAAAGTCCCTAAATTCGTGAACTATTAACTATTGTCTTGCCCTTGTGTGGGTTGGAGATAGCCGCTTATACAATTGATAGTACTATGGGGTTGACGACCCTATCCGAGTCGAGAGCTAGTACGTTGAGTACCCTCTGCGGACGGATAACTTGTGATAAGAAATAAGGTATAATTACAACTAATGCCTTTAGAAGGGGCACTAGTTTCACTTAAATCATGCCGGTCTATGTACGCGGGTGATTGAGTTAACGGATTAGTGTCACGAGCTTAAACACAATTATTAGCTATTGCTAAAGATAATATCCTTGAATAATAGATTGTGAGTACGACAATGCTATTGAATGGTCATGATTGGTTTTAATACTTATGTTCAACCTATGATTTGATAAACCTATAGATTCGCTCAACCTTTGTGTTGACGGTTTTAAGCATGTGTTTCAGGTAACCAAGGTTGATAGCAGCGGAGCATGCGAGGATGGAAGTTGTTGTGGCTTGGCGGTCTACTTTGTTTTTCCTCCCTTTTAGCACTTAAATATTTTATATTATGTCATGTGAAAGAAAATGTACTTTTGGGTTGAGATTCAATGGGGACCAAAACGCGACTCTGTTTTGTATTATCTTTGGGGTTTGGAAAACAGTAGAGTTTGTTGTTTTAAACAATCTTTAATTTATGTTTAAATTTCTAAGTCTCTTTGAGTCGTTCGAAATAGCTTATGTGTGATGATAACTGCCTAACACCCAAATGTTGTAGTTCCGCTGCGCATAGCATTTTATGGGGGTGTTATAGATTGGTATCAGAGCCATGAGTTATAGAGAACTAGGTCATTTTGAAAAATCCTAAACTATAACTTTTGGTGTCGTAAGAAATTGTCCAAGCACACAACTATCCTGCATGGCTCCGGTAAGATTTCTTTAGCATTGCTTTATATTTTAGATGTATCCCTCTAAATGACATGAATTCCCTAGTATTTAGTAAGTAAATACTATGATATATATTGATATATATTGTTGAGTACGTCGAGTACTTAATATCGTAATTTGCAAACATTTATACGACTATCATATATGTTGCATGTAATTGGCATACGGGCTACATTGCATTACATGGCAACACTGCGTTGTGATCCTACGTGTATATAGGAATGATTGTATGTATAGGTATGTATATACTGTGGTATTTAAAGGCGTTGCGCGCGAAGCAATGGTCCTTGGGTGATTATCGTACATTTAAAATGCGGTTTTGTTGAGAATTCAGCCTCACCGCCAATTATCAATCTTGATAATTAATTTATTGTTCGAATAACCGAGTGTGAACCTCGTTTGATATTCTAGATACGTAAATAATTCTTCGTAACATATTGTATATTGACTAGAGTGATCTCGATGGTCGTTATCGCACCGTGATGTGTCATTTTGGGACATCTTCTTTTTGGAACGTAAATTACTATCGTATTACTGTATTTCCTTTATTCCTTATGGGTTTGATATATTGGTTGGCGTAACTATAACATAGACGAAGTATAATCAACGATGCGTACATCGTGGCGGCGAATCATGTGTGTATATAATGAAACGTGGTTGAGGCGCGTCGTCATTTACTCATTGTTTACCATTTTACTCGAATTTAAAGATGTGTTTTAAAATAGACTAGCGTTGTGATCAAGCGTGATAGCTTGAAATTTGGTTGGTTTGTGTTAATTTTGTGGTGTACGATGTCGAGACTCATCCGAGGCCGATAACAACATTTAGTTGACATACGTATTCTCGCTTCGTTTATTTCATTTTGTTTTTGTTGTTTCATTATTTTGAATTCGATATTATACATGACGAGGTCCTGCATTTGTGCGAGTTAAATAAAGCATTAAACTTTGTTGATCGAATGATTTAAACATAAAGTGTTTTACATATTAAATAAATGGTGAATGAAATTTTTGGATAAAAATGACCTATGATATGTCTTGTAACAAGTAAAACTCTTATAGAGAGTAAAGTGACAATGTGAAATTATTTTTTTTTCCTTCAACCTTGGTTGGTAAATCGTAATAAGTAATTTGTATTACTAGTAAAAATCCTTGTTTTCATATATTAATAATTTGATACTAGAAGCTTGTGATGGATTTGTTAAGATTTTGTTTAATTTAGTTTGAGAAAGGAGTTATAATAAAATTTACGATATGACTATTGAGTATATGTAGCAAAGGGGCTTGATATGAATTAATTTTTGGGTCATTATGGTAAACTTTTGGCGTATCTTTTAATACAGAAAATGAGTAGAAGAATTGGTCATGTATTTTGGAGCTAAAAACTTTGTAAAATTGGCTCTATTTTAAACATAAGGTCATGTTATATGCATTGGTATAAACTTGAACTCATAACTCCTTGTAGTGAATGAATTGGGGCAAAAATCGGAATATACACTTTATGTGAGAAATTCTAACGCTTGAAACAAATTATTAAATATTGATGGAACGTTATTTTATTCCGCTGCGAGATGTGTTAATTTTAAAATCGTTTGATAATTGGCTAAAGCTTTAAAATTCGAATTTTCTATATTTTAGAATTAATTGAAAAAAAAGCACTTTGATTATTTATTTTATTATTATCGAGATTTAAGTGTCGACCAAAATCAGTAAGTTATCCGAAATAATACCACGTGAAACCTCTTTAGAATTTGAGTCAAATTGAGCGAATACGATTTAACAAATCAGTTTTAAGGAAGACATGTGTATAATAAAAAGTCAAGGTTGATTTTTAAGAGTTAATTGGACAAATTCGAGTTGTGTTGAATATTTATATATATGTGATAAGATAAGTCGTAATAATAATAACGTAAAACTTTGAAAAATTCTTACTATGTACGTTTTTGGTACTTAAGATATGAATATTATTGAGATTTTTACACAATTATGGATATTTTCAAAACTAATGATTTTACCAATTATAATGACCGAGTCACCGCATCTACTAATGTTAATAATTACCTAGAGATTGTAATTTTTCCAGAAATAAAAACTTCGTAAACATTGAGAAATGAAAGGTATAAATTTTTTAATGGTGTAACCCAAATTAAAAATATGCAAATGACCGCTTTACAATATGCAAGGTAACACTAATTATGATACGCAAATGGATTACACAACACACGCATACTTGTATTATTCTCTTAAGACGTAATATTTTGAGTCACGATGGTTCGATCGTACAGCATCACTTCTTTGATTTTGCAAGTCTATATCTAAACTTGAGTACTCATGTGATTGTTTATTTTAATATTGTCTATGGTATGAAACCATTATTATTATATCTATTTTTGGATTGCTACTTCACGATTACATGATAATAAGGGTATGTCACCCGGTGTATTTTTGTCATGTTCATGGACGCCGTGACTTTTCTTCTTTCGGTTAATGGAACCTAAAAATTTTGTATTTACTTGAATGATGCTATAAATCTTCATTAAAGTGGTTATTTATTTATATTGAACAAAAGCGAGGAGGCGAAGCCGCTTTTCGAATTGTAGAGGTGAAAGAACTCGATCTTCCTGGTGAAATTGTTTATATTCGACCAGGTGATCCTTCTCCTCTCCCCGTATACCCTTGGTGGAATGTGTGTGCAACTCGAGACGATGGGAATTATGATTGTTGTTCTATTTTGACGCTTGTGTTGATATTAAATTTTTACTCCATGTATTCGTAGATCTCTGTTGTTATCCCGAGACTTTTGTCATATATTTGAAGTATTTTAATTTTCTAATGTAGTTATTTTCCGTTGGAAAATATATTGCTCGTTTACCTCGTTCGATCTCATTGATTTTTGATCTTATTATTTGTTGTGCCTGCAATGATCTTTAATCTTGAACCACCTTACCGTTATTTTGTAAATAGTCTATTTTGAAAATATGTATGAGTGTGTTAAATGGTTCGTTCAATCAAATGCAAATAGTGTCGATTTATTTATTTAATGATTTATTTATTTTCCTCATAAACAAGCAAAGTAAAAGTATGTTTCCAAAGTGGACGAAAAATGTTTGATGTGTTTCTTAAAACAATAGTGACAATATTTTCCCATTTCAAATTCTATTTCAAATGATTTAATTATTTTGAATATTTGGTCGAAAACTTTCATAGTCATATTTGGTATGTAATAATAATGTTGTGTCGTCACTCGATCCTCGATTATGCACATCTTAGCTAACTATGCATAATTCAGGAAGAGTCCTGTTTTGTTGGTTGTCGTTGCTTGGTCCTCGAGTATGCATGATCTAGCTAATTATGCATAGTTTAGGAAGAGCACTATTGTGTCAAATAAATTGGTCATCTTGAAACTTGTAGTGTTTTGATAAATGTTTGGATGAGAACGCTTTTAAAAATGGTGGATCCTTATGCTAGTAATCGTATTTTCTTTGATTCCTAAAGAAAATTTTTGAATTTTCTTGTATTCCTTGAAATCTTTTCTTTTTGGTTGGCGTTGACTTAGTAAGTCACCGTGACCGAGTAATTATGGAAAATGTTTTATGTGTTGTATGTAACGTGTGAATTCCATCGAAATCACTAGGGTGTTGATGAAATACCAAGGGAGCTCGTACCGACACTGAGAAGAACTTTTAAACAAAAATAGAAGACTGCCAAAGTAGAGGAAATCAGAGTTCGAGTGACTCTGAGGAGAATGACGACGACTTCTCCTACATCAAACGTATCGTACTTCATTTATTTTCTTTTCTCGTTCTTTTGATATGTTTAACGACACGCGATAAACTGTTGAAGTTTACCAACTGTGCAACGGTAGTTGGAAGACAATTCTATTTGATGTCTTTGTTTATTAAAGTGAGGAATCCTCCTTACTTGACTCGATTTTCCTTGATCATCGATGGTTAAACGATGAATAGACATGGTTGATGTTTTTCTGGTAAACCCTTTCTTTTATGTATTTATGTGGTATGTGATCTGGTCGAGTGACCGTAAGTTGTGAGAACTTGAGACAAAATTATCCAATGACGTCCGATCATGGAGAACACGTGCCATGTAGTACCTTTTTAACTGTGAACGATGATACTTATTGAGATTTTGACCACGTTTGGGACGAAAGTGAGATGGTGTTCTTGTAATCTCTTTTGGGTATGGATCCGTGTGTGAAAACCCTGAGATGACATATGTATTTATTTTCTTTCTTTTTTTTGGATATGCATCTATAGTTAGCAAGCCGCGATCCTGCTTTAACTTGTAATTTTCTTTTGACTGGACTCATCCGAGAATCATGTCAAATATTCTTATTTTATCATGGCTTAGCTGATTATCAAACATGAGTTAACTTGATTGAACCTATTTACTTGGCATGGTTTGGCTATTTTGCAAACATGTCGTAATATGGTTGTATGTGCGTCATAATGGCTTTTGTGTTTGATTGGGTGTGATGTTTTCGAGAGAGTTATGTATACGTCGAATGATT
Organism: Glebionis coronaria; assembly: GCA_025667525.1. Taxonomy (NCBI): domain Eukaryota; kingdom Viridiplantae; phylum Streptophyta; class Magnoliopsida; order Asterales; family Asteraceae; genus Glebionis; species Glebionis coronaria. Next base: position 491,250,848 of record CM046878.1, read on the forward strand.
TACGTACCGATGGGTTCATTTTTGATGAGCTAGGGTTGTATGTACGTAATATTGCAATAAGGTGATTTTGTACGACTGATATTAATTACCTCGTCTTGTATATTTTGAACGTGTTCGATGGGGCTATGTGTGGCCCGTGTGATTTTTCTTTATGAATTAATTATTTTTATGAAACCGATGAACCAAGTGAAAGGACGATTCAAAAGTTGGAAGACATGCTCCGAGCGTGTGTGATTGATTTTGGTAGTTGTTGAGATCGACACTTGCCGTTGGTAGTACCTTTGTACAACGACATTTACCATGTTAACAATGAAGATGCAACATTTGAAGAAATATGTTGATGAAAATGTAGATCGCCAGTTGGATAGAATGAAGTAGGAAAAAGTCAGTTGAATGGACTTGAGATGATTCGAGAGACTACGGAAGAGATGGTGCATATTAAGAATCACTTGTTGACCACGAGAAGCTGTGAGGAGGGGTGTGTTGATAACCGTAGGAAGAAATTGGGAAATTGAAGCGGAGAGCATGGATCGAGATGTTAAAGAGATTGAAGCAAGGTATAATACTCATCGTGAAGGTGTGATGGAATCCGAGACGCGAACCGAACTCCACATCGGAATGTGAAGACCTCTTTAGGAAGTAGAACCCTCATCTTTCTAGTAGTACGGAATGCGAGTATAAGAACCGGAGAGCGCCGGGACGTCGCTCCGTTAAGGAGGGGAGGATGTAATACCCGTGAATGTGTCGTATGATGCTAAGTTATTGTCTCAAGAGTTGTTCAGTATGAGCATCTCTCTTAAGTTGCGACTCACTTGTGGATGTGATATCCCGAGCCCAACGTCGTTTATTTAATCCTATTTTACAAATATTTTTGAAATTTTTAAGAAATTTCGTTTGCTATTTATTTGACGGTTTAAGTCGAAACCAACGTTTACGGTCGTAATTTTGACATTTGACGGTTTAAGAAGAACCGATGACGTCTACGATACCGACGGATGCCCAAAATTTATCTTTTGTTATCGATTGGTCGATATTTGAGTTTTTTTCGAGACTTTATTTTATTACGTTTTAAGTCGAGTCGGAACCATGTGAATATTCGTTTTGTGTGCGTTTGAACCATTAAGAAGTATTTTGAGGTACCGGGATGAATCCCGACTCCCGTAAAATTTTAAACCCGTCATTTAGCCAAAATTCCGCTCTTTAAATGGTCGTTTGTTATTAAGGCCAAAATAAATCTAAAATTGCCACTTGGGCCCCTCCATTTGTACAAAAGGGAATAAGGACACACACACACTTCATTTTACAAAAAAAAATATCATCTCCTTCTTTTTCTCTCTAGGTCGCCGGCCACCCTAACCACCATCACCACCACCATCATTTTTTTTTAGGTTTTGCTAAAATCTAATCAAATACCACCTCCTAATTAATCATTGTAAGTGTTCTTACACCCTTTAATCCAACATGCATTAACATTAATTTTTCAAGTATCAATGGTTTTTCAAAAACATGTTTTGATGTAATTAAATCATGAATTTGTTTAACTAGTGAGTGGGTAATGTTAATTAACCCATAAAACAAGATGGGGATTTATGATTTTGGTGTTCTACAGTCCCAAAACCCACGAATTTATGGGAGTTTTTGGGTGTTCATGGTGTTTGATGAAATGTGTCATGGGTTGTGTTTATAATGTTGTTTTTGGTGTTTTTAAATGATTAAAACCTATTGCATGTATGATTTAGGATTGGGTTTTGATTAGTATTTGATGTTCTTAGTGTTATAGGATGTTTGGGATGAATGGGTATGATCATAAGTGGTTAGAATAGGTCTAGGTAATGTTAGATTGGATTGAAATCAAGTGTTAGGGTGATTTTGAAGTAGAAAAATTTAGGCAGATTGTTCAAGAATATTTTTCGTGGGTTTAACTTTGTAAGTAGGTCATAAACATTGGATAGAGTTGTAAATCTTTGTCTTAGCTTCGTTTTGGTATAAGGTAGAGCTTACCACTCCAAACGAGTCAAAAGTTATGATATTTTAAAAGTTCGTGTACCGGGAGATGAGAACCAACACAATCCGAATTTGTCTTTGGTTTTGGGTCAAATCCCGGGGACCATTGATAGAGTTTGGTAAATGATTGAAAGTTAATTTTTGGTTTTAAACCTGCATTTGTGAGTCTATTTTTAGACTTAGGTGTTGGATTGGTCAATGGTGTATTTTAAATGGGTCAAACAAGTCCTACGTGTTAGAAGTGCAAAATCAGTCCAAAATGTGTACGTATAGTAATGTGTTATGAAACGAGTCATAGAAATGAAAACTTTTTATGGGATTAAATATGGGTTTTATACAGGTCATGAGGTATTTGTGTGAATTTTCTTGTAATTTATAAAAGTGCTTAAGTCATAGCAAACAGCCCGTACTTTTGATAAGTACCGGGAAATTTATAAAATGGAAATCAAGTTTAATTACGTAGATAAATGGTATAAGTCTAGTAACAACTACTTGTTTGGTTTTGGCGTGAGTTTTCATAAGCATTAAGTGCTTGCATATGCGTGTGTTTAGTACAATAATGTACGCGGAGTATTGATTTGGTTTTCGTACCTTGATTTTTAGGTCAAGTGTTAGATTTTCCCGGGCATCCACGTCGTCGGTGACATTTCTCGTTACGTCTTCGCTAGAACCACTACTACTACGCCAGGTGAGTCTATAGCCTCGCTCTTTACTTATTTCAAATGTTTTTACCGGCGAGGGGGATGCATGCTATTTAAATGAAAAGAATGTAAGTCATGAATGATTGTTGGACCCGAATGTTGCCTTGAATTGTGTTGAGTACCTAGTTGTAAAAGTCCCTAAATTCGTGAACTATTAACTATTGTCTTGCCCTTGTGTGGGTTGGAGATAGCCGCTTATACAATTGATAGTACTATGGGGTTGACGACCCTATCCGAGACGAGAGCTAGTACGTTGAGTACCCTCTGCGGACGGATAACTTGTGATAAGAAATAAGGTATAATTACAACTAATGCCTTTAGAAGGGGCACTAGTTTCACTTAAATCATGTCGGTCTATGTACGCGGGTGATTGAGTTAACGGATTAGTGTCACGAGCTTAAACACAATTATTAGCTATTGCTAAAGATAATATCCTTGAATAATAGATTGTGAGTACGACAATGCTATTGAATGGTCATGATTGGTTTTAATACTTATGTTCAACCTATGATTTGATAAACCTATAGATTCGCTCAACCTTTGTGCTGACGGTTTTAAGCATGTGTTTCAGGTAACCAAGATTGATAGCAGCGGAGCATGCGAGGATGGAAGTTGTTGTGGCTTGGCGGTCTACTTTGTTTTTCCTCCCTTTTAGCACTTAATTATTTTATATTATGTCATGTGAACGAAAATGTACTTTTGGGTTGAGATTCATTGGGGACCAAAACGCGACTCTGTTTTGTATTATCTTTGGGGTTTGGAAAACAGTAGACTTTGTTGTTTTAAACAATCTTTAATTTATGTTTAAATTTCTAAGTCTCTTTGAGTCGTTCGAAATAGCTTATGTGTGATGATAACTGCCTAACACCCAAATGTTGTAGTTCCGCTGCGCATAGCATTTTATGGGGGTGTTATAAAGGCCATGTAACTTGTACACTGTATCTAATAAGGTTTAAGCCACTTGTACTGCTGAAAAAGGGTGGGACAAGGGCATGAAATGAGCATACCTTGAAAGTCTAAATAACCACCACTAAAATCACAGTGTATCCTTGAGATTTTGGCAAGGCCTCTGTGAAATCCATGGAAATGATAAATGTTTTCCCATATCTTTTTAGGAATGGGCAAAGAATGAAGTAAACCTGGATAGGCTACAAGGTCTGGTTTATTTCTTTGACAAGTAATACATTCTTGCACAAACTTCTCAATTGCTTTCCTCATTCCCTTCCAATACACTACAGAACACATCTTGGGACTAGTGACTTAAACTCCTGAATGCCCTCCCATAGAGATGCTACGAAGATAATCCAATAAATCCATTCTCAGTTGTTCATCCTTGCCTAATACCAAATTACTTTTTATTAACAACTGACCATTAGACCATGTATAGTGCTTCTTACCTTCTTGACCATTATGTAGTATGTTAAGGAGTGTTTGGAGGGTTGTATCAGTGTTCCAACTAACCTGGATTCTTGTAAATAACTCAATGGGAACTTCCACAAACATAATTTCCATTATCTGTCCTTCATTTTGCACCCTAGATAGAGCATTAGCAACAATATTTTCCACCCTTTTCTTGTACCTTACCTCATAATCAAACCCCATTAACTTGGGTAACCACTCTATTTGAGCTGGAGTAGTAATTCTTTGATCCATTGGGTACTTAAAACTATAGTGATCTATAATAATGATGAAGTGATTGTCAAGTAAATACCCCCTCCACTTCTCTAAATATAACATAACAACCAAATATTCTTTTTCATATGGGGAGTGTTTGATGCTTAGGAGCCACAGGCTTACTTAAGTAAGCAATAAGATGACCTTATGGCTGCAATGCTTCCCCTATTCCAAGACCAGAAGCATCTGTTTCAATCTCTAAAGGTTTCTTGAAATCAGGTAAAGCAAGTACTATTGTGTCATAGCAACTTATAATGCCAAAAAAGAGTCTTGAGCTGCTGAAAACCACTTGAAAGAGTTCTTCTTTAATAACTGAGTTAAAGGCCTGCTTAGGGTAGCAAATCCTTGATGAACTTTCTGTAGTAGCCAGTGAGACCAAGGAAACCTCTCAACTGCTTGATGTTGGTAGGTATAGGCCACTTTTGCGTTGGTATCTTGCTAGAATCAGTTGCCACTCCCTGAGCAAAAATGACATGTCCCAAATACTCAACTTGCCTTATCCCAAACGGCCATTTACTCCTCTTAGCAAAGAGTTTGTGTTGTCTTATAGTGTGAAAAATATAGACAAATGTCATGCATGTTTTGGAACACTTTTGGAATAGATGAGTATGTCATTGAAAAACACAAGAGCAAATTTCCTCCAATATTATTTGAAAACATCATTCATCAAAGCCTGAAAGGTGGATGGTGCATTAGTCAAGCCAAAAGGCGTGACCAGTAACTCATAGTACCCCTCATGAGTTTTGAATGAAGCCTTGGCTATACCATCTTCAAATATCCTTATTTGGTAATACCCTGACCTCATGTCTAGTTTATAAAAACCACAGCTCCATGTAACTCATCTATGAGCTCATCAATACTAGGAATGGGGAACGTATCTTTGACAGTGTTCTTGTTCAATTGTTTGTAATCTGCACACATTCTCCAAGTATTATCTTTCTTTTTTACCATGACTATATGTAATGCAAAAGGACTTTGTCTTGGCTTAATCACTCCTGAATCTAACAACTCCTTCACCATAGCTTCAATAGCATCGTTCTGTACCAGGGGGAGCATGTAAGGCCTAATGTTAACTGGAGAAGTACTCTCAATCAATGGAATTATATGATCATGGCTCCTTTGAGATGGCAGCTTTGTAGGAACCTCAAACACATCCCCAAATTCTTCCACTACTTGCAACAATTCAAGACTTAAGGCTTCATTAGTCTCTAAAGTGCTCTCCATGTTAAACAAGTTTAAGCTAGTGTTTGGGTAAACACTTAACATGAACAACTTAGGTTGCTTTTTCCTAGCCATATGGTTCAACTACCTGCTACCTTCAACCCATTAAACAGCAGACTTATGAGTACCTGTCAAGGCTACTTTATTTTTGTTATACATAAATTCCATCCTAAGGTCTTTGAAATTACAATTAATATCTCCCAAGGTGGAAATCCACTGAATTTCTAATACCATGTCACAACCCCCTAAAGGTAACAATATGACATCAGCCATAAAGGTTTCCCCCTTTAACTTCCAAGTAAAACTGACACTAGCTAGTTGTTTTCCCCCATCAACTGTCACAGACAAAGGACATGTAGGACTAATCTTATAACCTAACCTTTTAGCCAATTAAAGGTCTAAAAACTATGAGTACACCCTGAATCAACTAAAATGTGCAGCTAATCTTCATTACCAAACAACCCTACTACACTAAGTTTTTGGAATGAACTTACTCCACTCAAAGCATGGAGTGAAATTTGAGGGTGAACTTCCTCAACTTCCTCCAAAGTATCCTCAGCATCCATAAAATTATCTTCCAACTCATCCTTATCAGCTAACACAACTAGTGTAAACAAATGACCATCCACTTGTGAACAAGGACATACTTTTTGTCAAAATAAAACAAATGTTCTTATCTTCCCCTCATACTCCTTCTGATATAATTGCTTCCTAGGTGGTCCAGATTAGCTCTATGACTCTATGACTTAGTGTTATCGCAAAGCTAATAGTGGCTTAGATTTATTGCTATGAACGTCACTAGTACTTCTAAATTTTGTGTTTCCATTGCTAAATTGTAGTTTATTTATTTTCTTAATAGCATTAAGAGTAGCTTCTTGCAAGCTTATTAAACAATAGGCATCACTAAGAGTCTGAGGCTTAAACATCCTAACTCCCATTGATGTCTCAGTAGGAAAACTACCCAAATAGAGACTGACTGAGTGTCCTTCCCTTATCTCTACCCTACTCAACAAATCATAAAATTATCTTGATAATCCTTAGCATTGTTCTCATACTTAACATTTTTTAGTTTAGCCATAGGATCATCAAAGACAGCCCTAAACCTCTTAATAACAGCATCTCTATACATAGGTCACGCTACATTTTCTCCATCAACTATAATAAATTTATTATTCCATAGTAAAGTTTATCAAACAAATGAATAGAGAGGAGTCTAACCTTTTGATCATCGGTTATGGTGTCAATGAGGAAACATTGTTCACCCTGAATATCCACCCCCTTACATCTTCACCAAAAAACTTTGGGAGCTCAACTAGTGAACCTACTATATTGATTGCTAACCTTATATTTTATATAGTCAAACAAGAATGTAATAGGTCATCTTAGTCGTAGTTGGTCTTGTATTGTAATAGGCTAGTCGGGTTTAACGGGCTTGGACTATAAGCTAATATTGTCTAAGTATAGGGCTCTAAGCCCACAAGATAGCCAAGCCCGGCCGAATCAAATCCCGCGTCCATATATGAGACGTGGCATGTAAATACTCTATTCCATGTGTGAAGAGGGGTTGTTGGTTATTATTTTACACATAGTAATTTCCACCCACCACTCTTCTCCTCTCTACTTTCTCTCTCTAGTTCTTCCTCTTTCTCTCTTTTTCTTCTTCTTTTGTGTTTAAATTTAAGTATATTTGGGATAACATGTGGTATCATGAGCCTAAAGTAGATAGGTGATTGATTTTTGTGGTTGTTTTCTTTGTGTTCGTGTTCTTCTTTGTCACGTCACATCTTTCTTCATTTTTTTCTTTGTTTTTGAAGCAACTAAAAGGTCTTCTATGTTGATAGATATGACTTAGTATCATCTTGATATAGGTGTAGTAGCTCAAACACAAGAAAAATATTTAGTTTTTGGTTAGAAATTGGATTTAATAGTACAAATCGTGACTTAAATTTTTTTTTCTTAAAAATCAAAAAGTTCCCATTTTCCCAGTTTATTATGGCTTAGATTGTCAAAAAGTACAAGTGGTTTTGAGTATTTAGTTTTTAAAAGTTAGGTTTCGAAAGTGTTATTTTTCCTTGAGGCGAATTTACACAATCTGAGGCGAATTAGCACAATATGCGGCGGATTAACAACATTGTCTAGGAGAATTAACAATTGCCTAGGCGAATTAACAAAAGTATTTCTCGCGGCGAATTAGCACACTTCTCCAAGGCAAATTAACAGTTATTCTATCCCGTCATAATGGCAAAATGTTTTTGGCTTAGGAGAATTAACAACTCAAGGCGAGTTAACATAATATTCAACATGCGAAATAACATGTTTTTCGAGACTAAATTTTGCACACTCACTTTTGAACCTTAACCACCATCACCCTTAAAGCATCAATTCCAAGAAAAACTAAAAAAAATCCTAGTCTTATTAGGCTATTTTTGCTTCGGTTTCAAAATTTGGCAACACGAAAATTTTTGGACCAGAATTCAAATTTTTAGGATTTGGCGGGAAATTTTGAGAACTTTCATCATTAACTATAATTCATCACAACACATCTATTAAAGATCCATTATCCATTCACAATCATCGATAATGTCTAACGACAACATGAATGCTCTAAACCAAGTTCGTTTAGAATCGGGTGGCAATGGAAATCCACCAATGTTGATAGCAGGAATTTGCATTCAATGGAGATCTCGATTTCTTAGATTCCTTGACACGAAAGATAACAAGACCGCTTTTCGTCATTGCCTTTACAACACACCTCATGAATTCTCATACACAACCATTACCACATCGGGTGATATTATTGGTTCCCCAACCACTAAAGGACAAAGAGTCATGTTAACATTTGACACATGCTCGGACAAGAAAAAGAAACTTCTTAAAGATGAAGCAGAAGTTATGAATTACATTCTCACTGGTATTTATAACAATATATTCCATGGTTGATGCATGTAAGAAAGCTAAGGAACTATGGACTGCAAGTCATAAGTTGAAGCAAGGTGAATTGATCAATGTTCAAGATCTTGAGACTAATTCATTTTGGGAGTTTGGAAAATTCACATCACGGGATGGTGAATCAATGAACTCATACTACTCAAGATTCTACAAAATGATGAATGAGCTTGTCAAAAAGCGGTATACCATCTCCAATCATCAAGTGAATGTTGAGTTTGTACTTCAAATTAAGTCGGAATGGCAAAGGTTTGTGACACTGGTTAATCAAAAGGAAGATTTGAATACAATCACCTATCACAAACTTTATGATATCTTGAAACACCATCAAAATGAAGTAAAAGAACTCAGAGCTAAAAAAGCAGAACAGTATGCTAACTCACTTGCTTTTGTCGTTGCAACTACAAAACAACCCGCTCTACATCAACAAGAACCTTATCATTTCATTTCACATTCATCAAGTAGATCAAACACCAATGCTAGAAACAAATGCAAAGAAGTTGTTCATACTCCCGCTCCAAAATATGACACTGAGTCAGATGAAGCCAGTGATGCCAGGGATGATGAAAAAACTTCAAGGGACAAGAATATTAAGAAGCTTATGTCATTACTCACAACAACATACAAGAAGATCTACAAACGTACCAACAACAACCTCAGATCATCTTCAAATACCAGATACATGCAAGTTGAAAATACTTCATGGTATGACAGAAATGCAAGGTATGATAATCAGATGATGGTAAATCTGGTTGGGGCTGGAGAAAATGTAGGCACTTCGGTTGTGTAAAAGACTGGCATTCAGTGCTTCAATTGTAAGGAATTTGGGCATATCTCTAACACCCCTATTTTACCGTTACGCAGCGGAACATTGATATGGGGTATTACTTCATAGAACACAAGTCATAATAATAGAAAACAACTCAAAAGAGTGATGAAATCAACTTTCTTTATATTTCATTGAAAAATCAGAGTTTTACAATATGAGGTTCCCAAAATCTAGAATAATTTCCGTCTTGTGCCTCTTCATGCCATCCTTGTGCTGCTCCATGCTATCAGTCACCATTTATCTGAGATATATGCTTAAAGTCAACATAAAGGTTGAGTGAATTCATAGGTTTTAAAAATAAGTTTGAATACAAGATCCTTTTCTTGAGCTACGTTGTTATTTGCTCATAAGTTTGAATAGAATGATGATTTAATTGCACTAAGCTCATGATATCGTGACTAGACATAGGAACAAACAGTTTGCCCTGTTAAGGAAGTCTTCCAAACTATCCTTGTTTGCAAAATAAAGTATGCCTATTTAACCACTGAGGTGCTAGCAAGTACGACTTGCCCAGACAGGAGATGTCAGTCTCCAATAGTACTATTTACGATATTAGCGCTCATTCCGAGAAATGATTAGCGGTTAAAAATTAAAAAGGGACTTTCATAGGCAGCAGTAAACATAGTGTCAATGAATCATATCTGGAAAGCATACCAAAAACACTTGTATTCTATTTTTAGCAGTTATCCCCCTCACGGGTTTTGAAATCATTTAGAAAGAATTTAGAAGTCTATGAACTCACCTTATGTCCATAGAATCCGAGCTATGATCAGATATATTTCATTCACAGATAAACATCTTGATCATACAAACCACAACTTGGTCTCATAAACAGCTTGATCTCACACAAACCTGGATTAATACATTGTGTATAGTATCAAGTCTTTGATTTTTGGTTCAATGTTGTTAAGTGTAGGTTATATATTCTTTCATTATTATTTGGTGGTAATTCTAGCACCAATGTTTGGGCCATCATACTAAGAAGCCATTCTATAAACGTTTGAGGAGCGAGGGCACTTTAAATCGTAAACTCAACCACTCAGTCAGAACGTAATATCGAGATGGGACATCTTTGTACAAAGCTCCCTACTAACATGATACTTTCATTACTTTCTTATGTTCATGAATATTCTTCTTTAGTTTCAAAGTTGATAAAAATAGTACTTTTGGCTACATTTTAACATAATTACACTTTTAACCCCTAAAGTATATAGTTTCATAAATTACAATTTAAACCTTCAATATTTAGTCTTAGGGTCTCAAACTTTCCAACATTTATTTTTATATCTTATACTTTTATAAAATGACACTTTTGGCCCAAAATGATAAATATTTTCAGAATTGACAGTTTTAGTCCCTATACTTGTAAAAATCTCATAACAACCTCAAAAATGGACCAAATGATCTAGGATTTTAAAACAAAGTTTCTAAAAAATTTTATAATCATAATAACAACATTTCTTCAGAATTATAGCTTTTGAAATGGGTTTTTGCTTATTATTTCATGTAGATTACAAAACTAGGGTTTTAAGATATCTTTAACTTATACATTTAAAATGATGAAATGATTTAGTTTATTTTAGATTATCTTTCTAACATCTTATTAAAATTATAAAAACTCTAAGAATTTATTATAACAAGATCAAAGCATAGCTAACAAAGTGATTACCTAGGATGCTCCAAAATGGCTCCTAATGGCTTCTTATGAGCACATCTTGCTATCAAAGCTTCAGGAGCTTCAATGGCTAGCTTCTAGACCTGGTTTATGGTCTTGGGACATGTCCTAGGATGTATATAGATGTGGAAGTAGAATGGGTAATGGAGGTTAAGAGAAAACAGGGTGCAAGTTTCAAATAAAGTTCATATTTCCTATTTATACTAGTTTCAAGCCTTAGCCTCCAAGGAATGACTCGAAACGTGTAATAACCAGGGTTTAGTGACTAAGGAAGCCTAGGAAAGATCTATTCAAGTGTAAGTATGAGTCATGAGGTCTAGGATCAAAATATCTAAGTATATGGTCTATATTATCCCACGAATTTTAAGGATATGACTAAGTATGTGTCATTTACAAGTAGCTTATGCACCTACTTGGAAAATATCTCCAAAATTTTCTAAATATCTGATACTAAGTTTAAATTTAGGAGGGAAAGCATTTTGAATCATTTTTGGAGGGAAAAACCAAAATTGGGTCCTAAATTAGGGCTTGTAACTTATGTTTTGTGTTTTTGGTAATTAGAGACTTAGGAAAGTGATAAGTGACTGATTAAGGCTTAATTAGGGTTTAGACATTCTATTTAAGAGATTTGGGTCCTTGGTTTGAAGTTTAACAAAGGTTTGATGTAAAAATGGGAAGTATACATTTGTAGATTAGGGTTTTCTAATGATCTAGGGTTAAATTTTAGTAAAAGGCTTTATCCTTCAATTTTCTACTTATGTAAACTTAATTTAGGTGCTATACATTGAGTTTTAAGTTTCTAAAGAGTTCTCATACTTGGTTTAATGGTTTAGTATAGGTAAACATGTCTAAAGAGTGAAATACTCATTTTGACCTAATTTACAAGCCATGCATTGAAATGTTGTACCTTGTGCATTAGGGTACTTGTACATTGTATTAACATAATATTATAACCTTAATGAAGTCCTATAAATATTTATAGACTTGTCCAAAAAGAACTAGGTAGTGATTCCATGTAGATTTCTTAATATTAGGGTTTTTAGGTCATTAATCCTAATGACTTTTTATCTTGGGTAATTAGTGTTTGTACCTTTATAAACACTTATTCTAGGGCTTATATAGTATGTTTATGAATTTTAGGGATTCTAAATTTTTAGTTTAAGGGTTTGTATAGGTTGATCATATTCTAGGGACAATTATAGGAGCTTAAGATCTTATGCTTTTATAACTTGTACCTTATGCTTTACCAACTTGTAACTTGACTAGAAATAAATGTATATTCTTAATATGATACTTAGTTGAGTTTTATAATTTATGGCAAAATATTAAACTCTAATTCAATGTGAAATGGATTTTATATGTTAATCTTGTTTACTAGGTCTTAACTTGTAATTAGCCTTGGATTAGTGAATATTAGCATTTTGTGATCAGTTAACATTCCTTTATTTGATAGATTGTAATTAGTATATTGTTTTTGATAATATTACATGGATTTTATGTAGTTACATTGCTTGAAATATTGTTTACCAATGGTTTCTAGGTGGTGATCTAGACTATTATGTACAATTACTTGTACTTAGCTTTGCATGGTTTGTTCTTGCCATTCTTAAGTATTATTAGGTCTTCAAAGTAAGGTTTACAACTTGTTTATAATCCTTAATGGTTTATTCATATGTGTTTTCCATTCATAACTTACCATTCTTGAGTTTACAACTCATTTATAAGGATTCTAGGGTTTCTAAGTGAATTTAGGGCATCATGGTTACATTTGAGATGTTCTTATTGATATTGAACTTATTAGATCACTTTTAGATTTGTAAAATTGATATATACATTGTATTGGCAACATATAGTAATATGTTGTAATGGCAGTTCAGGTTGTGAGAAGCAGTTCATCTTACCAAGTAAGGTACAGAAAAGCAAAAAATTCTAGCCAAATTTTCATATTGAGACAGTTATAGCTTATAGCATAGATGTGAATTTTAAGGATTGTCACAGTCTCTCCCCTTTAAAGAAATCTCGTCCGAGATTATAAGGGTAACATAGTTTATCAAGGGAAAACATAGCTCTTAGGTGTTCAAATTCTTTCTTAGAATTTTATTCACATATCAAGAATACAGCTTTACAGTTGGTATTTAGTTTCAAATCAATAATTTAATCACATAAATCTTTCTTAGATTCCGAAATATAAAAAGGATTGTGATTATTATAGAGTTCTTTGGGAAACTCAAGTTAATATGTCACTGATCAATTCAAAATCTTGAAATGATTATCGCATTTTTCAAAATCAATTTGGGTAATTGATAGAGAAAACATCCTTCTCATATAGATATTGTTTTAATATGGTGTAGTTTCTCATTTATCGTGAGAAATCTTTATCAAAAGAGTCTTTCCAAATCGCCATTTAAATCTAGCAGTTACCTAATGGTCACTATTCAACGTTCTACGAAGCTCTATTCTCATACAATCTTTCCAATAGTTTCATGAACTAATTTGGGTTTCGTAAGTTGAAAATATCCAACTTGAGCCCAGCGGATACACAAATGGCACTTCTTTCGATAGAGTGCTTTAAGTAGTATTGCTTTGATTCTAGCATGAAAACTATTGTTATACGGGAAAAAATTTCTAATGGTAAGTGTTCTTTCCAAAACTTATAACACATACGTGGAGTATATAGTTTAGTATTTGGGTAGTTCTTCCACTTAACACATTAGTACACACAAATTTTGATTATACTTTTAGGATCAAGATGTGAAACACACTCGTCACAATCTTAGATGATAGATATTGATACTCTGTGTCAACAAATTATTTCACATAATCTTGTCAGAGTTTCCATATTATCAATTTCCTAGATAGCAATAGATCATGTAGCCTTAGTAAAACAATCGACAATGATCCAGATGGCATCATGTCTATTTGAAGTAACAAAATTCTCATTGTTCTTTCCTATTTCCATGGAGGAATTCAGGTTGAACTATAAGTCGGATGACTTAATATTCTGCTGTAAAAGCATAATATAAGGAATTTAAAGTTTCTCCAGGTTGAATGGATTACTTTAACTTTCAATTATTTACAAGTTCCAAATCTAAGACGAATATTGACGTATCTTCCAATAGATCTATTCACCATATTAGCGTACACGTAAGTGTTTAATGACTCATGAAATTTAGGTAGCAAGTAACAGTTTGGGCACTCCATGTAATAACATATTTCAGTAAAATCATATAGTTCAAAAACACATGTATTCCAATTTTATCAGGTCTATACTTGTCTTATATCGAATTTATTTAAGTCCATTTATAAATTCTTACTAACATAAAGATGCGTCCAACTTTATGCAAGAAAGAAATCATAAATTTGGTGATTTAGATTTATTTATTTGGCTGAAGAAGCGTCCTAATTCAATCAAATAAACAGAAAGTAAATCATTGACTTAGAAATTTCCGACATAACACGAATATAGACAAATGTTCTACCCTTAAGTTTCCTTTTTATGTTGGCGTGTGTAAGACGTCTTGTATAAAATCTAAGAATACGGTTTTCTAGAGACGAATGACGTTAAAATAGAAGATGGTATTTTATTCCCTATAAAATACAGAATAATTTTACCAAGCATATGATTTATAAGGCCGCGTGCCCTTACCAATCCTAGTACAATGATCTACTATGTTGAAAATCTGATACCAGATGATGCAAATTTCTGTGTGATGCAGGGTGCATTTCTTACACAGAAGAAAATTTCCATCATAATCATCGTAGATTGGATTCTAATTCCAGTTATGGTAGTTTCTTGTTTCATTATAATTAACGGACGCTCATTCACTGCCGAGTTTACGCTTAAGATTTTTCTGATTTTTGCACAGGATTGTGCTTTATTACCTTGTCCATTAACTCTTTGGGTAGAGGTAAATGACTTTTCCAATATATTGGGATTTTGGAAGTGGTAATCTTTCTTTAAAATCTTTGATAGAATTCCTTAATAAACTTTTCTAACAAAATCTTTTGATGAAGATAGAATTTCAAATGAAATTCCATGACATAATTCCGTGATGAAATCTTTTGATGAAGGTTTTTCTCATTCTACGTAATATGGTTTAACTCTACTAACTTTTGAAATTTCCTCGTGTATGTCTCGAGATTAATTCCTTTTATCATTAGATAGCGTAGTTCTCTTTCATCTTCTCGGTCATCTTTCTAAGAAATATTTGAAATTTAATCAAGCGATCTTATGTACTCCTTTTATCTCAATGGGTTGGGTATAAAGAATTTACAAAGATAACTGACAAAGTGCTATCTTCTTATAGCAAGCTTCATTTTACAATTTCAAATACGATAGGAAACTGAATTGGCTCTTTTAATCCAACGGGTGATACTAATATCATCTTTTCTTCCTTGGATATCAAAAAATAACTAGTCATCGAGTCTTCTTCCGGATAATACTTCTTATTGACAATTTGCACTTGCAGGATTGCAGCCACGTTATCGTCAATTCTTCGTCAAATACTTTTAGGGTTTAGAATGGAGGGAAAGAATATAGATAGTTTAGAATCCAAGATATACTTATATCAGAAAACATTTTTCACATATGTATATGGATACATATAAATGTTTATCGAACACAAGGTATATCTTTTGGGTTTATTTGGTAGGGTGTAGGGGAAACTTAATATGTTGATTATCATTCATATCCGAGGATAATAAATCCAACTATGAAATAGGATTTCAAAGCTTACCACGGATTTATAAAGATATGACTCATGCATAATCGTAACATAATTTTTCCATGATATGGAATGGAGGAATATAACAGAAAATGTAAAAACTCGTCTTACCGAACAAGCTTCTCTTTTGAATTTTATATATATATATTCCAAAAAGAACCTTTTGATAGACAAAAAGCCGAGAACTGAATATTTCTAGAAAACTTGGGAAGTTTCCTTTCTCTTTCTTCAAACTTGCGGGTTATGTTCAGCTGATAATTCGTACTATCATTGAAGATAACGTAAATTCCAAAAATATCAAGTATATATTTTCTTCTTGAGTTAACGCAATTTCATTTATAATCATTTGTGAGAAAACCAAGAAATAGGGGTTTCTTACTCCTCAATAATAAATATGAAATGACAAGATGAGAAACACAACTTTTATTTATTAACAACTTGTCTTGTATAAACTTACAGGACAAGCTTCTCTGTTAACATAAAAGTAAAGACATAAAGTTGAAAGTATTTACAACTTAATAGTCTAATGTTTTCATCTCTCCCTCTTAATTTCTTTGATGGCATCAAAAAGACTTCGTATATTGGCTCGATGTCTAATTTGAATGTCCTCAATGACTAACTCAAGAGTAGAAATCTTCAGTCGAGCTTGAACGATTTCTACATCGTGTATCATTTGTCTTCTCCACAACTTAGCCTTGATTTATTCAAAATCTCCTTCTAACTTCTAAAAATCTCGTTGTATAATTCTTCGGCCTTTTCTAAGCCCTTCAACTTTATCTTCAAGATTTTCAATATGCTCGGGAGGGAATTCTTTCATATAGGGTAGGACATCTATAAGTTGTTGTTCATAGGTATTTTTAGGTAAGGTTTCAGATATAGGTGATGGTACATTAATAGGGCAAGGTGATGGAAAATCTTGGTGTCGAGATGTAAAATCTACATCTTCATTATATGCTCGTATAACTTGCATATAGGGGTCGTCATCAAAGGGTAAAACGGATTTCAAGATTTTATGATCTTTGGGTGTATTTTTTGAATCATCTAATAATCCATATGATACTTCGAGAAATCATCAGGAATACTTGCAGAACGCTCATCTTGAGAATCCGATAAGATGATAGTAGGAGAGAGATAGGGATACCTATTTCTAGAGACATCGATAAATCCTAACTTATTACTCAGAAGTACTTACAAATAAACATGGTATCTAAACATGAAATCTCTTATTCATAATATCAAATAAACTTACACATAATCCCGAGGAATATCGGTACAGTCATTCTTGTAGCAGCACTGGCTTTGGCACACGAGGACTTTCTTGAAATTATTTAAAAAGTAGTTATAGTCAAGATTTAATTCTTGTTCTCTATAACCAGAGCTATTATACCAATCTGTAACACCCCCATTTTACCTTTACGTAATGGAACATTAATCTGGGGTATTACTTCATCGTAACACAAGTCATAATAATAGAAGACAACTCAAAAGAGTGATGAAATCTGTGAGAACCCGTACTTTCCCAGCATTATTTTATTCATTTATTCGTGCTTCTTGAATTTTCTAATGTATTACGTTTTCTTGTATTGCTATATGTAAATCCTGAGATTTTTAAATTATACTTTTCAAGTATTTTTTGATCAACGATAAATACTTTGTATGGAATTATAAAATTTTTATTTTATTTTTCCATATTTAATTTAAATCAAAGTTTTTGATTTAAAATCACCTGTGTGCATTTTACAACGAGTTTATTCAAAATCAATGTACAACGAGAATTTCTAGTGATCGCGATACCGACGGATGCCCAAAATATTACGTTTATTTATCGATTGTTTCGATAATTAATATTTTCGATGATGTCGTTTTAATTACGTATTAAGTCGTGTCGAGAAATCGTATAATCATTTTTATGATGCATTGTAACTTTTGAAAAGTATTTTTACGAAACCCGAGCCCCGTAAATATTTTCAATATTCACCAATAACCATTTTCCACCCTTTAAAACTATTGATTTCTTTTAGGTCCAAATGAATGCAAACTTGGCAAGTTGGACCCTCCACCCTACTATATAAACTAATTTTTTTCATTTGACTCATTTCATTCTCATAAAAACACACACACACTAAAAAAAAACTTTACTCCCTCCCCTTTCTTTTTTTTAGTCGTGACCCAAAACACCCCTAATCATCAAATTATTTTGATTTTTACTTTGATCTAGCCTAAATTAAAACAAGTCTCATTCCTAAAATGTTCTTGTGATTCTATTGATACTATATTTTCACACTGCATCAACTTTTGAAGATTTTTATAATTCCATGGTTGGATTATGTTTAAATCACCATGCATGTAATGATCTTGGTAAGATCATCACTTTTTAATCCTTAAAAGTTGTATTTTTGATCTTTGATTTTGTTAGATTATACATGCAAGTGTTTTTAGGAGTGTTTAGTTGGTAGGAATGATGGTATAGTGATCCTAGAGGTATGGGAATGAGTGGTTTTGCTTGAAAAAAGGATTTGTCATGTTTTATAAAAGGCTATTTTGGGACAGCAGGTCCTTAACAGATTTTTCGTGGGTTTAAGGTCTGTGAAAGACTGATATTATATGATACTGTTGTAGAATTTTCCGAGACGGTCGTTTTGGTATAAGATAGAGCTTCTAAGTCATTACGAGTCAAGAGTTATGCTAGTTTTAGTTTTCGTGTACCGGGAGACGCAAGTCGGCACAATCCGAAATTGTGGCTGATTTTGGGTCGACTCTCGGGGACTTTAGGCTTGGTTAGATAAATGTAACTACTGATTTTCAAAGTTTACAAACTGATTTTTATGAGTCTAGTAGTGGTTTCAAAAGACGGATCGTCGAGTTAGTACTTTTAAAGTGGTCCAAACGGTTTTGCAAAACAAGTGCACAAATCTGTCCCAAATTTGGAGTCGAGTAAAGTGTCGAGCTGATGGATTTTAAAGTGTGAACTTTGACTCAAAATTTGGTGAGGTCTTATACAGGTTATAAGTGACCTTGACACCAATTTTTATCAAAAACGGACAAGTCTAGATAGGGTAGATTGGTGTGTACATTCGGGGTGTACTTGCTGATTTTATTTTTAGACACTTAGTTCATTGCTTGTGTTGCGTGAGTTTGAGTATTCACCATCGGACATGGTGACTTACTCAAGTGCTTAGTCATTATGTAAATGACTTAGCTACTGGTCCAAGTAAGGGTAAAGGATAGTTTGACTTGCGTTGACTTGCGTTGACTTGGCGTCGTATGACGAGTCATTTTCAAGTGTTCAAGTGTTTTAACGAGTAACGTTGGATAAATGGATTCATTTGGTTCGTGTCAATGGTTTTGAAATATGAATATTTTAAAAACATTTGAGTCATATATATTTGGTACATATCGATATTTGAGTTCGAGTCTTAACGCGCGCCTTATTGTGATAGGTTGCGGTTTTCGTGTTTCCCGGGCATCCATATCATCGGTGATCGTCTACCACTACCGTTTCTACTCAGTTGCCGAGTACCGTGATTGACTTACCTCATGACTAAGGTGAGTTCATAGCCCCCTTTTTTCTTGTACATGATTTCTAAACACGGGGTGAGATTTTACATGGTGGAACACAACCAAATTAAAAATTGTATTGCTATCTAGAACTCGTATGTTATTCTGAACGTGTATGCTTTACAGATGATTTCAATGGTATTATTGCTTTTAGACGTTAGCCTTGAGTTTCCTCTCCTATCATGAACCGTTAATTGTCCCGTATGCTTTGCGCTAAGCGCGAATGTTGTGGGTGGATCCATCGGGATTGACAATCCCCGTCCCGATTACTTTGACGCACTAATATTCATTTATACTTGAGTATTTAGGCTGAATACTCCCTAGAGGAACTTACATTCGAGTTAAGCTTCGGTTCATGAGACTAAACAGCAATAATATGCATCGTGACTATGGACGTACATAGTTAACCCCCCCCCCCCCCCATTACGTGTTTTACAAATTCTATTGTGTTCCACACGTTTACTGCAAAACCTATGAATATCACTCAACTTTGTGTTGACGATTTTACATGTTTAATCTCAGGTATTATTACTTAGATTTGCTTGGATGGGAGCCCGTAGGAGATTATCGCAGCTTGGAGATTTATGTGATGCTTTTAAAAGACTGTTTTTAGTAAAAACTGTCAGGATTTTATTCTATCTTTTGGGCAACTTTATGTTATAAATTGAGACAAAATAATATAATTTTCTGCTTCTAAAACTCTGGGACCTATGTTTAAAAACTCTAACCTTTTATGATGTAATGTACATGTTTTTATTTCATCGGCTTTGTATGAACTGTAATTCATTGTTTCTTGTACTATGACGTGTTACCCACTCGTTGCCTAGTTGTTCCATGTCAGATTTGGGGGTCTCACATAGTGGTATCAGAGCGATGGTTATAGGGAACTGAGTCATTTTTCAAAACTTAGTCTATAACCGAAAGTTCAAATATTTCATGTTTTAAGTGTCAACCATAGAATCTGTCAATGTTGTTCGATATCTGCGCGGGTAACTCTCTAATCCTTATTATTTACTTTTAATTTTCATTGTAGTATTTCGTCTCTTGATTTCATGTTGAAATATTACATTACCCTAATGGCGATAATTACTATGTCTTTTCAAAGCCTTGTGCTTCATGGATTATCATTCGATATTACTGTGATTACATCTGCTCTTACTGTATTTCTGGAATTCGTGTTCTTGTGAACTGATCTGGTTATGATGATTTTATATCGTTATGACGTTACATACTTGTATTCAGAGCGTGTGTACTGCCGAATTTTCATACTCATTCTTCTGAGTACTATTGCTATTTCATTTATGCGTGATACAACTGACTTCATATGCTCGTTCGTTTTGAACCGTCTGTTTTTCTCGACTCGCTGATACATGTTGTGCATACTCTCGAGATACCATTGTTCGGGATTGAGTAAGTGTTGTTTTCGATGAAACTTCTGATTTCCATTTTTACTACCGTGCATGTTGCTTCCATTGTTTAATTTCTTTAAAATATCTATTTAGATACCCAGATTGTTTACCGACCATTCGTAATTGAATGTCTAGTATTTAGACCTTCGTGTAGCTCAAGGTGTCTCCGGAAAAGACTAAAGGACATCGTGTGAGTCTCACATCTCAAAGAATTCGTTGAATCAGTGTTGAATAATATCGTGCGTTCTCATAATCTTGATTTACCTTAACGCCACCGTTTTGCACGACACTTGTACATGGATTACATTTTATTTCATTGACCATTCTACGTTTCGACTTCGACTTACACATCCGTTGTGTGACAACCGTGGTTTTGGATTTGTCATTTGGTCTTACTTTTAGGTTATTTTATGTGTGCTTACTTGAATTGTGTGTTTACGTGTTTATTTTGTGTGAACGAGGTTGGTGTGGTTATCGTTTATGAGTATAGAGTACTCATAAGTAAATCGAGGAACGGTTATTTCATGTTCATGAGCTCACAAGTGGTGACTATGAAATGAAAATGGTGATATTATGGTGTTTACGTATACGTATAAGTATTATAGTAATAGTGTATTTTTTTTAGGATTTACGGTTTAGCATTTAGAGGTCTCGAATGAGGTAATTAGTCATATGAATATTTTTTGGGATGGTTTTAGGTCATTTAGGACTTAATTATAAAGTTTATTTCAAAATTTGAGATTTTTTTTAAAAGTGTATATTTTACGTCTTTTACGGTAAAACGCGTAAATTTGACTAGTTTTACGGTTTTGAGGTTTTGGGAGTTTTAGGAGCTGAAATAAATTAAGGTAATATTAATAAGATATTAATTAACAATAAAAAGAAAAAAATAAAGAAAAAAACGAAATTAGGGGTGTTTGGGTCGGTTTAGAAGAGAAAAAAAAGGAAAAAAGGAAAAGATTTATGGTAAGTGGTAATTGGGTTGGACAAGGATTGTTTTGGCTATATAAGGAACCCCCAACACTAAATCAAACGCATTTTTTTTCTTTCCCTGGAGTTATAGTCGACTAAAAGAAGAGGAGAATTAGGGTTCTTCATAAAAATTGGGTGTTTTTCATCTTCCATTGAATTAAAGGTAAAAACCTTCATTAACCTTTTTTATTTAATTGTTTGTGTTTAATTAATCATTCTTATGATGGATTAGGGTTAGGGTTTTTATAAAATCAGTAAAATAATGATGTGATAATCATAATATGATGATCATATAATCTAGGGCTTGTATTAGATGGGGTTATGGGTAATTAATTAGTTCAATCTGTTCAAACCCGTTTTTAAAAACTGGGCAAAATTTTGAGTCAATTGTTTTGATCATATCGGGAGTTATACAAACTCTTATTTTGAGATCCACATACCCTTGGAAATCTATTTGAAGTGGCTTTCCAATTCAAGAAACTAGAACTAAATTGAAGGTCGGGAAGTGGGTCAAAAACAGGTTACAACAGTCGTAGGTCAAAACAGTTTTGAATTCAGCCTGTTTTCTTTTTAAGTTTTGGGTTGTTTGGGGTACTTAGGGTTGCATTGGGATCTTCTCACGAACATGAGAGATGGTTTATATATTGTAGTAAGTATCTGCACTTGGGCTAATATTGTGGTTTAGGGTAAGACCCTCTAATGGTAACAAACTTTTTGTACGTTTAAAATCAGGAAATCTGGAATGACAAAAGTAGATATATGTATATCGGGGCCTTAACAGTAGCTTTAAGGTTAGGGCAAGTGGGAAGTGTTAGCCAACATACGTAAGGGTATGAATATTCCTTTTACAGAAACCATGGGTATGTTTAAGTGGGCGTTTGACTTAAAGTTTTGAGACCTAAAAACTGGGACTGTTTTGGGTAAAATATGAACGGGTTAGTTATTAAACTTAACCAAGTTAAGGACTTGTTAAGGAAAGGTAATGGGGCTTGTCAATGAGTTAAATATGTCGGAATAGGCTAGATGTCCATCATAGGTTAATGAGCCATCTTAGTGATTGGTTCGTGTATTAATTGCGTGTTTTTGGTTTGTTAGTTTGTTGCTAGTGCAAGGACTTATGAAGAAGCTATCAGGTGAGTTTCATAGTCCCATGTTTACTATTGTTTTTAACTTCCAGATGGGATGGAAGAGACATTGTGTTGAATTATTTTCTAAATTAATGCTGTGAATGTTTTAAGGTTTGAGATGGACTTGTGTGTACATTTATGTGATTAACTGCTATGTGATTCTTGTTTGTGTGTGATCTGGATTGGAAAGGTACATAGGTGTATGGGCGCCTATAGGACCTATGGTTAATGAAAAGGCGTGATGCCTTGGAAATTGTGATTGTTGGTAAGGTGTGATGCCTTGGAAATTGTGATTGTTGGTAAGGCGTGATGCCTTGGAAATTGTGATTATTGGTAAGGCGTGATGCCTTGGAATTGTAATGATTGATTTAACTTGAATGCTAGTTGTTAGTACATGATTGTAGCGCATTGTCCATATGTTTATTGGTTTAAGGTATTCACAGCTTATGAATTGTCTTGTGTTGGAGTCTAAACCTATGAATCTCACCAACTTTATGTTGACGTGTTTTAGTGTCTCTTTCAGGTGATACTATGGTTAAGCATGAGAACATAAGTGGTTAGGATTGGAGAAGCTTAGGAATGCATATAGAAGGATATCCCTGTTTCCTTCTTAGTTTTATTTGTTTGTTCATTTTAATAAGTGATACTGTGGCACACATATGATTGTTTTGGTATGTTATTTGTTGTCTTGGGTAAGAAGTAGGACTGTTACTTACTTACCTAGACCCCTTGCATTTGTTGAGATATTGTCATGACCTTCGTGTCACCATTTTTATGACATTTCTTATATCATATAGTTATCTCTATAGACACGCCATGTTGTGATGATATCCATACGTCGCGCCCCATATTCCGCCATGGTGGGGTGTGACAGAATGGTATCAGAGACAATGGTTATAGAGAATTAGGTTGCCTAGTCGTGTAGCCTAGTCTATAGCTTAAGGGTCCCTGCATATAGGCGTCATAGGAGTATGTGTGCATTTTATAGTAATTGATGTGTTTGAATATTATTTTCGCAGTATTTGTTAAGTTATGAACTACTATGGTTCATACTTAACTACATGTTATTTTCTTTACGAGTTTTGATTAGTGCGGGTGGAACCATGGTCGTATACGCTAGTCATTGTTAGATTTCGCTTAATTATGTTTTCATGTTCTTTATACATTTTGAATTTTGTCTACGCTGGTTCAGCTGGACTACGAGTTTATGTGTTTCGTGCATTAGCTATGTTATTTTAATACATGGGGTTTTGGATCTTATCTTGTGTGGTTATGTGCTTGTGAGTTGTTGGATTATGTGTTATGTGTAGTATTAATTTCTTATAAGTGTCATCATAGGAGGGAGTACATAGGTAAAAGGGAACATGTATAATTATGGAGGCCTACATAATTATATATGTGCCACAACACCACTGGACTTTCAAGTATGATTGCTTGAAAGAGAGTTAATACATGCTTGTATAGTATATGTTGGATGGATTTGAGTGTATGTACGCTTATGCCTATGTATGTAAAATTATTTTCTACTTACAGGTTGTATTCTTGGGATGGTTGCTAGCTCGTTTCTCTTTGAGATGTTCAACTTCTGTAGTAGCGCATTTCTCGGGTCCTCATTTCACGTGTTTGTTTGTACGGTACTTTTGGCGTGAAGGATTTTGAGATGGTGGAGATTTCTTTTTGGGGTAACGATGTCTTTTGTTTTGAGTTATACATGGTAAAAAAAATAGAACTTGCAAATTGAAAAAAATAGTTGTTGGTAGTCGATGAAATAAGGAAGTGTCGGGATCATGTTTCAAATAAGGTGGAATATAAATTCTTTAACATATAAGCATGACTCGGTTATTTTAAAATATTTTGGTTTTGATCACCTAAAGTTATTGTTCTTAAGTTAAAAATTTTGTTCTTATTTAGTGAAATATGTAAAAACCATGTAATTAATAGAGTTTTAATTTTCTGGAATTAAAATAAATTAGGTTCTAGTTTTGGTAATTAATGGGGGGTTTTAGGGTTTAAAAATCGTTTTTTTTTTTTTTGGTATAAATCGGAGTAGGCAGAAACTGTCGCTAAATTGTCAAAATATGTCGCTGACTGTCAGAAACTGTCGCTAATGCCTAGGCAGATTTTGAGAAAAAATCGTTTTGGTCATAACTTATTCGTTTTTAAAGGTTTTTGGGTGATTCAAAAGCCTAAAATTATGTACTCGGAACATACTTTTCAAATATTCAGAAAGTTTCGTAATTGGAAGTCAGTAGTTTGGTCGAATAAATTGTACAAGTGTTGAGTTCAAGGTTAATTTTCGGACAACATGGTTTAAACTCGTGTTTTGGGTATTTTGCGATAATGAACACTTGGAGGGTTAACATAGAGATGAGTTGGGAAGGAATTTGAGAGTTCTTTAGACCTTATTATACGTGGTTATATTTTGATGAGGTTTGATTTATGGTATTTATGAGTAAGACTGAAATCGGGATGACAGTTTTAAACCCGTTGAGTTATGTGACGGCTCCTAACTTGGTTTCAAGACAGTTCTTGTTTGATGAGTTGCGAGATTTAGTTAGGTTGGTTACATAACTTTATGGTTTTGATAAGTTTCCTCGCGGACGGTTAAGGCTCATGTGTTGTTGGTTAAGATTATTTTCGTGTAAACTGAGTTCACGTTTGAACGTGAAGGTTCTATCAGGGATATGCATCCTCGTTTGTTTGCTGAGAATAAGTTTGAGTTTGGGAGTGAATCTCGGGACGAGATTTCTATTAGGAGGGAGTGATGTGACAACCGTGGTTTTGGATTTGTCATTTGGTCTTACTTTTAGGTTATTTTATGTGTGCTTACTTGAATTGTGTGTTTACGTGTTTATTTTGTGTGAACGAGGTTGGTGTGGTTATCGTTTATGAGTATAGAGTACTCATAAATAAATCGAGGAACGGTTATTTCATGTTCATGAGCTCACAAGTGGTGACTATGAAATGAAAATGGTGATATTATGGTGTTTACGTATACGTATAAGTATTATAGTAATAGTGTATTTTTTTTAGGATTTACGGTTTAGCATTTAGAGGTCTCAAATGAGGTAATTAGTCATATGAATATTTTTCGGGATGGTTTTAGGTCATTTAGGACTTAATTATAAAGTTTATTTCAAAATTTGAGATTTTTTTTAAAAGTGTATATTTTACGTCTTTTACGGTAAAACGCGTAAATTTGACTAGTTTTACGGTTTTGAGGTTTTGAGAGTTTTAGGAGCTGAAATAAATTAAGGTAATATTAATAAGATATTAATTAACAATAAAAAGAAAAAAAAATAAAGAAAAAAACGAAATTAGGGGTGTTTGGGTCGGTTTAGAAGAGAAAAAAAAAAGGAAAAAAGGAAAAGATTTATGGTAAGTGGTAATTGGGTTGGACAAGGATTGTTTTGGCTATATAAGGAACCCCCAACACTAAATCAAACGCATTTTTTTTCTTTCTCTGGAGTTATAGTCGACTAAAAGAAGAGGAGAATTAGGGTTCTTCATAAAAATTGGGTGTTTTTCATCTTCCATTGAATTAAAGGTAAAAACCTTCATTAACCTTTTTGATTTAATTGTTTGTGTTTAATTAATCATTCTTATGATGGATTAGGGTTAGGGTTTTTATAAAATCAGTAAAATAATGATGTGATAATCATAATATGATGATCATATAATCTAGGGCTTGTATTATATGGGGTTATGGGTAATTAATTAGTTCAATTTGTTTAAACCCGTTTTTAAAAACTGGCCAGAATTTTGAGTCAATTGTTTTGATCATATCGGGAGTTCTACAAACTCTTATTTTGCGATCCACATACCCCTGGAAAGCTATTTGAAGTGGCTTTCCAATTCAAGAAACTAGAACTAAATTGAAGGTCGGGAAGTAGGTCAAAAACAGGTTACAACAGTCGTAGGTCAAAACAGTTTTGAATTCAGCCTGTTTTCTTTTTAAGTTTTGGGTTGTTTGGGGTACTTAGGGTTGCATTGGGATCTTCTCACGAACATGAGAGATGGTTTATATATTGTAGTAAGGATCTGCACTTGGGCTAAGATTGTGGTTTAGGGTAAGACCCTCTAATGGTAACAAACTTTTTGTACGTTTAAAATCAGGAAATCTGGAATGACAAAAGTAGATATATGTATATCGGGGTCTTAACAGTAGCTTTAAGGTTAGGGCAAGTGGGAAGTGTTAGCCAACATACGTAAGGGTATGAATATTCCTTTTACAGAAACCATGGGTATGTTTAAGTGGACGTTTGACTTAAAGTTTTGAGACCTAAAAACTGGGACTGTTTTGGGTAAAATATGAACGGGTTAGTTATTAAACTTAACCAAGTTAAGGACTTGTTAAGGAAGGGTAATGGGGTGATTAGAGCTTGTCAATGAGTTAAATATGTGGGAATAGGCTATATGTCCATCATAGGTTAATGAGCCATCTTAGTGATTGGTTCGTGTATTAATTGCGTGTTTTTGGTTTGTTAGTTTGTTGCTAGTGCAAGGACTTGTGAAGAAGCTATCAGGTGAGTTTCATAGTCCCATGTTTACTATTGTTTTTAACTTCCAGATGGGATGGAAGAGACACTGTGTTGAATTATTTTCTAAATTAATGCTGTGAATGTTTTAAGGTTTGAGATGGACTTGTGTGTACATTTATGTGATTAACTGCTATGTGATTCTTGTTTGTGTGTGATCTGGATTGGAAAGGTAGATAGGTGTATGGGCGCCTATGGGACCTATGGTTAATGATAAGGCGTGATGCCTTGGAAATTGTGATTGTTGGTAAGGTGTGATGCCTTGGAAATTGTGATTGTTGGTAAGGCGTGATGCTTGGAAATTGTGATTATTGGTAAGGCGTGATGCCTTGGAATTGTAATGATTGATTTAACTTGAATGCTAGTTGTTAGTACATGATTGTAGCGCATTGTCCATATATTTATTGGTTTATGGTATTCACAGCTTATGACTTGTCTTGTGTTGGAGTCTAAACCTATGACTCTCACCAACTTTATGTTGACGTGTTTTAGTGTCTCTTTCAGGTGATACTATGGTTAAGCATGAGAACATAAGTGGCTAGGATTGGAGAAGCTTAGGAATGCATATAGAAGGATATCCCTGTTTCCTTCTTAGTTTTATTTGTTTGTTCATTTTAATAAGTGATACCGTGGAACACATATGATTGTTTTGGTATGTTATTTGTTGTCTTGGGTAAGAAGTAGGACTGTTACTTACTTACCTAGACCCCTTGCATTTGTTGAGATATTGTCATGACCTTCGTGTCACCATTTTTATGACATTTCTTATATCATATAGTTATCTTTATAGACACGCCATGTTGTGATGATATCCATACGTCGCGCCCCATATTCCGCCATGGTGGGGTGTGACACGTTGTACCTTGAACACATGATCGTCATTTATTATGTGACGATTGTTTGGAATACGATCCTACTTGTATCCTCCCTTTTTCATTAAACCTCCTCGCCTCAGGAGTGTGACTTGTTAATATTTTGTTTCTTTCTCGGTATGTCTTGTGATTTTGGAAAATCACGCCGCCAAGAGACCATCCCGCATAGCATCTTGAAATCGAATGCGACGTTTCTGAATTCTTAGATTTTCGTTGGTATTCTTGAACTATTTCTATACTGTGTTTTCTTTACATGATTAACTATACAGTTTACCTTCTTTCGTCTTTATGGAATCCACAAGTCTTGTGTGTACATTAATTCTGGGATATCATGAAATTTAGATTTAATTTCAAGATGTGTCAAAAAAAAATACTTTGTATAGAAACCTTACAGAAAATTTAACAGTGTCGAGAAAATATTTTTATAACTTTAGACATAAAAATATATATTTCTACTTGTTGAGACGTCCGCTTAGGACATAAAATTTGACCAGTAAACTTTAAATCGAGCAAGTTACGCTCATTTGAGATTGTAAAATCTAAGGAGTTATTTTCTGAATAATGCTAAAATATCATTTTGTTGACAGATTTAATGAAAGGGCATTTTCGTCTATTTTTATTCCGTTTCAAATCTCGGGTAAAACTAGAAAGTTGTTCAAAACATTGTTTTACATCGAAATGCATTAGACTTTGAGTCTTAGAATATCGTTAGAGAGTTAATTGGTCGGGTCAAACCCAAAAGTCAAAGTTGACTAAAAAGGTCAAAACTGATAGAAGTTAGAAACATGATTGCGTTTGAACAAGTGTAAAATAGTAACTTTGAGTTCGGTCATACTTATACATAGATCTTGAACTTTTGAAATTCGGTAACTTCCTAATATAGAAACTTTTCGGAGTGATTGTACTATTTGTTAACTGATATCCTACTTTCTTAAAAGTATATTATTTTCAAATTAATCACGATGTGCACACATACGGATTCCTTTATCCTTTCTTTTATTTAAGACTTAATTGCCATTCTATTTTCTTTCTCTGCTTCTATCGTACCACTGATTCGGGCCGAGGTTTGAAGATCTTGCTTTTGTAACGTTTGTTACCATTTTGGCACGTGTCTCTTGACGGTTTAGGCTAAACCTCTTGAAACCTTATCACCTTGTAACCATTTCGTTGACTGACTTGAACTACTCCTTATTTCCCTCTTGTAACCTACTCGCTACTTTATAAACTATTGTCATATTACCATCTAAACTCAAACTGGTCTTGTTTGCGAATCATTTTACGAAAGGTTTCATTTGGGCTTTCTTAAATAATTGAATGTTATCTTATAAAATTAATTTATACTAATTTTACAATGTATTCTCACAAATTGTTCTACCTTGGGTCTTGTAAAGAATCTTGTAACATTACAGTTGTTGAATTAAAAATCTAGCCAGTAACTTATTGGCGAATAGTTTCATAAACTATTTTGATTCCTGTTCTTACAAATGCTATTATATACACATTTTAAATCATATGATATGTAATACTGGTTTGACGAAGCTGAGCATCGCATTGCTAGTCCTAAATTATGCATGGCCTGATCACCTATGCCTAATTTAGAAGGAGCCATGCAAGGCCGAAGAGTAGTCGCCTAAAATATTTGACCAACAATCAACTTTTTAATTATGTTCTTTAAAAAGTTTGATAAAATAAAGTTTAGAAAACTTTTACATTCTATGCGAGTAACAACAATTCGTGACTTACACATATGAACCCTTATTTTTTTCTTGAATAGAGTACATGCCTCGAGTACATATTTCTTTACTCAACGACCTTTGTTTTACTTGTTACCTCATCATCCTCATGATACAATTTTCGTTACCATTTGCCTAAATTCTTACCATTGATACCCGACTTGAAAGTTTCAACGTTGCTATGCTCCTACATCGATTGACCATCTCTATCTATTTTGGTAGACCTTCGAAACGTCTCTGGACGCGATTAGTGATTTATGATTGGACGTGGACAATGATTTCGTGTAACTCATGATTTGTGTTAGACTTTGTCGTCTTGAAATTCATTCGTATGAATTATGTGTTGATTTCGTCCTTCATTGCTAATGTTGTTCATTTTACTAGAATTACACTCGAGTAACTTCTTAAAAAATTTCTGTAATTCGAAAAATTTATTGTGTGGCTTTTCTCTTTCGATTGTGTATCGACCAATGAGAACTTAATAAGCCGTTATTGGTGACGCCAACCGCACTTGTGAATTATCCTTGTTTCTTATTGTCCTTATCATCGATGCATCTACTCTATCATGTTGGTTAAGTGTTGGTACGACTTCCGTTTTATTCTCTCGTGCTATTGCTTGTATACTAATTGTTGATCGATATTCGTTTCATAATCGTTTGCTATTTTGTCACTTTCTGAAAACCAGAAACTGTTACGTGTTTATCGTTTGATATCTTAAACACTCTCTTGAATTTCTGAAAATTAATATTAATTTTTAAGAACATTTGATACATGTTACCAAATGCTTAAATTGTCAAAATACCCATTTCAAGTTTAATATCGAATCTGTACATCCTCTTGGGTAAATTTTTAACTTATGTTTAAACAGTGTCAAGTTGTGTCTCTTAAAGTAATTGATTTTATCATACTTTACTGTCAACCTAATGAAATTATTAAATTAATTTATAATTTCTAACATTTATTCTAAATAACTTGGAAAATCTGATTTTTTCTAATGGTAACGATAAACCTGAGTTTTTAACGATAATTTCATGTAGTCACCCGAAAAGCTCTTAAGCTGATCAAAATAACTATTTGAACTAAGTTACTTTTACCTTAAAGTCCTGATCAAGAAAAAGATTTGACAACTGTTTACCCACTCATTTTATATAGAGTTTGATTTTTAAATCACTACACCTGGTAAAATTTTCTTTTAATAAAGAAAGTATTTAAAACTAAGCTTTAAAGTAATACCAAAATACTAGACAACTGATTTTGACAGACTATATTTTGAATGATCATATGTTATTTATTTTTCCCTTCTATTTCGCTTGTGACTAGATTCTTACATTTTAAGATTTTTACGTTTTACAGTTGCACGATTTGCGACCCCTTGTTGATTTACAATCTTGGTTCATTTTATCGCACTTTGCCTGTTTAAGCGATTCTTGTGTTCATTCTTGTTAGATTATAGCATGTATTTCCAACAATTCTATCTCTTGATGTATCTCCGTATTGAAAGATCGTTATTCTGATCCAAGACTGAAAGTTATACGAAAAGGAGTTAAGAATCTGAAGCATAGCGAATTCTAACCGTTAAGATACGTCGTGGTGTAGAAATTTCCTGGGAAGCAATGAATTTTGTTCTACACTTTGTACCTCCTCTTGTTTGCATCTTTTACTGTTTTCAGGAGAACTCTGGGGACCAGAGTTCCTTTAGGGGGAAGACTGTGAGAATCCGTACTTTCCCAGCATTATTTTATTCTGTTATTCGTGCTTCTTGAATTTTCTAACGTATTACGTTTTCTTGTATTGCTATCTGTAAATCCTGAGATTTTTAAATTATACTTTTTAAGTATTTTTTGATCAACGATAAACACTTTGTATGGAATTATAAAATTTTTATTTTATTTTTCCATATTTAATTTAAATCAAAGTTTTTGATTTAAAATTACTCGCGTGCATTTTACAACGAGTTTATTCAAAATCAATGTACAACGAGAATTTCTAGTGATCGCGATACCGACGGATGCCCAAAATATTACGTTTATTTATCGATTGTTATGATAATTAATATTTTCGATGATGTCGTTTTAATTACGTATTAAGTCGTGTCGAGAAATCGTATAATCATTTTTATGATGCATTGTAACTTTTGAAAAGTATTTTTACGAAACCCGAGCCCCGTAAATATTTTCAATATTTACCAATAACCATTTTCCACCCTTTAAAATTATTGATTTCTTTTAGGTCCAAATGAATGCAAACTTGGCAAGTTGGACCCTCCACCCTACTATATAAACTAATTTTTTTCATTTCACTCATTTCATTCTCATCAAAACACACACACACTAAAAAAAACTTTACTCCTTCCCCTTTCTTTTTTTTAGCCGTGACCCAAAACACCCCTAATCATCAAATTATTTTGATTTTTACTTTGATCTAGCCTAAACTAAAACAAGTCCCATTCCTAAAATGTTCTTGTGATTCCATTGATACTAAATTTTCACACATGCATCAACTTTTGAAGATTTTTATGATTCCATGGTTGGATTATGTTTAAATCACCATGCATGTGATGATCTTGGTAAGATCATCACTTCTTAATCCTTAAAAGTTGTATTCTTGATCTTTGATTTTGTTAGATTTTACATGCAAGTGTTTTTAGGAGTGTTTGGTTGGTAGGAATGATGGTATAGTGATCCTAGAGGTATGGGAATGAGTGGTTTTGCTTGAAAAATGGATTTGTCATGTTTTATAAAAGGCTATATTGGGACAGCAGGTCCTTAACAGATTTTTCGTGGGTTTAAGGTCTGTGAAAGACTGATACTATTTGATATTGTTGTAGAATTTTCCGAGACGGTCGTTTTGGTATAAGATAGAGCTTCTAAGTCATTACGAGTCAAAAGTTATGCTCGTTTTACTTTTCGTGTACCGGGAGACGCAAGTCGGCACAATCCGAAATTGTGGCCGATTTTGGGTCGACTCTCGGGGACTTTAGGCTTGGTTGATAAATGTAACTACTTATTTTCAAAGTTTACAAACTGAGTTTTATAAGTCTAGTAGTGGTTTCAAAAGACGGATTGTCGAGTTAGTACTTTTAAAGTGGTCCAAACGGTTTTGCAAAACAAGTGCACAAATCTGTCCCAAATTTGGAGTCGAGTAAAGTGTCGAGCTGATGGATTTTAAAGTGTGAACTTTGGCTCAAAATTTGGTGAGGTCTTATACAGGTTATAAGTGACCTTGACACCAATTTTCATCAAAAACGGACAAGTCTAGATAGGGTAGATCGGTGTGTACATTCGGGGTGTACTTGCTGATTTTATTTTTAGACACTTAGTTCATTGCTTATGTTGCGTGAGTTTGAGTATTCACCATCGGACATGGTGACTTACTCAAGTGCTTAGTCATTATGTAAATGACTTAGCTACTGGTCCAAGTAAGGGTAAAGGATAGTTTGATTTGCGTTGACTTGGCGTCGTATGACGAGTCATTTTCAAGTGTTCA
Source organism: Glebionis coronaria (assembly GCA_025667525.1). Lineage (NCBI taxonomy): Eukaryota > Viridiplantae > Streptophyta > Magnoliopsida > Asterales > Asteraceae > Glebionis > Glebionis coronaria. The sequence continues at coordinate 491,284,317 of CM046878.1, forward strand.
AGTGTTTTAACGAGTAACATTGGATAAATGGATTCATTTGGTTCGTGTCAATGGTTTTGAAATATGAATATTTTAAAAACATTTGAGTCGTATTATATTTGGTACATATCGATATTTGAGTTCGAGTCTTAACGCGCGCCTTATTGTGATAGGTTGCGGTTTTCGTGTTTCCCGGGCATCCATATCATCGGTGATCGTCTACCACTACCGTTTCTACTCAGTTGCTGAGTACCGTGATTGACTTACCTCGTGGCTAAGGTGAGTTCATAGCCCCCTTTTTTCTTGTACATGATTTCTAAACACGGGGTGAGATTTTACATGGTGGAACACAACCAAATTAAAAATTGTATTGCTATCCAGAACTCGTATGTTATTCTAAACGTGTATGCTTTACAGATGATTTCAATGGTATTATTGCTTTTAGACGTTAGCCTTGAGTTTCCTCTCCTATCATGAACCGTTAATTGTCCCGTATGCTTTGCGCTAAGCGCGAATGTTGTGGGTGGATCCATCGGGATTGACAATCCCCGTCCCGATTACTTTGACGCACTAATATTCGTTTATACTTGAGTATTTAGGCTGAATACTCCCTAGAAGAACTTACATTTGAGTTAAGCTTCGGTTCATGAGACTAAACAGCAATAATATGCATCGTGACTATGGACGTACATAGTTAACCCCCCCTCCCCATTACGTGTTTTACAAATTCTATTGTGTTCCACATGTTTATTGCTAAACATATGAATATCACTCAACTTTGTGTTGACGATTTTACATGTTTAATCTCAAGTATTATTGCTTAGCTTTGCTTGGATGGGAGCCCACAGGAGATTATCGCAGCTTGGAGATTTATGTGATGCTTTTAAAAGACTGTTTTTAGTAAAAACTGTCAGGATTTTATTCTATCTTTTGGGAAACTTTATGTTATAAATTGAGACGAAATAATATAATTTTCCGCTTCAAAAAATCTGGGACCTATGTTTAAAAACTCTGACCTTTTATGATGTAATGTACATGTTTTTATTTCGTCGGCTTTGTATGAACTGTAATTCATTGTTTCTTGTACTATGACGTGTTACCCCCTCGTTGCCTAGTTGTTCCATGTCAGATTTGGGGGTCTCACAAAATCAACTTTCTTTATATTTCATTGAAAAATCATAGTTTTATAATATGAGGTTCCCAAAAACTAGAATAATTTCAGTCTTGTGCCTCTTCATGCCATCCTTGTTGTTGGGAATCTAAACTTGTTAGATTCCCTGATCATTGATTTAAACATAATTAGGCTGTTAGATAGTCCCTTGCCTGTGCCTAGGAGGCAGGAAAGTTTCGCAAGACTCACAGAGATCTGGATCTCTGTGAGCAACCTCAGAGGAGTCCATGTCAGAGACATTGTCAGGGAAGTCAAAGATTACCTGAAGACATACTCATTGGCTGTGATGGATAACAGCCAAGATGTATCAGGGACTCTGAGGGGTTGAGAGTTAACAGGGGTGGCAATACCCTGATAACTCTCAGCACACTTTGGACATGCCATTTGTGTGTTCGAGACTATGAAGAATAAGGAAACTGTTTTTGACAACTGTTCCTTAAAGCATAATGGAAGACTACCAAGAATAGAAGGACATCATGTGACTGATGTGGGAACTTGTAAAAGCTTGTGTAGTCGACATCAAGTACTGTTTAAGTCAAACTCGTAACACTATAAATAGGATGTGTATCCATGCATTAATTTTTAACACTTTGAGATATTAAGAACATTAGTGCATATAACTTAGTGAATCAAACAGCTACGACTGTATTCATAAGTTAGGGTTTATTGTTGTTCAAAGTGTGCACAACACATTGTCATCAAACTGTGTTATCCATAACACTTGTAATTCTTTATTATACAATAATAAGATTACGTTTGAAAAGTAATACCTTGTGTTGATTAAGTTAAGATTAGGGTTTCTTGCATTGATTAGGGACTTTTAATTGGTATCAGAGCGGTGTTTGATATTAAAACCTTCAAGAAACATCGTTCTCAGTTTTATAATCAAGATCCACCATGCCGGAAACTTCTAGCCCACAATCACCTTCCACAAACCCATCTTCACCAATACTTAACCCTCCAGCCAATGACGATGATCTACCCCAACTTCTTGACTCAAGAGGTGGATCACACGTAACCACTGTACCAGTCTTTGATGAAGAAGACTTTGCCAGTTGGAAGAGTCAATTTCTTGTATACCTTGATGGACTTGAACCTTTTCTCTTAGAAATTTTAGAAAATGGTCCATATATTCCCATGGCGCTTACATCCACTGAAGAAAACCCTCTTCCCAAACCTCTCAAACAATGGACTCCAGCTGATAGGAAATTAGCAAACCAAGATAAACGTCTCAAAAGCATCATAATTTCCTGTCTTCCCAAGCATATCATGAAGTCTGTCATTCAGTGTCCCACAGCTAAACAAATGTGGACAGACCTCATTCTTGGCCATGAAGGACCCTCTGAAACAAGAGAGACAAAGATTCAGGCACTCAGACTTCAGTTTAATGCCTTTAAGTCACTTGAAGGTGAAAAGGTTCAGCAAACCTATACTAGGCTGAAGATTCTTCTAAATGACCTGGCTATGAATGATGTCACTATTGGTCAAGCTGAGATCAATGCTACTTTTGTCAACAGCCTTCCAAGAAAGTGGTTGAGCATGAATCAGACTCAGAGAGCTAACAACTCAATCAAAAATGATACCCTTGCTCAGCTCTATGGTAAGTACAATTATGAAGAAGGGCTGATCGATACTATCTACAAATCAGAGACTGAAAGATTTGTAGTCCAAGGAGCATCTTCCAAAGCTTTGATCTCTACAACACATCCTCATGACAGCGATTCTGATATTGAAGAAGATACCCGTAGCAGCCAAGAGTTCTTGTCAGACCTCAATGCATAATTCCATGAAAGAGCGTTGCTAGCCAACCAAAGAAGATACTACAAAAGATCTGGAAGAGTAGGATCAGCTAGTAAACCAACTGACAGGTCAAAAGAAACATGTTTTGCCTGTGGAAAGCTTGGACATTATCAAAAAGATTGTCCTTCTACCAAGACATCCTCACCCTCTTATCCATCATCTTCATCCAAACCCTACAAGTTCAAACAACATAACAACTCATCTCAATCCAATTCTTCAGACACTGAGAAGAAAGATTACAAAAATAAGTACAAGGCACTTAAAGCTGAGTTAGAACAAATGAACTTGAAGATTGAAGCTCTGTCCAAAAAGAAAGGTGGTGAGAAAAAGACAGAGAAAGGGTTGGTTGCTGAAACTTATGATTGGAATGATGAACCACTGACTTTAGATGAAGAAGACACCACAAGAGTCAGGGCTTTTATGGCAATAGCTGAGGATGAACCAGATGTTGGAAAAGGTGATGCTAGATCAGGACAATGGGTTGACATCACAATGAAAAAGAAATATCTCAAGGAATCGGTATGGTATCTAGATAGTGGTTGTTCTAGACACATGACAGGGATTCAACAATACCTGCACAGATACTCAAAGGAGCCAGGTCCCAAAGTGGTGTTTGGAGATAAGTCTTCAGGTGACACAGAAGGATATGGCTCAGTGAACTGCAATGGGATCACATTTACCAGGGTTGCATATGTGAATGGTCTTAAACACAATCTTATTAGCATCAGCCAATTGTGTGATGCTGACTATAAGGTTTTGTTTACTAAGACTCAGGGAACCATATTCAACAAAAACAATGATGTTGTGCTGATTGCACCTAGAAGGAGAGATGTTTATGTCATCAACATGGTTGTGTGCTCTGAAGACAGCTCAAATTGTTTTCTTGCCAAAGCCTCTGAAAGTGTCAATTGGCTGTGGCACAAAAGACTGTCTCATCTCAACTTCAAGAACATCAATAAGATAGCCACACAAAACTTGGTTGCTGGTCTACCTTCAGTAATGTTTTCCAAAGACAAAACTTGTTCTGCCTGTGTCAAAGGAAAACATCACAGGTCCTCATTCAAGACTAGGCAATCATTCTCTATTGACAAGTGTTTACATCTCCTTCACATGGATTTGTTTGGGCCTGTCAAACCTCAAACCATTAATCACAACAAATACACCTTGGTCATTGTTGATGAATTTTCAAGATATACATGGGTGTTCTTCCTCAGAAGGAAAAGTGATGCAGCTGAAACCATCATGTCCTTCATCAGACAGGTTGAAAATATGAATGATGTTAGAGTCAAAGCTCTAAGAAGTGATAATGGTACAGAATTCAAGAATCATCAACTTGAATCATTTTGTGATGAAAAAGGGATTTCTCAGAACTTCTCTTTAGCTGGCACACCTGAACAAAATGGTGTGGCTAAAAGAAGAAACAGGACCTTGATTGAAGCAGCAAGAACTATGTTAAAAGGTGCAGCCTTACCAAAACAATTTTAGGGAGAAGCTGTTCACACTGCCTGCTACACTCAAAACAGATCAATCATTGTCAAAAGACATGGTAAAACCTCCTATGAAGTTTTCAGAAAAAGATCTCCAGACGTCAGCTACTTTCATGTGTTTGGATGTCCTGTGTTTATTTATAACTACAGGGATAAACTTGGAAAGTTTGATGAAAAAGCTGATGATGGTTTCTTTTTGGGATACTCTCCAACAGCCAAAGCCTTCAGAGTATTCAACATCAGAAGACAAGAAGTAGAAGAAACATTCCATGTCAGATTCAATGAAGATGATGAAGTCATACATAGAACAGGAACAGAGGGTGATGAAATAGATTTTAATGAAAATATTTCTTTCCCAAGTGATGAGTTCACAGAACCCAGACCTACCAGTCATCATCACTCCAACACTCTCACTCCTTATGTCCCTGCTTTTGATCCTCTGTCTACTCACAACATAGAAGTTCCTACCTCTCAGGAACTTGATGAAGAAGAACCTCAAATCTCTGATGGTCCTTCTCATGATATTGATGACTCACCAATTCTTCAAATCCCTGAAGATTCTCCTGCTGATAATGAAATAGCTTCCCTTGAAATGGCTGAAGAAGACTCTGACACTGAAATAGTCTTTGAAGAAAGCCCTCCTAGTCAGCAGGATGAGACGCAACTTGCATCAGCTGTGCCCTCAAGTACCCCTATCCTTGAATCCCCAGCTCCTCAAAATAAGTGGTCAAGAGATCAACACATACTTCTTGTCAATATTATTGGGGAACCAAATGCAGGGGTCACAACAAGACAGCGAATCCAAGACTCAGAGTCAGCCTCAGCCAATGAATGTCTCTTTGCTGAATTTCTCTCACAAATTGAACTTAAAAGAGTTGCTGAGGCACTAGTAGAAGAAGGATGGGTAGCTGCTATGCAAGAAGAAATCAATCAGTTCAAAAGGAACAAAGTATGGACACTAGTGCCAGCTCCACCTGGAAAGAATATCACAGGCACTAGATGGATCTATAGAAATAAGATGGATGAAATTGGGAACATCATCAGGAACAAGGCAAGACTGGTAGCACAGGGGTTCTCTCAGACTGAAGGAATTGATTATGATGAAACATTTGCACCTGTTGCTAGACTTGAGGCCATCAGAATCTTCCTTGCTTATGCTGCCTATATGAACATCACTGTGTATCATATGGATGTTAAGAGTGCCTTCCTCAATGGTGATTTGGCTGAGGAAGTGTATGTTGCACAACCTGAAGGATTTGAGAACAGCGAGTTTCTCAACCATGTGTACAGACTTCACAAAGCAATGTATGGTCTGAAACAAGCTCCAAGAGCATGGTATGAAACTCTTTCAAATTTCTTAACTGAAAATAAATTTATCAGGGGTTCTATTGATAAAACACTCTTTACCTTCAAGGACAAGAGTGATTTCATCATTGTGCAGATTTATGTGGATGATATCATCTTTGGGTCAACAAATGTCAATCTTAGTAAACGTTTTGCTAAATTAATGACCAAGAAATATGAGATGAGTATGATGGGTGAATTAACTTACTTTTTGGGCTTTCAAATTAAACAATGTCCTAAGGGAATTTCTATTTGTCAAGAAAAGTATGTTAAGGATTTACTTAAAAATATGACTTAGCTGATTGTGCATCAGTGAAATGCCCCATGCTTCCACCCAACAACTTGGGCCCTGATGAGTCAGGGGTCTCTGTCAATGAGACTTTATATAGAGGCATGATTGGGTCACTGATGTATCTAACAGCCAGTCGTCCAGATATCCAATTCTCCACATGTCTCTGTGCAAGGTACCAAGCTAACCCAAAAGAATCCCATCTAGTGGCTGTTAAGAGAATTTTCAGGTATCTCAAAGGAACACCATCCCTAGGTCTATGGTATCCAAAGGAATCAGGCTTTGATCTCAAGGCCTATTCAGATTCAGATTATGCTGGATGCTGTATTGACAGGAAAAGCACTTCAGGCAGCTGTCAAATCCTAGGAGGAAAATTGGTTGGATGGAGTGCTAAGAAGCAAAACTCTGTGGCTATGTCTTCAGCTGAAGCAGAATATGTCGCTGCAGCCAGCTGTTATGCTCAGGTGCTCTGGATGAAAAGTCAATTGGCTGACTATGAAATCTTGTATGACAAAGTACCAGTCTTTTGTAACAACACCAGCGCCATTGCCATATCCAACAACCCTGTTCTTCACTCTCGTACCAAACACATTGATATCAGGTGTCATTTTATCAGGGATCATATAATGAAGGGAGATATTGAGCTGCATTTTGTTCCCACAGAGCTGCAACTAGCTGATATCTTTACAAAGCCTTTGGCTGAACCTTCGTTCAACAGGCTAGTTGCTGAGCTAGGGATGCTCAATATCTCAAAGCCTGTGGCTTGATATTAAATGTGTTCATTAAATGATTGATTCTATATTAAATGTTTTTCACATGAAACTAGGTAGTTACTTTCCAAGTAAATGCAAAAAACATTCTCAAATATTTAATCATTTATTTTTCGGATAACGAGGAGACAAACTTTTTGAAAGGTCAAGGGGACCCACTTGAGCAGTCATTTTCGCACCTTGCATTTAATACGGTTGAATAACTGTTCACTTAAGTTTGAATATATATTGTCTTCTTTCTCTTCTCACCCACCACCATTCTAAAATCTACTTCTCTCTCTAAGTTCTTATCTCTCTCAACCATCCGCCATTTTCATTCACCTTCAACCTCAAATCCATGGCGTTTTCAGTTCCAAAAGCCTCCAATGTTAACTTCGAGATCAACGAGAGCATCCTCGCCTCCAACAACGCCATTGGATGGATTAAGGCACCAAACAGCACCTATTCAGATCTGGTAAACTTCATGCAGAATTGTGACCTAAATGAAGCCTTCACCAAATCTCCATCCACCTTTTACCAAGAATACCTTAGGGAATTCTGGTATTCTGCTGAAGTAGTAGAAGACACCATTACATTTAGCCTTTCATGCAATGAACATCCTTTTGCCTTCTCCCTTAAAGACTTTTCTAGTGTGGCCGGACTAAAACATGGAGATGAATGCCTGAAGGCAGTTGACAAAAAGGCTGTCAAGGAAGCCCTGGCCACACTCAACCCTTGCCATGACGTTAACCCTACCCTTACACCAGCTGAGGTCCTCGCCAAATCCCCTCTGAAGATTAAGTATTTCACTCCTATGTGGCGTGTCCTCTTCACCCACATTGTGAAGTCCCTGGGAGGAATGCAGGGATCACAAGATCAGATGTCGTTCAATCATCAGGCCATTACGTATGGATTAATCTGGGGAGCTGATGTTGACGTTGGAAGCATCCTATTCTCAAACCTGGTAGAACAACTGAAGGGAAGGAATCAGGTCAGGGAAAAGAACATCTGTTATGTGCGCTTCCTGTCCTTGATCTTTGAAAGTTTGCTGGGAGACAACTACCACAACAAGGCCTTGACTGCTCTTAAGCCCTATCGCATCACAGGCGCCATCTACAAGGAAATAGGAGCTGAGGATATCTCTGTCACCGCCCATATGCTGAACGTGGCCAACCAGGTACCAAACGCTGAGAAGCCCTTGCTCCCTTCCTCTGAGAAGGTGAATACTTCTAGTGTTGCTGGCAAGTCTATGTCTTTGACCTCTGGGCAGCACACTACTAAGTCCAAGGCTTCATCTGGCCAACAGCCAAAGAAGAAGAAAATCCCCTCTTCTTCCCACTCCAAAGCTGTTATTAAGGCCAAGGGAAAGAAGACTTACACCGCCTCTGGTCCAGATACTCTTGTGGATTTAGACTCTTTGGCTGACAAACAACAGGCGTCTAGTGTCTCTAAGTCAGCTGAGACAACAGGAAACCAGCTAAATCAAGCTGATATCTCACAGGTAATCAGTGTACATTTTTAGAGGTTCACAAGCAGCCACTCTCATTTGTCTGTAGGAGAGAGTGGTGAAGTTAGGGTAATCCTCGACCCATAGAAGTCTGTCATTACACTTAGAATACTTTAAGACTTCTTTACACCCTGTCTTTGCACCAGGGAATGATTCATTTGTGTTTATAAAGCACCCCGATGACCCTGAACCCTCTAGACAGTATTCAGGCTAACAACAACCTGAATATACTAATGTCTCAACCTTGATCAGCTGTACTTCACACAGCCTCTTAGTTCCCTCCTTAAAAGAGTCCCAAAGGATTTATCCTTTCAGGGGGAGCTGAATCATCACCCTCAGCTTTCCTAGGGGCAGCGTAACAGGCGACCTACAACAACATATGTTTCACTCTTAAAAGAGTCCCAAAGGTTTTAACCTTTTGGGGGGGCTGAATAATCACACTCAGCTTTCCTAGGGGCAGCGATTGGCGATCCATAAACAACATATGTTTCACAATCAAAAGAGTCCCAACGTTTTTTACCTTTTGGGGGGGCTGAATAATCACACTCAGCTTTCCTAGGGGCAGCGAATGGCGATCATTAACCACACTTTATTCACACTTAAAAGAATCCCAAGGATTTATCCTTTGGAGTGGCTGAGTAATCACCCTCAGCCTCTCTGGGACAGCGAAATGGCGACCATTCCCCTTATATTTTTCCCTGTTACTAATTACAACAAATTTGCAGGCTGAAATTGTACAACCAGTCATCGAATCTCAGGTACAACAAGAAAAGGAGGCTGAAACTATGACTCAGGACAAACCAACTGATGAAGAGCCTGTGTTCAATGCTGATGAAGAAATGCTCTCATTAGAAGATTATGTCTCTGATATTGAGCCAATGCCTGAGGATGAATTCCCTGAGGGAATGTTCGATGAAGAGGATGAAGACGATGAGGAAGACCAGCTGTCTGTCTCTCCTCCTAAAGAAATAGCTGTGTCTACACCAGCTGGTGACAAGACTTCTCCTCTCAAGGAAGCTGTTGATACTCCAAACTCTGCTACCTCAGCAACAACAGTCTTCCAAAGACCAACTTATGATCCAACAGCAGTATTTCTCATGTTTGATCATCCTACCCAGACCAACTTTGACTTAATACCAAGGGAGGATGACTATGCTCAACAAAGCCTCAATATCAAGAATCTTCAGCCAGTCCATCATCAATCTGATATTGAGCGCTTATCAAGGAAGCTGGATGTGATCAAGTCAGAGATGCACAACTTTACTGTGACATTTCCAGGCATCATAAAAAAGGCTGTGACTGAGGCTGTCACTGAGCCAATTCAGGATGGTGCAAGAAAAGGTGTAGCCTAGGGACTCAGTCATCTCTCAACACGAATCAAGGATGCTATTGACTCAGCTGTCCCTGCTATGTTCCGTGAACATGAACTCACCCTACAAAGGCAATTTAATGTTGTTCGCAACAGGCAATACAACCATGCTAACTTTATTGTCAGGCGTGTTCAGGCAAATACTAATGCCAATGCCAACCTCCTGCTGAAGATTGCCAGGGCTTCACGAAAAAGACAACGTGCTATGGCTGCCTCTGTGGAACAGATTGCAAGGCGTTTTCAAGCACGTTCATCCAAACATCTGCAAAGTAAGGATAAACGTGAGGGGGAGAAGATTACAACACTCAGCCTTGCATCTGCTGAACAAGGCTCATCATCAGCTAACCCCACCACTACACCTGTTCCTCTCCAAGTCATCACACCAGTTATAATACCTGATGATGAGGATGATACTCAGGGGGAGCAACAAACTGAAGATGGAGCTGACTCATCAAAATCTCTGATCTTAGTTAACATCAGCAAGCCTGAGGATGATGATGAGCCAGCGGCCAAGAAATTAAAATTCATTGTTAGCTCTCTTCCCAAAGCTATTCAAACTCAGGCTCAGACAGCGTTTCTCAAAAGAGCTGATGTTTTGAAAAACATAAGTGTGGAGTCCTCTGTCTCGAAGAAAGGAAAGGAGATAGTTTTGGTTGACACAGATACCAAACTTAAGAAGATAGTTGCGATGCTAGAGACAGGAGGATCCACCACAGAACTTTCACAATTCTCAACCTTTACACCTTCCGATGAGATTCCTTTGACCCCTGAAGAAATTGAGCAACAGGCTGAAGAATTCAAAAGATTAAGTGAACTCAAGACAGCCAAAGAATTAAATGAAGCGACTCTGAGGAAGATGACACCACCTGAAAGAGAAAAACAAAAACAAAGGTTGAGGGAAATGGAAGTAAAACGCGTTGAGGCCTTAAAGAAAGTCAAAGCTGACTATGATGCCTGCGTAAACAACAGATATACTGCTGGCAAGATAACCAAGTTCAAATACACCATTCATAAATCCACAAACACCCCACAGATGATCTTATGGAGGGAAAATCAACAGAGAAATATGGATTTGTTTGACAACTTCAGGTTAAAGACACTTGGGTTATCAGAATGGTTCGAACTCGAAGCCTTAGCTGCCAAAAAGTCTGGACAGGCAAATTTCCTTCTGCTTAAAACTCTTAAGGCCAAGTTTAACTGGATCAAGGAAACAGCAACCAAACTCAAGATTGATCCCCCACCACAGCTTTTTGAACAAGAACCCCCAAAGACAGGCAACAAAAGGAGAAGAATTTCACAATTTGTCAATGAAACTTTTGTTACTGAAGATGTTCATGTGGATGGTATGCACAGGGATTTGATCCTCCCAAATGGTATTGTTGGCCCTGTTGATGGTCAGACATACACAGAGCCTGAAAGAGGAATGGCATTCATGAACAAGGCTTGCCAGTATGCTTTTCAGAGGGAAGATGAGCTGTGCTTGGCTTCAACTATTCAGCTACTCTGTCACAAGAAGTGTCTCAAGATCAACACAGAGTATTCCAAGAAGTTTGCAAAGACTTTGCAGGATGAAATTGATAATAGATTAGACTTGGCTGAAGCTGAAGAAAGAATCAAAAATGATGACTATTGAAGATGTTCACAGCCCTTTTACCTTCATCTTTTATTTTACTTATGTAATGAACTTGTAATTTTCTTTAAGTCTTAATAAAATCATGAGGTATGTTTGTTTAGATCTGTTATGTGTAAGAAAAAGCTGTTAAACTCACTTACCTTAACTTAGTTATATCTAGCATTATTTATGTTTAAATAGGGGGAGATTGTTGGGAATCTAAACTTGTTAGATTCCCTGATCATTGATTTAAACATAATTAGGCTGTTAGATAGTCCCTTGCCTGTGCCTAGGAGGCAGGCAAGTTTCGTAAGACTCACAGAGATCTGGATCTCTGTGAGCAACCTCAGAGGAGTCCATGTCAGAGACATTGTCAGGGAAGTCAAAGATTACCTGAAGACATACTCATTGGCTGTGATGGATAACAGCCAAGATGTATCAGGGACTCTGAGGGGTTGAGAGTTAACAGGGGTGGCAATACCCTGATAACTCTCAGCACACTTTGGACATGCCATTTGTGTGTTCGAGACTATGAAGAATAAGGAAACTGTTTTTGACAACTGTTCCTTAAAGCATAATGGAAGACTACCAAGAATAGAAGGACATCATGTGACTGATGTGGGAACTTGTAAAAGCTTGTGTAGTCGACATCAAGTACTGTTTAAGTCAAACTCGTAACACTATAAATAGGATGTGTATCCATGCATTAATGTTTAACACTTTGAGATATTAAGAACATTAGTGCATATAACTTAGTGAATCAAACAGCTACGACTGTATTCATAAGTTAGGGTTTATTGTTGTTCAAAGTGTGCACAACACATTGTCATCAAACTGTGTTATCCACAACACTTGTAATTCTTTATTATACAATAATAAGATTACGTTTGAAAAGTAATACCTTGTGTTGATTAAGTTAAGATTAGGGTTTCTTGCATTGATTAGGGACTTTCACTTGTGCTGCTCCATGCTATCAGTCACCATTTATCTAAGATATATGCTTAAAGTCAACACAAAGGTTGAGTGAATTCATAGGTTTTAAAAATTAGTTTGAATACAAGATCCTTTTACTTGAGCTACGTTGTTATTTGCTTGTAAGTTTGAATAAAATGATGATTTAATTGCACTAAACTCATGATACCGCGACTAGACATAGGAACCAACAGTTTGCCCTTATGAGGAAGTCTGTCAAACTATCCTTGTTTGCAAAATAAAGTATGCATGTATAACCACTGAGGTGCTAACAAGTGCGACTTGCCCAGACAGGAGATGTCAGTCTCTAATAGTACTATTTACGATATTAGCGCTCATTCCGAGAAATGATTAGCGGTTCACAATTAAAAAAGGACTTTTATAGGCAGCAGTAAACATGGTGTCAATGAATCATATCTGGAAAGCATACCAAAAACACTTGTATTCTATTTTTAGCATATATCCCCCTCACTGGTTTTGAAATCATTTAGAAAGCATTTAGAAGTGAGGCTATGAACTCACCTTATGTCCATAGAATCCGAGCTATGATCAGATATCTTTTATTCACAGATAAACAACTTGCTCATACAAACCATAACTTGGTCTCTAATTTAGTGATTTGGCATATGTGTACTCAATCGTTCTCGGTATCTAATCGAATTGATCACGATTTAGGGTGGAATTATTGGTGTTGGTCACTAAAATGGGGAGCTTATGATTATCTAAGTCTATAAGTAACATAAACGTAAGAGCTATTAAAATTAAAGAAGAATGTCTAACCTTGATTGCTTATCCAGAGTGAATGCTGCACAGTAGATTAACGTGAAAAGAACTAAAGGTAATTATATATGTTAAAATAAAGTGTAAATGTAAATGTCGTTGAGTAAAAATTAAGGTTTTAAAAGTTAAACTAAAAATTAAAACTTTTCAAAATAATTGACGAAAGATTAAACCTTGATTAAAAGTAAATTTGAAAACTTAAAACTTTTGAAAATGTAAACTTGAAAAATTAAACTAAGAGGAAATGTTTGAAATGTTTGAAAATTAAACTAGGTAAAAATGGCGGGAAAAATTAAAATTTAAAAATTAATTCGGGAAATTCAAAACTTTAAAATAAGTCGGAATGCAAAATTTTGACCTAAGTCGGAATACAAGTTTGGAATATAAGTCGGAACAAAAATTGAACATAAGTCGGAATCCCAAGGAGTTGGACCTAGTTCTGAATCAGAAACCCAAACGTAATCCGGAATCAATGTTCTGGATGTAATCCGGAATACACGTTCTTGAAGTAATTCGGAATCCACACGTTGCTACTAATTAGGAATGCAAGGTTTTACATGTAATTTGGAATCCGTCTCCCAGACTCAATTCGGAATGTAGCCAATGTTTCTAATTCGGAACCCGCATCCACCACCTAATCCGGAATGGGGAGTTCAGATGTAGTTCGGAATGTGGAAGATCAAGACCTAGTTCGGGAAATGGAGTTGTGGTTTTGAAGGGAAAATAAGGTTAAGTCGGAATGCATATGTTTGATCTAATTCGGGATAATTCAAAACACACTTAAGTCGGGAAAAAAGGGTTTTGACACAGTTCGGAATAAAAGGGTTTTCAAGATCCGGATTAACACAAAATAAACAAAAACCAAATAAGCACTTACCAAAACTTTAACCAAATCAATTTTTAGAAAAAGCTAATAAGACACAATTTAAAAACTTTTAAAAACACTAAATAATCAAATTATTTAAAATCAACTTTTATAAAAATATTAATCTACCAAAATCAACTTATTTAAAAACTAACAAACATAAAAATTAAGCAATAAGCATAATAATCTAAAAACCTCAAACACACCAAATCAATAAGCTCAGTCCAATAAACAAATCAATCATATCATCAACAAAATTAAACCAACTACATGATTAATTAAGCAAAACAATAGATTATGATTAAGAAAGGTAGAATGAGAATTTATTAAAAAGCTTGATTATATTAAAGATTAAGATTCAAGATTACAAAATTAAGGTGAAAGATTAAAAAGCTTGAAAGAAAAGCTAGAGAGAAGAAAAATAAACACACACTAATTACCTACGAAAATAAAAACAAAGACTAACTCTTTCTAATTACACATTAGAAAACTATATATAGGGGAAGGGAAAGGTGTTGTTTCCTCCTCTTTTCTTCTTGTCTTCTCGTCTTATAAATAACTCGTCTTTCTCGACTTTGTCTCGGGATTAGTCGAATGATAACTTGAACTCGTCTTCTAATTTTATTCTTTTAGTAGACTTGGTTATTCGACTTCGTTAAACTTCCGTCTTTAGACTTTTTCTTCGATAAATCTTCAGAATAGGCCTTTGACTTCCGTTCTTTTTGCACTCTTGATCTTTTGACTTTGTCTTTTGTCTTTTTCTTCGATAAAAGCCCGTGAAAGCCCGTGTTACCATCCTTTTTCATATTTTTGTCCTAAAACACAATAAAAACACAAACCACGCATAATTCCGCCTTTTACGAGGTCTTGTTATTATTAGAAATAAGTGGTAAAAGGATAAGTGTTTTCACACTTATTAGTCTCATAAACAGCTTGATCTCACACAAACCTGGATTAATACATTGTGTATAGTATCAAGTCTTTGATTTTTGGTTCAATGTTTTTAAGTGTTGGTTATATATTCTTTCATTATTATTTGGTGGTAATTCTAGCACCAATTTTCGGGCCATCATACTCAGAAGCCATTCTATAAACGTTTGAGGAGCGAGGGCACTTTAAATCGTAAACCCTACCACTCAGTCAGAACGTAATATCGAGATGGAACATCTTTGTACAAAGCTACCTACTAACATGATACTTTCATTACTTTCTTATGTTCATGATTAATATTCTTTAGTTTCAAAGTTGACAAATAGTCCTTTTGGTTACATTTTGATATAATTATACTTTTAACCCCTAAAGTAATAGTTTCATAAATTGTAATTTAAACCTTCAATATTTAATCTTAGGGTCTCAAACTTTCCAACATTTATTTTTATAGCTTATACTTTCATAAAATGACACTTTTGGCCCGAAATGATAAATATTTTCAGAATTGGCAGTTTTAGTCCCTATACTTGTAAAAATCTCATAACAACCTCAAAAATGGACCAAATGATCTAGGATTTTAAAAAAAAGTTTCTAAACATGTTTATAATCATAATAGCAAAATCTCTTCAGAATTATAGCTTTTGAAATAGGTTTTTGCTTATTATTTCATGTAGATTACAAAACTAGGGTTTTAATACATCTTTAACTTATAACTTCCATTTAAAATGATGAAATGACTTAGTTTCTTTTATATTATCTTTCTAACATCTTATTAATATTATAAAAACTCTAAGAAAGTATTATAACAAGATCAAAGCATAGCTGACAAAGTGATTACCTAGGATGCTCCAAAATGGCTCCTAATTGCTTCTTATGAGCACATCTTGCTATCAAAGCTTCAAAAGCTTCAATGAATAGCTTCTAGACCTGGTTTCTGGTCTTTAGACATTTCCTAGGACGTATATAGAGGTGGAAACAGAATGGGTAATGGAGGTTAAGAGAAAACGGGGTGCAAGTTTCAAATGAAGTTCATATGTCCTATTTATACTAGTTTCAAGCCTTAGCCTCCAAGGAATGACTTGAAACGTGTAAGAACCAGGGTTTAGTGACTAAGGAATCCTAGTAAATATCTATTCAAATCTAAGTATGAGTCATGAGGTCTAGGATCAAAATATCTAAGTATATGGTCTATATTATCCCACGAATTTTAAGGATATGACTAAGTATGTGTCATTTACAAGTAGCTTATGCACCTACTTGTATAATATCTCCAAAATATCCTAAATATCTGATCCTAAGTTTAAATTTAGGAGGGAAAGCATTTTGAATCATTTTTGGAGGGAAAAAACAAAACCGGGTCCTAAATTAGGGCTTGTAACTTATGGTTTGTGTTTTTGGTGATTAGGGACTTGGGAAAGTGATTAGTGAATGATTAAGGCTTAATTATGGTTTAGACATTATATTTAAGAGATTTGTTTCTTTGGTTTGAAGTTTAACAAAGGTTTGATGTGAAAATGGGAAGTATACATTTGTAGATTAAGGTTTTCTAATGATCTAGGGTTAAATCTTAGTAAAAGGCTTTATCCTTCAATTGGCTACTGATTTCAACTTAATTTAGGTCATATACATTGAGTTTTAAATGTACAATGAGTTCTCACACTTGTTTTAATGGTTTAGTTTAGGTAAACATTTCTAAAGAGTTAACTAACTCATTTTGACCTAATTTACAAGCCATGCATTGAAATGTCGTACCTTGTGCATTAGGGTACTTGTACGTTGTCTTAACATAATCTTATAACCTTAATGAAGTCCTATAAATATTTATAGACTTGTCCAAAAAGAACTACGTAGATTCCATGTAGATTTCTTAATATTAGGGTTTTTAGGTCATTAATCCTAGTGACTTTTTATCTTGGGTAATTAGTGTTTGTACCTTTATAAACACTTATTCTAGGGCTTATATAGTATGTTTATGACTTCTAGGGATTCTACATTTTTAGTTTAAGGGTTTGTATATGTTGATCATATTCTAGGGACAATTATAGGAGCTTAAGATCCTATGCTTTGATAACTTGTACCTTATGCTTTACCAACTTGTAACTTGACTTGAAATAAATGTATATTCTTATTATGATACTTAGTTGAGTTTTATAATTTATGGCAAAATATTAGACTCTAATTCAATGTGAAATGAATTTTATATGCTAATCTTGGTTACTAGGTATTAACTTGTAATTAGCCTTGGATTAGTGAATATTAGCATTTTGTGATCAATTAACTTTCCTTTATTTGATATATTGTAATTATTATATTGTTTTTGATAATAGTACATGAATTTTATGTAGTAACATTGCTTGAAATATTGTTTACCAAGGGTTTCTAGGTGGTGATCTAGACTATTATGTACAATTACTTGCACTTAGCTTTGTATGGTTTGTTCTTGCCATTATTAATTATTATTAGGTCTTCAAAGTATAGTTTACAACTTGTTTATTATCCTTAATGATTTATTCATGTGTGTTTTCCATTCATAGCTTACCATTCTTGAGTTTACAACTCATTTATAGGGATTCTATGGTTTCTAAGGGAATTTAGGGCATCATGGTTACATTTGAGATGTTCTTATTGATATTGAACTTATTAGATTACTTTTAGATTGTAGACTTGATATATACATTGTATTGGCAACATATAGGAATATGTTGTAATGGCGGTTGATAGGTGTGTAAACACCCATCCTTTTTACCACTTAATTACAATAATAACCGAGCCAAAACGTGTATTTTATGTCTTTTATGTCGGAATTATGCGTGGTTTGTGTTTTTGTTGTGATTTAGGATGAAAAGGTGAAAAGTGGAGAAACACGGACATTCACGGGCTTTTATCGAAGAAAAAGACGAAAGACGAAGTCAAAAAGTCAAGAGTGCAAAAAGAACGGAAGTTCAAGACCAATTCTGAAGATTTATCGAAGAAAAAGTCAAAAGACGGAAGTTTATCAAAAGCCGAAAAACTCAAGTCTAATTTATTGAAGAATTACAAGACGAGTTTGAAGAAATCCCGAGACAAAGCCATTTAAAGTCCAAGATTAAGAAGATTAAAAGGCTTAAGGACTAATGGTGTAATTAAATGAAGATTAAAGGCTTGAGGGACTTAATCATGCAATTAAGAAGAAATGAATGAGGGGAGGAAGCTTCCTAAGCATCCCTTAATCCTCCCCTATAAATAGTCATTAGGATTAATCTTTTCATTTTTGTTGGCTAATAGTGACAATTAGTTCTTCCACTTTTAATTACCTTGTCATTTAATTACTTGTCAAGTTTAAATACTTTTCTTGCACCTTAATTACCATTTAATTTTAAGTAAGTGTTCTTTTAATTCTTGTTAATCTTTATCTTTATTGTTTAATCTCATTCTACCTTTCTTTAATCTTTGATTTTTATGTTTATGTTCATGTTCATGTTCTTATTTTGATCAAAGTGGGTTTTGATTATCTTGATCTTTATTGTTAGTTTTGTTGTTTTGGATTGTTTGATTATCATTAGTATATGTTTATTCATTAGTTTGATTTAATCTTGTGGTTGATTTTGCTTAGATTTAATTAGATCCGTGTATATCTTTGTTCTCCTTGTTCTTCGCTGGTTGTTTCTGATCTTTTCCCAGGAAACGCAAGCCCAGATAAACATTCCGAGTGAAGGATCAAAAGGATGTTCATCCGAAATATTGGATATTCCGGATCAGTTGAGTTTATTCAGAATATTATTTATTCCGAATAAAGGTGCTTTATTCGGAATAATATTTCGGATCAACCGAAAGTTCCGGATCAACCATTTATTCCGGATAAGCAGGTTATTCCGGATAGGCAGATTATTCCGGATAGGCCAAACATTCCGAATAGCAAGGATATTCCGGATAGAGAAGATATTCCGGGTTAAGAGCTTCCATCCGGAATAAGTGACATATTCCGAGTAAGGAGTTCTACTCGGAATATTATTCCGGATCAAGGATTATTCCGGATCAACAGCAACATTCCGGATCAAGACCATTATTCCGAATAGAGGTGTTTATTCCGGATAGGTGACATATTCCGAGTAAGCCATTTATTCCGGATCAAGGTATTTGGTGAATATTCCGAGTGAAGAAAAACATTTCGAACGAAGGTGACATTCCGGATGGATGTTTATTCCGAATAAGGGTATTATTCCGGATGAGCTATTTTTCAGGTTTCTTTAATTTCAGTTTTTAAGTTTCTGCTTCAAGCTTTATTTTTCCCGCCTTTTACTTAGTCGCACTTTAAGTTTATTTGTCTTAGATTTATTTTAGCCTTGCCTTAGTTTTAAGTTTTAGTTGCGTTTTAAGTTTGTCTTAGTTAGATTTAAGTTTGCGTTATTTACTTTAGTGCCTTTTAATTTCCGCCACGCTTTAAATACTTGCCATTTACTTTAAATTAGATTTAGATTTACTTTAAAGCCCTTTTACTTTAATTGTTTTGCACATTCTAATTACTACAACGACACAACCTTTTGTTTCACCAAAGAACAGCTAAGTCACACACTAAACTCCTTTATCAATTCGAAGAGACATACTTTAACGAACTAATTTTTTTTACGGGGTGTCAAAAGCCTAGTATCAAATGGCGCCGTTGTCGGCTCTTTTCGTAAAGATTAACGGTTTTCTGTGAAAGACGCGTTGCTTTTTGGGATCCGTTCACTTGTGAGCGTTATTTTCTTGCTTAAAAAATTCAAAAAAACCATAAAAATTAAAAATTGTTAAAAAAATCCATAAAAATTAAAATTTTCAAAAATCCAAAAAGATTTTATTTTTATTGTGTATATATATTGTCTTTGTGTTTGGTATTGTTTTCTTTTGTCTTTGTAGGTGTATGCGTACTAGATCTTCTAATTATCAAGAGCCCGAGACTCGAGAAGATTTAAGTATGTCAGGTGTTAACAACAATAATAATCCACCGCACCTCAACAATAATAACAACAATGTTCTTCCACAGCCCGATCTTCGGACAATGGAGGAGCTTTGTCAACCTACCATGTTTGGACGAGGAGGACCGATTGCGTCGATGCAAATCACGGCTCCGGAGTTTTCGTTGAAGCACCACATGATTCAGCAAGTCAAACAAATCCTTTTAGAGGAATGCCTGATGATGATGCCAACAAACACCTCGACAAGTTCATTACAATCACTCAAAGCATGAAGTTGCCTGGTGCCTCAATGGATGTTCTTCGCCTACAACTCTTCCCACATACTTTATCACATCATGCCGAGAAATGGTTTGATCGTCTCCCGAAGAATTCTATTCATACTTGGGATGACATGACTCCACGCTTTTTGTCGCGCTACTTTCCACCATCCATGGTCACGAGCCTTCGCAATCAAATCAGCGGTTTCATGCAAGAACCCGATGAATCTCTTTTTGATGCTTGGGAAAGATATAATGTCTTGATCGATCGTTGTCCAAACCACAACATGCTTCCCGTCAAATCGATTGATACTTTCTACAACGGTTTGACTTTTCGAGATCGTGATACGATTAATGCAGCCGCCGGTGGCACATTTATTAAAAGGAGACCCGATGAGTGTAGAGAGCTTATTGAGAACATGACTACTCATCATAAAAACTGGGATTCCTCCGCTTCTTCAAGGAACAACCCGAGAGTCAATGTTTCTTCCACTTCAGCAAACCCCGACATGACCGAATTCACCCGCATGATGACTGAAATGAACAAAAGTATCTTGCTTCTCGCTTCAAACCAACAACAACAAGTTAAAGCGGTTGCTAATCCTTGTGAAACATGCGGCTGTCCACACTCATACACCGATTGTCCTTCTACTCAAGGAAATCCGAAAAATGTGTATGCAGCTTATGGTAATTATTCACTGGAAAATTACCAAGCTCGACCTCAAGGGGATCGAAACTTGCTGAGTTACCGATCAAACAACTACCTTTCACCCGGTTTTTCTCCTCAAAACCAAAACCCCGCCAACAACTACAATAAAAGCAACCAAATCCCACCAAGAGCTTCTAATCCTTATCACTCACCCGCTCAACAAACCCCACCCATTAACCCTGATGTTGAAGCCATCATGAGAACCAAAGGTGAGCAAATCAAGAATCTGCAGAGCCAAATTATTAATTTGAAAGGAGATATCACCAAGCAAGGGAATGAGATAAGATCCGAGCTTCGAGATAATATTCAATCCTCCTTCAGCACTCAAACGAATGATTTGAAGAATATGCTTGCTAGTTTCTTGCCCGCTGCTCAACCCTCTTCTTCGAGTTCTCTACCTTCAAACACCGTCACCAATCCGCGAGCAAATGTGAGTGCTATTACTACCCGTAGTGGAGTTACCATCGTAGGACCACCGATCCCGCCCCCATCATCTACACCTCCTCCACCACCATTTATCCTACTCCTCCTACACCTAGTATTAGTGCACCATTACCGTCTACGCCTCGTCATGACGATGTTCCCAAGAAGAACCCTTCAACATCTCAACCTTTACCTACACCTACACCTTCACCACCCAAACCCAATATCCCTTATCCTTCTCGCTTAGGCAAGACCAACGAGCTAACCAAGAATGACTGTCAAGTGCAAAGCTATGTGAAGATGCTCTCTCAAATGAACATCAACATGAGCCTTGTTGAAGCACTTGTCCACATGCCGAAATTTGTTAAAGCATTCAAGGAATTGCTTAGCAAGAAGGAGAAGCTTATTGAGCTCGCAAACACACGCTTAAATGAAAACTGTTCTGCAGTTATTCTTAAAGAACTTCTGGAAAACCTTGGAGATCCCGGTCGTTTTGTGTTGCCTTGCATCTTTAACAAAACAGAAGAATTTACTGCCCTTGCTGATCTCGGGGCTAGTATTAATCTTATGCCTTTGAGTGTTTGGAAAACACTATCATTACCCGACCTTACTCCAACAAAGATGACTCTTGAACTTGCAAATCGCACTCTCGCTTACCCCGTTGGTATTGCCGAAGACGTGCTCATTAAAGTTGGCACATTTACTTTCCCGGTCGACTTTGTCGTTGTTGATTATGAAATGGACCCTCGTATTCCTTTAATACTTGGTCGGCCATTCTTGAGAACTGGACGAGCTTTAGTTGATGTGGCTGAAGGTGAGTTAATCTTAAGAGTCGGGAATGATGCACAAGTTTTCAAAATGGGGAAGCTTACAAGCAAATCCTTTGGACGAGAATCAGTGAATATGATTAATGTGCTCGATGATTTTGTCATCTACAACAATCCCCTATTCGATTCTTGCATTGATAATCCACTTTTTCAAGATGATGTGGATGATTCTCTCTCCAATTTGGAACCTTCTCCCATTTATGATTCTCCACCGATCTTCGATGCTTATGATGATGATTCTAGCTCAGATTCGGATGATTATGATGACCTTACTTCCGAGTATCCCGATCTGCCCACATACGATGATTTTGATGAGGCTGATACTCATTCGAGCGATTCTTCACATGATGAAGATCCTCCTACATCACTCGATCCTATTTGGACGATTACTCATTTGAGAAGACTTCTCTACGTTTCTCAACACGTACTTCCCTCATGAGAGTGATGCTCCTCCTTTCGATTTTGAAGATTATCGTCTTGATCCTACTTTGGATTTGAAGAACATTCTTTCAAAGGAGAAGAAACTGGTCGACACCAATATCCGCAGCACATATGATTTAACACCTCTTTGTCCACCTTCTGAGGACGAGGTTGTGCATCTTCTTCGCGGATCTTCTTCACACTCTGCTGAGCCTGAGTGCTATTTTCCCCTAAAGGAAAAGGTGTTCGACCCCGGTATCGATATTCTGCAGCCATCTCAGTATCCACTTGATGAAATAAAAGGAAATATTTTTGGAACTTATGGAAATCTGCTTGCACCACTTCACCCTTGCTTCCACCGTGCTCCATCGCTGCTTAAGGGAACCTTGCCTACTCTTCTTTGGCTTGCCTTGTTCGCCTTAAGCTTCTGCTATTTGATGGACGAAAACTATGTCTTTGATCCCGGTGGATATGTTTCATGCTTCTTCCTATGATGATCAAGGTCGAGTCAGGCTCACGACTCGGTTAACAAAAATCAAGCGCTTCTTGGGAGGCAACCCATGTATCTATCTTTTAGCTTTCTTTATCCTAAGTGTAGGGGAGACCCGTTGGTGTTTGCTATTTCCTCTCTTCTCTTAAATCATGGATTCGAGCTCAATGATCCACTCTTGATTATTCTTGACGACCCGTAATTCCGTGTTCCCTTCTTCCCGGTTCTATCCTAAACTCTTTCACTATTTTATATTTCTCAATATTAAAATAGGAATCTCTTTAGTTGTCTTTTCCTTAGCGAGATTTAAACAACGTGCACAATGTCCTAAGTGTAAGGGAGTTTACTCTCACATGATTAAACATTGAGGACAATGTTTATGTTAAGTGTAGGGGGACTTCTATCGAAGTTAAGTGGTCTTTTCCTTGTATTTGTCCTCATTTTAACCGGAAAATCAATTTTTTTTCGACATTTTTCAAAATTTTTGATCTATTTTGGCCTATTAGTTTTTACTTTTGTATAGTTATTTTCTTTCCTTGTTAGAATAAATCTTTAATAAAGTGGTTTTAATTTTCAAACGTTATGAATCTTTTGACTCAACCCGAGTTTACTTATCTTAGTTTACTCTAGCTAGTATCCTTAACGTGTTTAAGTCAAGTTTTGCTAGGCTTTTATAGAGGGAGCTATAAAACGCGAAAGTCTTAACTCTCACGGGTTAAGAACAAGAACTTTTCGCAAGTTCCTATAATTGATCCTAGAGAGTCGTTTATCAAGGGAACTTTAAAATGCGATTTCTAAACTTGAAAAAGTCTAAGAATTTGCAAGATCCTATAGGCGACTCGAAAACCCAAAGCTTTGATTTAATAGGCTAAGCATCCACGAGTCTCATTCCTTGAGATTTTAAACTGTGGAGAACGAGAGATGATAGAGTCAATTATAAGTTTGGTATTCTTTCGTGAATTTATGTGAGTTAATTATAAGCCTATTCTCCCATCGCTTGCTAATAAATTTATCTGCAATAAATAAGGTTGTACGATTTGAAAAGTTACTTAGCTTCTAGCCCAAGATCGTTTAAAAGTTGCTCGGTATGGATTAGAGTTCATAGCCAAGGCATAACTTATTGAAGCGGGATGCGAAGATTGGCGAGTCCAAAAAGGTCCTAACAAGACATGAGGGCTACATTTTGTTGCTAAAAATACAAAGTGATGTGAAGAATCATTTATCGAAAATCAATATGAAGGATTGAGACACACGACGAAAAGCAAAGTACTCCCCAAAAGTCATGGAGAAGTCTATCCGAAAAGATCCTAGCAAGGTATGAGGATAAATGAAGCCAAGTCCAAAAAGGAGGCGGATCGTTGTATATCAAAGTCCAAAATAAAGATTGGAGAAAAATGAAGAAGTCGTGGTCCAAGTATGAATCTCTCAAAACTTCAAGTGAAGAAATTCCTATTATGAAGAGAAGACCATAATTTCAAGAACGTCTCTCAAAGATTTGAAGTATGAAGTCGCTGCCAAATATCGGTCCGAGAAAGGTCTCAAATCGCGAAGCGAGTTATGCCAAGATATGAACTTTATGAGGTCCCGAGAAGCAGTTTTAAAAGATTTTGTCCTTTAGCTAACTATTGATCAAATCGTTCACTTTATTTTCGGTCTAAATAACTATCGAAATAAGTCAACAATGCATCCTTGTGATCATTCAAGACAATAATAAAATATAAGAGATACACCTAGGAATTAGGGAGTCTAAGTAAATAATTGGCCCACATGAGTTCGTGTTAGTTTGCTAACTAATAATAACAATGATCTCGTTTTTAAGCTTGGTTTGGAGAAAGTGAAAACTTGAGGATGATGATTATTCATGACATTTCCAAAACCCAAGGTATGCTTTTGATTTCTTTACTTTGAATGTTTGTAATTTTCTATCTCTTTAATAAAGGCCACTATGGATTGATTATGATGAAAAGTGTAAACGTGCTTTGTAACTAATGCATTGCATGAGGACATTGCAATGGTCAAGTGTAGGGGATTTTATAGGTGTGTAAACACCCATCCTTTTTACCACTTAATTACAATAAGAACCGAGCCAAAACGTGTATTTTATGTCTTTTATGTCGGAATTATGCGTGGTTTGTGTTTTTGTTGTGATTTAGGACGAAAAGGTGAAAAGTGGAGAAAACACGGGCATTCACGGGCTTTTATCGAAGAAAAAGACGAAAGACGAAGTCAAGAAGTCAAGAGTGCAAAAAGAACGGAAGTCAGAGACCAATTCTGAAGATTTATCGAAGAAAAAGTCAAAAGACGGAAGTTTATCAAAAGCCGAAAAACTCAAGTCTAATTTATTGAAGAATTACAAGACGAGTTTGAAGAAATCCCGAGACAAAGCCATTTAAAGTCCAAGATTAAGAAGATTAAAAGGCTTAAGGACTAATGGTGCAATTAAATGAAGATTAAAGGCTTGAGGGACTTAATCATGCAATTAAGAAGAAATGAAGGAGGGGAGGAAGCTTCCTAAGCATCCTTTAATCCTCCCCTATAAATAGTCATTAGGATTAATCTTTTCATTTTTGTTGGCTAATAGTGACAATTAGTTCTTCCACTTTTAATTACCTTGTCATTTAATTACTTGTCAAGTTTAAATACTTTTCTTGCACCTTAATTACCATTTAATTTCAAGTAAGTGTTCTTTTAATTCTTGTTAATCTTTATCTTTATTGTTTGATCTCATTCTACCTTTCTTTAATCTTTGATTTTTATGTTTATGTTCATGTTCATGTTCTTATTTTGATCAAAGTGGGTTTTGATTATCTTGATCTTTATTGTTAGTTTTGTTGTTTTGGATTGTTTGATTATCATTAGTATATGTTTATTCATTAGTTTGATTTAATCTTGTGGTTGATTTTGCTTAGCTTTAATTAGATCCGTGTATATCTTTGTTCTCCTTGTTCTTCGCTGGTTGTTTCTGATCTTTTCCCAGGAAACCCAAGCCCAGATAAACATTCCGAGTGAAGGATCAAAAGGGTGTTCATCCGAAATATTGGATATTCCGGATCAGTTGAGTTTATTCGGAATATTATTTATTCCGAATAAAGGTGCTTTATTCGGAATAATATTCCGGATCAACCAAAAGTTCCGGATCAACCATTTATTCCGGATAAGCAGGTTATTCCGGATAGGCAGATTATTCCGGATAGGCCAAACATTCCGAATAGCAAGGATATTCCGGATAGAGAAGATATTCCGGGTTAAGAGCTTTCATCCGGAATAAGTGACATATTCCGAGTAAGGAGTTCTACTCGGAATATTGTTCCGGATCAAGGATTATTCCGGATCAACAGCAACATTCCGGATCAAGACCATTATTCCGAATAGAGGTGTTTATTCCGGATAGGTGACATATTCCGAGTAAGCCATTTATTCCGGATCAAGGTATTTGGTGAATATTCCGAGTGAAGAAAAACATTCCGAACGAAGGTGACATTCCGGATGGATGTTTATTCCGAATAAGGGTATTATTCCGGATGAGCTATTTTTCAGGTTTCTTTAATTTCAGTTTTTAAGTTTCTGCTTTTTAATTTCAAGCTTTATTTTTCCCGCCTTTTACTTAGTCGCACTTTAAGTTTGTTTGTCTTAGATTTATTTTAGCCTTGCCTTAGTTTTAAGTTTTAGTTGCGTTTTAAGTTTGCCTTAGTTAGATTTAAGTTTGCGTTATTTACTTTAGTGCCTTTTAATTTCCGCCACGCTTTAAATACTTGCCATTTACTTTAAATTAGATTTAGATTTACTTTAAAGCCCTTTTACTTTAATTGTTTTGCACATTCTAATTACTACAACGACACAACATTTTGTTTCACCAAAGAACAGCTGAGTCACACACTAAACTCCTTTATCAATTCGAAGAGACATACTTTAACGAACTAATTTTTTTTACGGGGTGTCAAAAGCCTAGTATCAGCAGTTCAAGTTGTGAGAAGCAGATCATCTTACCAAGTAAGGTACAGAAAAGCAAAAAATTCTAGCCAAATTTTCATATTGAGACAGTTATAGCTCATAGCATAGATGTGAATTTTGAGGATTGTCACAATATCGCTACAGAATGTAAGAAGCTGAAATAGGTTAAGGATTCTGCTTATCACAAGGAAAAGATGTTGATGTGTAAGAAAGAAAAGGCAGGGATTCAGTTAACAATAGACAAAGTTGATTGGCGTGATGACACAAATGATGAACACGGTGATCATGAGTTGGAAGCACATTACCTTTACATGGAAAAGATTCAAGAAGTGATTCTAGAAACTATTGACAATTCTAGACCTATATTTGATGTTGAGCCATTTGAAAAGGTACAATCTAACGATAATTATAATGTGTTTGCACATAAGCGACAACATCCTGAGCAACCTGAAAGCATCAATGACACATATTTGATGGAGAAGGATGATAGCAATATCACTTCTGATTCACCATGTATATGTAATGATGACGGAAATGTTGACCATGATACTAAATCGAATGAGGATCGTGTTAGTTTGCCTCCTCTAGGATCTGAATCTAGGCCAACTAATATTTCGGAACCCATCTATCAAGGGATACAATTTGTCAAACTCTACATTGTCTTATAATTCTTATACATCTCGTCGACATCATCCACTTCATAATGGACTCCGGGTGCACAAAGCACATGACGGGAAATCTCAAGCTTCTAATTAACTTCGTATAGAAGTTTTTGGGTACGGTGCGGTTTGGAAATTATTGGTTTAAGGGAATATCACTACAAAATGGGTTTATTACGTCGAGGGGCTGAATCACAATTTATTCTCAATTGGTCAATTTTGTTATGCGAATTTGGAAGTTGCTTTTTGGAAATCTACTTGTTATGTTAAAGACTACGACAAGAATAATCTTCTCATAGGTTCTCGTGGCACAGATCTCTACACCATTACTCTTTAAGAAACAACTTCACATGATCCAATTTTCTTAATGGATAAAGAGTCATCGTCTCAAGAATGGCTATGGCATCAACCTTTGTCTCATATCAACTTTGACACCATTAACTTGCTATCGAAGAATAATATTGTGACCGGTATTCCTAAGTTGAAATTCATAAAAGACCATCTTTATTCTTCGTGCGAGTTGCGGAAAGCAAAATGAAAGACCTTCAAGACGAATACTACCCCAAGCTTAAAAGGACGGTTGGAACTTATACACATATTCTCGTGATTGTTGATGACTACACCAGATACACATGGACTTACTTCTTAAGGTCCAAAAAGGAAATACCCGGAGGTTCTCAAAAACATTCTCAAGATGATACAATGCAATCTTCAAGCTCAAGTATTAACAGTCGGAACGGGTAGAGGTACATAATTTTTTATCAAGACTTTGTAAGCTTATTTTCAAGAAGAAGGCATAGAACACCAAACGTCAATTGCTCGAACTCCTAAACAAAACGGCGTTGTCGAAAGATGGAAATGTTATTTGCTTCAAAATTACCGCTATTCTTTTGGGCTGAAGCTATTGCAACTGCCTATTTTACACAGAATCGTTCTCTCATAAGCCTTCGACATGAGAAGACACCATACCACATCATCAATAGATAACGTATTGATCTTAGTGAAAAATGAGATAAATTTCTTTTGAGAGAAAGCCGAATGGATGGGGAAGGGTTGTGCATTGCATCACTGGGTCCATGATGACTTGTCTTTAATACCAGCAATCATCTTTGTGATTTGATAGTAGATGTATTGACCCAGTTTCTACCTAAGTTGCATAGATTCTTCAATCCCTTAAATTCTTAACAATACGGCATCACCGACACCTTGTTTTGATTGTCTAGTGCTAGCTTAAGTACTTAGTCTGGATTCTGCTTCGTTCACATTCACTCCATATTTCCTAAGGAATGCTATTTCTAACTATGGGATGTCCTTTGGTAGATCTCTCCGGTTCTGGTTGGATCATAAGACTTGATTTCCTAAAACCAAAACGCACTTATCGAGTCTAGAGCCAAAAGAGATCAATCTATCATCCCATTAGGACACAATCCATGTAAACACTTGATGTTCATCATCTAGAACACAAGTGGTAACGAAGAGTCTTACTAATTATCCTTGTGATATTGCCTGAACATTTAAGTGATACGATTCACTATAAAGATGGAAATCCTGTTTGAGTCAACATTAAACAAGCTCATGTTAGGTGACTTGTGTGATTCTACACGAATCAAACTTGTGATAACTGGAATGCCACTAAGTTTTGATTCTCAATTGATTCAAACTTGTTCCAGGTTTCTTTGCAAAATTTGTGTGATCTTGCCAGAACATTTAGACTGACCTTATTTGTGTTCACAATGACAAATGGAAATCCTTCTAGTGTTAACATCAAACAGCACTGCTGTAGGTGACTTGCAAGATTCTTTATGAATCAAGCTTGTGACAAAATGGAAAGCAACGATGGTGTGATTCTTAATTGAATCAAACTTGTTTCAGGAATCTGAATTGATGACTACAATCAAATGGATAACTTATCCAACTAGTTCACTCTTTACTGTCGTAGTCGGCTTTGAGACGGTCAGGTAAAGAGAACTAGTTAATACAGTCGGAAAACCCTGTCAATGAGGTTCTTAATTGAATCTACCTTATCACATGTACAGTATTTAATACCGTCTAACGGTCTTCACCGACCGGAGGTAAAATGCTCCCGATTTAGCGAAAATGTCAAAGCAATTTGTATATATCCATGTTACGTATCAAGAATGTGGTGTCCCGATGTACTAACTGAATTCGTCTCAACATGTTCATCCCAAAAATTAAAGACTTCTGCAACTCTGATAATCATGAATACTTCAAAGTCTAACAAGAACTATGTATGTATGAGAGATTGTTAGCCTTTCGAGAAATCAACATAGTATGAGCATGTCGATTCAGAAGTCACAAGAGCACAAGATGGCGATAATCAAGATAGTTAAGGATATCATGAAGATCTCAAGCACTCAAAGACAAAATACAAAGGCTCAAGATAAAGATCACAATAGCATGAAGGAACAAAGTCATTACAAACAAGATCAAGACCAAGATACAAGACCAAAGAAGGAAAAGCTCAAATTCAAATGAAGATCACCTCCACAAGAATGTATTCAATTGATCAAGTGTTTTTAAGTGCTTTAAGATGACTATACATTGCGGAAGATTATTAGTCTTATATTTTATATAGTCAAACATGAATGTAATAGGTCATCTTAGTCGTAGTCGGTCTTGTATTATAATAGGCTAGTCGGGTTTAATGGGCTTGAACTATAAGCTAATAGTGTCTAAGTATAGGGCTCTAAGCCCACAAGATAGCCAAGCCCACTTCCATTATGAGACGTGGCATATAAATACCCTCTTCCATATGTGGAAGAGGGGGTGTTGGTTATTTACACATAGTAATTTCCATCCACCACTCTCTTTCTCTCTACTTTCTCTCTCTAGTTCTTCCTTTTTCTCTCTCTAGTTTTCTTCTTCTTTTGTGTTTGGATCTCAAGTATATTTGGGATAACACTGATGTTGTGGAATATTACCATCATTGCCTCAATTACTAGCCATAACCACTTGATTCTGCAAACTGGGAGCAGTGATGTGTCCCGTCATATCTTTAAACTTCGACGCCCAAGGAACGCTCGATCGAATGAATGAGTCACAAGGTGTAGTTTAATTCCTGACAAAGCATCATGAACATATCTTTGGGTGTTATCATCTACATTCTCTCTGGTGTAGCTACTATTACCGATTGACCTTTTAACATGAGCCATTTAGATAAACTAACGGATTTCTATTCAATGTGATCAACTGTAATGATTATGTTCTTATACAAACGTATTTGGTGAATTCGTGCCCTTATATGATCTTGATAGGTGTGTAAAAACCCATCCTTTTACCACTTAATTCTGGCTAAAACGAGACCAAAACACTATTTAATATCATTTGTTTGGAATTATGCGTGGTTTTTGTGTTTATTGTGTTTTCAGAGCCATCCGGATGATTATTGAAGAAAACATGGGATTGCACGGGATTTATCGAAGAAAAAGACTCAAGATAAAGTCTATTGTCCAAGAGATGCAAAAGATTTGAAGTCACTGGGCCTATTTGACGATTTATCGAAGAAAAGGACCAAAGATGGAAGATTTACATAAGTCGAAGAAACTCAAGTCTATTAAACAAAGAAATTAAAAGACGAGTTGAATTTAATCGACGACAAATCCCGAATCAGAATCGAAAACGGAAACTTTTCTGAAAAGACGAAAAAGACAAGAAGAACGGGAGAAAGCCCACTCACCAACCAAAAGACAAGGCTATAAATAGCCCTCCCCTCACACATTTAGGCCAGCTTTTAGTTAGTTTTTGTTTTCTTCTTCCCCACTCTTTCTCCTTCCTGTTTCGTATCATCACCATCACCACTAGGGTGATTGGTGATTTTAATCTTTGTTTTTCCAATCTTGTTGTTTTAATCTTTGTTTGATCTTGTTAAAACATTAATCATTCAATACAAGTTCTTTGTTTAATCTTTCCATTCCATCTTGTTCATCATCATCTTTATCTTCAAGTTCTTGAGTTTTTATTTTCTTGATTTGATCTTCAAAAGTTGTTAGGATTTGTGTTTTTGTTGATGGGATTTGTAGTTTATGGTTAGTAGATGCTTTGTGATTGATTTATTTAAGTTTTTGGTGAAAAACTTGGTGATTTTTGGATTAAAACTATTTTCCTTGTTCTTCGGGTGAACTACTGTTCTTGAATCCCCAGACTTCCGAACGAAGCAAAAGTTCCGGATGAACAGTAAGTTCCGAATGAGTTTATTTCTAAAAAGTTCCGAATGAGTTTATTTCTAAAAAGTTCCGAATGAGTTTAGATGTTCCGAATGAGTAAAACTTCCGAATGAACCACAAAGTTCCGGACGAAGCAAAACTTCCGAATGAACAGTAAGTTCCGGATGAACCAAAAACTTCCGAATCAGTAGAAAGTTCCGAATGAAATGAAAAGTTCCGGATGAGTCTAAAACTTCCGAATGAAGCATTAAGTTCCGAATGAATTAGAAACTTCCGAATGAAGGCAAAGTTCCGGATGAGTACTTAAGTTCCGAATCAACCTCTTTGTCAAAAGTTCCGAATGAACCTAAAGTTCCGAATGAACCTAAAGTTCCGAATGAAGGGTAACTTCCGGATGAATCAAAGTTCCGAATGAAGGTTAAAACTTCCGAATCAATTTTCTGTTAGTATAACTGTTTTACTGTTTAACTGTTTAACTGTTTCTTTACTTTTATTTCACATTCTATATTTTATATTTCAACTTTAATTTTAATTTTAATTTTAATCTTAATTTTAATTTTAATTCACGTTTTTATTAATTGTCATTAAAGTAATTATCTTTGATTTAAATTTCCATTTTATTACATTTTAACATTAAGTAGATTAGAAAACCAACCCTTTTATTTAGTAACCAAGAACAATTATTCCACTTAAGACTGAGATCAATTCGAGAAGATACCGAGAATTAAATCTGAACCCATATAAAATCAGTGTATCAAATGGCGCCGCTGCCGGCTCTTCTCGTTAAGATAAAAAGTTTTTCGTGATAACTTGGATTTTGGGATCCGTTCTCCGTGAACGTTACTTTTTCATCAAAAATTTTCAAAAAAATCCAAAAAAAAAAATATAAAATTTTCAAAAATACAAAAAAAATTAAAAAAACATAAAAACCAAAAATATTTTTGCTTTGTTTTTCTTTGTTCGTTCTTTTGCAGGTGTATGCGCACTCGATCCACGTCATATCAAGAGCCCGAGCCTCTCGATCACTTAGACATGGCCGGTGTACCACCTCAAAACAATAATAACAACAACAACCCGCCTTTCAACAACACGAACAATAACAACAACAATGAGCCCCTTCCGGATAATTGCCCGATGATTGAACTGCTGCAAGCTCATGTAGATGGCAACACTGACCCAATTGTTATACCACCAATTGCCGCCAACAATTTCGAGCTAAAATCAGGCTTTATCCAGATGGTCTCCGCTCAACCATTCTTGGGACGAACCATTGATGATCCACACGACCACATCAAGAGATTCTTGCAACTCACCAACACGGTCAAATTCAATGGTGTTCCACAAGAGGTTATAAGGTTACAACTTTTTCCCTTTTCTTTAGAGGGACAAGCCCGGCATTGGCTTGCTAAGGAACCGCCACAGAGTATTCTCTCGTGGACGGATTTGGAAACAAAGTTTATCAATTACTTTTTTCCACCCTCTCGTACTACCGCTTTGCGGAATGAGATCATAAATTTTGAACAAAAGTACGATGAGTCGTTCAGTGAATCTTGGGATCATTTTAAAGATCTTTTAAGAAAATGCCCACAACATGGTTTTACCAAAGTACATCAAATCAATACTTTTTACAATGGTTTAAGCATGAGTGACCAAGATTCACTGAACAGTGCCTCGGGGGGGTAATCTATTGGCTAAGACTTCCAATGCTGCTTGGGACATCATTGAGAATAAATCTCGTGTGCAAACCAAGAGTGTTCGGACCAATGTCGCTAGTGCTAGCACAAGTGACAGCGACAAGCGATTGGACAAAATCACTACGCTCCTTGAATCTCTTGTCACCCACACCGTCAGTAACAACAACAGCAACAACGCCAAAAACGCTCAAGTGAACGCTGTCAGCCAACCTTGTGAGATATGCGGTGGTCCTCACTCTAACGTATTTGTGAATGGAAAGAATATTCAAAAAGTTTGTTAGAAACGTGTTTGTGATATGAATCGTTGTCTGAGTAGGGAATGAACGGAGTTAAGTTGATAGAAAAACTAACTGAATTGATCAGTTAGTAACATAATTTGGAGGGAATTAAACAGAATTCGTATTTTTCGGCGAGATTCACTAGGAATGTTCTCTCATACCACTTAAAATACACCACTATGATCAATTAAGATTGATAATGGATTACAATGGCTTGGACTCTCAAGGTGATAAGAAACAAAGTGTTGAAAGCTTGATTGTATTATCAATTACAAGTTTCTTACAAACAGTTGAGAATTTGTTGCAAGAGTTAAGAGAGAAAAACAGGAGAGAAAATAGACATCTAAAACTATAAATGAAATGAAACTACAAGATAGTATTTATCATGGTTATAAATAGCGTGAGGCATGGTGTGACTACATGTCCTAGCTATACGCTTTTGCGGCTAAAGCGAAGCTTTAGTGTTTTTTAAGCGTGGCTTATGGTGACACAACATATAAAAATATTTATTTGTTTTATCACATTTCAATATTATACTTATATCTAGTTCACAATTAGTGTTCTACATAATAACAAAAGTTAGAAAGTTCTCCTTATATATAATAATATTCATTTGTTGGAGTTGTTAAGCCGACCACTATTCGAACTGTTCTCAGTCTTGCATTATCTCGGAATTGGCCCATTTACCAGCTTGATGTTAAGAATGCATTTCTTAATGTGGATCTTTCTAAGACTGTTTATATGTATCAACCACCCGGGTTTGTGGACCATAGATTTCCACATCATGTTTGTCGATTACAGCGGTCTTTGTATGGTTTGAAACAGGCCCCTCGTGCTTGGTTTCAACGGTTTACAGGATATGCACTACGAGTTGATTTTTCGTCTAGTCGATGTGACTTCTCATTATTTATATATCAGCGTGGTTCTGAGGTTGCATATTTATTGATCTACATTGATGATATTGTTCTGACAGCTTCATCTACAGATTTACTTCATCGTATTATCTCTCTTTGCATAAGGAGTTTGATATGACTGATTTGGGGGCTCTTAATTATATTTTGGGTATTTCGGTTACTCGTGACTCTACTGGCATGTTTCTTTCTCAAAAGAATTATGCAATGGAGCTTTTGGATCGGGTACACATGGCTTCTTGCAATCCTACTCGGACTCCGGTTGATATAGAATCTAATCTTGGTGTTGACGGGGATCCTATATCTGATCCTACATTATATCGCAGTTTTGCAGGTGGTTTACAATACTTGACATTTACCCGGCCTGATATAGCTTATGCACAACAAGTTTGTCTTTATATGCATGACCCTCGAGAGCCTCACTTTTCAGCTCTTAAGCGTATTCTTCGATACATTTGTGGTACTTTATACTTTGATCTTCAACTATATGCATCAATAACTTGCTCTCTTGTGGCTTATACAGATGCAGATTGAGCGGGTTGTCCTACTACTCAGCGTTCTACTTCAGGTTATTGTGTCTTTTTTGGGATAATCTACTCTCATGGTCATCTAAGCGGCAACACGTCATCTCTAGATCAAGTGCTGAGGCTGAGTATCGAGGTGTTGCTAATGTAGTGGCTGAAACTACATGGCTTCGTAATCTTTATCGAGAACTTCATATGCCACTATATCCGCTAATTTGGTTTATTGTGACAACGTGAGTGCTATTTATTTGACCGCCAATCCTGTTCAGCATCAGCGAACCAAACACATTGAGGTTGACATACATTTTGTTCGTGATATGGTTGCTCGTGGTCATGTTCATGTTCTTCATGTGTCATCCTGTTACCAATATGCTGATATATTTACCAAGGGGTTGGCGTCTGCTTTATTTGAAGAATTTCGTTCCAGTTTAAGCGTTCGCTCCTCTCCCGCTC
Organism: Glebionis coronaria; assembly: GCA_025667525.1. Taxonomy (NCBI): domain Eukaryota; kingdom Viridiplantae; phylum Streptophyta; class Magnoliopsida; order Asterales; family Asteraceae; genus Glebionis; species Glebionis coronaria. The sequence continues at coordinate 491,319,885 of CM046878.1, forward strand.
CAACTGCGGGGGGGAGTGTTAGACACTAGATTTAATAATGATTACGGGCTTTGTTAAGTTTGTGAGACCTAGCCCATCTATATTACTTCTAGAATACTCTAATAGAGATTATTATTGTAATGGTGATTGAAGGGAAAAACAAGCAATTATATTTCCAATAGAATTCAAAAATTCATCGCACTTCATTTCATTGTGCGTCTTGACCTATTGCGTTGCGTGGAGGTCGTGCTTCAAGCTTTAACGCGTCTTACTTCGAGTCTTAACGGTCTATTTAAAATTATGATATTTATAGAGAGAGTGGAAGGAATTATTGGAAATTATGTTATTAACACTATATATTAGAATGTGCCCCCAATTTTAAAAAGTCATTGCTAGATCCACCTTAGGTGGATTAACATACGAGAAGATCAAAAGGGTGTCATGTTATGCTCCTTTTTATCTTTATCTTAATCGGGCGAAAACGATGTGCATAACGTAGGAGGTGTTTATCAAATTAAGTGACAACATGTATGCCTCTTATTATGCATCTTAGTGGACAGAATGAGGTTTTAGTAAGTCTCCCAATTAAAAGAGATAAAAGGTTTGAGCCTATTTTTACTTTCCGCTAAAAGGCTTAGAAAGAAAAGAAAAAGAAAAAAAAAACAACCTCGTAGTCTCCTCCAAAATAATAATCTAGTGGTGAATCAGAAAGTAATAAAGTTACTCCTTAAATGAAAGTATTATAAAGTGAAGAACAAAAAATATGAATAAGGGAACACCAATACGAGGAGCTGATCCAATTTCTCGCGGATACACTTCCCAAACGGGTTGGGCCTATTTCTCTTCTGATAAAAACTTAGTTATTATTTTGTGAGATTATCCATGTTGTTTCACTCTAGTAACACTTGATTTTATTAGGCATTGGTAAATAATGAAACCCGTAGATTCTAAAGTTTCAAACTAGTGAATTGAATAAAAGAAGTAAACCTTTGATGGTATCGATGCTGGTGGTGATATCGTCAGAATAAGCAAACTGGAGAGCCAAAAACAACAGTTCGCTGTTTTCTCTGGTAGTACGCCGATGGATGGCATTATGGACAGATGACCCCTTTGCTCATGCACGTAAAATTGTGAACGGTGGAGTCTTCATTTATCCTTTTCATTATGGATGATTATCCACAAAATAGAGGACACAGACACTAAACATTTCTTTTCACTTTGACTATAAATTTCAAACTAGCCGATATACGCTTGTTAGTCCTTAAGATTCATCTTTTCCGATAAGCTTATAATTAACAGATTTGAATCTGTGGTGATTCAAAACTCTCCAAAACATATAAGGGTGCAAAGTATTGTTATTAGCACTGTCAATTTAAGAATGTTAGCCTACCATATGTGTTTACTGGTAACTGTAGGAGCAATATGTGTTTACTGGTAACTGTAGGAGCAACCGAGATCAACTGAAACAAAATGGATGAACATTCTTGCGGTTCGTGGATAATCATTCTTGTGGTTCGTTTAAGTTTAGCCAACGACCGTTTAGTTCATTGAAAACAATCATTAGTTTAAACAACCTGACATTTCCGTTCATAATCCACAGTTTCTACATCGTTATACTTCTTCACGTTCTAAACGCTTTTGAACATCGTGCATCATGTTCAAAAAATAAACATCGTGTATCACAATGTCCGATACAAAACTCAACTTTAATCTGTAACATCAATTGTTGATAAGCAATTAACTAAAACACTTTTCATCAGAAACAGAACAAGACTGATCTAGAGAGCAAATAAAGCTAAATCCATTACATATTCTATTAAAACCATACCATATTAATCTCAAAACAGGACTAAGAGAACATAGTGCGATAAAAGCAATATTCCAAAGAACTTCAAAACTTGAAGATGAAAGTCGAATAAAGATGTTTCAAATACAGTTAAAACAGACAACCATCTAGCCAGAAACCATTTCAAATTAAACAAAAACGATAATTCACTACTCATAACAAACTTAAGCCTCAATCTCTTCGATCTTTGCCTTGTCACTCACGTAAATACCATCAAGAAACTTTCTGATATCCTTGTTCTTCACATGGCATTTCTGTAAATACAAAACAGCAAAAAACAACCATCAGCAAATTTAACATAACACATATTATAAAGACATGTATAAAGGGAATTCAGGTAAAAACTTTTACCTGGTTAATGAGAGCACAAGACCTAGAAACAAGCTCAATGTCATTTCCGTCCAAAACAAGTTCATCCTTAACCTTCTCAGATCTGACAACAGTGACACCATCAAGTAAATCAACCTTCCTCACCTGTTGACAAGACAATGCATAAATTAGTCACATGTAGAGAAGGTGTGATACTAGTCGTTGAAGAATAGAAAACTTCGAAGATCACACATAAAACAAATCACAAACCAACAAACAAAGCAAACAAGATAAAATAACAAGACATAGATCAAAACCCCAAAACTAAAACAACTAGAATATATCAAATCCGAACACTTAAAAAAAAGAACAAGCCAATAAGACATAATTTTCCAACAAACAAAAGCAGCACAAATAAATGAGCAACCTGCAATTTTATTAAGATCAACTTTAACTTGTAATATAAACAACTGAAAGTTATATCTTGCAGATGTAAAGATGAATGTTTACGCACACCAAATAAACAATGAAGACTAAAAGAGAAACAAATGATAACAGTTAAACGGTTCTAAAGAGCAAACATAAGATGGAAAAAAACAATTTGAGCGCAAAGCAAATAAGTAACAGAAAGTCACAAACAAATTGAAAATTGCAAATCAAAGCAAAACTTAACCAAACACGAACTCTTTCATAACAAAACATGCTACAAATAGCAAACCCCTGGTGGGTCAAGCAGTTTTAACTTAAACTAAGGTGTAGAGCTTTTCACATTGTATAGTGGCTCAAAGCTAATAAGTAACATAAAGTAAAAAACAAATTGCAAGATACAAATTATAGCAAAATTTTAACAAAACAAAAACTGTTTCATAACCAAAATTTGGATCAGTTTTAACTTCAGTTAAGGTATAGAGATTTTTCAGATAGTATAACAGGGTTCATATTTGGTTTTCAAAGCTCACTTTTTGTGGCTAAATCCAAAAAAAATCAGTGGTTCATAAGGTGCTGAGATAGTCAGCTAAAACAAACACAAAACTTTTGAAATAAACCACTAAATGAGCTAAAAGAAACATAAGCTGAAACCCCAATAAACCATATGCCAGCTATAAATTGTTTGTTTCCACTTAAAAGTGATTTTATAAGCTTATTCAAATTCAGCTTGTAATTCTAAAGCTTTTTTTTTATTTAGAGTTGCAAAGCATAAAACGAAACCCCAATAAGCCATAAGCCCACTCGCTATAAATAGGTTTTTGTTTCCACTTATTAGTAAAGTTATAAGCTTAGTCGATTTCACCTTAAATTTCATAAAACCATAAGTGTAAACATAAACTCCATAAGCCCGTAAGTCTCAAAAAAGTTTAAAAAAAATCACGGCTTAAGAAATATTAAGCTAAATAAAATAAGCTCATAAGCACACATATAATCCAAAACAAACACCCCTAAACCTAACTCTAATATGCAAAAACATAGAAAATCTAAAAACAGCTAGTATTAATCTAACCAACATACTAAATAAAACATAATAACAAAAACATATGAAAAAACAATAAAACATTAAAAAATGTAAATAAAAAGAAAAAAAAAAGTACCTTCTTTTCACCCAAAAAGTTTCTGATCTCAATAGCAGTATTATTATTAGTAATACTAGCATTAATCGGAAAATGGGCATACACAAATCTCATCTTGTACCTAAACCCTTGAGTCACCCCAATAATCAAGTTGTTGACGTGGCTCAAAGCAGTACGGATAGCAGCAGTTGTCTTCCTTGACCCAAACCACGCATCCACTTTCAGCTTCTTCTTCCCTTCTTCATCTGTGATGAGCATGAAGTCAAGGTTCAGATGCTTGAAGTCACGAGTGAGGGTGCCACGTGGACCGGTGACTGTTATGATCTTGGCTTTCACTGTGATGGTCACTCCTTCTGGGATGTCCATGGTTTCGGATGAGAGGATGGTCTTCATTTTTGGTGGTTTGGTGTGTGGCGGCTGTGATGTGTGTGATATTAGGGTTTTGGGGCTGATTGAGAGTGGATACCCTAGTGAATGAGATGAATTTATATGTGGGAAGTAAGAAAATGAATATGGGCTTTTGGGTTTTCTATGGGCCGTGTGTTTTCTTTTCTTTTGTGGTTATTATTGAAAAGCCCATTAGTGATTGATTTTGAAATTTTAACTTTTTAATGAGTTTTCTACAAACAGGAATTGCAATTCGCAAATATACTACTAGTTAATGAAAAAAAGTTATTGAGAGACCTAAAAAATATGTTTAATGTGTCGAATAGATGTAATCATATATAATTTGTTTGTAAGGAAGTGGGATCTTCTGTTGTCTCTAACAAAATGCTTACACATAAATTTACCGGTTAGGTATCGCAATCAATACTCGTCAATTAAATGTGTATAGCTGTATAATTACATATTTCTTTAATATATAACATTTTAATGTATAACGATATTCACTAATTTTTTGGGGGGAAAATGAGAACATGCAAGTTTTTGTGGACATATAAGCGATTGACCTTCTTTACAAACCGAAAAGTTACGTTGGGCGATCTTGTGATTAAAGCTTTCGGGTGTTTATGTGATGGTAATCTCATTGTGACTAAATTTTTAATGGCTTGGAGACAGTGCAGGTGAACTTTCGTGACCATCCTCAAATGTACACATTTAACGAGATTAGTTTTTTGAAAATTTGCAAAAGGAGTCTCGGTCATTTTTTTTTTAGAACAACAAGTTAATACAAAAATGTATTTAGTGATTCGATTCTAGACTTCATATAAATAAAACTTTGGATCTCTTGCATGTGAAAACTACATTCTCAAAAGTACTCTCGTATAGTAAGAAATGGCATCAGTATCCCTCCACTATAATGTGTTACGAAAACATTCCCAAAAATGCAAAAGATCATTCAAATGTTACTTACGATGAACCGTCGCAGATTAACCCAGGAGCGATGTTCGGGTAAAAAATTCATCGGCGGATACAAAGTGCCAAAAAATATGGAATTTTTAAACAATATTATTTGTTATTATTGGTTGTCTTGATCAAAAATCATGGACGACTTTACCATTGTAATACTTGTGTAATACATTATATAATTTTACCAGTTTAATACTTGTGCAATACACTATAGATTGTTACAAGTGGTACCATTCAAATACACTTATGTTGTATAGTAATTTGTAAGTTAAAGTTTATGGGAATGTGTTGAGGAAAAGATCTAAGATCGATTTGACAACAACTACTTCATGAAATAAGAAGGGTAAACTGCAAATCTTGTCCCTTGAATATAGTAAAAATATGAAAAAAAATCTCCAAGACAAAAGCTGGTGCAAAAACACTCACGAACTTTTTATTTCCATGCGAAAAAACGCTTGAGACGTTAAAACTTAACTTTTCATCGTTAAGCCCCATTATCTCCCTCACGTGTTCGTCATCTTCTCTCGTTCCAATCATGATAGCTCGCCTCGACCTTTTCCTTTATGCGAAACATGTCCCTCAAACCAGTTCCCCATTGCCACTGTTTCTTTCCCGGCCAAAAAATCGATTTGATGTCTAAATTTGCAATTTAAACTATCTTTGGTTTATGTTAAATATATACATCATCTCTTTTTCTTCGCGGGATGACCTATGGCTTTCCCCATGTCGGTTGGCTGATCTCGAAACGTGCTTATCTCTGCTCCTTCGCGGGAGATCTTTATAAGTTGCATGTTGTTTGGTCTCTCGGCGTGGCTCTCGAAGACGGTTCTCGTTGTTAGCCTCTTCAGCCAGTATGAAGTTGTTTGTTCGCGTGAACAAGTCCTCCAACGATGTTGGTGGTTTTGCAATCAAGTCTTTGGACAAGCATCTTGGGCGCAAGCCACTAAGGAATGCTCTAGATACCATGACGTCAGATCGATCGACCATGTGCAAAGTTTCTTTGTTGAACCGGGCCACATAGTCTTTTAGGGATTCATCTGGACGCTGCCTTATTCTAATGATCTCGGCCTGGATCTTTTGGAACCTTCGTTGTTGCAAAAAAATTTCCCTTAATTTATCCCTGAGTTGATGAAAACCATCAATGCTTCCCGGCGTTAGGTTATCGTACCAGAATCGTGCCGCTCTGCTCAACGTGATATGGAAAAACCTACACCAAGCGGGCTTGGGGAGTTTATGCACGTCCATTGTCCCTATAAAGACCGTCAGGTGGTCGTCTGGATCCGTTGTGCCGTCATATGTATGCAGGTTGGTAGGGACTTTGATGCCATCTAGCATTTTCATACTCACGTATCCGTGTGGTGAACGGGGAAGCAACCAAGTCTCGTACGTCTTTGTCAGACTCTTTGAAAATAAATGGATCGTGGTAGAAGTCATTGTTCGCGATTGGCCTTCCCTTAACCATATTTGTGGGGGTGTCGGCCTCACGGCGGTACGGCTCTTTGAGGGGTCGCCATTGTCTTTTTTTTTGTAACCGTGATTTCTGACTCATTGGCCGACTAATCCACAGGGTTTGAGCCTACCGCCACACAGACTCAAACCAGGTAAAGCCCTCCCTTTTCAGAAGATTGGCGTGGCCACTTCAAGGTTGTTTGCACATAGTGGGAATTAGGGGTCGCCATTGTCGTTCTCTATAAAAATGTTTTCCGCAGATTTAGTTGGAGGCACGTCATCTGAATCGAAATTCCATGGTTCTATGACCGGAGGATCCGCGTTTGTGAGCACTGCTTGCTGTTGTACGTTTTTACGCTTTTTGGTGAAAGCCTTGTACATAGTGTTCATTCGGTCAAAGTTGTGAACCACAAATTGCATTATTGCGTCTTCTAGATCTGGTTCTAGGACCGTATTACTTGGTCCCTCAGCGTCATGGGTGATGGGTATAGGATTTTTTTCAGATTCGCCTAAGTCCCCCGGTACCTCCTGGACGGGGGTTTGGGGTGGATCGTCTTCGTTCATCATTATGAGTACGTCGTTTAGCAGTGATAGAGGTATGAGTTGTCGTGTTTTCCTTTGTTTTTTTTTCTGTTTTTTTTTGTTCGGGTCCTACGGACGGCGCCAAATGATAAAACGTAAAATCACGGGTCCGGTCCACAAGCTTTGGCACGTGATTTATAGCTGTGATCAGGTCCCTATGTGATTTATGTCATTCATAAGTACAAGTGAGGTTTTGATGAGAAGGGTAATGATTTGTGACTTAAGTGGGGAGAATTTCTCGGGTGGCAATTCTCTGCTGGTAACTCACATTTCATATGCGGTTTTACGCCACATTTCTTGAACGGAGCAGAGTAATTTTGTATGTGAAGAAAGATGGCATTGTAAGGCTTTTCTCTTAGTCAAGCTACCATTTTATGGTATGACTTTTATAGAAAATAGACACGAGATATAGTATGACTTTATAGAAAAGGAGAATTGAGTAGTAAGTAGTGTGTTTTAGTCCCTCGCCATGCATTCTATTTATAGCATGAGAATGGGATGTGATGAGTAGTTGCTGACTCATTATTCTCCTTATATGACTTGATTCGTGCCTAAGAATTCTTCCTTTTGATATTTCCATGTGCCTACTAGTTTTATATGGTTATTACTAAAATACTAGCCGGGTACCCGCGCAATGCGGCGGCGGGTACTCGATAACTTTTTTTTATGAACAACAAAATCACGTCACCAGAATGACACACTAACAACAAAGTATGGATGATGTTAATTAGCAACCTCTTTTATCAAAACAAAATATGTGGTGTTATTTCCAAAACCCGTCAGAGAATCTTCACAGAAACTCAATCCTGTCGATGCTTGCTCGAGACCTAAAAGATCCATTTTCATCCGCCTTAAGATCTAGTCAATGCCACCAAACCCTTTTTTCATATCAAGTGGTTTTCTATCAAGTGAATCTGATCGTCTAAGGATGTTGGGTGAAACACCACGAAAACCGTAAGTGTACCAGATTATGAATAAAACACATGGATTATGATGTTCATAATATTCTGATGTGGTTCGATTTGTTCGTGTATACAAGATGGTGGAAATACACGGATTTTGATACACAATTATGTATGAAAAATTGAAAATGAATAGTAAGTGTAAGCGGAATCTGCCGTTGTTTTGGTTTGATAGTTTTTTATACATTTTTTTCTTATATAGTAGTGTTAGTTGGCTTAAAATATGTTGTTACAAATACAGAATTAATAATTGGCATTATTCTAGATTTTATGATACTAATAAGTTACAAAGATTATTTGACTCAATTTTGACCGTTATAAATAAGATGTTACATTATTTTAAATGCTCTACATGAATGCTAGAGATGTAAATTCTTACATAGTTACAAAATTCAAAATATTTATGTTTAATCCTTACAAAATTAAATTTCTTAATATAGAAATGTTAGAGTCTTAATTTTTTAAGACTTCTATAATTAGAAATGGTGTATATGCTTTATAAAGTAGTACATATATCACGTACCTTCATATAGCATTTCACTATGTTGCACAGAAACGCCCTTCGGGTGCCGTGCCCGCCCCGGAAACATTTCGGAAACGGGAAACGGCTAATGTCCGGAAACGCGGCGGAAACGTTTCCTGAAAAAGGGAAACGTTTCATGAGGATATGAAACGTTGAGGCTGGAACAGAAACCCCGAGAGAAACGTTTCTTGGGCTTCTGAAACGTTTCTGGGCTTTTTTTAGTCTAGTTTTTGCATGAAACCTTTTTTTTTCCGTATTCTAACTCTAACTAAAAAATTAGGTTGACATCTTCTATCACTGTATAAGGTATGATCCGAACTCGAGACCGTCTTTTTCTCTCAGAATATCGACTAATTTAGAAGTTATTACTTATTACTATGTCGTTTTTATGACATGGCGTTAATAAATATCAACTAGGTTGGATCTAGCTATCCGGGCTATGCAGGTTACTTGGGTTGAAAATGTCTAGCTAGCCGGGTTCTGGTGGACCCAACCGACATGACCTGAATTGACTTGAAGCCGACTAACCCGAACTCAAGTAGGTCAAGTTACTCAAGTAGGTCAAGTTCGGTATGTTATTTTTAGCCTTATCTAAACCGGCCCGAAATGACTCGAACCCGACAAAGCCAATTAACGGCTTCAACCCGAACTCAAGTAGGTCAAGTTCGGTATGTTATTTTTAGCCTTATCTAAACCGACCCGAAATGACTCGAACCCAACAAAGCCAATTAACACCCCGTAAATGTGACTGTTATTGTTCTCATTAATCGGCCAATGTGTCAATCATGGTTACCAAAAAAAAAAAGTTTTTCTTTTCATATCATAACACTGCTACCACATAATAACTTGCATAATCAAACTTTAAATCTTTACTTTTGTTAATGTACATGGCGAATGCACCATCAAATTCAAGGATGTTTTGGAACGATACTCATATAATTGCAAAAGAAAATTGTCAACTCATTACATTTACGACACACCAGAGAGTCCGCCCCAAAAGAATGGCACATACACATACTTGTACAATATACCTATAACTATTTATGTAGTTGATGTATATAAACGCCACCAAATTCCGAATGATACCTTTCTACTTAGTTAACCAGTAAATCAAGATTAGAAACGTGCAAACCGAAGCAACTAAGGAAAGAATGATTGTGTCCATCGATTTTTTCTTCTTTATCGCCATGAGAATGCTATTCACCTGCATAACCAATGATTAATAGGGTCTCAAATTTTAAGATTGATTACATTATATATGATGTTAATCTTCTGTAAGGTAGCTACAAAAGTAAACTTTTTCAGTATAAAACCCAATCTACTTCATATGCCTCCCAGTGTGTACCAAGCGAACTGTTGAACGGGATTTATTCAACTATTTTGACTTTGTTAAAGTTTTGCTGTAGTATTATAAAAGCAGTAAGCGAGCGTAGTTTTGTTTTCTCATATACCTTATGGTTAATTGGTTATCTTCAGCATTCAGACTGCTTTCTTTCGAATTGGCATAATCGAAGCCAAATAAGTATTTGGATGACCTAAAAAGTAGTCATAATAGTTGGGTGGGCTTAATAAGAAAGTTGAATACTTGAGTCGCCTCCTAGTACATTATCCCTTAAACTTAAACCAAGTTTTTTGTGGTTTTCGACATAAGTTAGAAGAAGTTACTTGAATATAGTTTACTTACAGTTGGGAGACGACTGCTAACATTGGTAAGTTTTGAATTGATGCCGCCAAATGTCGAACGCTGAAACATGAGTGTACCTAGTGTTTCTTGGGCTTGTGAAAGTACACCATCCATCTGCAATTCATATTACAATTAGCCAACCACGAATTCCTAAAGATGCGTTGACTTGTGCATTTTGTGGATGCCATATTTTCTTCTAAAAACGTCAAGTAAAAGGGATTCACATTCACTTTCCAATACTTTTACAGACTTTAACCTTATATTTCATGAATGAAGATGACGCTTTTATGAGGGTCGGGGGTAAAAGAAGATCTTGCAGAATAAGATATTCCCAAATTGAAAACAATTCTGATAAAAAAAATTAAAATCAAGGAATGGATCCAATTATACGCACCTGGCCCGTTGTTCTCATGAGAGTAGCACGCTCCTTAAGGAGAGACTGCTCTTGAGACGCACCACCCTCTTCAAGATCTAATCTTGTTCTGTCAAACTCCCTGAAATCGTCAAGCAGTGAGGCATGTTCTTTGTTAGCTTTTAGGCTAGATCGAAGCCGATTAAACTCCTGTAATCATATAAATATGAGGAAATATATAAGCATACAGAGTCAATCGTAAATAGGTCATAAAGTTAAATATGTATCTATGATAATATTGAGACAAGTATATGATGAAGCATAAAAAAAATGAAGTTACCTGACTAAGATCACGATGGATTTCTTGAAAACGATTCAATGTATGAGAAAATATTCCTGATCCACCTGATGACACCAATGCTTGCATTTGTGAAATTACATGATGTAGTTGTTTCAGTAGTTGTTCTATACGCGACCCAAGATCATTTTCGTCGCCATCAGCTTTTGTTGAAACTAATCTACGATATAAATGCATTTCATCATTCAATTGTGCTTCAAGATTCCTTGCCTATAAAAAAAAGACACATCAACTCATATTTCAAGCCCACATGTGAACGTTGTTGTTTTTTTCAAATCAAAACATATTTATCAATGAAGGTGTTTGGTGTGCATTGAACTGATTATTGCTACTAGAGCAATAATTTTAGATTGTTTGGTTAAGTAAAATTTGATTTCATTAATTTAGGGTCGAAATAATCACATATGGATAACCAGAAAATAGTAAACTGATCATCTAATTCTGATTCTTCAACTGGTAAAAAGCTAACAATACCTTTAAAAACGCACATACAAGAGCCACCAGAAAAAGCTAACATTTTTATACTCTCTATTATCTTGAAACTTTCATTAGTTTTTATACTCTCTAGAATCAACTGGTCGTCCATTACCAACATCACAACTAACTGACGACGTCATTGATTCTAGGGGGCGTTTAACATTGCACTTAATATGCGATTATCTGATTATTGTGCTTTTAAGTATCAAACAATGTGTTTTTGTGTTTGCGTATAGTGAAACTAATCATGCTTATTTGCTTATTCTGAGGTCAAATCATCAACCATCATGTAGGTTGCCTAGACGTAGGTTGTCCTCAAAGTCTCAGAAAAGACCATGGTTCAAACCTCGTTGCGCGAACATCTTGGGATGGCCATGGAAAGCCCAGAAACGGCTACGTAAGCCGGTAAAGCATTGATCATCAACACACCTTCTGTCCAGTCACAACTTAAACTTCCACTTAACTCAACTTCAATCTAGATCCAACTAATCATTCCTCATTAAACCCTAAGAAATTCAGGGGGTGTTCGTTTCGGCATATATGTGGGCTTATGAGCTAATTTGATTTCAGCTTATATTTCATAAGCCCCAATTTTCCGGCTTATTATGAGACTTTGGGGCTTATACAAGTTTATTACGATATGATAAACTTATATAAGCCCACAAGTCTCAAAATAAGCCAGAAAATTGATGCTTATGAAATATAAGCAGGAATCAAATAAGCTCATAAGAACACTAACCAAAACCCCTTGTAAAACCTACCTTAAATCACAATTTCACCATTTATTTTAACTATGACTACATAAATCAATGATACAACAAATACCCACCTGTTAAAAATCCAAACTTTATATAATTCAGCTTTTTTTTCAAGTAAAGATTATATAAAATTATAAATCAATGATGCAAGTCATGCCCATTTGTTAAAAGTGAGAAATAAGAAATTTAAAAGTAAAAAAGGGAAAGAAAAAAAAAACCTGTTTGCGTAAAGAGTCCCAAGAAGTTGGTGGATCCATGGAAGAAGGAGAACTGGTTTGGCTTGTGAATGTGATGGACCGACAGATGATTATTATACTAGACCAAAACTATTTTTACACATTTAATAAAATGTAAATTAGTAAAACCCTTATTTTATTAGGACCAGTTACATATATAAAAAAAAGGGAAAATCACAAAAAATACCCAAATTTTCAACCTTTCTTCACAAAATACCCATTTTTTTCCTTAAAAAGCCAAAATACCCAAAAAAATTGAAAAATTAAACAACTTTGCGAAATAGATAAAAATATCGAAAAGTTTTGATTTTTCTTCAAAAAAATCTAAAATTTTCGATTTTCCTTTAAAAAATCTAAAAATTTCGATTTTTTGTAAACTAAAAAAATGGACCAGTGATAAACACCAATTAATTAAGGGTCACATTAAAGCTTTTATATGGAAAGAATCATTAATGCTTTTGTGCCATGCAGCCCATCATTAACTGATATTTTAAGTGTTAAATCACATTTATTAGTTATGGAATCAAATGCAATTAATTGCCAGATGATGCTCGGGAACCCACAATTAAAAGGAGGTGTTCATGATATTTCGAAATATTTTGATATTTTCAAAAAAATGATTTTTCAAAAAATCGAAAATTTTAGAAATTTTAGATTAAAATATCGAAAAATTCCGATATTTTTATAAAAAAAATCGAAAATTTTCGATTTTTTTATCTATTTCGCAAAATTGTTTAAATTTTCGATATTTTTGGGTATATTGGCTTTTTAAAGAAAAAAATGGGTATTTTGTGAAGAAAAGTTGAAAAATTGGGTATTTTTGTGATTTTCCCTAAAAAAAATTAAGGTGTAAGTTAACGATCGTTAACTAGTCACAGTTAGTTAACGATCGTTAAATGCGCTACATTAAATACGGGCTCCCACAAATGCTATATAAATATAACAAGGATGCAAACTCACGGTTCGATGCGGGATATGAGGTCGAGGTTAAAGGTGGACTAACTCTTTAACGTATCGATAATTTCAAAAACTATTTTCGTAGATTGTCTTAGAGTTATTTTACGTAAATAAGACTAACTTTGTAAAGAACCTATAACAATAAGGATCAATTCCGTATAATGTGTGTTAGTAGTAAAAAAAAAGTTTGATGTAATATTTAAGTTTATAGAAAACTTAGTGGACGACAGTTAACGACCGTTAGGTAACGGTCGTTAACTAACAACCGTTAGGTAATGGTCGTTAACTAACGACCATAAAGTAGTTGCAATTAATCAACTGTGTTTGCCAAAAAAATTCTTGGGAGGTATTTTTGGAGAGGTTTTGGGTTCAAGTCTCACCATATACCGTTAGGGGCGGAATAAAATTGAAGCAGAGGTTTATCCACTAAGAAGAAAGGTTCAAGGCTTCCATACTGCCCAATTAGATGTCAGTGTAAGCTCGAATCACTAACAACTAACTAGCCGTTCAAAAAAAAGTAGTTGCAATTAATAGCGTTTAATGTTTTTTTTGTTCATTACGGCTCAAGTCACGGGAAAACGTTACACCCGCAGTACGAGACACTACATCGTGGGTGGCGTTATGGTCTCACGCCATGTTTTTTTATAAAAGTATTAAAAGTGGGTCATTATAACACTAGAATTTTGGTGTTAATTATCACGTCCCTTTTCTCGTGTTATGATGATTCTGGTATATGAATTAGTTGACTAACATTATATGTACTTTTTCTACGATACAAACTCACGACACAACACCATACCTTGTGCTTTGAGAGGAAAATAGGATTACGTCAAAGCAATTCTACCAAACATATATGTTGATAATTTAAGGGATCTTTTTAGAAGTTCAATATTTCATCAAATATATAAATTAAAAATTTTAATAATAATTCCATTTATCTTTTTTAGAAGTTGAATATTTGCATATTCAATATATAGTAGAAACTCTATAAAATAATACATTTGAGACCACCAAAATTTGTTATTAGAAGAGTTATTAATTAATCGATAAATTAATAATTATTAATTTATATATTAATTAATATTTTATCAATTTATAGTAGAATACCTAGTTTACAAACATCTTTCAAGCTTTCACTTAATTATTGTATACAATGCATGTACGTATATCAAATGAACGACCCAATTTGAAAGAAACCTTCAATCTCCCACCTTATTATGCTTTTTGTGTATATTTTCTATATAAATACAAGATCAAAATAGGTTAACACAAACAAATCATACACACAACATGGCTTCCCATCTTAAAGGTGTGAAAAAACAACAATGACAGATGAGATTCGAAGAGCATTATGCAAGCACAACAAGGATAATCCAAGTCTCACTCAAAAGCAATTGCAAGAATGGGTTCATAGTAACTACGGTTTGTAGGTGAGTCAAGCGAAAATATCGAATACAGTTAAGCGGTCTTTAGAGTATCTCTCACTTGCTCCCGAAAGAAGCGATGTTAAGCGACACAAACCTACAAAATTTCCTGACCTAGAAAAATCTCTATATGAATGGATTCTTCAATATCAAGAACATGTGAATATGACACGTGAACTAATCATCGAGAAGGCGAAAAAGTTCATGAAAGATATGTATCCAGTAGATACTCCAGACTTTACTTTTTCTATTGGTTGGCTTGGAAAGTTCAAAGCAAGATATGGAACTAAAAATTTCCGGTGTTTTGGAGAGAGTGGATCTGTTGAAATAGAGGGCATGGAGGACAAATTAAAATCCATAAGAGACAAAGTTGATCAGTTTGAAATGAAAGACATCTTTAATATGGATGAAACAGGTTTGTTTTTTAATTATTTTATTTTATTTTTTGTACTTTAGTGATGTAATTATTTACATGTTTTGATCTTAAACATGTTTGTTTTTTAAACTTCAATCGGATCATTCCCTTTGCAACAATGCAGCTTGAAGGGAAAAAACAAGACAAGGAAAGACTACATGTTGCTATTTGTTGTAATGAGGACGGTTCGGAAAAACTTCCTTTATGGATTATTGAGAAATATGTTAAACCAAGGTGCTTCAAGAATGTAAACTTAACAGTCTGAACTGTGAGTACCATGCTAACAAACGAGCTTGGATGACTGGTGTGTTATTTGAAGAATATGTTCGCCAACTTGATAAAAAAATAGTTGGAAGAAAAACTCTCTTGATTGTGGATAATTACCCTGCTCATCCAAAAATTATTGAAAGATTACGAAGTGTTGAATTATTTTATTTTGCCACCAAACACAACTTCAAAAATTCAACCTTGTGACGCGGGGATCATACGAACTTTTAAGATGCATTAACGCCGTCGATTTTATAGAAGTCTTTTGGGGGGTTATGAATTAGGGGTTCCAAATCCAGCAAAAATAAATGTATTAGATGCAATGAATCTTGCAATTTCAGCATGGACTATGGATGTTAGTGCAAATACAATTGTGAACTGCTTTCGTCATTGTAAACTTCGATCAACAGATAACATGACTTTTGAGAACTCAGACGAAGGTGGTGAAAGCACTCAAGAACTCCAGAATTTGATCAAAGAGTTGGGTTATCGAAATACAATGGATGTCGAACATAAAGCCCGCATTAAAATACCATGAACGGTACACATGAACAGTGAACATCTAAAAATACGGTAAAATTATAACTTTCCATTTATAATATAATTCATGTGTCATGATATTTAATAACATGTAATTACGTATATATTATAAATGTGTTAAGTACACGACATATAAAAATCACGATAGTTAAACATGAACGTACACGTAAATAATTAAACTCAGGAAAACTACGGGTTTCCCCGTGGGCTCCCTATGTGTCGCGGCTAAACAAGAGAGAAGGAAAAGATGGGCTTTGGCCCATGACCCAAGTTAAAACCCATAATAAACAAAACACAGGGAAAACATAATCATAATTTAGGTTTACAAAAAAAGTTCTCCCTTGCCTCCTTTGCCTCTTTTGCCGCCGGCCACATCAAACCACAAGGAACAAACCGGACGATTTTGATTGTTGATTTTGTGCGTACGTGATCGTGATCTCATAACCTTTTCCTACACGAGTTCGGTATAATCAAACACCTTCTTCTTTTCCTTTTAATTCTTATTGAATTCATGTTTTTATTTAATTAATCTTAAAAACAAGTAAATAAAACATGTGAGATTAATTAAATCATGGTTTAAGGGGTGTTTGATGTTGCTTTGGTCCGGCCGGGACCCAAGACGAGATCCTCAAGGCTCTCGGTGGTGTTTGATTTGCCCAACCGAGACCTCAAGGCCTCGGTGTGGGGTTCGTGTGGGTCGAACGCAGCAAGGGGACCCCCGACCGCGTGTTGGGGTGTGGTTTTGTTTTGGACCGATGCCAACCGAGACCTATGGGGTCTTGGTGGGGATTTTTGACTAACAGTGGGAACCGAACAAGTAAGCAGGGGGAACCGGGTTGAACCAGTGTGAACCGGTGGCAAACCGGTGTGAACCGTGAGCCACCAGTGGCAACCGGCTAGCCGGTCTAGCCACTGGTGGGCCTGTTTTGGCTCGGCTTATGTGTGATCCCGGGCTTCGGGCTCGGGTTAAATTTTAAAACACGGGTTCGGGTTTCGGGATAATTATTAAAATCAGAAAATATGTTTAATTATATTAATTACTAGACTTGTTAATTTAATTAAATTCATGACTTAGGTTAAATATTAGAATTAATATTTCATGTATAACCTAAAGTATATTACTTAGCTTAATTTAATTAAAACATGTACTTTTAATTAAATTTGTATAACGTATAGTTTAATTAATTAACCAGTTATTTAATTAATAAGCTATAACTATGACTTGTATTTACTAATTAAACTTTACTTATTATTAATAATCCAGCTTATTTCTAATTATGGAAACTTACTATTTTTTTGGAAACTTTCTATTTTTGGAAACTTACTATTTATGAAAACCTGCTATTTTTAGAAAGTTACTTAGTATTACAATACAAGTATTATAATACACTATTACATGAATAATATACAACAGAACATCAGTATAATTACAGGTAACACAGTAACACACTAAAACATGACAAATAAGTATAACAAGCTAATAACACACAGAACCAGTAAAACACATGTAATTCAGACAACTCATACACGTTCCCATTCTTATGTAGAATTATCCGTCAAGGCGGATTAGTTTCTTTAGCGTTTCCATTAGCTTCTACTGGACATAAGGTACGGATTTCCCGTCCTTTAGTAAGGACAACCTCTTCCTTTATTAGGATTTCCCGTATGCAGCCAACTGTTTTCCCCAGTAGTTACAGATTAAATGCTTATGTTTTATTAGTTACCTTAGCCATATACATGCATGACCAGTTTCACCTAGTTATGGAGGTACCATAACCATAACACTAGAGGCACTAGTGTTATGACTTCACCACGGCGGAGTGATTGCTCGTGGCATCCCTTTCAGTATTTGGCCATTATTATATTATTATTATCATGTGGGGCGTATGGGTGCATCCTAGGTTCAGTTTCAGTCATGATTTCATGGTGAATGTGGTGTGTGCCTTGCATCATTCACAAGGAGTTGATCCCTCCTACCCATTACCAATTAATTAGAGGCATCCCCTCTAATTTGCATGACGAGCTCAACCCTCTAAGTATTCATACACATTGTTGATCTCATGACCTATATTGGCTTTTGGTATATTAAACTAATAAAGATTTTCATAAGTAATATGTAGGATATTGTAAATCTTGCTTATGTTTAGAGAGAGAAAGAGATAGAAATATGGTAGATTTCACACACACTTCTAGAGAGAGAAAGTAAGAAACTATGTGAAAAATGAATGAAACCACACCCTATCCATCTAAGGAGAGGGTTTATATACCTAGGCCCATGAGATGGGCTTGGGATTACAAGTTGGGACGGCCTACACATGTTGTAGGCTTGCCATGGCCTTAGTTGTTTAATATTAGTAAAACTAAACTACGAGCTATTACTTAGACTATTGTTGGAGTGACCGATCCTTTCTAATACGTAAAACGTATTTCCAACAATCTCCCACTCCAAACAAGGGCGTTACCCAAGATACAATAATAAAATAAACCTAGCATACTATGCTTGTCTTGAGCTCGTAGTATTCGTCTTTCTTTTCTTTTTCTTTTCTGGTGAACATGCTGATGTGATCTTTGATATCAATCTTTAGCATTAATCTCTTGCCTTGATCTTGTACATCTATCACTTGTGATCTTCGCCTCTTCGTGACTTCACGTCCCACATACTTATACCTTTGTAATTCTTGAAAGCTTCAGAGTTCGATACAGCGGAAGACTTGACTTTTAGGCTTTCTAGAATTAGATGAAGTATTAAGTGCATAAAGTATAAGCATGCGGGGACGACTTCTTCTCGGATTCCACAATGCCACCGTCTTCAAATGCCGCAACATAAGTAGACACGAACGAAATGGCTTTGAACATTTCATTCTAATTCGGTAGCATTTTACCTATGGTCGGTGAAGACTGTTGGACGATATAAAATATTGTACTTGTGGCAGGTAGATTTAATTAAAAATCTCTTTGACAAGATTTCGCGGGTGAACCCGTTCTCTTTACTCGACCTTCCAAAGCTGACTGCGAACGTAAAGAGTAAATCATTTGGATAAAGTTATCCGTATGATTGAAGCCGTCAATTCCGATTCCTGGAACAAGTTTGATTCATTAATGAATCGCACCATCGTTGCTTTCTAGTTGTCACGAGCTTGATTCATATTGAATCTTGAAATTTACCTACCAAGTGCTTTTTGAGGTTAACACCAGAAGGATTTCCACTCATCACTGTGAACACCATAGAGTGTCACTCTGAGTGTTCCGGCAAGATCACTAAGATATTGCGTAGAGGCCTGGAACGTGTTTAAGTTCAATTAAGAATTAAACCACTGTTGCTTTCCAGTTATCAAAAGCTTGATTCATAAAAAATCGTACAAGTCACCTACCATGAGCTTTTTGATGTTCGCTCAAGAAGGATTTCCATCTTCATTGTAAATACTTGCGTATTACTCGGATGTTCAGGCAAGATCGTGAAGATTTTGCGTAGGACTCTTAATGTCTTTCTTACTTTTCACAGTGTGTGAAGAAGCAAGGAAATATGAAAGTGTGTCCTAATGAGATATTTGATGATCTCAAATGGCTCTTGACTCGATCGTGCATTTTAGATTTTTTGTGATCGGAGGCTGGAGAGGAGTGCCACCTTTTCAATATCAATATATTCGGAGTGAATAAATCGATAGATAATGCGTTGTCTCATTGTGAATAAAGCAAATACCTTTTGAGAGATATCTGAGTTAGCTGCGATGGGTTGTGCATTGCATCACTGGGTCCATGATGTCTATCTTTAATATCGAGCATCATTAAAATGATCTCAATAGCATATGTGTTGACCCGGTTTCTGCCTAAGGTTGTAAGGAGACCTACTTTCTTTAGACCATTTATCTTTACAATTCTTTTTTCATTCTTCAACCCCTTCAATGCTTACCAATACGTCATAACTAGCACCTTGTTGTGATTGTTCCAGTGCTAACTTAAGTACTTGGTCGGCATTCAGCTACGTTCACAATCTTTCTCCATCTTTCCTAAGGACTACTATTTCTAGCTATGGAATGTCCTTGGGAAGATTCCTTCGGTTTTGGAAGAGTCATTGGACTTAACCTATCCTGCCATCCTTATGTCACCACAATCTTCATCGTCGTGAAATAAATGGGTTGTGGGTAAGTATAAATCACCATGAAATCCATTTTGATATAGCAAATTCATTTTGCTCCCCCTTAACATATGCCACGATATTCGAAAACATTTCGCACATGTTGGGATGAGCTATCACGTTAAGTCATACCATTTGTGATAATTTCCCATATTAAATCACATTTTCTCCCCCATATTAAAAATATTAACCCAACCGATATTTTTGATATCAATTGATTTAATGAAGTTTAAAAGGTTTTTGGGAAGAAAAATGCAAGTCCGTTTTATCTTCATGAGACCAATTTGTGAGATATGATACTGATTTATAACATGATCACATATTTACCATATAAGAAGAAATTGACAAGGTTGGACCTGATTGATGAGAACATCATATGATAAGATCAAATGGTTCTTGTCGGCAAAGGTTGGTCGCCTCGTCATGTCTGAAGTCATCTCTTGACACCACATGTACGATTGGTATTGTTGTCTTGACACCAATTAGTGAACTTGGCACTTTCGGCATCAAAGATTCTGAATGCTTGACAATTGCTCCCCCTCAATTGTTGACCCGTGTTCCATTGAAAGAGCTGTAGTCGCCGTTTGAGTGGTCGTATCGTCGAGTACGTAGACACCAATTGTAGATTGCTATGATATTAGAGATGATAACTTCATAAAAACAAGACTTCTATTGTTTTAACAAATAAATGCACTGAAGCGTGCATAGATTTGTGTTAGACCAAGTTATAAAGTAAACTTGATCCCTTACAAGGTTTGAAAGTAAACCTTGCCCGAGAAAATTAATATGAAAAAAGGGTTGTAGTCTGAAATAACTACAAGCCGTATAGGCATATTTTATGAAAAATTTACAACTTTTGTACGAACTCTATTTATGGCGCCGTGTCAATATTAATCGACATTTCTAAGGCAGTAAATATTATTGTACCAAAAGACATGCCTTTGAAAAATAAAGTAAAAATATTTTTGGATTTTTCTGAATTTTTCAATTTTTATGGTTTTTATATGGTTTTATATTTTTGTATTTTGCTTTTGTGGATAAAAATATAAACAATATATACAGATGATCACCAAGGATACGCAGAATAGTTTACCACCACTATTCTTTCGCTTCATCTGCCAATTCCTTTAGAGTCTCGGGCGAGAATGTTCTCAATCCTAGATTGTCGAGCAAAAATTCCATTCGAGCGCGATCTAAAGCCTTCGTGAAGATATCTGCCAATTGATACTCAGATCGGACAAAGTAAAGCCCGATCACTCCATTTTCCACTTGCTCCTTGATGAAGTGGTAGCGAATGTCAATATGCTTCGACCGGGAGAATTGAACATTGTTGCAGCATAAGGCAATTGCACTTTTGTTGTCACAGTACATCGGAATTTTGTTGAAACCTAGACCATAGTCGGTCAATTACGATCTCATCCAAAGAATTTGAGCACAGAAACTGGACATAGCTATGTATTCTGCTTCCGTACTTGAAATTACGGCGCTTTTCTGCCTTTTAGATGCGCAACTGATTAGTCGATCTCCTAGTAGTTGCAAAGTTCCACTCGTGTTACGCCTTGTATCTTGACAACCCGCGTGATCCGCATCTGCATATGCCATAAGTGCAATCGAAGAGTCCTTTGAATACCAAAGTCCCCGATTGATGGTTCCTTTAAGATACTGAAAGATCCGTTTAACAGTAGCTAAGTGTAACTCAGTAGTCCGAGTTTGATACCGAGCACACATACATATAGCAAACTAAATATCATGTCGACTAGCTGTGATATACAGAAGGGTACCGATCATTCCACGATAAAGTGTCGTATCAACGGCAACTCCATGTGTATCTACATAAAGCTTAGTTCGTTCCACCATTGGAGTATCGACGGGGTCGCAATATTCCATCTTATATTTCTTAAGCGATTCAAGGGCATACTTGGATTGATTGATAAAGATGCCTCTGGGACTCTGAGATATCTGAAGCCCTAAGAAGAATGATACCTTGCCCATCATTGACATCTTAAACTTGGAAGACATGAGTGTCCCAAACTCATCGGATAAGGTTTGGGTCGAGGCAGCAAATATAATATCATCAACATATATTTGTACCATAATCATATTTTTACCTCGTTTCTGAATGAACAACGTGGGATCCACCTTGCCTTTAGCGAAGCCTTGCGTAATGAGAAATTGTGACAATAGATCATACCATGCGCATGGAGCTTGCTTCAACCCATAGAGAGCCTTTTTAAGCTTGTACACATGATTAGGATATTCAGGATTCACAAAACCATCCGGCTGTTGAACATAGACCTCTTCCTTGATTTCACCATTAAGAAATGCCGTCTTCACATCCATCTGATAGACGATCATATTCATGTGGGCTGCATAAGCAAGGAATAGTCTAATAGCTTCCAAACAGGCAACAGGTGCAAAGGATTCCATAAATTCGATGCCCAATAATTGTTTATATCCACGAGCTACTAGTCAAGCTTTGTTCTTCAATATTCCGCCTAACTCGTCGAGTTTCACCTTGTAAACCCATTTCAAAGTGAGTAACTGCACTTGATCCGGGCATGGGAAAAGTTCCCATACATCAAGACGTATAAATTCATTAAGTTCTTCTTGCATAGCTTCTATCCAACAGGATTGAGTAAAAGCTTCTTGCCATGTCTTAGGTTCAACTTCCGTGAGAAAAGCATCAAAATGACAAAACATTGCACTTTCTTGTAACTGACTTCGTGTGGATACCGGACGATTAGGGTCACCAATAATAGAATCTATAGGATGATCCTTTGTCCACTTGTTGTCATGTTCACGAATCCGTGGATTGGAGTAGACCGTAGTAGGATCTTCCTCTAAGGTGGACGACCCGGCTTGATTAGAGTCGGGAATAGGTATACCAAAGAATGGAAGTTCACGCATTTAAGCGAATTCCAAGTCGTGATCATCATCATCCTCTTCATCATCAATAGGAATGACATGGGTAGTTGATTCCGGTGTTGGTCGAGAATTACTCGTTGAAGGTATATCTTGACCAATTGTAGGTGTAGACGTATCCGATTGTGCTTCGGTTGCTGGAGGAACAACTTCGGTAACCGAAGTTATTACCTCAGTTCTAGAGCAAAAATACTTGGAGGAGTAAAGAATTCATCAAAGAACGGTTAAAACAATGTATCCCATTCATTCCTAGAAGGTGGTGTAAATAATAATGAAGTATGGTTATTTGGGACAAGACCAGAGCTAATGTTACTGGGTCCTATTTCATGAAGTGCGGGTTCAGAGCTGCTTTGCTCAGAAGCCATTTCTGTCAGGTCATCAAAATCAACATTCATAGTTTCGCGGATCTTACGAGAATTACGATTGTAGATTCGGTATGCCTTCTTTGTGGGTGCATAACCAATGAAAATACCAATATCAGCCTTTGGTTGAAGTTTTCCCAAATTGTCACCATCATTATTTGGAAAGCAAAGAGAACCGAATACATGAAGATATGATAAATCTGGTACTTTTCCATGGAGAAGCTCATAGGGTGTTTTACCATGGCGTTTACGAATTAGTGATCGGTTTTGGGTGAAAACTGTTGTAGATACTGCTTCTGCCCATAAAAACAATGGAGCCTTTGCGTAAACTAACATCGTTCGAGCAGCTTCCATAAGTGTGCGATTTCGCCTTTCAACAACACCATTTTGTTGTGGAGTGCGAGCAACGGATGTTTCATGAGAAATGCCAACTTCTTCATAATAATCACGCAATATTTGATTCACAAATTCGGTTCCATTATCTGTACGAATGCGTCGTACAGTAGTGTTGAGACGCACTTGAATCATCTTGAGAAATCCAATGATGAATTTAGGTGCCTCATTTTTTGTTGTGAGAAATTTCACCCAGGTAAACCGAGAGTAATCATCAACAATGACGAGGATGTACTTTTTACCACTAAGACTTTCAACACGCATTGTCCCACAAAGATCCATATGCAACAAATAAAGTTTCTCTTGGTTGGTGTCTTCGGTCTTTGGTTTGTATGATTTCTTAATGCTTTTCCCCATTGTACACGCAGAACACAAATGATCCTTGTGAAATGTAAGTTTAGGAAGACCACGAACAAGTTTGTTTTTCGCCAAATGATTAATAGCGTCAAAGTTAAGATGAGATAACCGTTGATGCCATAACCATGACTTAGTCTTCGATGCTTTGGAGAGAAGACATACGGGAGAAGCGGCCATCATGTCTTGTAGAGACAAATTGTATTCCCTCGAGTACCTTTTAATAAATCAACCCCTTCCAAATTACGAATGAAGCAGGTATGCTCTCAAAAAGCAACTTCTAGGTTTGCATCAAAAAATTGTCCCACAAAAAATAAGTTGTGACCGAGACCTTCCCATAATACACTCTTGAAATTATAACATTCCCAATATGATATTCACCGTAACCCATTATCTTTGCAATATGATCATTTCCAAATCTAACCGTACCAAGAAACTTGCTGACGAAATTTCTGAGCTGAGAGCGATCTTCGGTCATATGCTTGGAACAACCAGAGTCCAAATACCAGAGAACAATTTAGACCACATGTTTTCAGTAACAACAGTAGACAATGCATTGGAAACTATTGGTTCCGGTGTGTTAGTAGATACATATATGAAATTATCATAATTGCTAACATTTGTGTTACCCTTAGATTTCCTGCGTTTTCTAATGTGAGTTTTACCACTAACAGGTTTTATTGTTCCAACTTTCTAAGGTTTTGGAGTATTAGCGGGCACTACAGTGCGAGTAGACCTATTTAAAGGGCACTTGGTTCCTACAGTAGTGTCGGTGTTCCTAGTTAAAGGACACGCTTGTGTTTTGGTAGCCTTGGTACTCCTAATTAAAGGGCACGCTTTCTTCGCTTTAGTGGGAGTGATCCTTGTTAAAGGACACGCATTTCCTACTATAGTGAAAGTTCTACCAATGGGGCGCCACATCCAACTAACTTAGGTTAACACTTTCCCAGTCGGTTTTCATTCTAAACCATTTTTCCAGGCATTCATCTCATTCACATGGTCAATAAAGCAAGAATCATGACGACTAGAAAATATACATTCATTGCAATTCCAACATTTCAAATTAGAATTCACAGTAGGCTTAGAACGCTGCACAACCGCAGAGCCTTTAGGTTTAGCTACATGATTCTTTTTATTCAAAACAGAAATAACATTCCTAGGATGGGCTTCTACTTTCTTCTTCACTTGACTACTAGATGAGGGCAAGATCCTATCATTCTTCTTGTTTTTTTTAAGCTTAGATCTTTGAGCCTTAGTAGTGGTGCTTACTCCTGTAGAATGCAACACGGGAATATTAGAAGTTGGTTTAGTTTTTGCCTTATCTTTTGTGACCAATGTTTGAGATGGTTTAGTCCTAGGGCCCTTGTTAAGTGGTGTGACGGCGATGAGGTTCCTTTTGATTGCACTAGAGGACGATGTTGAGACAGTGGCTGCGTTATCCACAACATTCTTACCTTTTAAGGTACGAAGTATTTCCTTTAACTAAGTCAAAGCCAAATTTTTATCACAATTTTGTTCCCTCAAATCAGATATTTCCACCGACTTTTGATTTAATCGTTCAATCAATGATTGATTTTGTACAGTGGTATTAACACATGCGGGCTTTACTGAATCGAAGAGTTGTGTATTTTTTTGTTTTAAGTTATCAACTTTGGACAAAATCTTGGAAACTCGATTATCTAGATCAAGTTTAATTTTCTCAGCGGCCTCAAGTACGTTTACACAGTTAATCTCTTTATAATTCTCTATGTCTATCGACAATGATTTAGCAACCTTGTCACTTGGCTTACGATGTTTTGATTGTAATTCCAATCGAAAATTCTTTTGAAAATTTGCATCATCTATATTAACACCTTCGAAAGACGTTTCAAAAAGCTCTTGAATAAATTGTTGTTTACATTCAAGCGAAATGCAATGTTTTTGAATCTCATCAAAACGTTTTGAAAGCGAAGAATAAGAATCTTGAAGCTTTAAAAATTCAACGTTAGGTTTGTGACAAGTACTATCTACCACGTTATCCAGTGATTCAACATTATGCACAATAGAATCATTATCAACACTTTTATTCACACAGACGGAAACAATATCATGAGACATCACTTGCTTCAGAAGCTGATCATTTTGGCGTGAAACTCGTTCTATTTCAAGTAAACTATTTTCATAAGCATCATCCATTTCATTGAAAACACGTCTAACTTCTTCTATTTCCAAAAGCAAATCTTGATCAATATTACTAAGACAAGCTTTAACATTGTTTAAAAATGGAACAATTTCGTCTCGGAACGCAGCTCTAGTGTGCTCAAAATTCCATTCACCTTCCGTTATGGCCATAGCCGTCGTGCGTTCCGTAATGACCTTGTCAAAATCGGCAAAGTGTTGGTGCACTGCATTTAAGCTATCTGACACCTTACTTACCGGTGGAATTAACTTAGTTAAATCCTTTTTTACAAGTGTAGGAGACGTTGAGGAAGGTTTTCCGTTAACAAACTTTGAGGCACAAAAACTGTTAATTGAGCTAATTCCTTTTGTATCAGAAAACAGGTCTTTTTAGAAATTTGATCTTTATTATGCTGAACATAATCAAGCTTATGAAATTTTAAAAGCATTTTAGAATGAGTTTCTTCCGCAAGTGACTGTGTCTCCTCAGTACTACGAACATAAGGTGCTTCTTTCGATTTGCCAATTATGGTCACATCATATAGACAAGGAATATATTCCTGAGCTTGTTTTGCATAACCGAGATTAGGTGGTAAATTTTGAAGACGCTTAAGTTCGAGCTCTTTGAACGATTTAGTTAAAAGATGAACCTTTTCTGTGGAAGCATATTGTTTTAAAAGTTGTTGTTCCTTGAATTTAAGAAGTTTGGTAGCATTAATTTCTGATTCAAACTCTTTAGACTCGAGAGTTTCGAAATCCATTTTAAGTTTCTAAAAATCATTTACAACCGACTCTTTTTCTTTTAATTCATTGGAAAGAGTAGCTTTTAATGATTCTATTTCGTTTAAGTGTTCAATCTTTTGAAAACGAAATTGGTCAAATTCAGAATAAGTTATTTTCTCTGCTTGAGGGACCATTTCAAAAGTTTTGACCTTATCCTTATACAACGCAAGCTCAGCGGTAAGGTTGACATTCATATCTATAGTTTGTTGAACAACCACATTCATATTATCAATGATATGTTTAGGCACCATTACCAGATCACGTTGATCATAAGATTCCATACCCGTCGTAGCATTTGGTTGAGGTTCACTCAAATGTGTTGGATTGGATACCACATCATTTGAGTTACTAGTTCCCGAATGCTGTTCGAGGTTGTCATTTTCATGCTCAACATGATGTGGATTATCATGAGTATTATTAGATGTGGTTGGTACCTCACTGGCGACATCAGAACCGTAGTGAGAGAGATTTGCAACGAGAGCAGCTTGGGCTGACTGAATATCATCACAATCCGAATCATATGCGTCAAGATTATCTGCTTGATATGCTGCATTAGAAGTAGAGACGACTGCAATGCCTTTATTATCTGCTGCCCCTGGGTCTGCAAGAAACGCTAATTCCTCTGAATCCAAGATCTTTACCTTTGATTGAGCATCGACCAAATACATATTTTCACGAAACCACGTTGCATCCCTTCTCCTTTTTGGCTGAGTGCATTCCCTAGCCATATGACCTTGTCCTCGGCAATTGTAGCAAGTCACAACCTTTTGAGGACCAATAGGGCTTCCATTCCCAGTAGCATGAGAAGTCACGGCTTGAGCATTCACGGTCCTTGTAGGAGGTCCATATGAATTTTGCCTACCATGAATGGATTGCACCGTCAGTTGACCATCTTGAATTGTGGCTTGTTGTCGAGGATTTGAAGAGGTGCGGAGCTAATTGTTTGTTGGTGGAAATCCTCTAGTTGCAACAAGTTTTGTCAAGTAGGCAGTGAGATGGTTTAAGATGTCAGTAGGTGTATCATTTGGAGTAAAGACCGGTGCTTGAATTGGTGGAAGTTCATTGGAGTAGAAGGCTTGTGCTGGTGGTGTTTCAATTGGAAGATATCCTTGCTGAGGAGTATAGCCTATTGGAGAAGTGTTAGCTTGTGAGGGAGATGCCTGATGTGTTGGTTGCTGTGGATAAGGCTGTTGATGAACACTTTGTTGAAATGCTTGTTGTGGCATCATTAGTGGTTGATAAGATGGTTGTTGTGGTTGCTGATAGGTGTGTGGTGGCGATTGCTGCAAGTATGATGGTTGTTGATAAGTGTAAGCCATGTTTTGTTGGGGAGTCATTTGTTGAGAATCATACATGGAAAGTGGATCATGAACTTGAGGTGTAGACAACCGAGCCTCGATCACATGGCATTCGTGTTGTTGAAGAAAAATTTGAAGTTGATCCACATTGGTTTGATGCAAATCCTTAGCCAGTTTAACAGCCGTCACGTACTTGCTCCGTTCAGAAGGGAGAGTGTTCAAATACTTGGTGTTTAGTTGAAACGTAGGAATTGACATGCCATAGATGTTAAGCTCATTCATCAAAAGAGTGAATCTCAAGTAGTAATCATTGAGAGTCTCCCCGGGGACATAGGCAAACTTATCAAACGTATCATATAGCTTACACTCTCGTTCTTGTTTAGTTAATAAGGTACCTTGCATCAGAACACAAATTCTATCCCATAACTCTTTGGAAACTTTATGTTTACTCACAAGTTTGTAGACATCTTGAGGAAGGGCTTGGAGAATGATGTTTGTTGCTTGTTTATCACACTTGTCTTGAATCTTGGCATCTCCAGTTAACTCACCTGTTGTGCGAGGACGAGTAACAACACCTTCCGTCACAGTACCATATACCAATGGTCCATTGAGCACCGATGCCCAAATGAGATGTCCATTTTCTTTGTTCAACATATAAAGTTCCATTCAGAAGCCCGATCCTCGTACATAGTTTTCACCAACATTGGTGGACGATTATCCGCACCCGAGAGGATGGACTTATCCGTAAGAGATGTGTACTCCATTTCGATAAGTTAAGATTTACAAAAGTTGATCGAACAATGAGAGTAAGTAAATGTGTTTGTTGTTATGTGTTGAAGTCGAGAAACAATGTTGAAATCCCCTAAAATATGTTCTCGATGACCAAAAAATTCCAAACCGAACAAAAACTCACGAAAAATTTTTAAGGAATAATTTTGAAATAGTAAGAATATTGATCGGAATATTTGATCGGAAAACCCTGTCAGAATAATCTATCGGAATGCCCCTGTCGGAATAAACTGTCGAAATAATCTATCGGAATACCACTGTCGGAATCAACTGTCGGAATAATCTATCGGAATAACCAATCGGAAAAACCTGTCGGAATATCACTATCGGAATACCCGTCGGAATATCACTATCGGAATCACTATCGGAATACCGATCGGAAAAATGATCGAATAAGTAAACCCTTTTTAGATGGATTCTATCGGAATATACGAACCCTTTTCCGATGGATTCTGTCGGAATAGTGCCCACTTTTCTCGGATAAAACTTAACCAATTCGAGATTTTAAGCCAAAAAATGATCAAAACACCCAAAAAATTTGTATTTTTAGCCAAAGTAAATATACCAAATCTCTACCACAACTACATAGAAGATTTGTATCAAGAAAAAACCATAAAAAAACACAAAAAAAAAATTGGTTCGAATGTATTTGGATCAAAATAGGCGTATGAATCAAGAACACAAACACATAAACCAAACATTCATCCCATGGCTCTTGATACCATTTGTAGGATATTTTAGATCTTGCTTATGTTTAGAGAGAGAGAGATAGAAAGATGGTAGATTTCACACACACTTCTAGAGAGAGAAAGTAAGAAACCATGTGAAAAATGAATGAAACCACACCCTCTCCACCTAAGGAGAGGGTTTATATACCCAGGCCTATGAGATGGGCTTGGGATTACAAGTTGGGTTGGCCTACACATTTTGTAGGCTTGGCATAGCCTTAGTTGTTTAATATTAGTAAAACTAAACTACGAGCTATTACTTAGACTATTGTTGGAGTGACCGATCCTTTCTAATACGTAAAACGTATTTCCAACATAATATAAGCTATGTTTTCAGAACTAAAACCAGTAAACATGACATGCATCTAGGTTTTTCCCAGGACTTATTCATTTCTGCTGCAATTCATGCTTTATATGCTTTCATTCCTTTATGTCTTTACGTTATGCTATATATCCGTGCACTAAGCGTTATGCTCAGTCGTTTTCCATTTCCATGTCCCTAAACAGCAGGTACTCAAGGTCGCAAGTAGGAACTCCAGAGTATGTGCATTCGGATTGGAAGCTATCCAGCCTCTTTTACCTTATGCATTTATTCCTATTTTTCATAATTTACTTCATTTTGACATTGTTTAGTCCTTTCATTTACAGTACTTAATATTGCTTGTGTGTGAGTTACTAGACTACCGATGTTTGATTCTGGTATTTCTATATATGGTCATGAATGTTTAGACATTTACCTTGCATGCTTTGATGACACGCCATAATTTACTGTAGCATTCCATCTTAACAAATGAGGTGTTACAATTATGGTATCAGAACCCAAGGTTTCAACCTGTAGCTCTATAAAACATGACCTATGACTTATGGGTAGTCACCAGCGTCTTCCTAAAACTGACAGTTGGTTTCATGCATTCATTCATTTTCATTTTATTTTCATGCATTCATAACATTGTCGTAGATTTATGACTAAGTAATGATTTGTACAGGACTGGCCCTATTTAGTCGCATGTGCTTTTATCGAAACTTTTAACTTTGGGACCAACCCATAGGCGTCCCCTCGATATGTCTTTTGTTTTGGGTGAACTGACCATAGGCGTTTACCGTCGCGCATATAAAAGTTTTTATAAATTGCATCATGCATTTTAAAAGTTGCTTCATGGATTATAAACTACTTCATTGATTTATACATTGTTCATGCATCTTCATGTTTATCTCATTTCAGACTTATCTTTTATGTTGCATTTTGTTTTTAAATTGTCAGATGGTGAACACACGCAATGCTCAAGAGTTGGCTGCAGCTGTCAATGCAGCTCTACAAGCCATCCTTCCCCAACTTCGCAATGAAATCAGGGACGAAGTTCATGCTGAAATTCAAGTTCAGGGCGTCAAGTATGGCCCTCGTCCCGAAAACTACTACAACAACAACAATCCTCCACCACCACCAGCTGTTACTCTCATGACTTGGTTGGAACGATTCAACAAACAGCGACCCCGTTCATTTGAGCAGACTGACATCCCCAATGAGGCTGAAGCTTGGATTTCTGATAGGTGTGAAAACACCCATCCTTTTACCACTTATTTCTGGCTAAAACAAGACCAAAACACGTATTTAATATCATTTGTTTGGAATTATGCGTGGTTTTTGTATTTATTGTGTTTTTAGAATCAACCGGGTGAATATTGAAGAAAACATGGGATTGCACGGGTTTTATCGAAGAAAAAGACTCAAGACGAAGTCTATGGTCCAAGAGATGCAAAAGATTTGAAGTCATTGTGCCTGTTTGAAGATTTATCGAAGAATAGAGCCAAAGATGGAAGATTCATATATGTCGAAGAACTCGAGTCTATTAAACAAAAGATTATAAGACGAGTTGGAATTATTCACCGACACTTCTCAAAATTCAAAGTCGGAAACGTTTATTTAAAAGAAACGTAAAGACTAAAGAAGAAAGAAGAAAAGAAGCCCATTCACAAGCCCACCATCACACGCCTATATATAGGACTTTACTTCACAAATTTGGAGCTAGTTAGTCTTTAGTTAGTTTTTAGTTTTTCACTCTCTAGTTTTAGAGAGAGAAAGTTCTCAACTTTCTCTCACTAGTTTTCATCTTTCTTTCTTTCTTTCAAGATCAAACCTTTGTATTGTTTTTCATTAATCAAGTTTAATTTCAAGCTTTTAATCTTTAATCTCATTCTACCTTTCTTGATTTTAGTTAACTTTTGGTACGAATTACTTATGATCCGTGTTGTTCATCTATGTTTTCGTGCTTAAAAAGTTAATCTTTTTATGTTTCCTTAAGTTTCTACACGAATAAGCTTTAAGATCTTTGTGCTTATTGGCTTATTTGTAAGTTTAGCTTATTTACTTTTTAAAGTTTTCATAAAAAGTTCATCTTTTTATTGTTAGGTTTACGAGTTTGCTTATTTGAAGTTTAGATAAGTTGTAATTTGAGCTTATTTGATTTGTTTCACATTAGATTCGTTATAGTTTGGGTATTAGCTTATTCCATTAGCTTATTTCCCTTGCTTAAAGTTTCGGATCAACATTGTTTTCGGAAAGGGCAAAGCCCTTTTCCGACCACGTATTCCGACCACACCACACCCTTCTTTCCGATCGTCAGATCGGAAAAGGGTTTTGACGTATTCCGATTGTGCAAGTTTTGTTACATTCCGATTATAACTCGTCTTCCCATATTCCGATTTGTACTGTGTTAATCATTACGATTGTGGGTCTTTTGGCAACATTCCGATCAGCATCCATTTTAAGTCATTCCGATTGCAATTTATTTCCCATATTCCGATTGAGCTTGTTTGCAAATATTCCGACCGAGGATCTTGTTTACATTCCGATCAAGCAGATTGGAATATATTCCGATTTGAAGTTTTTGCTTATTCCGATCAGTGTAGGTTTCAAACATTCCGACGAATTTAGTTTTTCATGTTTTTAAAGTCTTTAAGTGTTAGTTTTATTAAGTGTTCAAGTATTTTTCTAATCTTATCTTTAAGTTTTCAAGCATTTATTTTTAAACTCGTCTTTTTAGTTTAATCTTTTAAAGCTTTAATTTTACCCTTCGACACTTACTTATTTGTCATTAATTCAAAATAGATAAACAAACCAACACTTTTTTATTAACCAAGAACAAATCATTCCACTTAGAGCCGTGATCAATTCGAGAGGATTCCGAGAGACGAAGTTTCAACTAGAGATCCTTGTATCAAATGGCGCCGCTGCCGGCTCTTCTCGTTAAGATCAACAGTTTTTTGTAAGAACTTGGATTTTGGGATCCGTTCGCCGTGAACGTTACTTTTTCATAAAAACTTTCAAAAACCCTAAAAAATATAAAATTTTCAAAACTCCTAAAAAGTAAAAAACATAAAAAAAGACAAAAATATTTCTTGTTTGCTTTGTTAGTTCTTTTGCAGGTGCATGCGTACACGATCAACGTCTTATCAAGAGCCCGAGCCTCTCGAAGACTTAGACATGGCCGGTGTACAAAACAACAACAATAACCCACCTCTCAACAACAATAATAACAACAACAATAACAATCCACCTCTCAACAATGAGCCTCTACCAGACAATCACCCGATGATTGAACTTCTGCAAGCACATGTAGACGGCAACAATGATCCAATTGTCATACCCGCGATTGCAGCCAACAACTTTGAGCTCAAATCCGGCTTTATCCAGATGGTCTCCGCTCAACCATTCTTGGGGCGTACCATTGATGATCCACATGACCACATCAAGAGAGTCCTGCAACTCACGAATACGGTCAAATTCAATGGTGTTCCACAAGAGGTAATCCGTTTACAACTTTTTCCCTTTTCTTTAGAGGGACAAGCCCGACATTGGCTTGCAAAGGAACCGCCACAAAGTAGTCTGACGTGGACGGATTTGGACACCAAGTTTATTAACTACTTTTTCCCACCCTCTCGTACTACCGCTTTGCGGAATGAAATCATTAATTTTGAACAAAAGTACGATGAGTCGTTTAGTGAATCTTGGGACCGTTTTAAAGATCTTTTAAGAAAGTGCCCACAACATGGTTTTACCAAAGTGCACCAAATTAACACTTTTTATAATGGTTTAAGCATGAATGACCAAGATTCACTAAACAGTGCCTCGGGGAGTAATATTTTGGTTAAGACTTCCAATGCTGCTTGGGATATCATTGAAAATAAGTCTCGTGTGCAAACCAAGAGTGTTCGGACCAATGTCGCTAGTGCTAGTACTAGTGACAACGACAAGCGACTTGACAAAATCACTGCGCTTCTTGAATCGCTTGCTACCCAAACCGCCAGCAACACTAACAGCATCAATGCTAAAAACGCTCAAGTCAATGCTGTCAATCAACCATGTGAAATATGCGGGGGTCCTCACTCTTACACCACTTGTACCGCCACCCAAGACTACCCTTCTGAGAATGTGAATGCAGCATACGGTACCTATCCTCCGGCCGCTTATCAAGCCCGTCCTCAAGGTGACCGCAACTTGCTTATCTACCGCTCAAACAACTATCTCTCACCACCTGGTTTTCCTCCTAACAACCCAAACCAACAACAAAACCTCAATCGCCCTCCTCAACAACAACAACAACCTCGTAAACCATACATACCACCTCACAAACAACCATATTCACCTCAACGAAACAACCAAGTTTACCAGCAACCTGCTTATCAACCACCCGCATACAATGCTCCTCCCAACCAACCCACCGCATTACACCAAGACATTGGAACCTACATGAGGACTAATGATGTGATCGTGGACAATCTCCAACGGGAAGTGCTCAACTTGAAAGCAGACCTGGTGAAACAAGGGAACGATCTGAGAGCTGATATGAGAAACACTTTGGATAGTCAAACGAATGACTTAAGGAACATGATGGCTAGTTTCTTCCAAGGTAATCAACCCTCTTCTTCGGGTACTCTTCCGAGTAACACCGTTGCGAATCCAAGAGGGGAGATGAAAGCAATCACCACTCGCAGTGGCAAAGGTACCAAGGAACCCGAGCTTCCTATACCTCCACCGGTGATTGTGACTAAGGAAAACGAGTCACCTGCTCCTATTCCTCAACCTTCTACTTCCCCAATTTCTCCACCTCTTACTTCTACCCCTCCTCCACCCAAGGATGTGAGTGATCCTATTCTCCCAAAGCCTTCCTCTTCTTCCGATATACCTTATCCTTCAAGGTTGAGGAAAGAGAAGCTCAAAAGCAAGGATGATATTCAAGTTTCAAACTTTCTAAAAATGTTTAAACAATTGAATTTCAACATCTCTTTCGATGAGGCTCTCGCTCACATGCCTAAGTATGCGAAAATGTTCAAAGATCTTCTTAGCGACAAGGAGAAGCTTCTTGACATTGCTAACACCCAACTTAATGAGAATTGCTCTGCAGTGCTCTTAAGGAAATTGCCAACCAAGCTTGGTGATCCGGGTCGTTTCTTAATCCCTTGCAACTTCCCGGGAGTAGAGAATTGCATGGCCTTAGCCGATCTAGGTGCCAGTATTAACTTAATGCCCTTAAGCGTTTGGAATCAATTATCTCTCCCTGAGCTAGTCCCCACCAAAATGACTTTGGAATTGGCTAACCGTACGGTTGCTTATCCAGTGGGGATAGCCGAAGACGTCTTTGTAGGAGTCGACAAATTCACTTTTTCTACCGATTTCGTCGTCGTCGACTACGATATGGACCCTCGTGTGCCATTAATTGTTGGTCGTCCATTCTTGAGGACCGGTCGCACTCTCATCGATGTTGAATCTGGTGAGCTTATCATGAGAGTGGGTGACGATAAAATTGTCTTCAACATGGGAAAGCTTTCTAAACAGCCTTA
Organism: Glebionis coronaria; assembly: GCA_025667525.1. Taxonomy (NCBI): domain Eukaryota; kingdom Viridiplantae; phylum Streptophyta; class Magnoliopsida; order Asterales; family Asteraceae; genus Glebionis; species Glebionis coronaria. The sequence goes on from CM046878.1 coordinate 491,355,677, forward strand.
TTCTAACGAGAGTGTTAATTGTATTGACGTTCTTGATGAGGCATGTGAAGAACACTTCAAAGATGCTTGTAAAAGTATTCCTACCTCTCTTCCCAATGTTGAGACCGTTTCCTCTATTGACTCATCACTATCTCTATTTGGAGAAAGTGATTTCCTTTGGAAAGATTTGGAAGCCACCATGGGAGATGTGAACTTAGCTACTGACGATTCTCCCATCGATTGGGTGAAGATCTTCGCCTCATTGAGAACATCCTTAAAGAAGACAATATTTCTCTACCATCTCCCACGGTTATTGCTATCGATGCTCCGACTTTGAATACGCCTCCCATCGAAAATCCTCCGGATTTAGAACTTAAGGAGTTGCCGCCCCATCTTCAGTATGTGTTCCTTGAAGACAACAAGCAGTCGCCCGTCATCATCGCGAAGGACTTGAAAGAAGAAGAGAAAACTCGCCTCATCGCCGTGCTTAAAGATCATAAGAAGGAAATTGCTTGGAAAATTTCCGATATCCGCGGAATTGATCCGAACTTTTGTACTCACAAGATTCTCATGGAAGATGACTTTAAACCCGCAATCCAGAGCCAAAGAAGGGTTAATCCTCGTATTCATGACGTCATCAAACAAGAGGTTATCAAACTTCTAGATGCCGGCTTGATTTACCCTATTTCGGATTCGCCTTGGGTAAGTCCCGTCCATTGTGTGCCCAAGAAAGGCGGAATAACCGTTGTTTCCAATGAACACAACGAGTTGATTCCCACTCGTCTCGTTACTAGGTGGAGAGTTTGTATTGATTATCGCAAACTCAATGATGCCACGAGAAAAGATCACTTTCCTCTTCCTTTCATGGATCAAATGCTCGAGCGTCTTGCGGGTAATGACTATTACTGCTTCTTAGACGGTTTCTCGGGGTATTTTCAAATTCCCATCTATCCCAAAGACCAAGAAAAGACCACATTCACTTGTCCCTATGGAACATTTGCTTACAAACGTATGCCTTTTGGTTTATGCAACGCTCCTGGGACGTTCCAAAGGTGTATGATGGCTATCTTTCATGACATGGTGGAAGACACTATGGAAGTATTCATGGATGATTTCTCGGTTTATGGCCATTCTTTCTCTGCTTGCCTTGCCAATTTAGAACGTATGCTTAAGCGATGTGAAGACACTCGCCTTGTTCTTAATTGGGAAAAATGCCATTTCATGGTAAAAGAGGGCATCGTGCTAGGACACAAGATCTCCAAAGCCGGTCTTGAAGTGGACCGTGCTAAAGTCGATGTTATCACTAAGTTGCCTCCACCTTCAACCGTGAAGGGTGTGAGAAGTTTCCTGGGTCATGCGGGCTTCTACCGTAGATTCAACAAAGATTTTTCTCAAATCGCTCGCCCGATGATCCACCTCTTGGAAAAACACACTCCTTTTATTTTTTCCAAAGAGTGTATCGAAGCCTTCAACTTGCTTAAGGATAAGCTTACTAAGGCACCCGTCTTGATTACCCCTAATTGGGAGCTGCCCTTTGAGTTGATGTGCGATGTTAGCGACTTCGCTATTGGAGCGGTTTTGGGCCAAAGAGTAAATAAACACTTCCAGCCAATCCATTACGCTAGCAAGACAATGACTGGGGCTCAATTGCATTACACGACAACCGAAAAAGAGCTTTTAGCTGTTGTCTATGCCTTTGAAAAGTTCCGCCCCTATCTTGTCCTTTCCACCACAATCGTTTACACCGATCATTCCGCGTTGAAGTACTTGTTGACTAAACAAGATTCTAAACCAAGACTTCTTCGCTGGGTTTTGCTTCTCCAAGAATTTAAAATCGAAATTCACGATAAAAAAGGAGCTGAAAACCTAGCCGCGGATCATCTCAGTAGACTTGAGGATCCTTACCAGGGGGATCATCCGAACAAAGAGATCAATGACTCTTTTTCCCTGGAGACCTTAATGTCTATCAACTCGACTTCTGATGAAACCCCGTGGTTTGCGAACATTGCAAACTACTTGGCGGGAGGAATTCTCGTTGACGGGTTAACATCCCAACAAAAGAAGAAGTTCTTCAAAGACATCAAGACTTACTTTTGGGATGACCCGTATCTTTTCAAACAATGTGCTGATTTGATTATTCGCCGATGTGTTGATGGACCGACAACTTTAGAAATCCTTGACGCTTGCCACAAAGGACCCACTGGTGGTCACTTTGGTCCCAACTACACCGCCAAAAAAGTGTTTGACTCGGGATTTTATTGGCCCACCATCTATCATGACGCTCACGAGATGGTTAAACGATGTGATGCTTGCCAAAAACAAGGCAATATCACACATAAAGATGAGATGCCTCATAATTTCATACAAGAATGTGAAATCTTTGATGTTTGGGGTATCGACTTTATGGGGCCATTCCCTTCATCTAAAGGAAACAAATACATCCTTGTAGCCGTTGACTACGTTTCAAAGTGGGTTGAAGCCAAAGCTTTACCTACTAATGACGCAAGGGTGGTTTGTAACTTTTTGAAATCGCTATTCGCTAGATTCGGTGTGCCTCGTGCCATTATTAGTTATCGCGGGACTCATTTTTGCAATGACCAATTCGCAAGAGTCATGGCTAAGTATGGTGTAAATCATCGTCTTTCCACCGCCTACCACCCACAAACTAATGGCCAGGCTGAAATCTCTAACCGAGGATTAAAGCGAATTCTTGAAAGAACCGTGGGAGAGCATCGTGCCTCATGGGCTGATAAACTTGATGATGCTCTGTGGGCTTTTCGTACCGCTTACAAGACTCCGATTGGTTGTACACCATATCGTCTTGTGTACGGGAAAGCGTGCCACCTCCCCATTGAGTTGGAGCACAAGGCTCATTGGGCCTTGAAGTGGGCTAATTTCGATATCAACAAAGCCGGTGACCTACGCAAGATCCAACTCAATGAGCTAAATGAACTCCGTAATGAGGCTTATGAAAATTCTTTGATCTGTAAGGAAAAGACTAAGCTCATTCATGACTCCAAGATTAAGAACCGAGAGTTCCAAGTCGGAGACAAAGTGTTACTCTTTAACTCTCGGTTGAAAATCTTTTCGAGCAAGCTGAAATCTCGTTGGTCCGGCCCATTCACCATTGCCCAAATTTTTCCATATGGTACTCTCGAGCTCGCTCAACCTAATGGACCTAATTTTAAGGTGAATGGCCAAAGAGTGAAGTTGTACTTTGGTGAGGACATCTCTAATGAGATGATTCCATCCCTCACCATGTTCCCCATGAACTAATTTTGGGTCGAGTCAGGCTCGTGACTCGGTTATCAAAAACAAGCGCTCCTCGGGAGGCAGCCCGAGTATCTATCCTTTTCTGTTTTAACCTCCTAAGTGTAGGGGGACCTATATAGGTGTTTGTATTTGTGTGTGATGTGATTACAGGGATGAATGCACTTTAGGCACCTTTGAAGAACCGTGCTCCCGTGTTATCCGAAATCCGGTTCTATCTCTCAACCATCGTGATTCAATTTTCTTAATACTCACACTTGAAATTGATCACTTTAGTCGTCTCTTCCTTAGCTTGATTTAACCAACGTGCACAATGTCATAAGTGTAGGGGAGACTTTTCCCACGTGCTTCAACATTGAGGACAATGTTTATCTTAAGTGTAGGGGGGACTTCTATCGAAGTTTTAAGTGGACTTTTCCATGAAAATGCCTTCATTTAACCGAAAAATCATCTTTTTCAACATTTTTCAAATTTTTAATTAACTTTGGCCATTTAGTCGTAATTTTTAAATTTTTATCGTTGCTTTCATATGTACATATCTCGCAATAAAGTCAAAAATATTAATAAAATGGTGTAGCTAGTTTAGAAGTCTTTGACATATTAGGCCCGTTGCGATTATTTTGACTCAACCCGAATAGACTTATCCAAGTTTATTCTAGCTAGTATCCTTAACCATGTAGACCTTAATTGGTTTATTAGACTAAGCATCCACGAGTCTCATTACTTGAGATTTTAAATTATGGAGAACGAGAAATGATAGAGTCAATTATAAGTCGGTATTCTTGCACAAGCTCACTTGGTGTAATTATTTGCCTATTCTCCCATCACTTGCTAATAATTTATCTGCAATAAGTAAGGTCGTACGATTTGAAAAGTTACTTAGCTTCTAGCCCAAGATCGTTTAAAAGTTGCTCGGTAATGATAAGAGTTCATAGCCAAGGCATAACTTATGAAGAGGGGCGCGAAGATTGGCGAGTCCGAAAAGGCCCTAACAAGGCATGAGGATTCAATTTTATTGCTGAAGATCCAAAGTGATGTGAAAAGCATTATTCCCAAAATCGATATGAAGGATCAAGACTCACGACGAAAAGCAATCAACTCCCATAAAGATCATGGAGAAGTCTATCCGAAAAGACCCTAACAAGGTATGAGGATAAATAGATCCAAGTCCGAAAAGGAGGCGGATCGTTGTATCTCAAAATCCCAATTAGAGATTGAAGAAATAATCATGAAGTCGTGGTCAACAAAGTTGGAGTACCCCTCAAAAGGCTCCAAGTGAAGAAACTCTATTACGATGAGAAGACCATTATCTCAAGAACGTCTCTCGAAGATATGAAGTATGAAGTACATGCCAAATATCGGCCCGAGAAAGGTCTCAAATCGTGAACCAAGTTATGCCAAGATATGAACTTTTTGATATCCCGAGAAGCAGTTTTAAGAGATTTTGTCCTTTAGCTAACTATTGATCAAATCGTCCTACTTTGCTTTCAGCCTAAATGAACTATCGAAATAAGTCCAAAAATGCATCTTCATGATCATTCTAAGACAAAAATAAAATATAAGAGATACACCTAGGAATAAGGGAGTTTAAGCATTTAATTAAGCCATGTGTGTGAGTGCTTGATTTGCTAACTTATAATAACAATGATCTCGTTTTTAAGCTTAGTTTGGGGAACGTGAAACTTGAGGGTGATAAATCTTCGCAGCACCAAAGCCCTAATGTAAGTCCTTGATCTCTTTGCAATTTATTTCCATATAGATATTTTCAAGAGAAAATGGTTTTCTATCCTTTTGACTACTTTAAAGTTTTAATTTCTCTTAGTACTTTAATTCTTGTTTAGTAGTATTTTAATAAGGCCAAGGTTGAGTGATTATGAGAAAAGTGTAAATTTGCTTTATCGCTAAGCATTGCATGAGGGCATGGCAATGGTTAAGTGTAGGGGATTTGATAGGTGTGAAAACACCCATCCTTTTACCACTTATTTCTGGCTAAAACAAGACCAAAACACGTATTTAATATCATTTGTTTGGAATTATGCGTGGTTTTTGTGTTTATTGTGTTTTCGGAATCAACCGGGTGAATATTGAAGAAAACATGGGATTGCACGGGTTTTATCGAAGAAAAAGACTCAAGACGAAGTCTATGGTCCAAGAGATGCAAAAGATTTGAAGTCATTGTGCCTGTTTGAAGATTTATCGAAGAATAGAGCCAAAGATGGAAGATTCATATATGTCGAAGAACTCGAGTCTATTAAACAAAAGATTATAAGACGAGTTGGAATTATTCACCGACACTTCTCAAAATCCAAAGTCGGAAACATTTATTTAAAAGAAATGTAAAGACTAAAGAAGAAAGATGAAAAGAAGCCCAAACCAAAGCCCATTCACAAGCCCACCATCACACGCCTATATATAGGACTTTACTTCACAAATTTGGAGCTAGTTAGTCTTTAGTTAGTTTTTAGTTTTTCACTCTCTAGTTTTAGAGAGAGAAAGTTCTCAACTTTCTCTCACTAGTTTTCATCTTTCTTTCTTTCTTTCAAGATCAAACCTTTGTATTGTTTTTCATTAATCAAGTTTAATTTCAAGCTTTTAATCTTTAATCTCATTCTACCTTTCTTGATTTTAGTTAACTTTTGGTACGAATTACTTATGATCCGTGTTGTTCATTTATGTTTTCGTGCTTAAAAAGTTAATCTTTTTATGTTTCCTTAAGTTTCTACACGAATAAGCTTTAAGATCTTTGTGCTTATTGGCTTATTTGTAAGTTTAGCTTATTTACTTTTTAAAGTTTTCATAAAAAGTTCATCTTTTTATTGTTAGGTTTATGAGTTTGCTTATTTGAAGTTTAGATAAGTTGTAATTTGAGCTTATTTGATTTGTAAGTTTAGCTTATTTACTTTTTAAAGTTTTCATAAAAAGTTCATCTTTTTATTGTTAGGTTTATGAGTTTGCTTATTTGAAGTTTAGATAAGTTGTAATTTGAGCTTATTTGATTTGTTTCACATTAGATTCGTTATAGTTTGGGTATTAGCTTATTCCATTAGCTTATTTCCCTTGCTTAAAGTTTCGGATCAACATTGTTTTCGAAAAGGGCAAAGCCCTTTTCCGACCAGGTATTCCGACCACACCACACCCTTCTTTCCGATCGTCAGATCGGAAAAGGGTTTTGATGTATTCCGATTGTGCAAGTTTTGTTACATTCCGATTATAACTCGTCTTCCCATATTCCAATTTGTACTGTGTTAATCATTCCGATTGTGGGTCTTTTGGCAACATTCCGATCAGCATCCATTTTAAGTCATTCCGATTGCAATTTATTTCCCATATTCCGATTGAGGTTGTTTGCAAATATTCCGACCGAGGAGCTTGTTTACATTCCGATCAAGCAGATCGGAATATATTCCGATTTGAAGTTTTTGCTTATTCCGATCAGTGTAGGTTTCAAACATTCCGACGAATTTAGTTTTTCATGTTTTTAAAGTCTTTAAGTGTTAGTTTTATTAAGTGTTCAAGTATTTTTCTAATCTTATCTTTAAGTTTTCAAGCATTTATTTTGAAACTCGTCTTTTTAGTTTAATCTTTTAAAGCTTTAATTTTACCCTTCGACACTTACTTATTTGTCATTAATTCAAAATAGATAAACAAACCAACACTTTTTTATTAACCAAGAACAAATCATTCCACTTACAGCCGTGATCAATTCGAGAGGATTCCGAGAGACGAACTTTCAACTAGAGATCCTTGTATCAATTTCTCACATCGAGAAGATATTCGATGTGATGGGTTGTGACAGCATTTTCAAGGCAAGACTGGCGTGCTATAAGTTTGAAGGTAATGTGCTACAGTGGTGGAAGTCTGTCAAGCAGACCAATGGTGGTGATAATTGGGTTGCATTGCTGACATGGGACCAGTTTAAGGAGCTCTTCCTTAACCAATACATTCCACATGCTGAACATGAGAAGCTTAAGCGGGATTATCATAATATCCGACAGGTTGCTGGGGAGAATAGCAACTAATTCATGCAGAGGTTTCTCCGTTTGGTTGGTTTCTTGGGAGCATCAGCTGGTACTACTGAGGAGTAAGCTGAGAAGTTTTGTTGGGCTCTTTACACTTCGGTCGCCAACAGTTTGGTTTGTGCTACGTTCACTACTGTAGCACAGGTGGCCGATGCAACCCGTAAGCTTGAGATGCTTAAGGAACGAGAGGAGTTTGGTGATGACAGAGCGGTGAAGAGGTATCTTCAATTACCAATTGTAAACCATTCATTTCCATCAGTATTTCCATTTTCATATCATCCTCTGTTCAACTTTTTATTCCAGGCAGAAGACTGACGACCGTAAGTATGCGGCCACTCAACAGCAAGCATCTATGGGAAACGGTCAGACCAACGACCGTTCTGGTTCTGAGAGGCGTGGCGGTAATGATAATTACCGTAACAACGCTAATAACTCGAACAACAGCAGGTCCCTACATTAACCTTCTTTCATGTTAAACTATCTAATGTTATGCTATTCTGACACTCCAACGATTTTAATTCAGGAACAACAACAATGGTAGGGATCAGGACCGTAGAGGTTCACAGTGTAAAACCCGCATTAAAAACCTATGAACAGTACACGTGAACAGTAACTTATGTAAACACGGTAAAATTTAAACTTTTCATTTCTAATATTAATACACGTGTCACGACATTATATAACGAACAATCATGAATATTATAAATGTGACACGATCACGAACACCAAAATCTCAAATAATAAATCACGAACACACTCGATAAATAGTTAGACTCGAGAAAAGTTACGGATTACCCCGTGGGCTCCCTTGGTGCCGCGGCTACAAAAGAAAGAAGGAAGGCATGGGCTTTGGCCCATGATCCAAATTAAATACATGTTAAGTAAAAACTCAAGGAAACCTTTTCATAATTTTAGGTTTAACAAAAAGTTGCTCTCTGCCTCCTTCTTGCTCTTGCCGCCGGCCACACTAAACCACAAGGACGATCCAGACAAATGTGATCTTTGATTTTGGAGTCTACGTGTTCGTGATCTCTAGTTCTTTTCTTTCCACGTGTCGGTAATCATAACACTTCCTCTTCTTTTAAAATTGCTTATGATTTCATGTTATTAAATTTAATTAATCAATAAAACAAGTAAATAAAACAAGGAGATTAATTAAATCATGTTAAAAGGGGGTGTTTGGCGTTGGGGTTGTTCGGCCGAGACCCCAAGGGGGTGTTCGGCTTGTCTTCATCACCACCACCGAGACCACAAGGGGTATCGGTTGGGCTTGGGTGTGGATCGGACGTAGCAAGAACCCCGACCAAAGGGTCGGGGTGTGTTTGTGTTCGGTTTTTGTATGAACCGAGACACCACCGAGACCCGTAAGGGTGCTCGGTTGGTTTTGTTTATTCGGACCCGAGACCAAAAGGAACCCCGACTTCGAGTCGGAGAATATTTACATGATAGTTGTTTAAGTAGTGTCAACCGAGATCCTTTCCAAGGTCTCGGTGGGACTTGTTTATAGCTTATTTGATTCGGCTTATATTAAAACACGGGCTTGGGATTCGAGTTTTTATAAAAACTATTTTATAAATCATGTCACATTAAACTTTAGGTTAATTAATTTATTAAAATTAATTCATGTATAACCTAAGGTATTTATACTTAGTTATTTTAATTAAACATGTATTTTAATTAAAATCATATAACATATAGTTTAATTAAATTAACCAGTTATTTAATTACCCAACTATAACCATGACTTGTATTGTACTAATTTAACTTCACTTATTATTTATAATTCAGCTTAATTCTAATTATGGAAACTTACTAATTTTGGGAACTTTCTATTTTTTGAAACTTTCTATTTTTGGAAACTTTCTATTTTTTGAAACTTTCAATTTTTGGAAACTTTCTAATTTGGAAACTTATTGTTTATGGAAACCTGCTATTTTTAGAAAGTGACTTAGTATTACAATACAAGTATTATAATACACTAATACATGAATAATACACAACAGAGTATCAGAATAACGACAATTAACACAGTAAACAGTAAAACATGACAAAATACGTATAACAAGCTAATAACACACGGAACCAGTGAAACACATGTAATTTAGATAACTCACACACGTCCATACTTCTTATGTAGTGATATCCGTCAAGGCGGATTAGTCTTCATCGTTCCCGTTAGCTTCTACTGGACATAAGGTACGGATTTCCCGTCCTTCAGTAAGGACAATCTCTTCCTTCATTAGGATTTCCCGTATGCGGCCAACTGTTTTCCCCAGTAGTTACAGATTAAATGCTTATGTTTTATTAGTTACCTTAGCCATATACATGCATGACCAGTTTCATCTAGTTATGGAGGTACCATAACCATAGCACTAGAGGCACTAGTGTTATGACTTCACCACGGTGGAGTGATAGCTCATGGCGTCCCTTTTCAGTTATTTGGCCATTATATTATTATATTATCATGTGGGGCGTATGGGTGCATCCTAGATACATGTTTCAGTCAGGATTTTCATGGTGAATGTGGTGTGTGCCTTGCATCCTTCACGAGGAGCTGATCCTTCCTACCCATTGACCAGTTAATTAGAGGCAACCCCTCTAATTGCATGATGAGGTCTCCCCTCCAAGTATTCATGCACGTTGTTGACCTCATGACCTATATTGGCTATTATGGTACATTAACTAATACAGATTTTCATAAGTAACATAAGCTATGTTTTCAGAACTAAAACCAGTTAACATGACAAACAACTAGGTTTTCCAGGACTTATTCTGTTCCGCTGCCATTCATGCTTTATATTCTTTATATGCTTCCATACTCTATGTTTTCCATGCTTTATTGTATATCCGTACATTAAGCATTATGCTCAGCCGTCTACTTTTCCATGTTCTCAAACGGCAGGTACCCAAGGACGCAAGTAGGAACTCCAGAGTATGTGCATTCGGATTGGAAGCTATCCGACCTCTTTTACCTTATGCATTTATTCCTACTTTATCATACTTTACATCTTTTGGACATTGTTTAGTCCTTCCCATTTACAGTACTTAGATTGCTTGTTTGTGAGTTACTAGACTACCGATGTTTGATTCCGGTATTTCTATTTATGGTCATGAATGTTTAGACATTTACCTTGCATGCTTTGATGATACGTCATAATTTACTGTAGCACTCTATCCTATTAAATAGGGTGTTACAATTATGGTATCAGAGCCCAAGTTTTCGACCTGTAGCTCTGTAAAAATGACATGTGACTTACGGGTAGTCACCAGTGTCTTCCTAGAACTGACAGTTGGTTTTCATGCATTCATTCATTTTTATTTTATTTCATGCATTCATATCATTGTAGCAGATTTATGACTAAGTAATGGTTGATACAGGACTGGCCCTATTTAGTCGCATGTGCTTTTATCGAAACTTTTACCTTTGGGACCGACCCATTGGCGGCCCCGCGCCATGTCTTTTGTTTTGGGTGAACTGACCATAGGCGTTTACGTCCGTTCATATAAAAGTTTTATAAACTACATCATGCATTTTTATACATTGTTTCATGCATTATAAACTGCTTCTTTTACTTATACATTGTTCATGCATTTTTATGTTACCTCATTTCAGATTTATAATTTATGTTGCGTTTTGTTGTTTCAAACTGTCAGATGGTGAACAATCGCAATACTCTAGATTTGACAGCAGCTGTCAATGCAGCTCTACAAGCCCTACTTTCCCAACTTCGCAATGAAATCAGGGATGAACTTCAGGCGGAATTCCAAGCTCATGGTAATCACAACAACCCTCCTCCTCCTCCACCGGTTACTCTTATGGTTGGAGAGATTCAACAAACAGCGACCCCGTTCGTTTGAGCAGGCTGACAGCCCCAACGAGGCTAAAGCTTGGATTTCTCACATCGAGAAGATTTTTGATGCAATGGGTTGTGATGGTGTCTACAAGGCAAGGTTGGCTTGCTATAAGTTTGAGGGTGATGTGCTGCAGTGGTAGAAATGGGTCAAGTAGTCCAACGGTGGTGACAATTAGGTTGCACAACTGACGTGGGACCGGTTTAAGGAGCTCTTCCTTAATCAGTACTTTCCACATGCTGAGCAAGAGAAGCTCAAGAGGGACTACTACAACATTCGGCAGATTGCTGGTGAAAATAGCAATGAATTCATGCAAAGGTTTCTTCGGTTAGCAGGTTTTCTAGGTCCAGCCGCAGGAACTGCTGCGGAGTAGGCTGAGAATTTTTGCTGGGCACTTCGCACTTCGGTTGCCAACAACCTAGTTTGTGATACTTTCACTACAGTGGCACAGGTGGCCGATGCAGCCCGTAAGCTCGAGATGCTTCAGGAACGAAAGGAGTTCGGTGATGACAGAGCCGTGAAGAGGTATCTTCAATCACCAATTGTAAACAATTCATTTCCATCAGTATTATTCATTTCATTTAAAACTCTGTTCAACAATATATATATATTCCAGGCAGAAGACTGACGACCGTAAGCCTGCGGCCGCTCAGCAGCAAGCATCCAAGGGAAACGGTCAGACTAACGACCGTTCTGGTTCTGAGAGGCGTGGCGGTAACGATAGTTACCATAACAACGCTAATAAATCAAACAACAGCAGGCCCCTACATTAACCTTTTTTCATATTCAACTATTTTATGTTATGATATTCTGACTTCTGACACTCCAACAATTGTTAAATTAGGAACAATGGTAACGGCAGGGATTAGGACCGTAGGGGTTCGCAGCCTAACTGTTCTACCTCATCTGGTAAATTTTATACCTTCTATGTAATCATGTTATGTACCACGATCATGTCTCATGCATGTACTCCTTGAACAGGCTCTCAGATAACTAGGACGTTTGCTGAAGGATTCACGCATCTTATCTGTCCTACTTGTTCGCGTAGACATTCGAGTATTTGTCGACGAGGTACTGGTGGTTGCTTCAAGTGTGGCCAACAAGGCCATCAGCAGAAGGATTGTCGCCAGGGTGAGATAGAAGGCACCTCGGGACACGCCGACACCAAGCCACCTCCTACTTCTGGTCGCGTGTTCACTACTACTCGATATCTGGCGAATAAGACCTCAGGTACTATCACTAGAAATCACTTTATCAATGGTTTGGCAGCATGTGTTCTATTTGATACTGGAGCGACGCATGCAGTCATGTCCACTACTTTTGTTGTACGTGTTAGGATTTCCACGATGCCATTAGATAATGCCTTATGCATTTCCACGCCACTTAGGGACTCTGTACGAATCACTCTAGTGTACAAAGATCTTCCCCTAGAATTTGATGACAAGATCCGTAGAGTTGACGCACTTCCTTTGGATATGTGCGATTTTGACTTGATTTTGGGCATGGACTGGTTATCCAAACACCAGGCCACGATTGACTGCCACACTTATCGGTTTATCTTTGATGATGTTAAATCCCCATAGTACATACACCATGGTTTTCTTCTAGGGAGGTCAGTATAGATTATTTCATCTATGGAGGCGCGTGCATTGCTATCACACGGCTGTCAGGGCTTTATAGCCAATATTCATGACATTACTGCCGAGTCTTTATCGATCCAAGATCAACCTATTCTGTCAGAGTTTCCTGACGTATTTCCATATGAACTTCCGGGCATACCACCTGTTCGTGAAGTCGAGTTTGGAATTGAGCTCATACCAGGTGCAAAGCCAATTTCGAAAGCTCCTTACCGTATGGCTCCTATAGAGCTTAAGGAACTAAAAGATCAGCTGCAGGAACTTCTGGAATGAGGTTTCATCCGTCCCAGTGCATCGCCATGGGGTGCACCGGTACTGTTCGTGAAGAAGAAAGACGGCAACATGTGTTTGTGTATAGACAATCGTGAGCTGAACAAGATCACGATCATGAATCGTTATCCTTTGCCGCGAATTGATGACCTATTCGATCAACTTCAGGGCGCCATGCACTTCTCCAAGATCGATCTGAGGTCCGGATACCATCGGTTACGGGTTAAAGAGCAGGATATATCCAAGACTGCTTTCCGTACATGTTATGGGCACTACGAGTTCGTAGTCATGCCATTCGGACTCACTAATGCTCCAGCTGTCTTCATGGATTTGATGAACCATGTCTTCCATGAGTTTCTGGACAAGTTCGTTATTGTGTTCATTGATGACATCCTGATATTCTCCAAATCCAAAGAGGAACATGAGGAACACCTTCGTACAGTCTTACAGATTCTTCTTTAGAAGCAGCTGTACGCCAAGTTCTCTAAGTGTGAGTTCTAGTTAACCAAGGTGGCATTTCTGGGCCATATTGTATCTGTAGGGGAGATCACCATGGATCCTACCAAGGTTGAGGCTATCACTAAATGGCCGAGACCTACATCTGCAACAGAAGTTAGAAGTTTTCTGGGTTTAGCTGGCTACTACCACAGGTTTGTAGAGAACTTTTGACGGTTAGCCTTACCTTTGACTAAGCTGATGAGGAAAGGAGAGAAATTCGTCTGGACGGAAGAGCGAGAGAAGAGCTTTGAAGATCTTAAGCAGAAGTTAGTGATTGCACCTATTCTTACTCTCCCATCTGGATGAGGCGGATTTCAGATATATAGTGACGCTTCAGGAAAGGGATTAGACTATGTTCTCATGCAACATGGGAAGGTTATTGCATACGCATCACGACAGCTGAAACCTTATGAATAAAACTATCCTGCTCACGATTTAGAGCTTGCAGCAGTTGTTTTCGCGTTGAAGATCTGGAGACATTAATTGGATGGTGAATCATGTGACATATTCACCGACCACAAGAGTCTCAAGTACATCTTCACCCAGAAAGAACTGAACATTAGATAGAGGAGATGGTTAGAGCTATTGAAGGATTACGACACCAACATTCAGTGCCATCCTGGTGAGGCGAATGTGGTGGCAGATGCTCTAAGCAAAAGGTCGGGTATGATTGCTGGCATATGGATTTCAAAGGAGATCATTCGTGACCTAGAGATGACTTATATTGAGTTTTTTGTACAAGGACAACACGGTTACTAGGCTAATATTAAAGTGGAACCAGACTTACATTCTAGGATCAAGGAATCTCAAAAAGACGATGGTGAGGTTTGGTCTATCATTCAGAACCTCGATCAGCAGACAGAGTTTCGGGTAGACGACGATGGTATCTTATGGCAGGGCACTAGACTAGTGGCTCCTTATGACTCTACTCTCAGGGAAGCTGTGTTGACTGAGGCTCACAGTTCTCCATTTACCATACATCCTTGTTCTACCAAGATGTACCACGACATCAAGCAACACTTTTGGTGGAGTCGTATGAAGCAAGATGTTGCCACCTTCGTTTCTAAGTGTATGATCTGCGAACAGGTGAAGATCGAACATCAGCGTGCTAGTGGTTTACTACAACCATTAGATATTCCAGCCTAGAAGTGGGACAAAATCTCCATGGATTTTATTACTGGTCTTCCGGTTACTCAAAAGAAGAATGAGGCTATCTGGGTCATTGTGGATTGTTGACTAAATCTGCTCATTTTCTGCCGATTCGCAAGGAGCATTCGTAAGCAAATTAGCAGACACATTTCAGAGGGAGATCATGAGACTGCATGGTACTCCATCAGAAATCATCTCTGACAGAGATCCTCATTTCACATCACGTTTCTGGCAGAGTCTGCAGAAAGCTTGGGGCACCAGACTTAAGCTTAGCACTGCCTTTCATCCTCAGACCGACGGACAGTCGGAACGTACCATTCAGACATTGGAGGACATGTTGTGATCGTGTGCTCTAGAATGGTCAGGAAGCTGGGATGATTATATATTCCTAGTAGAATTCGCATACAACAACAGCTGGCACGCTAGCATCAAGTGTGCTCCCTTTGAGATGTTGTATGGCAGAAAGTGTCGTGCCCCAATCTGCTGGGATCAAGTGGGCGAACGACTGCTTGAAGGTCCAGAGATGATTGAAGTAACCAATGAGAAGGTCGTTGTCGCCAAGGCAAAACTTTAGGAAGCTCGTGCTCGTCAGAAGAGCTATGTTGATAAACGTCGTAGAGATGTGTCTTTCAACGTAGGTGACCATGTTTTCCTCAAGTTATCACCTGCACGAGGAGTTAGACGTTTTGGAATCAGAGGGAAGCTCAGTCCTCGCTTCATCAGACCGTTCGACATCATAAAACGTGTTGGTGAAGTGTCATATCGTTTAGCGTTACCGCCTCAGCTATCACACGTTCACAACGTGTTCCATGTGTCCTTACTCAGAGGATACAACTATCATCCAGTTCATGTTGTCCAGTATCCACTTGATCAGATTCGAGAGGATCTTTCATATGTCGAAGAACCCGAGAGAGTTCTTGAGCGACAAGATTGTGTCATGCGGAGGAAGACGGTCCCTTTCGTCAAAATCCTCTGGAGGGATCATCCTGAGTGGGAAGCCACTTGGGAGACGGAGGAGTCTATACGGATTTCTTCCCCTCATTTCCAGTTCTAATTCGGGTATGTTTTCTTTCAGTTTACTTTCTCTAATTCGAGGACGAATTGTTCTTTTAGAGGGGAAGAGTTGTAAAACTCGCATTAAAACCTATGAACAGTACACGTGAACAGTAACTTACGAAAACACGGTAAAATTTAAAATTTTCATTTATAATATTAATACACGTGTCACGACATTATATAACGAACAATCATGAATATTATAAATGTGACACGATCACGAACATCAAAATCTCAAATAATAAATCACGAACACACTTAATAAATAATTAGACTCGAGAAAAGTTATGGGTTTACCCCGTGGGCTCCCTTGGTGTCGCGGCTACAAAAGAAAGAAGGAAGGCATGGGCTTTGACCCATGATCCAAATTAAATACATGTTAAGTAAAAACTCCCGGAAACCTTTTCATAATTTTAGGTTTAACAAAAAGTTGCTCCCTGCCTCCTTCTTGCTCTTGCCGCCGGCCACACTAAACCACAAGGACGACCCGCAAAAATTTGATCTTTGATTTTGGAGTCTACGTGTTCGTGATCTCTAGTTCTTTTCTTTCCACGTGTCGGTAATCATAACACTTCCTCTTCTTTTAAAATTTCTTATGATTTCATGTTATTAAATTTAATTAATCAATAAAACAAGGAGATTAATTAAATCATGTTAAAAATGGGTGTTTAGCGTTGGTGTTGTTCGGCCGAGACAACCGAGACCCCAAGGGGGTGCTCGGCTTGTCTTCATCACCACCACCAAGACCACAAGGGGTCTCGGTTGGGCTTGGGTGTGGCTCAAACGCAGCAAGAACCCCGACCAAAGGGTCGGGGTGTGTTTGTGTTCGGTTTTTGTGTGAACCGAGACACCACCGAGACCCGTAAGGGTGCTCAGTTGGTTTTGTTTATTCGGACCCGAGACCAAAAGGGACCCCGACTTCGAGTCGGGGAATATTTACATGATAGTTGTTTAAGTAGTATCAACCGAGATCCTTTCCAAGGTCTCGGTGGGACTTGTTTATAGCTTATTTGATTCGGCTTATATTAAAACACGGGCTCGGGATTCGGGTTTTTATAAAAACTATTTTATAAATCATGTCACATTAAACTTTAGGTTAATTAATTTGTTAAAATTAATTCATGTATAACCTAAGGTATTTATACTTAGTTATTTTAATTAAACATGTATTTTAATTAAAATCATATAACATATAGTTTAATTAAATTAACCAGTTATTTAATTAATCAACTATAACCATGACTTGTATTGTACTAATTTAACTTCACTTATTATTTATAATTCAGCTTAATTCTAATTATGAAAACTTACTAATTTTGGGAACTTTCTATTTTTGGAAACTTTCTATTTTTAGAAACTTTCTATTTTTAGAAACTTACTGTTAATGGAAACCTGCTATTTTTAGAAAGTTACTTAGTATTACAATACAAGTATTAGAATACACTAATACATGAATAGTACACAACAGAGTATCAGAATAACGACAGTTAACACAGTAAACAGTAAAACATGACAGAATACGTATAACAAGCTAATAACACACGGAACCAGTGAAACACATGTAATTCAGATAACTCACACACGTCCATACTTCTTATGTAGTGATATTCGTCAAGGCAGATTAGTCTTCATCGTTCCCGTTAGCGTCTACTAGACATAAGGTACGGATTTCCCGTCCTTCAGTTAGGACAATCTCTTCCTTCATTAGGATTTCCCGTATGCAGCCAATTGTTTTTCCCAGTAGTTATAGATTAAATGCTTATGTTTATTAGTTACCTTAGCCATATACATGCATGACCAGTTTCACCTAGTTATGGAGGTACCATAACCATAGCACTAGAGGCACTAGTGTTATGACTTCACCACGACGGAGTGATAGCTCGTGGCGTCCCTTTTCAGTTATTTGGCCATTACATTATTATATTATCATGTGGGGCGTATGGGTGCATCCTAGTTACATGTTTTTGTCAGGATTTTCATGGTGAATGTGGTGTGTGCCTTGCATCCTTCACAAGGAGATGATCCCTCCTACCCATTGACCAGTTAATTAGAGGCAACCCCTCTAATTGCATGATGAGGTCTCCCCTCCAAGTATTCATGCACGTTGTTGACCTCATGACTTATATTGGTTATTATGGTACATTAACTAATACAGATTTTCGTAAGTAACATAAGCTATGTTTTCAGAATTAAAACTAGTTAACATGACAGACAACTAGGTTTTCCAGGACTTATTCTTTTCCGCTGCCATTCATGCTTTATATTCTTTATATGCTTCCATACTCTATGTTTTCCATGCTTTATTGTATATCCGTGCACTGAGCGTTATGCTCAGCCGTCTACTTTTCTATGTCCCCAAACGGCAGGTACCAAAGGACGCGAGTAGGAACTCCAGAGTATGTGCATTCGGATTGGAAGCTATCTGGCCTCTTTTACCTTATGCATTTATTCCTACTTTATCATACTTTACATCTTTTGGACATTGTTCAGTCCTTCCCATTTACAGTACTTATATTGCTTGTTTGTGAGTTACTAGACTACCGATGTTTGATTCCGGTATTTCTATTTATGGTCATGAATGTTTAGACATTTACCTTGCATGCTTTGATGATACGCCATAATTTACTATAGCACTCTATCCTATTAAATGGGGTGTTACACGCAGCCTAAATGTTCTACCTCATCTGGTAATTTTCAAACCTTCTATACAATCATGTTTATGTTCAACGATCATGTCTCATGCATGTAATCCTGAAACAGGCTCTCAGATAACTAGGACGCCTGCTGGAGGATTCATGCATCCTATCTTTCCTACTTGTTCGCGCAGACACTCTCGTGTTTGTCGTCGAGGTACTGGTGGTTGTTTCAAGTGTGGCCAACCAGGCCTTCAGCAGAAGGACTGTCGCCTAGGTGAGATAGAAGGCACCTCTGGACATGCCGATACCAAACCACCTCCTACTTCTGGTCGCGTGTTCACTACTACTAGAGATCAGGCGAATAAGACTTCAGGTTCCATCACCGGAAATCTCTTTATGATTTGTTTGGCAGCATGTGTTCTATTTGATACTGGAGCGACTCATTCAGTCATATCCACTACTTTTGTTGTACGTGTTAGGATTTCCCTTATGCCTTTAGATAATGCCTTATGCATTTCCACGCCACTTAGCAACTCTGAATCACTCAGGTGTACAGAGATCTTCCCCTAGAATTTGACGATAAGATCCGTAGAGTTGACGCACTTCCTTTGGACATGTGCGATTTTGACTTAATTTTGGGCATGAACTGGTTATCCAAACACCAGGCCACGATTGACTGCCACACTTATCGGGTTATCTTCGGTGATGTTAAATCCCCATAGTACATATACCATGGTTTTCTACCAGGGAGGTCGGTACAAGTTATTTCATCCATGGAGGCGCGTGCACTACTATCACACGGTTGTCAGGGCTTCATAGCTAATATTCATGACATTACTACCGAGTCTCCATCGATCCAAGATCAGCCAATTGTGTCAGAATTTCCTGACGTTTTTCTTGATGAACTTTCGGGCATACCACTTGTTCGTGAAGTCGAGTTTGAAATTGAGCTCATTCCAGGTGCAGAGCTAACTTCCAAGGCTCCTTATCGCATGGCTCCTATAGAGCTTAAGGAACTAAAAGATCAGCTGCAGGAACTTCTGGAATGAGGTTTTATTCGTCCCAGTGCATCGCCATGGGGTGCACCGGTACTGTTCGTGAAGAAGAAAGACGACAACATGAGTTTGTGTATAGACTATCGTGAGCTGAACAAGATCACGATCAGGAATCGTTATCCTTTACCGCGAATTAACGACCTTTTTTATCAACTTCAGGGCGCCAAGTATATCTCCAAAATTGATCTGAGGTCCGGCTACCATCAGTTACGGGTCAATGAGCAGGATATCTCTAAGACTGCTTTACGTACACGTTATGGGCACTACGAGTTCGTAGGCATGCCATTCAGACTCACTAATGCTCCAGCTGTCTTTATGGATTTGATGAACCGTGTCTTCCATGAGTTTCTGGACAAGTTCGTTATCGTGTTCATTGATGACATTCTGATTTTCTCTAAATCCACAGAGGAACATGAGGAACACCTTCGTATAGTCTTGCAGATTCTTCGTCAGAAGCATTTGTATGCCAAGTTCTCCAAGTGTGAGTTCTGGTTAAGCAAAGTGGCATTTCTGGGCCATATTGTATCTGTAGAAGGGATCACCATGGATCATGCAAAGGTCTAAGCTATCACCAAATGGCCAAGGCCTACATCTGTAACTGAGGTAAGAATTTTTCTGGGTTTAACTGGCTGCTACCGCAGGTTTGTAGAGAACTTTTCACGGTTAGCCTTACCTTTGACTAAGCTGATGAGGAAAGGAGAGAAATTTGTCTGGACATAAGAGCGAGAGAAGAGCTTTGGAGATCTTAAGCAGAAGATAGTGACTGCACCTATTCTTACTTTCCCATCTGGCTCAGGTGGATTTCAGATCTATAGTGACGCTTTAGGAAAGGGTCTAGGCTGCGTTCTCATGAAACATGGGAAGGTTATTGCATACGCATCACGACAACTGAAACTTTATGAAGAAAACTATCCTACTCGTGATTTGGAGCTTGCAGCAGTTGTCTTCGCGTTGAAGATCTGGAGACATTATTTATATGGTGAATCATGTGACATATTCACCGAGCACAAGAGTATCAAGTTCATCTTCCCAGAAAGAACTGAACATGAGACATAAGAGATGGTTAGAGCTATTGAAGGACTACGACACCAACATTCAGTACCATCCTGGTAAGGAGAATGTGGTGGCAGATGCTCTAAGCAGAAGGTCGGGTATGATTGTTGGCATCTGGATTGCAAAGGAGATCATCCGTGACCTAGAGATGACTGATATTGAGTTTTGTGTATGAGGACAACACGGTTACTGGGCTAATCTTAGAGTGGAACCAGACTTACATTCTAGGATCAAGGAAGCTCAGAAGGAAGATGGTGAGATTTGGGCTATCATTCAGAACCTTGATCAGCAGACGGAGTTTCGTGTTGACAACGACGGTATCTTATGGCAGGGCACTAGACTAGTTGTTCCTGATGACTATACACTCAGGGAAGCTGTGCTGACGGAAGCACACAGCTCTCCATTTACCATACATCCTGGTTCTACCAAGATGTACCACGACATCAAGCAACACTTTTAGTAGAGTGGTATGAAGCAGGATGTTTCCACCTTCGTTTCTAAATGTATGATCTGCCAACAGGTTAAGATCGAACACCAGAGAGCTAGTGGGTTACTACAACCATTAGATATTCCAGCATGGAAGTGGGAAACAATCTCCATGGATTTTGTTACTGGTCTTCCTGTAACTCAGAGGAAGAATGACGCCATCTGCGTTATTGTTGATAGGTTAATTAAATCTGCTCATTTTCTGTCGATCCGCAAAGAGCATCCGGTCAGCAAATTAGCAGACACTTTTCAGAAGGAGATCATAAGACTGCACGGTACTCCATCGGAAATCATCTCTGACAGAGATCCCCGTTTCACATCACGTTTCTGGCATAGTCTGCAGAAAGCTTGGGGCACCAGACTTAAGCTCAGCACTGCCTTTCATCCTCAGACGGACGGACAGTCGGAACGTACCATTTAGACATTGGAGGACATGTTGCGGGTGTGTGCTCTAGAGTGGTCAGGAAGCTAGGATGATTATATATTTCTAGTGGAGTTTGCATACAACAACAGCTGGCACGCTAGCATCAAGTGTGCTCCTTTTGAGATGTTGTATGGTAGGAAGTGTCGCGCCCCAATCTGCTGGGATTAGGTGGGCGAACGACTGCTTGAGGGTCCAGAGATGATTGAGGTGACTAATGAGAGGGTCGACGTCGCCAAGGCGAAGCTTCAGGAAGCTCGTGCTCGTCAGAAGAGCTTTGCTGATAAACGTCGTAGAGATGTATCTTTCAACATAGGTGATCACGTTTTCCTCAAGGTATCACCTGCACGAGGAGTTAAACGTTTTGGAATCAGAGGGAAGCTCATTCCTCGCTTCATCGGACAGTTCGACATCATAAAACGCGTTGGTGAAGTGTCATATCGTTTAGCGTTACCGCCTCAGCTATCACACGTTCACAACGTGTTCCATGTGTCCTTACTCAGAGGATACAACTACCATCCAGTTCATGTTGTCCAGTATCCACTTGATCAGATTCAAGAGGATCTGTCATATGTCAAAGAACCGGAGAGAGTTCTTGAAGGACAAGATCGTGCAATGCGGAGGAAGACGATCCCTTTCGTCAAAATCCTCTGGAGGGATCATCCTGAGCGGGAAGCCACTTGGGAGACGGAGGAGTCTATACGGACTTCTTACCCTCATTTCCAGTTCTAATTAGGGTATGTTTCTTTCAGTTTATGTTTCTCTAATTCGAGGACGAATTGTTCTTTTAGAGGGGAAGAGTTGTAAAACCCGCATTAAAATACCATGCACGGTACACATGAACAGTAAACATCCAAAAATACGGTAAAATTAAAACTTTCCATTTATAATATAATTCACGTGTCATGATATTTAATAACATGTAATTACGTATATATTATGAATGTGTTAAGTACACGACATATAAAAATCACGATAATTAAACATGAACGTACACGTAAATAATTGAACTCGGGAAAACTACGGGTTTCCCCGTAGGCTCCCTATGTGTCGCGGCTAAACAAGAGAGAAGGAAAAGATGGACTTCGGCCCATGACCCAAGTTAAAACCCATAATAAACAAAACACAGGTAAAGCGTAATCATAATTTAGGTTTACTGAAAAAGTTCTCCCTTGCCTCCTTTGCCTCTCTTGCCGCCGGCCACATCAAACCATAAGGAAAAAACCGGACGATTTTGATTATTGATTTTGTGTGTACGTGATCGTGATCTCATAACCTTTTCCTACACGAGTTCGGTATAATCAAATACCTTTTTCTTTTCCTTTAAATTCTTATTGAATTCATGTTTTTATTTAATTAATCTTAAAAACAAGTAAATCAAACATGTGGGATTAATTAAATCATGGTTTAAGGGGTGTTTGATGTTGCTTTGGTTCGGCCGAGACCCAAGCCAAGATTCTCAAGGCTCTCGATGGTGTTTGATTTGCCCAACCGATACCTCAAGGTCTCGGTGTGGGGTTCGTGTGGGTCGAGCGCAGCAAGGGGACCCCCGACCGCGTACCGAACAAGTAAGCAGGGGGAACCGGGTTGAACCGGTGTGAACCGGAGGCCAACCGGTGTGAACCGTGAGCCACCAGTGGCAACCGGCTAGCCGGTCTAGCCATTGGTGGGGCTGTTTTGGCTCGGCTTATGCGTGATCCCGGGCTTCAGGCTCGGGTTAAATTTTAAAACACGGGTTCAGGTTTCGGGATAATTATTAAAATCAGAAAATATGTTTAATTAGATTAATTACTAGACTTGTTAATTTAATTAAATTCACGACTTAAAAAATATTAAAATTAATCTTTCATGTATGACCTAAAGTATATTACTTAGCTTAATTTAATTAAAACATGTACTTTTAATTAAATTTGTATAACGTATAGTTTAATTAATTAACCAGTTATTTAATTAATTAGCTATAACATAACTTGTATTATACTAATTAAACTTTACTTATTATTAATAATCTAGCTTATTTCTAATTATGGAAACTTACTATTTTTTGGAAACTTTCTTTTTTTGGAAACTTACTATTTATGGAAACCTGCTATTTTTAGAAAGTTACTTAGTATTACAATACAAGTATTATAGTACACTATTTCACGAATAATATACAACAGGACATCAATATAACTACAGATAACACACTAACACACTAAAACATGACAAGATAAGTATAACAAGCTAATAACACACATAACTAGTAAAACACATGTAATTCAGACAACTCATACACGTTCCCATTCTTATGTTATTATCCGTCAAGGCGGAGTAGTTTCTTCAGCATTTCCATTAGCTTCTACTGGACATAAGGTACGGATTTCCCGTCTTTCAATAAGGACAACCTCTTCCTCTATTAGGATTTCTCGTATGCAGACAACTGTTTTCCCCAGTAGTTATAGATTAAATGCTTATGTTTTATTAGTTACCTTAGTCATATACATGCATGACCAGTTAGTTTTGGAGGTACCATAACCATAACACTAGAGGCACTAGTGTTATGACTTCACCATGGCGGAGTGATAGCTCGTGGCGTCCCTTTCAGTATTTGGCCATTATTATATTATTATTATCATGTGCGGCGTATGGGTGCATCCTAGGTTCAGTTTCAGTCAGGATTTCATGGTAAATGTGGTGTGTGTCTTGCATCCTTCACAAGGAGTTGATCCCTCCTACCCATTACCAATTAATTAGAGGCATCCCCTGTAATTTGCATGACGAGGTCACCCCTCTAACTATTCATGCACGTTGTTGAACTCATGACCTATATTCGCTTTTGGTATATTAAATTAATACAGATTTTCATAAGTAACATAAGCTATGTTTTCAGAACTAAAACCAGTAAACATGACATGCATCTAGGTTTTTCCCAGGACTTATTTATTTCCGCTGCAATTCATGCTTTATATGCTTTCATTCCTTTATGTCTTTACGTTATGCTATATATCGGTGCACTGAGCGTTATGCTCAGTCGTTTTCCATTTCCATGTCCCCAAACGGCAGGTACTCAAGGTCACAAGTAGGAACTCCAGAGTATGTGCATTCGGATTTGAAGTTATCCCGCCTCTTTTACCTTATGCATTTATTCATACTTTTCATACTTTACTTCATTTGGACATTTTTTAGTCCTTTCATTTACAGTACTTAATATTGCTTGTGTGTGAGTTACTAGACTACCGATGTTTGATTCCGGTATTTCTATTTATGGTCATGAATGTTTAGACATTTACCTTGCATGTTTTGATGACACGCCATTATTTACTGTAGCATTCCATCTTAACAAATGGGGTGTTACATCGAAGATGTTCTAACTCACCCAGAAGAAAATGTAGTTGCACAGTTGTTGACTGATGAAGAAATTATTGAAAGCGTTATTGGAATTAATAAAGATGATATCGACGAAGAAGATGATGAAAGTATTAGTCGTAGTATATTTTAAGTATGACAAGAATAGGTGTGTCCTATTCTTGGTATGATTATATTCTCCTCATCTATTAGTCGTAGTATATTTTAAGTATGACAAGAATAGGTGTGTCCTATTCTTGGTATGATTATATTCTCCTCATCATAATTAGTTGTAGATGAGTTGTAGGTTTTATCTTGAGACTTTTGTATCCTATAAATGTTGTGTGTTTTGATGAAGATAATCAAGCAATGAATTACCCTTTCAACATTGTAATCAGAGCAAAATGATTGATCCTTAAAAATCATTCAAAAAAAAATCTTTCCTATCAATCCTCTGCCTAAAGCATCTCTTTCATTCTCACGTGTCTACTTTGAATTTCTTTGTAGACCTCACTATAATAGGAGTAGTAACTTTGATTCTCCTTTTTGTTTTCTTCATATATGGCTTATGGTATCTCCATCAACCACTATAACAAACCAATGCAACATTTTGTGTGGAACTCACATCAACATGTTCAACAGCCGCAAGTCTTTTACTCGGCCCAACAGCAGGTGCGACAGGCCCAACAGTAGCCGGTATATCAAGGTCAGTCCGTTCCGCAGTCCAACAGTCGTGGCATTCTCGGCGCGGCTCCCGCTCTAAACCCGTCTACTACCTCCTTACCTATTGCATTTAGCGCCATGACACCGCAGGACCCGACTTGGCACATGGATACAGGTGCTTCATCTCATTTAAATTTTAATGCAAGTAATTTAAGTACCATTTTTAATAGGCGCTTATTTCCATCTGTTCATGTTGGTGACGGCAATTCTATTCCTGTCATCAACACTGGCCATAGCATTATTCCTTCTATTCATCGCCCCCTTCATCTTCATAAGGTTCTTGTTACCCCCAATATAATTAAAAATCTCATTTCTGTCCGTCAGTTTACTAAGGACAATAATTGTACTATAGAATTTGACGCGTTTGGATTTTCTGTGAAGGATTTCTTGACTCGTCATATCCTCCTTAGATGTGACAGCTCAGGTGATCTCTATCCAGTTACCAATACGTCAACTACCCCTATTTCTTTCCTCTCACCAAGTACTTCCACGTGGCACCAACGCATGGGTCATCCGGGTGATGAAGTGCTACGCTCCATTGTTTCTCGTCAATTTATTTCATGTAATAAAACAAAGTCTACCCAAATTTGTCATGCGTGCCAACTTGGTAAACATGTAAAGCTCCCTTTTCATAGTTCGGATTCTATTGTTGAACATTGCTTTGATATTATTCATTCTGATTTATGGACATCTCCCGTTGTTAGCTCTAGTGGTTTTAAATACTATGTCTTATTTCTTGATCATTTCTCTCACTATCTATGGATATATCCTCTTCGTTCTAAATCTGACATGTTTGATAAATTTTTGCATTTTCGAAACTATGTCAAAAATCAATTTAAATGTGAAATTAAAAGCTTCCAATGTGATCATGGTGGTGAGTTCGACAATAACCGACTCCACACCCTTTTTGCCAAAAATGGCATTCAACTTAGATTCTCTTGCCCAAAAACTTCCCAACAAAATGGCAAGGCCGAACGAATGATATGAATAATCAATAATATCATTCGTACTCTTCTATATCAAGCACACCTTCCTCCAACCTTTTGGGTCGAAGCTCTCCATATGGCCACCTATCTGCTAAACCTTCTACCATCTACGGCAATTCACAACGAAATACCTTTTACCCGTCTTTTCCACAGACCACCCAATTACTCCCGTCTACGCATATTTGGGTGTCTATGTTACCCTCACCTTCACTCCCCTCATAAACTTTCCCCGCGAGCCACTCCATGTATATTTTTAGGCTATCTCGCCTATCATCGTGGTTTTCGATGCCTTGACCTCGAAACAAACAAAATCATCCTCTCTAGACACGTCACCTTTGATGAAACACAATTCCCATACAAATCTATGACACCTTCCTCGCCACCTTCTTATACTTTCCTCGATACTCCACCCTCTCCTTTACTCACTTCACTCGCATCTGAAGTTACCACCACTACCAATACTTTCGCACCATTAACTCCTTCAAATGTTCTAGGCCCAAATCCAACCCAACAACCAACTAACCTCCGTTCCCCATCTACAACCCAAACTCTTAATCACCAAAACCAAACAACACCGACCCAAACTTACCCCAACCAATATGACTCAACTTCGCCAGGCCCAAGTTTCCCCACCAACCAACCCACAAGTCACGAACCACACAATAACCAAACCTAAACCGAAACCCAAAATAGTTTGCTGCCACCACCCATATTCAATCCACCAAATCTACAAACCAATACACACCCAGTTAATGAACCACCCCGCACTCATCCCATGATCACATAGTCGCAATCAGGCATTGTCAAACCTATCACCCGCTTGTCTCTAAATACTTTCTTGGTCTCTCCTATTCCTAAAAATCCATTTGAAGCGTTAAAAGATCCCCAATGGCGTAATGCTATGTACGATGAGTATAATGCGTTGGTTAAAAATGGCACTTGGTTACTGGTACCAAGGCCTACAGGTGTTAATATGGTTCGTTCTATGTAGCTATTTAAGCATAAGTTTCACGCTGACGGGACTTTGAGCCGTTACAAGGCTCGTTTGGTTGCTAATGGTAGTAGTCAACAACTTGGTGTTAATTTTGATGAGACATTTAGCCCGGTCGTGAAACCAGCCACTATTCGTACGGTTCTTAGCCTTGCTGTGTCTCGAAAGTGGCCGATTCACCAACTTGATGTTAAGAATGCTTTTCTCAACGGTGATTTATCCGAGACAGTGTACATGCATCAGCCACCCGGTTTTGTTGATGCCAGGTTCCCTAACCATGTTTGTCGTTTGCAGAGATCTTTATATGGTCTAAAACAGGCACCTCGTGCTTGGTTTCAACGTTTTGCAGGATATGCCACTCGGGTTGGATTTTCACATAGTCGTTGTGATTCTTCTTTGTTCATCTTTACACATGATTCTCAGGTTGCTTACTTGATTATATATGTGGATGATATTATTCTCACTGCTTCTTCTCCAACTCTACTTCAGTAGATTATAGACTCTTTACATAAAGAGTTTGACATGACAGATCTTGGGGCACTTAATTATTTTTTGGGCATCTCTGTTGTTCGTCATTCTACAGGATTATTTTTGTCTCAAAAGAAGTATGCTCTTCAGCTCCTTGAGCGTGCTCATATGGTTCGTTGCAACCCTTCTAGGACGCCAGTTGACACTGATACTAAACTGGGTCCAGACGGTGTTCCTGTTCAGGATCCCACTTTATATCGCAGCCTTGCGGGAGGGCTACAGTATCTCACATTTACTCGGCCAGATCTGTCTTATACAGTTCAACAGATATGTCTCTATATGCACGATCCAAGGAAACCACATTTTGCTGCTCTCAAACGTGTCCTGCGATATGTTAAGGGCACATTGGATCTTGGTCTCCACTTATATGCTTCCGCTACTACATCTTTAGTTGGTTATACCGATGCTGATTGGGCGGGCTGTCCCTCTACTCGCAGGTCTACCTCAGGTTATTGTGTATTTTTAGGTGATAATCTTTTGTCGTGGTCTGCTAAACGGCAACACACCATTTCCCGCTCCAGTGCCGAAGCAGAATACCGAGGTGTGGCTAACGTTGTCGCTGAGACAGCATGGGTTCGGAACCTTCTTCGTGAGCTACATTCTCCTCTTATGACTGCCACTCTTGTTTACTGTGATAATGTTAGTGTTGTTTATATGTCTGCCAACCCTGTTCAACATCAACGGACAAAACATATTGAGATCGATATTCATTTTGTCCGTGATATGGTTAAAGCTGGTCATGTTAGAGTTCTTCATGTTCCATCTCGTTTTCAATATGCCGATATCTTCACCAAAGGCCTTCCATCAGCTTTGTTTGAAGACTTTCGCTCCAGTTTAAGCGTCCGTCCTCCTCCCGCTCAAACTGCGGGGCCGTATTAGTCGTAGTATATTTTAAGCAGGGTTCTAAATAGCGCGCTATAGCGCGCCTTATAGCGGGATATAGCGTGAAGCGTGGCCTCCACGTTACGAAACAGACTAAGGCGGCGTCTTAAGACGTAGCGTGCTAAAAGGCGTCATAAAGCGTGATATAGCGCGCTATAGCGCGTAACGTGGCGCTTTTTTTCGAATCTTTTTGCTGATTTACAAGAATTTTGCTCCTTTACTAATTTTTGGCTATTTAGTTGACTTCGGCTTAGTAATTTTACTATGGAAATAAATCCTTAAATAACTAATAGCCGGTTTTGTATTCAACTAAAATTAAAATATTGTTTCATTTTATAAACTCGCTATATAAATACTAATTTATAAATATTTTGTGCCGCTATATGTCACGCTTCAGAAAACGCCATAGCTTCGCTATAGCTTCTGTAGCTTGTAGCTTGGCTATAACGCTACGCCACGCTTCACGCTATTTACAACCTTGATTTTAAGTATGACAAGAATAGGTGTGTCCTATTCTTGGTATGATTATATTCTCCTCATCATAATTAGTTGTAGATGAGCTGTAGGTTTTATCTTGAGACTTTTGTATCCTATAAATGTTGTGTGTTTTGATGAAGATAATCAAGCAATGAATTACCCTTTCAACAGAAAGTTCTACAATGGAGCCCCTTTCGCGAAACGAAGCTATTAAAGTGGCAATCATATTGAACAATTTCTTGTTGAGCTATGAGAAAACAACACCAGAAGTTCTTACCATGCTAAGAAAAATTAGAGACGGGATTCAAGGGGAAATTGATTTCAAAAAAAACAAAAGACAATTGAGTCATTTTTCAAGAACCTTCATAAATCATTCATGTAATATGTTATATATAAGCAATTATTAATTTATATTTTATATGGGGTCTAAAGAAATTATCAAAAATGTATAATCTTATAATTTTAGCGAATTATTAATTTAGCACCATTCCTCAAGTCGGGACCGACAAAAAATATTATCTTAGAAAATTTATTAAATAATCAAGTATTAATTTATGGAATTTCTGCTGTACAACTTTTTAATGCATTCTAACATGTTTTGAAACTCATATTACAACTTTTTAATTCAAATGTGCAATTTTTAATGAGAATACATGCAATTGCCCTTTTAATTTTAATCGTACCCGGTTAAAAATTCATAATAGCCATCAAATACTATTTTAAAGTGCTTTTTTTCCCTTCTTTTTGGTAATCGGTGGTTTTCGCTTTTTAAGATCACTGATTCACGAGATTTGAACAATCGCCGCGCAAACGCAACCCATGTTAAAGTCATGTTGAATAATAATTTAAAGACCAGATAGCGTTAAACTAGGTTCCCACCAGCACACCTCATGCCTCTTAACAAAAAACAAGATTATGACCAAATGTTGCTTAACTCATACTCCATCTTTTAAATAAAAAGTCAGATCTTTGACTCTATGTGGGCACCCAAAGCTGACGCCTCTCTTAAATGAAGCAGCTAGCGTACTTCCATAGTTCCATGTCTAATTTCTACCTAAACCGATAAATTTTGACTGGTTTATAGGCTAGTCTCCCTAGTGACTGCTGCGGGTGACAACATGCACAAAGAAGTCTTCCTGTTCCCTCCCGCAGCATCCAGACAGACTTTTATTCATATAAAAATATCTATCAAAACAATTTGTTACCGTTAAAAAAAAAATATTGCCACTCTCCCCAATCGCAAACCAAAACCACAGAAGAAAGGAAGATGCTTATAATGATAGTAATAATAATAATATTGAAATCCAATATTACAATAAAAATAACCTAGTACAATATATTAGTTCATATAGTCAAAAACAAAGTCGACTATTTAAATTAACAACAGTACTGTCTCCTTATGAGAACTTGCACAAATTTTACCCTTCTAATCTCAAACTTTGATTAGTAAAACTGTTATCATGGTTCAAATGATCTAACCACGCTTTTGTATAAAACTTCACAACTCCAAAAGGTCAACAATTAATAAGTCTACTCCAAAACAATGAAACCATCCCCTTGTTTTACCTCCTTTGCATCCGGCAATGCATCTTCCATTACCACGTCAGCGTTAGTAGTCCCGTTGGCTGGACCCGCTTCATGCTGGGTTGGACTTGAATTTGCAAGGTCACCGTTGCTCTTTTCGGTTTTAGTTACAGGAGAGAGGATTTT
Organism: Glebionis coronaria; assembly: GCA_025667525.1. Lineage (NCBI taxonomy): Eukaryota > Viridiplantae > Streptophyta > Magnoliopsida > Asterales > Asteraceae > Glebionis > Glebionis coronaria. The sequence continues at coordinate 491,386,682 of CM046878.1, forward strand.
GGCTACTTGGTGGTGTATTGTTTCGAGTGGTTGAAGGGTTTTCTTAAGCTTGAAACTTGCGGGTTTGTTGGTTGAATAAGACTCAACTGATTCTACAGCACTTTCTTCAATTACTTTGCACATCTGCAAATTGGACACAACAAGTGAGAATTCCGTGGCAATATAAGCAAGTCGAGAGGATTGGGTAATAGATCAAAGTGGTAAAGTTTGGTCAACAAAATATTTTTTTGTCTCTTTCTCTGAAAAATTTAAATAAAAACGAATATACATCATACAGAGGCTCGAGAAGTATTTTCGAGCAATGATCCAAATTTGAAAGTAAAAAGTGAAGTGAACATAAAAACTCTGCTACAGCCCTTTGACTAGTTTCCTTTTAGCTAAAAATTTTGTACTCAACATAAAAATTTATGTGGTCTTTTATAATTTTCTAGCACAATTTTTTTACTTGGTTACAGAATTTATAGCAAAATCCAATCTGAAAATGGGTCCGTTACTTTAGAAGTCAAAAGTGTAATTCCTCGACAACCGCTTTAGCATAGTTATGAAATATAGAAATTTTGTGCCGAATGCTTGTGAGCTAATTTTATCGTAACTGTGAAAACTGATAGTTACCTCATTATAATGACGGGCCATTGCCAAGCGATCAGGTTTATCATCACAAGCAGCTGCCAATATTTCTCCCGGGTCTGCAAAAAGAAACGTATACATATCCTTCATCAAGACATTGATAGAATCTCAAGAGATCGTTCCATTAAATTAGAAAGTTTGACTAGACGCGTAGTTTAGGAAATTATTTTAACTATTCCTCAAATACCCCAAGATATCATTTGCTAAAAGATATAATGAGGAAAAAACCTTATACGTTTCATTCACTTACTGATAACTTCAATTTGAGGCAATTGACCTATCAATTGGGAAGATGTTTCACTGTGGTTTGCAGTTGGTGGTCTATCTATAATCTTTTGATCAATCTCCATGTCATTACTTCGCATCTCATTGGGTTTTTCCTCGCCCTGTTATGATATTTGACAACGAACCACGTGAGCAAAAGAACAGATAAAAACTATATCCAGTTATAATCTTTTCGCTTAATAGATGTACAATTTCAAAAAAGCTTTTCTATAAATGATTTCTTCCATAATAAGTTAAAATTTCCATCAATAACAAAAACCATGATATACGACTTTTTCAGAGAGCATGATTGCTAAGACCATGATGTTCATTTCTTCAGTATTCAAGAAAGTAAGCTCTCTAATGGTCGTTTAAATAACATTAGGTGAACATAAAAAAATAAAAATAAAAAAAACTTTGTTAGAATGTGGCAAACTTACAAAATATTCTTTTTGGTATTCAGCATTAAGTCCTTTTTCAAGAAGGAGAACACGTTTTTTGACAAATTCAACAACTCTTCTCTGCATCTCTCTGAAGTGATATAATGCGTTATTCGAAGCAGCAATATCTTGTGGCACAGAACCACCAGAAGCCGCTGCTGTTTGACCCTCAACACCACCGCCAGTGGAAGCAAACGAAAGTTGAGAAGCTCCCGGGACACTCGGATTTACTCCAGGAAGATTCAATTCTTGACAAATAACTTCCTGAATCCTCAAGTCCTTGTCATCAACAATAGCTTGCCATCTTCCATAACCATGCCTTTATACACAGATGAAATTCGGAAAAAAATTAAAAAACAATATCAAATGCAACAACATACCCAATCCAGCCGGGGCAGGGTATGGGATTCTAATACCAAACAGAGTTATATAACTGAAAAACAAGCTTACTTCAACACAGCACGGAGTAGGGTTCGATCGTGTTCCTCCTTCCAGAATTTTAGACCTCGTAATCCTGGATACCGATAGATGACGTCATCTGTAAAGACAGGAGCAGATGGACCATCTGAAGAATTTTTCAGCTGCACAATTAAGATAAATAATAGATCAGACATAATTACTACATAAAATCTCGCAGAACTTGTTAGACAAAGGATAGAACTTACTTTATCTCTTACAAGAAGCAAGACTGCAATCCTGACAAGTACGTCCTCTATTCTTAGCCCTTCCTTAGGGACACCGTCTGCATTTCAAGTATTAAAAAATTACTAACTAAATATACTGAATACAGAGTGACAAAGAAGTCATGGTTTTTTTAGTTTTGGTGGTCCAAGCGCGGGCTTGGGGTTAAGATGGTATGTCAACCATCTTCCATTGTATTTATTTTTTGTGTTGAATACCATTTACCGGGGTAACCCTTTTACCCAAAAAAAAAGTCATGGTTTTGACTTTTGACTACAAAATATCACCTGAGAAAGTCGTCGCGTCTGTAATATCTTCAGAAATGTGTGACAGAAAGAGAGTTCCATAACTGCATAATATGCCAATATTAGATCAAATACGCCTTTTATTACTTCAATCTACCTACACACAACTTAGTGCTTCGATGGAAATTCAATAGTTACCATCAAAAGTGGATATACCATCAAACCACTAACATCCACAGTTATTTCCTTTTTTCCATTCACTTATAATGAAAGGCTTAAACTTCTATTTTAAAGATGAAAGGGCTTACGCTTTTATTTCCTCGTAACTCTTCTGCTTCAAGCGGGAAGTAAATTCCGCCCAATCAAAGTCTCCAACACCAAATCTGAAATGTACTTTACACAATCAATACTACCACAAAAGAAGCAAATAGTCCAAACCATTGCATGTTTTAAAAAAATCCTTGATCATAATGATAAAAAAGACTAGACCTCATCAGAATTTGAACAAATTGTGCTCGTTGACTTTGATTAAATCCGAGTACTCTGAAGGCTTTTCCTTCACCTTCCATAAGGGGAAGTAGCTCAGCATTGTCAACTGCCAAAAAAAAACATCACCAAATGTTAACTACATAATAACGGAAACAATTCAACAAATATGTATTAAAAATCAGAACTGATGAGTGTACCACGTGATTTCTTCCTGGTATGCTTTCTAACAGGCGCTGTCCCAGCAGAATTCTCCCCATCAGAGATCTCCACTTCATAGTTATCATCAGCATCAGAGCTTACATCTTCCAATCCAGCAAGATCATCGTCTTCAACAGATACCATCTGAATATCATTAAAAGAGCAAGAAAATTTTCAGGATCAATAAATTCAAAACATGACATAATTAAATAAAACGATCTTGTGAAAAGACCGACCTGTTTACGACTTCTTTTTCCTTTGCCCATAGAATTAAATTCTTCAATTTTGTGTTCTTCATATCTGTCTTTGAGCAACTCTTCCCAATAATTTGATCTTTCTGGAATGTTTGCTCCACTTTTATTCTCTGCTAAGGGCTCTTGAATTTCCTCTTCCATTCCTCCTGCCTCATCAATGTACTCAAAGTTCGCCACCTAATGATCACAAAACAAAATTGATAACAAAAATGCAATATCTATTAGTAATCAAGTATTCAAGTTGCCAATAATATTACTTTATAACGGGAACAGAGACAACCTTAAATGCTTTCAAAAATCCATCTTCTTCTGCTTCATCCATTGCGGCGTTTTCTTCTTCAGTGTAATCACGATTAAGCAATCTATCAAAGCGTGAACCAATAAAACAGTTAAAACCAAAAATGTAGAGATCAAGAAGTATATCTAATCAGTAATAACAAATTTACCTATCTATTGCAGCATCATCATAATGAATTTGCCTTGATTTCGTAGCCTCGTCATTCTCATCAGCAAATAATTCCTTTGAGCCGTATCTTATGATGTCATCCAGCTCTTCCTACATCGTAATAACATCATCATTCATGTATACAAAAAACATTAAGTTTATCAATGTAAGATATCTCCATCGACATGCCTTCCTGCTGTAAAATATACCTGATTAATGTTTTGATTTTTCAACTTGCCAACAACCAAATGCTCTAAAACCATCTTCTTCTTAGTCATCTCCATCATCCTTTCTTCAATTGTTCCTCTTGTTATGAGTCTAAAAATCATCACCTGCAAATTGGCAGATAACAAAATTTAGAAACGAACTAAAGGCGCTTTTAACATACAAATGAGTAGATTGTGGTTGTGTTTTATCTCAAACACGAACCCATTACCCAACCCCTCCAACGCACCATCTTGCCACCTCTAACATACACCCATGCTAAGCATCGAAAAAGACCAAATCCATATGTAATAGCTTCTAACCTTATTTTTCTGTCCAAGACGATGAGCCCGGGCCATAGCTTGCAGATCAGCATGGGGATTCCAGTCACTATCATAGATGATAACTGTGTCTGCAGTGGCAAGGTTTATACCAAGACCACCAGCTCTAGTAGATAGCAGAAAGCAAAATCTAGAAGAATTGGGAGCATTGAACCTATCAATTCGAACTTGCCTTTCGCCACCACTAACTTTCCCATCAATACGTTCATATAGCCATTTCTGAAAGAACACAAAGTCAGAATAAAAAGACAAACTGAAAAGTCAAGTTTTAACATTCATACCTTGTTATTACAATAATCTTCGAGCAAATCTAGCATGTGCTGAAATTGTGTGTATATTAGAACTCTATGACCTTGCTCTTTTAGTCTAACCATCATTTTGTCTAATAGCTGCAACTTTCCAGATGTTTCACATAGTTGTCTGACAGATGGAGCACGACAATAAATTAGTCCAACATATTAACAATCCCTAATCGTAGAGAGAACAACGACGACTATCTAAAAAAGGTATGACATATTACTTGAAGAACTCATTGGTGTCATCCGGTTCAACTCCCTCTAGCATGAAAGGGTGGCAACAAAGCTTGCGCAGTTCCATAACCACATTAATAAGCGAAATCTGAATTTTTCAAGCAACAGAACTGAATGTTAAACTTTATATTTAAGATATTAAAAACAGTAAATTCACCACTGAAGATTGTAATTGTACCTGAGCTCCTCCCCGGCGAGTTAATAACTGATAATTACGCGTTAGAATTGCCTTGTAGTACTCTTTCTGCTTGCTACTCAATTCCACACGTAAAATGAGCTCCTTTTTAGGTGGTAGTTTCTTCATGACATCTTTTTTCACTCCTGCCATTTATCAACCAGAGTTAACAAATGTCTATTACAGAGTTCAGTTCAAACAAGACAAGTACAGCTTTCAGATGCTTACTTCTTAAAAGATGAGGAGCCAACATCTTATGCAGCCGTGAAACCTGCTCTTCTTGATTGATATCCTTGAACTCTTCCTGAAACTCATCCAAACTTGCAAACTGCATGCATTTGTAGTGATATAGAAAAGTGTTTTATGGTCATGTACCGCTCATTATGTAAGATTAAACACATTTAGTGCTAAATGTTTGAAGTAGTACTAACCTTCCCAGCATCAAGGAAGTGCATTAGCATGAAAAGCTCATCCAAATTGTTCTGAAAGAAATTTGCAATTCACACCCAAAATAAGAACCAAGTAAAGAAGAGGTAGAATATGTATAAATTAATTGTAGTTCATAAAATAGTTTTCATCGAGACATAAAAAGTATTGCAAGAGCAAACCTGGAGAGGGGTTCCAGTCAATAGTGTACGGTGCCGGGTGTCGAACTGCTTCAGTGATGAAAACAGCTTTGAATCTTTATTTTTAAGACGATGGCCTTCATCTACTATCTACATAATTTATTCAGAAAAAATCAGTACAGAAACATGTATATGACCTAAAGATTATACTAGAGGGTCAATAGATGTACCATGGTCTGCCAGTCAATTGCCTTCAACGACCCGTAATCTATGTTGATCATTTCATAAGATGTCAATAGGACATCAAACTTTATCCTATCTTGCTTGCTTTCACCTGACTTTTTTTTCTTGTCCTTCTTCTGAGACTTGGGAAAATAAAATTCATATTCTTTTATGACGGCACGAGCAGCAGCTGTACCAACGTACATAACCTGCAGCAGTCACCAAAAATTATGAAGACATAAACCAGCTACTAACTCAAACGAATAAAGTTTGTGAAGTATTGTAACGTACAACATTCATATGAGGTGCCCATGTGGCAAATTCACGTTCCCAGTTCCGCAATGTGGAAAGTGGTGCTACTACTAAATGTGGGGAGACATTCTCTTCATACAGAGAGGCTAAAAAGGCAATACTTTGTATCGTTTTTCCTGTCATGGAACATAATTATTCAGATGATAACTAACAGATATGTCGAGAGCTTGGGGAAAAGAGGATTCTAGAACATACCAAGTCCCATCTCGTCGGCAAGTATCACGTGTGTTTGTTTAGAAAATGAGAAGCGCAAGAAATTCAATCCTTCAAGCTGATATGGGTGGAGCTCACCTACAATTGCACATATAGACTTACACGAATTACAAAACTATCAAGACATAAAGGCAACAAATACACAAAACCAAAATGTATGGCATACCTCCAGGAAGAAATTCGGGACTCTTTTCAAATTGCTGAAATTCTTTTGACTTCTTTTTTAAGTCAGTAGCGTCACGAATGTTGCTTTTTTGCTTCCTTAGTTTCCGATATCTAGACTGTAGTCTATTAAAGTTCTCAATTTGTTGTTGAAATGACGAAATATCCGATTCAGATTCCCAATAACATTCATCATAGCCAAGTCCCACCCATTTTACTAGATATTCCTTTTCATCATCGTCATCTTGCCTAAGTCATCGACCACATATTATACATCCTTAGTTTATGTTATCAACAAACATTATAATTTAACATAATAATAATATTTCACTCGCAGAAAACATTTTTCTCAGATAAATAATGCACCTTGAAGCAAGAACCCGGTCAACCATTGTATACTCAGGCCGGATTGCAACAAAATCATCTTCGGCATTGTTGCCCGCATTCATGCTCTTACAAAAATTGTTTACTTTCATCCTTAACCGAGGGAGGTCCTTGTAAGCTTTTATAAACTCTTTTTCTGGCACCCTATAATAACAAAAAAGGAAGAAAAGACGTTTAATCTAACTAAAAACCTAATCAGAGATCATATAATGGTGCATAATATGCAAACAGTGTAACTATGAGTAGATGTACCATGTGCAATGGAGATAAGATAGCCCTTTCCACTTAACAAGATACTGTTTCACAAATACTTGCTTCGAACCAACCTTTGAGGCGTCACTTTCATCAGCAACAGTAGGCCGCATTTCACAGTCCAAAATCTTGTCTATATCGTTAAGTGGATTGACCTGCAATTACAACAGATCATTAATATATATAGAAATAAAAGGTGTTAGAGGCATACACTTCATATAACGTTAACTTATAACATACGCATTTTGGACAGTGCCATGTCGCAGGAAGAGGGGCTCTGAGAGGTGGCAGTAAACACTTAGGATGGTATTCGTAAGTGCACGTTTCACAAATGAGTAGATTCCCAGATTCACCACACGCATTACACGAATCCTCTTTCTATATATGATAACAAAACATAAGAAAACTGTTATTTCAATACCTATACATGCAACAAATATGGAAAAAGTTCATTCTCATAGTTCATAAAAGTGGAAATTTCGGTAAGCCAAAACAGTACCGCATCATCTCTGACAAATTTCTCGTAACGCTCTTTTTTCTTGGATTTGTCGAGCAGAATGTCCTCGTCATCAGATTCATCGATACTATAACGGGGCCTAGAATCCGATCTAACACGCAGTCTCTCAGCTAAACTACTCATCCTCTGCACAATAACCAACAAAATTCTTAAGATTTCTTCACCATAAAATATTTGAAAGGTGGATAAAAATCATACAATATACCTACACTACTTGTTTGATAGTACCAAAGAAACAGATAAACAAGTTCACCAAAAGTTTGTGCTTTCTATAAAAATGCAAGTGAGTAACTATTAGGGGGTGTTTGTTTAGGCTTATATAGCTGGCTTATGGCTTATTTTATGTTTCGAAAGCTCACTTTTTGTGAGGCTTATAATAAGCTTATATAAACAGAAAAGTTTCATAATAAGCCGCAAAAAGTGAGCTTATAAAACGTAAGCCCAAAATCAAATAAGCGATAAGCAATCTATATAAGCCAAAACAAACACCCCCTAACACAAATATTCCTAAAATGGTAAAACACTACACATATCAAACTAGCAATAACGCAGACCTTTTAAACTAACCTACACCCCATCCGAACTCAGATGCGGATTGATATTTTGTTGGAAAAATACAAGAATACAGATTGAATTCTCACGGCCGAACCCCATTAATGACTCTAGTAATAACAAAGCCTCTAAACGATTTTACTTAACTTAAACAATCTACACACCTCACAGTTTTGGGCTTATCCTCCATAAGCTCACTTTTTGTGGCTTACTTTGAAACTTTCCGGCTTATATAAGCTTATTATAACATAAAAACATTCAAAATAAGACACAAAAAGCGAGCTTATGGAGCGTAAGCCCAAAATCAATAAGAAATAAGCCAAAACAAACACCCCCTAAACACAAATATTCCTAGAATGGTAAAACACTACACATATCAAACTAGCAATAACGCAGACCTCTTAAACTAACCTACACACGGCCGAAACCCATTAATGACCCTAGTAATAACAAAGCCTCAGAAACGCTTTTACTTAAAATAAACAATCTACACACCGTAATCAAAGCATGCAAAAAATGGGAATCTCACTTTTCGCATATAAGATCCGGAATACATACAATTAAGCACACCGTAATCAAATTTAACGCCACAATCAATCTACCTAAAAACCCTAACATCTTACAGTTTCCACATCTCATTCAATAATCTACACACCTCACGCATGCATATAATGGGAATTCGCTTTTCGCATATAAGATCCAGAATACATACAAATATACAATTACGCACATCATAATCAAATTTACACCTACAAACCCTAACAACTCACACTTTCCACATCTCATTCAATAATCTAAAAACCCTAAATCACACCATATCCTATCAAATTAAGGCTCATTACAAAAAACAACAAATTTACCTCGCACGTGCAATTCACGCGCTCACAATTACCACGCTAACAAATCGGAACTCGAATTCAACGAACTTTAGTTCAATTACACACCTGCAATAAAATTAGGGTTAGGGTTTTTTTTAATCAAATCCAGTGTGTGTGTGTGTGAAATTAAAAGTGTAAAAAATGAGAAGTTAAATAACGTTGGATAAATATGATTGTTGACCTGATGATGATTGACCAGAATCTTGAATTGAATTGAGTTTGAATCAAGGTTTTTTCTGTTAAGTGGTGTTTTTGATGATAAATAAATTTGGGGGAAAGTATAAAAAGTGTTTTTTAATGTTTAATTTTTAGTTTATGACTGCTAGGTTTTTTTTTGTATGCAATTTATAATGTGGAAAATTATTTTTTAGGGTAAAAAATTTGGTTGCGGGAATTGCGTATATATCCTTCTAAAAACTTAAAATTACATATATATCCGATTTTTATGAAAGTGTTAGTAACTTTACGCGTGACGAGAATTTTGAAGAATAATTTTATCGCATACTGTTTTATAATAATATGTCAAGTATATGTGCATAGGGGTGGAAACGAGTCGAGTTGCTCGTGAAAAGCTCGAGATTGAATCGGTTAAAACCTCGAACGAGCCGAGCCTAAACGAGCTCGAGCTCGAGCCTAAGTTGCAGCTCGTTTGTTAAACGAGCTCGAGCCCGAGCTTTACGTACAAAGCTCGTTTAGGCTCGCGAGCTTAAACGAGCCTAATGTTTTATATACGAGCTTCTTAACGAGCTTAATAACAAGCTCATTAACGAGCCTAGTTTAGATATATTACGAGCCGATCTCGAGCCAGGTTTGATTTTTACATTTTCAAATCACATAAACGAGCCGAGCCCGAGCTTGTCTACCATAACACGAGTCGAGCCCGAGCCTAAATAATAAGGCTCGAAACGAGCCGAGCTCGAGCTTTGTAAAACTTAAACGAGCCTAGCTCGGGCTCGGCTCGGCTCGTTTTCACCCCTTAATGTGCATCACGATGCATATCGATACGAAAACGAAAGACAATAGTATTACGAAATTGTGATTATTGATAGTGAAATGTATTTGTTAATCAGTACATGTACAATATTATGACGTTTAGACACAGAGAATATTCTTAGTTTACATGTTTCCATACATTATAAATCACCTTAAACTCTTCCTACATTGACATGTACGATTCAATCGAATGTAGTATCAAGATGATTAGTGTTTCACAAATTTTGTATTCAAATACGTACACATATTATGTATGTCTTTTTAATAGGCAAATTTTAAAAAAATGTTCATAACTAAGCAAAACTTTTGCATTAAACTTATATTAATGAATACTTTAAACAGTTATAAAATATGTAAATGTTAATTTTTTTTTATAGCATTAATTATTTATACATATTGCAAATATATTTTGTTTTATCATTTATAAATAGTCATTTGTGGATTTTCTGTTATAAAAGTTTGTACAACATGCTTTAAAAGTTGTGTTAAACTTAAGGTTGTGGTGAAATGTTGCACTACATGATTGTACAATATGCTTCAAAAGTTGGATTACTTAATTTTTTATGAGTGTCGCTTTATCGGTTTTAACAGGCACTCTCTGGTTCTTCTTTGGACATCTTTTTATTGGCTTCATTTTCTTGTTGAACATGTTGCTCTAGTTCGATTTTCAAAAACTATACATACCACTATTTTAAGGAAACAACATATGTACGTTTTTGTAGATATATGATTTTAATTATTATACAATGTGAATATATAATTTTATTTTTAAGTAACGTGGTGTATTAATTATTATTAATTAATATTAATAATTTTTATTTTGAAGTGTGAATTAATTATTATGTATTAATTAATATTAATGTTAGCATTAGTTATGTTTATACTAGCAAGGTACCCGTCGCTGCATCGTGCGGGTACCCTATGATTGACCAATGAATAACGAAAAGAAAATGGTCTTGGCCAGACCCGATTCACTTATTTTTATAGGCTTCAATCGGTTCGTTTTCGAGCGAAATTTATTGACTTGTCAAACTCGCGGCCACTCATGTTCCCGGTTTGGCTTATTTTTGGATATCTTTTTGTAGATATATGTTTTTAGTTGTTGTATAATATGAACATATTATTGTAATTTTAAGTAATTTGTTGTGAAATTATATATTAATTAATATTAAATTATTTTTATTTTGAAATATGTATTAATTATTATGTAGGATTTAGTTGTTGTATAATATGAATATATGATTGAAATTTTAAGTAATTTGGTGTATTAATTATATATTAATTAATATTAAATTATTTTTATTTTGAAATATGTATTAATTATTATGTATTAAATTGAGTATTGATTATTATGTATTAATTATTATTATTATAAGCATTAAATTATGAGAACTTAAGTATTACTATTTTAATTTTTAAGCTTGTCTTAGTTGTACACAATGCATTAATAGATGTAAGTTGAAATTTCAGATTTTCTATTAATAAAATGCATAAATGCTTTATATGTAGTATAAATAAATGCTTTACATGTAGTATAAATAGATATTTTAATTATTAATTTTTAATTATGTTTGTATACTTATACATTATGCAATAATGCATGTAAGTTGAAATTTCAACTATTCTAAAATTAGAAGGCTAATATGCTTTATTTGTAGTATAGAGTATAGATATATATATATATATATATATATATATATATATATATATATATATATATATATATATATATATATATATATATATATTTTATATAATTATAAACTTAAGACAAAATTACATGGATGGTCCATGTGGTTTGTCCAAAATTGCAACTTTCGTCCCTCGACTTTTAAAGTTGCATGGCTGGTCCCTAACTTCAAAAAGAATAACACTCTTGGTCCCTTATCTTAACTGGTTTTAAGTAACCTCCTTTGGCATTTGCACAGTAAGTCATTTTCGTTACCATTCGTTGCATCATCCATCATTTTCGAAAAGAAATTAATTTTTTAACTTTAAATATTTTTAAAAGGGTAAAAAAAATTTAATTTAATTTTTAAAAAGCATAAAAAGTAACTCTTTTTGAAAAAGCATAAAAATTTTAAAAAGTTTGAAAATACATAGAAAAAAATTTAAAACATAAAAAGTTTAGAAATTTTATTTTCGAAAAAAATAGTTTAACTTTTTTCGAAATGAAATGAAAAACAATAAAAAATTAACTATTTTCTAAACTTTTTGCGAAATTAAAATAGTTTGTTTTATGTATTTGAAACTTAGTTTTTTTATTAAAATTGTTTTTTTTAATATTTTTTACTAAAACTAAGCTTCTTCAAGCATTTTAAAATTTCCATAAAATCAAAAAAAAATATTATCTCTTAAATAAAAGTAGACATTTTCTTTCGAAATAAATTACTTTTTTTTCGAAAATTAAATTATTTTTTTAAAAAATTTTAAAATATATATACAAATATATATTCAAAAACAAAATTATTTTAATTTTATATTTTTATATTTTTATATTTTTATATTTTAAAATTATTAAAAAAATAAATATAAAATTAAAATAATTTTTTCCGAGTATATAAACATATATATATTCAAAAAAAATTAACTTTTTCAAAAAGATAATTTAAATTTTTAAAAAAAAAACAATTTATTTCAAAAGAAAAAGCCTACTTCTATTCGAAAGAAAATAATTTTTTTGATTTTCTAGAAATTATAAAATGTTAGAAGAAATTTAAGTTTAATAAGAAAACAATTTTCTTTTAAAATAATTTTAAAAAAACTAAGTTCAAAGACATAAAACAAATTATTTTATTTTCGAAAAAAGTTAAAAAATATTTTTAAAAAGTTTATTTTTTTCATTTCATAGATACAATTTTTTAAACTTTTATGTTTTAAAAATAATTAATTTTATGTTTTTTCTAAAATTAAACTTTTATGTTTTTCGAATAAAGTTAAACTTTTATGTTTTTTAAAAAAATAAATTTTAATTTTTTAACCCTTTAAAAAATATTTAAAGTTAAAAAAATTAATTCTTTCGAAAAGGATGGATAATGCAACGAATGGTAACAAAAAGGACTTAGTGTGCAAATGCCAACGGAGTTTACTTAACACCAGTTAAGATAAGGGAGCAAGAGTGTTATTCTTTTCGAAGTTAGGGACCAGCCATGCAACTTTGAAAGTCGAGGGATGAAAGTTGCAATTTTGAAGAAACCACATGGACCATCCATGTAATTTAGTCTAAACTTAATGTTATTGCAATTTATAAATAGCAAATACGACATTTTTTCAATAGTATGATTACTAATCATGTTCGAAATGAATTAGATGACAAAAACAATATAATGAAGTAGATTTATGTGGTTTCGATATGGGTCTATCTCTAGCGAATTGTTTGGTTAAGTTGTGTTTGTAACTTAGTGTAGTTATATGTTGTACATGTAGAACGGTTGTTTTGCTTTTGTTGTATATGGTATACTCATGCGTATTTGATAGGTGTGAAAACACCCATCCTTTTACCACTTATTTCTTACTAAAACAAGACCAAAACGTGTGTTTAATATCATTTGTTTGGAATTATGCGTGGTTTTTGTGTTTATTGTGTTTTCAGAGCCAACCGGATGAATATTGAAGAAAACATGGGATTGCACGGGTTTTATCAAGGAAAAAGACTAAAGACGAAGTCTATTGTCCAAGAGATGCAAAAGATTGGAAGTTGATGAGACTGCTTTTATACATGGTCTCATCGTCCAAATCAGGCTTAAAATGCATAAAATATCATTGAATATACCAAATATATGCTCGTGTTTGTTACTTGTGTATTTTTAGGTACGGATATTGAGGAAATGGCAAAAGATCACAAGAATCATTCAAAAACGAACACGGGAAACGAAGTCGCAAAATGAACCAAGCCCAAGATTGGAATTTTGCAAAAAGACCCCTCAAGTTTGAAGAATTGGCAAAAATGGCCCCTCAAGTTTAGAGAACTTGTCACAAATGACCCTCCAAATGTCATTTGTACAAGTATGGCCCTCCATGTTTGAAGATATTGCAAGAAAAGCCCTTGAGAATTGTTTAAAGCTACAATATTAGTCCCTTAAATCTCCCAAGTTAACAAGGGACTAAAACTGCTAAGCCAAAAGGATTAACAATGTCATTGGATGAGGACTTAAAATGAAAAGCTGTTAAAGGGTTGCCACTAACTGAAGGACTGAAACTGCCACCTTGCCAAACTTATTTAACTAAAACACCATTAAACATAACCTCCCCATCCTAGTCAGCCCCCACTCACACAACCTCCACCAATCACACCAACCCATCACACCACGTCACCTTCCACCACCAGCTTTTTAAATAAGCCAAGTCAAATCCCCCAGTCAAACCATTTTCCCACTAAAACACAAATTTAAAAAGTTAATCCCCCTTTTCAGATTAAACGACCCCCTAATCCTACATAAACCCTAATCCCCCCCAGTCACAATCAAGAGAATAACAAAGGGTTTTTGGCTAATCTTGTGCAGATTGTTGATTAACACTCACCTTACCTTTTCCCACCTCACAAAACATACTCACATGCCCTCTGGGACCCACCCCGTACCTCCCCTGCTACATCATTTTCACACCAAAACCCAAACCCGACCAGATTAACGTTTGAGATCGTTCTACTTGGCCTCCAAGCTAAAGGCAACGTCCAAGATCAATTTACAAGCTGGCATATCACATGGTTCCAGTTTTGACCAAGATTCCAAAGAAGACTCAAGGGCTTTATTGACATTTCCATCAATTAGGGTTTTAGGTTGCAATTTTCTTGTAATTTTTTATTTAAGATTCTAAAATAGTCTTTGTAGTTGTATAAATAGGACGTGTGTGTCCTATTTTTGAGTTGTTCCAGTTTTCTTTAAGCAAAACTCATGTAATGCCTTTTTGAAATATAAAGTTGGTATTTGTGTGTCATTGTAATCCCTTTTATTTTTTTTAAAGTTTGGTGTTGAGTTGCTTGAATATACTGAGTTCCAATATCATTTGTACACTATTGTGTGTTTGAGTTACAATTTTCAACAGTTTTTAGAAAAGTTCTTCAATCTTCAAAAATCCAAGAAGTTGTGAAGTGAAAGTGGACTGATTCTCTGGATTTTTAATATTGTAGTGTTTTTAAAAACGTGTTTTAAAATTTTCAAGGTTTGTGGAAAAGTTTTTAAGAAAGGAAGATAAAAACAGTATTGTATATTGTGCTTGTGTGTTCATTGATTTGTGCAGGGTCGTTTGGATCTTGTTTTCCAAGTAAGTTCTGCATATACCCGAGTATATAGGAGGTGACATAGCTGTCACAAAGGGTCCTGGATGTAGGACCCTTAAGGTAGTCCTCATTTTTCCCTTTTCATTCTTAGTTTCTGAAATTTATATGCAATTTGTATGATTTTACATGAAAGCTGATTAAATGTGTATTTGAATGTTAAATATGTGTCACTTAGATGTTATATGCATGATATAAGTGCTTTATCTCAGTTTGGATAGGTTTAGCTTAGGTTTTGTTTGAAAAAGTTGGATTTCAAGTTTTAAAGGAGTGTTTGGATAAGTGGTTAAATCAGGAAAAAGGGTTTAACTTTGTGGTATAACCTGATTAAACTAACTCATTAGGAGTTGTTAGGTTGTATGTTAGTATTGAGTGTCAGTTTGGAGGAGTTTTAAATCATAATGCATGCTTGAAATATGAACAAGTGGTAAAAAAATCAGTCACTGCCTATTTGTGCATGTTTATGTAAAATTTGTCCACCAATCTTGATCATATGTTAGGTTTAAGTGATTTCTAGGCTTGTGAGTTGCTGGTTTGGTTTTGACATCACTTTGTTTGCAAGATTTTAGGAGTTAAAGTTCATTTTTGAAGCTTGTAGAAAGCATTCTGTTCATTACAGCATAGCAAAGTACTACAGCAACTTGAATTTGCTCCTTGTGTGCTAAGTTTGTGATCTTTGTGCTAGAAACTGCTTTTTTTCTGCTTGTGCTTGACTCCCTATACTACAAAGAGTATAGGGGTGCCTTGTTCCATCAAGAAACAACACCAATCCATCATAAGCCAAGCCCTCTTGGCACTTTATCCACAAGTGAAGATATCATATGTTCTTGTGTTCTTCAAAAATGAACTGAACCCGTTTTTGCTAAATCCTGCTTAACCTTTGATAAAATTGGTTTTTGATTTGTGTTTGTAAGCTTAAGAGTGCACTGGTTTGAGTTTAAAAAGAAAAAAAAAGAAAATTTTTGCAAAAAGCATACCCCGCCTGGACTCGAACACGGGACCCCTCGTTGGGGGAGTATACGTGTTTACCAGTGATCTAGATAGCTTTTCATGTTTAAGTTCCATTTCATTAATTACTTAAACAGGTTTTGGTTTTGGCTTATTTATACAAGCCGTAGCTTATTTGGCCAATTTCAGCTTATTCATTAAGCCAATTTGCACCAATTCATTTTTCTTAGGTTTGTGTTATCATTTAGGATTTTTCTGGCACAAAAGTTGATTTTTCCTTTTCTTTTATTATTTGTTATGCATTTTTATTAGCCGTATTTTATTAAATACATAAAAAATAGTAAAAAGTAGTTTTAATTTTAGGAAAAATAATTTTTAAGTTTTATTTAAGTATTTTGAGGTTTACATTTAGTTAACTTTTCAAAAACTCTTATTTTTAATTTTATTTTATTTTAGGGTTTTTAGACAACTTTAAAAATTAATATAAAATTAATTAAAAGGTTTTAGGAACTTTAATTTACAATTTTGTCTTAGTTAGAATATTTAGGATTTTTGATAATTTTTCTAGAATTTATTTTTAAACTTTTTATTTTTTGGATTATTTTAATATTATTTTATTAGTAAAAATTCAGAGTTTTATTTTTAACCTTTTTTCATTTTTCCTAGGTTAAGGACATTAAATTAGGAACTTTTTCACTTTCCAATTAATTTTTAGGCTTTTCAATTAATTTTTAGAATTAATTTAAGATTTAATAGATTTTAATAGTTTTTAAGTGTTTAAAAATAGTTTAATTTGGTTTTAAAATTTTTAAAAATAGTTTTTAGCTTAATTAGGTCATTTTTGAGGTTTAAAAACTATTAAATCTTGTTTAGGGCTTTTTAATATTTAAAAATGATTTTTAGGGCTTTAATTAGCATTAAAAAGTCATTATTTAATTAATTAAAAGGTTTTAGCAAGTTTGGATTTTTTGTAAACTCTTAGAAGTTTATTGTGGATTTTTAGTAATTTTTAGGAATTTTGAGGTTAAAATTTTAATTTTTGTGTTTTTTTTTACGTTTCTACGTCTTAACTTTCTAGTAGTAGTTTTTGTTAAATTTTTATTTTTTCGTCTTCGTCATTTTCTCTTCTTGTTAATAATCAAAAACATTAATCAATCATTCATTACACAACGCACTAGCCTCCTCGAGAGAACGATCCCCGTTAAGGGTCATAACTTGTGGTTTTCCTAAATCACTCGTTAATACTTACCGCTTTTACCTTGTTTTCCTAAACAAGTGTGAAAATACAAATATCATTTTTGGCGCCGCTGCCGGGGAGGCGTGTTGTGTTTTGGTTGAACCATTGTTGTTTTTACATATGTCAAAGAAACTCAAGTCTATTAAAGGAAGAAATTAAAAGACGAGTTGAATTTAATCGTCGACAGATCCCGAATCAGAATCGAAAACGTCAACTTTTTCTGAAAAGACGAGAAGACAAGAAGATAGGGAGAAAGCCCACTCATCAACCAAAAGGGAGACCTATATAAAGATTTCCCTTCACACTTTTCATTCAGTTTTTTCATTCATGTTTTCTCTCCTTTCGGTTCGTAGGCAACACCAACACCATTAGGGTGTTTGGTGATTTTGATTCTTGTTTTTGTTCAAAAATCTTGTAAGTTTAATCCTTCATTTTTGTTTACTGAATCTGAATCATCAATACAAGTTTTCCTTTAATCTTTTCATTCCTCTTGTTCATCATCATCTTTTTATTCAAAGTTCTTAAGTTCTTATTTAGTTGAGTTTTGATCTTAAAAAGTTGTTGATTTTGTGCTTTTATGATTGGGATTTGATCCTTATGGTTAGTAGATGATTATGGTTTAATTTGGTAAAACCTTTTTGTTTATTTGGCTTGTTTTGATTGAAATTCGTATTCCCCTGTTAAGTTACTGCCAAATGTTCTTCATTCCCAGATTATTCCGTATTGTCTATTAGCTCTTTCCCTTATTCGGAATATTCAAATATTTCGAAGATCCTTTTTCCTTTTTCCTTGTTTGGAATATTATATATATTCCGGATAGTCTTCTTCCTTTCTCTTCTATTCGGAATATTTCTTTATTCCGCATAGCTCTCATATTCCGAATAGCATTCATTATTCCGCATGGTGTTATTATTCCGAGTAACCTTTTATTCCGAGTAACCATAATATTCCGCTTAGAGCCTTTATTCCGAATAGATTTTATTCAGCATAGGCTCAATTATTCCGCATGGTCTCATATTCCGAATATCATTCATTATTCCGCATGGTCTTGATGTTCCGCATAAGCTTGATTTTTCCGCATAGCTTTGATTATTCCGAATAGCCCTATATTCCGCATGGTATTTATTCCGAGTAGTCCCGTTATTCCGCATAGAGATTGTTTATTCCGCATGGCAAATTATTCCGAATAGAGCTAGTTTCCAGTAAGTTTATTTTGCTGATTTATTATTTAAGTGTTTAATTTAACTGCAAATTTTATTTCGTTACTTCATTCTTTTATCTTTTCAATAGAATAGAAAACCAAACCCACTATTTGTCACCAAGAACAAATCATTCCACTTTGAGCTGTGATCAATTCGAGGAGATTCCGAGAACAAACTCGAACCCATACAAAAAACGCTTGTATCAGTATTTTATTTTAAATATCTTTTGATATCAAGTTTTATATTTATAAAAACTCGATCTACCGACAACACACTAACAGGCAGAGAAGTCGGTCGTGTGAAGCATTTGAATGGTAAATCTGATGTCATTCAAGGAGCTAAAGGTGATTTTGTTTTATTTGATAATTATCATCAAATAATAATAACTATTATTATAACTTTGAACAAGAAATAAATGTTGAAATTAAATAGCAAGATAAATCAATAGGATAAATGCATTGGTCGAGTTTATTATTATCTTGTTGTGATTGATGTTATATTTGTATTATATAAACTTAAGAGATATGATGAACTCCTAAGTATTACAGATAGGAACTCAAGTTAAAGAGCATATTACATAAATTACTAATAACTTAGTGTTTAATTTAACTGTTTAGTGGTCATAATAATAACAAAAGTACGATGAGTCTTTTAGTGAATCTTGGGACCGTTTTAAAGATCTTTTTATAAAGTGCCCACAACATGGTTTTACCAAAGTGCACCAAATTAATACTTTTTATAATGGTTTAAACATGAATGACCAAGATTCACTAAACAGTGCCTCGGGGGGTAATCTTTTGGCTAAGACTTCTAATGCTGCTTGGGATATCATTGAGAATAAGTCTCGTGTGCAAACCAAGAGTGTTCGGACCAATGTCACTAGTACTAGTACTAGTGACAGCGACAAGCGAATTGACAAAATCACTGCGCTTCTTGAATCGCTTGCTACCCAAACCGCCAGCAACACCAACAGCATCAATGCTAAAAACGCTCAAGTAAATGCTGTTAGCCAACCATGTGAGATATGCGGGGGTCCTCACTCTTACACCACTTGTACTGCCACCCAAGACTACCCTTCTGAGAATGTGAATGCAACATACGGTACCTATCCTCCGGCCGCTTATCAAGCTCGTCCTCAAGGTGACCGCAACCTGCTTAGCTACCGCTCCAACAACTATCTCTCACCACCCGGTTTTACTCCTAACAGCCCAAACCAACAACAAAACCTCAACCGCCCTGCTCAACAACAACAACCATCTCGTGGACCATACATACCACCTCACAAACAACAACATCCACCTCAAAGAAACAACCAAGTTTACCAGCAACCTGCTTATCAACCACCCGCATACAATGCTCCTCCCAACCAACCCACCGCTTTACACCAAGAAGTGGAAACCTACATGAGGACTAACGATGTGATCGTGGGAAATCTTCAGCGGGAAGTGCTCAACTTGAAAGCAGACCTGGTGAAACAAGGGAACGATCTGAGAGCTGATATGAGAAACACTTTGGATAGTCAAACGAATGACTTAAAGAATATGATGGCTAGTTTCTTCCAAGGTAATCAACCCTCTTCTTCGGGTACTCTTCCGAGTAACACCGTTGCAAATCCAAGAGGGGAGATGAAAGCAATCACCACTCGCAGTGGCAAAGGTACCAAGGAACCCGAGCTTCCTATACCTTCACCGGTGATTGTGACTACGGAAAACGAGTCACCTGCTCCTATTCCTCATCCTTCTACTTCCCCAATTTCTCCACCTCCTTCACCTTCTACCCCCATTTCCCCACCACCCGTGGTTATGAGTGATCCTATTCCCCTAAAGCCTTCTTCTTCATCCAATATACCTTATCCTTCAAGGTCGAGGAAAGAGAAGCAAAAGAGCAAGGATGATATTCAAGTTTCAAACTTTCTCAAAATGTTTAAACAATTGAATTTTAACATCTCCTTTGCCGAGGCTCTCGCTTACATGCCCAAATACGCGAAAATGTTTAAAGATCTTCTAAGTGACAAGGAGAAGCTTCTTGACATTGCTCAGACCCAACTTAATGAGAATTGCTCCGCTGTTCTCTTAAGGAAATTGCCCACCAAACTTGGTGATCCTGGTCGCTTCTTAATTCCTTGCAACTTCCCGGGAGTAGAGAATTGCATGGCCCTAGCCGATCTAGGTGCCAGTATTAATTTAATGACTCTTAGCGTTTGGAAGCAATTATCTCTCCCTGAGCTAGTCCCCACCAAAATGACTTTGGAATTAGCTAACCGTACGGTTGCTTATCCAGTGGGGATAGCCGGAGACGTCTTTGTTGGAGTCGACAAATTCACCTTTCCTGCCGATTTCGTCGTCGTCGACTATGACATGGACCCTCGTGTGCCATTAATTGTTGGTCGTCCATTCCTGAGGACCGGTCGCACTCTCATCGATGTCGAAGCTGGTGAGCTTATCATGAGAGTGGGTGACGATAAAATTGTCTTCAACATGGGAAAGTTGTCTAAGCAGCCTTATTCCAACGAGAGTGTTAATTGTATTGACGTTCTTGATGAGGCTTGTGAATAACACTTCAAAGATGCTTGTAAAAGTATTCCTACCTCTCTTCCCAATGTTGAGACCGTTGGCTCAATTGCTCCAGCATTGAATCCTTTTGGAGAAAGTGACTTGGATGATTTCGAAGCTAGCTTGGGTCCTCTCGATATTAAGTATGATAATTCGTCCACCGATTGGGATGAAGACATTCGTACTATTGAGAGACTTCTCAATGAAGACCCGGTTGCTTCTCCTTCTCCTACAGAGGTGACTAATGATGATCCATCGTTAGTTTCACCATCTATTAAGGATCCTCCTACTCTCGAGCTTAAGGACCTACCACCTCATCTTGAGTACGTTTTCCTTGAAGACAACGAGAAGTTACCGATAATCATCGCGAAGGACCTGAAAGAAAAAGAAAAAGCCCGACTTATCGCCGTGTTGAAGAAGCATAAAAGAGCTATCGCTTGGAAAATCTCCGACATTCGCGGAATTGATCCTCACTTCTGCACACACAAAATTCTCATGGAGGACGACTTTAAGCCCACTATTCAAAGCCAACGAAGGGTGAATCCAAAAATCCATGAAGTGATCAAAAAAGAGGTTATCAAACTTCTTGATGCGGGTATGATTTACCCTATTTCGGATTCACCATGGGTTAGTCTAGTCCATTGTGTGCCTAAGAAAGGCGGAATTACCGTTGTGCCCAATGCGAACAACGAGTTGATTCCTACCCGTCTCGTTACTGGGTGGAGAGTTTGTATAGACTACCGCAAACTCAATGATGCCACGAGAAAGGATCATTTCCCTCTACCTTTTATGGACCAAATGCTTGAACGTTTAGCGGGTAATGAATATTACTGCTTTCTTGATGGTTTCTCGGGTTATTTCCAAATACCCATCGATCCCCAAGATCAAGAGAAGACAACATTCACTTGTCCCTATGGCATCTTTGCTTATAAAAGAATGCCTTTTGGCTTATGCAATGCCCCCGGGACTTTCCAACGGTGCATGTTGGCTATCTTCCATGACATGGTTGAGCAAACCATGGAAGTCTTCATGGATGATTTCTCGGTCTTTGGGGATTCCTTCTCTTCTTGCCTTGCCAATTTGGAACGTATGCTTAAACGGTGCGAAGACACTCGCCTTGTTCTGAGTTGGGAAAAATGCCATTTTATGGTAAAAGAAGGCATTGTGCTAGGACACAAAATCTCTAAAGCCGGTCTTGAAGTCGACCGTGCTAAAGTTGATGTCATAGCCAAATTACCTCCACCTTCCACCGTGAAGGGTGTGAGAACGTTTCTCGGTCATGCGGGCTTTTACCGTCGATTCATCAAAGATTTTTCTCAAATCGCTCGCCCGATGACCCACCTCTTGGAAAAAGATACTCCTTTTATCTTTTCCAAAGAGTGCCTTGAAGCCTTCAACTTGCTTAAGGATAAGCTAACTAAGGCACCCGTCTTGGTTACCCCTAATTGGGAGCTTCCCTTTGAGTTGATGTGCGATGCTAGTGACTTTGCTATTGGTGCGGTTTTGGGCCAAAGAGTGAATAAACACTTCCAACCAATCCATTACGCTAGCAAGACAATGACTGGGGCTCAATTGCATTACACGACAACCGAAAAAGAGCTTTTAGCTGTTGTCTATGCTTTTGAAAAGTTCCGCCCCTATCTTGTCCTTTCCACCACAATCGTTACACCGATCATTCCGCGTTGAAGTACTTGTTGACTAAACAAGATTCTAAACCAAGACTTCTTCGCTGGGTTTTACTACTCCAAGAATTTAAAATCGAAATTCGCGATAAAAAAGGAGCTGAAAACCTAGCCGCGGATCATCTCAGTAGACTTGAGGATCCTTACCAAGGGGAACATCCGAACAAAGAAATCAATGATTCTTTTCCCTTGGAGACCTTAATGTCTATCAACTCGACTGCTGATGAAACCCCGTGGTTTGCGGACATTGCAAACTACTTGGCGGGTGGAATTCTCGTTGACGGGTTAACATCCCAGAAAAAGAAGAAGTTCTTTAACGACATTAAGACTTACTTTTGGGATGACCCGTATCTATTCAAACAATGTACTGACTTGATTATTCGCTGATGTGTTGATGGACCGGCAGCTTTAGAAATCCTTGACGTTTGCCACAAAGGACCCACCGGTGGTCACTTTGGTCCCAAATACACCGCCAAAAAAGTGTTTGAATCGGGATTTTATTGGCCCACCATCTATCGAGACGCTCACGAGATGGTTAAACATTGTGATGCTTGCCAAAAACAAGGCAAGATCACACATAAAAACGAGATGCCTCAGAATTTCATTCAGGAATGTGAAATCTTTGATGTTTGGGGTATCGACTTTATGGGGCCATTCCCTTCTTCTAAAGGAAACAAATACATCCTTGTAGCCGTTGACTACGTCTCCAAATGGGTTGAAGCCAAAGCTTTACCCACTAATGACGCAAGGGTGGTTTGTAACTTTTTGAAATCGCTATTCGCTAGATTCGGTGTGCTCGTGCTTATTAGTGATCGTGGGACTCATTTTTGCAATGACCAATTCGCAAGAGTCATGGCTAAGTACGGTGTAAATCATCGTCTTTCCACCGCCTACCACCCACAAACTAATGGCCAGGCTGAAATATCCAACCGAGGCTTAAAGCGAATTCTTGAAAGAACCGTTGGAGAGCATCGTGCCTCATGGGCCTACAAACTTGATGATGCTTTGTGGGCTTTTCGTACCGCATACAAGACTCCGATTGGTTGTACACCATATCGTCTCGTATACGGGAAAGCGTGCCACCTCCCCATTGAGTTGGAGCACAAGGCTTACTGGGCCTTGAAGTGGGCTAATTTTGATATCAACAAATCCGGTGACCTACGCAAGCTCCAACTCAATGAGCTGAATGAACTCCGGAATGAGGCTTATGAAAATTCTTTGATCTATAAGGAAAAGACTAAGCTCATTCACGACTCTAAGATTAAAAACCGAGAGTTCCAAGTTGGAGACAAAGTTTTACTTTTTAACTCTCGGTTGAAAATCTTTTCGGGCAAGCTGAAATCTCGTTGGTCCGGCCCATTCACCATTGCCCAAATTTTTCCATATGGTACTCTCGAGCTCGCTCAACCTAATGGACCTAATTTTAAGGTGAATGGCCAACGAGTGAAGTTGTACTTTGGTGAGGACATCTCTCATGAGATGATTCCATCCCTCACCACGTTCCCCATGAACTAATTTTGGGTCGAGTCAGGCTCGTGACTCGGTTATCAAAAACAAGCGCTCCTCGGGAGGCAGCCCGAGTTTCTATCCTTTTCTGTTTTAACCTCCTAAGTGTAGGGGGACCTATATAGGTGTTTGTGTTTGTGTGGTGATGTGATTACAGGGATGAATGCACTTTTGGAACCTTTGAAGAACCGTGCTCCTGTGTTATCCGAAATCCGGTTCTATCTCTCAACTATCGTGATTCAATTTTCTTCTTACTCATATTTGAAATTGATCACGTTAGTCGTCTCTTCCTTAACTTGAGTTAACCAACGTGCACAATGTCATAAGTGTAGGGGAGACTTTTTTCCACATGCTTAAACATTGAGGACAATGTTTATCTTAAGTGTAGGGGGACTTCTATCGAAGTTTTAAGTGGACTTTTCCATGAAAATGCCTTCATTTAACCGGAAAATCATATTTTTCAACATTTTTCAAATTTTTAATTTACTTTGGCCATTTAGTCGTGATTTTTAAATTTTTATCGTTGCTTTCATATGTATATATCCCGCAATAAAGTCAAAAATATTAATAAGTGGTGTAGCTAGTTTTGAAATCTTTGACATATTAGGCCCGTTGCGATTATTTTGACTCAACCCGAATAGACTTATCCAAGTTTATTCTAGCTAGTATCCTTAACCATGTAGACCTTAATTGGTTTATTAGGCTAAGCATCCATGAGTCTCATTACTTGAGATTTTAAATTGTGGAGAACGAGAAATGATAGAGTCAATTATAAGTCGGTATTCTTGCACAAGCTCACTTGGTGTAATTATTTGCCTATTCTCCCATCGCTTGCTAATAATTTATCTGCAATAAGTAAGGTCGTACGATTTGAAAGGTTACTTAGCTTCTAGCCCAAGATCGTTTAAAAGTTGCTCGGTAATGATAAGAGTTCATAGCCAAGGCATAACTTATGAAGCGGGGCGCGAAGATTGGCGAGTCCGAAAAGGCCCTAACAAGGCATGAGGATTCAATCTTATTGCTAAAGATCCAAGGTGATGTGAAAAGCATTATTCCCAAAATCAATATGAAGGATCAAGACTCACGACGAAAAGCAATCAACTCCCATAAATATCATGGAGAAGTCTATCCGAAAAGACCCTAACAAGGTATGAGGATAAATAGATCCAAGTCCGAAAAGGAGGCGGATCGTTGTATCTCAAAATCCCAATTAGAGATTGAAGAAATAATCATGAAGTCGTGGTCAACAAAGTTGGAGTACCCCTCAAAAGTCTCCAAGTGAAGAAACTCTATTACGAAGAGAAGACCATTATCTCAATAACGTCTCTCAAGATATGAAGTATGAAGTACATGCCAAATATCAGCCCGAGAAAGGTCTCAAATCGTGAACCGAGTTATGCCAAGATATGAACTTTTTGATATCCCGAGAAGCAGTTTTAAGAGATTTTGTCCTTTAGCTAACTATTGATCAAATCGTCCTACTTTGCTTTCATCCTAAATAAACTATCGAAATAAGTCCAAAAATGCATCTTCATGATCATTCTAAGACAAAAATAAAATATAAGAGATACCTCTAGGAATAAGGGAGTTTAAGCATTTAATTAAGCCATGTGTGTAAGTGTTTGATTTGCTAACTTATAATAACAATGATCTTGTTTTTAAGCTTAGTTTGGGGAACGTGAAACTTGAGGGTGATAAATATTCGCAACACCAAAGCCCTAATGTAAGTCCTTGATCTCTTTGCAAGTTATTTCCATATAGCTATTTTCAAGTCAAAACGGTTTTCTATCCTTTTGTTTCTTTTAAAGTTTAAATTTCTCTTAGTACTTTAATTTTTGTTTAGTAATATTTTAATAAGGCCAAGGTTGATTATTATAAGAAAAATGTAAAATTGCTTTACCACTAAGCATTGCATGAGGGCATGGCAATGGTTAAGTGTAGGGGATTTGATAGGTGTGAAAACACCCATCCTTTTACCACTTATTTCTTACTAAAACAAGACCAAAACGCGTGTTTAATATCATTTGTTTGGAATTATGCGTGGTTTTTGTGTTTATTGTGTTTTCAGAGCCAACCGGATGAATATTGAAGAAAACATGGGATTGCACGGGTTTTATCAAGGAAAAAGACTAAAGACGAAGTCTATTGTCCAAGAGATACAAAAGATTTGAAGTCAATGGGCCTATTTGAAGATTTATCGAAGAAAAGGACCAAAGATGGAAGATTTACATATGTCAAAGAAACTCAAGTCTATTAAAGGAAGAAATTAAAAGACGAGTTGAATTTAATCATCGACAGATCCCGAATCAGAATCGAAAACGTCAACTTTTCTGAAAAGGCGAGAAGACAAGAAGATAGGGAGAAAGCCCACTCACCAACCAAAAGGGAGACCTATATAAAGATTTCCCTTCACACTTTTCATTCAGTTTTTTCATTCCTGTTTTCTCTCCTTTCGGTTCGTAGGCATCACCAACACCATTAGGGTGTTTGGTGATTTTGATTCTTGTTTTTGTTCAAAAATCTTGTAAGTTTAATCCTTCATTTTTGTTTACTGAATCTGAATCATCAATACAAGTTTTCCTTTAATCTTTTCATTCCTCTTGTTCATCATCATCTTTTTATTCAAAGTTCTTAAGTTCTTATTTAGTTGAGTTTTGATCTTAAAAAGTTGTTGATTTTGTGCTTTTATGATTGGGATTTGATCCTTATGGTTAGTAGATGATTATGGTTTAATTTGGTAAAACCTTTTTGTTTATTTGGCTTGTTTTGATTGAAATTCGTATTCCCCTGTTAAGTTACTGCCAACTGTTCTTCATTCCCAGATTATTCCGTATTGTCCATTTGCTCTTTCCCTTATTCGGAATATTCAAATATTTCGAAGATCCTTTTTCCTTTTTCCTTATTCGGAATATTATATATATTCCGGATAGTCTTCTTCCTTTCTCTTCTATTCGGAATATTTCTTTATTCCGCATAGCTCTCATATTCCGAATAGCATTCATTATTCCGCATGGTGTTATTATTCCGAGTAACCTTTTATTCCGAGTAACCATAATATTCCGCTTAGAGCCTTTATTCCGAATAGATTTTATTCAGCATAGGCTCAATTATTCCGCATGGTCTCATATTCCGAATAGCATTCATTATTCCGCATGGTCTTGATGTTCCGCATAAGCTTGATTTTTCCGCATAGCTTTGATTATTCCGAATAGCCCTATACTCCGCATGGTATTTATTCCGAGTAGTCCCGTTATTCCGCATAGAGATTGTTTATTCCGCATGGCAAATTATTCCGAATAGAGCTAGTTTCCAGTAAGTTTATTTTGCTGACTTATTATTTAAGTGTTTAATTTAACTGCAAGTTGTATTTCGTTACTTCATTCTTTTATCTTTTCAATAGAATAGAAAACCAAACCCACTATTTGTCACCAAGAACAAATCATTCCACTTTGAGCTGTGATCAATTCGAGGAGCTTCCGAGAACAAACTCGAACCCATACAAAAAACGCTTGTATCAGTATTTTATTTTAAATATCTTTTGATATCAAGTTTTATATTTATAAAAACTCGATCTACCGACAACACACTAACAGGCAGAGAAGTCGGTCGTGTGAAGCATTTGAATGGTAAATCTGATGTCATTCAAGGAGCTAAAGGTGATTTTGTTTTATTTGATAATTATCATCAAATAATAATAACTATTATTATAACTTTGAACAAGAAATAAATGTTGAAATTAAATAGCAAGATAAATCAATAGGATAAATGCATTGGTCGAGTTTATTATTATCTTGTTGTGATTGATGTTATATTTGTATTATATAAACTTAAGAGATATGATGAACTCCTAAGTATTACAGATAGGAACTCAAGTTAAAGAGCATATTACATAAATTACTAATAACTTAGTGTTTAATTTAACTGTTTAGTGGTCATAATATCATCAAGCCTATTTGGTTAATAGCCCTTGCCCTATGTCTTCTAAATCTCAATACAGCATTTCGAAACTAGCCAAGTATAAAATCAACAGTGATTGAACCACAACTACCCATATGACTGATAAGTGTTTAAACACTTACCCTTTTACCACTAAAAACAAGGAAAAACTAAACCAAAACATAAAAGTCAGAATTACGTGTGGTTTTGTATTTATTGTGAAAATAGGTACAAAAGGATAAAAACGAAGAAAACACGGGATTTCACGGACATTTTACGAAGAAAAAGTCAACATAAAGTCAAAAGGACCAAAAGTGACAAAAGTGTGAAAGTCAAAGGGCCAAAGATGAAGATTCTACAAAGTTTTGGGCTAAAGATTAAAGTTTGCAAAGTAGAGGGACTAAAACTGCAAATATATCAAAGTTTATCAAGCCCTTGCCACGTGGATCAATGAGAAGTGAGGAATAGATAGCACACGGATTCATATCCGAGTTTACATGTTTTAGCCAATCAAAACACTCCCTTTCATAGCTAGTGGATTGCCAACGTGGCTCTACTTTATCTAAAAAAGCCACCAACCAGAACACGCCACGTGTCACCCTCTCATTCGTCTCCTTCACCAGATCGTAGCCAGAGCTAGAGGACGTTTCAGACAAAGTGTTTAGCATGAAAGTTGCTTGGTTTGAGGAGACGAATCCAATGGTACCACTCAATTAACATGTCGTGCCCTCAATAAAAAACACCCAATTTCACTACATTCTTGTTGAACCTTAATCCACCAGGCAATGTTTCATTGGCCAATTAAACTTGTCAGTCTAGAATCCCCTAGTCACCCACACGTTTTCCAGAAACCTCTCAACGGCCTTTAAATACCACCCACGCTCCTCATTTTCACATAGTTCATTTCCAGCTTAAATTTCACGCAAATTTCCTCACATTTTGTAGTTTTGTATCTAGTATAGCTTTTGTAATCATTTCCTACCAAATTTGTACTCAATTCACTTCACCATTAATAAAACGTCATTAGTATATTGTTCATGTCTTCCTCATTGAGAATTACTGTTGCTGTTGTTGTTTTTGTGATGTGATGTGATGTTAAACTTACCTACAAGCTTTTGAAGCCATTAGTTCTCCATTTGATTCATTCTGTTGTTGTTTCAAAGTTCTGGAAGGAAAAGCTTGATTTGCATTCATATAATTCATCTCTGTGAATTATAGTGCATTTGTTGTTGATTAAGCTTGATTAGGTGTAGAAGATGGTGATTTAAGCTTATCATCATCAAAGGACTGGCCTGGAAGAAGGTTGATCCTTATTTTCATATTTTAGGCACAAATTAGGTTTGTTGTGTAAATGCATGATAATACTTGATTCAATTACTTCAACTTGCTCTATTTGATTTGTTTTAGTGTTTGTGATATTGGTTTTAGCTTAATTCTCATTAGATTTTCATAAGCCTTTGTAATTTTCCAAGTTTAGAATGTTAAGGACTATTTGGATTAACTTGTGGTGAGCTTGTAGATTAAGTTGGTGTTTTAGCATTTGTAGTATCACATTAGACTTCTTTTAGGTGCCTTAAAACAGTCAAACATTCAGTCTAAATCAAAGTCAAAACGGATCAAAGTGTTCATGTGATCAAGGTTTAATTGTCATAAAACAAGCTTGAACAATCAACTTTAAAAGCTCATAACTTCTTCATTAGCAAGCTTTAGCTCTTGAAATTTGGGGCAAAACATAGCTCATAATATAGATTTTAGGTGTCTAGTTATAAGTTTTCCATCTAGCTTATTAGATAAGCCATAATTAAGCCTAAAAATTAGTTGGTTAGCATTTAGATCACTGTTTGCTTATTCAAATTTCACAAGTGCTTATTCAGCCATTGTCCAGCTTACTTCCTTTACAAAAGTTGCTTATAATTTCTTAAATACCATTTCTGGAAGTTTGGAAGTTTTTTTTGGAAAAAGTCAAAAAGTCAACATAGCTTATTGTTTAAGTTGTTTTGGTCAAAGTAGAATTTTGGCTTATTAAAAGTGAAATTTCAAAATGTGCTCAGATAGAACTCATTTTTCTCAGCTTAAAATCATTGTCAAGAAGTTTAAGCTTAATTGGATAACCCAATTGTTCTAACTCTTAAAGAGTGCTTATTAAGAAATTCTGTTTGGGAGTTCTAGCTTATTTCATAAGCTCTTTTTTATTTTGGCTAGTTAAATTTGCATTTTAAACATTTTGCAACTTATTAGAGCTTAATTGGTCCAGTAATAAGCTTGTTCTAGCTTATTTTAGTCCTAACTCATTTTTGCTTATAACATTTTCCTTAATTGCCATTTAGTCCTTACTTTCTTTCTTGTTTCCTCTTCTGGCCCAAGTAGTTAATTGCTTACACATCCTATACTTTCATCTTTATTCATTTCTGGCCCAAATAGCAACTGAGTTAGGCCTGCTATTGGGCCAGTGTTAATACTTTGGGTTCGTTTGGTTTGGATTCGAGCTGGGTTGGGCTTAGCTAATAATAAAACCCGGTTTAATATTAAATTTCAATTTCATTTTTCAGTTTGATTTTTAAATAAATAAAATAGTTTTAATAAATAAAAATATAATAAAAAATTTTAAACATATAAAAAATCAATTTTAATACTTTGGCAATTGTACATTTTTATTTTGGGGTATTTTTACATTTTGCATTTGTCTTAGTATCACTTACATTTTATTTTGTATTTTTATGCTATAAATACTTGTACTAGTTGCTTTAATTGTTGTACGTGCACTTTGTTTTTAGTATAGTATATATACGTAGTAGATACTATTTTTTTACCTTGTTGTGCTTTGTGAATTAGACATGAATACCAAATCTTTTATTGAACCAAAAACGATAAATCTTTACGTAAAAATTTGATATCAATTCGAGTCGTTTCGAGGAAAAACGATTATACTAAAAAACGGATATTAAATTGACGCCGCTGCCGGGTCGATCTCGATATGATTGACGATTTTTCATGAGACGATTTAGATTTTGGGATCCGTTCACTTTTAAACGTTATTTTCTTGTGTAAAAAAAATCAAAAATTTTAAAAAAAAATAAAAAATAAAAAATACGAAAGAAATTAAAAAATCACAAAAGCGATTTCTTTCCTAAGAATTACACCAAAAAATCAAAAAAATAACACTTTTCCTAAAGTGGTACACAAAAAGATATTAAGTTCCACTATACATATTATTTTTCTTAAATCGTTTTCTCTCATATGTTTCTTGTGAATATATCTTCTTAAAAAATAATAAAATACAAAAATATTTTCTTTTTACTATAATATATATATATTAAGTATACGTAGATACGAACAATCAATACACATATCTCCATAAGTATTGCTTTGCAATACACCGTCATTAGTGGCGTTCTAGTACTTTTCACGTGTATCGATCAGATTTAATTAAGGCGCAATAGATAAATACTACGAGCTATTTGATCTAGAGAGAGAACTCACTGTGTGTGGGGGGGGGGGGGGGGTATAAGGAGAGTGTATTTCACATTCGAAAGGAGAAGGCTTTTAAGTGCTTCGCGTCGCCTCGTTCCTTCGCTCCCTTGTGATTCTTTTAAAGGTGATAGTAGCAAGTGGTGTCCCACCCAAGTAGTATTACATATATATTTTTTGTAGCTTTTTGATATCTAACCTCGATTGGGGTAATCCCTCCCCTTTCAAAGTCATCAAGGGCAATCACCTTACTCATCGGTTTTTAGTTGTATGTGCACTCGCGCGCGTACACACACACCAAGTGGTGTACCTCGTCCTTCTAAAAAGAAGACGAACAAAAATACCGTCACCAATCAAGCTGATCCCGAGAATCAAGATTTTGACACTACTTTAGCCATGGATAAACGACCGATGATCGAGATCTTGCAATCCCATGTTGAGAGAAATGATGACGCTATTGTGGTACCGGATATTAGAGCGAATAATTTTGAACTTAAAACGGATTTTATTCAAATGGTTTCCGCTACACCATTTTTAGGCCGTACTCATGATGAGCCACACGCTCATGTTAAGAGGTTTATTCACTTGGCAAACACCGTTAAATACAATGGGGTGCCATAAGAGGCAGTTCGATTGCTACTCTTTCCTTTCTCTCTCGAGGGGAAAGCCCGGATTTGGCTTGACAAAGAACCACCCCAAAGTATCACCACATGGGCGGATTTGGAGACTAAGTTTATTAATTATTTCTTTCCAACCTCACGTACTACCGCTTTGCGGAATGACATCATTAATTTTGAACAAAAGTACGGTGAGACATATAGTGAATCTTGGGCTCGATTTAAGAAACTTTTGAGAAAATGTCCACAACACGGTTTTACCAAAGTTCACCAAATTAATACCTTTTACAATGGATTGACTTTGAATGACCAAGATTCACTAAGCTCGGTCGTGGGGGCAATATTCTTGTTAAAACGATGCAAGTAGCATGAGACATTATTGAAAATAAGGCAAAAGTTCCGAGTCGAACTAGGGCTCAATGGTAGTGCTAGTGGAGGAGATTCTATTAATCACGAGGTTAAAAATCAAATTAAAGAACTTGCTTCAATTGTGAAAAATCTTGCTTTAAAAGTTGAAAACCCTCCTACTAGACACGTGCACGCCCTTAGTGAGACTTGTGAGACTTGTGGTGGACCACATTCATACTTTAATTGTGACAAGGTTTATAATCAACCCCAAGAAGTCTATGCTTACAATAAAAATGAAAATGAAAGGGTTCATTTTAAGCCTAATGTCGATGTGAACCACTTTTCATATAAGTCTACTAACTATTTGGCTCCCCCTGGGTTTGCACCTCATCAAAGACCACCCCCACCCACCCAAATTACCCAATACCAAAATAGGAACCAAGGTCCACAAAGGGGTAATTTTTAAGGGAATTCAAATGTAAGGGGTTATGATCCAAATCAAGGAAATTTTCAAGGTAAAAACCAAGGGTTTAATAATCAAAACCAAGGATTCAATAACCAAGGTTTTCAAAATCAAGGCTTTCAAAATTACAGTCAATTTCAAAACCAAAGTTTTTCAAATCAAGGGTTCAATATGCCTATTCCTCAAATGGACTTGGTTCTTCAAAAACTTAATGAGCAAGATCAAAAGCTTAAGGAAATACAAGAGTCCATGGATAGGAAATTTATGCAAATTTTTTGCAAACCCTTTGTCCCCAAGGTGCTCTCCCTTCTAACACCGAAACTGTTGGGAATCTAAACTTGTTAGATTCCCTGATCATTGATTTAAACATAATTAGGCTGATAGATAGTCCCTTGCCTGTGCCTAGGAGGCAGGCAAGTTTCGCAAGACTCACAGCGATCCAAGTCTCTGTGAGCAACCTCAGAGGAGTCCATGTCAGAGACATTGTCAAGGAAGTCGAAGATTACCTGAAGACATACTCCTTGGCTGTGATGGATAACAGCCAAGATGTATTAGGGACTCTGAGGGGTTGAGAGTTAACAGGGGTGGCAATACCCTGATAACTCTCAGCACACTTTGGACATGCCATTTGTGTGTTCGAGAATATGAAGAATAAGGAAACTGTTTTTGACAACTGTTCCTTAAAGCATAATGGAAGACTACCAAGAATAGAAGGACATCATGTGACTGATGTGGGAACTTGTAAAAGCTTGTGTAGTCGACATCAAGTACTGTTTAAGTCAAACTCGTAACACTATAAATAGGATGTGTATCCATGCATTAATGCTCAACACTTTGAGATATTAAGAACATTAGTGCGTATAACTTAGTGAATCAAACAGCTACGACTGTATTCATAAGTTAAGGTTTATTGTTGTTCAAAGTGTGCACAACACATTGTCATCAAACGGTGTTATCCATAACACTTGTAATTCTTTATTATACAATAATAAGATTACGTTTGAAAAGTAATACCTTGTGTTGATTAAGTTAAGATTAGGGTTTCTTGCATTGATTAGGGACTTTCAATTGGTATCAGAGCGGTGTTTGATATTAAAACCTTTAAGAAACATCGTTCTCAATTTTATAATCAAGATCCACCATGCCGGAAACTTCTAGCCCACACTCACCTTCCACAAACCCATCTTCACCAAGACCTAACCCTCCAGCAAATGACGATGATCTACCCCAACTTCTTGACTCAAGAGGTGGATCACACGTAACCAATGTACCAGTCTTTGATGAAGAAGACTTTGCCAGTTGGAAGAGTCAATTTCTTGTATACCTTGATGGACTTGAACCTTTTCTCTTAGAAATTTTAGAAAATGGTCCATATATTCCCATGGCGCTTACATCTACTGAAGAAAACCCTCTTCCCAAACCTGTCAAACAATGGACCTCAGCTGATAGGAAATTAGCAAACCAAGATAAACGTCTCAAAAGCATCATAATTTCCTGTCTTCCCAAGCATATCATGAAGTCTGTCATTCAGTGTCCCACAGCTAAACAAATGTGGACAGACCTCATTCTTGGCCATGAAGGACCCTCTGAAACAAGAGAGACAAAGATTCAGGCACTCAGACTTCAGTTTAATGCCTTTAAGTCACTTGAAGGTGAAAAGGTTCAGCAAACCTATACTAGGCTGAAGATTCTTCTAAATGACCTTGCTATGAATGATGTCACTATTGGTCAAGCTGAGATCAATGCTACTTTTGTCAACAGCCTTCCAAGAAAGTGGCTGAGCATGAATCAGACTCAGAGAGCTAACAACTCAATCAAAAATGATACCCTTGCTCAGCTCTATGGTAAGTACAATTATGAAGAAGGGCTGATCGATACTATCTACAAATCAGAGACTGAAAGATTTGTTGTCCAAGGAGCAACTTCCAAAGCTTTGATCTCTGCAACACATCCTCATGACAGCGATTCTGATATTGAAGAAGATACCCGTAGCAGCCAAGAATTCTTGTCAGACCTCAATGCAGAATTCCATGAAAGAGCACTGCTAGCCAACCAAAGAAGATACTACAAAAGATCTGGAAGAGTAGGATCAGCTAGCAAACCAACTGACGGGTCAAAAGAAACATGTTTTGCCTGTGGAAAGCTTGGACATTATCAAAAAAAGTGTCCTTCTACCAAGACATCCTCACCCTCTTATCCATCCTCTTCATCCAAACCCTACAAGTTCAAACAACATAACAACTCATCTCAATCCAATTCTTCAGACACTGAGAAGAAAGATTACAAAAATAAGTACAAGGCACTTAAAGCCGAGTTAGAACAAATGAACTTGAAGATTGAAGCTATGTCCAAAAAGAAAGGTGGTGAGAAAAAGACTGAGAAAGGGTTGGTTGCTGAAACTTATGATTAGAATGATGAACCATTGACTTCAGATGAAGAAGACACCACAAGAGTCAGGGCTTTTATGGCGATAGCTGAGGATGAACCAGCTGTTGGAAAAGGTGATGCAAGATCAGGACAATGGGTTGACATCACAATGAAAAAGGTACACATGCTTCTATCTATGTCTGATAGTGATGAACGTAAGCATGTCCTTGATTACACCATTGTTGATTTGCACTTTGTTGAGGAACAAAGGAAGAACCTACTTGATAAGTTTCACTCTGTTAAAACTGAAATGATAAATGCTAAGGCTGAATGTGAAACTCTCAGGCGGGTTAACTTAGAGAAAATATCCCTGCAAAATGAAGTAGCTAGATTAACCTTGAAAAACATAGCTTTAAATGATCAAGTCACTGAATTGAACAAGATTATTGAAAAATGGCTGTGTGCTAGGTTTACTATTGATGAATTGCTTAGGGATGAAGTGCCTGCTGACTTAAACAGGGATATAACTGCTAAGAATAAAAAGCTGAGGATTCTCACCAAACCCAAAGACATTGTCTTTAAATCTACAGAGACTATTCATATGTCAGATACCTCTTTGACTAATGACCCTGTCTCTGAAGATGTGGCTGAGCTACCACCTTTGCCCAAACTCTCTGGAGTTGAACCTAGCAGTTCTTCTAGATCTGCTAAGGACGAACTTAGGACAGATATTGAGAATCCTCCAGCCAAAGTTTTTCGTGTGCCTGCTAAACAAACTGGTAAACAAGTAGCTTTTAAGCCTGTTACTACTAAAGCTGTGAATAAGGTTGACCCCACCACTGAAGATCGCCTGTTGTCTCTCATGAAAGAAGTAGAACTCTTAAAACAACACATTAAGCCTTTCACTGAATGCTCTACTTCTCATGAACCTAAGTCAGTCCTAGGTGAACCCAAAGGGGAAAGGTTAATCAAACCTTATTGCAATGTTTGTAAAAATTCTCACCATTCGACCTTAGATCATGACAGACACATGGCAGCTAAAAGAGCACAGACACCCTCTAGGGACAGACCACAGAGTTCCAAAAGACAACAGGGAAATTACAAATCTTATCCTCCCTGTAAATTCTGTGGGTTCACAGACCATCACTCAGACGAGTGTGGTGACTTCCCTGGGTGTGATATCTGTGGGAGTTATATCCATGAAACAATGAACTGTCCATCCCAACGCCAAAAGTTTTTCAGGAACACAAGAGTTGCTAACAAGCAATTCAGGGAACCCACTGGAAAGTGGGTTCACCATAGGAACTAATCTGTTTCTATGTATCTGTGCAGAAATATCTCAAGGAATCGGTATGGTATCTAGATAGTGGCTGTTCTAGACACATGACAGGGATTCAACAATACCTGCACAGATACTCAAAGGAGCCAGGTCCCAAAGTGGTGTTTGGAGATAACTCTTCAGGTGACACAGAAGGATATGGCTCAGTGAATTGCAATGGGATCACATTTACCAGGGTTGCATATGTGAATGGTCTTAAACACAATCTTATTAGCATCAGCCAATTATGTGATGCTGACTATAAGGTTTTGTTTACTAAGACTCAGGGAACCATATTCAACAAAAATAATGATGTTGTGCTGGTTGCACCTAGAAGGAGAGATGTTTATGTCATCAACATGGCTGTGTGCTCTGAAGACAGTTCAAATTGTTTTCTTGCCAAAGCCTCTGAAAGTGTCAACTGGCTGTGGCACAAAAGACTGTCTCATCTCAACTTCAAGAACATCAATAAGATAGCCACTCAAAACTTGGTTGCTGGTCTACCTTCAGTAATGTTTTCCAAAGATAAAACTTGTTCTGCCTGTGTCAAAGGAAAACATCACAGGTCTTCATTCAAGACTAGGCAATCATTCTCTATTGACAAGTGCTTACATCTCCTTCACATGGACTTGTTTGGGCCTGTCAAACCTCAAACCATTAATCACAACAAATACACCTTGGTCATAGTTGATGAATTTTCAAGATATACATGGGTGTTCTTCCTCAGAAGGAAAAGTGATGCAGCTGATACCATCATGTCCTTCATCAGACAGGTTGAAAATATGAATGATGTTAGAGTCAAAGCTCTAAGAAGTGATAATGGTACAAAATTCAAGAATCATCAACTTGAATCATTTTGTGATGAATAAGGGATTTCTCAGAAGTTCTCTTCAGCTGGCACTCCTGAACAAAATGGTGTGGCTGAAAGAAGAAACAGGACTCTGATTGAAGCAGCAAGAACTATGTTAAATGGTGCATCCTTACCAAAGCAATTTTGGGGAGAAGCTGTACACACTGCCTGCTACACTCAAAACAGATCAATCATTGTCAAAAGACATGGCAAAACCTCCTATGAAGTTTTCAGAAAAAGATCTCCAAACGTCAGCTATTTTCATGTGTTTGGATGTCCTGTGTTTATTTATAACTACAGGGATAAACTTGGAAAGTTTGATGAAAAAGCTGATGATGGTTTCTTTTTGGGATACTCTCCAACAGCCAAAGCCTTCAGAGTATTCAACATCAGAAGACAAGAAGTAGAAGAAACTTTCCATGTCAGATTTAATGAAGATGATGAAGTCATACAGAGGACAGGAACAGAGGGTGATGAAGTAGATTTTAATGAAAATATTTCTTTCCCAAGTGATGAGTTCACAGAACCCAGACCTACCAGTCATCACCACTCCAACACTCTCACTCCTTATGTTCCTGCTTTTGACCCTCTGTCTACTCACAACATAGAAGTTCCTACCTCTCAGGAACTTGATGAAGAAGAACCTCAAATCTCTGATGGTCCTTCTCATAATATTGATGACTCACCAATTCTTCAAATCTCTGAAGATTCTACTGCTGATAATGAAATAGCTTCCCTTGATATGGCTGAAGAAGACTCTGACACTGAAGTAGTCTTTGAAGAAAGCCCTCCTAGTCAGCAGGATGAGACTCAAATTGTACCAGCTGTGCCCTCAAGTACCCCTGTTCGTGAATCCCTAGCTCCTCAAAATAAGTGGTCAAGAGATCAACACATTCTTCTTGTCAACATTATTGGGGAACCAAATGCAGGGGTCACAACCAGACAGCGAATCCAAGACTCAGAGTCAGCCTCAGCCAATGAATGTCTATTTGCTGAATTTCTTTCTCAAAATTGAACCTAAAAGAGTTGCTGAGGCTCTGGTAGAAGAAGGATGGGTAGCTGCTATGCAAGAAGAAATCAATCAGTTCAAAAGGAACAAAGTATGGACACTAGTGTCAGCTCCACCTGGAAAGAATATCACAGGCACTAGATGGATCTATAGAAATAAGATGGATGAAATTGGGAACATCATCAGGAACAAGGCAAGACTGGTAGCACAGGGATTCTCTCAGACTGAAGGAATTGATTATGATGAAACTTTTGCACCTGTTGCTAGACTTGAGGCCATCAGAATCTTTCTTGCCTATGCTGCCTATATGAACATCACTGTCTATCAGATGGATGTAAAGAGTGCCTTCCTCAATGGTGATTTGGCTGAGGAAGTCTATGTTGCACAACCTGAAGGATTTGAGAACAGCGAGTTTCCCAACCATGTGTACAGACTTCATAAGGCAATGTATGGTCTGAAACAAGCTCCAAGAGCATGGTATGAAACTCTTTCAAATTTCTTATCTGAAAATAAATTTATCAGGGGTTCTATTGATAAAACACTCTTTACCTTCAAGGACAAGAGTGATTTCATCATTGTGCAGATTTATGTGGATGATATCATCTTTGGGTCAACAAATGTCAATCTTAGTAAACGTTTTGCTAAATTAATGACCAAGAAATATGAGATGAGTATGATGGGTGAATTAACTTACTTTTTGGGCTTTCAAATTAAACAATGTCCTAAGGGAATTTCTATTTGTCAAGAAAAGTATGTTAAGGATTTACTTAAAAAATATGACTTAGCTGATTGTGCATCAGTGAAATGCCCCATGCTTCCACCCAACAACTTGGGCCCTGATGAGTCAGGGGTCTCTGTCAATGAGACTTTATATAGAGGCATGATTGGGTCACTGATGTATCTAACAGCCAGTCGTCCAGATATCCAATTCTCCACATGTCTCTGTGCAAGGTACCAAGCTAACCCAAAAGAATCCCATCTAGTGGCTGTTAAGAGAATTTTCAGGTATCTCAAAGGAACACCATCCCTAGGTCTATGGTATCCAAAGGAATCAGGCTTTGATCTCAAGGCCTATTCAGATTCAGATTATGCTGGATGCTGTATTGACAGGAAAAGTACTTCAGGCAGCTGTCAAATCCTAGGAGGAAAATTGGTTGGATGGAGTGCTAAGAAGCAAAACTCTGTGGCTATGTCTTCAGCTGAAGCAGAATATGTCGCTGCAGCCAGCTGTTGTGCTCAGGTGCTCTGGATGAAAAGTCAATTGGCTGACTATGAAATCTTGTATGACAAAGTGCCAATCTTTTGTGATAACACCAGCGCCATTGCCATATCCAACAACCCTGTTCTTCACTCTCGTACCAAACACATTGATATCAGGTATCATTTTATCAGGGATCATATAATGAAGGGAGATATTGAGCTGCATTTTGTTCCCACAGAGCTGCAACTAGCTGATATCTTTACAAAGCCTTTGGCTGAACCTTCGTTCAACAGGCTAGTTGCTGAGCTAGGGATGCTCAATATCTCAAAGCCTGTGGTTTGATATTAAATGTGTTCATTAAATGATTGATTCTATATTAAATGTTTTATTAAATGTTTTTCACATGAAACTAGGTAGTTACTTTCCAAGTAAATGCAAAAAACATTCTCACATATTTAATCATTTATTTTTCGGATAACGAGGAGACAAACTTTTTGAAAGGTCAAGGGGACCCACTTGAGCAGTCATTTTCGCCCTTGCATTTAATACGGTTGAATAACTGTTCACTTAAGTTTGAATATATATTGTCTTCTTTCTCTTCTCACCCACCACCATTCTAAAATCAACTTCTCTCTCTAAATTCTTATCTCTCTCAACCATCCGCCATTTTCACTCACCTTCAACCTCAAATCAATGGCGTTTCCCGTCCCAAAAGCCTCCAATGTGAACTTCGAGATCAACGAGAGCATCATCGCCTCCAACAACGCCATTGGATGGATTAAGGCACCAAACAACACCTATTCGGATCTGGTAAATTTCATGCAGAATTGTGACCTAAATGAAGCCTTCACCAAATCTCCATCCACTTTTTACCAAGAATACCTAAGGGAATTCTGGTATTCTGCTGAAGTAGTAGAAGACACCATTACATTTAGCCTCTCTTGCAATGAACATCCTTTTGCCTTTTCCCTTAACGACTTTTCTAGTGTGGCCGGACTAAAACATGGAGATGAATGCTTGAAGACTGTTGACAAAAAGGCTGTCAAGGAAGCCCTGGCCACACTAAACCCTTGCCATGATGTTAACCCTGCCCTTACTCCAGCTGAGGTCCTCGCCAAATCGCCTCTGAAGATTAAGTATTTTACCCCTATGTGGCGTGTCCTCTTCACCCACATTGTGAAGTCCCTGGGAGGAATGCAGGGATCACAGGATCAGATGTCATCCAATCATCAGGCTATTGCGTATGGATTAATTTGGGGAGCTGATGTCGACTTTGGAAGCATCCTATTCTCAAACCTGGTAGAACAACTCAAGGAAAGGAATCAGGTCAGGGAAAAGAACATCTGTTATGTGTGCTTCCTGTCCCTGATCTTTGAAAGTTTGCTGGGAGATAAGTATCACAACAAGGCCCTGACTGCTCTTAAGCCCTATCGCATCACAGGCGCCATCTACAAGGAGATAGGAGCTGAGGATATCCCTGTCACCGCCCACATGCTGAACGTGGCCAACCAGGTACCCAACGCTGAGAAGCCCTTGCTCCCTTCCTCTGAGAAGGTGAATACTTCTAGTGTCGCTGGCAAGTCTACGTCTTTGACCTCTGGGCAGCACACTACTAAGTCCAAGGCTTCATCTGGCCAACAGCCAAAGAAGAAGAAAACCCCCTCTTCTTCCCACTCCAAAGCTGTTAGTAAGGCCAAGGAAAAGAAGATTGACACCGCCTCTGGTCCAGATACTCTTGAGGATTCAGAACCTTTAGCGGACAAACAACAGGCGTCTAGTGTCTCTAGGTCAGCAGAGACAACAGGAAACCAGTCAAACCAAGCTGATATCTCACAGGTAATCAGTGTACATTTTTAGAGGTTCACAAGCAACCACTCTCATTATGTCTGTAGGAGAGAGTGGTGAAGTTAGGGTAATCCTCGACCCATAGAAGTCTGTCATTACACTTAGAATACTTTAAGACTTCAATACACCCTGTCTTTGCACCAGGGAATGATTCATTTGTGTTTATAAAGCACCCCGATGACCCTGAACCCTCTAGACAGTATTCAGGCTAACAACAACCTGAATACATTAATGTCTCAACCTTGATCAGCTGTACTTCACACAGCCTCTTGGTTCCCTCCTTAAAAGAGTCCCAAAGGATTTATCCTTTCAGGGGGAGCTGAATCATCACCCTCAGCTTTCCTAGGGGCAGCGTAACAGGCGACCTACAACAACATATGTTTCACTCTTAAAAGAGTCCCAAAGGTTTTACCTTTTGGGGGGGCTGAATAATCACACTCACCTTTCCTAGGGGCAGCGACTGGCGATCATTAAACAACATATGTTTCACAATCAAAAGAGTCCCAAAGGTTTTTTACCTTTTTGGGGGGGCTGAATAATCACACTCAGCTTTCCTAGGGGCAGCGAATGGCGACCATTAACCACAATTCATTCACACTTAAAAGAATCCCAAGGATTTATCCTTTGGAGTGGCTGAGTAATCACCCTCAGCCTTTCTGGGACAGCGAAATGGCGACCATTTACCTTATATTTTTTCCCTGTTACTAATTACAACAAACTTGCAGGCTGAAATTGTACAGCCAGTCCAAGAATCTCAGGTACATGAAAAGGAGGCTGAAACAATAACTCAGGATAAACTCAATACTGAAGAGCTTGTGTTAAATGTTGATGAATAAATGCTCTCAGTAGAAGATTATGTCTTTGAATTTGAGCCCATGCCTGAAGATGAATTCCCTGAGGGAATGTTTGATGAAGAGGATGAAGAAGATGAGGATGACCAGCTGTGAGCCTCTCCTCCTAAAGAAGATGACAAGACTTCTCCTCTCAAGGAAGCTGTTGACACTCCAAACTCTGCTACATATGCAACAACAGTCTTCCAAAGACCAACATATGATCTAACAGCCGAATTCCTCATGTTTGATCATC
Source organism: Glebionis coronaria (assembly GCA_025667525.1). Classification (NCBI taxonomy): domain Eukaryota; kingdom Viridiplantae; phylum Streptophyta; class Magnoliopsida; order Asterales; family Asteraceae; genus Glebionis; species Glebionis coronaria. The sequence goes on from CM046878.1 coordinate 491,429,536, forward strand.
CTACCCAGACCAACTTCGACTTAATTCCAAGGGGGGATGATTTTGCTCAGCAAAGCCTCAATATCAAGAATCTTCAGCCCGTACATCATCAATCTGATATTGAGCGCTTATCAAGGAAGCTGGACGTGATCAAGTCAGAGATGCACAATTTTACTGTCACCTTTCCAGGCATTATAAAGAAGGCTGTGACTGAGGCTATCACTGAGCCAATTCAGGAGGGTGCGAGAAAAGGTGTGGCCCAGGGACTAAGTCATCTCTCGACACGAATCAAGGATGCCATTGACTCAGTTGTCCCTGCTATGTTCCATGAACAAGAAAACAACATGAACAGGCACTTCAATGCGGTTCGCAACAGGCAATACAACCATGCTGGCTTTATTGTCAAGCGTGTTCAGGCAAATACTAATGCCAATGCCAACCTCTTGCTGAAGATTGCCAGGGCTTCGAGAAAGAGACAACGTGCCATGGCTGCCTCTGTGGAGCAGATTGCAAGACGCTTTCAGGCACGTTCATCCAAACATCAGGGAAGTAAGGATGAACGTGAGGGGGAGAAGAATGCTACACTCAGCCTTGCATCTGCTGAACAAGGCTCATCATCAGCCAATCCCTCAACTACACCTGTTCCTCTACAAGTCATCACACCAGTTATAGTACATGATGATGAGGATGATACTCAGGGGGAGCAACAAACACAAGATGGAGCTGACTCATCTAAATCCATGATCTTAGTTAACATCAGCAAGCCTGAGGATGATGATGAGCCAGCGGCCAAGAAACTAAAATTCACTGTGAGCTCTCTCCCAAAATCTATTCAAAATCAGGCTCAGACAGCGTTTCTCAAAAGAGCTGATGATTTGAAAAACATAAGTGTGGAGTCCTCTGTCTCGAAGAAAGGGAAGGATATAGTTTTGGTTGACACTGACACCAAACTTAAGAAGATAGCTGCGATGCTAGAGACAGGAGGATCCACCACAGACCTTTCCCACTTTTCAACCTTTACACCTTCCGATGAGAGTCCTTTAACTCCTGAAGAAATAGAGCAACAGGCTGAAGAATTCAAAAGACTAAATGAGCTCAAGACAGCCAAAGAATTAAATGAAGCTACTCTGAGGAAGATGACACCACCTGAAAGGGAAAAACAAAAACAAAGGTTGAGGGAAATGGAACTAAAACGCGCTGAGGCCTTAAAGAAAGTCAAAGCTGACTATGATGCCTGCGTGAACAACAGGTATGCTGCTGGCAAGATAACCAAGTTTAAATACACCATTCACAAATCCACAAACACCCCACAGATGATCTTATGGAGGGAAAACCAACAGAGGAATATGGATGTGTTTGACAACTTCAGGTTAAAGACACTTGGGTTATCAGAATGGTTTGAACTTGAAGCCTTAGCTGCCAAAAAGTCTGGACAGTCAAATTTCCTTCTGCTTAAAACTCTTAAGGCTAAGTTTAACTGGATCAAGGAAACAGCTGCAAAACTCAAGATTGATCCCCCACCACAGCTTTTCGAACAAGAACCCCCAAAGATAGGCAACAAAAGAAGAAGAATTTCACAAATTGTTGATGAAACTTTTGTTACTGAAGATGTTCGTGTGGATGGTATGCACAGGGATTTGATCCTTCCAAATGGTATTGTTGGCCCTCTTGATGGTCAGACATACTTAGTGCCTGAAAGAGGAATGGCATTTATGAACAAGGCTTGCCAGTATGCTTTTCAGAGGGAAGATGAGCTGTGCCTGGCTTCAACCATTCAGCTACTCTGTCACAAGAAGTGTCTCAAGATCAACACAGAGTATTCCAAGAAGTTTGCAAAGACTTTGCAGGATGAAATTGATAACAGATTAGATGTGGCCGAAGCTGAAGAAAGAATCAAAAATGATAACTATTGAAGATGGTGTCAGCCCTTTTTACCTTCATCTTTTATTTTACTTATGTAATGAACTTGTAATTTTCTTTAAGTCTTAATAAAATCATGAGGTATGTTTGTTTAGATATGTTATGTGTAAGAAGAAGCTGTTAAACTCACTTACCTTAACTTAGTTAGATCTAGCATTATTTATGTTTAAATAGGGGGAGATTGTTGGGAATCTAAACTTGTTAGATTCCCTGATCATTGATTTAAACATATTTAGGCTGATAGATAGTCCCTTGTCTGTGCCTAGGAGGCAGGCAAGTTTCGCAAGACTCACAGAGATCCAAGTCTCTGTGAGCAACCTTAGAGGAGTCCATGTCAGAGACATTGTCAGGGAAGTTGAAGATTACCTGAAGACATACTCCTTGGCTGTGATGGATAACAGCCAAGATGTATTAGGGACTCTGAGGGGTTGAGAGTTAACAGGGGTGGCAATACCCTGATAACTCTCAGCACACTTTGGACATGCCATTTGTGTGTTCGAGAATATGAAGAATAAGGAAACTGTTTTTGACAACTGTTCCTTAAAGCATAATGGAAGACTACCAAGAATAGAAGGACATCATGTGACTGATGTGGGAACTTGTAAAAGCTTGTGTAGTCGACATCAAGTACTGTTTAAGTCAAACTCGTAACACTATAAATAGGATGTGTATCCATGCATTAATGCTCAACACTTTGAGATATTAAGAACATTAGTGCGTATAACTTAGTGAATCAAACAGCTACGACTGTATTCATAAGTTAAGGTTTATTGTTGTTCAAAGTGTGCACAACACATTGTCATCAAACGGTGTTATCCATAACACTTGTAATTCTTTATTATACAATAATAAGATTACGTTTGAAAAGTAATACCTTGTGTTGATTAAGTTAAGATTAGGGTTTCTTGCATTGATTAGGGACTTTCAATTGGTATCAGAGCGGTGTTTGATATTAAAACCTTCAAGAAACATCGTTCTCAGTTTTATAATCAAGATCCACCATGCCGGAAACTTCTAGCCCACACTCACCTTCCACAAACCCATCTTCACCAAGACTTAACCCTCCAGCAAATGACGATGATCTACCCCAACTTCTTGACTCAAGAGGTGGATCACACGTAACCAATGTACCAGTCTTTGATGAAGAAGACTTTGCCAGTTGGAAGAGTCAATTTCTTGTATACCTTGATGGACTTGAACCTTTTCTCTTAGAAATTTTAGAAAATGGTCCATATATTCCCATGGCGCTTACATCTACTGAAGAAAACCCTCTTCCCAAACCTGTCAAACAATGGACCTCAGCTGATAGGAAATTAGCAAACCAAGATAAACGTCTCAAAAGCATCATAATTTCCTGTCTTCCCAAGCATATCATGAAGTCTGTCATTCAGTGTCCCACAGCTAAACAAATGTGGACAGACCTCATTCTTGGCCATGAAGGACCCTCTGAAACAAGAGAGACAAAGATTCAGGCACTCAGACTTCAGTTTAATGCCTTTAAGTCACTTGAAGGTGAAAAGGTTCAGCAAACCTATACTAGGCTGAAGATTCTTCTAAATGACCTTGCTATGAATGATGTCACTATTGGTCAAGCTGAGATCAATGCTACTTTTGTCAACAGCCTTCCAAGAAAGTGGCTGATGTGAATTCAATCACTACAAGGAGTGGTAAAACAACTGAAGGACCTTCATTTTCTTCACCAATCAATGATAAACAAGGACCCGAGATCCCATCAACTTCTACTCACCCTCCTTCACCTCCTACTCGTGACATTCCTCCCCTAAGCAACCCTTCTACACCTTATGTTCACCCTTCCCCTCAATCTTCTACCAACTCTTCGGTTTCTAAGCTTATTCCCGAGGTTGTGAGTGAATCGGTTCTCTCTTAATCTTCTCTAAAAACCAATATACCTTACCCTTCAAGGTTGAGGAAGGATAAGTTGAAGAACAAAGATGATATACAAGTTTCTAACTTCTTGAAAATGTTCAAACAATTGAATTTCAGTATCACCTTTGCCGAGGCTCTCGCTCACATGCCTAAGTATGCCAAAATGTTTAAGGATCTTTTAACCGACAAGGAAAAATTGCTTGATATCGCCAACACCCAGTTGAATGAAAATTGTTCCGCGGTTCTTTTGAGAAAATGACCGGTTAAGCTCGGTGACCCCGATCAATTCCTTATCCCTTACAATTTTCCCGGTGTAGAGAATTGTATGGCTTTGGGGGATCTCGGTGTGAGTATCAATCTTATGCCGTTGTCCGTGTGGAAACAATTATCTCTACCCGAGCTAGTACCCACTCGTATGACTTTAGAGTTAGCTAACCGTACAGTTGCTTATCCAGTGGGGATAGCCGAGGATGTTTTCGTAGGAGCCGACAAATTTACTTTCTCCGCCGATTTCGTTGTTGTCGACTATGAGATGGATCCCCGCGTTCCCTTAATTATGGGACGACCCTTCTTGAGGATCAGGCATACATTGATTGATGTAGCCGCGGGTGAGCTTATTATGAGGATTGGGGATGACAAAATCGTCTTTAACAAGGGTAAACTTTCTAAACTTCCTGATGAGCCCGAATATGTGAATTTAATCGATGTACTTGACGAAGCATGCGAGGAACATTTTCACGATGCTTGTAAGAGCGGGATTTCTCTTTTATCTCATGTTGAGACCGTAGCTTCTATTGCTCCTTCCTTGACTCCTTTTGGAGCAAGTGACTTTCTTTTACATGAATTCGAAGCAAGTTCAGAAGATGTGGATTTTCAATATGATGATTCTCCCACCGATTGAGAAGAAGACATTCATACCATTGAGAAACTTCTCAATGAAGACCATATTTCTCCACCTACTCCTAAGGAAGTTACAAATAATGATCCGAATTTGACTAAGCTGAAAGTTTATGGACTTATATTTAATAGTCGCGTGATAGGATCGAAATCGAGATTACGGGGTTGCACTCAATACGTAAAGAGTTAATTTAAGAAATATATTTATTATATTTATTAAATTAAATCAAGCTATAAACTATATAACTTTAACGATCGTTAATTAATTAAGAGTTAAGTATTAACGAGTGTTAAATAATATATAGAAAGAGGATTAAAAAGGAAGGACGGAAGGTTCCGGAACACCCCATGAGGGGGTGTTCGAGAGTCGGTTAGGGCACACAAAGGGGAAGGCAAAACTTGCCTTTTATTTGTTTGGGCTACAAGTATTCTAGGCCTATAAATACATCCCCTTACCCCTCATTATTAAACACAACTTGAATCTCTCCTCCCTCCTTTCTCTTGGCCGGTCGCAAAATCAACCCACGAAGGGTTTCGGTGTGGTTTTTCTTGGTGCTTGGTTTTTGTTTAAATCTAGTCCTAGCCCCTATCTAGGGTTGTTGGGTAGATTTTATACTATCGGTATAGCTCGGTTTACACGTGCTAGAATCACGGTTAGCTCGTTGTATTACGTATGTACAAGATCGTAATATAGTCTTACTTTAGACTATATATTGGTGATATACGGTATATACCCGAATTGGTGATTCGTTCTTCGTCTTGTGGATTTGCTTTAGCGTAAAGGTATGTAACCCTAATTCGATTAATTATAATTGTGTTACTATTATGATCTTGTTAAATCGCTTCCGCTATGTGTGCTTTGATCTCATTTAGGGTTTTATATAATTGTTATGATATTAATAAACCTTCAGTGGCATCGAGAGCCATTTTAACAAGTTATAATTATCGAAATTCTAAAGTTTTTTAACTAATAATTGTTTTGAGTTAAAACTACATGTTTTTTAGGTTTTCTTAAAATTAGGGTTTTGTTTTTTAAAAATTAGGGGTTAGGCCGATTTTTAATAAAAAGAAGAATTGTTTTGAAACCCTAAATTACATGTGGGATAATTTTAGATTAAATTGCATGATTAATTGTTATGTCATCTATGGTTACGATCCGAAGGGATTTAATTGCTAAAATTCGTGAGAGAATCTATGGTAACGTGCATGTTTTCATGGATCAAAAATTATACGGATATATGATTTTATGTGCTACGGGATTATTTGATTCAATAAATCTAGAATTAGGGAAGACTTTTATATGAATATAAAGACCTAGATTTGATGATTATTGAATAAATCGTATGCATGTGGCTATTTGATTTATTTATTTCACATATAAATTGTTATTATGTGTTTATGATTTTGTTATTTTTCTTGTTTATATTAAAAATTGTTGAATTGTTGTAAACAAGATTTTTTTGAAAAGAAATTATATGGACTAAATCATATTAAAATAATGATTTGTTAGAGGTTTAAATTACATAAGATTACGTTGATTGGTGAATTGCAATAATAATCTAACGGCCTACTCCTTTTAACAAACTATAAAGTGGGTTTAACGCACCGCTGGTCATGTACCCGGTTAAGGAAAAAGGTGTTATGCCATTAGTCGCTGACCAAATTTCCGGCTCGCCTGTGTGTCAAATTAAAATTACCTACGATTATTAATTGAATTATACTTAAGGGTGATTTACCACAAATTCACATCCGAAACACAATGAATAAGGGTATTGCTTTGTGCGTAGCCGAGTTCTAGCAAAAGTACGTTATGAATAGTTGTGGGTAAATTCTTTAATTAGTTTAACCAGTACCTCAACATAATTTATGTAGAAATTTAGTCTCGTGAAAAAAGTTTACTAAATGTTTTATTAAACTTATGCTATGGAGTTGTATGCATGCTTCTCCATACATTGATTTTGACATCAAAATTTATACCCTTAAAATTTAAGTCGGATGCTCCTAATTGACGAACACTTGAAATTACTACGTCATCAAATGAGATTTTTGGGTGATGTTGTAATGGAGATAAAACTTTCATAGAATGAGAATTTGTATGATGGTTTTACGTTACTCAGATTAGACGACTTAATTAAGTTACTCGATGAGATCTGGAAACTTAAGGCATTCAAAAGGGATGAAACATGTTTACAATGCAAAACGTTTTTGGCAATGTAAATCCCTTAAATATCTAGAAATTGAAAATTGTTTGTCAATTGAATTGTTCGACAAGTCGCTACATTGAGTACATTCATTACTAGCATATCAACTGATGTAATGGATCTATGTCAATATAGTTCTAGAATTCAAGGAAAATAATATGGTTTTTATACCAGGGTAATTTTATTTTCTTGAAAGTATTTTGTTTTTAAAAATACTAATATTTGAACTTATTTCTGTAGAAATGGCTCAACCCACCAATAACACTATAAGTTATGCGTTCAAGGCATTCTTTGAACGTCGCGAACTTACTGGCCCAAACTTCAATGATTGGTACGGCTCGCTAAGAATTGTCTTGAGAGCAGCGGGTACTATTGATATCTTGACTACTCCCTACCCGGAGGATCTTGCTGAAGGAACATCTTATGCGCAAAGGCTTGAACATGCTGCTAATGTTAAGAAGCACTATGAGGTGGCTTGCTTAATGCTAGGTAAAATGGCTCCTCCACTTCAACAGAAGTATGAGTTATTTCCACCAAAGAGAATGCTTGATGAGCTCAAGGCTATGTTCGAGAAGACGCAAGCTGTGGAGATCTACGACTTAGTAGATGCTTCCCATAGCTGCAAGCAAGCTTGATAACGCTCAAATCTGACATGTTTTTGGGAGCGCTATTCGTACTATTATACATGTATATTGGTTATTTCTATAATGCTTTTGTACATATTTATGCCAAAATATGTTTGGAAGTCTTTGTGTAGCCAATTGCAGGAATAAAGTGTAAAGCAATGCAAATGTAAAGAATAGTACGAGTACGAAGAATCCTAGTCAAAGTTCAAAACCCGTGTACAAGTTACAAGCCTTTGAAGATCTATCCCGGGTACAAGAACAAGTGTTTTCAAGAAGTATACAAGTCACTCAGCATGGAAGTTGCCACCAACAGAATCCAAAGTTGCGACCAACATTTCTGAAAGTTGCCACTGGCGGAATATAAGTTGCCACCCACTTTTATGTTGGCAGATTTTGTGTCTACATTCATGCAACCTTGAGTAGAACACACAATATTATACAAGAAAGTTATAGACTTCCTTTGTCTCCAAGCTAAGCATTGAAGTCTATGCCTTGAATTAGCTTATAAATAAGACCCTTGGGGTCATGTAACAACAACAACTCATATGCACTTGTATGCACTTCAATTACTTTTTCATAACCATCAAATAAACTCTCTCAACCTTGTCCAAAACTCCATTCCCGGATTTGAGCAAGGTGGTGCAAGAAAAGTCGCTTTTGGAGTCCGAAAAGCAAAGTTACACTCACGAAACTCTTAGGGATCATTACCCTAACCATTAGCAATATATTTCAACTTTGTAAGACTCTTGATTATGACTTATAAGACTATTATTTATGAGTTTATTTCATTGTTCATTATGAGTAGCTAAATCATTCTACGCTTGGTAGGATGATGTTTGTGGTATGAAGACGTGGTTGTGATTATGATTTATGTTTATTTCAATTTCAATTTTTCCTTTGAACCATTGGTACTCATGTTTCATATGACAATTGTTGTCAAAACTTAATTTGTTGATAAATATTTCATAGGTCGAAAGGGTTATTTTCTATCAACAAGTCATAGCCGGTTTGTCTATGATTGGTTATCTTTTGTATTGATCATTTCTTAAGAAGTTTTGATTATTAAGAAACATAATTATAAGTGTTAGCAAATTCGTGAAACGACCGTGAATCGAATGTGTTGAAATTGGATTAAGTCTTGAATAGAGTGATTGAGTCTAATGCTTGTTTTCTTTAACCAAAGTCTTGACGAAGATTGAAGCTTTTGAAAACAATAGATTGGATTATCCATCTAATTATCATAATGATATATGTTAAATGTGTCATCACAATCATACCACAACGGATGCCCGAACTAGTTTTTACCAAGTGTTGCCTTTAATCTTATTGTTTATCTCATCATTTTTACTTGATATTATTTGTTTACAATTTGCTACAATCAAAGATTATAGTAGATTTTTGAATGATCATAGGTTTTCCGAATCCCCGTGAACGATCTCGGTATTACCACATAAAAGCTATACATAAACAAAAGGGTTATACTTGCCCGTGCGTTTTTAGTCAATCCGGTAATTCGTATTTATAAATCTAAAACCTGTTCCAATCCAAACACACGACGGACGCATCAAGTTTTTGGCGCCGTTACCGAGGATTTGATTGTGTTCTTAGTTCCGAAATCATCCTATAATTAAACCCATTGTAGCGTTTGTTGTTGCCAAAAATCAAAAAGTAAAAAACAAAACAAAAAACAGTAGCCACTTTGCCGACCGGCAAAATCAATTGCTGACCGGCAAAATCAATTGCTGACCGGCGAAGTCACCACAGTAGCCATTTTGCCGCCCGGCAGAACCTTTTGCCGACCGACAAAACACCCCGAATCTCATTCTGCCACCGGAAGACTCATAGTTGCCGCCGACAACTTTTCCCACTTTTTCACAGAACCCCATTTGCCGCCCGGCAGACCCATTTTGCCGACCGGCAAAACGTGGTCTGATAAAAAAAATAATTATTTTTTTTATGTTTTTATTTTGTTTGATTTATTTAATTTCTTATTTACTCATTTTTTTATTAGTAATCTTTTGTTTGTTTTTATTTTTGTTACTTGTAATCTTTTTCAAAAGTTCTTCAAAACATGAATGAACACACGTTCTTCCGGGCAAGAATTTAGTCTATACACCGATCCCGAACGTCATAGTTATCAATCTCGAAAGAAAAACCGCAAGAAGCAACCCTTTGTTTCTTTCGAAAACCGAATTCCAAAAACCAAAAACCCACCATTTGATAATCTCGTAGACGCATTTGTTGCCTATAACCCATTCAACGATCTACCATTTCTAATGGCCGATCATCAATCCATGTGGGCAGCCAATCGAGTAGTAGCACCTACCCCCGAGGCTGCTATTGTTCAAGTTGAGCTTGGAGATAACTTCACCACGAAAGGTCATCGCCTTTCAATGATCAAAGACCACCAATTTGACAGCTGTGCGCGGGCCGATCCGCATAAGCACATAGCCGAATTCGTAGAAATATGTGGCATGTTTCGATATGGAGCCAACGTCAATGTAGACACTATAAAGCTCAAAATCTTCCCATCATCTTTATCCGGAGACGCAAGAGTTTGGTATAATGAGTTGACGCCCGGTACCATAGAAACATGAGAACAAATGAGAACCGCTTTTGTTAGCCGGTTCTTTCCACCCGCCATGTACAAAAGACTCATGGGAGAAATCCAAGGTTTCGCCCAAATTCCACATGAAACACTCATTGATGCATGGAACCGAATGAGAGACCTACTTCGTAGTTGTCATGGACATGGTTTATTAAAAGGAACCATCATCCAAATCTTTTATCATGGTCTCAATGAACCGACGCAAGCAATCCTTGAAGCCGGTGGACTCTTTCTCTATAAGACTCCTAACGAAGCATACCAGTTGCTCGAGGACCGAGTTCTCTTAAAACTCGATTGGTCCAAAGATAACCGTTCCAAACCCTTCAAGAAAACCGTGGCTTTCGTTGAAAGTAGCAAAAATTCTAAACTCATGGAAAAGATGGACGCTTTCACGTCTAAATTCGACTCGCAATTCAAAACTATCAAAGATGAAATGAAAGAGATGCGAGGCGAATGTACTCTTTGTGGAGGACCATACCCATCTACGGAGTGTGATGACACACCGATAAGGGATCCACCACAAGAAGCAAACTACGCCCAAGGATACCAAGGAGGATACCGAGGAGGTGGTTATCGAGGTAACTACTACGGTAGAAACTCCGGCACTTGGCGTGAGTACCCCAAAAACGAAAATCGTAACTCACAACCTCGTGAGAACGATAATTCCGTTCGATCAAACGAAAAGAAACCCGAATAATCGAACTTAGAGAAAAAGTTGTTAGCTTTCATAGAGTCTCAAAAAGCAACAAACACGTTTATTAAGAACCAATTCTTTGATCTTAAAACCAATGCTGAAAGAGGACAAAGACACCATACCGCCACTATCAGTGATCTCAAAACCAAGATCGGTCGAATCACCGACCAACTAGCCAATCGACCGAGTGGTTCGCTGCCAAGCAACACTCAAACAAAACCAAAACCATCTATGGATAAACCATACCGCCCACCCTCCTCTCGTAATGAACATGTGAATGTCGTATTCACAAGGAGTGGGTTGAGTAATGATTCACCACAAAACCCAAACACCAATACTTCCACTTTCGCCGATGAAAGTGAAGATGAAGCTGATGAGCTCGAGAAGGAAGAAGCCGTTTCTCCTTCCAAACCCAAACCAAAACAAACAACACCCATTCCAACACCAATGCCAAAGGCGTATACACCTAAAATTTCATATCCTCAACACCTAAGAAAATAAAAGAAAAGAAGGAGGCTCGTAATGCTAAATTCTTAAAGATGATTTAAGAAGTTAAAATCGACGTTCCCCTTGTTGATATCTTAACCGGCATGCCCAACTATGGGAAATTACTCAAAGATCTTGCGAGCAACCATAGTAAGACAGAGCAAATCTCTGTTGCGTTTCTAAATGAAGAATGTTCTGCAGCCTTGCAAAGCAAACTTCCACCAAAGATTGGAGATCCGGAAGCTTTCTCATACCATGCACTCTAGCCAACAATGTTGAATGTCACGCCTTGGCCAATCTAGGCGCGAGTATCAATCTTATGCCATAATCATTATACAAGAATCTTTCAAACAATACTTTGAAACCTACAAGTATGAGTATACGTTTGGCTAATCACACATACCAATATCCTATTGGGATATCCGAGAACATGCTTGTTCAAGTTGGCAAATTCATATTTCCTACCGACTTCGTGATCCTTAAAATGGAGGAAGACCATCAAGTCCCTCTTATTTTAGGACGACCATTCTTGCACACCGCAGATGCTATCATTCGTGTGAAGAATAAAGAACTCAACCTTGGAGTTGGTGAAGATCGAATCACATTCTTAGTCGACAAAGCTATGCAACATTCCCATTCTAATGATGACACATGCTTCAGCGTGGATGTTATCGATGAAGTAACGGAAGAAGAATTAGACGCATTGCTTGATGATGGCGCACCATTCCAAACAACTCGGAAATAATTAGCGATACCGATCGTGATCATGATTCGAAAATTCATGGCCCTTGATTCTGAAGTAACTGATGAGACTGCTTTTATACATAGTCTCATCGTCCAAAAAGGGCTTAAAATGCATTAATTATCATGAAAATACACAAATATATGCTTGTGTTTGTTATTTGTGTATTTTAGGTACGAATATTGAGAAATGACAAAAGATCACAAGAATCATGCAAAAACGAACATGGGAAACGAAGCCGCACACTGAACCAAGCCCTAATGAAGAATTTTCCCAAGAAAACCCTTGAAGACTTGAAGATTTATGAAGAAGGGTCCTCCAATATGGAAGAATTGACACTTTATACCCTTGTATCCTCATAATTACAAGTTTGGTCCCTAAAGTTTGTCAAAATTGCAAAAAGGGCCCTCCATTTTGAAGAATTGGCAATTTTAGCCCCTCAACAAAGCTAAAATGTCAATATTAGTCCTTCTCAAAGTCAAATACACCATGAAGAACTCCAAGATACAAGAATTACAAATTTGGTCCTTTGAAAATATCAAAATTACCAAAAGGACCCTTGACTTTGAAGACTTGGCAAAAATGGTCCCTCATCAAACATGATTTGGCAATTTCAGTCCTCTAAAATGCAAATCATACAAGTTTAGACCATTATCCTTGAAGAAAATACCAAATCAGTCCTTTAAGAATCACAAAATGGCAAGAAATACCCCTGAAAATACTTTGGAAAAGTATTTGGGGCAAAAGTGTGAAAAATGAAACTTCATTTACAAAGGATTTCAGTTTTGTGGGTTTAAAATGCAAATGAAAGAAAGAAGAAAGAAGGAGGGCTAAAGCTGGGCAGACAAAGAACTTACCTTAACCAACCTTGAGGAGACACGTGTCCCACTAGCCCTTTTCAATCACTCACAAGCCACCATTGCGCCATGTCATACCTCCACTCACCGGTTTAAACTAATAATAATTAGTCTAACTAATTATGGCGCCTAACACATTTTTAAACCAAAAATCAGATTAAACCACCACTATTCACCATATGAACATGATTTGGGCTTTCTTTAATCACTTATGATTAAACCTTATAAATCTACAGTTTTATGATTAATGGTCCACTAATCACATCCCAACCTTAATATTGGCCACCTCATCACCCAAGAATGCACATGAAAAGTGCCCTGCTACACCTTTGGGCAAGGAGACAAAACAGTGACAGGGAATCAACCACCCACATTCCAGCTTACTCCTTAAGCACATTTTGGACCATTGGATGCAATTTAAACATGCCAGCTCCCACAAAACTCCAATTCAGTCACATGATTCAACAAAATGCCAAAAGCTCTCAAGGGCATTTCAAGAATTCTATAACATTAGGGTTACGTTTTTTCTTGATTTCCTAGTTCATTTGTAGCCTATAAAAGGTAATAGGATCAGTAGTTTAGTTTTTGCTCTTGAATTTTCCTTGTTCACAAATCTGTAAAGCTCATTTTCAGTTGAATGAAATGTGTATGAATTTTGTGAAGAAAGCTCAAGTGCCATTGTTATTATATGCTTATTATTGTTAATGTTTACTTGTTCTTGAATCAAAAAACCTGTTTTCAAAAGGAGTGTGCAAAAGTTTGCACATTTTCCATTTTTCTTGATATTTTGCTAAGTTCTTGGTCTATCTTGGAATTCTTGGGCTATAAGGCTGATCATAGCATCCTGATATTGTGTTATCAAGGTGTGGTGAAGCTTATAACTTGGGGATAATCAAGTGTGGAGGACAAGAGTTGCATTAATCAAGGAGTTTTCATCTTTCTGTTTTGATAATTGTGCTTCTAACTTTGTTGATTCTTAGCAGGCTTTGTTATGGAAGCTTGTACTTGTTCTTGCTAGTACATAAGCTCAAAATTAGCGGGTATGGATGTACATCCATGAGTTACACACCCTTAATCTCAAAATCTGATAAAGTTTTGGATATTTATGATATTTGAGTGTGACTTGTGTTCTTGTGAATTTTGTGGCTTAATCTTGCTTGAATCTGCTTATCTTAACTGTTATTGTGTTAATTTGGGCGTGGGTGGTCTTGAAATACACTTTTGATTTGAAAATTTTGGTTTTGAAAATTTAAATGGGTGTTTGGGATTACCTGTTTAAGATCATAAGTGGTTATTGTGTTTGTGGAAGGTGTTGTTTATGCTTGTTATCTGCTATACACTTGGTTGAGAGTTATTTGCTGCAAGTTTTTGGGCTTAAACCTTGAAATCAAAGATTGTGCTATAACTTGTTGAATTTGACTGTTTTTTACCTAAAATTTTGGGAATACTTAGAGTATATGCATGTTTAGGGATATAAGCTGTTAAATCATTGTTATCATAACATATCTTAGAGATTTGAGTGTTTGAATCTGGCTTGTTGGTCAATTGCATCAGCAAAAGTGAAAACTACATGTTCTTGTGTTCATCAGTAACTTTAAGTGCTTGAATCTTGCTTAATACTTTGAATCAATGCATGAAACCTGTTTAGACTTGCTTATTTAAGTTTAATATTGCTTGTGTATGCATTTGGTTAAGTTTGGATGGCTGAATTGTGCTAAAAGTGCTTATTGAGCCTCAACTGCTTATTTGTTCATGTCTGTGTCAGATCTGGTGATTGATTGATTAAACTGTACTAATTGGGTGATTGTGATTGTGATTTATTTGTTGTGTTTGACTCCTCTTGATCCACTGATCAATTGGGTGCCTTTGTGTAACCTGAATCTCCAAAAAAGTCACTAAAGACAAAAAAAGTCAACAAGTCAAGCAGTGGAAAAAGTTTCCACTGCTCAACACCCAAAACTAGCCCCTGCTAGTACAAATTTTCAGTTTGCTTATCAATAAGCCATTTTGGCTTTTCCAGACCTGCAACAACTTATTTTTTGTGATAGATCTTCATTATTTGACCCATTTGATTGAACTGGAGCTTATTGGACTTTGACTTTGACTTTTTGCTAGAAAACCAACTTATTTGACTTTTACATAAGTGCTTATTTGCTTTTTCCAGCTTATTGAGTCAACTTATTTGAAGACTTTTTGTTGATTTAGCTTATTTAAGTCATTTAAAAGCTTTTGCAATTTGAATAAGTTCTTGGGATAACCTAGAACTCAAAAACGACTATTTTGTCGTTTTTTGTAGATTGCTTTTTGCATTTTCAGGCTTATTCCTTTGGCTTATTTCAAATTTCTTTTTACAGAAGTCTTATTTAGGTTAAAAGAAGCTTATGTGTCTAATTTGAGCTTATGGCATTAACTTATAGCTTAATGGGCCAAAAAGCCCATTAAGAATAAGTTGTTTGGTATAAGCTTGCTTATTTCACATTTTCAGCTTTTGGACCTTTGGAAAAAGTTGTTCATAATCAAATTTTGAGTCAAGTAGTGGTTTTTGGGCTTATTTGGGCCACTTTCTCTTATTGGGCTCAATTTGGCCCATTAAGGTGACTGTTCTGGGTTTAGCCCATTTTCTAGGCCCATTAAGGGTATTTAGGTAATTTCAACTTCATTTCTGTGTTATTTAGGTTAAAATTAGCTAGTTTGCAACTTTTTAGAATTTTTTAGGATTTTTGGATTTTTATTAATATTTTAATATTATTTTATTATTATAAATTAAAAGTATGATTTTGTTAGCCCTATATTTCATATAGTAGAACAAGAATGTAATAGGTCATCTTAGTCGTTAAAAGGTCTTGTATTGTAATAGGTTAGTCGGGAAAACCGGGCTTGGACTTTAAGCTAATATTGTATAAGTTAGGGGCGTAAGCCCAAAACAAAGCCAAGCCCGGCCCAAGATGAAGCCCACAAAGGCCTTAGAGCCGTGGGGTATATAACCCTCTTTCATATGTGAAAGAGGGTGTTGGTTCATTTTACTTTCTCTCTCTAGTAAACATAAACCTTCCAAATCTCTCTTGTTTCTCTCTCTACTTTTCTTCTCTTTCTCTTTCTAAATCTTGTGTTATGGATTGAATGGGAATAACATTTGGTATCAAGAGCCTATAGTGGATAGGTGATGAAGATTCGTATGGTGTGTTCTTGATTTTTCGTGGTCATCTTGATCTATATATCACGTCCCAAAATTTTTCTTGTGTTTTTTATGGTTTTTTCTCGATACAAATCTTCTACATAGTTGTGGTAGAGATTTAGTATATTTACTTTGGCTAAAAACACAAATTTTTTGGGTGTTTTGATCATTTTTTGGCTTAAAATCACGAATTGGTTGAGTTTTGTCCGAGAAAAGTGGGAATTATTCCGATCAGGTCATCAGAAAAGGGCTTTCAGTTATTCCGATTGGTGTAATCGGAATAGGGTTTATACATTCCGATTGGTCATTCCGATTGGACATTCCGATTTAATATTCCGATTGGACATTCCGATTTAATATTCCGATTGGTCATTCCGATTTGGTCATTCCGATTGGACATTCCGATTGGTCATTCCGATTTGGTCATTCCGATTGGTCATTCCGATTTGGTCATTCCGACTGGACATTCCGATTTGGTCATTCCGATGGATATTTTGTTTGAGTAATTTTTAGACTTAGCCACTATATAGACTAGTTTCGGAACATCGTTTCCAAAAAAAAAAAAAAAAAAAAAAAGTTTTTTGGCGGGAAAACTATAGAAAATTTTATTTTTTCCTATACCATTTTTAGGCCATTTAAGATTCAATTTCAAATTTTGGCGATGCGAAAAATTTTTCAACCAAAAATTCGAATTTTTCGGACCAAAATTCAAATTTTTAGGCCATTTTAGGTTTTATTTTTTGTCAAAATTTTTCATTTTTCAAATTTTTTCCCTACTAGTTTTTGGCTATTTCTAACTCGATTTCAAAATTTGGTGATTCAAAATTTTTTCGGCTTACCGTTTTGTCGGACTGAGGAATTTATTGTCGGACTGAGAAAAAATCAGATTTTTCGGAATTTCAACCACAATCAAATCACAACACATCCACTAAGATCCGTAATCCATACACCAAATATCCTCTTCGAGACATCCGTTCAATGGACATCTTCGTGGATTCAACACCAACAACGTCCATGACTGAGATGAATAAAGAGAAGATGCAGAATCCAGAGGTTCAGACAAATACTGAGACTCCAATCAGTAAACCTTCTAACAAGGATTCTACCACCAAAACCGTTCATGCAATCAAATACAAGATGTCGAAAGCAAAAGAAAGATGCATGGAACACATAAAGTTGCTTCAGTCACACCTTCAGGTTCTTTCAAGAGAAGACCTAAAAGGCACTCGTCTTGAAATTGGATTCAAACGGGTATTCTTTTTACTATTTGGTCAAGATGTTGAGACATTCATCAGAACGATGCTACTTAATGTGGACCATCTTCAACAAGAACTTGACAGAGACGATTTTCACGAGAATATATCCATGGAGGTCCTTTTAGCTCTCAACAATCAGTTCCAGCAATTCATTGACTCAAGTGGCTTATCCAAAAATGATCGAGAGTTCACAAGCACATACTTTACCAAATATACTCTCGTAGATCTTCAAGCGTTCAAAGAGACACTTCTTCAACATATGAGCAATATAAAGAAGTCAATTGTTGAAAGAACACGCCATCAAAGGCACTTTCAAAGAAGGGTGAATCAAAGATTGATGCAGACAAAAGAGAGCACTGTCGATATAGATCAAGCATTGGATGCCTCTTCAGTTGATACAGAGAGCAGCGGGACAGAATCAGAAACGCAGCATATCAGTACCAGCTCAGGGAATGATCAAACAACAAATGATGCGGATATCATACCCATCTATGATGATCAGCCAATGGCTATGGTACATTTAAATGCTGAATACGATGTCTCTCAACATACTGAGCAATATGTACCCATTCTTGACACGTATCTAGTGGAAAAGGTTGATAGCAATACCACACCTGATTCATCAGATACGAGTACTAATGGAGGAGAGACTTCTCAGGATGTTGATTCTAAGATTCACGAGCTTGAAATTCTGTTAGCTCAAAAGACTAAAGATTTTGAGGATGGCAAACTCGATTTTTCAAAGAAAAATAACAAATTTGAGGCTTACTTTGAAAAACTTGAAAAAGCAAATGTTGTTCTTGAACAAAAATTGGATCGTAAGATTCAAGATTTTAACATGGAAAAAGAACTTTTTGTGAAACAAATAAATCTGTTAGAATCAAAGTTGGCTTATCAAAATCCAAGTCCTCCGCCTGCTTCATTAACTGAATTATCTGTGCAACCTATCGACATTATAGATAGTAATGATGCGAATGCTGATAACGCCATATTTGATAATATGAACATTAAGTTAGAACAACGTGTCGCTCAATTACTTCTACAAAATGAGCAATTAAAAGCTCAGATTCAGGAAAAGGTTTTTGCACTGACAGCGGTGAAAAATGAATTAAGGAAACTAAAAGGAAATAGTGTGGATACTAAGTTAGCAAAACAGTCAGTCTTGGGGAAACCTCCTTCTCAACCAGTCAGAAACCGCTCAGTTGCTAGACAACCGAATGCGTTTAAATCTGAACGACTCAAAACGTCGAATCTAAGGTTTGCATCCCAAGTTGACGTGCGTAGCAATTTACCTAAACCAGTCACTCAACAATCTAGACCCCCATTAAGAAAATCCGCTTCTGCAAAGCCCGATCACATGAAGGCTTCAACCAACTCTAGAAATAGCTCCAAGAACATGCCTAGGCGTAGTTTAAATGACACGGGTCATAAAAGCTATCTAGAGGATGCTAAAAACAAGACACAAGCAAGAGATAGGACCAAACCACAACCTAGGAGCGTTGTTCACACATCTAGGAATTCTAGACCCTTCTATGATGTGCACAATTCTGCCAACCCTAGGAACTCTAGAGCCTTCTCAGATGCTAAGCACTTTGTTTGCATGAAATGTAACAAATGCGTGTTTAATGCCATTCATAATGATTGTATCACTAAAGTCCTGAACAAGGTGAACCAAAAAGCTAGAGCACCTCAGAGACGGAACCCTAAAGGAAATAGGTTTTCTCCAACTAAGTCTTCCGCTGTGCATGAGAAAACTATGTCTCCTCGACCTTGTCTTAGGTGGATACCAACGGGTAGAACCTTCAAAACAATAGGTATTAGGTGGGTTCCTACTGGAAAGATATTTCCCTCTAGCTCGAAAAAGGTTCAAGGTGAACCCCCACATGGTTCTCATCAAGATATCGCTAACCCACATGCAAGCATACAAACTACTTATGAAAGTGCAGGTAATAAAGTAAAGGTTCAACAAGAACATAAAGGTTTTCCATATTCATACCGCTCAACAAAAGACACTCTCAGAGTTTGGTTGCTAAAGAAGCAGATATCAGAGAAATACGTGTCTCAGGGGTTTCACAAGTAAGATTGAAAATGACTTACAGTCACATATCAGACTGTAACTCGAACGTCAAAGAAAAGGAACTTTATCTCTTCAACGGTAAGTTACCCTCAAAACGAGAAATTAATATTTCTCGGACACGAGCTTCTCTTAAAACTATTCGAAAGTTTTAAGCTCGTGTATATGACTTCTAGGCGCATCACAGCTTAGAACTCGGACATCAACTAAGGAAAGTTTATCTCGGACGATAACTTATCCTTCTCAACGAGAAATTCATATTTCTCGGTCATGAGCTTCTCATAAAAACATTCAAAGTTTTTAAGTTCATGAAAACGATTTCTAAGTAAATGTCAGCTTAGAACTCGAACTTCAACTTAAGGAAAGTTTATCACGGATGATAACTTATCCTTCACAACGGGAAATTTATTTTTCTCGGTCATGAGCTAGTCACAAAACAATCAAAGTTTTGAGCTCATGAAAAACGGACCCGAAAGGGGAGTGTACGTTTCAGTGCGCTTTCCCTAAGCAATAGAAGAGAAGTCTTCTATCCTGATTATTTTAAAACCGTTGAACACAACTTTTCAAGAATTTCTCAAAAGGTTTTTCTAAATCTTTCAAAATTGTGTGTTCAACACTCCCTTCCTCATAAGTGGTTTTTATATCTCAAAATTGTCATATGTTATTTTGATCAATTTTTGAGGGGGAGCGTTTTAAAATCAAGCCTTTTAATGTTGTTAGGTACATCTCTAAAATTGTCATATTTTATGTATCCAACACATTCCGAAAATGATATGAAATTGTCAAATGTAATATATTATATCGGAAAAGGCATCTCAACTCCGTACCTCAACATATTTTGTGGTGTCGTTTTTCTAAAATTTTGTCAAATTTTGTCTCAAGACACACATATATTGTTGAGGGGGAGCGTCCCGACTGAAAATGTTCCATGATTCATGCGTGCACACATGTTTCTCTCTCGTCGATTTTTCAGAAAATGTCATATTTTAATCAATTGGTATCTCTAATATTATATTTTTATATTAGAGATAGGGGGAGAAAATGTGATTAAAATGTAATATATTGCAACATGTTATCTTAAAGACTCAAGTGCAACTCTTTCCTTCACATGCCAAACTATTTCGTATATCGATGCATGTGTGTAGGGGGAGCTTTTCGGAAATGTAAAACTTTCAAGTGTTAAAATTTTTGATTTTTATCAAACACTTTGAATGGTTTTCAACGGTTTAATGGTTACGATCTATACCCAAAACAATATACTATCCACGACGGAACGATGGAGTCAAAAGGTGGTTTAGGATAGGAAACTAAGTCCTATGATTCAACCAGAACCGGAGGGATCTACCCAAGGACATTCCATAGCTAGAAATAGTTGTCCTTAGGAAAGATGGAGTGGAATGAAGCTGAATGCAGACCAAGTACTTAAGTTAGCACTGGAACAATCACAACAAGGTGCTAATGATGACGTATTGGTAAGCATTGAAGGAGTTGAATATTCTATGCAACTTAGGTAGAAACCGGGTTAACACATCTTTTGAAGACAAGTGTCATGGACCCAGTGATGCGATGCACAACCCTTCCCCAGCTATTCGAGTTTCTCTCAAAAGAAACTTGTCTCATTGTCACGGAGATCAACACGTATCTATTGACTTTCTCACTCCGAGTCAGTTAATATTGAAAAGGTGGCAGTCTGCTCCAGCCTCCGATTACCAAAATGCACTTATTGAGTCTAGAGCCAATCGAGATGTATCTATCATCTCATTAGGACACAATCGAGTCCTACGTATTATCCTTGTGATATTGCCAGAACATCTGAGTGATACGATTCACAATGAAGATGGAAATCCTGCTTGAGCCAGCATCAAACAAGCTCATGGTAGGTAACTTGTGCGATTCTACACGAATCAAACTTGTGAGAACTGGAAAGCAACTAAGTTTGGATTCTTAATTGATTCAAACTTGATTCCAGGTTTCTTCGCAAAATCCATGTGATCTTGCCAGAACATTCAGAGTGACACTCATTAGTGTTTACAGTGACGAATGGAAATCCTTCCAGTGTCAACATCAAACAGCACTGCGGTAGGTAACTCGCAAGATTCTCTATGAATCAAGCTTGTGACAAACTGGAAAGCAACAATGGTGCGATTCTTTTAGAATCAAACTTGTTCCAGGAAATCTGAATTGACGACTCTAATCAGACGGATAATTTATCCTTATGATTCACTCTTTACGTTCGCAGTCTGCTTTGAGACGATCGAGTAAAGAGAACTGGCTACTACCGCCGGGAAACCCTGTCAAGGAGGTTCTTAATCGAATCTACCTGATCACAGGTACGGTATTTAATACCGTTTAACGGTCTTCACCGACCGGAGGTAAAACGCTACCGAGTTAGGGTGAAATGTTCAAAGCCATTTCATCCGTGTCTATATATGTTGCTGCATATCAAGAAGGTGGCGTAGTTGTGCAACCGATGTCGATTCAGAAGTCACAAGAGCACAAGATGGCGATAATCAAGATACCTAAGAATGTAAGAATGTAATAGGTCATCTTAGTCACAAGGAGCAAAGATGAAGATCTCAAGCACTCTAAGTCAAATGACAAAGGCTCAAGATAAAGATCACGAAATCATGAAGGAACAAAGCTGTTACAAACAAGATCAAGACCAAGATACAAGACCAAAGCAGGAAGATCTCCTCTACAAGAATGTATTCACTCAATCATCTTATGCTTTTTAAGCTTTTTAAGATGACCGATACATTGGGGGAGATTGTTAGCCCTATATTTCATATAGTAGAACAAGAATGTAATAAGTCATCTTAGTCGTTAAAAGGTCTTGTATTGTGATAGGTTAGTCGGGAAAACCGGGCTTGGACTTTAAGCTAATATTGTATAAGTTAGGGGCGTAAGCCCAAAACAAAGCCAAGCCCGGCCCAAGATGAAGCCCACAAAGGCCTTAGAGCCGTGGGGTATATAACCCTCTTTCACATGTGAAAGAGGGTGTTGGTTCATTTTACTTTCTCTCTCTAGTAAACATAAACCTTCCAAATCTCTCTTGTTTCTCTCTCTACTTTTCTTCTCTTTCTCTTTCTAAATCTTGTGTTATGGATTGAATGGGAATAACAGATTTTCTAAGTTTTTACATTTTTCCTAGACTCTAGACACTTAATTAGGAATTTTACAACTTTCCAAATATTTTTAGGGTCTTTCAGTTATTTTCTAGAATTATTTTAAGTTTTTATAGTTTTTAATTATTTTTAAATAGTTTTAATTAATTTTAAAATTTTCAAAAATAGTTTTAAATTAAGTTAGGGTATTTTAGAGGTTTACAAAGTGATAAAACTCATCTGGGTTTTTTGTTAATTAAATTGATTTTTAGGGCTTTAATTAGCATTAAAACAATCATTATTTAATTAAATAAAAGGTTTGGGTGATTTTTGATTTTTTTATAAACTCTTAATACATTATTTAGGATTTATTGCAATTTATTAGGAATTTTTAGAGTAAATTTTTAAATTTGGTGCTTTTACGGTTTTACGTGTACGACCTTTTCGTCTTAGTGTAATCCGTCATCGTAACCGTCATTCTCTTCTTATCCCATTTCTATTTTCTTTTCGCATAATCATATAATCACATCACTAATCATCTCATTACACACACACCAAGCCTCCTTGAGAACGATTTCCCACTTTGGGTCATAACTTGTGATTTCCCTAAGTCACTTGTTAATACTTGCCCTAATTACGCTCTTTTTCCTAAAAGACGTATTTACTCAACCATCATTTTTGGCGCCGCTACCAGGGAGGCGTGTTGTGTTTTGATTTGGAAATTGTTGTTTTTATATATAGCCATAATAGTATTTGTATTAGTAGCACTCTACTAATACGTATTATCGGTTTTTTGTTTTTTTGTGTGAATATTATTATAATTGTATACGTAGAACAATAAATACACTGTTGTCCCATAATATTTAGATGATTAATGATAGAAAATAGATGAAAAGAGATGGATTCCTAGAGAGAGAAAGTAGTGAGAGAAAGTAGAGAGAGAGATGATTAACTTCGTGAATATTAGATTAGAAGA
This sequence comes from Glebionis coronaria, assembly GCA_025667525.1. Lineage (NCBI taxonomy): Eukaryota > Viridiplantae > Streptophyta > Magnoliopsida > Asterales > Asteraceae > Glebionis > Glebionis coronaria. The sequence continues at coordinate 491,453,018 of CM046878.1, forward strand.
AGATTTGTTACAAATGACCATCCACCCTCCTAACATGCTAGGAGGGTAGTATATATAGTCCACCCACATGTGGGCTTTAATGGGCTATATATTGGGCCGGGCTTGTATTTTGGACTTTAATTAGTTTAAATCCAAGCCCGTAAACCACGACTAAATAACTACATATTACAACGTTCTAATAAATATTACAATAGAAACCTATGACCGAACATTCTTGTTTGACTCAATATTTTTGAGGCTAACAATCTCCCCCAATGTGAGGTCATTCCTCTTCGATATTTGGAGTCCAATGGAGATTTATGAATTTCGTCATAAATGAGTCTTGAACGTGTAACAGTAGTTTTGTTCCTTCATGCTGTGATCTTTGAGCCTTTGTCATTGTCTTTCGACTTAGTCTTTTATCTTGAGATCTTCAAATCATTCTTGACTTGTCTTTGCCATCTTGCGATCTTGTGTCTTTATCCACATGCTCACACTATTAATTGTTGAATAAGTCTTTGGGCATGAACATGTGGTTTTGAATCTTTGACTTTCCTGAGTACACTACGACGCCACCTTCTCGAGACAAAACATAGACACGGACTGAATGGCTTTGACATTCGTCCTAAATCGGTAGCGTTTTACCTCCGGTCGGTGAAGACCGTTATACGATATTAAATATCGTACCTGTGATTAGGTAGATTCAATTAAGAATCTCCTTGACAGGGTTTCACGGCAGTACTAGCCGTTCTCTTTACTCGACCGTCTCAAAGCAAGACTGCGAACATAAAGAGTGAATCGATTGGATAAATATCTGCTTGATTAAAGTCATCAATTCAAATTCCTGGAACAAGTTTGATTCATTAAGAATCTTACCATTTTTGCTTTCCAGTTGACACAAGTTTGATTCATAAGAATCTCACAAGTTACCTACCGTAGCGCTGTTTGATGTTGACGCTAGAAGGATTTCCATTCTTCACTGTGAATATTAATAAATACCACTCTGAACGTTCTGGCAAGACCATAAAGATATTGCGTAGAAACCTAAAACGAGTTTGAATCAATTCAGAATCAAACCACTGTTGCTTTTCAGTTTTACATATGTTCAATTCATAAAGAATCTTGCATATGACCTACCGCAGTGCTGTTTGATGTTAACACTGGAAGGATTTCCACTCATCATTGTGAATACTAAGTAGTATCACTCTGAGTGTTCTAGCAATATCGCAAGGATATAGCGTAAGACTCTCTTGATCTTCATCCGTGTGTCCTAACGAGATTTGATTGATTTCTTGGCTCTAGACTAGATTTGTGCACTTTTAGTGGTCGGAGGCTGGAGCAGATGCCACCTATTCAATATCAACTATCTCGGAGTGAGAAAGTCAATAGAAGTCGTGTTGATCTCCGTGACAATAAAACGAACTTCTTTTGAGAGAAGTCTGAGTAGCTAGGAAAGGGTTGTGCTTCACATCACTGGGTCCATGATGAGTTTGTCTTCATGATGAGTTGACCCGGTTTCTGCCTTAGTTGTATGGAGGGCTTCTTTCTTTAGACCCTTTATCCTTACATTTCTTTTTCATTCTTCAACCCCTTCAATGCTTACCAAGACATCATTAATAGCACCTTGTTGTGATTGTTCTAGTGCTATCATCAGTACTTAGTCGGCATTCAGCTGCGTTCACATTCTACTCCATCTTTCTTAAGGACTTCTAATAATCTATTGGATTGTCCCTGGGAAGATCCCTCCAATTCTGGTTGGATCATAGGACTTAAACCTAACCACCCTTTTGACACCAATAACGTCGTGAATTAAAGATGTTGAGGGTATTTGATCGTAACCATGAAAACCACTTTAAATTCTAACAAAGTGTTTGAAAAACATTTAACACCTTGCTAGTTTAGTCGTTTCAGAAATGCTCCCCCTTCACATGTGCATCGATAATCGAAAGTGTTTCGCACATGTAGGTAAGAGTTAAAGTGATCGAGTCTTATATAAGATCACATTTTAATCACATTTTCTCCCCTATCTCTAATATATAAAATCTTTTGATATTAGATATACCAAATTTGATTAAAATATATTTTGAAAAATAGTCTTGAAAATCTTCGGGAGAAAGATGTGTTAATCTTTTGCATGAAGTTGAATTGCTCCCCCTCAAAAATTGATCCAATGGAATTGTCATTACGAGGATTTGATCCACATTAAACTTTTGAGGATAGGAGTTGTTGAACACACAATTTTTGAAAGATTTTGAATATCATTGAGAAATTCTTGAAAAAATTGTGTTCAACGCTTTTTGAAAAATCAGTTCTTTTTGACGAAAAGGTTTTTCTAAAGCATAAACTTGAGTTCATAGACTTTGAATGTCTTGACGAATCCACTCAAGTGTAAGAAGATTTAACTTCTTTTGCTAAGGGTTAGAGTACAAAAGCGTACACTCCCCCGTGAATTTAGATCCGGGTTGCAATCTGAAAGTGATTACAAGCCATTGTGTTGAGCTTAAAACGTTGAATGTTTTGTGACAAGCTCAACCCAAGATAGATTGCTCTACCCGTTGTTGGAAATATTGTCCAAAATAGACAATTTCCTTTTGAAAAGATAGAAATGACATGTTTTGAAAAATATTTACAACTTTCATTCGAGCTTTATGTACACACCCGTGTCGTTATTGAGCGACATTTCTAGGTACGTCCATATTATCGATACTGAAAGACATGTCGAGAAGAATATTTTTGGATTATCAAAGTTTTTTTAATTTTGTAATTTTCTTTTTCATTAATATTTACAGGTAGATGTTTGATAGATGAATCAAGCAGGCTTCTTTGCCAAAACCTCCAGTTCTGCTGGAGTCAAACATCTTATACCAATTTGCCTAACTAGATACGCAAACCTCTCTTTCGAAAGAGCTTTTGTAAACAAGTCAGCTAATTGGTAATCAGTTCCAACAAAGTATAATTCAACAATACCCTTTTCAACTTGTTTCTTAATGAAGTGATATCTGACATCAATGTGCTTCGTGCGGGAATGCTGTACTGGATTGCAGGAGATGGCTATGGCGGACTTTGAGTCACAGTACATAGGTACTTTATCAAAATTGAAGCCATAATCCGTGAGTTGTGTTCTCATCCAAAGAACTTGAGCACAACACGCAGATAGAGACACATACTCTTCGGCTGATGAAAGTGACGTGCAATCCTGCTTCTTGGAAGACCATCCCACAAGCTTGTCTTGACCTAGAAATTGTGTACCACCAGAAGTACTTTTACGTGTATCAAGACACCCTGCATGATCAGAATCTGAATAGGCTGTTAGAAAGAAACCGGTTTCCCTCGGATACCAGAGTCCCATGTGAATGGTATTCTTAAGGTACCAAAAGATCCGTTTAACCTCCTTGAGGTGCTTTTCAGTGGGTCGTGCTTGATATCGTGCACAATAGCATGTAGCATGATGTATATTAGGTATGCTTGCTGTCAAGTACATGAGGGACCCGATCATGGAACGATATCTCGTTTGATCTATGGGTAATCCCTCCAAGTCAGCATCTGGGGATGTGGTTAATAATGGTGTCCCAACGGGGTCACAGGATGTCATACCATGCTTTGTGATTATCTCTTGACAATACTTAGCTTGGTTAATAAAGATACCACTTGGGGATTGGTGAACTTGAATTCCTAGAAAGAATTTTAGTTCGCCCATCATAGACATTTCAAATCTGTTGTGCATTACTTTTTCAAACCATTTTGAAAGTTTTGGGTTTGTAGACCCGAAAATAATGTCATCAACATAAATTTGCACAAGCAAAATGTCATCCCCATATTTATAAGTGAATAAAGTTAAATCAATGGAACCTTTTGAGAAACCTTTGGAGACCATAAATTTCGAGAGCTCGGCGTACCACGCCCTTGGAGCTTGCTTGAGTCCATAAAGTGCTTTGTGGAGACGATACACCTTGTCAGGATAATGAGGATTGACGAATCCTTCCGGCTGCGTGACATAAACTTCTTCCTTCAAAGAATCGTTAAGAAACGCCGTCTTTACATCCATTTGATAAACGATGAATCCCTTATGTGCAGCATAAGCAAGGAAAATCCTGACCGCTTCCATTCGAGCTACAGGGGCAAATGATTCTTCAAAATCAATACCCTCTTTCTGTCCATACCCTTTAGCCACAAGCCTAGATTTATTCTTGATGATCGTGTTCTCTTCATCCATCTTGTTTTTCCAGATCCATCGAAGATTTAATGGTGTTACATCGAATGGTCTGTCAACAAGTTCCCAGACTTTAAGTCTTTTAAATTGTTGAAGTTCATCCGTCATCGATTCAATCCAAGCATGATCAACTAATGCTTCTTTGATGTTTTTCGGTTCAGCTGAACTCACGGCGAGTGCGAACATACAAACATCGGCATCGGTGTTAAGCTGTCGTCTTGTGCGAACGGGCTGTGAAGGGTTTCCAATGACATGAACCAAAGGATGATCTCGGGTCCAATGATGTGTTGAAGGATGTCGTTGATAGAATGTATGCATATTTGACGGATCAACATGGCGAGTAGAAGACTCTCCAGTTTTGTGTACCGGTGTACCGAATGGGTTGATAAATTCGTCTTCGTCAGATAATGCATTGTCTGCTTGATTTGTGTTCTCTGGAGCAATGACAGTAGTTGTGGATGTTGTAGGATCGATTGTTGAAGTAATATTCTGAGGAGGTAAATCTGCAGCAACCCGTGTTGAAGTAGATGAAGTTGTATCCGGTTGTTGACGATGATCGGTATCATCATTCTTATCATGAGTGACAGCGGAAGACTTCGATACAACTTGTTTCTCCCCCGTAAAATATTCATCATACATGGTCCATATAACATTTCCAACTCTTCAATTGTCGTGTCGACTGTCATATCAGCTCTAGGAACATGTTCAGGAACCAGCGTTGAACTTGATGGTTCGTTGCTGTGGTCTTGAGTTCCGAGTTCCGTGCGGTTGTGAACGGAAGTCGTGTGTCATTGTGGATCGGGACTTAAACTGTTTTGTTCAAGTTCCATTTCTTGTAATTCATCAAATCGGATGTGAATAGTCTCGACAATCAATTTTGTTCTCTTGTTGTATACTCTATATCCCTTAGACTGAGTTGCATATCCCACAAGAATACATGCATCAACTTTTTCTTTCATCTTATCCAAATTTTCACCATGTCGTATAATGTAACAAGTACATCCAAATACATGAAGGTGTTTGAGTGAAGGTTTTCGATCATGAATTATGTGATATGGTGTCTTTTCGTGTCTTGGGATAATTAAGGAACGGTTTTGTGTGTAGCATGCGGTTGACACGGCTTCGGCCCAAAAGTATAGTGGAAGTTTTGAAGTGGATAATAATGTTCAAGCAGCTTCAACCAAAGTACGGTTTCGTCTTTCAACAACGCCGTTTTGTTCGGGTGTTCGAGCAATAGATGTTTCATGTTCAATCCCTTCGGCTTCAAAATACTTTCTCAGGCTTGAATTCAAAAATTATGTACCTCTGTCAGTACGAACCACTTTAACTTGAGCTTGAAGACCACGTTGTATCAATTTAAGGAAGCTGATGAGAACGTCGGGTGTTTCATCCTTGGACCTCAAGAAGTGAGTCCATGTGTACCTTGAGTAATCATCGACTATTACCAGAATATATTTCTTTCTATTGATACTCTGAACACGCATGGGACCACACAGATCCATGTGAAGAAGATCTAACCGTCTTTTAGAGCTTGACGTGGTCTTTGTTTTGAAGCTACTTCGTTTAGCTTTACAAAGTTCACAAGACGAACAAAGATGATCTTTGATGAATTTCAAGCATGGAAGGCCTCTCACAATATCTTTCTTGGAAAGCAAGTTAATGGTATCAAAGTTGAGATGAGAAATACGTTGATGCCATAACCATGCCTGAGTCGTTGAAGCTTTAGCCATGAAGCAAATTGGAGTTGATGAAGTTGTGTCTTGAAGTGAAATTGTGTAAAGATCAGTACCCCTTGTACCGGTAAGTAAGTCATCCCCATCATAATCACGAACAAAACATGTCTTCTTCCTGAAAGCAACTTCCAAATCCGCGTCACAGAATTGACCAACCGAGAAAAGATTGTGATTGAGCCCTTCGACGTAGTATACCCTTTTAATCGTGATATTTCCCTGAACCAAATCTCCATATCCTAGGATCGGTGCAAATTGATCATTTCCGAATCGGACCGTACCCAGGAACTTCTCCACGAAGTTAATTAGCAGCTTGAAGATTCCCCGTCATGTGCTTCGTGCATCCGGAGTCCAGAATGAAGAGAATTATTTGTATCAACTACAGAAGAGTTAGAACACGATGGAGCAACTGCTAAATTGGATACCACAGTAGTTGTGATAGTAGAATCATTAGTGTCCTTATCAACATTTAAAGGCAAACTAACACTCGTTTTCACATTTTATGTCCTAGCTTTCGGCATCTATTTATATCCGGGAGGATTAGCAAACCACCATTTCCAAGACTTGCTAGCCGACTCATATAATTCCTTAATTTTGCTTCTAGGATTGTTAGTGGTGGAGTCTGATGTATTACTTTTCTTAGTGGGGGTAGCACCAGAATGGTTCACTTTGCGTTTGGGTTTACTAGCTCTAATAGGCATCGCAACTTGCTTCTTAGTTCTAGTATCTACGCCTTTGACTTTATTCATAGCACACATAGAATGATTAGCATTAGCACACTTGCCACATTTGACACAAACAAATTTCACATTCATAGCATTCAAATCATTCACATCATTCATATCGTCATTACATGCGATTACAGACTTTTTATTCATAAAAACATTCAAATTCCTAGGGTGTGCTTCTACTTCCTTCATCTTCCCTTGATTCTTGTGTTTCCAGACCTTATCATTCACTTGAGTGCTCTTAAGCTGAGGCCGGCTAACACTAGTAGTGGAGGCTATTCCTGTAGTATAAGACACACGAATATTAGTGTTTCTAGAAGTCTGAGACGATTGAATAACTTTGTTTGTGGGCTTAGTGGTCGTTCTATACATCCCTGGTTTAATCATATTATTGTGCTTAACGCTTGGTGCTATGGCATTCCTTATGGGTTGATTTTGTGGTAACCTTTCCTTTCCATCTATCTTGGGGGCAAACACTGGTTTTGCAAACGAGGAATTTGATAAAGCAGATGGTTTTCCCAAGATAGAGGATCTATTCATTTTAGAAGCATTGGGTTGTCTAACAACAGGTTTCTTAATGCTAGGTTCCACGATTTTCCCAACCATTTTAGCAACGAGTTTCTGCAACTCTGCTATCGCTCTGTCCTTGTCTTGTAACTGAGCTTTCAACCCTTTAATTTCCAAATTCTGTTCATTCATTTCTCGAAATGTTTGGGAAAGTTTTTCTTGCAATTTATTATCATGTGGAAAACTACCAACGTCTTTTTGCAAAGCAAGTTCAAGTGAATGACAATGTTTTTGAAGGAAATCAGTTTTGTGTTGAAGTAACTCAAAAACCTTTTTGTCAACATTTTCTTTACGTTTCAAAAACTCAATTTCAAGACGTTCACATTCTTTGCTTTTATCAAGATATTGGCATGCAACTTCAGAATATTCATCAATATCAGCACAAGATGTAAAATAAGCACACATAACATCTTTAGAAACGCATTCTTGCAAGAGTAAATCATATTCATCTGAAAAATCAAACTTCTCCATTTGAAGATCTTCAATGTGTTTCTCAAGAGATTCAACATATTTTAAATCATCATACATTTCAGTCCAAATGAACTCCTCAAGTTGAAGAACAGTTTGTTTAATCAACACCGTGTTAGGAATTAAGAGTTCTTTCACAAGCAAGGTAATATCTTGAGGAATCGGACGTGTCCACTCAGCCTTTTCACGTTTTTCCCAGTGTCTTTCAACAATAGATTTAACATTATCTATGTGGTGTTTAAGAATACCTAATGTTTTCCTACTCTTGCTTTTAGAGTCATCTAGAGAGAGATAGTTTATGTATTTGTAAACATTAGATTTCTTAGGGGCAAATGCTTTCTTCCACTGAATTCTCTTTTGTTTGCATTCTAGGAACACTTCCTCACGAGTTTTCTGAGTTTGTTTGTTGAAAAGGCCATAAAGACTATTCTCATAAGCATAATTATATGGTTTCACAAACTCCTTATTAACAAGTGGTTGACTATCATCATCCCAAAGGGCAGTCTCTTCACTATCGGCACTAACAGGCATGCAATCAAGATCTGTCCTTTCAGTCTCATCAAGATAAAGACACGGGTTCGTAGCTTGAGCTTTGGCAAGGTACTCAGGACTTGCAAAGCTAGCTTGACCCTTAAACATCGATGGAGGTGCTAGCATTCTTACGGATTGAATAGAATCATGCGTTTTATAAACAACGTTCTTCAAAAATTCGACTTGTGCTTCTAGTTTCATTACTTTTTCAGTTTCTTTATCATATCTACTTTTGAAGTCTTGTTTTAACGCATCTACCTCTTGTTTCATATCCTCAAGAATTTTAGCAGAATCAGTAGTGGTCATAGAGAGCTTTTGTTCAAGTTCATTAACTTTGGTGTTGGCAAGGTACGTTTTTTGGCGTTCATCCATTAAGAAAACATTATATTGACGCTTCTCTTTAGCTAATAACTCAAGAGTTGTATTATATTTGTTTTCAAAATCGTCCTTTTGACTTTTTAACGCACTTCCCTTGTACCCCTCAAGCTCTTTGGTTTTCTGAAAGAGCTCATCTATATAGCTTTCAGTCATCTCAGTAGATTTGATAAGAGCAGCTTTGCATTCTTCAAAACTTTGAGTGAGCGTAGCGTTTGCCTTCTTTAATTGCTTTTGACTCTTTTTATTTTCAGTGACATCATTGTAAAGTAGCAATTAAATTAGCAAGCGTAATACGTTCCTCTTCATCATATTCATTTGCATGTTGATCATCCTCAGACTCATTATTGCACATGTTTGATGAATCGGGTGTGGTATTGCTATCAACCGTTTCCATCATACATGTGTCATTAATGGCATTAGGTAGATCACTATGCTCAGGAATATTACCAAACACATTATATTCATCAGTAGTATGTACCTTATCGATTGGCTCAGTGTCAAAGATAGGACCATTGTCATCTTCAGTGACTTTAAGAACTTCTTCAACCTTTGCCATGTACGAGTAATGTGCATCGAGCTCTTGATCAGAATCTTCATCATCAGTATCATCAAGCATTGCTCCTTCCTCAACTAACAATTTAACCCCTGCTTCCATTTTCTTGCATAGCAGCATCTTTTCCTTGTGATAGCTGGAGTCTCTAACCCTTTTCGGCTTCCTGCATTCCTTTGCCATATGCCCATAACCTTGGCAATTAAAACATTGAATCCCACTCTGCTGAACCGCTTGACTTCCAACAGTTTCCCTATTCCCAGTAGCAGCAGCAATCCTCTGATTATCATACTTGGCAGTTTGTCGATCATATCTTGCAGAACCCTCAACATGCGTTGGATTATGTCAATCATACCTAGAAGGACTTTCAACATATCGGTTCTTTGTGTTAGATGATGTACGAAGATTGTTGTTGGTGGGTTTGTAGATTTTCTTGTAAGTCTTCATTATGAAAGCAATTTGTTGTTTCATCTCTCGATTCTTTTGAGCTTGGTCTTCATCACTATTTTCTTCAGATGATGATTCAGATGGTGGTGATGGTGCTCTTGGCACTTTACCGCGAGATTTTGTAGAAGATGAAGACTTAGATGATGTGGAATATCGTGGTGAAGATGATGTAGTCGAATATCGTGGTGAAGATGATGTAGTGGAGTATGGCTTAGGAGCACGAGAGTGAGGATCTTGAACATGTTGAGTGGTAGTCACTAAAGCAAGTGGATTAGCCGTCTTTGCAACTCGTTCAGCTTGAATCTCATTTGCTTCATTCTGAAATTGCTTCAAGATGTCAAAGAGTCGATGATATGAGACCTCGTCTAACTTTTCTTGTTGTTTCACCAAAGTGACGAACCGTGTCCACTCGGGTTGAAGTTGTTGAAGAAATTGAACATTGACTTGCATGGTGGAGACTTGCAGATTATTTCTTGTCATGTCATTCATCATCTTATAAAACCTGGAGTAGTAAGAGTCAATTGATTCTCCATCCCTTGAAGTAAACTTGCCAAAATTCCAATACAAGTTTGTTTTGACATCTTGTTTGTTGAGTGATTCTCCTTGTTGCAAGCGTTCAATAACAGTCCACATTTCATGTGCTGTAGGACAAGCATCAACCGTGGAATAAATGTCATCTCCAATCCCACTTAGAACCATATAGATGGCTTCGTTCTCCGCATCATGCCAAGCACAATCTTTAGGTGTGAGATCAGCTCTTGTTTCATCACGTTCACTTGCAGGAATTGGATCAGTAGTATCTGTGGCTGCTTTTGGAGGACTTGAGATTTTCTTGAATACATATGGTCCATGAGTAATACATTTCCTCAAGGCATCACCATTTGGTCTTGTATCAAGGTATCGTATGAAACGTGATTGCCATTGAGCATACCGACCAGATACAAGCATTGGTGGTCTCTCTTTATTCCCCGCCACCATGATATTGTTGTTTGTGACACGATACTCTTGAGTAGAATCCATATCTAGAAACTTGAAATCGATGAAGTGTAAATGGATCTTAAGTAGATGTGTGTTGATTGTTTTTGTTGATGAAAAATGTTAAAATCCCCTAAAAATTGTCTTCACAAGAAACCAAAAAATCGAAGGCGAAAAATCACACGTGTTAAAAAATTTCACAGTTGGGTTTTTTTCGGAATAACTAACATTTTCTGAAAAATTTGGTATTTCGGAATAATGAGGTTTTCAGAAAAATGCAAATCTTCGGAATAAGTACTATCTTCGGAATAATCTTCGGAATAAGCAAGTTTTCGGAATTATCTTCGGAATAAGCAAATCTTCGGAATTATCTTCGGAATAAGTAATTCTTCGGAATAATCTTCGGAATCCGCAATTCTTCGGAATAATCTTCGGAATCAAGACTTCTTCGGAATAATATTTTTTTAGAAGAAATTTCGGAATAACCACTTTTTCAGAAAAATCCCTTTTTCAGAAAAATAAACCCTTATCCAAAAATCATTTTTTCGGAATAATTAACCCTTTTCCGAAAAACTGAATTTGGAAAGATTTTTAAACATTGAGCGAACCGTAACACCAAAATGAATCCAAACACCTCAAAATCTTGCGATTTTGACCACGAAAACCAAACCAAATCCCTACCAAATCGATACAAATGATTTATATCAAGATTTCTAGCCCGAAAATACTAAACAAAATTTAATTCGGGATGATTTATATGGAAAAATCAACCGAATCAAATTTAAACCAAACAACCAAACACAATCTACCCCGTGGCGATTGATACCAATTGTTGTCCCATAATATTTAGATGATTAATGATAGAAAATAGATGAAAAGAGATGGATTCCTAGAGAGAGAAAGTAGTGAGAGAAAGTAGAGAGAGAGATGATTAACTTCGTGAATATTAGATTAGAAGAAGATTTGTTACAAATGACCATCCACCCTCCTAACATGCTAGGAGGGTAGTATATATAGTCCACCCACATGTGGGCTTTAATGGGCTATATATTGGGCCGGGCTTGTCTTTTGGACTTTAATTAGTTTAAATCCAAGCCCGTAAACCACGACTAAATAACTACCTATTGCAACATTCTAATAAATATTGCAATAGAAACCTATGACCGAACATTCTTGTTTGACTCAATATTTTTGAGGCTAACATACACAAGTACTCCAAAAGTAAGAAATCACAACCTTGACTTGGGAGGTCATTACCAATCATTGTATTCGAATCTCAAACCAAAGAAAAAGGCAAAAACAGATAAATACTTTCGTGAAGCTCGATTTTGAAAAATACAAACTATAAGGTGGGTATAAGGCGGATATTATAAAATATATCCTAAGGAAAGAGGCTCTTAAGTGCTTCGCGCCGCCTCGTTTCCCCGCTTGCTTGTGAGTATTTGATTTTGAGATCTAATCGAGGGTTTTGTCGCCCAAAGTATTACTAAGTATCATATATACTTTCTTGGTTTTATTTGATTAAACCCTCTTGAACGTTTTGGTGTTCCACCAACGTTCTAAGGTCATCGAAGGCGTTCACTTCACGTGATCGTTTTCATTCCTTGAGGCTTCTTTAATCAAGAGATTTGATTAAGGAGGAGATTTGTAGATTTTGGTCTACGTAATACAATCACAAAAATCCAAAAAAAGTGAAAACAATCAAAAACCACAAAAAATTGAAAAAATACAAAACACTAAAAATAATCTTCTTTGCTCACCCCCTCGTTGTACGTGAGGTTTATGCAAACTCGCTCCAAAGCAAGACGTACACGTAAACGTCGTCAAAAGGAAAGAAACCAAACATCTTCTAGTGAAGAATCTCCCATTGTTGAACCCATTGTAGAGAATGAACCAACCATGGCGAATCGTACTATGATGGAGTTACTTCAAGCACCCACCGAGGGTTATGGAGAGGCTATTGTGATTCCTGCTATCCTTGCGGAGAATTTTGAAGTGAAAACGGGTTTGTTGTCGATGATCCAAAACAACAAATTCCGTGGTGATGAGAAGGACAATCCACACAACCATATCCGCCAATTCAATCATCTTACCGCCACTTGAAAGTTTAAGGATGTTGCTAATGACTCGATTAAGATGATGCTTTTTCCGTATTCCTTAGCAGGGCCCGCTAATATTTGGTTAGAGAAAGAGCCACCCAATTCTATATTGACGTGGAAGGATCTCGTGTCTAAGTTTGTGAACCAATTTTTTCCGCCCTCTAAGACTACGCATTTGAAAAACGAGATTTCAAAATTTTCACAAGAGTTTAATGAAAGTTTTTCAACGGCTTGGAATAGGTTTAAGGAAATGTTACATGAGTGTCCTCGTCACGGTTTTTCCGATTTGCATCAAATTGACACGTTTTACAATGGACTTAATGATCATGAAAGGGATTATCTTAATGCCGCCGCGGGTGGTAATTTTTTGTGTAAAACGGTCGATGAAGCATTGTTAATCATTGAGAATAGATCTAAGGTGTATAGTCCTCGTAGCACGTCTAGTGTTCGTAAGGCTTCGTCTTCGACTTCACCTTCTTTGTCTACTACCATCGATGCTTGCCAAATTGAGGCGAACTTGGAAAACAAAATCTTTGATAAGCTTAAGGGTCTTTTGATTGAGTTCAAAGTTGGAGAACCAAGTGCTCCCGCTACGGCTAAAGCGGTTGAGGTTTCATGCATGTATTGTGGTGGAGGTCATGATTTCTGTTGGGTCGAAATTATAAAGTATTATGAGTTGATGTGTCAAAACTAAAAGACAAGGACTAAATCTGACAAGTGAAGATTCTACAAGCCGGTGGACAAACTTGTAGAAGATATATTGCAAGAAGATAAAAGATTTAGTGAATATATTATTTAGTGAATATATTATTTAGTGAATATCTTATTTACTAAATATCTTATTTACTAAATATCTTATTTAGTTTCCTTGTAACAAGGGTTTATGTGTAGTATATAAACACATACCCTACGTAGGTTTTATTCATAACAATCATTCACAATGTAATCTACAAGCAATTTGTGTGTCTAGACGTGGGATTCAATGTATACACGTCTAGGTGTTATTTGTGTTTAATAATACAAGTAACGTTTGGGAAAATTCATCTTGTCCACAACACCTTGTTCATGATTATTGTTCTAATTCCGCTATGTTAATTCATATGAATGATAATCATGCCTAGCAGCTTAAAGATCTGAATCTATTAGGTTTTATCAATTGGTATCAGAGCGGGTGGCTCTCGATGCTAGGATCAACGAGGTGTTCGTTCTTAGTGAAAAAGAAGAAAATCCCGTATAGGGTTTTTATGCAGTTTGTGTGCGCATCAGTAGTACGAAGGGCATAACTTTTTATTGAACCATTGGATCGCCACGAAATTTTGTGTGTGTGTTCTACACACATATATCTAGATATCCACCGGAGGGATTGTTGAGATCTATCCCCAAGAAAAAGTTATTAACCGTCGAAGTCAGCAGGGGTCATATGCTGTTTTCTGTGAACAGTAATAGTAAAAACGCGATTTCTCCTTCGTTAACCATTGGATCGTCGTGAAATTCGATCTGTAGGTTCTTGACACTTATGTCTAGGATCTCACCGAAGGGATCTTCGATCTGAGCATTTATGAAGAAGTTATTCGCTGTCGAAGTTCACTGCAGTTTATGGATTTTCACATGAAATAATGATTTAGGGTTTATAAAACCCTAGACCAATTAGCCGCTGATGGGAGTTATTTTGACACTGATAGATGTTCGTGTCAGTGTATGTCGTTGACGCTGACAAGGCATGGATGAGACGCTGATGACCAGGCGCTGACAGGTTTAAAGATGGCGCTGACAAGTTATATGTAGGCGCTGACAGAAATTCATGTGTTGCCTGAGATATGGTTTTTCAAACGCTGACAAGTGTTGTCCGATATTGGACAACACACACTGATAAGATCTTGGACAGTGAAGGATATTGGACGACAAAGGATTCGCTGCTGTTTGGTATTTTGGTTACGTTTTTGCACACAAAACGAGGTATTTACACACGAAGGTACATGGGATCTCCGTTTCTATACAGAATATCAAATTGATATTCATGGCTCGGATATTTTTTATATAAAGTCGTATATGATTAAGGGGAAGAGTTCTTATGGTAAGTTTGATGTTGAAGTTAGTTTTCACAAATTTGTTTTTCTTATTTAGGTGAGCAATACACCTTGTCTCTGTACTAAATATATTGTTACAGCGTACGACTAGCTCATAGTCGTGAAGGTTACCAGTTCCCATGTAACAAAAACTGTGGTGAGCAATACACCTTGTCATTGGACTAAATATATTGTTATAGCGTACGATTGGCTCATAGTCGTGAAGGTTACCAGTACCCATGTAATAAAAACTGATGGGTGAGCAATACACCTTTATCATTGGATCTAAATATATTGTTATAGCTAACAACTGGCTTATAGTTGTGCGGTTTTTGTTGGTTTCAGTTCCCGTTCTTACCAATAAACTGAGCCCCCTTTTGCAGTGAAAGAGTTGCATTTTTCTCTAGTCGTTTCGACAACTAGGGGAAGAGTTTATCAACTAGTGAGCAATTGGGTGAAAGAAATACAAAGTTTGGGTTATTCTGCTTCTACATCAAAATTATTGTACTTATTTTTCTTCAAGATCATTACTTAGAGCTACTTTTGGAGAATTTTCAAGATTGCATACTTTCACATATTCCCTATTGATGTGTCAAAAAGGGGAAGAATATGTTCTATACTTAAGGAGAAGAAATTTGAAGATCGTGTACCATATACAAAAGGTTTTGACATCATCAACTAGGGGAAGATTGTTGGGTCGAAATTATAAAGTATTACGAGTTGATGTGTCAAAACTAAAAGACAAGGACTAAATCTGACAAGTGAAGATTCTACAAGCCGGTGGACAAACTTGTAGAAGATATATTGCAAGAAGATAAAAGATTTAGTGAATATATTATTTAGTGAATATATTATTTAGTGAATATCTTATTTACTAAATATATTATTTACTAAATATCTTATTTAGTTTCCTTGTAACAAGGGTTTATGTGTAGTATATAAACACATACCCTACGTAGGTTTTATTCATAACAATCATTCACAATGTAATCTACAAGCAATTCGTGTGTCTAGACGTGGGATTCAATGTATACACGTCTAGGTGTTATTTGTGTTTAATAATACAAGTAACGTTTGGGAAAATTCATCTTGTCCACAACACCTTGTTCATGATTATTGTTCTAATTCCGCTATGTTAATTCATATGAATGATAATCATGCCTAGCAGCTTAAAGATCCGAATCTATTAGGTTTTATCAATTTCTCCGAGTGCATTACTGTTAATGCAAGTGATGCCTAAAAACATTATTAGTGTTAACTAATCTTTCTTAGTTTTGATCACAACAAACTATACAACACATTTAGTGTAAAACATAAAAACGAATTATTTAACTAACACTATCATCAAGGTAATAATCATATCACTAACCTTTCTTAATCATACTTAGTGATCATCAAAATGATTATTCTTAAAACTCACTTTTGTTAATATGACAAAAGACTTTTTAATAAACTTTCTTTTTTAGAAAATGTTTTATTAAAATGGAAAATGAAAATTTGAAAATAGCATATTCCATATGCTATTAGAATATCATTTGAAGGCTTAAAATACCTCAGATATTCCTACCCCACTAAAATACAAAAAACGGAGCGTACTCTAGGGGCGGTACCTTAAGTAGCTAGGCGGTTCCTTAGCGATACGGAACCGCCGGGCAAGATAAGGTACCGCACCCAGATAGCCGCTATATATCCGTTATATTTTGTCTCCTTTAAATAGTGGGTCAAATCTCATTTTCCAACAAGCCTCTTGGACGTTTTTCTCAGCCCCCTTTCTATTTTCTATAGCATAATCATTAGTAAATTATCACTTAAAGTGTTAAGGATGTTTACATATGATTATCCTCTTGATCCCCTCCTTTACCTTGTCCAATGAGAAGATCACTCACTCACTAGTGTTGTGATAAAGATGAATCTATGAGCTAGTCATATTCATCATGATACCTTTTTTGTTTTAGGTCAATCCATTGTATTTATAAATACTTGGACTAGTTGTGTTCATCCAAGTTATTTGTGGATACTTGGATTTGTTGTGTACATCCATTGCATATGTGTTTGCTTGGATTTGTGTTGTGTAAATCCAAGCTACATGTGTGTACTTGGATAAGTCTAGTTGAGTTGTAATAGATTTGACTAGTAGTACTCACTAAACTATAAAGTGATGTGGTTGTGTCTTGTGAGTTCTCACTAAACTTGAAAGTGATTAGTAGTTGTGTTGTGTGAAGTTCTCACTTAGCTTCATAGTGAAGAGTCGTGAAGATTGGTTCTAGCTTTGGATTAGAAATTGACATCTAGCCTTGTGTCGTAAAATGGTGAAGTAGGCAACGTCGTGAAGATTGGTTCTACCTTAAGATTAGAACTCGACATCTAGCCTTGTGACGTTAAATTGTGAAGTAGGCAACGTTGTGTAGATTGGTCCTAGCTAAAGATTAGGTCTCTACATTTAGCTTAGTGTCGGAAAATAATGTAAGCGACGATGTAAGGTTTTCTCCGCCAAGAAGGGAGCTTGTGGATATAGTGGAAATCTCGAGTAGGTGTACTCGAGGAGTGGAGTAGAAACGAGGATAGAGCCTCGTTGTCGAACCACTATAAATCTTGGTGTCTTCCCAATAGGTTGTCTCCTTCCTTACTCTTTACTTATTTCATTATCATTACACTTACCTATTATCTTTGCTAGTGCATTTGAATTGAACCTAATCATTATGCAACTTAGCTTCAAGCAAAAGATAGTTTCGATACAAACCAAATTGAAAGTAATTTTAATTTGGTTGCCAATCGAAGAGAAACTATTCAACCCCCCTTCTAGTTTCTACAATTGGTATCAGAGCGATGGTCACTCAAGATCTTTGAAGTATATTGTACTTTGAAACTTGGATCGATCCATTGTCTCCTCAAATTAGAAGGTCAAGTTGTATAAAGTTTCTCTTTGGTCAAAACTATTTTGTTTTTGAAAAATAGGTCTTTTAATTGATAATATTGCATCCCACTTAAGATTAGTAGTCTTTATGCATTTTAGATCTACTCTTGAAATGTATCTACTAGTTTGCATCTTGCTTTGTGTAGGTACTCATGAAGATCAATCACTTAATTGGTTGTGGATTGAGTTACTTGCACTTGTAGAAGACTCATCTTCATTGATCTTTAACATCTTTGAATGATGATACCAAGATGATTGGGAATGATACTAGTCCTTGAAGACTTAGTACTCATCATAGTCATTGTTGGGCATAGCATTGATTCCTTGATGGATTGCTCTTTGTGGCCAAGGTACGCTTTCGTTCTTCCACACGCCCTTTGATCATTCTTTTGATCATTACTTGACTATGTGCTTGTTCTTGGCATCCTTGCCTTGACATTTGTTTACGGTTTGTGATTCTTTCCTTTTATCCTCTCAAACCTTCATTGCTTGGATACTTGACTCACTATGTTGATGTAGAGTGAGTTAGTAGTAGCTTAAAGTATCAAGCATGATTTCCATGGTTTGCACCCATACGGTTAGTAGGCCCTTTGTGGGAGAGAAAGTGAATTAATACCTTGCTCATATTTTGGTTTAGACTAAGACTATTATTGAAAGTGATCTTAGTCTATACATGAATAATTTGCTTTGTGTTTATTCATTACCAAAGCCGTTTAACGTTTCGCCGGAAAGGCACGTCTTAAACCACTATATATGACACAAGCTCTTCGTTACCACTATTTAAAGATTGTCATTAATCCCTTGAGCATTGGTCCTAGTCTTGATTCACTTCCCTTGACTTCTCTCCACTTTGCCGTTTTGCTACTAGTAGTCGTTTGTCCGTTTCGGTTCTTTTCGATCTTGATTCAACTCGTAATCCTTCATTAAAACGTATTGCCTAGTGCTTTGATGATCCAATGTTATTCTAAAAGGTTCATGATATATTTTTAAGTATCTTAGAAAAACTTGGTTTTTAAAATTTGGCGTTTTTCATTGATAAAAACCTGCCTCTGTAGGCGGTTCTTTATCCCGGCGGCTCAAACCCGCGGTTCCTTGTTGATAAGGTACCGCGGGCAGTAAAGTTTGTCAGAGCGCCAGTTTGATTATTTTATTCTTTTTCAAACCACTATCTCTCTCTCCCAAAAATACACAGCCGACGTTTTTCATCTTTTCCACCATTGTTGAAGCTTCAAAAACCTTTAATCACTCAAATTAATTGATTCCAAGTTGTGGGTTTCACTCATCCTTCATCTAACATCAATTAATTGTAAGTATTTTCTTTCAATTTCATCTATTTTGTTCTAAGGTTCATCCTTTCATAATTGGGGATTTTTAAAATTGAAATTGAATTAAAACCTTAATAGGAATGTGGGTTGACATGGTTATTTTACTATGATTCCTTAGGTTCATATTCATTAAGATTTCACTAAAACCCACTTATAGAACAAATCCGAATTTTGATTAATTATTTTGATTAAAAGATGGATTTGAGATGAACCCATGAACAAGTAGGTAATGACATTGTTAATGCTTACCTAAAAACCTTGTTTTGAAAAACCAATGTTCTAATCCATTGCTGATCTAACATAGATCATGTGTTCTTGGTTAATGATGGAATAGATGCATTGTGAACATGAGAATGATATGGATTCAATCCTTTGTTTGTCGAGAAATTGATATAACACATTCTCATATTTTCGATTTTTGATTTTAATTTTTCATATGAGTGATTAGAAATATGTTTTTCTTGTTTGTATTTAGGTACTAATCATGCCTTCACAATATCAAAAAGATCATCAACTCACTATACAATACATGCCAAACCTTTCCTAAACCTATGCTTCCCCCCAACTTCAAAACACTTTTCCATTCCTTTCTACTCGTTGTTTCCATGAGGGTAGAGTCGTTGACAAGGAAATAACGGGTTATGACTATATCCAATCTATGTTTGAGCTTTCGGGGTTTGATTGCTTGCTCAACATAGAAGAAGATATTTACCCCTTATTCCTTCTTGAATTCTTTAGCACCTACTTCATGCTTGAATACAATGGAGAAATTTTCATTCGTTTCGTGTTGAATGATCAATTGATTCAATACTCCCTCGAAAACTTTGGTGAAATTCTCGGTGTGCCATATGAAGGCACTTGTCGTTTTACGGATAAATGGAGACTTGATGCTCTCTTGGAATCCTACGATAAACCTCCAAATGACCTCACCGAAACTGATCTAGAGTTCATCCTTGACATCATTTCGAAAGAGCGTGATGGAAACGTTGTGAGAAGCCTTCATTCAAATGTACGAAATGTGAATCGATATGAAGTGCTCTCTAGCGACCTTAAGGATTTTATGGTCCAATGGGCAAATATCCTTAGGGAGAATGTCTTTTGTCTTGGTGGAAACCGAGATCATATCCCGGCTTGTATGGTGCATATGTTGAGTTGCATCTTTACATCCACCAAGTACAATTTGGCATTCTATATCGCTCGACGAATCAATTATGCCCTTTCAAAGCCCAAAACAAACCTTCCCTATGCTATTCTTCTTACTCGCCTTTTCAAAAGGGTTGCTCATGATTTTCCCCACCTCTGTTGGGAATAAATCTAGGCCAGAACACTTGAACGCTGACAAGAACAACTTAAGCGTTGACAAGAGCAAAGTGAGCGCTGACAGCATAAGCGTTGACAAGATAAAGTCAAGCGTTGACAGATTGAAGACCAGCACTGATGGAAGATGTGAGCTACACGTTTATTATATTCTAGATTACTTCTAGTAAGGATAGAAACGACAATGTATTTTCTATGTTTATCTTTACCTAGAATAGTTGATTCGTAGCTTATTGTACAAGACTTCTTGTTCTATAAAAGAAGATCTTTTAGGTTAATGTTCAATATCAGTTTTCATAGTATTCGCAAGTTAAACCTTTCATTGTAATCAACACGATTATTCTAATACAAGTGAAAGTTTGTTTAACATCATTGTGTTTTAGATCAAGTGTTAATTCCGCATAACACTTTGTTACTTTATTCATAAGCAAAGGTTTCTCTACGTGTAGTACTTGATCTAATCTCGTATACACAAAGCTTAATCGATCTAAGTTTGGGATCAACAAGTGGTATCAGAGCTTGTTGAGAAACTTTTGATCTTTAAGTAACGCAGAACCCTAAAACACCAAACCCTAAAAACCCTAAAATTCTCAAAACCCTAAAAACATCATGTCTGGCACAAATCAACCTCCTGCTTTGCTACAAAACAACTTCTCAAACCCTAGTATCAAAATTCCCATGTTTGATGCCAGGAACTTTGAGCTTTGGAAGTCCAATTTTGAGCAATACATAGCTATTCATGACTACACTCTTTGGGAAATTATCGAATATGGGAACACATTCGATAAAGCAGCAAAGATTACTGCTGCAATTGCCGCAAGGACAACTGTTCCTAATTGTCCTGAAGCTGATAAAGTGGAAAAGCCTGAAGATGGGAGAGCGGTAGCTGTTGAAGATATAGCCAAGAAGAGGGTGGACATGAAAATTTTGAACATCTTGAAACATGCCCTAGGTCATGAGAATCAGCATAAGTACAAACGTTTTGAGTCTGCAAAAGAGCTTTGGGAAGCTCTTGAAGTAGCACATGGTGGCAATGCTGACACAAAAGAAGAAAAGAAGAAGCAACTCTTGCATGAGTATGCTGTCTTTAAAGCTCAACCTAATGAGAATCTCAGCAGTGTGAGAAGTAGACTTCTTGACATCACAAGTCAACTTTCCTTCATGGGAAAACAGATTGATGACCCTGAATTAAATGCTACTTTTCTCAAAAGCCTTGGTGATGTATGGAAGATTGAGACAAGATCTATTCTTGTCAATAACACCCACAAGACTTCCAGGTTTGATGACATCTTCAACAAACTAAGACTGTTGGAGAATGAATGGCAATTGGAGAGTGATAACAAATCTTCCAGCAGCAACATGGCTTTCTTTTCACAAAGTGAAGGCCAATTTGATTCCATGAACTTCTATGGACATTCAGCAACTGGATCTCAAGGTGTCAGCGCTGGATGTCAATCTGTCAGCGCTGGATCATATCCTGTCAACGCTTTGTACTCAAGCGCTGACACACACAATCATGGCGCTGATAGAATTAAACCTGCTGGTTTTGATCTTGATACTGTGTGTGCATTCATTGCTTCTTTGCCTAGTGATTCAAGGATTACTTATGAAGATCTTGAGCAGATAAGTGATGAACAATTGGAAGAGATGGACATCAAGTGGACTATGGCTCTTGTAAGTTTAAGAGCAAACAGGTTCAATAAAAGGTTCAAGAAGAAGATGACCTTTAATGCTAAGGATGTTGCTGGCTTTGACAAGTCCAAGGTGGAGTGCTACAACTGTCATAGGATGGGGCACTTTATGAGGGAATGTAGATCTCCAAGGAGATCTGATGCTGGGAAGCCTTCTAGCCAAATGATTAAGAACCCAGATCCCAAGGCCATGGTTGCTGTTCAACAAATTGATGGCGTTGGAGAATGGGATTGGAGCTGGATGGCTAAGAATGAGGAAGAGGACAGAGCTTTGGTTGCTGAAGTTAAAGAAGAGCATGCTGAATATGCTCTCATGGCACATTCCTCCTCTTCATCAGATAATGAGGTATATGATGATGCTTTCTGTTCTAAGGGTTGTCGTTTAAATACTGAAAAATTAAAACAAGAGATAGTTAAATTATCAGATGAGGCAAGTACTGAAAGATGCAAAGTATCTAACTATCAAATTGCTCTTACCCAAACAGAAAAGACAGTAGCTGAGTATAAGAAAATGGAGTTTGATTTAAAGGATCAAATAAACATCTTAAAACATGAGTTATTTCAGAGTAAAGATGTGCAAGATATAGTAAATAGGGTTAATCTTGATTTGATAGCTCAGTTAGAGGAGGCTAACAAAAATAAAGATAATGTGAGTCTTAAAATCCAGAGGTTTGATAAGGCCACACAATCCCTAGGAGAGTGTGTTAGCAAACAAAGAGACTCTAAGGATATGAGTGGGATTGGGATGAATAATTATACTGTTGTTCCACCACCAGCTGGGGATTTCTATGGTGTTCAATCAAAGGACTTATCTTGGACTGGCTTGCCAGAATGCCAAGAGGAGGAGTTCATTCCTCCACCTAGAGTGACTTCCCCAGTTGAGGAATATCAGCAAAAGCTGACTGACCTAGAAGAGTGGAAGAAAGCTAACCACACTTTGTTTGTTAAGGGAGGGTTGTTGTGTGAAAGTCCAAATGAGCCCACACCAATCACAAAACCAATTGATGATCCTAAACCTATTAAGATCACACACCCTACCACTGGCAAACCTGTTGACCTTGGCCCACAAAATGTTAGAAAACCTAGTGTTAAATATGCAGAAATGTATAGAAATTCTAGGTCACCAAAAAGCCAAGTTAGTAACCATGGAACAGGCTTCTTTGCTTCTAGACCTAAGACTATGTCCAGAAAAGCTTGTTACACATGTGGGAGCTTTTCACATTTGGCCTACAAATGTGTCAACGCTTCCAATGTCAACGCTGACAGGAACCATTTCAGCGCTGACAAAAGTCAACATAGGTCAAACACTGTCAGACCCAATACCTTTGTGAACAAAAGTTCACAAGTTGTTAGACCAGCCCCATTCTTTTCTAGAGGGTCTAACACACAAGGCCTAAGACCTTTTCAAAAGTCAAATACTTGGTCAAATAGGCAATGGGTTCCTGTAGCAAACCCTAGGTTCAACACTGATAAGAGCAATCGGGGCGCTGACAGGAGTAATTTCAGCACTGATAGAAAAACTGCTAAACCTAGGTATTTGCAGCCACAGGGAAATAGGTCTAAAGCTTCTACTAGCTTAACATGGAGACCAAAACAAGACCAGAACCCTAATAATACTGGTATTTCTATGACATGCAACAGGTTTCATTATATTTCTAAGGCATTGTCAACACCAATTGGGGTTAACTGGGAATTTCATTCAAACAGGGATGAAAATGGGGTTGTTATGAGAACCAAGTCTGTTCTTGTTGAACAACCAAATGAATCCAAGTCTTCCAAGGCTTGGGTTCCCAAAGAAAACTAATGTGTTTTCTTTATGTGCAGGGCATTCAGAAGAAGATCAATGACTATGGATACTGGGATAGTGGATGCTCAAGGCACATGACAGGAAAGGAAGACTATCTGACCAATTTCTCTCCTATTCAAGATGGTGATAAGGTATACTTTGGAGGTGGCTACGGCACAATCACAGGAAAAGGAACCCTTGTCACCAACAATCTAAGGTTTGATAATGTCTTCTTGGTGAAAGATCTGGATTATAATTTGTTTAGTGTATCACAAGTGTGTGATAACAAAAATAAGGTTCTTTTCACAGATACTGAGTGCTTGGTGTTAAGCAAAGATTATAAGCTCCCTGAGGAGAAATACATAGATTTTAGAACACCAAGGCATAAAGACATATATAATGTGAATCTTAATGGGATTAAGGTAAATAATAAAATGTCATGTCTGTATGCTAAAGCCTCAGTAGATGAAAGTAATCTTTGGCACAGGAGACTAGGGCACATAAACTTTAAGAATATTAATAGGCTTGTGAGGCTTGGTTTAGTTGATGGTTTGCCTGAAAAGGCTTTCCACAATGACCACTCTTGTGTTGCATGCCTTAAGGGCAAGCAGCACAAGGTCTCATTCAGGTCTAAACAGGTGCACTCTAGTTCTAAACCCCTTCACTTATTGCATATGGACCTCTTTGGTCCAACTAATATAGAAAGTTTGAAGGGTAAATCATATTGTTTTGTCATTACTGATGATTACTCCAGGTTCACATGGACTTTCTTTTTAGCCAAGAAAAGTGAAACTGCCCTAAGTCTGATTAATTTCATTACCCAAATTGAAAAGAAAAATGGTAATGAGGTCAAAATTATTAGAAGTGACAATGGGGGTGAGTTTAGAAATCAGTTGTTAGATGATTTTTGTGCCAAGAAAGGGATTACTAGGCAGTTTAGCATAGCTAGAACCCCACAGCAAAATGGGGTTGCTGAAAGGAAGAATAGGACCCTTATTGAAGCAGCCAGAACCATGTTGGCTGATGCCCACTTTCCAATAGCCTTTTGGGCTGAAGCTGTTAACACAGCTTGTTATGTTCAGAATAGGGCATTGGTCAACAAGATACATAATAAGACACCTTATGAATTACTTTGGGGAAGGAAGCCCAATATTGGCTTTCTCAAGCCATTTGGTTGTCATGTAGTTGTTTTAGAAACTAGTGAGGCCCTAGGTAAATTTGATTCTAAAGGTGATGAAGGCTACTTCATGGGTTATTCAGTGCAGAGTAAAGGATATAGGGTTTACATTAAAAAGGAAAAACGTATACTTGAAAAAGTACATGTTAGGTTTTTAGAAAGTAAACCTAGTGATCCTAAGAGTGGTCCAAATTGGTTGTTTGACTTAGAACCTTTATCTAGAGCTTTAAATTATATGCCTGTTACTGATCCAGACATTGTGAAGGTAACTTCAAGTGTTTTGGAAAAGAGAATTGGTAATGTTTTAGGTATACAGGTTGCTAAGGAGGATGGACCACCAGCAGTTGAATCATCTCCCACACAAGAATATGTTACACTTCCTATATGGACAGATGAGTATTATGCTGCTGCTACTGCTGCAAGGAAAGATAATGGTGGTGTTCAAATACCACCAAATACAAACATGCATGATTCTTCAGGCGCTGACAAAGGGAAATCAAGCGCTGACACGACCAATTCAGACGCTGATGGCTCCAACGCTGACAACACCAGTTCAAGCGTTGTTAGCCCAAACGCTGACAAACAAGGATCAGACTTTGGAGACACCTTTACACAGCTTTTCTCTTCCCATTTTGAACAGGGTGGACCTTCAAATATCCATGAAGAGATTCCTGTTGATCAAGAAGAATCTGAAGAAGATATTGGCAACATGGAGCGTGAAATTAAGGACACCAGACTTTTTGAAGGAGGAGTTCTCACTTCCACAGCAAAGGATCACCCCACATCTCAAATCATTGGTGATGTTATGGCTCCAGTTCAGACAAGAAGATCCCATCAAGGTCTTGGTGGATTTATTGCCAATATACACAAGAAGGTTGATACCCCTCTTGTACAAGCATGTTTGTTTGCCTGTTTTCTGTCACAGGAAGAACCCAAAAAGATTTTTGATGCTCTCAAAGAACCAAGTTGGGTAGAAGCAATGCAGGATGAGCTTCACCAATTTGCTATACAGGATGTTTGGGAGCTGGTTGATTGTCCTAGATATGTGAGACCAATTGGGACAAGATGGGTTCTAATGAACAAGAAAGATGAAAGAGGCATTGTGGTCAGAAACAAGGCACGTTTGGTAGCTCAGGGTTATACACAAGAGGAAGGAATTGATTATGAAGAAGTTTTTGCACCAGTTGCAAGAATTGAAGCTATTAGAATTTTTCTAGCTTATGCCTCTTGTATGAATTTTACTGTTTACCAGATGGATGTGAAGAGTGCTTTCCTCTATGGCACAATTGTTGAGGAAGTATATGTCATGCAACCTCCTGGTTTTGAAGATCCTGAGAATCCAGACAAGGTTTATAGAGTGAAGAAAGCAATGTATGGACTTCATCAAGCCCCAAGAGCATGGTATGGTACATTGTCCACCTACTTGGTGGAAAATGGTTTCAAAAGGGGCACCATAGATCAGACCTTGTTTACAAAGAAGAAAGGAAAACATGTGTTGCTGGTGCAGGTCTATGTTGATGATATCATTTTTGGGTCTACTGATCCAAAAATGAGTGAGGACTTTTCCAAGCTCATGACAGATAAATTCAAGATGAGTGCAATGGGAGAGATGAACTTCTTTCTAGGGTTACAAGTTCAGCAGAAAGAAGATGGTATCTTCATCTCCCAAGACAAGTATGTAACTGAAATCTTGAAGAAATATGGTTTTTCTCCACATGAGAAGGAGGCTTCCACTCCTATGGATAGGCAATACCCTTGGGGAAAAATTGGAGCTGGAAAGGATGTGGATGTTAGGCACTATAGATCAATGATTAGATCATTGATGTATCTTACAGCCTCAAGACCTGACATCATGTTTGCTGTGTGTGCATGTGCACGCCATCAAGTGACTCCCAAAGAATGTCACCTTTTTGCTGTGAAGAGAATTTTTAGGTATCTAAGGTGTTATCCAGATCTTGGATTATGGTACCCAAAAGATTCTCCCTTGGATCTTATTGCATATTCAGACAGTGATTATGGTGGTGACAAGTTTGATAGGAAATCCACAACTGGTGGATGCCAATTTCTTGGGAGCAGATTAATATCTTGGCAATGCAAGAAACAAACAGTGGTGGCAAACTCTACAACTGAAGCAGAATATGTGGCTGCAGCTGCTTGTTGTGGACAAGTCTTATGGATTCAGAACCAGCTGTTGGATTATGGGTATAATTTTATGCATACCAAGATTTTTGTAGACAATAACAGTACTTTATGCATTATTAAAAATCCTGTACATCATTCTAAAACCAAACACATAGAAATTAGACATCATTTTATAAGAGATTGCTTTGAGAAAGGTTTAATACAACCAGATAGGGTAGATACTGAAGATAATGTAGCTGATTTATTAACTAAACCTTTTGATGCTGGAAGATTTCAATATTTGGTAACAAATATTGGAATGGTTAATCTCACTTAATATGTGTTTTGGAACCTTTTTGTAAAAGTATGTACAAGATAATGCATTGTTATTGCTCTTTGTGATGATTTAGATTTTCCACATTATTTTTCTAACACTGACAAAGGTAAATGTAACGCTGTCAAGTGTTATTTTGCTGTCAAGTGTTGGAGATATTATTGTCTAACGCTGACAAGAGTTCCTTCAACGCTGATACGTGTTGTCGGGACGCTGTCAGCAACAAATGTTAGTTTTGTGGTTTTCATCTAAATGTGCAGGTAATGGTAGCTTTATGCCATTGGATACAGAGTTGCTTATGGATCTTTGGAGAGCTATTTGGACATGTTTTATTTATGGATGATGGTTGGAATATTTATATTCCTATCTTGACATAAATTTTTAATGTTCATATATATATTTTGAGAACTCATGTATCATAGTTTGAGGGGAGGTTTAAGGAACCTTTAGGACTCTTGGGTATTCTTAGAATACTCTCATCACAATTCTAGATTGTGTCCACTGGTGAGTATGGGTTAGTTTTACTAAACCATGAGGCACTGTAGCATGCATAGTATATCAACTTTGCATGCTGCCAAGACATTTTTGGCCTAGAATTGGTTGTGGTCTGTTGGGAGGCTTGGGAATCCTTTTGATATGGGTTTTACCTGGGAGTAACAAGGATTTTATGAGGTAACTTGGTTGTTAAGAATTTTGGTTAGCAAGGGACACTAGAGGACTGTTATGTCTATCTTGCTTATGCAAGTGTGCATAACTGGACAGTGCTTGCCGCCCTATGATAATTATCAGCTTTTGGTTATCTTCTCTAGGATAAGTTACTTGTTAAGGTCATTTTTCTTTTTTTTTAAAACAATTTTATTTTTGGACGCTGACAAGATTTTTCCAAGCGTTGTTGTGACCAAAATGGACGCTGACATGGCTTTAGGCGAACGTTGACAGGATTATAGCCGTTGGGCGTTGATGGGTTATATTTGACCGTTGACAAACAATGGGACCTACCCAGTTGTAACTTTTTGACATATTTTCAAGCCGTAATTTTAGGAGTTGTTACTTTCATTAAATGCATGAGATAACTTATAAACTTTTTCAATATTTTCATGATTGATTTTTGAAAATCTTTGCCTATTTTTGGGCCAATCACGTGCATTCATCCACTCCTATAAATTTGGCTCCTATTTTAAACAGGGTATCTATAATTCTTGTCTAACACTTTTTCTCTTATCAACCTTCATCTTTTATACATCAAATTAACAGCTTTCATCAATGGCACCAAGATTTAACTCAGCAGAATTGGATTTGGGGTTCAAGTCTCAACACAACATGATTGCTTATCTTGTTGCTGATAATACTTTGTTCCCTGAATACACACAGATGGTGGAGTATTTGAATGCATCCCCATTAAGGTATGCTCTTTCTCATGCCCCACTCATTCCAGTCACACACATTAAACAGTTTTGGAACACTGTCAGTTCCTCAACAGTTAATGGAGTGACAACATTGAATTCTATTGTACATGGGAGACCTTGGGTGGTTACTGAGGCCTTGGTACGCCAGGCCTTGCATCTTAATGATGCTGATGGTATAACCATGCTTCCCATATCTGAAATAGAACAAGGGCTTAGGGCTTTGGGATACCCTATTCCTGATGAAGGTACTCTAAATAAGTACCATAAGCAGGAATTTCCCCCAGCCTGGAAGTACCTAATTCACATTCTCCTTCAATGTTTGAGTCCCAAATGTACTGCACACAATGAGATCAATAGATCCATTGCATCTGCTATTGTGTGTATTGCAACAGGGCAAAATTATAATTGGTCTAAAATGATTTTTGAAGGAATGTGTAAAAACAAGGGGACAAAAATGACTTTAGCTTATCCCCGTTTTCTGCAAATGGTTTTTGATGCTCAAAGATATTGTTCAAGGGATCACAATGACTTTTATAAGATCCCTGAACAAAAGAAGGCTATTTTTACCAAGATGAATTCACCACCTCATAGAGACCTACCATTAACCCCAGCCATGCTTGCTGTTATTGCAGCAGCACAACCCCAACCAGACCCCCAACCTCATATTGACCCTCAACCACAACTTGAACCTATCCCTGAACCTTTACCCTCACCTGACCAAATGCAAATAGACCAAAATCCCTTTGACGCTGACACATCTAATGTGGGCGTTGATATGCCTATTTCCAACGTTGACACCCAACCATCACAATCCCAAACACCCCTTAACCAACCTACATCTACACCATCTTCTACACCATCTTCCACACCACCAGAATATAGGTTGATGAAACGCCAAAGGACTGCTGGAGTGTTCTCCTCTGGTGGTCCTAGCCATGTAGCAGAGAGAACCACCACCACAAGTGTGGCTGGTGACCTGGATGAGGCTGAGACTATTGGTTCTGGCTTAGAAGCTGGCCAAGACAGTCCCACCATAATTAAGTCCTCATCCATGCCCAATGAACCTAACTTGGGAGGTCAAATTCCCATTTTGGAAGAGGGCAGACTGGAACCAATGACGCTTGTAGAATTGATGGCTGTTTGCATTAGCTTGCAAAAGCAAAATGCAGACTTAGTACAAATTGTCAGTAACCAAGGCCTTGAACTCAATGAATTGAGGGAGATGATTGTTGTTTTGGAGAGTGCTCATTCAAGGGGAGGTATGGAGGAGTCTTCCAAAGGGGAGGAAGCAAGAAATCTGAGTGATAAGAGCAGTCAAGATGGTCAATCATTGGATATTGCTGAAGCTCTTACTACATTGAAGGAACAAAAAGGTTTTGATACGTCCTTAATCTCTCCAACAAATTTAAATTTATCATTTACAGATATGCTGAGAGAGGTTACACAAGGCGCTGAGGGAAAATATTTAAGCGTTGATAAGACAAGTTTGGACGCTGACAGAAGTATTTTGGGCGCTGATAGAGGAAATTTGGGCGTTGACAGATCTGCATATGGAGGTGATGTATTCCAGTCATCATCTATCATCAAAGATGTTCCTACTCAGGTATTATCATCTACCCTACCAACAATTGAACCAACAGATAAGGGTAAGGGTAAGTTGGTAGAAGAAATTGTTCCAAAGAATGCAGCTCAGGTTGAATTTGATAGAAGATTGGCTGAGCAAATGATGGAACAAGGTGAGAAGGAAAAGTCACCATTTGTTGTGACTTCTGAGGAAGAAAGTGATGGAGGCAGCTCAGATTCAAGTGTGATGATTGTTGAACCAGAAAGACTTGAGTATGGTGATGAGCTTGCTAGGGAAAGGCTGAGAGATTTGAAGTTGCAAATTGATTTTGATATGCCAGAGGTAGTTCAAATGTACAATTCTTGGGAAGAAAGCTGTATGGATAATCCAGACTTGACCATTTCAGACCAAATATGGGGTTTGGAAATTCTTCTTAGAGTTCAGCAGGATTGTAAGGTGATGTTGAAGTACAGGGCAAGCAACATTCTCTCTGAATTGAAAAGGGATAGAAGGAAGCTCTACTTTATGTTGCTCAAATGTCATGGAGTTGGATGGACACATCAGAAGCTGAAGGCTTTGACATTTGATGAGTTGGAACATAGGGCTTATCCTATTTGGGTGAAAGTGCAGGAAGAGAACACTTTCAGACTTCTTTCAGATGAAAGAAAAGAGCAACTTGCAGAAGAGATGGCAATCAAGAAAGCTATGATAGTCCCTAGACCAGTAAAGAAGGGATTTATTCTTGAGTTTCCAAAAGATATGTCTCAACTATATCCAAGTGAAGCAATCATTAGAAAGAGCCTCAAGCTCTCCCCATTAGAAGCTTCAGATATGGTTCATGTGTTACCATTAGATTCCAGGAATCCAATTGTAAGTTATGAGGAAGATGAATGTGGATTCTGGAAAATTGGAAGATTTGGCAAGGAGGTACACACTTTTACCACTCTCATATCTTTATTTGCAAGTTGTGACAGAGAAGACTTGGTAGACCTTTGGAGGTTGCTAGTGACCAAGTATGAGGCTGAAGCACCAACTTCAGCCAATGGAATAAAACTTTGGACCACATTCAAAAGAATGTGTGGGACAAAAGAAGAAGATCCTGAAATATGGAAGGATCTTGAAGATGACCTCAGTGGTCTTCAATGGAGGTTATATTCAGCTGCAGGTGTATACCATTTGAGTTCTACAAAGTTTGCTGAGTATTTACTTGTAGATGCTCAGTATTTCATATCCAAGGCTGTTTTGGAGAAGATGAAGGACACCCAGTTGGAGATAGACTATACAAGTGACGTGGCAAAGAATTTGATCAGATTTATTTATTACCAATATGATAAGGTTTGTCAGACTCCTCCAAGTTCTTAATGTTTATTCAGAAACTTGATCATAAAAGTGGATATCAAGTTTAGGGGAGGATTGTTGGGAATAAATCTAGGCCAGAACACTTGAACGCTGACAAGAACAACTTAAGCGTTGACAAGAGCAAAGTGAGCGCTGACATCATAAGCGTTGACAAGATAAAGTCAAGCGTTGACAGATTGAAGACCAGCACTGATGGAAGATGTGAGCTACACGTTTATTATATTCTAGATTACTTCTAGTAAGGATAGAAACGACAATGTATTTTCTATGTTTATCTTTACCTAGAATAGTTGATTCGTAGCTTATTGTACAAGACTTCTTGTTCTATAAAAGAAGATCTTTTAGGTTAATGTTCAATATCAGTTTTCATAGTATTCGCAAGTTAAACCTTTCATTGTAATCAACACGATTATTCTAATACAAGTGAAAGTTTGTTTAACATCATTGTGTTTTAGATCAAGTGTTAATTCCGCATAACACTTTGTTACTTTATTCATAAGCAAAGGTTTCTCTACGTGTAGTACTTGATCTAATCTCGTATACACAAAGCTTAATCGATCTAAGTTTGGGATCAACAACCTCGATCTTTCTCGCTTCTACCCGGTACATCGGGTTATGTTGCCTATTCAAGAGGCATATGCAAGAAAGACAAGAAGTGATTGAGGATCGCGAAAATCCGATCATCAAGAGATGGATGATGAGGACATGGACATGCCAACAAGTGATGGTGATGGCATAGGTACTAGTTCTCACTTCAAATCTTCGAGTAATTCCCACCCATCCTTAAACTCATTCGTGGATGGACTTGAAGACTTAGCTCCCCCACCTCATTACTCCTCTAGTGAAGTACCGGAAGATCTCAACATGGAGCATCTCTATCGTGAAAATCTTAGGACTAGAGGTGAATTGCATGAACACCGGGTTGAGTCAAGGAAGGGATTCAAGTATTTGGGGAATATGATCAAGGGATTGGGCAAGAAGAGAAGGTGAAAGCTTTGAAGTATTTCAAAGAATACATGTTGGTAAACATGTAATGTTGAACAATTTTTTTTATTATCTTGGATGTGTATTAACTTATGCTACATATTTGGATTGCTATTTATTTTGATCCTAAATATTGTTTATGCCATCATGTTTGTGATTTACATAGCTTTGTGCATGCCTTATGATAGTTAGCTTCTTAGATTTTGATCAGTAGTTAACTTTGGCTTGTGAATCCTTTGTAAAAATCTGGGTTAACCAAAATTTGGGATGTGAAACTTTTGAAAGACCTCTGGTCGCGGTTCCATATCGACCCGCGGATCCTTATCGATAAGGAACCGCCGGTCCTAGATAAGGAACCGCCGGCCACTGTGCCCGACAGAATCTTTTGCTTTACACTATTTTCTTTAATCTGTATAAACTTTGCATGATTCTTTACAAAAACCTGCATATTTCCTAAACTAGGTTACCTAAATTCATTAACGAACTTCATTGGGTCATTAACACTTGATTTTCCTAAATCATTTGTTTAATACTTACTGCTTTTACGCCTTTTCCTAAAAGGTCGTATTTTACCACAATCATTTTAGCGCCGCTGCCGGGGAGGTGTGTCGTGATTAATTTGTCTTGTTGTTTTTAATATTAACCATAAATAGTATTTGTATTAGTAGAAATCTACTAATACGTATTATCGGTTTTTTTCGTTATTTCTTGTGAAATTATTATTACTATATTGAATTAAGTATCACAATCAATACAAAATATCTTCAAAAGATTAAAAACACAACCTTAATTGGGATTTGATCTCCTAATTATTGTATTCGAATCTCAAACAAAAAGAAAAAGGCAAAAATAGATAAATACTTTCGTGAAGCTCGATTTTGAAAAATACAAACTATAAGGTGGGTATAAGGCGGGTATTATAAAATATCCCCTAAGGAAAAAGGCTCTTAAGTGCTTCGCGCCGCCTCATTTCCCCGCTTGCTTGTGAGTATTTTGAGATTGAAGGCCAATCGAGGGTTTTGCCGCCCAAAATATTATTACGTATCATATATATTTGTTTGGTTTCTTTGTGATTAAAACCTCTTGAACAATTTGGTTTTCACCAAAGTTCTAAAGTCATTCGAAGGCGTTCACTCCACGTGATCGTTTTCATTCTTTTGAGGCTTCTTTAACCAAGAGTTTGATTCGAGGAGAGATTTGGTAGATTGTTGTCTACGAAGATACACCAAAATCCAAAAAAAAAAAACAATCAAAAACACGAAAAAATTGAAAATTCAGAAAACACCCAAAAAGAATCTTCTTTGCTCACCTCCCATTCTTCGTCAAGTTTATGCTAACTCGTAATCAAACAAAACGAGCTCGTAAACGTCGTCAAAGTCAAGGAAATCAAGAGACGTTGATTGAAGAACAAACTCCAATTGTTGAACCTATTGTAGAACAAGAAGTCGTCATGGCCAATCGTACTATGATGGAGTTGCTTCAAGCACCCACCGAGGGTTTTGGAGAGGCCATTGTGATTCCCGCTATCCTTGCGGAGAATTTCGAGATTAAGACGGGTTTAATGTCGATGTTGCAAGCAAATAAGTTTAGAGGTCATGAGAAAGACAACCCACATTACCACATAAGGAATTTTAATCGTCTCATCGCAACTAGCAAGTTTAAGGATGTTCCACATGACGCCATTAAGATGATGTTGTTTCCATACTCGTTAGATGGACCCGCTAAAATTTGGCTCGAGAAAGAACCGCCAAATTCGATTTTGACATGGGGTGATCTCGTTTCTAAGTTTGTGAACAAATTTTTTCCACCATCTAAAACAATACATTTAAAAAATGAGATTTCAAGATTTGTACAACGAAGTAATGAGAGTTTTTCAATGGCATGGGAACAATTTAAGGAAATGTTACATGAATGTCCACACCATGCTTTTTCGGAATTGCATCAAGTTGATAATTTTTATAATGGGCTTAATGATCATGAACGAGATTATTTGAATGCCGCCGCGGGTGGTAATTTTTTGTGCAAAACGACCGATGAGGCTTTAAAGATTATCGAGAATAGATCTAAGGTTTATAACCCTCGTAACACACCGAGTGTTGCCAATATGGGTTCGTCATCGTCGTCATCGTCTCGTAGCATTAATGCCTTACATGATGAAGCTAATGAGGAAAATCGGTTTTTCGATAGGTTTTCGAATCTTATGACTCATTGGAAAGCAAAAGATGCTTTGAACTCCTCTTCGGTTAAAGCGGTTGATAAGAGTTGTTTGTATTGTGGTGGAGCTCATGATCTTTCGGAGTGCATTACCGCCGGTGGTAACACTTCGAGTGCTTACGTAGCAACGGGAACTTACAACCAAAACGGCCAAGGTTCCCGCCCAAATCAAGCTCCACCAAATCAAAATGTTAATAACTATCGAAACAACAACCAAAATGGTGGTTATCAAGGCAATTCACGTAACTACAACAAAGGGAATTATCATAGTGGGAATGGACAAGTTGCAAATCAAAACCAAAACCGTGATTTTCAAAACACTAGACAAGGTTTTCAAAATGCTCACACTAAAAATCTTCAATGAGAATTTTTGGATTATGCTAAAGCAAATGATGCTAAATTTGATAACATGCAACGTGAGATGATTAGATTAAGATCCGAGTTGAAAAACGAGCTTAAAAACGAACTTGTTAATGAACTTAAGACTCATGCTAATAAAATGGAAGGAAACGTTCAACGTCTTCAACAAAATCAACAAAAGATGGAACAAGGACAAAATGAGATTAAGCAAGAATTGTTAAAAGTGTTGATCCCAAACTTAGATCGATTTAGCTTTATGTTAACGAGATTAAATCATGTTTAACACGTAGAGAAACTTTGTTGTATTGAACAAACTAAGTGTTATGCGGAATTTAACACTTAGAACAAAGAACAAAACAAAGTAAACAAAACTTTCACTTTGATTAATAATATCAATGAATGATTACAATGAAAGTGTTATGAGATATGTGGAAGAGGTGTGTGAAAAGATGTGTCTTATGTCTAACCCTAAGGCCTCCTTTTATAGGTTTAAGGAGCCTTGTACACAAAGATAAGATCAACTATTTTAGGAAGATACATAAGATAAACATAACTTATTGACTAAATCTTTTTAAACATTTAAGAATATATTCTGAATTCTTATCTTCATATTTTGTCCACCAGCTTGAAGAATTCATCATTGGCAGATTTAGTCCTTGTCTTTGTCTTTAAGATTCTTCTTGTCAACGCCTTGATAATTCTTATCAGCGTCTCATTTGTCAGCTCCTCGTTTACTCTTGTCAGCGTCCAATTTCCTCTTGTCAGCGTTCAAGTGACTTAGCTAATTTTATTCCCAACAATCCTCCCCTAAACTTGATATCTACTCTAGTAATCAAGTTTCTGAATAAAATAAAACATATAGAGAGGATTCTTACAAATATACTTATCCCTGAATTTGAGTAATAAT
The DNA here is from genome assembly GCA_025667525.1 of Glebionis coronaria. Taxonomy (NCBI): domain Eukaryota; kingdom Viridiplantae; phylum Streptophyta; class Magnoliopsida; order Asterales; family Asteraceae; genus Glebionis; species Glebionis coronaria. The sequence continues at coordinate 491,489,205 of CM046878.1, forward strand.
AAATCTCGAAAAGTCAATCACTCAAATCCCTTGTATAGTCAGCCTTCACTTGGTCTTAATCATCTTCAGTACCTTTTGAGTCTTTGGAGCTTTCTTTATTACTTTTGTCACTCAAATTCGATTGCTCCTCCCCTTTTTAAGACTCCTCTCCAAGATCAATATACAAGGATAGAACCAAGAACATCTTCCTTGCATCAGCTTCCAAAACAACAAGTCTATCAGTTCAAAACAGTGATCCTTGACAATTTGTACCATTTCTGTATTATGCTTTTACAAGCTAATACAGATTTTCGTCAATTCCATTAATGTCAAAGGTTTCATACTGTCCTCATCCACAATCGGGAAATGAATCCTCAATGTTGATTCATAGGACATGGGGATGGACTTACTGATGATAAGACTGACTTGACCTGCATTAAAGCTAGTGCCAATAGTCTCAGCCATCTCCATAACACTATACACCCTTGTGAAAGTGATCTCTGCTGCTACTAGATGTCAATCACTAGGAAAAACATCTCAATGATCATTAGGCTTCCAGATATCCAAAAATTTGAAAAATGTAAGGGTGAAGAAACGTTTTGGGTCTATAAAAAAATTTAAAAATGACATCAGCTAAGATGGCATAGCATAAAATGTACTTGAGAATGCATAAAACCTTAGTTAAAACACAAACAAAGGTAATAATCCTAAGGAAATTAACTAGTCTCTAATAAGCAAGAATGACAAACACTGTTCATGCATACACTCATGCAAAAGCATGATAGACACACATGAACTCTAGAGTCCTTTATTCACAAATGCCCCAAAGAGAAAGTTAACTCATATAAAACCTTTGCAACTCCCCAAGTAACCCAAAAATATATCTACCCCAAGTCACCCATACGACCACACCCAATTCTAGGTCAGAAGTCTTGGCAACATGCATGCAAAATAAACTACATGCATGCTACAGTGCCTCGAGGTTTAGAAATTCCAACAATTTCATAAGGAAAGAGCCTTCATTATTTCTAACCCCCACTCACCAATGGACACAATCTAGAATTGTGCAAGAGTGCTCTAAGAGTATCCAAAAACCTAGAGGTTTACCTCCCCTTAACAGAAGCATACAAATCATTATATTTGAAGAAGCAAAATTTTATCTCAAGATAGGAATGTAAACACTCCAACCATCATAAATAAAAGTTTGCAATTCTGTATCCATCCAATGTAGCTCCACATTCCTGCATAGTTAGACAAAAACCACAAAAAGACATACCAACAGAGGCTACCCTATCCCATGATAATGGGTAGAGATAACACGTCAGTGGATAAACATAATATCAGTGGAAAGACCAACAATGCATGTTCCTTGAGCATCCACTATCCCAATATCCTTGATCATTAACCTGTTTTTGGATAGGCTGCTCAAAAAGAAAACAAATTAGTTTTCTTTGGAGATCCAAGCCTTATCAGACTTGGATCCGTCTAGTTGTTCAACTAGAGTGGTATTATTCTTTACCACAAATCCCTGTTCATCCTTTTGTGACCTAAACACCCAATTTGTTCCAATGAGACTAGTAATGACCTTCTCAAGATATTTAAATCTATTACAAGTCATTGAAATACCATTAAAATTAGAGTTTTGCTCTTGTTTAGGTTTCCAAGTTAAATAGGATGATGCTTCAGACCCTTGACCCTTATTAACCAAGTATCTTTGTTTATATGGTCTAAAATAAGATCTCATACAACACTTGGAGCTGTCAGCGTTGCATTTGTTCCTGTCAGCATTGAACTTGTTCCTGTCAGCGCTGAATTTTTTCTTGTCAACGCTGAATTTGTTTCTGTCAGCGCTGAATTTGTTCCTGGCAGCGCTGAATTTGTTTCTGTCAGCGCTAAATTTGTTCCTGGCAGCGCTGAATTTGTTCTTGTCAGTGCCTAAATTAGGGTTTGCTACAGGAACATACTGTCTGTTTGACCAAGTGTTGGTCTTTTGAAAGGGCTTTTGTCCATGGGTATTAGCTGCCTTAGAGAAGAAAGGAGCTGGTCTAGTAGCATGTGGTCTAGTGTGGACAAAAGGTCTATGGTTGACATTGGATGACCTATTGTCAACGAATGAATTGTATTTACTCATACAATTATAGGCCAAATGTGAGAAGCTCCCACATGAGTAACAAGCCTTTTGACACAAACTTAGGCTTAGACTGATAAAACCTTGTCCCATTAACACTTGATTGGCTTTTGAGTGACCTAGGTTTCTTATACATTTCAGCATATTTAACACTAGGTTGTTTCTTATTTGGGGAGCCAAGATTAACAGCTTTTCCAGTGATGGGATTGGTCACAGTGATAGGTGTAGATACTACTGGACTCTCAATGGGTGTAGGCACAAATGGACTCTCACTAAGTATCCCACCTTTAACAAATAAAGTGGGGTTGGCCTTTTTCCACTCTTCTAGGTCAATAACCTTTTGTTGAAATTCCTCAACTGGGGAAAGAGCTCTAGGTGGAGGAATAAATTCCTCTTCTTGGAGTTTTGGAATACCAGTCCAAGAGAGATCCTTTCTATGGACACCATAGAAGTCCCCAGCAGGTGGTAGAACAGCCACATATTCTTTCAACCCAATCCCAGACATATCCCTAGAATCCCTTTGTTCATTAACACATTTTTCTAGGGTTTGTGAGGCTTTATCAAATCTCTGAATTTTAAGGTCTACATTATCCTTATTTTTTTTAGCCTCATCTAACTTAGCCTATAATTCACCATTGACCCTATTCATGATGTTTCTAATATCATTACTTTGATTTAAATCATGTTTTAAGATATTTATTTTATCTTTTTGGTCAAATTCCATTTTCTTATACTCAGTTACAGTCTTTTCAGTTTGAGTAAGAGCAATTTGATAATTAGATAACTTGCATCTCTCAGTGCACACATCTCCTAACAATCTTAAAACCTCTTTGTTAAGTCTTTCAGTATTTAACCTACAAGAAGAGTTATCACATACCTCACTATCAGAACATGAAGATGAATTGGAACTTGTGGAATTTGAAGTAGACTTGGCCTTGACTGAAAACATCATCAGATTCTTCTTCACCTTCTTCCTTAGCCTGGTTCACCTCACGGTGTTGGATCTCGTTCTTCAAATCAAAGTTTCTCAACAAGCTCTGATACCACTTGTTGATCCCAAACTTAGATCGATTTAGCTTTATGTTAACGAGATTAAATCAAGTTTAACACGTAGAGAAACTTTGTTGTATTGAACAAACTAAGTGTTATGCGGAATTTAACACTTAGAACAAAGAACAAAACAAAGTAAGCAAAACTTTCACTTTGATTAATAATATCAATGAATGATTACAATGAAAGTGTTATGAGATATGTGGAAGAGGTGTGTGAAAAGATGTGTCTTATGTCTAACCCTAAGGCCTCCTTTTATAGGTTTAAGGAGCCTTGTACAAAAAGATAAGATCAACTATTTTAGGAAGATACATAAGATAAACATAACTTATTGACTAAATCTTTTTAAACATTTAAGAATATATTATGAATTCTTATCTTCATATTTTGTCCACCAGCTTGAAGAATTCATCATTGGCAGATTTAGTCCTTGTCTTTGTCTTTAAGATTCTTCTTGTCAACGCCTTGATAATTCTTATCAGCGTCTCATTTGTCAGCTCCTCGTTTACTCTTGTCAGCGTCCAATTTCCTCTTGTCAGCGTTCAAGTGACTTAGCTAATTTTATTCCCAACAAAAAGCGGATTTAAGGCAATCAAAATTTGAAGACCGAATGGCAAAAATGTTTGAAGCAATCATGTGTAAACCCTCTTCCTTGGGTGGTCTTCCTAGTGATACCATTGCAAACCCGAAGGGAGAAATGAAGGTTATTACTACACGAAGTGTTAAAACTTTCAAAGAACCAATCTCTCGTCCAAGTACTTCTACGGAGAAGGAAATCGAGAAAGAGCCCGAGGTGATGGTCGAAAAGGATCATATCACAATCCCACGAAGTACCGCTCAAACCACACCTACGGTTGAACCAATACCAATCATGGAACCCGAGATTCCAAGGCCGTTGCCTAATGTCTAACCCACACCACCCTTACCTTACCCTTCGAGACAAAACAAAGATAAATTGCAAGAACGTAACAAACAACAAATCGAGCTTTTTATAAAAATGTTTCAACAAGTGCATTTTAATGTGAGTTTAGCCGACGCGTTGTTATATATGCCTCGTTTCGCTTCCACTTTTAAAAGTATGATGAGCGATAAGGAAAAGCTTTCAAAGCTTGCTAATTGTTCTTCGGTTTATCTTAACCGCATACCGGAAAAAGTTGGTGACCCCAGAAAGTTTCTCATTCCTTGTGACATACAAGATATGAAAGAATGCCTCGCCTTGGCCGATCTTGGTGCGAGCATTAATTTGATGCCATTTTCCATTTAGAAATCGCTTTCGCTTCCGGCTCTTACTCCTTCGAACATGTCTATCGAAATGGCCGATCATTCTACGATTTTAGCATGTGGAGTAGCAGAGGATGCTTTCGTGAAAGTGGTGAAGTTCTACTATCCCGATGATTTTATAGTAGTTGACATCCCCGCGGATCCTCAAGTTCCTCTAATTTTAGGTCGTCCATTTTTAGACACCTCGAGATCGCTCATCGACGTTCATGCAAGAACTATTACTTTGAGATTCAACGAAGAGGAACTTGTTATAAACGCTACTCAAAACTCAAAACCTTCTCATGTTTATGCAATCGCTACCATCAATCACATTGACTTAGTTGATGTGGTTTGCGATGAGTTTTCACAAGAAGTGTTAGGTTTTTCTGATAGCTCGTCAAGTGGCAATCCCACTATTTTGGATCCGATTCTTGCTAATTCTACACCAAATCTCACTCCATTCCAAGGAGGTGATTTTACTTCAAATGAAATCGACAATGAAGATGAGGTGATTATTAGTAATGATACTTTTATTCCACCATTTCTTCCACCGATGGAAGTTATGAGTGTTGAGCAAAAATCTTTAATCAAGGAACCACCTATCCTTGAAATTGAAAGATCTTCCATATCACCTTGAATACGCATTCTTGGAAGGTGATGACAAGTTGCCGGTTATTATTGCAAAAGGTCTTTCTAATGATGAAAAAACCGAGCTCTTGAAAGTTCTTAAAGCTCATAAAGGGGCAATTGCGTGGAAAATTTCCGACATTAAGGGTATTGACCCAAAATTTTGTACTCACTAGATTTTAATGGAGGAGGACTACAAACCCTCAATTCAAAGTCAAAGAAGGGTAAACTCCAAAATTCACGATGTCATTAAAAAGGAAGTTTTGAAACTCCTTGACGCGGAAATGATTTATCCTATCTCCGATAGCCCATGGGTGAGCCCAATCCATTGTGTCCCTAAAAAGGGAGGAATGACCGTTGTACCTAATGAAAACAACGAGTTAATTCCCACTCGTGTTGTGACCGGTTGGAGGGTGTGCATTGACTACCGAAAGTTAAATGACGCCACTCGTAAAGATGATGAGACTGCTTTTATACATGGTCTCATCGTCCAAATCGGGCTTAAAATGCATAAAATATCATTGAATATACCAAATATATGCTCGTGTTTGTTACTTGTGTATTTTTAGGTACGGATATTGAGGAAATGGCAAATTATCACAAGAATCATTCAAAAACAAACACGGGAAACGAAGCCGCACAATGAACCGGGCCCAAGTTTGGATTTTACAAAAATGCCCTTGAAGTTTTGAAGATTGGCAACTTTAGTCCCTCAACTTTTGAAGATTAACACTTTATACCCCTCAAATATTCAACATTATGAATAGGGTCCCTAAAGTTTGAAGATATTACAAGATCAGTCCTTGAAGAATCCAAGAAATACATTTAAAACCCTTGGAAAAAGTTTTGAAACAAGTTGTGCCATAAATGACAAGTTTGTAAAAGTTGTCAAAAGGAAAAAAGGCGTTGATGGCTTTTATTACAAAGTGCAAAGAACAAAGAAACTTGGGGACCTATCCTGCCAAACAGCAAAACCCAAACATCCAGTCACATCCTGCCACGTCACAACAACCCACCCAAATACCCATTACCCATACCCTACCCGTCCAAACCCAGTCCATAACCCACAACCCACCCAAGTTTAAATAATAAACTCAGTCAAACGGTCAAACCACTTAAATCTTTTCCCACCTAAACACCATTTTAAATATTTTCTTACCCAATTTGGATTAAACCACCCCTAATCCCCTTATAAACCCTAATCTATCCCAGGTCCAATCAACTTCAAAACAAAGGGATATTTGCTAATTCCCTCCAGATCTTTAATTAACCACACCCTCACCCCATCCCACACCAAAACCGTGCACAAGACACACCCATGTGTCTTGTGGACCCCTCCCCTGCCCATCACTTTCGTCCTCAAACCCTACACCCGACCAAACCAACATCCCAGATTCTCCCCTTGGTCCCCAAGTTCAAATGGACGTCTAAGATCACTTTCCACAGCCTGGCATCTTCACATGATCATTCAGCAATCACATGGGTTCATTTTTTGACTCAATTTTCAGTCAACAAATTCAAAAGACCCAAGGGCTTTATTGGCAATTCAAGAACTAGGGTTTAGTAGTTCTAGATAGTTCTTTAGTTGTATAAATAGAGACGCATATGTCTCTATTTCACTTGTTCCAGATTTTGCTAAACTCTTTTGTAATCCCTTTTTATGAAAATAAAAGTTGGTATTTTATTGAATGTAATTCCTTTTTGTTTGGTAAAAGTTGGTGTTTTGAGTGTCTAAGCAATCTGAGTTCCATTATTCTTGTGTAACACCTTGTGTGTTAGAATTTTCAAAAAGGTTTCAAGTTAGTTCAAATTTCAGAAACCCAAAACTCCAAAGAAGTGAAAGTGGATTTGGAGTTTTGGACTTGTGAATTTGAACTTGTTTTAAAACGTGTTCCAAGTTCAAGTTTCAGGAAGTTTTGTGAGAAGGTTTAAAAAGGTTTCAAAAAGTTCAAATATTGTATTTTGTGCTTTCTTTCTTGTTTTTCTTAGCAGGTTTTGGAGATTGTTGTTTGTCCAAGGTCCAGCATAGGCCCCAGCCTATAGGAGGTGGCAAAGCAGCCACTAAGGGTCCTGGATGTAGGACCCTTAAGGTAGTTTCTTGTTTTCCCATTTCAGTTTTTAGTTTCTGAAATTTTATGCATTTTATGTGATTGCATGAAAGTTGTTTGAATGCTTGTTTAAGTGTTGGATATTGTTTTATTACTGGTTATATGCTTGCTAGGAGTGATTGTATGCATTTGGTTGTAGTTTGAATAGATTTGTTTTTAAAAAGTTGAGTTTCAGTTTGTAAAGGGGTGTTTGGGATAAGGGATTAACCAAATCAAGTGACAAGATTTAGTGTTAAAACCTGGTTAAAAACATTTCTTTGATGGTTATTATATGATACATGCTCATAGTTTGCTGTTTGGTCAAGTATTAAACTCATGTGCATGCTTAAAAATTGGTATAAGGGTCAAAAATCAGATAAGTGCCTTTGTGACTGATTTGGGTGAAATTTGTGCTTGATTCTTGATAAGCTGCTAGATAATAGGTTGTTTAAGGGTGTGCCATAGCTTATTTGTCACTTTGTTGATTATTGTGCAAGATTTTGAGGTTTAAAATTCGGATTTGTGCATGAAATTTGTGTTTGCTGTTCACAGACCTGCTTATTGCCTTAATCAGTAACTTTGTGGCTTATTTGTGAAAATTTTTGTGTAGTGATTGCTTGTTTTTTGTGTATAATCTGACTCCTTATACTCCAAAGAGTATAAGGGTGCCTTTTTGTCCAAAATAAGCTATCAAATAAGCTTTCCTAAGCTTATTGGTCTCCTGACCAATTTATTGCACTAGCAGTGGGAAGAAAGTTTCCCCTGCTATCACACAAGTTCCCACTGCCAAGCAAGAGGACAAAAGTCCAGCAACATGTCACTATCAGATTTTGTTTTTTTGTCTTTTGTGGGTGAAAATCAGAATTAGGACTTGAAACCAATTTTGTAATTTTTCTAATTTAATTTAGGATTTTTCTGTTTAATTAGTTTTTATTCTACTGTTCATTTGCTATTTTCTAGGTTTTATAGTATTTTTAATTAACTTTCAAAGTTTCTGTTTTTCTCTTTTAGTGCTAAACAGTAATATTTTTCAGTTTAAACAATTTTCCTAGACTTAGAATATTATTTTAAGAGTTTTAGTATAAAAAGATTTTACTGTTCATCTTTTTATTATTTTTTAGAATTAATGTAACTTAATTAGGGTTTTAATTAAACTAGTTTTGTCATTTAGTGAAAATTTTTATATTTTTCAATCTTTTTCATTTTTCTACTGTTCATTAGAGTAAATTAGGATTTTTAAAATTGGTAAATTATTTTTAGCATTATTTTAATATTTTTTATAATTATTTTAGTTTAAAAATAGTTTTTAGTAATTTAAAAATAGAAAAATAGTAATTAAAAATTAGGAAAAATACTTTTTAGTCTTTAGATAATATAAGTAAGTTATTTGTTCAATAAAATCATATTTTGGACATTTTGATTAATTATATTTAATTTTAGGGCTTTAATTAGCATTTAAAATTGAATATTTAATTAATAAAAGGTTTTAAAATATTTTTATTGGATTTTATTTCTTATTTATATTATTCTGGACTTGTTTTAGCTTTTAATTAATTTTTAGGTTTAAAGTTTTAATTTTTGTAGTTTTACGGTTTTACGTGAACGCGTTTTCGTCTTAGCTCGATCCGTCTTCGTAACCGTCTTTTCTTTTCTTTCTCATTTCTATTTTCTTTCCTTTTCTTCTTAATAAAATCATCAATCAATCAATTCATTACACAACACACGTGCCTCCTCGAGAACGAACTCACTCTTATTTGGGTCATAACTTGTGGTTTTCCTAAACTACTCGTTAATACTTACCTTAATTACCTTCCTTTTCCTAAAGGGGTAAAAATACAACTATCATTTTGGCGCCGCTGCCGGGGAGGCGTGTTGTGTTTTGATTGAACAATTGTTGTTTTTTATATTAGCCATAATAGTATTTGTATTAGTAGCACTCTACTAATACGTATTATCGTTTTTCGGTTTTTATGTGAATATTATTACTATATTGTATACGTAGAACAATAAATTCACAAGTACTCCAAATACGTGAGAAATCACAACCTTGACTTGGGAGGTCATTACCCAATCATTGTATTCGAATCTCAAACCAAAGAAAAAAGGCAAAAATAGATAAATACTTTCGTGAAGCTTAATCTTGATAATACAAACTATAAGGTGGGTATAAGGCGGTTGTATTTAACGACCTAAAGGAAAAAGGCTCTTAAGTGCTTCGCGCCGCCTCGTTTCCTCCGCTTGCTTGTGCGTATTTTGATTTTGAAAGCTAATCGAGGGTTTTGCCGCCCAAAGTATTACTAAGTATCATATATATTTTCTTGGTTTCTATTGATTAAACCCTCTTGAACGATTTGGTGTTCCACCATCGTTCTAAAGTCATCGAAGGCGTTCACTTCACGTGATCGTTTTCATTCCTTGAGGCTTCTTTAATCAAGAGATTTGATTAAGGAGGAGATTTGTAGATTTTTGTCTACTTAATACATTCACCAATTTCCAAAAAGTTAATACCATCAAAAACCACAAAAAAATTGAAAAATACAAAATACCAAAAAGAATCTTCTTTGCTCGTCTTCTCGTTGTACGTGACGTTTATGCAAACTCGCTCTAAAGCAAGACGTGCACGTAAACGAAGAAACAAATCGACCACTCCTTCTAGTGAGGAGTCTCCTATTGACGAACCCATTGTACGAGAAGCACCTACCATGGCGAATCGAACTATGATGGAGTTACTTCAAGCACCCACCGAGGGTTATGGAGAAGCTATTGTGATTCCCGCAATCCTTGCGGAGAATTTTGAGGTAAAAACGGGTTTGTTGTCAATGATCCAAAACAACAAATTCCGTGGTGATGAGAAGGACAATCCCCACAACCATATCCGCCAATTTAATCGTCTTACCGCCACGTGCAAATTCAATGATGTCTCGAATGACTCGATTAAGATGATGCTTTTTCCGTATTCCTTAGCGGGGCCCGCTAAAATTTGGTTAGAGAAAGAGCCACCCAATTCTATATTGACGTGGAAGGATCTCGTTTCAAAGTTTGTGAACCAATTTTTTCCGCCCTCTAAGACTACGCATTTGAAAAATGAGATTTCTAAATTTTCACAAGAATCAAATGAAAGTTTTTCTACGGCTTGGAATAGGTTTAAGGAGATGTTACATGAATGTCCTCATCACGGTTTTTCCGACTTACATCAAATAGACACGTTTTACAATGGACTTAATGATCATGAAAGAGATTATTTAAATGCCGCCGCGGGTGGTAATTTTTTGTGTAAAACGGTTGAAGAAGCTTTGGTCATAATTGAGAATAGGTCTAAGGTTTATAGCCCTCGTAACACACCGACTGTTGCCAAAATGGGCTCATCATCGTCTCGTAGTATCAATGCCTTGCAAGATGAAGCTAATGAGGAAAATCGGTTTTTCGATAGGTTTTCAACCCTTATGTCCCATTGGAAAGCTCAAGAAGCTTCGAATTCCGCTTCGGTTAAAGCGGTTTCTAAGAGTTGTTTGTCGTGTGGTGGAGCTCATGATCTTTCCGAGTGCATTACCGTGGATGGTAACACTTCGAGTGCTTATGTAGCCACGGGAACTTATAACCAAATCGGTCAAGGTTCACGCCAAAATCAAGCTCCACCAAATCAAAATGCTAATAATTATCGAAACAACAACCAAGGTGGAAATTACCAAGGAAATCAAAGGAATTATAACAAGGGTAATTATCAAAGTGGAAATGGGCAAATTTCTAACCAAAACCAAAACCGTGATTTTCAAAACAATGCCCAAGGTTTTCAAAACGATCACACCAAAAATCTTCAAGGAGAATTTTTGAATTATGTAAAGGCTAATGATGCTAAGTTTGACAATATGCAACGTGAAATGGTTAGCTTAAGATCCGAGTTGAAAAACGAGCTTAAAAACAAACTTGCTAATGAACTTAAAACTCATGCTAATAAAATGGAAGGAAATGTCACACGACTCCAACAAAATCAACAAAAAATGGAGCAAGGTCAACATGAGATTAAGCAAGAATTGTTAAAAGTGGATGCTAGGCAATCTAAGTTTGAAGACCGAATGGCTAAAATGTTTGAAGTTATCATGTGTAAGCCCTCTTATTCGGGTGGTCTTCCTAGTGATACCATCGTGAACCCGAAAGGAGAATTGAAGGTTATTACTACTCGTAGGGGTAAAACTTTCAAAGAACCCACTTCTCGTCCAAGTACTTCTATGGAGAAGGAAAAAGAGAAAGAACCCGAGGTTGTGGTTGAAAAGGAGCAAATTACAAGCCCACGAAGTACCGCTCAAACCACACCTACGGTTGAATCAATACCAATCATGGAACCCGAGATTCCAAGGCCGATGCCTATGCCTACTATGCCCCAACCCACACCACCTTTACCCTACCCTTCAAGACGAGACAAGGAAAAGGCACAAGAACGAAATAATTATCAATTTGAACTCTTTATGAAAATGTTTCGTGACTTGCATTTCAATATAAGTTTTGCCGACGCCTTAGTCATGATGCCTCGATTTGCCGCGAACTTCAAAAGTATGTTGAATAACAAAGAGAAATTGCAAAAATCGTCTAGTTGTTCTTCGGTTTTTCTAAGCCGCATACCTCAAAAAGTCGGTGATCCTGGAAAGTTTTTGATCCCATGTGCTATCCAAGACATGGAAGAATGCTACGCCTTGGCCGATCTTGGTGCTAGTATTAATTTGATGCCTCTTGAGATTTTTAAATCGCTCAATCTTCCCAATCTCACTCCTTCAAGAATGTCAATCGAAATAGCCGATCATTCTACGATTCTAGCTTGTGGAGTTGCCGAGGACGTCTTTGTGAAAGTTGGAAAGTTCTACTATCCCGTAGACTTTATTGTTGTTGACATTCCCATCGATCCTAAAGTTCCGTTAATTTTAGGTCGATCTTTTTTGGACACCTCGAGAGCTCTTATCGATGTGCATGCAAGGAAAATCACTCTTCGTTTCAATGAGGAAGAACTCGTCATTAATGCAACTCAAAACTCCACACTTTCTCATGTGTATTCTATCACATCTTTGTACAATGTCAATCCCATCAAAAGCATTTGCAAAAAGATTTCAAATAGAGTTTTAGGAGTTGTTGATAAAAATGAAGTTCCGTCCCCTCCGCCGGTGGAGGTTAAGAGTGTTAAGCCTACGATTCCAATCTCGAGTGATTCTTCGGATGATGAATACGTTGATCCCGATGGGGAGGTTTTCTTTGTTGACAAAAGATTTGAAAACTTACCACCACCTAAACCAAAAAGATTTCAAAATGTGAGAATTTTTAGTGTGACTAACATTGCTTTAGATACACCAAATATTTTTGACATAATCAAATCGGGTTTTCACAAGGAGAGTTTAAAAGATGAAAAAGGAAAAGATTTTAACTTGGATTTAAAAGATTTTTCTACAACTCTAACTCCGTCATCACCACGTTTATTGAGTACTACAAGCTCGTCTTCTCCTTTTGACGATGCTTTGTGTGGTCTTAGTGTGGGGGAATCCCCTTATGTTCCCTCCCCTTTCTCCACCGAGGACGAGATATTTGATCCTGGAATTGCTTATAAAGGGAAATCTCGGTCTTCCACCGATGCAATAAATGGAAAATCTTTTCATTTGATTGGTGCAAGTCTACCTCGAGTAGCTCATGTTTTTAGAGACTTACCCATTGTCCCACCCTTCTATTTCTTCTCTCCTATTTTCTTAAAACTCTTTGAGTTTTTGTTGACCATTGATGAAGTGGCGTTGGTTTGTTTTTCCAATGAAAACGAGAACGCCATCTTCGATCCCGATATTTTGCACCATCAAAGGACTTAGTCCTCAATACCGGTTGTTTTTGGGCCTTGTTTATCATGTAAGCCCCACCAAAAATTGACCATACCATGATTATCCCTAAATGATCACATTTATGGGGATTCGAGTCGAGCTTTTGACTCGGTTATCAAAAACAAGGTGCCTCGTGGGGGAGACCCATGCTTATCCATGTACATATTATTGCTTTCTAATTAGTTAATGTGAGGGGATTTGTGCCCTTCCAACCTTTGTTCCATGGTTGTTTGTGAATTGTGGTTTTTAGATGATCATGATCTTCATGATTAGAGCCTCTCGTGTTCGTTTTATGGGAGCACTCGATCGTTTGCTTTGGAGACATTTCTCAATATCCATGATATATCCTTTGATGTTCTAACCTTAGGTTATTAGCACACTTCATAAACGGCTATTAATTTATTGGTTACACCCTTTCCATGCTAGATTAGGCATTCGTCTATGTCTCTAGTATGGGGGTGTTTGCACCCCTAGACTCGAAACATTGAGGACAATGTTTAACTTTAGTATGGGGGGGTGAATAGATACTTGCCTTGCCAAACCTTCATGCTTTCCAAAGTTTATCTTTTTGTTTATCGTTTTGTTGCAAAATTAGGCTAAAAATGGCCAAATTTTAAAATTTTTCTCATGTTTTATAAGTGTTTGAAGACACGAATGTAGATTTTCCGATGGCGAGAATAAGAGTAATTTTTGACTCAACCGTGCGTGTTGAGCACTTAGCTTTGATTCCTTAACTACACATTAGGCTAAGTCTCTTAAATGAGGACGAGAAATGATAGAGTTAATTATAAGTTACTATGCTAAACGTAGAGTACTCGTATTCTTTCAACAACTCATGTGTTCTCGTTGTTTGCTTATTCTCCCTTCGCTTGTAAATATTTTTTGCTTAATAAATATTGACTTAGCGGTTTAGTTAGGATTGTTGGGTTTCTAGTCTTTTCTAGTAGCTTCCGTGTAATTAAATTGGGAAGACATTAAGGTATCGCCAGCGTCACGGTTTTGAAGTATTGGCACCCGAATAATCGAAAGCTTCACCCAATAATAAGATTTCAAGTGCTCACCTAAATCTAGCAAACAATTTGAAGCCCCACAAGGCCTAAAATCTATGCAAAATTGAAAGTGAATCAAGCCTTAATCTTCGAAGCTTTAAAGATCCAAAATTCGCTTTAGCGTGAGGATATACGTCTTTGGCTAATAAAACCACCGATGAGGCGGATAATAAAAGGCAAGGCAAGACCGAAGTCATAATAAAAGCTTCATGGCGAAGTTGAATAAAAGATGGAGGTAAACCAAAGATAATAAGGCCCTTCCGTTAGGGGGCGTATAAAAGTCTTGGTAATAAGTCTCATGTTCAAAACCGTTATAAAACCGTGTTTATCGATTCTTCTTGTCAACTTAATTTTTTAACATCGTCGTCTATTAGGAGGGGTTATTGATTTGATGGTCTTAGTTACACCGTTAGGACTCTATTTTTAGACCTAAATCTCTATTATCGCATAAGTCAAACAATGTATCCTCGTGAAACATTCAAGACATAATAAAATATAAGAGATACAACTTAGGAATAATGGGAGGATAAGTACGTGATTAGGGCATATGAGTAGTGTTAGCATTACTAACTTATAATGACAATGATCTCGTTGCACGCTAGGCATGGAATTGGAGTGAAAATCGAGGACGACGAAATTATTTCTAACGAAGCATTCACGTGTTCTTATTATATGAAACTAAACGTCCCATTTTGCGATGAAAATCATACATTATGTCTAAAACACAAGTAGTAGTAGTGTAGCTAGTTTATCATTCCAATAAAGTGAATAAAATTGAATTTTGGAGATGCTTTGATACTTTATTCTAGCATTGCGTGAGGGCACGACAATGGTTTAGTATGGGGGAGTGATGAGACTGCTTTTATACATGGTCTCATCATCCAAATCGGGCTTAAAATGCATAAAATATCATTGAATATACCAAATATATGCTCGTGTTTGTTACTTGTGTATTTTTAGGTACGGATATTGAGAAAATGGCAAATTATCACAAGAATCATTCAAAAACGAACACGGGAAACGAAGCCGCACAATGAACCAGGCCCAAGTTTGGATTTTACAAAAATGCCCTTGAAGTTTTGAAGAGTGGCAACTTTAGTCCCTCAACTTTTGAAGATTAACACTTTATACCCCTCAAATATTCAACATTATGAATAGGGTCCCTAAAGTTTGAAGATGTTACAAGATCAGTCCTTGAAGAATCCAAGAAATACATTTAAAACCCTTGGAAAAAGTTTTGAAACAAGTTGTGCCATAAATGACAAGTTTGCAAAAGTTGTCAAAAGGAAAAAAGGCGTTGATGGCTTTTATTACAAAGTGCAAAGAACAAAGAAACTTGGGGACCTATCCTGCCAAACAGCAAAACCCAAACATCCAGTCACATCCTGCCACGTCACAACAACCCACCCAAATACCCATTACCCATACCCTACCCGTCCAAACCCAGTCCATAACCCACAACCCACCCAAGTTTAAATAATAAACTCAGTCAAACGGTCAAACCACTTAAACCTTTTCCCACCTAAACACCATTTTAAATATTTTCTTACCCAATTTGGATTAAACCACCCCTAATCCCCTTATAAACCCTAATCTATCCCAGGTCCAATCAACTTCAAAACAAAGGGATATTTGCTAATTCCCTCCAGATCTTTAATTAACCACACCCTCACCCCATCCCACACCAAAACCGTGCACAAGACACACCCATGTGTCTTGTGGACCCCTCCCCTGCCCATCACTTTCGTCCTCAAACCCTACACCCGACCAAAACAATATCCCAGATTCTCCCCTTGGTCCCCAAGTTCAAATGGACGTCTAAGATCACTTTCCACAGCCTGGCATCTTCACATGATCATTCAGCAATCACATGGGTTCATTTTTTGACTCAATTTTCAGTCAACAAATTCAAAAGACCCAAGGGCTTTATTGGCAATTCAAGAACTAGGGTTTAGTAGTTCTAGATAGTTCTTTAGTTGTATAAATAGAGACGCATCTGTCTCTATTTCACTTGTTCCAGATTTTGCTAAACTCTTTTGTAATCCCTTTTTATGAAAATAAAAGTTGGTATTTTATTGAATGTAATTCCTTTTTGTTTGGTAAAAGTTGGTGTTTTGAGTGTCTAAGCAATCTGAGTTCCATTATTCTTGTGTAACACCTTGTGTGTTAGAATTTTCAAAAAGGTTTCAAGTTAGTTCAAATTTCAGAAACCCAAAACTCCAAAGAAGTGAAAGTGGATTTGGAGTTTTGGACTTGTGAATTTGAACTTGTTTTAAAACGTGTTCCAAGTTCAAGTTTTAGGAAGTTTTGTGAGAAGGTTTAAAAAGGTTTCAAAAAGTTCAGATATTGTATTTTGTGCTTTCTTTCTTGTTTTTCTTAGCAGGTTTTGGAGATTCTTGTTTGTCCAAGGTCCAACATAGGCCCCAGCCTATAGGAGGTGGCAAAGCAGCCACTAAGGGTCCTAGATGTAGGACCCTTAAGGTAGTTTCTTGTTTTCCCATTTTAGTTTTTAGTTTCTGAAATTTTATGCATTTTATGTGATTGCATGAAAGTTGTTTGAATGCTTGTTTAAGTGTTGGATATTGTTTTATTACTAGTTATATGCTAGCTAGGAGTGATTGTAAGCATTTGGTTGTAGTTTGAATAGATTTGGTTTTAAAAAGTTGAGTTTCAGTTTGTAAAGGGGTGTTTGGGATAAGGGATTAACCAAATCAAGTGACAAGATTTAGTGTTAAAACCTGGTTAAAAACATTTCTTTGATGGTTATTATATGATACATGCTCATAGTTTGCTGTTTGGTCAAGTATTAAACTCATGTGCATGCTTAAAAATTGGTATAAGGGTCAAAAATCAGATTAGTGCCTTTGTGACTGATTTGGGTGAAATTTGTGCTTGATTCTTGATAAGCTGCTAGATAATAGGTTGTTTAAGGGTGTGATATAGCTTATTTGTCACTTTGTTGATTATTGTGCAAGATTTTGAGGTTTAAAATTCGGATTTGTGCATGAAATTTGTGTTTGCTGTTCACAGACCTGCTTATTGCCTTAATCAGTAACTTTGTGGCTTATTTGTGAAAAATTTTGTGTAGTGATTGCTTGTTTTTTGTGTATAATTTGACTCCTTATACTCCAAAGAGTATAAGGGTGCCTTTTTGTCTAAAATAAGCTATCAAATAAGCTTTCCTAAGCTTATTGGTCTCCTGACCAATTTATTGCACTAGCAGTGGGAAGAAAGTTTCCTCTGCTATCACACAAGTTCCCACTGCCAAGCAAGAGGACAAAAGTCCAGCAACATGTCACTATCAGATTTTGTTTTTTTGTCTTTTGTGGGTGAAAATCAGAATTAGGACTTGAAACCAATTTTGTAATTTTTCTAATTTAATTTAGGATTTTTCTGTTTAATTAGTTTTTATTCTACTGTTCATTTGCTATTTTCTAGGTTTTATAGTATTTTTAATTAACTTTCAAAGTTTCTGTTTTTCTCTTTTAGTGCTAAACAGTAATATTTTTCAGTTTAAACAATTTTCCTAGACTTAGAATATTATTTTAAGAGTTTTAGTATAAAAAGATTTTACTGTTCATCTTTTTATTATTTTTTAGAATTAATGTAACTTAATTAGGGTTTTAATTAAACTAGTTTTGTCATTTAGTGAAAATTTTTATATTTTTCAATCTTTTTCATTTTTCTACTGTTCATTAGAGTAAATTAGGATTTTTAAAATTGGTAAATTATTTTTAGCATTATTTTAATATTTTTATAATTATTTTAGTTTAAAAATAGTTTTTAGTAATTTAAAAATAGAAAAATAGTAATTAAAAATTAGGAAAAATACTTTTTAGTCTTTAGATAATATAAGTAAGTTATTTGTTCAATAAAATCATATTTTGGACATTTTGATTAATTATATTTAATTTTAGGGCTTTAATTAGCATTTAAAATTGAATATTTAATTAATAAAAGGTTTTAAAATATTTTTATTGGATTTTATTTCTTATTTATATTATTCTGGACTTGTTTTAGCTTTTAATTAATTTTTAGGTTTAAAATTTTAATTTTTTAGTTTTACGGTTTTACGTGAACGCGTTTTCGTCTTAGCTCGATCCGTCTTCGTAACCGTCTTTTCTTTTCTTTCTCATTTCTATTTTCTTTCCTTTTCTTCTTAATAAAATCATCAATCAATCAATTCATTACACAACACACGTGCCTCCTCGAGAACGAAATCACTCTTATTTGGGTCATAACTTGTGGTTTTCCTAAACTACTCGTTAATACTTACCCTAATTACCTTCCTTTTCCTAAAGGGGTAAAAATACAACTATCAAAAGACCACTTTCCTTTTCCCTTCATGGATCAAATGTTGGAGCGACTTGCGGGAAATGAATTCTATTGCTTTTTAGATGGTTTTTCTGGTTACTTTCAAACCCCTATCGACCCTCGTGATCAAGAGAAGACTACGTTTACGTGTCCTTATGGAACGTTTGCTTATCGTAGGATGCCTTTCGGACTTTGTAATACATCAAGAACGTTTCAACGGTGTATGATGGCTATTTCTCACGATATGATCGAGAAGTAGATGGAAGTGTTTAAGGATGACTTTTCGGTGTTTGGAAATTCGTTCACGTCGTGTTTATCTAATCTCGAGAAAATGTTAAAACGTTGTGAAGAAACCAATCTTGTGCTTAATTGGGAAAAATGTCATTTCATGTGTAAACAAGGAATCGTCTTAGGACATAAGGTATCGAAAGCGGGGATTGAGGTCGATAAAGCTAAGGTAGACGTCATCGCCAAGTTACCTCATCCCAAAACCGTTAAGGGAGTTAGGAGTTTCCTAGGCCACGCGGGCTTTTATCGTCGTTTCATCAAAGACTTTTTGAAAATCTCTCGACCTATGACACACCTTCTTGAGAAGGATGATCCTTTTAACTTCAATGAGGATTGTGTTAGAGCTTTCGAAACTCTCAAAAGGAAACTTACCGAAGCTCCCATTCTTGTTGCTCCTAATTGGGAATTACCCTTTGAAATCATGTGCGATGCTCATAGGGGCCGTCTTAGGGCAACGTTATGAAAAGCATTGCTGTCCTATCCATTATACTAGTAAGACGATGACCGAGGCTCAATTAAAGTACACCACAACGGAAAAGGAATTCCTTGCCGTGGTCTATGCTTTTGAGAAATTCCGACCTTATCTCGTCTTAACTAAAATCATCGTGTATACCGACCATTCGGCTATCAAGTATCTCTTAGCTAAGCAAGATGCTAAGCCGAGATTGCTTCGTTGGATGCTCCTCCTCCAAGAATTTGATGTCACCATGCTTGACAAAAAAGGAGCCGAGAATCTAGCGGCCGATCATCTCTCTCGTCTAGAAGATCCTCACAAAGATGTTTTCGAGAACAAGGAAATCACCGAAACATTTCCTCTCGAGACTCTCGGTGTAGTGAATTCAAAAGACACCACCCCATGGTTTGCCGATATTGCAAATTACCATGCGGGCAATTTCATAATCAAGGGTATGACGACACAACAAAAGCGAAAATTCTTTCGTGACGTCAAGTTCTATTTTTGGGACGACCCTTATCTCTTTCGGGTTTGTGCGGATCAACTCGTTCGACGTTGTGTTTTTTGTGCCGAAGCTTCTAACATCCTTAGAGCTTGTCACGAGGGACCCACGGGTGGTCACCATGGTGTTAATCTCACGACTAAGAAAGTGTTCGATGCCGGCTTCTTTTGGCCTTCTATCTATCGTGATGCACACGCACTTGTGAAGTCGTGTGATTCATGCCAACGTCAAGGAAAATCGTCTCAACGTGATGAAATGTCGTAAAACATAATTCAAGTGTGTGAGATTTTCGACATTTGGGGCATAGACTTTATGGGGCCGTTCCCATCGTCTCATGGTAACAAGTATATCCTCGTCGCGGTCGACTACCTTTCTAAGTGGGTGGAAGCTAAGGCTTTACCTACTAATGATGCTCGTGTGGTAGTGAAGTTTTTGAAGCAACTAATCTCTCGGTTCGGAACCCCTCGTGCTATTATAAGCGATCGTGGAACCCATTTTTGTAATGACCAATTCGAGAAGGTCTTAAAGAAATATGGAGTTACTCATCGTCTTTCTACGGCTTATCACCCGCAAACGAGTGGGCAAGTTGAGGTTTCGAACCGAGCTTTGAAGAGGATTTTAGAGAGGTCGATTGGAGAAAACCGTGCTTCATGGTCCGACAAACTCGATGACGCTTTATGGGCCTTTAGGACCGCTTATAAGACACATATCAGTTGTACTCCTTATAAGTTAGTCTATGGGAAGAATTGTCATTTGCCCATTGAATTGGAGCACAAGGCATATTGGGCCCTTAAACATGCAAACTTTGACTTGAAGACCGCGGGAGATCACCAGAAAATACAATGAATGAATTGGATGAACTAAGAGATAATGGTTATGAAAATTCATTGATTTTCAAAGAAAAGACTAAAAAGTTTCATGATGCAAAGATTAAAAACCGGGTTTTTAACGTTGGTGATCAAGTGTTACTTTTTAACTCTAGACTAAAGATATTTTCCGGGAAATTGAAATCTCGTTGGTCGGGTCCTTTAACCATTACACAAGTGTTTCCTTATGGGACCATCGAGCTAGCTCAAAATGATGGTCCTAACTTCAAGGTGAATGGACATAGGCTTAAGCACTACTTTGGTGGGGAAATTCCTTCATTGGAAGATCTCGACCAAGTCACCTTCCCTAATGATAATTAGCATTGAGGGGATCGAGTCTAGCTCATGACTCGGTAATAAAAAACGAGGTGCCTCATGGGGGAGATCCCATGCTTATCTTTTTATGCTTTCTAATAAATAAATAGAGGGGATTTGTGCCCTTCCAACTCGTTGTCTCGTGGTTGTTTATGATTGT
Source organism: Glebionis coronaria (assembly GCA_025667525.1). Lineage (NCBI taxonomy): Eukaryota > Viridiplantae > Streptophyta > Magnoliopsida > Asterales > Asteraceae > Glebionis > Glebionis coronaria. Next base: position 491,510,130 of record CM046878.1, read on the forward strand.
GTTATCTAGATCATCATCATATACGATTGAAGACTCTCGTGTTCGTTTGCGTGAGCCTCCATCGTTTGTTTGAAGAAGTTTTTCACGAATCCATGACATATCCTTTATTGTTCTAACAATTATCTTTTAGCATACTTAATAAACGGCTTTAGATATATTGTTGATCACCCTTTCCATGCTAGATCCTAAGCATTCGACTCTTTGTCTCTAGTATGGGGGTGCTCCACCTTTAGACTAGAAACATTAAGGACAATGTTTACTTTTAGTATGGGGGGTGAATAGATACTTGCTTTGCTACGCCCTCACGTTTTCCAACTTTCAACGTTTTGTTTTATTTTGTTGCTAATAAGGCTAAAAATGGCCAAATTTTAAATTTTTCTTAGTTTTCATATGTGTTTTTAAGACACGAATGTATATTTTCCGATGGGTAGAATAAGAGCTAATTTTTGACTTGATGGGCATTTGGAGCCCTTTACATTCCTTAACCCGCTCAATTCAAGTTTTGCTAGACTTTTATATAGGGGACTTTTAAACGCGAAAGTCTTAGCTCATTCGGGTTAAGAACAAGAACTTTTCGCAAGTTCCTATAATTGATCCTAGAAAGTCACTTATCAAGGGAACTATAAAATGCATTCTCTAAACTTGAAAAGTCCAAGAAAGTGCAAGATCCTATAGGTGGCTTGAAAACCCAAAACTTTGATTTGATATAGTCTTAATGAAAGCTAATCCAAATTTGGCTTAATTTTGACCTGCATGGCTAAGTATTCACGAGTCTCTTTAATTAGAGGTCTTTAAATAGTGAAGAACGAGAAATGATAGAGTTAGACAAGTGATCATGCTAAACATAGAACATAAAAATGTTCTTTTAAAAACTCATATGTTTTTAATTGTGGCTTTTTCTCCCATAAGATCAATGCATTAGGAATAAAAATAATTGCAATAAGTAAGGTCGTACGATTTGAAAGGTTACTTAGCTTCTAGCACAAGATCGTTTAAAAGTTGCTCGGGGTTGAATAGAGTTCATAGCCAAGGCATAACTTATTGAAGCGGGACGCGAAGATTGGTGAAGATCCAAAAAGGCCCTAACAAGGCATGAGGAGCTCTATTTTGTTGCTAAAGATCCAAGATGATGTGAAGTATCATTATTCCTAAATCAATATGAAGGATCGAGACACACGACGAAAAGCAATTACTCCCCTAAAGATCATGGAGAAAGTCTATCCAGAAAGACCCTTACAAGGTATGAGGATGGATATATCCAAGTCCGAAAAGGAGGCGGATCGTTGTATATCAAAATCCAAAATAATGATTGAAGAAAAATGATGAAGTCGTGGTCAAAGTATGAAGAATCTCTCAAAAACGTCAAGTGAAGAAATTCCAAAATATGAAGAGAAGACCATAATTTCAAGAACGTCTTCCTAAGATTTGAAGTATGAAGTACATGCCAAATATCGGTCCGATAAAGGTCTCAAATCGTGAAACGAGTTATGCCAAGATATGAACTTAAGGAGATACACGAGAAGCTGTTTTAAAAGATTTTGTCCTTCAGCTAACTATCGATTAAATCGTGCTACTTTGCTTTCGGACTAATAAATACTCAAGTAATTCAATATGAATCACTTGTGATCCATGACAAATAGTTAAAAAATTCTAGTAACCCATTTCCTTTTACATTAACTAGGATTGCGGGGAGAAAAGTATTACACAATTTGGACGTATGAGTAGTGTTAGCATTGTGACTTGTACCAACAATGATCTCGTTTTTGCACTTAGCATGGAATGTATGACAATCAAGGATGACGAAATTTACTCTATGGGACATTTACTTGTTTATATTCATTGACCCTAAAAGTCACATTCGTGATGAAAATCATACATTATGTCTTTACACATCTTAGTAGTATTGTTGCAAGTCTTTTACTTTTCAATAAAGGTTAATAAAATTGAATTTTTGTGATGCTTAGATACTTTATTCTAGCGTTGCGTGAGGGCACGGCAATGGCTTAGTATGGGGGAGTGATGAGATGACATTTGTACACGATCTCATCGTTCTTTTCGGGCTTTAAATGCATTAAAATGTCATAAAATACCATATATATGCTTGTATTTGTTTACTTGTGTGTTTTAGGTATGGATATCGTCAAAAAGACAAAAGATAACAATAAACAAGAAAAACGGACACGAGAAACGAAGCCGTACAAAGAACCGGGCCCTAGTTCATGAATTATCCAAGATTAACCCTTGAAGACTTGAAGATATACAAGATTGATCCTCAAAATATGAAGAAATGACACTTAAAACCCTTGTATATTCATAATTACAAGTTTGGTCCCTTAAGTTTGTCAAAATTACAAAATGGTCCTTCAACTTTGAAGAATTGGCAAGTTTAGTCCCTCAACTATTCTAAATTGCCAATAATGGTCCCTCATGAAGTCAAAGATACAATGAAGACCTTTGAAGATCAAGAAAGTCCAAAATCAGTCCTTCAAATATTCAAAATTGGCAAAAACAACCCTTAAAACCCTTATCATAAAGTTTAGTGGCCAAAGTGTGAATTTGGAAACTTATTTAACAAAGGAAGACGTTTAAAAGGCTGAAATTTCTTTCTATTCACTCTTTTCCAAAAATCAAGGACCAAAACTGCCAAAACCCAAAGTTCAAATCCTTGAAAAAGCGGGTAACACTTACTGTAGCAATTTTTACCACCAAGAACACCCTTTTTACCCAGGTTTAAAAACAAAGAAAACAAAGGGGAAAATGGAATTAGCTATACCCACGTGTGATTCACATCACCTTAATCACATCCCACAACAAATACCTTAAACTCCACTACCATAAAGACCCCACAAGCACCTCTCACATGACGACACATGACAGAAAAGTATGACATGGCAAAATCAATGGTCTTAAGTTATTTCTTGGTCACTAAGCACCCAATGAACGTCCTTGATTCATCAAATCAAGCTGGCAACAAGCCTAGAAGATTCTGCAAGGCTAGTTTAGAGAATTCAGTTGCTAGGGTTTATGAATAGTGGTTGTAAGCATTTGCCTATAAAAGGAGACCTCAACTTGTGAGAGTCCCTTGTTCCAGGCTTGCTATTACTCTTTGTAATTCCTTTTTAGTCAAATAAAAGTTGGTTTTTCTTTTCTGAAAATATAATTCCTTTTTAATTGTTAAAAGTTGGTGTTAAAGCATAGCAAGTCTGAGTTCCATTGATTATCTCTTTATAAGTTTGTTTTGGAAAAGTTTTCAAAAGGATTTGTGAAGTGTTTGTGAAAAAAGTAAAAAAATCATTGGTTATTTTTGCTTGTTTCTGTTCTTGTGATTTTGTAGGTACAAAAGTGGAAGTTGGTGCTTGTTTAGCTAGCACCTAAGCTCAAACAATCCAAGGCTTGGATTGTAAGTCTTGGTGGTTTGCTTTCTATATCCCTTTTTATATTTTTTTCAAATATTTGATAAATATGTGATTTGTGGATTTGTTGGTTGGATTGCTGTTTATTTGGTTCTTATTTGTTTCATATGTTATATTAGATCTGTTATCACCTAGATCTTGTTGATTGTAGGGATATAAATCAGTTTTGAGTGTTATTGGATTGATTAAGGGGTGTTTGTGTCTGCTGGTTCAAAGGCCTTAGGGCCTTGGAACTTGGTTCCTTTTGGTTTATGGTTATTTGTTTACTGATATGAAAGTTGTTTCAAGTGTTGGTTCAGCTGAAAACATAGTATAACTAAAAAACATAGGTTGCTAGTTTTTGAACACATTTTTCAGTCAAACACATCAGTAGGTTTAATTTGTTTGTTTGTTTGAATTAAGGTGTGAAACTTAGTTTGCTTATAGATTTGTTAGTTGTACAACTCTGCATTATCTAGTTTTAGAGTTTGGTTGCTTATTGAGTAGTTTATAGCTTATTGAATTTCAGCTTTTGGTCAAATAGATCAGCAAATGCATGCTATGTGATTTTGATGCACTTGGATTGATTTTTGTTGTTTTATGCTTTTAACTGGTTCCTTGTACATTACTTGGTGTGTGCCTATTGATTGCTGCTTATTTCATAAGCTTATAAGCCCACTGGCTTATAGTGCTTAATCTACCAAAATCAAGCTTAGTAAGACAACTGTTTTGCTAAGTTCATTGGTCTAGACCTCTAGACTTGATCCAAAATAGCTTCAAACAAGCTTATTTCCATCCCATCATCAGTCCTGCTAGTTTGGTGATTTTTCGAGCAAGATGACTTTCATTGACCAAGGCAAAAAGTGCTTATCAGTTAGTTTAGCTTATTGAAACGTGCCACAACTTAGTTATTGTACTTTTCATCATTTATCTCACCTTATAAGCTATTCTAAAAGAAATCAGAACTTAATAAGAGCTTTTCACTAGGAAATTAAGTTTTCTTATTTTAAAAGAGTGGTTATTGGTTTACACAGCTTATTGTACTTGGCTTATTGGGATTTTCTTTGTTGATTAGTCTTAGTTAAGCTATTTGTGAGCTTTTGCAACAAACTAGAGCTTCTGAAACAGCCTAGAACTCTAACCCGACTATTGTGTCTTTTAGTGAAATTATTCTTTGCCTATTTCTGGCTTATTGAGTGTGCTTTTTCAAATTTCTTTTCACAGAACTCTTAGGCATCTCAAAAGAAGGTTGTGTGTTTAAGCAGAGCTTATGGCATTGGCTTATTGCTTAATGGGCTTATTGGCCCAATAAGAATAAGCTGTTTGCTATTTAAGCTGTGATAAGCTCAAAATCAGCTTTTGGGCCTTCAGACTTTTGTGCATAGAATTAAATTTTGAGTCAGATAGGGCTTTTTCAGGTCATTTGGGCCTAGTTTGACTTTTTGGGCCCAAAAGCCCATTAGTGTTGACTGTTTTTACTTTTAGCCCATTTGGGGGCCTATTAGGGGTATTTTGGTAATTTCACTTTCATTTACTGATTATTTAGGTAAAAATAAACTAGTTTGCAAGTTTTTAGAATTTTTTATAATTTTTATATTTTTAATATTATATTAATATTACTTTATTATTAAATTTCAAATTTCACATTTTTGCACTTTTTATATTTTTCTTAGGTTAAAAACATTAGAATAGGATTTTTGCAACCTTTAGATTAATTTTATCATCATTAGATTAATTTTTATTATTATTTTAAGTTTTAATAGTTTTTAAATCATTTTAAATAGTTTTTCTTAGTTTAAAAATTTATAAAAATGGTTCTTAATCTTTTTAGGTCATTTTAGAGGTTTACAAATTGAAAAATTTTTATTTGGGCTTTTTGATAATTAATTTGATTTTCAGGGCTTTAATTAACATTTAAAAATTAATATTTAATTAATTAAAAGGTTTAAAAAAGTTTTGATCATTGGTAAACTCTTAGTTTATTTTATTTTATTTTTGGTAATTTTTGGGAATTTTTAGAATTAATCTTTATTTTAGCTATTTTTACGGTTTTACGTTTAGTCATCGTAGTAATTAATTTCACGTCTTCGTCATTCTATTTACTCATCCCCTTCTTTCAAATATTAATCTTAAATCTTGCTACATTTTAGTCACAAACATATACCTCCTTGGGAAACGAACTTCATTGGGTCATTAACACTTGATTTTCCTAAATCATTTGTTTAATACTTACCGCTTTTACGCCTTTTTCCTAAAAGGTCGTATTTTACCACAATCACAGGCGCACTCCCCGACTTTACGGAAGTGAAATTAAGCTCCCCAACATTTATGATAAGTAAGCAGGCGGCCTCCCCAGTGTTATCTTTGACCCGTTATGTTATTTCCATCAGGGGCAAGACCGTCTTTTTACCTATTAAATAATAATATACACTTTTTCCATCAGTCCTATAAGAACACTTGATCCAAAGCCTTTTCCAGAAATCCCCTTTTCTCTCATAAACCCTATAAGAACACTCGATTCTCTAAATCATTATTGAAGAATACCTGCCTAAGGAGCGTAGGCCAGGATCCGCCATTATGGTATGACCAAGGGCTGTAAAACAAAAGCACCATAGTTAGAATGAATACACCATAAACCATGTGATCTATAACCCAATGCCGATAATAGAGCTGGTATTTGCGACTCATAAGCATATGAATGGGTCAATTGGGTTATGTAACATCTCCAATGACTCAAACTAAAACAAATTGCTAATCAGGAGTGAACAGTTCAGAGGGATTGAATGGTAAGTTCTCCAAAGGGTATCTTGAGCATGCGACTATTGATTCATCTTGATCTATCCTCTCAAATATTAATTAAAAAAAATGTAATTATATAATCAAGAAAAGACAATAAGTTTTGCTAGTCAACCAAACTGTGCCTATATTATCATGTACTAAGAGATGACTCATTTCACTCCAAATACCAAGTTCCCTTTCTCGGTTACTCAACCCGTCTTACCAGCCTATCTTGCCACCTCTAGGTCAGTGTTTTAGTAAGCTTTATAACAAAAACAAAAAGGGAAATGTAGAGGCTCACGTGTTCTTAGGATCACTTCCAGTGATTATACGCCATTCTTCATACTCAAGTGCAGGGTAGCAGATCTTTAACGGCATGTTGCTACAAGATCATCCCATTTCTCTTCAATCACGTTCAATATAACATCATTTTGTTTTGGTGTGCCCAGTGAGGAAATAATGGACCAAAGGTTTCCGAGGGTGAAGAACCTAAAATCCATGTGAGCTGGCTGTAAGTTGCCAATAAGATAGCCACCAGTCTCTGGAATCCAGTCTACCAACCAAGACGGAATCTGTTCTGGATAGATGTAAAATTTGTTGACAGCTTAAGTAGAGTATTCCTCTGTTTTGTAACGGTAGATTTCATTGAACTTTTTCATGTCAGCCCAATAATATTCACGGATGTGAAACGAGAGAGCACTCAGCCGGTTGTTGATGGCTGCTATTAGATCCTTTGTGTTTTGAAACGAGTGAGGGGAAGTTGACTTTTAAACAATCAGCTAATAAACCCATATAAATGAGTACGGGTTAAAACCCATTCGATTTATTATTATTTAATAGGTAAAAAGACGGTCTTGCCCTTGATGGAAATAACGTAACTGGTCAAAGGTAACACTGCGGAGGCCGCCTGCTTACTTATCATAAACGTTGCGGAGCTTAATTGCACTTTCGTAAAGTCGGAGAGTGCGCCTACATTTTGGACAAACCACAGGTAGCAATCATGCATTTCCCTCATATTATAAGCTATGTTTCTACTTGCTAGCAGTCAGGCGCTAAATATAAAAGAAATGTTTATTTCCCTTTCTATTGCCGACGTAGCAAAGAGAAAGAATTCATGACCTGTCATTCATCTTTAGCCACACGATGGTGTTAAAAACCAATCTCAACCCTTCAAAATAAAAGTCTACCTATTCCACAGACACAAATCCGGAAATTAAGTTATACAGTAAAGCAATATGGGTTAAAATATGCACACCTACTTTACGAGATATACGGGATACACACTTCTGCCTATTCGGAACTAACCAACTTTGAGCTTTTATTTGCTACTTCTGATTTCTGAAAATTTCCTAACACTTACTAACTCTATATAAAGCATGACAATCTAGGATCATTCATGATTAGGGTGTGAGTTCATAAACGAATGAATGAGGTGAAGTGAAATGTTATATGAGGTGAGTATCACGTTAATCCATATGTATTGTAAATGTTGACAGGTGGATGTTGCTGAGAAAGTGTTTGATGAAATGACGGAGAGATATACTATATGTTGGAATGTTATGATTTTGGGTCTAGCAATTCATGGTGAAAGGTTAGGTGCCCTTATATTGTTTTTCTAAATGGAAATAGCTGAAGTTAAACCGGATGATGTTACCATCATTATTGTTTTTACAGCTTGTAGGTATGTAGGTATGGAACATGAAGGCCTGAGGTTGTTTAACAGTATGAGTAACGAATACAATATCAATCAAAAAAATCTAACACTGCATTTGTATAATCTATCTTCTTTGTACAGCCGGTTTAATTAATGAAGCAGAAGGTATAGTTGACATGTTGTAGCCTAAAAGAAAAAAGCAGTGGCATGTCGAACTTTATTAAGTGCTCGCAATAAGGGCCGCTAAAAGACTAATGGTATTAGAAAATAACAGTGGGTTTATGTACTTATGTCTAATTTATACTTGAGTACAAATGATGTTGATAGGCTGAAAAATACTAGAAAGTTGATGAAAGCCTAACGACGGGATAAAGTACTGGTATGGTGGTGATATTAATGAGTTTGTTACTGGCGAGAAAACGCATCATCGAATAGAAGATATTCTCACACTTTTGAAGAATCTGTATATGCAATTTGTATGGAGGAAAATTAGGATCCAGAACGAAAAACACAAGTAAGCCAACATTTTCCTGTGATTATAGAGATAGTCCAACTATTGTGGTTATACAAGTCTTATCTCTATTAGATTAAAAGGTTTACGTATTGTATTTCTTTTAGATTATTCATTTTGAGTTCATATTTGATTATGTGGCCCAGTGACAAAAGTTACCTCTAATTTATTTGTGGCCCAATGGTTAAAGTTATCTCTAATTTATGGCTGATTATGTTATTAACGATAAAAAACATGAGATCAACTTTAAAAAGATGAAGAAACGATGATGGATGATCTTATGTGAGGCAATGCTAATACAAGCATAATTGATATATTTATAAATGATACCAACAAAATGTAAACCCATAATCGATGTTGATCTCAATGAAGATCAACGAGAATAAAAAAAATCGCTACATGTTGAAGTTCAAGATATGGTTACACATGGAATTGGTGTCAACACAACTGTAAGTAGTTCTTTTAGTGCAACTGAGGATATAAATATTGACGGCTCTAAGACTTAAGTTAAGGATGCTAAGAGTGAAGACTATCAAGTTGATGAGAGTGACGTTGATGATGTTGTGATAATTGAGCCTCAACTTAATGAGACTAGCGTTGATGAAGCCATCCTTTTAGTCTTTTATATGCATATTTAGACATTTGTTTTTATTGTTTATTTTCATGTTTACTCTTATCAATGACAATAGTTTAAGACACATTTTTTTTAATTTTGATCATATTTTACTTTAAACATCGACTCATATGTTTAGTTTATTAAATTACGATGATTTTTTATTTTTTTTGATAGATAATATATGTCGTTTACAAAGACGGTCTTAATTTGGCGTAAGAGAAACCAATTTATTTTATATGTTAAGTTTATTACTTATGATTGATTTTTATATTCCTTGATAGATAATATATGTCGTTTACAAAGACGGTCTTAATTTGTCGTAAGAGAAACCAATTTATTTTATATGTTAAGTTTATTAACTTATGATTGATTTTTTATATTCCTTGATAGATAATATATGTTGTTTACAAAGATGGTCTTAAATTGCCGTAAGAAAACCGATTCAGTTTTTAAGAGTGACCCGTGCAACGCACGGGTATTGCACTAGTTAAAAGAAGACCATAAAGACTATTGATCTATTCAACTGATCTTTTGCCGACGACTTTGTTATCTAAAAAAGGTTATTTCTTTAAATGCCCTCCTGCTGAAACTTGTGGGTGAAAATGCCCCAAATATTTTGTGTTCCCCAAACAGTACTAAGGCATTTTAGGCGCATCCAAGGCACCTATTCCCATTTGAAGGCACGTGGCATGGGTAGGTGAAAGGAATACGCAGGTGTGGTATTTAATATGGAGACATCTTGAAATTTATACCCGACGCATCCGTTTAAAAATAATGTAAAAGTATTAAAAAGTGGAGGCATCCTACGTATTTTGTATATAATACGGAGGCGACCACTATAGAAAGAACCCAAACATTCTTATATCTGTTACTGTATATCCGAGGCATCCTATATAATTGGGAAAAAAACATCTTCATCGATTAGAAGTAACATCCCAGAAAAACACACTTTACACACACCACCACCACCACGGATGAACATCTATTTCTCTTGTTTTGAAAAAGAAGAACGATTTCTCCAATTATAAAAGTGACGAATTGTTTTTGAATCCAATAAGATTTATGAAGCCAATCCTAATACAATGAAAAACCCTAAACCAATCCAATTAGTCTGCGAATAATTGATACATTAAGTAAACAAGCAAGCGATTATTCCGGTAAGTAATTGTTATCTCTTTCAATTAGCACAGTGTTCATGTTCTATTTTGATTAGTACTAATTCAGTTTGTTTGTTTAATCGATTTAGAAGATTAGGTATGCATATATTAGAATTGATTAGTATAATTGATTCACGAATTATTTGACCAATAACACATGCTTGTTAGTAACATTATTGACGTCATATCTAAATTTTCCGATATTTGTACTTGTAGGTAATGGAAGGGAAATTAATAATTACTAGTAAACTGAAATACTTCAGTTTAATTAAAGGGAAATTAAATGAAAAAGAAGTAAGATGTTTAGACGTACGTGCTTTGGAAAGTGGTTGGAATTATCCCTAGTTCACCACGACCAAGTTTTGATTGATTGCATGTTGCGTACACAACGTTATGTTGATGAAGGCATGTATGATTTGCCAATAATATATAACCTTCAAGGGCGTAACCTTCATTTTGGGAGACCTGAGTTTGTCATTGTTACTGGTTTTAGTTTTAGAAGCTATGACCTGGGGTTATATAGTGAATAGGACCTTAACTTTGTTAAACGTGTGTTTCCTAGCAAAGTAGATTATACGGTTTCAAATGTATACCTTCTGGTTGTGATAGAGGATGAGGATATGTTCTCCAAGTTAAGTAATGCAGATGTTGTACGGTTGTCCCTTCTGCTAATGTTACAAATGATATTTATGGGGTATTCGTTAGTTTATGTAGTCGATGTTAGGTTGTTGCGTTTGGTTAAAGATATTCATGCCTGGGACAGTTTTCTATGGGCGAGTATGTTTGGACGCATTTATACGAGCAATTAGTGAACATCATAAAGGGTTTTATAATTCTTGTAATTATGTCCCTACATATACGATATCTGGCTTTGTTTGGGCGTTCATGGTTAGTGTTTTTAACCTTTATTTTTAAAGCATAGGTATAAGTTTTGTTAGTTGTTTGACAAGTTACTTATTATGGATAGACTTGGATTCTCGAATGTTTCAGAGATTACATCTATTGGTGGTCTAAAGATGTGGGGGTTGTTCCAAGAGCCTTATCGTGGTCAAGGAAGCGGCTGTTAAAGAAACCAGATTACACAGCTTTGCCTCAGTCAATAAAAAAATATATTTTTTTTCCACATTGATTTTTTTGGTTACATGTTAACAGATTTGTAACATTTTTTGTTGGTGTAGGCTGTGAATGTAAAAGTTTATCTTGTACCAACTATAGCCGAGTAACATACTGAGTGGTATAATGAATTTCAAAAGTTCTACCAAAAACACAAACCTCGTAGTCCGCCAAATAAGTCACCAACCTCATACGACGAATACATGATGAATATGATGTCCAAACGTAAACGTCAATAGTTAGATATTAGTCAATTGCCAAACGTTTGTAGGGTTGAGACAATTACCGTGGAAGAGTTAAAGCTGAAGGATCAGGTGATTAAGGGTCTAAGCAACCGTATTTAAACTTGTAGTTATAATACAGGTCAGTTCTAATAAACTAGTAAAGTTGAGTAGTCTTATAATTGCCTTACTTATTCAAGGTTTTGTGTTCTATAAATAATCGTGCGACTAAATTGAATGTAGGTTCTGGGAAGAGAATGACGTGTTATTGAAAACGTATGTTTACCATATACGTAATTTATATTCATTATATTTTAGTTAATTCGTTATTAATAATTTAAAGTGTTTGATTTAATTAGCATCTATTGGAGATTCACGAGTTATTAATGAATTGCCATCCAGGTGTTGTTGATGAGCTAAACAAAGACTATATTGCGTTGGTTGATACTCCTAGTTATTGTAATGTTAATAGCACCGGTTGTAAATACACAAACAGCGAATCTATTAATGTAAGTGATTAGAAAATCTATAATATAAGGTTGTGTACAATCATATGTTACGCGTATTTTAATAAAACTTGATTACTATACAGGAACGGTTTCGTCTTGAAGACAACAAAGGTATGGAACAAGTGTTCTTACACAAGACACATGAGGAGGATATGAAGCGTATGGAATCCGAACTTATGGTAAAGATTGAGAAGGAAAAGAATAAAAGGCGGTTTGACCTCATGGTGTTTTGTCATTGGAAAGCTTCTTCGTCAAGTGATATCTCGCGAGAAAGGAATTATTTGGGAAGTGATTACTCGAAGAATTATTGGAGTAATAGTTTCGTTAAACATGATAACAAGATAACTATTTCTTCAGTGGATGACGACTACATGACCCAATTTTTGGCAGTAGTAGAACCTTGGGTGGAGGTAATAATTCCGGAACGATATTCCATGTTACGTTGTTTTATTTGTTTCAATTTGTTTTAAGTACAAAATTAATTTGACTTGTCAGGATCTATTGCGGCCAACTCGGGACAGAAACAGAGTTAACATAAGTGATGACTTTAATAATTTCCTTTGTCATCGAGGTCTGATGCGTTGTCGGTTTCCTTTGTGCGCAGACGTGATAGTAGACTGTAGATTTTGGGAAAGCTTAAATTGTTTAGACCCTCCAGGGAAAGGATGGATTATGAACGAGGTTACTTATAATTTAGCATTTATGATATTAAGTTTTTTAATACATCCGATTCTGTATTTAGTGTGAGTGTAACACATTTTCATTTTAACAGCTTATAGAGTAATGGGTGAATTACATGTGGCATATGAGATCCGCTCAGGGTGATTGGGCAATGGCTGGGGTTTACTTTGTGCAACAACTACTTCAGAATTCGATCCCAGATTGGTATGCTGATGGGACAAAATATAAAGTTCCTTGGTATACCGTAGATAAGGTCATGTGTATAATATATACCAATCTTTTTTTAGATATTATACTAAGTTATAAATATGTTTATTATAATGAAATATATAAAAACACTTTTGTAGGTTTATATGCCAATAAATGAAACGGAGCAGCACTGATGTCTTGCCATGTTAGTTATAGAAACAGGCCATGTTACATTCTACGACAGTGGATCTATGTACGAACCAGAGACCAAGGATTTTATGGGAAACTTTGTGCTTGCTTAAAGGTAATAATACACAAACCTTAATATTTTTAGTCTTAGAGTAAAGTAAATCGTGTTCAAGCCATATTTGTCTTTATTAGGTGTAACAGTGTTAAAGTAGTACCGTGTAAGTAATGACAATATTTAATGTATGTTGTCTGTTAAAGTTGGATTTGGGTCTATATAAGTGTTGTATTGTTAAGGACACGTTATCAAAACAACAAATACCTTTTTATAGTATTTTTAAAAGGTCGAATTATGTCAGACCATATCCCATTGGAGATGCAAAGAAATAATGAACAAGTTACCTGTTAAGTCGTTACTACAATTTAGGAGTGTTTCAAATACCTGGAAGGCCACAATAGAGTCAACCGATTTCATCAACGCTTATCGTGTACGTGAAACAAACCATAATTGTTTGCACGTTAGATTCGTACGGGGTTTTTAGGGTTTCATGGGGTTATTAGATTCAAATTTAGGTTACATCACCCTAACTTCAAATCTAAACGAATCTGATGTCACGACCATTGGAAATTCCCAAGGGATTTGGTGTTTTTCTTTTGGTGGTGATATGATGGTTGTGATGATGAGCCCATGTATAAGAAAATCCTTTGGTATAGTTGTTCCATACTATGTTGGCCAATATGAGTCCACACGTGTTGATTTTGGGTTTGGAGTCCATCCCACAACTCTAGACCCAACAATAGTGAAGATATCTTATCCTTATTTTGGGTTTGGTCCGTAGTATGTTTCGGTTTTTAAATTAAGTTCCAACAAATGTCACCAGCTGTCAAGTGTTCTGCGCGAAACGCTTCGCTTGACAGATGCGGGACACACTGTTATATGAGATTTTATTTATTGGGTTTGTTATGAATCGGTAATTGCAACTGATGGTAAAAACATCTATAACCAAGTAACAGATTCATTTAATATGGATAGTTACGCGTTCCACATTATAGAAATCCCTGAAGACATAAAAAATATTCTACCAAAAAGTTCAAATATATCACAATTACGTGATTGTTTGATAATCTCAGCGTACTTCCCGCATGCGGGAATCAACTTTCTTACAGTCTGGGAATTAGTAGTAGATGGTTTGTTTGTCCAATCATATAGAATGATTATACAAGTTCCCATAGATCATACTTTCAAGTTAGTAGGGTTTACGCATGATCACCGTCTGTTGTTGGATGTAGACGATTCCTCAGACTATATGCCGCTACACTCTCTCCAAGCCTATAACCTAACGTCGGGTGAATTTCAGCATTTAGGTATTCACGGGGATGGGGGGTCTTTCTTGGTGGGTCCGTCCAAGGATTCACTGATTTTGTTTCCGTATAAAGATCGTAGTGTTCATGTAATGCAACATTGAAGGAAGCATTTCTAGTTTTAGTAAGTTATCTTATTAACATAATATAAAGGTAATATAAATCCTTATGTTTTACACCTTTTGAAGTATTAAAGGTAATTTTATAATATTTTTCCTCTAAAACACATGTTGATTTGACCCAAAGGGTAACAAGTTGGTGTGATAGTTAATTTGTATCACTTCATGCATAAATATCCAACCTGTCCCTAAAGTTAACCAGTTCTGATAGGCATACACTAATCTTTAGGGTCATCATTACACTAAGTGAACAAGTTGGATAACCACCCCATCCCTTTTTAATGGCAAATTTGGCAGTGCATAGCTTTCCTATTTAAGTGTAACTACATACTAGGTAATATAAACCTTTTACACCAACAAGAAAAAGTGAATGAAATTTTTTGAGTCCTCATAGCAACATTCAATATAAACCAAAGTTACCAACAATGTTTGATTATATCCCCTTTGATATCCAAATATAGATTATGCTAGCACTCCCCATCAAGGCAGTGTTACAGTGTAGAAGCATTAGTCGCGAGTGGAAGGAATTCGTAGGTTCCCAAAGGTTTATTAACATATATGGTGTCCGAAGTAGTACCACTATACCTTATAATATAACTTATGATCAAGGTTTCATAAGTTTTATGAGATCATTAGACGCTAACCTTGTGTTTACCCCGTTAGTAACACAGCTAAATCATACTGTTTTGAAGCCAATCGCCATGTCAGAAGATATAATGTGTTTCTCTCATGTCAATAATATGAGTGTCGCGTTTTTGAATCCCTCTTTAAAAAAGTCTATCACTATTGGTGTTCCGTATTCCAACTTTCAACGTCACACAGAAAGATTCTTTTGGGTTTGGTGTTTGCAAAGATAATTTAGACCCCACCATATTAAAATTCTCCTACCCAACACACTAAAATGGTCCATGTTATGTGTCTGTGTATACGTTGAGCACCAATGTCTGGTACGACGTTCCTCATTTGGCCCGTGAAAGTGTAAGAATTAAGCAAAATTATGGTCAGCCGGTATTGGGTAACTTTATCTATTGGGTAGCAACAGACACAAAGGTTATGCCTCATAGTGGCATGGACAGACGCTTTATCCTCGTATCTTTTGATATGCGTGTACACAGGTTTCATGTCATTGAGATTCCCCATGAACTTGCGGGTACACTTCATGACCCCGTCAATGTCTCTCAAATTGGTGAGTTACTCATCCTTTCAGGGAATTATCTATTCGAGGATACCTAGTTTTTATGTGCATGGGAATGTGTCATCGATGGGATTAAAGTCATCTCATTTGATATGAGGTTTGGTATTCACACACCTCACTCTGTTAAGATAGTTGGTTTCACGGTAGGTGGTGTACCTATAGTGGATCTGGACACTGCTGGTTTCCACCTGCCTGGCCATTCCCTTCAAGTGTTTAACACGGTTACTGAAGATTGGGATGACATTGGTATACACGCGGGCGAAGGATCAACTTTGATGGGCCGTTACCAAGAATCCCTAATCCTTCTAGGAAACTAGTCTTTTAAGTCCATTTGAATGTTTTATGTAGTTACAACTTTTTACCGTTTGTGTAGAACAGATTCAGTATGTATTAGTGTGTTAGTATGTTGTACTTTAACCTTAATGGTGTTTTTACCGTTCATTAATGAATGGTTACTAATCCTTCTAGTAAAGTAGTATTCTAAGTCCATTTTAATGTTTTATGTAGTTACAAGTTTATACCATTTGTCAATAACGGATTCAGTATGTATTTGTGTGTTAGTATGTTGTACTATAACCTTAATGGTGATTTTACATATCATTAATCAATGGTTACTAATGCGTATCTATTACCTTCCGGTTTAAAAGTTATCAACCTAAAGTGTGGTTTTTTAATATTACTTAAATTTGGACAGGAAACATTACCGCAGGTACTAGAACAAGCGTTGGTATTTGAAAAGAAGAAAATAGACAAATCTGCATACTTCATAACATTTGGGAACGAACCAAACATTCCTAAACAACGTAGAATATTTGGCGACTGTGGCATATGGGTATGTTCTTTCCTCTTCAGATTGTCCCAAGGAATGGACTTAGATGTTATCAATCCGATCCATACTGCTTTGGCTTATCGGGAACGTATGGCTTCTTTTTTCTTCAAACACTATATTTCTGTGTGGTAGTACTTGGGTTACGACAAACTAGTTAACGTATGGCTTTTGTAATGATTTTATAGAGTGATGCCTAAATATTATGTTAAAGAGAACATATGCCTTGATTTCCATATAGACGCCTTGACATTTGAGAAAGTATCTATAGGGGTAACTATTACACTAGTTTTTCATACACATACCATCATCATAAATAATGGGACGCCTTGCACTATTAGTAAGTATAATAATAGGATGCCTTGTGTAATTTAATATTAGTCATGTCAACAAAAAGGCTGATTCTCATTTAATAAGGGATGCCCTGGAACTATTCATGGTTGCCCCAAAGTGTTAAGACCTTAATTGTGTTAACCTACCAATGGTTGCCTTGGTTTGTTAAATATTTACATTTTAGGATGCCTCAGTTTTGAATATAAATACCATAAGCCTTAGCTCCATGAAATGTCAGTTCATCTTGATATAGCAAGTAATAAAAAACAAACCACCTCTACCAAAAATGTCCGACTACATCCCATTTGATATTCAGTAGGATATAATGAATAGGTCCCTGTGAAGTCTTTAATCCGGTGTCGTCAAGTTCCTAGACAGTGGATGCTTAGCATTGATAGTTTACAATTCATAGAAGAATACGGTTTGCGTAAGGTAACATCGTGTTCTCTAATTTTGCAATACAAGCATGAAGAAGCGAATAGAATGTACAAAGTTATGTGTTCTTCAGCTTATAAGATTCTGAACCCATCATATAATTCTACTGTCCTTAAAGTATTTAGTAGTTCTAAGGGTTTATGGTGCTTTACCATTGGTTTTGATAATCAAATTGGTTTTGCTATTTGGAACCCATCTATTGACAAATCTGTTACTATTTTATCAAACAATATTGTAGGTCAACCTCTTTTGTCCAAAGTTGTGTATGGTTTCGGTGTCTGTCCAAACTCCTTAGACCCAACGATACTAAAAATTCATCTACCCCTACATGGTGTAGGACCTTGGTTTGTTGGTATGTTCAACATGAGCTCACATACCTGGACACGACTTGAGGCCCACCAGTTGCCCAGGCCAACCATCAAAATTAGAAAAAGCAGGTCAGGCTGTCGTAGGTGGGAAAATATTTTGGCTTGGTTGGGAGAAATGGTATTGCACTAATGGAACTACACACAAAAGACATATGCTAGTATCCTTTGATTTATTTACCTACCAATTCCATCAATAACATATTCCTCAAGAGATAAGAAGTATGGTTCCCCCTCCATACACTCTTACCACTGGTGGAGATGTGCTAGTCGTATCAGGTTGTGTTGTCTTTGATGACTTGCGTCATCTTGTGGGATGGGAGGTAGTAGATGAACATGGGTTGATAACATGTGTGCGTTTGTCGATTTTCCTTGAGATGTCACTAGAGCACAGGCCTAGGTTATTAGGATTTAACAGCCAAGGTGTACCAATGTTTGATGTTAGTGTTAATCAAGGTGGTTTCCCTCATTTGTTGTTTACATGAAATCAGCAGTTATAGGAATTCCAAAATCCTGAAGGAATTGAGGGAGTAGGTGGATCGTTTGTTGTTGTTCCTTACAAGGAATCTTTAATCCTTCAAACTGGCCTCATTATCAAGTCATACACTAGTTAAAGTATGTTTTGTTGTTGTTTCCTTATCTTATGATGTCACGTTGTTGTTTGGTTTGTCCCGTAGTTATAATATTAAGGTTTCCTTGTTTGCATACATCTTCTATTTCCTACTACAATACTTACTTTCACAATATGAAACAGCCATAAATATAAGTCTCAACACATAAATTAAGTAACCAAAGTATATTGTTACATATTCGAAAAACATATTATTATAAAATTTACTTCAAAAGTTCAAAACCTTAAACTAGAGACGAACATATCATTAAGATGAAAATTATTTTGACGTTGTAACTCTGATGGTGTATGTTGTGATGCATTTGTATTTACACGGGTACGTTCTCAAGGGGTACCTCCATACTCGTGGGCACCATTATAAGAATCACGCCACCATTGTACACCTATTCCATCGCTGTTGTATGTAACCGGTTCATTTATAGAAGGACCCAAAGGAAAATCTCCCCTTGCAACATCATTATGCTCGAACACAATGTCAGTAGACAGTGTATTTGCCCATCTTCGTGGTGAGTAATCAGGCTGCAAGTCAAAGTAGCCATTTCATAAACCAAATTTAGAATGTAGGGGTAACCATAATTATTACAATGTTCTATATTAACCACTATGGCCAATACCTGGCTAGAAACTGGTCCCATCCAATCTCCATAAATTCGGCCATTTCTTAGACGCTCTTTCTCTCGCAATGCTTCCTCTGCAATGTCGATTGTGGGTTTAGATTTCTTGTAAGACTTGTGTTTCCCATCCCCCCCCCCCTGCGTTTTAATATAGTAATACGTTAAAGGATGTATAAATTGAATATGTAGATATGCAAAGTATTAGAATTATGTAATCCAACTTACTGTTTCTTTAGGTAATGGTTGGTTACAGTTGTCACGGTTGTGACCGCTCATGACACACCTAGTACATCTAGCTATTGACGGTGCCTCGCCACGTGAGCGTGTGCAGTTATTATTCTTTCGTCTTCCAGGTTGTCGCTTCCCCAATATTGGAGGTAGCACACGTTGAAGGTTGCTTGATTTATCCCATAATGTAGAATCATTTAAAGTAAATACCATTTCTTAGTAGTTCCCTTTGAGGGTAGTAGTATAGAACCACGCCTTCGCCCATAGGTTGCAATCAGTCATACCTGAATACCTACATACCGTACAAACATGTCCGCGTGGTAATCCTGACAATTGCCATTTTCTGCAAGTACATTCAAATTTAAACAAATCAACCTGGTGTACTTGGTTGTTATCCGTGACTTGGTAAACTTGGAGGTGATTAATGCCCTGCACGTTCCAATTATAGCTTTTCATCATCCTGTTTTTTACTTTTGCGGATGCCCATTTAGAGAGTTCGCCTTCCTGTGCATCTGCATAAAAACAACATACATTACTACTTTGCCTATGAACTTGAAATATTATTATCACCAACATAGAAATGTGTTGTACTATTTCAGAATCACCGAGATATTTCTGTCGTTTGTCACAGTACTAGCGCTGTAAAGCTCCCTTAATGTATTCGATGAGGTTGGTTATTGGAAGTCTACGTACATACCTTGTTACAGAGTTAAATGATTCAACACTATTTGAGGTCATGTAATTGTACCGATTTGCCGGACAGTATCCCCTTGTCCATTTGTCGTACCCAGCCTGTTCAAGTTACGTAACGCAATCTGGTCTATAACCGTGTAGTATACCCATAGCTTTCTCAAACTCTTGTGGAGTGTATGCTTACATGTCTTCCAATACATGGCTTGATGCTTTCTGGTTCTTAGCTTTCAATTCATCATTAGATGTTGGTCACAATAACCATGGTAGGAATTCGTGAAGACTGTACTACAAGCTACTATAATTGCAGGATGTATGTCAGGTATGATGCATAGATTATCGGGTTCTCCAATATGGTCTCTTAACCTTCACAAAAACCATGTCCAGGTTTCTCCAGTCTTCCCTTGAGAAACACCTATGGAAATTGGTACGATCTGGTTGTTACCGTCCATTGCAACTGCTACAAGATTTGTTCCTAAATATTGTCCCTTTAAATGAGCAACGTCAATTACTAAAAGGGGCCTCATGTGACGCAAGAAACTACGAACTTGAATTCTACAAAACAAAAGCATTAGAGTTGAGTTCATAATGGCGATCGATATGGTAAGAGAAAATTGAATACAAAATTAAAACCTTACCGCAAAGACAAATCCAACGCATAACATTTCAAACCTTTCTTCATCATCGGTACGTATGTGTGTAATAGTACCAACGTTTGCCAACTTTAAGTTGTGGCAATTAACAACCAATTGATCAAATGAATCCACATGACTACCATGTAATATATTTAAAGCATTATTTCTACCACCCCAAGCTCGTTTGTAGGATACGTCAATCTTCCAATCAATAGCTGAGTCACGTATAATGTCATTAACCTTGTATATCCTATTACCATTACGCATCTTGTCCACAAGCAACCTACCTAACAACTTCATTGTAGCGTTGCGATGATTGGGATGTATTTGCATCCTAGAACATGTGTGTACATCGTTGCATCTAGTTACAATGAATCGAGCACCATATTTAACATTACGTGCGTATACGTTCCATTTGCACAAAGGCTGGGCGCATTTAATAGTATACCTAACTGGACAAGACTTTGCAACCGTTCCCAGAATTAATATTTCCAGAAGTAATATTTTCACAAACGTGTGCTAGAACATTCATTCTTCCAGGTTTGGTATCACATCCGTTCTCAGTTTGCACAAGTTCCCGGTGTATTGAAAAAATAATCAATACTTGCTTTATACCACGGCTGGACCGACTCATCAATGGTTGCACTCATACTCGCCACTAGGTCAGACCATACTTCAAATAGCTTGTTGTACTCACCTTTTTCAAACTTACGCACCTTCGACCAGGCTAAACCACACGAAATCACTTAAGGATTTTTAACCCACCAACGACTACTGTTATGGTACATCTCTAACACAAATATCTATAAGGACATACAAATAAGAGGGTTAATAACAAAAATTTCGGCCATTATATAAACTTGTCTTTAGTAAGTATGGAAATAATGAATATGCTTATTTACCTTCATCGCCCAAACAAACCCATACAACACGAACGTATGACGCTTATTCTTAACAGCCTTTTTTCGTTTACCAGTTACCAACCTAATAGCGGACACATCATCTTTACTTGCTAACGCATGCTTCTTCTTCAAATCCCTCTCACAATGCTTATGCACAACATTAACAGTCATTTTATAAAATACGGACCAAAAATACTCTCCCCATGGATAAGCATCAAACCATCTTAAGTCCTCAACTACCTCCAAAAGTATATCCGGGACATTGTACCGTGGCTCTCTACCCAGAAACACTATTGTTGTCATTAACAATAGACATACTCTAACGACATCATCATCAGAAAGGGCTCTCCATACTGCTGGGTTACTTGTTAGGTCTCATAATTCATCTCCTATCACTTTTTTCTTCTTACCAAAACTTTATGAGGGAAAAGACGGTCACAAAAGGGACTAACTAACAAACCATTTGTAGCGTCTAATCTGTGCAATTTACCAAATTTAAAGCCAGTAATCAAGCAAAACTCTTCACGCCCAAAATCAAACATACTGTCTCCTATTCTATAACTAATAGGGGGCAGTCATACGAAATATTTTCATGATACAACTGGTGCTGGAAAATATATCAATTAGATGATTATCAGAATTATACTCTGGAAAATCCAACCATTTCCCGAAAACAGTAGATCTAAATAAACTATTCAGGTTTGGATTTCCGGCCAACAAATTTATAACATATCACATGTTTTATGATTAGATCGAATCGTTGCCTTAGCATCAAATACTGCCAGATCACTTGCCATGATTATTGGGGTACAACAAATCCTATTAAACACTTCGTTACGATGGAGGCGATTAGGGTTTATGGGTGCATTGGGAAGAAGATGAATAGTAAGGTGTTACTAATGAAGTCTGAGTTGAACGAATTATTCAAATAGTGGCGTGTTTGGTGGGATAAAGGATGCCTCATAATAATAAATAAATACTAAAGGTGCCTCGATATAAAAATAGTTTCATTGTTTTCAAATTATTGGTTGCCTCGTGTATTTGTACGAGGATGCCTCAGTTTAATATACAACACATGTGCACCTACCCATGGACACGTGTAAGTTTTACAGATATGAATACCTTGAGGCGTTTGAGAAAACTTGAAAATTAAAAGTATTTAAAGAATTAACTCTTATAAAAGGGGCATTTGAAGAATTAGCCCTTCAAAAAAATTCTGCATTCGTTTAATTTAGTGAAGTTCACCCACCCATATGATGGTACAATACTGAATTAATTACGGAGAAATACGATATTTTTGGCTCAAGTGCTCTTACAAGACCAAAAGTGATATCAATTTTTAATAACTTGAACCTGTAACTTTTAGGTCGGTGAACAATTCATATATCACTATGCCGAAGGTCATGGGTTGGTTTTGTTATAATATACGTATGCTTGAAAGAAAGAAAGGGTGCACGATCCCTTTATGATATTCGTTGTTAGGTTCGTGTAATCGTGTGGGTATCATTTGACATGTACTCGTTCTCGTTAATTGTCAATAAAGTTTTGTGACAAAATTCAGCATATAAGAGAGGAAGGTACTACGGCGAGGGGTACCTCGTCGAGCCGACGTGGATCCTCATCGTGGCTCGCCGTGCCAATTCGCCACACTCACCCCTCTATTCGTCGAAAGGATTTCGGTTTTACGAAAAATGAACGACGAGCTTAAATATGTTTTCTTCTTTCTTCGTTTCTTTTTTTCTTTTTTTTTCTTTTTTTTTCTTTTTTGTCTTTCTTCTTTTTGTTACTGTAGGTGTATCGGAGTGGTGGGTGGTTGCTGTTGGTGTATAGAGTGGTGGTGTGTAACACCCCACTTTGATAAGTGGACCGTTACGTGTATTTATGGCGTGTCATCAAAGCATGGTAAATGTCCTAAAACATTAACTGACCATAAAGGAGTTACCGGAATCAAACATCGGTAATCCAAACATAAGCTCAAAACATGAAAAATAAAATACTGCAGGAAAGGACTAAACAATGTCCAAATAAGTAGAATAAGGTAAGAAGTGCATGAAGTAAGAAGTCTAGATAACTCCCATCCAAATGCACATGCTCTCCGAATCCTAAGGGCGTCCTGGTGTACCTGCCGTTAGAACATGAAAGGAACTACGGCTGAGCATAACGCTCAGTGAACGGATATAATGCATGATAAGAATATACTGAATGAAACAGATGATACAATACTGAAGCTGTAAGACTGATAAGTAAAGTTGCAGCGGAAATCTGTGCATAATCTGTAACGCCTGATTTATAAAATAATAAAGCTGAACTGTTATCTGTTAAAACTGAAAACATGCATTTACTGTATTTTAATTGCCAGAGCTTATATAGGTCATGTGCTGTAACAACGTTGCATGAATAACTGGAGGGGTGACCTCGTCATGCTGTAGAGGGGTGACCTCTAAATAACTGTAGAGGGGTGACCTCTAAATACTGTGCTGGGTGGAGGGATCAACTCCAATGTGAAGGATGTAGAGCACACACCACATTCACCCTAATAACTTGTAAACTGATAAGCCTAGGATGCATCCATACGCCCCACTAAACATACATATAAAAATGACCAAACTGAACATGAGTGGGACGATGCAGGATATCACTCTCCTGCATGTGAGTCACGACACCGGTGCCTCTAGTGCCATGGTTACGGTACCTCCGTAACTAGTACATAAACTTGGTCATGCTTGTATATAATGCTCAGGCAATTTATTTAGTTATTAACATGGTTACTGATAAGCTTAAACATATACTGGGGAAAAATATTTGGCTGCAGACGGGGAATCCTAATCATGCATAGAAAGGAAGTCCTTACGGAAAGGACGGAAAATCCGTACCTCGTGTCCAGTAATGAAATCAGAATGAAAGCTGAAGGATCGAATCTGACTTCACGGTTACTACATAAATAATGGACGGAAATAAGTCGTCTGATTTCTGTTTGCTGTTACTGATTCTTATATGTTTTAAATTTAATTTAATTTATTCTTGTATTACGGTTTATGGATAAACTGGTAAATTCTGACTGTTCTCATATTATTACTCCTGATTAACGTATCCTCTGTCTGATTACCGTAAAACATGTACTCCAACATAATAATATTACTACGAATAGCAACCTGCTATAAATAGAAAGTTTCCAAATTTAGAAAGATTTCCAAATTTAGAAAGATTCCCAAATTTAGTTTTTCTAAAATAATTATTAATTGAATCATGGTTAAATCCGACCTTTAATTAGTTAAAAGAACAACGTTAAAATAAATTTGTCTTACTAATTAAATAAATAAAATAAAATAAAATAACAATTTTATTTAACTTTATTTTTAAAGCTTATTTATAAAATAATTTGACTATAATTTATATACGTTCCCACTGCTATTACTAATGTTCCCACTGCCTGTATCATAAAGTTCCCACTATTAGTTTTAAATCCGTTCCCACTGTTAGTTTTAAATCCGTTCCCACTGTTAGTTTTAAAAGGTTCCCACTGCTAGTTATATTTTTTTATACAAATCCAAACACCCCCTAACTGCCCAGTAATCCCAAACACCCCATGCTACTCGTTTTGTTCGTTGATGTCCACCCAAAACCAATAGCCTATACGGTTGTTCATAGAAAAAGAACACCGAGACACTTTGTGTGTCTCGGTTTGCGTGCATCACCCATAAATTACACACGACCCCTTTTAAATTTCGATTTCATGATTACCCCTCTTAAATTTTCCAATGGTCTTGACTTGAATCAATAATTCATGGTATAAGAAGAACAATATAATTACCTTTATTTGATTAATGAGGAAGATAAACATTGATGCTCGAATCCCTGATCAGTAAAAAAAATCAACCCGTCCTTGTTCTTGATTCAAACTGGCGGCCCTTTTTTTTTTTTTTTGTCCTTTCTGTCGGCAGCAATAAGGAACAGGCAACCCTAATCTTTTTTTTTTGTCGTCTGATTGTGGAGAACGGGTAACCCCCCGTTTTAATTTTTCATAAAATGGGCTTTGGCCCAAGTTTTTTTTTCTTCTTTTTTTTAAATCCGGCCCTTTTTGTTTATAAAGTTTACACACTTTTTTTTATTTCTTTCTTTCTTATTCATTTTTTTTGACGTACGTGTTCGTGCTAAATTTCCCGTGTGTTTTAGTTTCCTGAAACGTAACTATCTTTTCCGTATGCTAAAATAATACATTCTTAATATTTTCTAAACTTAATAATCATTTTCCCGAATAATTATATATAGTTTATTATCAAGTCGATACTGCGTATTTAATATTCTAAAGTTTAAATACGGGTTTTACATGGTGGGTGATTGCTGTTGGTGTAGAAGAAGAGGATAAGAAAAAATGTGTTTACAATTTTTACTCTTCTTGTTTAATGTTTATCACTTTTTGGATTAAGTTTTGTAACTTTTTAAAATATTTTTATTGTTTTAGTATATTTTTATTTATTCATTATTATTTTTATACTGAATGAAATAATTTTAATTTGTATGATAATAATAAAAAAAAAATAGTGGTGGGACCCAAGTGATGAGAGATTGGGTATGTTGC
Organism: Glebionis coronaria; assembly: GCA_025667525.1. Taxonomy (NCBI): domain Eukaryota; kingdom Viridiplantae; phylum Streptophyta; class Magnoliopsida; order Asterales; family Asteraceae; genus Glebionis; species Glebionis coronaria. The sequence continues at coordinate 491,536,051 of CM046878.1, forward strand.
GAGTGAGGGGTAATTTTTGTGAGTTGTGTTGGTGTGATGTGACGCTGAGTTGATAGCTGATTAAACAAAATTTTCAATGGTAGGTGTGTTGTGACACCCTTCTCCCTAACAAATCAGATTTGTTGAATGTGAACATGAATTCACCATTTTTTAATAACTCGTTTCCTTTACTAAGTTTTTCGAGATAATTTAAAAAACCCATATTATCTGTTGGCATCATATGGTTTTCAGCTTAGTTGATAATCATTTTTGAAAAACTAATTAGATTTTTAGAGATATTTTGTGGATAAAAAGTTCTGTCTCGACTCATTCGTACTCCAATCAAGGTTACAGATAACGTAAAGCGCAGCACATCGAAATGGCTTAGTTCTGAGCTTTTGCGTAAAGCGTTGACGTGCGGCGTTTTTAATGCGTTACTTAAGATGACAATATATATTTATATATTTTGTAAATTTATATCATATTTATCATCATACGAGTAATAAACTTAGTAAATCTAAATCTAAACTGAAAATATTAATAAATGCGAGCCAAAATCTTAAATATTTGAAAAAAATTTAAGTCTTTCTAAAAAAGCTCGAGTTTTTGCCCGTCATTACCCCCCTTGTCCCATGCTACGCACAGTGCTAACGCTGAAATTTTATTTTTTTAATGTGAAGATCAAGCTTCACATTTTGACGTCGGTTAAGTGTCTTTTAACCCTGATTCTAGTTGAGGTCGTACTAGCTAGGTTAAAAGAGTTATCGAAACTATTATTAATCATGGTGAGAAATGATTGGTAAAAAGGAACGCCCGAAATGATGTTATTTCCATTAATTCACAAACTTTGTGAAAAAAGAAATAATTGAGAAAGACCATAATGGGTCACCCTCTCATGACTTTCTTCCTATAAATACACAACATATGAACCAGACTCGACACAACTCAACACAAATCAATTAACAATGTCTGCTCCAGGCCTTTCTCAAGCCAATCAAAGGCCTCGATCTACTTCTTCTTCATCTTCTTATTCTTCTCCGTCTTCATCTTCGTCTTCTTCAAATATCAATACCCGTAACAATAAACCTGTATCGATGCAATATAAGTTAAGCGATGGACCTCCAGGGATATCAGATGCAGATCGACGTGCAAAGAATTCCAACAACGACTCGACTAAAGAAGATGGAACTGCTGATAAAGCAACTTCCATAGGGACAGTTGCTCGTGGTGACAACAGCTGATCGATCACTTTATGTATCTGTCAAAATGTGTACCATGTTGTTGTTGACTTGTTTCTTGTATGTCATGTTTGATCAAAGTTTGTGTTGTGATAAATAAGTTGTAACCTTTAGATTTATTTTATTCAAGCTATCATTGTGTCGACTTTTGAAGATAATAAATTAACAGATTTGGGAGAGCCACAGGCCCCCGGGTCCTTATGAAGGTCCATCATTGCGTATAAGGGTCAATTTCATGGCTTATTTGAAATTTTATGAGTTTATATAAGTTTGTTATATTATGTTAAATTTATGTAAGTCTCTAAGTCACAAAATAAGCCACAAAGTTGGATTTGATAATCACAACTAAAATTGCTAAATCACGAACTAGAAACGACAAACCACGCTTATTTTCACTTGAAAAACTAACAATTAGCACAATTAAACACTATCTACAGAACAGATTGTGAACCAGAACCAGCATGATGCCATATTAACACAAAAACTACTGAGTTCTTCTGGAATTACTCTTTGTTATTGAAGGATGAGCACCTGATTGACGATTATTGTTGAGAAATGGAATTTGAGGTTCTTCAAGAAACATGACGAATACTGATTTAAAGACGAACTTCAAATCTATGACCAACGGGCGATTAAGGCAAAATGGGCACGTTATTAACGTTGTATATTACCAAAAGGAGCATTTAAAATAAGATGATGATGCTAGTTGAAATCGACAAACTATGAAAGTTATTATCAGGTCTAATTCTTAAATTCTTCGACAAACTTATCAAATCTAAATCTCTATATTTGCATACAGCTTTCTTGCGAGAAAACATTATTGAGTCCCATTTCCTCCTTAACAAAGCGAAACACTCGTCTTATTATTCTGTTCCCACTTGAATATTTGTTTTTTTTAAAAAGACCATAAAGACTTTTGACCGATTAAATGATATCGAATTTACCAGGAAGGAGACTTTTGAGCAACGAGTTTAACTGAGTATATGATTCATGATTGTACATTACTACTGATTACTGAGAGCAAAAGGTACCTTGAATCTTCGCTCTCGCTAATCCGAGTTGGCATCTTCTCATCTTTAGCCATTTCTAGCTATCACACCACACATCCTCCTCACTTGCTCCCTCGTCACCCGACACAAAAGAAAACAAAAAAACATAGCCACTTGATTTTTTAGGGATAGTTTTTAAAATAAAATGTGTAATTGTGGGCCCAAATGAGGAAGGAGGGTTTGTCATAATAATATAACCTTTTTATAAGTGGAAGTATCAAGTAACGTGACACCCCGTAGAGCCCAAATAAGAAAGTATTTTTAGTTCATGATACCTAGCACTCTGAATAACAACTTGTGTTAATGAATACAAACAATTTCGTGGAATATATTTGGAAGTTTCATTGGATGTCTAGCTCGTTAGATGCAAGTTTGACTTTACAAGACATAATCCATAAAACATTTTTGAATGTTTAATGACAAAGAATGGGTTGAAAATAGGGTTAAGAGTGTAATGACAATCTTGAATATCTTCGTAAAATCATGTTAGTTCGTTTTTTTAACTAGGGAGGATGCCCGCGCTTCGCCGCGGGTTTTTTTGATTTCGTGATTTACAGCATTGTGTGTTATGTTAGTGTAAATGGTGATATTGAAGTTCCAACAGTTCCTGGTAGGCAAGCACCTCTCGGCCATTGTACGCTCACATGAGATGGTAGTACTTTTAGCATTTCGTCGGTGCTGCATTTGCAAGCCAATAATATATGGTTAGGGAGGCTCGGTAAATGATCATGCATTGTTTGCGGCTAATTCTGACAATAAAAAATACCTGAGATTTTACGCGGATTATCAAGCACTAAACGACATCACCATTACAGAGAAATTCCCCGTTAGAATTGACACTTGATTCGCCTGCATATTTTCTCCGGCTCTGCCTCAATGAGTACATGGTCCTGGATAGAACAAATAAGCAACAATAATTAGCATCACATCGAACTCTATATCATTATATAAAAGGGAATACTGCTGAAATTAACAATGTACATCATTGTAAGATCAATTTCATACATTTATAATGTCGATATCAAAATATTATCTTTTCCTATCCAACGGTATTAGCACAGGAAAGACTGTAGAGTGGACTCTAAGTCACTCGCCATACCAGAAAGTAGCCCCAAATTGGCGAGACCCTCGTACATAGTTCTCCAAGTCAGCATAAGTTGGCGCTGCATTTGATTAAATATTTTGTTACATTTCGGTTGCCTTGAAATAGGATTTATATAGACAATAACAAATGTGGAAAAGTAAGTACAACAATGGGAAGCCAGGGGTAATGTGTTTACCTAGACTATGAGTAAAACTACACTTTTCCCCACTCAGAAGTGCACCTGACGCTGCATGACTCACCGGTAGACATGCCTCAAATCCTTTTTAGTAACGGGTCGTGAACTTGTTTCAGTAGCCTCTACGGAAGCAAGTGATACCGTCCGAATGTCTACACACTTTTGTTTGCGATTGTTTGATGCGAAGGACCAGCATGACGTGAATCTATAATTAAGCGTGATGGTAAAAGAAAAATATTAAACACTGAACAAGGAGTTTTATTCATTTTAAATCAGATCTTAAAGTAATTGTAATAAGGGTCTAAAAACTGGGCTTTTTCTAAATCAAATAAGAAATGGATTTTCATTAACCCCATAAATTTATGTTATTAAAAAAGAATTATTCTAGTGAAGCCGTATTTAAAGAAATCTCCAAGCTTAATAAGTAAATTCTTTAAAGTTTTAACCATAATTTAATGTTTATTTTTTATTTAGTATCTTAACCCTATAGTATTCTTTATATGGATAGGTACATTACTATGACTATTTGTTTTCAATACTATGAAGAACTAGCAGGGTACTCGCGCAATGCGGCGGCGGGTACCCTGTGACTATATTTTGTGGTTAGTAAATGTTATATGGTTAACTTTTTTAACAATAACTTTTTACAAATGAATGATAATATACATTAAAATAACTTTAAGCAATAACAATGCTTGTGAAGGATTTCAATTTTAAGACTTCCAAATCCTGGCACAACACATCCAATCGAAATACTAATCACAATAAAACCATTGATTTTTTTCTTCTGTTGTAATCACGAAAACCACCAGATCTACAACCAAAACTACCAAAGCACATCAAACCTTTTATTTTTGCGACTGATGGTGGCAACGGTGACGGTAGTGGTGGTAGAGGCGGAAGTGGTAGAGGCTGTGGGCATGTGGTTATGGAGAAGGTTTTATAGAAGTTGTTTTTTTTTGTATTATTTTGAAGATATTGAGAGAAAAGAGAAAGGGATATGAATGTGTATGAGAGTGTCTTATGATAGTTTTTATATTATTTGAAAAGCGGTTACTTGTTTTGCATATTAAAAGTGCACATTAATATAAGGACGGTTACTTTTCATTTAAAAAAAATGTTACATACGTTTTGCTATAGCAATAATTCATGTTGACTAAATAATGAATATACATTTTGAACAATATTGACCCAATTGTTAGACTTCTTTTTTTAGAAATGTTTTAGGCTGAATTTTTTTAAGACTTCCAGTTATAGAAAGGGTCTAAATACTTTATAAAGTAGTATAGATAAAGGTCTACCTTCAATGATGCCTTCCAAGATGCTTCCCTCTCGAGGTTTCTCTTTCTCGTTGCTTCCAATTTATCTTCAGCTGCATATTGCCGTTGAGTAGTTTCTGCTCCCTATGCTTCCGCTCGAAACCGGGTTTTTTCTGATTATAAAAAATAGTTCATTATTCAAATAAACCGCTGAGGAAAAAAAAAGAATACGCATACTAACAAATAACATGGTCTAACATAACCTTTTCATTATTATCGAAGAATTAGCGGTGATCTCACTAGGACAAAGCTCATGGTTTATGTCAGAAGGAGTGTTTGTTTAGGCCTATAAAGGCTCTATATGACTTATTTACACTTACGTTTGAGTGTATCAGCTTATGAAACAATTCATCATTTAAAACTAATACTATATCACCGCATAAGTCTATGTTACAAACATTGATCAGCTAAAACAATCAAAATCTCACCTAGTGGTCTTTATTTCAGGTTAGTTTTTAGTTACAGGCTTATATGGTTTTATACTCTTTACTCCAGAAGCTCATTTTTTGCACCTTATTTTTATACACGGCATGGCTCGCTTAAAACTTTAAAGAAATTATAGGGGAAAGTATCTGCATATCAGTCAAACTCACCCAACTCCTACTCGAAATACTAATGTTTAACCAAACCCATTCACAAAAAAAGAACCATTGTTTATCCAAATCAATTTGACCTGTTACCCACCCCGCCCATTTGTGAAGAACATGTCCGATTCTAGGGAAAGTAGAGCAGACCTTAGTACCAAGCCACTTATTCAAGGCTTCATTCCACATGTTAGCAGCATATGCAGGCTGCATTTGATTCCACAAGGTCATAACATAAGCAACCTGTATCATGATCAAGAACCATTGGAAAACTTAAAACCAAATCAGATTAAAAACCGAGTTATGGGTTAAAACTGAAGCCAAAGTTCAGAAATCCTAAATGAAGCAGTACCAAATTAGCATCCAATTGTGGAGGGTAATTATCACTAATAGTGTCTATCCAGCTAAATATCAAATTATGATAACCATATGGTAGGCCAATCATGCCTTGGGCATACTCATGCAGCAGTCTCGTTAAATTTGGCTCAAAGATCGGGATGCAAAGGAAGTAAAGCGATATGAGGATTAGCATCATCAAAATGCATATAACTAATAGTCAAAATCAGAAGCTTACATCAATATATATAGAGGTGACAAAATAGACATGATGGATAACTGGTCAACCGACATGTTTGTCTATTTTTCGTATTAATTCTAGTGTATCAATATTATTATCCAAGTTTCTTCACATAAAATACCAACATACTCATTCGTTTGTCTCATTTTGTTTTTTGTATTCTTTTAAGTACATCTGAGTCATCAAAAGATGCATATGTCCCACTTGGGGTAGTAAGCAAACCCTTGAGAACCAACTAAGCTAATCATATTTATATTAAAAAGCTAAAATTATATATTGCATATTAGATTTATATTAAGTTTATACATACGACTCCTAAGTTCACGGATAAAACAATAAAACAAAACGAACAAAAGCTTACTTGATAAGTGACATTACCTCTTCATCTTAATGCCCGGATTCCCCAACTCATAGTTTTCCTTGAGGATCCCCAATGCAAACAGCGGAATGATCAGTGTCGAGATACCCATTTCTCAAGAGTCTCGAACCCACCCCATCTACCGCGATTTTTTTATATTGCAAGAAAGTCTCTCGAATGTATATCATCAACTGTAATATCTGTAACCCACAATTTAGGACGCGAGTATTCTGATGGTAAAATGTAGTGGCTCAGAGTTGAGAACGCGCTACCAGCGATTCAAGTGAGCGACCTGATATGGCTGCAAACACGACGACGTGATGCCACGCCAAAAGCAGGTCGTTGACAACTATCATCATCGTCCAACTAAATACAGTTGGAAACGGGGTAAGGCGCGCATGAAACAATGTCTTCATCGCCAATTACTAAGTCTGACACATTTTTTTGTCTAAAAAACATAATTTAGGAATGGCTACACTCTTCAAAGGCTTTTCCTTTTTTTTCCGATCACGTTCAAATAAGGCATGAGTTTATAGGGAAAGGTACGCCCACCATGGCTGCATCTCTACTGATTTGCCCTGCCAAGATATGGGACGACTCAGTCCCATCGAAACCACACAAATGTAACCCATATGCATTATTTCCATACAGACTATTTAGTTATAAGCAATACCAGGTTTTTATTGTGAAATCTCAAGCAAGAGCACAAAACATGTGTAAACAGGCAACCGTATCAGCTAATCAAGAATAAGTTATTCCCAAAATTTAAACAAAGACTCCCAACAGTAGGAAGCATCACGTTCCCTCAGGAACACTAAAACCCATCACGCACAGAATAAACAATTGATCCCCTCTCTCAGTCTACAGTGAAACATGTCGCAAACATAAAGAAACAATAATTTATGTGTAACCCATTTATTTATGAGATCACAAATGTGAAACGCCCGTGACAATCGTCGCCTGGCATCAAGACCAGCAACGAAAGACAGGTTCCCTAGACGCCCTTGACAATCGTCGCCTGGAATCAAGACCGGCAACGAAAGACAGGTTCCCTAGGAACAGTTCCCCTCGCACAATGGTATTTGTTTAATGTTTTGCCTCTGGCACACAACAGTACCATACTCTCTTAGAAGCCTGAAACTTAACCACAACCGTGGATTTGGTTCTCACACAAACGTAATAAACAAACATGCCCAACAGTAGGAAGCATCACGTCCCCTTAAGAACAGTAAAACCCCTCACGAACAAAAATAAAGAAATGGTCCCCTATCTCAGTGCATAGTGAAACATATTACAAACATAAACAAACAATAATTTCTGTCTAACCCATTTACTTATGAGATCACAAACGTGAGACGCCCGTGACAATCGTCGCCTTGCATAAAGACCGGCAACGAAAGACACCGCCGTTACTATCGCCGCCAGACATGAGCAACAGTTGATAAAGCTATTATTAGCTGATATGAGGCTATTAATAATGGGATTTGATAAAGATATTATTAGTTGATATGAGGCTATTATTAGCTAATTTAAACAATGGGAGTTGATAAGCCTTATATCAACTGTTGCTAATAATAACTTTATCAACAAACATGCCCAACAATTTAAACAAACACTCCCATTAGCTGATATGAGGCTATTATTAGCTAATTTAAACAAACACTCCCAACAATGGCTTTGTTAACAATGGCTTTACAACTGTTGCTCATGTTGTAAACAATTAGCTGATATCACAGCCTCATAAAGCTATTATTAGCCTCATATGTAAACAATGGATTTATACGGATAATCTCGGATTTTTCAATGGCTTTGTTAACAAATGCTCCCATCTTATATTGTATCTTTAATCATAGAGGGAATAGCGAATAAAATATACCTTTGTGACGAAAGGACCACGTTCGATTAAGAACAGCCCCAATAAGTTCCAGGCTTCCAATCCCTTGTCTAAGATCGAAACATCAACCCTATTAGTATACCTCGTCTATAAGATCGAAACGAAACCCCAAAAGACGAATCCTCATTATTATAGATCATTTCTAACATCGAGCCAAGACCCCAATATATATTAGGTCATCTCTAACATCAAGCCAAAACCCCAATAATAGATCATCTATAACATCAAGCCAAAACCCCAATAATAGATCATCTATAACATCAAGCGAATACCCCAATAAAGATAACAGATCAACTCTAACATCGAGAGAATACCCCCATAAATCATGATCTAGATCAATCAATATTCGAGAAACATCATGATTTATGTGAGACTGAGATGAGATGAGACCATTTTTGTGAAACAGATGGGAGGGGAGCATCTATTTATTAGGTTTGTGTGGTTCTGGTTGTTTGAGGCTACTAAGAGAGTAATGGTAATGTTGTGTGTGAGAGGTAAATATTAAATAAATATCATTGTGTGAGAGGGGATCACTGTTCCTAGGGGAACGTGATTCCCCTCTATTATTAAAGATACAATAAAGTATTTTGATTTTTTAATTGAATGAATATTACTAAATTCTTAATGAGATAGGTCACGAAAAACACTTAGGGTCTATTTAATTGCACAAAAATCCTCTACTTTTATAAAAAAAACTTTTCATTTGAAAAGTAAAAAACATAAAACTTGTTTAATTGCATTTTTTTCAATATTTTTCAAAAAATATAAAATTTTCATTCTCCACTTTTACGTAAAAGAATATGAAACTCTATTTTACATTTTTCTATTTTTTTTCCCGTTTCACCTAAACACTTTTCCACTTTTAAAAAAAACCCATCTAAAAAAGTTATCAAAATTTTAAACTTTTCTCTAAAAAAACTTTTTCTTTCTCTAGAAAATTAGAAACATAAAATTATGAAAAGTTTTTTACAACTAAACGGGTAAAAGCTATACAATACCATCGTAGTTATTAAAATGTATCGACCTTAAACACTTACAATTTAATCGCTAGACATTACCACTAAACTTTTAAATTGATTATGTACTTTACGAATATGACCCTAAAATGACTTTATTACCCTTGTATTCTTTAACATAATTACATATATTAGTGTTACGTCTCACAATTGTTCATCAAACATTAGTTTACACCATGACTTGTTATGGAAGGGTGAAAATGGGGATGTTGTACGTGATATTATGTGAAAAATATTTCATCGAAGCAATGGGCTCAAAGGATGACAGTTATGAGGTGATATTTCTAACATCTTTATACTTTCATTCATCATACGTAAATACAGTATGTGTTTTGTTGGTTTATCCTTAACTCTTAAGTGTCTAACCTTTCATTGTTTATTATATTATTTTTAGTTTGAGGGAGAATCTGTTAGGACTTATATATCTTGAGTTGACATGACAAAAGAAGATGAAGGACTTAATAATAAATAGGTAGCTTTGATAGTAAGCTAGGGTTGTGATGTAACCCTGGTACCTCTATTATATAAATAGGATTAGGCACACATGGTTATTCATTGATTCATATACAATGTAAACTAAAGGTGTGTGTGCGTTCTCCTGGTGTCAAGCCTATTAGGCACCAGGAGTAGTAGTAGCTTATTAGTATTTTATGAATAAGAAAGCCTTGTTCATAACTTTGATTGTGTTCTTTATGTTCCGCTGTGCTTATTACAATCATTGTTATATATCCCAGATGAGTCTAGATCCTAAGACTCAACAAGTGGTATCAGAGCTTGTTGGCTCTCGATCTGGTTGATCTACAAGGTTTTCATGTTATCTTATTTTCTGTTTTTAAATAAATATGGTGTTCTTGCTGATCTAGGGGTTTTACCAACAAACCCTAGATGATTGTTGCTGTTCATCTGATGTTGTTCATATGATGTTGCTACTGCATCTTGAATGATCATACTGGTTATGGGGAGTTGATTCTTGAATCAACAATGAACCCCGTATGATCATGATGACTGTTTAGAATGATGGTTTCATGACAGATTTGATGTCACTAATGCAAACCCTAATTCTGGATCACGTCCTTGTTGCTGATGGTGATGATGTTTCTGCTAGCTCTGGTGAGTTGATCATTGATCAATGATGAACCCTAGCAGGAGTTAAACAAAAATATTGGCTGTTACTTGATTGTTGCTGCTGATTGATTTAGGGTTTCAGTGTGTTTCGTCTGAACCCTAGGTTTCGGTTGAGTGATGTTGTTGTCCACGAAGTTGCTGCTTATATGTGTAAAAGAGTACGAAATGGTTGACAAGAGATGATCGTGGAAGGGTATTGCTTCACAAAGGACGAAACTGTTCATGTGGTAAACAGTTTTTACCTACTCTAGATGCTTTGGATACCAGACGCTGGGTTCACAAACAAACAATTGAAAGGGGTCGTATTGTTATGTGTCCTTGTTGATTGTGACTGCTCTATGACATGTACTATGGTTATAGTCGCTGGTTATATGCTCATCACATGAATACAAGCAACTATTAAATGTACTTCTTTATTTTGATAAAGTGATGTACGCTGGTGGTACTGGTATTTGTGGTTTGTATGTGGTCCATACACAAGAATTATGAAACAGCAATCACGTCTTAAGACGTGCTAATCTTCAAGGGATATTTTTGGACGCATAATTATGATGTGTAACATATGGAGCTGTTATGGAGTCCTCGGTGTTGCATGAAGATCGGCTGGAGGTATGGTCAGCTTTTACTTCCATATATTACGTGAGTATATCCCTACACTATTGGTCAGCTGTTGATTTATCAAATATATATGGACATCACGTGAGAATATTGGACGTCATGAGCAGACTTGTTTTTGAACAAGTCAAAAGATATGTGCTGATCTTCATGGGCTATTTTTTTTGAAGCAGTTATGTTCCAACGCATGTTGATTTCTATTCACGTAATTCTTGGGTGCAAATATGGTATGTGCTTTATTCACTTTTCTATGTTTGATAAAGTCAATGGATGAAAATGTGTGAAGTGCGTGAATTAAGAATGCATACGTTTATTCATTGTTAAATGGGATGATATCAACGTAAATAGGGTAACTATTGTGACTCCATGCATGATTTTTGGGAGATAATTTTGGCAACATATTTATGGATGGTTAATTCACGTATATAATCTCTTCATATATTCACGATAAGGCAAAACAAGGAAGATATGGAATTATGGTACGTGATTTATTACCTCCTAATTTTATGGGTATTTTCCTCTTTGGACGTGATATTTGCAGTACGTGGGTCCGCTGATTTTTAGGATTTGAGTTATATCATATCCTAAATACTAAAGTCAAACACGTGGGAAAGTGAATGGCAAAATGTTATGTTATACGCATATTAAATTCATGGGATATGAGCTGTTACATATTCCTGATTTACGTGAGTTCATGGGCTAATCTATCATTTCCAAAGATATGGAATTGGTTGCTGATTTTTAGGATGTGAGATTCATCTATGAGACGTAATACATACCTGATTTTTAGGACATGCACCATCTATGTGTTGGACGTATTCAACAACAGTGGACGAATTTTGGCTGCACAATTGGCTTATTATCATCGGACGTGGTTTGTGACAGAAAGTAGCAACCGGATAGTGACAGACGCAATGTCACTAAAAGTATGGGAGGAAGATGTGTTCGATACTAGCAACAATTTCAGCGACAGTGTGGTGACAGCATGTAAAAAAAGAGAAAAAAAATGAAAAAAAAGAAGAAAAAGAAAAAAAAAAGGTTTTTTAGATGCTCCTGGTTGGTAATTTCTTGCTACTGGTCGGTTCCTCCTGGTCGATTCCTACTGGTCGGTTCCTTCTGGTCGGTTCCTACTGGTCGTTTCCTCCTGGTCGTTCCTACTGGTGATCTTGAACAATGAAGAGGTATATGGTTCATTTCGAAAGTTCAGTTTATGCTATAATTCTTAATTGGAACAGTTACACGCTCTTTTATAAATATTTGGGGGGCATATGATACCATAGAGTTCATGATATGATCATCACAAAATTAGCATGATCATAAGCATCGAGTGGTTTCTGGTTGATCCGTCAGAGCTCACTGAGACTATCGGCCATTGCATGTTATCGCCATGCATATATTGATTACAAGAATTATGCAAAGACATTTTATTACATGTTATTGTAATAAGCATGTCTTTTTCACATTGAATGAGTGGATGATCTGTACTACTGAGTTCAAGATTTAAGAGATGGTTTGCTTATGGTTCCTACTGGTGAGTTATGGTTCCTTGACGAAGACAATTAATAATTGCTTATTTGATGTTGGAGTTGATTTTCACAAACTTGTTATCTTCTTATATCTCAATTAGGTGAGCAATACACCTTGTCTTTGGACTAAATATATTGTTACAGCTTACAACTGGCTCATAGTTGTGAAGGTTACCAGTTCCCATGTACCAAAAACTGTTGGTGAGCAATACACCTTATCGTTGGATTAAATATATTGTTATAGCTAACAACTGGCTTTTAGTTGTGGGGGTTATCAGTCCCATGTAATAAAAACTGAGATGATATAAGACACAAGTTTGGGATATTTCACTTCTTCATAAAATTTGTTCTACTTGATTTTCTTCATCAATGATCACTCCAAGGAAGCCTACTGGATTCGACATGCACTTCTTAAGGGGAAGACGGTCCTTTTTGAGTTGATGTGACAAAAAGGGGAAGAATGCATGGATCGAGGGGAAGCTTAGCCTTCATCTATATTAGCTTCAGGGGAAGCTCGTGCTTACTGGTTTTGTCAAATCAACTAGGGGAAGATTGTTGGGACTTATATATCTTGAGTTGATATGACAAAAGAAGATGAAGGACTTAATAATAAATAGGTAGCTTTGATAGTAAGCTAGGGTTGTGATGTAACCCTAGTACCTCTATTATATAAAGAGGATTAGGCACACATGGTTATTCACTGATTCATATACAATGTAAATTAAAGGTGTGTGTGCGTTCTCCTGGTGTCAAGCCTATTAGGCACCAGGAGTAGTAGTAGCTTATTAGTATTTTATGAATAAGAAAGCCTTGTTCATAACTTTGATTATGTTCTTTATGTTCCGCTGTGCTTATTACAATCATTGTTATATATCCCAGATAAGTCTAGATCCTAAGACTCAACAGAATCACTTGGAATGAAAGGCATTAGTGACTCGGTAAATGTTTACTGATACTTAAAATGTTCTATTATTGTTCATGGTTAATTAATAATACGTCATTGGTTAGCCAACAAATCTTTCCATAAGACCGTAACATTTGTTTTGTGCATCTGCACACCATGACTGTGCGAGTGAGTCAAGTAAGATGCGTGTAAATAGGGATATAAAACAACGGGTGACACAAAATCCATTAGACTGGTCGCAATGGGTTAGGTCGACGATTCGATCAATCGAATTTAAGTACGGTCATACATTTTGAAAGATCTGACAGTAAAAATGTATAGTATGGAAATACAATATAAAATGTTAAAGAAGACAAGGGTAATACAGTCATTTTATGGTCATATTGGTAAAGTGTATAATCAATTTGAAAGTTCATTGGTAATGTCTAGCGACTAAATTGTAAGTGTTTAAAGTCGATACATTTTGATAAGTACGATGGTATTTTATATCTTTTACCCCAACTAAACATGCCCTTAGTTCTACTAACCAAAAGGAAAAGAAATTGTATGTTTTTCAGTATATGCGGGGATCTCTATCTGTGTCTTAGTAATTCTAATTTTCGAAGGTTCGTTTGGATCTTATTTGACCCCGTTCCAATATTTTTAGCCCTTGATTGGACTATGATCCACTAAACATTAAAGTTCATACATGACAATCTTTTTTTCCTTTTATTTTTTAGTTTTTTATATTTTCATTTTATTGTCATTATCATTACGCGTATTTGAAACGTTCTCTTAAAAGTTAAAAGTATAAATCTATTCACATGTGAAGTGTTCCTATAAATAAATGCCTTTGTAGTAACATTTCAGTATTCATCACACACTTGTTTAATTTCACAATGTCTGGTAACAAAGCTCCATCTTTCTCAGCGACCGTCAGGGCTGGCTCTTCTTCTACTTCCTCCAATACCAATAGCAGTAGTACTACTACTACTCGTAACAACAAACCTGTATCGATGCAGTATAAGCTAAGCGACGGACCTCCTAATCTTTCGGATGCTGATCGACGTGCTAAGAATTCCAACACTGACGAGACTAAAGAAGGTGGAGCTGATGATAAGCCACCTTCCGCAAGTGCTTTTGGTACAGGCCGTGCTGACAGCACCTAGCTGATGGTGTATCTTTCTATGGCTTTCTATTTATGAGTTATGACTGTGTTGTTGTGTTTTATTGTATGTTTGTGATGTTTAAATCTTGTGTAGTTCGCTTCTGTGATAAATAAGATTAGATCCAATTTCAAGGCTATTGTTTGAGTTGACTTTCTACTGGCTTTGTTTTTTTTAACTCATACTCATTTAACAGTGATTATATGTTTGGGTAGTCTTTACAAATTGAAGATCAGAGCTAGATCTAAACCTAAAAAAAGTATGTTTGGGTAGTCTTTACAAATTGAAGATCAGAGCTAGATCTAAACCTAAAAAAGGTTGGAGTTCAGTATTACCATGTATAATGCCATGTAGGTAAGTTCTACTTCACGGTTTTAAACACCTAATGTTAAAAAAAAACAATATCATTGAAGACTAAAACTTTTTATTATTTCAAAACAACTACTAAAATTTATTACATTTACTTATTAATTAAATATAATAAAAATAAGAGGGACGTTAAAAGTATTTACTATCAAATTTTAGTAAAAAATGTTATCAAAATTATTTTTATTAACTCTTACTAAAAAAATAAGCAAAAGTAAGAAAAAAAAAATGTATAACTTTTAATTACTTTTTTCAACATGCAAAAGAGTAAAGATATGTTTTGGGTTTTTTTTTTCTTATTTTTATATTTATTTTGTTTTAATAAAAAAAATTATAAAAATTTAAATAATTATAAATCTTATTAGTAAGCAAAACTTTTAATAAGTAAATATCTTTTATTTTGTAGTGAATCTTTCGTGTATGGGCTGGCCCTGGCTAAGGCAGCGCGTGTGATGGCCCCAGGGCATCAAATTTTTAGTATGTAAATATGTTTATGTAAAAAAAAGAGTTTTAAAAAAATACTGGTGTACCAGTACTACCTTGGGTATAATTTAATTAAAAGAAAAGTAACGAAGATCGAATGTTTAAGTCGAAGAAAGAAGTGTAACACGACAGTTTGAAAATACAATGTCAACTTTGTATAATGATTTCTTTTATAGACTAATTAGCAATGTTGTATGAATATTTCAATATAGCGATCTGGCGATTGTTGCTTTTGTATCACCGCATTGTCTCAAAATAATTGTTTTGTTTTGATTTCTTGAGTCTTTTCTTCACTGCTAAAGTTCTACAGTAACTTACAATACGTCTATCTAGCTACATGTGTCTTCTTTATTGAAATATGTGGCCAACATTTTAGTCGTTATCTTTGCAATCACCACCAACGCAACTCGAAAAAGTAATCCACTAACAACAGGAATAATGAACGTACCATCAACACCAATGAGCCTACCACTAACGCGACTTTACCGCCAGACTCCTCGTCTAAGCAATCAATACTACAACCATGTCTAACAGAACTCGGGATCGACCAAGTGGCTCTTATGGCGTTGAATAAATTTTAAAAGGTTTGTTGTTGCTTCGTTAGATACTTCGCTCCTGAATAGTTAAAGGTTTTATATAGGGATGAGCATTTGGACCCGAATCCCGAATTGAACCCGAACCGTTCCCGGAACCGTACCGATTCCCGATACCCGAATCCCGTTCGGTACGGTACCGGGACTACGAAATAAGGTGAAAAAAAATTCGGGACCACTAATTCGGGACGGGACCGGTACCAAATCGGGAAATTGCCGAAAAAGAACGGGAAAATCCCGATTTCCCGGTACCGGTACCGATTCCCGTACCGGTACCGATACCCGAATCCCGTTCGGTACGGTACCGGTACCATAAATTTATGCTCGGGAAATAATCGGTACCACTAATTCGGGACGGGTTCGGGACGGGACCGGTACCGAGCTCATCCCTAGTTTTATATATTAACTTGATTTTGATAATGCTAATTAGCTGTCTGTAGAAATGATATGTTGAGCATGCTAATATTCAACTCAAAGTATATTCATACGCAACGTGAACACATTAAAGTCAGACCTGCGATCGCCGTGTTTTCCGAACCTAGGAATCAAATTGTAATATACTAAAGTCGTTCACAATTTCACATGCTTCACACAACAATAAAATACATAAGACTAAAATCTTCATGTGCATTGTAAGATTAATATGTTTTGAATACTTGGCAAATAGTCTAACTCCCTATAAAGTATTTTGAGAGGTTATTGAATGAATACTTTGAAATTCTAAATTACACATATTAATGCATTGTATATAACCAACATAAGCCTAAAAACTAAAATAGCAAAATTTAACACCTCATTAATACAAATATAATTTAATATTATAATACATAATAATTAATAAACAATTGAAAGTAAAAATATTAATACTACTTAATTTACCTACTATATAAAACAAAGTTTTTATTTTTAATCTCCTTCCAAAACTCTTTAAATAATGACACATGTCAATGTGATTTTTTAAAACGGTCGGATCAAATGACATCTTTATAATATATCTTTTCTTTACCATCGCTTTAACACATATCATAAAATTATTTTCTCAAACAGAATCACGTACCAGATCTAAATATTTTTAAATCATTATTATTTCTTAAATCATGAAAACCTCAAATCACAAAATCCGCAAATAATATATCCTTAAAACATTTTATTTATCTTAATCATAATGAATTTGTTTCTTTTTTTTCAATGGATCATTAATCCGATAGATGATCTTCAGCAAGTTTTTTAGATTGCAACTATATGGGTAATCTCATTATCAAGTTTACAGGTTTGTTATTTTTATTACTTTTTTTGTTAATTATTTGTTTTTAGATATGAAATTGTGATAGGTACTAGATGATATAGACAAATGGTTAATCTCATATTAAAGTTTACATGTTTTTTTATTATGATTATCACCTTTTTTAGATTTTTTTATTGTAGGTAGTAGTTATCGATTTGTGAATTAATATTGATGGTATTAGATATTATATATCATCTGTTACGAATGATTTGATGAAAATATAATATATGATGTTTTTAGAAAAATAATCACTAATGATTTTGGAATGTTGAAAAATTTAAAACATTCAAATAACATAACGAAAAATCATTGATCATTCCTGATTTTAGGGGCATTCACTATGAATGCTGAAACTGTTTCCTAAGTTATACATTTTATTTTTGAAATTCAAATGAACACTTTAACCTAATTAATCATTATAAATAAGATTGTGAATTTTTGACACACACATAACAACTCACCTATTTTTATATCTCCGTTTGGCTCAAAATACACAAACAGGTAATCCTATCTATTAAGTCTTCATTTTTTTGTATTTAGGAATTACATCCCTTAGAAGTTTTTTGTATATCAAACATAAACTATTTTGTTTCTCTTTTTAGCAAAAAAAAGAAAAAGAAAATATGGCTAAATTATGTTTTATCGATCCAGTGGCAACCCAAGGGAGGGTTGTAGTGTAGATGCCGTGTTACAAGATCCAAAGGTAGTGGACTAACACTTCGTACATTATTTAACTATATGATATAGAAACTCATACTAATGATATTGCTCAGACGCCTACATTATTTAACCATAGGGCGGGCCTTGAGACTAATAATATATAACTAAAACACCTAATTACTTAAAAGTATAAGTATATATGCACATTGTACAATAACTAAAAGCATATACCTACAAAAATATACATATGTTGTCTACCTAAAATGATAGTGTATATAGTTAAAAATTAAACCGTGCTAATGGGTTCAACCGGAAACCAGAGTCACCATGGGTTCGGCTAGCCATTTGCATAATGTTAATAAAAACTCTGTAAGACTATATCACACGACTAACCAAACACGAATTATATAGATTATATGTGACGTGAAGGATATCACGAGGTGATGATGGATACGGAATAATAAGAAGAAATAAGATGATGAAGAACAAAGGATTAAAACAAGAAGAAGAAACATTAGATTGATGAAGAAGAAAAAGAGATGAACAAAGAGAGATTGTGTAATCCTAGTGAGAGAAAGACAAGAACTTTCTCTCTCTATAAACTATGGAATAGAAAAACACACACATAAATGAGGATGGTTAGGCCTTTATACTAAGGCTTACTAGTTTAGGAGGCCTTCCTCATTTGTATGTTCGGGAATAATTCCCGTTACATAACCAATAATAACTTGAAACTCTCGACACCATTAAGTAGCATTTTACACGAGCTTCGCAATGGTATATTATATGACCATCACTTTAAATACTTCTAAGAATCTCCTCCTAAGGGGTGGTCATATAATATGTGACTTCACTTCTTTTACCATCACTTTAAACACTTCTAACAATCTCCCCCTAAGTGGTGGTCATAAAATATGTGACTTCACTTTTTATTGTTGCAGAATTTGAAGCTCGTTGTCTTGAGAGTTCCTTCATAGTTCCTTTCATGACTTGTGATCTTGGATCTTTGATCTTTGCCTTGACTTAATCTTTAAACCTTGCCAACTTGTGTTCTTGTGTCTTTCTCCACATACTCATACTTTGGGTTGTCTTAAAAGCTTGTTAACAATCTCCCTTGATGATCAGAGTAGCGGAAGTCTTTGTCTTTAGATGTTCTTGAGCTTTCTTCATTTACTTGAGTATGTGGTCTTAAATCACGACTCTTGAGTTTACACCATCGTTTGCTTTCCTCCGGTTTCCCGTTCTACAGTACAAGTACTGTACCTGCGATTAGGTAAGTTCAAAGAACTTCCTTGATAGGGTTTCCGGCTGTGGTAGCCGTTCTCAATACTTGAACATATCGAAAGATAATTCATAGTAAAGAGTGAATCATGCAGTTCCATTCTGTTGATTAAGTCGTCAATTCATTTCCTGGAACAAGTTTGAATCAAATAAGAATCAAACCATTGTTGCTTTCCAGTTGACAAAAGTTTGATTAGAATAGAATCTCAGAAGTTACCTACCGCATTGCTGTTTGATGATGACACTGGAAGGATTTCCATTCATCACTGTAAATACTAAGGAGTATTACTCTGAATCTCTGACAAGATCATAAAGATATTGCGTCGAGACCTAAAACGAGTTTGAATCAAGAAAGAATCAAACCACTGTTGCTTTCCAGTTAACATATGTCCAATTCAAGTGAATCTTACATACGACCTACCGCAGTGATGTTTGATGTTAACACTGAAAGGATCTCCATTCATCACTATGAATACTAAAGAGTATCACTCTGAATGTTCTGGCAATATCACGAGGATAGAGCGTAGGACTCTGTAAATTATTGCTTGTGTTCTAATAATGAACAACAATTGATATATGGAATAAGTTTCCTAATGAGATTTTTGATGAATCTCGTTGGCTCTAGGCTTTATAAGTGCACGTTTATTTGGTGATCGGAGGCCGGAGCGGACTGCCACCTTTTCAATATCTACTATCTCGGAGTGAGAAAGTCGATAGAAATGAGTTAAACTGTGTGACAATAAAATGAAATTCTTTTGAGCGAAGCTTGAATAGGCTGGGAAGGGTTATGCAATGCATCACTGGGTTCATGAAGCTTTGTCTTCAATACCAGAAATCTTCTAAGTGGTTCTGATAGTAGATGTGTGGACCCGGTTTCTACCTAAGTTGTATGGAGGATTGCATTCTTTACACCATTTATCCTTACATATCTTTTTCATTCTTCAACCCCTTCAATGCTTACGAAGACGTTATAACTAGCACCTTGTTGTCCAGTGCTAGCTTAAGTCATTAGTCGGCATTTTTCTCGTACACTCAACTACTCCATCTTTCCTAAGGACTTCTAAGTTCTAATGGATTGTTCCTGGAAAGATCCCTCTGATTCTGGTTAGATCATAGGACGATTACCTAACCACCTTTTGACACCAATACCGTCGTGAATTAATGTGTTGAAGGGTATAGAAATCGTGACCACAAAAACCGATTAAAAGAACAATCAAGGTGTTAATGAAATCGATGTTTACACTTGATAGTTTTCTATATCACCAAAAACGCTCCCCCTACATATGTGCATCATAAAATGAAAGATATTTGCACATATTAGGACGAGAAAGCACTTATATCAAAGATCTTCTCCAAAATGACACATTTTGATCACATTTTATCATTATTCTTCCCCTCAAAAATTGCATGTGGTTGTGAAATTTTTGATATACTAGTGATGTAACATGGAGAGAATAATGTTTCTGAAAATTTGGAACTATATGTTATGATATTTTTTATACTCCCCCTCGAAAAAAGATTCTGATTAAAATAGGGGAGTATAAGAGCACATAATTTTGAAAGAATTATCTTTTTGAAAATATCTTGAAAAATTATGCTCAAAGTCGAGAAAACTAAATTTCCCGTTGTTGAGGAATAATGTACATAAATGAACCTTTTCCTTGTGTTCATGAGCTTAAAACTTTGAATGTTGTAATATAAGCCCATGACTGAGAAAAGTTACTTTCCCGTTGTTGAGGATAAGTCATAGACTTTTCTTTCTTTGGGGACCGGGTTATAGTCTGACATGTGACTATAAGCCATTGTTCACGAGATTTAAAATTTTGAATATTTTATAAAAGCTCATGACCGAGAAAAACTAATTTCTCGTTGTGAGCCATTTACATGAACTTAAAAACATGGAATGTTTTTATCGAAAGTTCATGACCGAGAAAATTTTATTTTCTTGTTGTTAGGATAAGCTAACATCCGTGATAAGCTTTCCTTTCTTTGAGGCACGAGTCACAATCTGAAGTAATTGCAAATAATTTGAAGAAAATAGAAATGACATGTTTTAAAAACATTTGAACTTTCATTCGAGCAATATGTACACCCCCGTGTCATTACTGAGTGACATTTCTAGGTGTGTCCATATTATTGAAACTGAAAGACATGTCGAAAAGATTTTATTTGTGTTTTGAAAGATTTTTTCATTTTTATTTTGTTTTGCTATGGATATTTAAATTTTATTTTATTTTTGGATTTTTCAAGTTTTTCGGAAATAATCAAAAATAGACTTTTGAACAACAGAAGAAGGTGCTATCGAATGTACAGAATTGAAACCCTTTGAAGAAGAAGTGGGTTCAGAATTCGATGAAGTACCTGCAATGACAGAAGAAGAGTTTGCACAAATACTAGTGTTAGGAGTAAAAAATTCATTTTCTACATTCAAAACACTCGCATTAGTACTGGAGCATGTTTCAATACTCTTCTCGATGGGAATCCACTTAAGACCAACTTCCCTAAAAATCAGACCCGTTGGTTTCCACTAAAGACTAGATTTGGGTGTAGTTTTCTCTTGCACAGCGAAAGACTTGTTTGATGAGAAACTATTTCCTGTATTGATCCGCCTTTCAGGTACCTTGGCATTGCTTTTCTTAGCAACGGGTTTGAATCTCCTAGTTTTCTTATGGGATTCTGCATTCTTTCTCTGTGAGAAGGCACGAGAGTTTACCTCATAGAGGTATTTCAGAATGCAATGAGCATGATTTCCATTGTGAATGTCCTTTTTGCACGTGGGGCATACAGGGAATTTAGGATTCTCGAAAGTCCTTGTGTACCTAGGTTTTGTTGAACGATCATTCAAATTGTTAATAACACGACTATTCATTGATGGTTGCCAACTCTTAGGTTGCTGGTGAGGGATCCTAGGTTTTGGTTGACTACCATGAGGAGTGTGTTGAACTCTAGCGGTTGTTTGTGTACTAGGTTTGGAATACATAGGGTTTTCTTTTTGAATGTTCCCATTTGGATGCCATCCCCTAGGTTGTTGGTTTGAACAACATCATTTGAACCTTTAGATTCCTTTGTGGGCGTAAAAGTCACACGCTTGGGAGTACTCTTAGGAGTAGTGCTAGGTGCATTAACATGGTTGTGTTTAGTAAAAGTGGGTTTTCTAAAAGGAGGAACATAGGGTAAAATGTCTAGTTTTGGAACACTTGGTTGCACATCTGTGTTAGGGAGTAACCTAGATACATGAGAAGGCGGTTTTCCTAAGATGGATGGATTTGGCACTTTGTACGCATTGGGTTGACGAACAACAGGTTTCGCAACATTAGTTTCCACCGCTTTCCCACCCATGTTTTCAACAAGTTTCTTCAGCTCACTGATTACGATGTGTTTGTCTTGCAACTGAGCTTTCAAATCAGTAATTTCCATACTCTTTTCATTCAATTCACGAAATGATTCAGAGAGTTTTACGTGCAAATTATTATCATTTGGAAATTTTCCAACTTTTTTTTGCAAAGCAAGTTCAAGAGACTGGCAATATTTTTGAAGGAAATCATATCGGTGTTGAAGGATTGTGAACTCTTTTTGATTAACGTTTGTTGAAGGCTCAATTTCACGACGTTCACCTCCTAACTGAGCTTGCAGCCGTTCGACTGTTTGTTGCATTTCATTGTAAGCTTTATCATACGAAAGTTTGTTATCTTTACATTCATCACATTTTTTAACATATTTATTCCAAAGATCGGTGAATTCTTTATCCTTTTTAATGACATAAGATTCCATTTTCTCTTTCGTACAGTCAAGCTCAGTTTGGAGGGTTTCATTATCTAACACAGAGATATTTAAAGCAATGGGGCTACTGTCAACACTATCACCATTGGCACTTGCTTTTGAGAGACGTTCACGATCACTTTCCAAAATTCTAATTCTATCAAGAGATTCATCAGCCTCCTTTGCCAAAGATTTGAAGTCTTCAACAATTTTAGATGCTTCTTTCAGAAAAACGTTTTCAAAATTGCTTATCCTAGTGTCTACTTGATTAATAAGCGGATTGAATTTGTTTTGAAGAATTTTTTGAACCTCGATCTGAACGGGTGATGTAAAATTTCCTCCAGTAATTTTGGAATTAACCACACGATTAAGAATGACAAAGTTACATTTTCCCTCATTTAGAAATCGTCGAGCAACACTTGGTTTAGGAGGATCATCCGACAATTCCTCACTTGGTATCAAAAACATTTAAGTACTCGTTTTAGACCGTACAAATATTGTTGGATGATTAATTTTCGGATAATAAACCCGTTTAATTTCTCTATTAAGCTTTAGCAATCGTAAACGACTCTCTTCGGAAAGTCCAACGATTTCCTCCGAATCATGCACAATGGGAGGATCATGTTCACATTACCATTATATAGACTTTGCTGGCTGGTCTGAGCATGCTTAAGATATTTGGGATTAGGAGAAAGAGGACAACCTAAAGCCAATTTATATCGGGTGTGATGTAGTGATTTTACTACCCTTTAGGAAAAAGGCGTAAAAGTGGCAAGTATAAACAAGTGATTTATGAAAACCACAAGTTAATGACCCAAAAGTGGGGATCGTTCTCAAGGAGGCAAGTGTGTTGTGTAGAGAGATGATTAAATTTTGTGATTATATTGATGAGAAAGAAAATAGAAATGAGATTAGTAGAGAATGACGGTTACGATTATGAATTAAAACTAAGACGAAAAGTCGTACACGTAAACCGTAAAAAGTGACAAAATAAAAAATTTATCCTAAAAATTACTAGAAAACTGTAATAAATCCTAAAAAAATGTAATTAGAGTTTATAAAAAATCAAAAATCACTCAAACCTTTTATTTAATTAAATAATAATTTTTTAATGCTAATTAAAGCCCAAAAAATCAATTTAATTAACAAAAAGCCCAAAATGAGATTTTTTCAATTGTAAACCTCTAAAATGACTTAACTAAATTTATAACTATTATTGAAAATTTTAAAATTAATTAAAACTATTTGAAAACTATTAAAAACTATTTAAACTTAAAATAATTCTAAAAATTAATCTAATGTCAATAAAAATATTCTAAAAATTGTAAAATTCCTAACTTAATGTATTTAATCTAAGAAAAATGAAAAAACTTGAAAAATCTAAATTTTAGTTTTTAATAATAAAATATTAAAAAAATCCAAAATTTATAAAAAAATCTAAAAAGTTGCAAACTAGCTTATTTTAACCTAATAAACACAGAAATGAAGATGAAATTACAAAATACCCCTACTGGGCCTAGAAATGGGCTAAAAGTCCAAACAGACCCCTTAATGGGCTATTTAAGGCCCAATAAGAAAAATGTTGTCCAATTAAGCCCAAAAGCTCCTATTTGACTCAAAATTTGATTTTAAGAACAAAACTCTGAAGGCCCAAAAGCTAAAAATGTGTTTAAGCTAGCTTATTTCAAAGCAACTTATTCTTAATGGGCTTTTTGGCCCATTAAGTTATGAGCTGATGCCATAAGCTCAAATTAGACACAAAAGCTTCTTTTGAGTTACTTAAGAGTTCTGTAAAAAGAAATTTGAAATAAGCACAAGGAATAAGCCTGAATAAGCTAAAACCTATCTTCACAAAACGACAAAATAGTCGTTTTCGAGTTCTAGGCCACCCCAAGAGCTGATTCAAGTTTCAAAAGCTTTTAAATGACTTAACTAAGCTTAATAAACAAAAATTTTTCAATAAGCACACTCAATAAGCTGAAATAAGCAAATAAGCACTTAATTAAAAGTCAAACTTATGAGTTTTCTAGCAAAAAGTCAAAGCCAAGGTCTGATAAGCTCCAGATCAAATAAATGGGTCAAATGATGAAGATCTATTACAGAAATTAAGTTGTTGCAAGTCTAGATAAGCCAATATGGCTTATTAATAAGTTGAATGACAAATTACACTAGCAAGGGCTAGTTTTGGATGTTGAGCAGTGGAAACTTTTCCTACTGCTTGACTTAATTGACTTTTTGTCTCATATGACTTTTTGTTGGAATCAAGTTACAAACAAGGCACCCAAATGATCAGTTAATCATAAGGAGTCAATAACAATCACAAAAACACAATCACAATCAGCCAATTAGTGCAGTTAATTCAAAAGATCACCAGACTTCACACAAACATGAACATAAGCAGTTATTTTTCGCAATGTGAAGAGTGTCACAATTCCACAATAGGAATGTACAATGATTCCGCAATACACTCAATGACAAGATTCCACAATACTGATATAACCGCAATACTGATATGACCATAATTCCGCAATACGAAGATGACCACAATTCTGCAATACGAGAAGGACCACAATTCTGCAATCAAGATTTAAGATTCAATTCCGACATCCCACTAAGGATTCAATTACGCAATCCTACGAAGGATTCGATTCCGCAATCAGTAATTGGAATTCGATTCCGCAATACGTAGAGTAACACAATTCCGCAATACGAAATATGAAATAATTCCGCAATGCCTAGATTGGTTACAATTCCGCAATATCTGAACGTGTAAGAATCCGCAATGTAGCCAGAAATTCAATTTCGCAATACCAAACAGTTTCTCAATGCAACAATTGCGAAATTATGCCAGAAATTACGGAATGATGCTAAAAACAAGGAACTCGGTTGCACTTTTAGATTTTCGAATATTGATGCCAAAAATGAAGCCAAACACCCAAAAATTTTGCGTTTTTGACCAAACCAAATAACACAAATCACTACCAGACTATGTAGATGATTTATATAACGATCTAAACCACAAAAACACAAAAAATTTCAAATTCGAGCTTGAGGAATCATGAAAAACCCACAAATTTTAATAGAACAATACCACACGAACTTCAATCACCTATCTACTATAGGCTCTTGATACCAAATGTTAATCCCACTCAATCCATAACACAAGATTCTAGAGAGAGAAAGAGAATAAAAGTAGAGAGAGAAACAAGAGAGATGGTGGAAGGTTTATGTTTACTAGAGAGAGAAAGTAAATGAACCAACACCCTCTTCCACACATGGAAGAGGGTATTTATATGCCACTCCACTAAGGCTTTAGTGGGCTTGTTCATGGGTCGGGTTTGGCTTTGCTTGGGCTTACGCCCCTAACTTATATAATATTAGCTTAAAGTCCTAACCCGGTTAACCCGACTAACCTGTTACAATACAAGACGAATAACAACTAAGATGACCTATTAAATTCTTGTTCGACTATATAAAATATAGGGCTAATAGAATTTAATTTTAATTAATATATTTTTAAGTTTTTTTGTCTCTAGTGATAATACATGTAGGTAGGGGTGAGCATTTGGACCGTCGGACCGGACCGGACCAGAAAATCGGACCGGACCGACCCGGACCGGACTGGACAATTTTGGTTCGGTCCTCGGTCTGGGATTTTTGGTCGGTCCAGTTCGGTCTTACCAAAAACCCGTCGATTATGCCTAATAGGACCGGACCTAAGACCGAACCGGACCGGACCATTTATGTCCGGCCTCGGTCTGGGGTTTTGGACCATTTCGGTCCTCGGTTCGGTCCGGTCTTGGTCGGTCCAGACTTGTTGCTCAGCACTACATGTAGGTATATTTCAATATTGCAATGTTTTCTACCATCCTGTGTTTGAAATCATAATTTTGAAATTAAAGTCAACATCATCTAATCTTAATCAACAAAAGAAGGTTCAACAATTGTTTAAGATACATCATTTGCATATCACCAGAGATATACTATAAAATCTTGTTCTAATAAAAGTACCATATGTTTTCATAATATAAGACTTAGCACTAATCAT
The DNA here is from genome assembly GCA_025667525.1 of Glebionis coronaria. Taxonomy (NCBI): domain Eukaryota; kingdom Viridiplantae; phylum Streptophyta; class Magnoliopsida; order Asterales; family Asteraceae; genus Glebionis; species Glebionis coronaria. Next base: position 491,563,135 of record CM046878.1, read on the forward strand.
TCTTTTGCTATCCTTTTGTTAATAACATCTTAAACAATTTTTTGGACTATTTTTTTGTCTTTGTCTTTGTTATCATCTTCAAACTTCTTTTTGTATTCCGTCATCAATCCTCTCTTTATGTTTACGAATCTTATTCACATACCTCTTCCTCATGATGTCTATTTGCATGTGATGTTATCTGTTTGTTTCTACAACAATTTGAGGATTCCAAATTTAGATGTTGCCTCGCCTTGATAATGCTCCATGTGCATCATTGTGTATAAGCCATTGCCGATTTTGTTATCTAGAGTTTGCCATTTGAATTTCATCACTTTGGCTTGCTTGTCTCTGCTTAGCTTCTCAACACACGTGAAGCATGTATTTGAGTAACAATTGTTTTTGCAAAAATTAAAATTCAAGTAATTAGGGACTGTATAATACTACATACAAGTAACTTATTTAGATATTTTACTTACTATTTTGTCAAAGGCGTCTTGGTACTTTTTGTTGTATTCCACATTGGACTCATTGTTCAGTATCATAGCATTAGCTTTCTCAAGGTTGAAAACGATCACAAAATAATCACCTTGAACTATTGTCTAGAAAAACACAAATCTCACATCTTTCATCTTCTTCTTAACTTATGAAGATATCATTTATTTGTTCATCAACTTTTCAAACTTTTCATCGTCGATTTCATTAATACTCTCATTTTCCATCTGTTACAGATCCTATAGATAAAAGATATTTAAAAACTAAATTTACTTCTTATATTTGTAAGCGATAGAACGTTTTATTTTGGTTTCAGATGTTAAATAACTTACGATGTCAGTTGTTGGCAAGTATTGCCTTCTTAAACCTTTGCCTCTTGTGCATATCCTTTCTTCGTAATTTAACACCTTAAAACAAGTGTCAATTACTTTTTTTTTATCTAACTTGAATCCAGGCGCAAGAGTTTGTATTTCTTTTCTGTTGGCAGTAGTTCTATTTCCATAATCGAATACTTTTTCACTACAAAACAGTATGTCACAATTATTATGTATTAGATTTATATCTTGTTTCTAATGATATGTATCCAGGACTAAATAGCAAAGATTAAACTTTTTTACCTGATCTTTCCTTGCATACTAAAATGTTGTTTGCAGAATGCGTTTCATCGTAGTATAACTTATCTTGTACTTTTGACATCTTGTTCATGAATGGGGATTTATAATAGACGGGTGGCTTCATGATCCTCTTTCCTCTACCTTTGGGTTCCTCTGTAATGCTTTTTTCTGCGCTTTCTTCTTCGATAGCAAATGCATTTTTTTGGACTTCCGGGCTTTCATAATCTTTATCATTTGTTGCATTATTTATTTTTCAAAAGATTCCAATAGAGTCATCGCTCGCTTTTGCTTTTGACAAGATCCTGAAAAGCCCTATTTTTTATTCTTTATATAATGTATAAGAGTGTAAGAACTGATATATTTTATAATAAAAATTTGTACCTGTTGCTTTTTGAAGCCTCTTTTGCTTGTTGTCTTGTATTTTTCTTTGGTGTTATTTTTGTAGCTTCATCTTTGACCTTTGCACCTTCATTGATTTCTATTGCTGCCTCCTTTGCGGCTTTCTTTGTTGTAGGTTCTTCTTTGCCTTTTTCTTCAGGTTCTCCATCTTTATTTGCTGTTGGTTTCTTTGTTGGTGTTTCTGTGGATCCTTTTTTATTTGAAGCTTTTTATTTAGGTGTTTTCTTTTCTGCAACTTTTTTTTGTTGTTTTTGTCCATCTGATTTTGCAGCTGATTCTTTTTCTGTATTTGCATCTTCCTCTTCAGCCTGTTTTTTCTTTGCTAGTTCTTCTTCTTTCTTCTTTTTTCAGCATCATCATTTTCACTTTCCTTCTTCTTTCAACTTCCTCTTGCGCAGCTTCTTGCTTCTTCTTTTTTTCAAATGCTTCATAAAAAGCTTTTTCCGTTTAAGCTTTTTGTCTCTTTTCAGCTGCTGTCTCTAGCGCGGTTGCTTCTTTTTTTTCAAGTTCTTCTAACAAAGCTTTTTCCCTTTCTGCATCTTTTGTTTTTTCCTGGTTGTTCTTCTTTAGAACATTATCAATATATCCAGCAGGAATACCAGCATCATAATTTTTTGCATCATTGCTACTTGATGCACCAGCATACTCATACGAATTATCTTTAAGATCATGTGTTTCCAATTCATTTCCAAACTCAGTTTTGTATCTTTCTAGAAATAAGCTTAACTCTTCATCACCATGAAAGACTTCTTCCATCTCCATGTTTTCTTTAATCAAATGTTCAAGCTCTCTTTTTTCTCTCATAACCCTTTGAAACTTTTATTCGATTTTCTTATATATAAGCTGTGTTGTATATTTTATATGAAAAAACACATGTTAGTATTTAACACTAGTTATACATCACTAATATTTGGTAAAAGCATCATTATATTAAGTTATTTTTCACTAGTATTTGGTAAAGTCATCACTAATTTTACTACAAGATACAATATATCAATAGTGATATATCAATAGTGATATATCAATAGTGATATTTTTATAATCTATCAATAGTGATATATCACTAGTGATATATTTTTACACTATGTCAAGTGATATATCAATAGTGATATTTTTTAATGTGTCCACACAAAACGTGGAATCCATGTGATTCTCTTGAAAAAGTGATATGAGCTTAAACTCATATCCTTTTATCAACAAATAACCCTAAAACATGAAGCAAAATACCCATTTATCTTGTAAAAAGCAGTGTTATGTGGTATGTTTGTGTTTGTGTGATCTTATGTAGGTAAAAGGGTACAATTTCAAGCAAACAAGGAAAAACCAAGCTCAAATGGATGAAAAAGACAAAAGAGGATCAAAAGTGACAAGACTTTGAAGTTCAAGGACCTATCTTGACAATTTGTGAAAGTTGAAGGACTTAAAGTGCAAATTATGGAAAGTCAAGATTAAAGTCAAATTTGGTCAACTACAAAGTCAACTCAAGTCAAAGGGCCATTTTGTTGAAGAATCAAAGTTGAAGGGTAAAAAATGTCAAAGGAATGAAGATATTAGCCCTAAATAGCAATCTGCCAAGTCAAGGGACTTAATTTGCCAAGTTTGGAATGTTTTGTAGTATTTAATCCAAGTGAAAAGCTATGGACCAATCAGAAGCAAGAAAGCAAGTCACACGGATCAAATAATAAAGTCCCACTTACAGCCGCCACAATTAATGCAAGATCACAACAGTGCAATCCGCAACACACTTTTTCAACCAATAAGAAGATGACACGTGTCCTTCTCTTTCAACAAAATATTTACCAGGAACGGGATTTTGATAGAGGGCGTTTCAAGAGAAGATCAAAACATCAAAGTTGCTTAATTTTGGAAGACGAATCCAATGGTGTTATCCAATTAACAAATAATCCATTGAAACAAAAACCCCCAAAATGTGTTCATCACCTTCAAAGAGGATTTGCAGAATTCCTCCACGTGTCAAGCAATGATTGGCCCAAACACGTCACAACTCCAACAGAATCTCCCTTTCTTGCCTATAAATACTTAGCTTGTACCTCATTTTTCATTGTAGCTTAAATTTGTAAACACATAGTTCTCTAAATTTCTCTTTTCACTTTTTCCCTCCTTTACACCTAACTACTCAAGAGTCTGACAAACTCTTGAGTCAGTTAGTTAGTTAGAACCTTGTAACTACTTTTGTAACAGAAATCACTCAATAAAATTCAAATTTCCTTTTTCCCGCCAAATTCTGTTTCTCAAATTCCTGTTGAATCTTGTTGATCTTGGATATACTAGTTGCTGTTTGATGTTAGTTATGATCAACCATTGATCATAGCTTAAATTGGTGGAGTTTTGTAGCTGTTTGTTCAAGAATTCAGTTCTTTCCATTGTTCTTGAAGTTTTCATGGCAGATTGATGAATGTAGCTGTTTTGATTGTTGATTTGAGTTGATTGCTAGTGATAGGTGGTGGTATCACTAGGGCAAGAGAGCTCAGCGCTCCTCTTCTTCCCAAAGGACCTCTACAATAGGTTCTAAGGCTTCTGTTTTATGTTCCTCTAAATCAGTACTTGCATGTTCATTTTCCTAGATAACTTTGATGGCTGCCTGTTTTAATTGATAAGTAGTTGTTGATTGAGTGATTCTAGTGTTTTACAGTTTGATCTTGTGCATTTGTGTTAAGCTTTCTAGTTTCTAGCTGATTTTCAGTCACTTTTTAGCCTCATAGCTACTTTCAGTTACTTTCAGTTCTAGTCTTGGTTATTGCTTGTTACTAGCTTGAATACATCTCATTTTGTTCACTTAAACAAGTCTGCTATAGCTCTTTAATCAGTTTAAATCATAACTCATAAAGCCTTTGTTAAAGTTTGATCAGATCATATAAAGGAGTGTTTGGGAGTAGCTTTAAAATTGTTTTCAAGTGTTAGAAATTGGTGTTTAGAAGTTAGTTTCTAGTCATTAAGTGGTAATAAGTAGTTTCAGTCAATTTCAGGTCATAAAAATAGTCAAAAAGGCAATTGGTTAACAAAAAGTTTGGGTCATACTTGTTATCAGCTTATATTTCAAAACTTGCCAATTTCAATTGATTGTTTCTCCTTCATTACTTGTTCAAATTTGCTCAAACCAGTTTCTAGTTATAGCTTATAACATAAACTTTCAGTCTCTAAGAGGAAAATCTACAGTATCAAGAAATAAGCTAGAAAACAGCTTTTTAGCTCAAGCTTGAGCATTTTGCATTCTCTGATGTGAATAGCTTACTGTTTTGCTAGTTCTCATTATCCACTTCAGAAAAGTCTTGATTTTCTTTCACATTTCCATTTAGAAAGTATTGAATATGAGTTTTTGAGATTTTGAGCTTTTTCCAAAATTTGGTCAACGTTTGGTCAACATAAGCTCATTTGAGCTTATTTCAGATATCTAGCTTATTACTGGATGAAAATTGTTCTAATTTGATTTCCCCTTCCTTAAATCAAGTGCTTAATCAGTTTTGATAAAAAAATCAAGTTGTGGATGTTTGGATTAGGCTGTAGCTTATTTTGAGCTTATTGATAAGCACTCAATTGCTTAATTTGGACTTTTAGCTTATTTCCTTGAACACACGTAGCTATAATTGGATTTTAAGAGTTTTGCAACTTGTTTCAGCTTAATTGGTTGAGTAATAAGCTCAAACGAGCTTAATCTTTCTTTGTGCCCGTTTTTACTTGAAAAGTTTGGTTTATTGCACTTTAGTCCCTAGAATTCTATTCAGTCTTTAAACCTAGCTTAACTTCCTAATTTTCTGGATTTTGCATAATTCAGTCCTTGCATTTGGAAGTTTGTTAAATTTCAGTTTTAAAGTTTGTTAATTTGTTAGTTTTTGGTTAGTTTGTTAAAGTTTTTACAAGTTTAGTCCTTTTAGTTAACTGTTTTGCATTTTTAGTCCTTATAACTTTTAGAATTTACATTTCAAGCATTTTCATTTCATAAAAATTACATTTTCAGTCCTTATAGTTTTGAATTTAGCATTTTAATATTTTACTTGAATAAAATTTGGAATTTGCAACTTGTTTTACGTATAAGTAGGTTTATATTTTTCATTTTTACTTAGTGTTGTTTGAATTAGCAATAGATTACCAAGCAAGCTTGAACAACCAAAAACAATTATAAATTTGATATTGATTGGACTTTCTATTAGTTAAGAACTGAGAAAACGAACTTGCATTATACACATTTCAAATGGCGCCGCTGCCGGTTCTTTGACTACACGAGAGACTATCGATTGACGGTTTTCATTGGCTTTTGGGATCCGTTCACTTTGTGAACGTTATTTTTACATATTATAAATCAAAAACAAATAAAAAATCAAAAATATAAAAATATATAAAAACTAAAAAATTAACAAAACAATTCTTTTCCTAAAGAATTGACCAAAAAAAATTAAAAAAATCCAAAAAGCAATCTTTTTCCTAAGAGATTGCACCCAAATATATATATTATTGGATTCTCTCGTTTTTTATGTACATATAGTATTTTCCTTTAAAAACTCATAAATACAAAAATATTTTCCATATATTATTATAAGTACATACGTATACGTATAAGAACAATCAATTTACATATCTTCCATAAGTATTGCCGAGGCAATACACCGTGTTGAGGGGCGCTCCGGTCCTTGACACGCGTATCGATCAAACAAAATAAAGCAAGAATAGATAAATACTCTCAATAAGCAATAATTCGAAGAATACGAACATTTAAGTGAATAGAAAGGCGATGTGCTATAAAATGCCATCTAAGGGTCAATAGGTACTTAAGTGCTTCGCGCCACCTAACCCCCCGTTCACTTGGGAGTATTCTAAGAAGGAAAGCTTCATTGAGGGTCTTGCACCCAAAGTAGTATTACATATATTGTTACTTTCTTGTGGATATTTAATATTGAAACTCGAGGAGGATAATCTTATTCTTTTCAAAGTCACACGAGAGCTTCTCTCTCATTCCTCGTATTGAGTTGCATGCTCACTCGCGGGCGTGCACAAATACCGATTGGTGTACAACCTCTTCCTCCGAAAAGGAAGAAAAAGAGAAAGAGTAAGACCACCACCGTTCACCAAGCCGATCACGAGAATCGTGCTTTGTCACCACCACAAGGAGCCATGGCTGTTGATAATCGTACTTTGTATGAACGTATGCAATCCAACGTTCATGGATATGTTAGTGCCATTAAGATTCCCGACTTTCCCGCTAACACATTTGAGCTACATACATCTATGATCAATATGGTTGCTGCATCACCTTTCTTTGGAAAACAAAATGAGGACCCCCATGCTCATCTTAAGAGATTCCTTTCACTTTGCAACACCATTAAGCATAATGGGGTTCCACATGAGGTCATTAGATTGATGTTAGTGTCATTTTCATTAGATGGGAGTGCTAAGCATTGGTTAGACACCCAACCACCCGATAGTATCACCACATGGGATGATTTTACCACTAAGTTTTTGAACAAATTCTTTCCTCCACAAAAGACTATGGCTTTGAGGAATTTGATTATGGGCTTTACACAAAAACCTAGTCAATCCTTTGGTGATGCTTGGGAAGAGTATAGTGAGTTGTTGAGGCGATGCCCTAATCATGGAATGGATGATCTAACCCAAATCAATACCTTCTACAATGGCCTTAAACCTCACCACCAAGATTCACTAAATGCTTCCGCGGGAGGGAGTATTCATTTCAAGACATACCATGAGGCTTTGAACATTATTGAGACTAAGGCAATGGTTCAAACCAATGATCCATTTGAGGAAAGAGTTCATGTTATCCAAAACACTTCTCAAATCCCTTTTGACAACCAACTCCTCAAGTTTCAAGAAGCTATTTTTCAAAGGATGGATAGAGAAAGTGAGAGGCATTTGCAAGCACAACAAGATTGTTTAAGTGAGTGGTGTTTAAGTTAGGGAAAGTTTGTGATAGAAAAGAGGTTAAGGAGTCTAGACCTTGTGAGACGATTAACATTGTGGATGTGCTAGATGAAGTGTGTAATGAACACTTTCATGATGCTTGTAAGAATGCTAGTGATGAGATTCCACATGTTGAAACCGTGGCCTCAATTGCTCCCTCTTTAACACCTTTTGGAGAGAGTGATTTCCTCTTGGAGGAATTTGAGTCCAACTTTCTTGGTGATGATGATTCTCCCATTAATTGGGAAGAAGATATTCTTACAATCCAAAAGTTGCTCAATGAGGACCCTATTCCTTCTCCTATTCCACAAGAGATTACCATTGAGGAACCTTCCATAGTGAAACCTTCCATAGAGAGTCCACCTCCCATTGAACTTAAGGAACTTCCATCCCACTTAGAATATGCTTTCTTAGAAGGAAAAGACCAATTACCGGTGATTATTGCTAAGGAATTGAAAGAGGATGAGAAGGAGCAACTTATTGAAGTCCTTAAGAAACATAAGAAAGCTTTAGCATGGAAAATATCCGACATAAGGGGAATTGATCCACATTTTTGTACTCACAAAATCCTTATGGAGGATGATTATAAACCCGCCATTCAAAACCAAAGGAGAGTTAACCCAAAAATTCATGAGGTTATTAAGAAAGAAGTGATTAAACTCTTAGATGCGGGTATGATTTACCCCATTTCCGACTCTCCATGGGTTAGCCCGGTTCATTGTGTTCCAAAGAAGGGTGGAATCACCGTGGTGCCTAATGAGAACAATGAGCTTATTCCCACGAGACTTGTAACCGGTTGGAGAGTTTGCATTGATTATAGAAAACTCAATGAGGCAACTAGGAAAGACCATTTTCCGCTTCCTTTTATGGATCAAATGCTTGAACGCTTAGCGGGAAATGAGTACTATTGTTTTCTTGATGGCTTTTCGGGTTATTTCCAAATCCCTATTGACCCTAAGGATCAAGAAAAGACCACATTCACTTGTCCATACGGTACATTTGCTTACAAGAGGATGCCTTTTGGCCTATGTAATGCACCGGGGACGTTTCAAAGGTGCATGATGGCAATTTTCCATGATATGATAGAGCAAACCATGGAGGTTTTTATGGATGACTTTTCCGTATTTGGGAACTCCTTTAGCTCTTGTCTCACTAATCTTGAGAGAATGCTTAAGCGTTGTGAGGAAACACGTTTGGTGCTTAATTGGGAGAAATGTCACTTTATGGTGAAAGAGGGGATTGTTTTAGGACACAAGATATCCAATAAGGGTTTAGAAGTTGATCGTGCCAAAATTGATGTGATTGCTAAGCTTCCCCCACCCACCTCGGTTAAAGGTGTGAGGAGTTTCTTAGGTCATGCGGGTTTTTATAGGCGCTTTATACAAGATTTCTCTAAGATAGCTAGACCGATGACTCATCTCTTGGAGAAAGAGGCTCCTTTCATTTTTGACCAAGCTTGTTTAGAATCTTTTGAGACACTTAAGGAAAAATTGACAAAGGCTCCCGTTTTGGTTTCTCCAAATTGGGAATTACCTTTTGAGCTTATGTGTGATGCTAGTGATTATGCGGTGGGGGCCGTCTTAGGACAAAGAGTTAATAAGCATTTCCAACCTATACACTATGCGAGTAAAACCATGACCGGTGCACAACTTCATTACACTACCACGGAAAAAGAGTTGCTTGCTATAGTATATGCTTTTGAGAAGTTTAGACCATACCTTGTGCTTTCTAAGACCATAGTGTATACGGATCATTCCGCTCTCAAGTATCTTATGACAAAACAAGATGCTAAGCCTAGGCTTTTGAGATGGGTTTTGTTGCTTCAAGAGTTTAAGATAGAGATTCGTGATAAAAAAGGGGCCGAGAATTTAGCGGCGGATCATTTGAGTAGACTTGAGCATCCTTTTCAAGGAGATTTCCCACATCAAGAAATCAATGAATCCTTTCCACTAGAGGAGCTCATGTCTATCTCTTCCCAAGAGGATGCCACACCTTGGTTTGCGGATATTGCAAACTATCTTGTGGGAAATGTGCTTATTGAGGGTCTTACTTACCAACAAAAGAAAAAGTTTCTTAAGGAGGTTAAATATTACTTTTGGGATGATCCATATCTTTTTAGGCAATGTGCGGACCAAATCATTAGACGGTGTGTAGATGGGCCCGAGGCATTTAAAATCTTAGAGGCATGTCATAAAGGACCTACGGGTGGACATTTTGGGCCTAACTACACCGCCAAGAAAGTCTTTGATTCGGGTTACTATTGGCCTTCCATTTACAAGGATGCCCAAGAGATGGTGAAATTTTGTGATGTTTGTCAAAGACAAGGAAAAATTACACAACGTGATGAGATGCCACAAAATTTTATCCAAGAGTGTGAGATATTTGATGTATGGGGAATAGATTTCATGGGACCTTTTCCATCCTCTAAGGGAAACAAGTATATACTTGTGGCGGTGGATTATGTGTCCAAGTGGGTGGAGGCTAAAGCCTTACCTACTAATGATGCTAGAGTGGTTGTAAAGTTCTTGAAACAATTGTTTGCTAGATTTGGTGTACCTCGGGCCATCATAAGTGATCGTGGTACGCACTTTTGTAATGATCAATTCACGAGAGTTATGAAGAAATATGGAGTGAATCATAGACTTTCTACCGCGTATCACCCTCAAACAAATGGTCAAACCGAGGTCACAAATCGTGGTTTAAAGAGAATTTTAGAGAGAACGGTGGGAGAGCATAGAGCTTCTTGGTCGGATAAGCTTGATGATGCTTTGTGGGCGTTTAGGACGGCTTTTAAGACACCAATTGGTTGTACTCCTTATAGGCTTGTCTATGGAAAAGCGTGCCACCTCCCATTTGAGTTAGAACATAAGGCATCTTGGGCTCTCAAGTGGGCTAACTTTGATTTAAACCAAGCCGGTTCACATAGGAAAGATCAAATCAATGAGATGGATGAGTTGAGAGCCAATGCCTATGAGAATTCTTTGCTATACAAGGAAAAGACTAAGAAATTGCATGATGCTAAGATTAAGAATCGTGAGTTCAAAGTTGGAGAGCCGGTTCTCCTCTTTAACTCAAGATTGAAGCTTTTTGCGGGCAAGCTTAAGTCGAGATGGTCCGGTCCATTCACTATTGCTCAAGTGTTTCCATATGGAACTCTAGAGTTATCCCAACCCGATGGTCCAAATTTTAAAGTGAATGGTCACCGTGTTAAGCATTACTTTGGGGAGGACATTTCCGTTGAAATGGTCCAAGAGGTCCCCATTTTCCCCATGAATTAATTCATTGAGGGACGAGTCGAGCTAGAGACTCATTAACTCGAGCATCGTATAACTAGGTTAGAGTGTTGTAGGTTAGAAATAAAGGCATAGATTTGGAGATAAGTGTAGGGGAGACCTTCTTTTGTCTTCATGCTTGTTTGTAGGGTTGCTCACTCATCTCATGCTTTGGAGCTTATGGAGGAGGCCCTTGTATCCGGTTCACTTCGTTACTTTAGTGATTTTTCATTTACACCTTGTGCTTAAACATGATTTCACTAATATTAGTCCTTTCCTTAATTTGGGTTAAGCAAAGTCTATTCATTGTCATAAGTGTAGGGGAAGTTTTTATACTTCCATGCTCTTAAACATTGAGGACAATGTTTAGCTTAAGTGTAGGGGGGTCTTCTATCGAAGTGACCTTACCTAGAACTTGTCATTGTCTTTCATAATAATTGGGAAAATTGAAGTTTCAACATTTTTCAAATTTTTGATCTACTTTGGCCAACAAAAATATGCATTCATAATTTTTGCATCAATCATTTTCATTTGCATAACACATTTGCATTGTATATATTTTTTTTTCTCTTATTTTGCATCAAAAATATATAAAAAGGAAAAAATATAATAAAACATGGTTTTAACAAGTTTAGACTTCCTTGACATATTAGGCCCGCTATGGATATTTTGACTCAACCCGAGTTTGCTTATTTTAGCACTCTCTAGCTAGTATCCTTAACCATGTAGTCCTTCATTGGTCTATTAGGCTAAGCTTCCACCAATTTCATTCTTTGAAATTTTAAATTTGTGGAGAATGGGAAATGATAGAGTTGAAGCAAGTGTAAAAGGGCTAGATAGACTTCATGGCAATTACTTGTGGCTAAACCCTTCTCTTCTTGACCTCTATTTTCTTCGCATGTATATAATTGTTAATAAATAATCAAGTACGGTTTTAATTGGTTTGTAATCTCTTATGCATTTTTGGCTAATCATTTATGGTTGATATGAGTACGTCTTAAGATTCTAAGTTAGCACGTTTTATGTGTACTAGACTTGTGTCATGCTCCATATTTAGCGGGTGTTTTTCCTTTTCTTCTTTGCAAATTTCTTGGTGAGGAATAAAGAAAAATAAGAGCGGCTTATGAAAAAAAATGAGTGGCTAGAAAAAAAAAAGAAAAAGAAAAAAAAAAATAATGCAAGACTCCCAAGAGGGGCAGTGTGGTGTTAATTATAGTGACTATTGAGTTCCAATATTACCTTGACGGGTTGCGGGGATTCAATAGATTGCTCCAATCCAATATTACCTTGACGGGTTGCGGGGTTGAAGATCCAAAATCTCAAAAAGATGCGGATGTAAATTATTGCGTGAGTTTTATTTTTCTTTCCTTAGCGAGTGTGTAGTTACTTATGAAAGCATGGCATGAGGATTTTACACATAAGGCGAATGACTTATTATTCTTAATACGGACTTATATTAATTGTGAGCGGTTTTTCAAGTAATGGATGAGAAGATTACTTAGGATTAAAACCGTCCTTCCTTATTTTTGGATTTTACACTTCTTATATTTCACGCTTGAATAATGACAAATTTGCCCACAAGCAATTTGCTCAAATAATAACCGGTTCCACATTTAATTGTCATGAATAAGTTGATGCACTTTTTACTTGTGAATGCAATGATCCCATTTACTAGCTTGGTATGGGGAAAGTGAAACTTGAGGGTGATAAGTGTCCATGGTACCCAAGCCCTAATCCAAGTCATTGAATTCTTTATGAGTTATTTCCATCAAAACCATTTCAAGAAAAATCAAAAAGATATAGATAGAATTGAATTTTGATTCATTACATTATTAAAAGTCAAAATCATGCATCATTTAGTTTAGAGTAGTGTAGATGCATTTCATATGGCCAAGGTGGATTAATTATGAGGGAAATGTAAATTTTTAAACCTTGAAATATAATATTACATGAGGACATGGCAATGCTCAAGTGTAGGGGAATTTGATATGAGCTTAAACTCATATCCTTTTATCAACAAATAACCCTAAAACATGAAGCAAAATACCCATTTATCTTGTAAAAAGCAGTGTTATGTGGTATGTTTGTGTTTGTGTGATCTTATGTAGGTAAAAGGGTACAATTTCAAGCAAACAAGGAAAAACCAAGCTCAAATGGATGAAAAAGACAAAAGAGGATCAAAAGTGACAAGACTTTGAAGTTCAAGGACCTATCTTGACAATTTGTGAAAGTTGAAGGACTTAAAGTGCAAATTATGGAAAGTCAAGATTAAAGTCAAATTTGGTCAACTACAAAGTCAACTCAAGTCAAAGGGCCATTTTGTTGAAGAATCAAAGTTGAAGGGTAAAAAATGTCAAAGGAATGAAGATATTAGCCCTAAATAGCAATCTGCCAAGTCAAGGGACTTAATTTGCCAAGTTTGGAAAGTTTTGTAGTATTTAATCCAAGTGAAAAGCTATGGACCAATCAGAAGCAAGAAAGCAAGTCACACGGATCAAATAATAAAGTCCCACTTACAGCCGCCACAATTAATGCAAGATCACAACAGTGCAATCCGCAACACACTTTTTCAACCAATAAGAAGATGACACGTGTCCTTCTCTTTCAACAAAATATTTACCAGGAACGGGATTTTGATAGAGGGCGTTTCAAGAGAAGATCAAAACATCAAAGTTGCTTAATTTTGGAAGACGAATCCAATGGTGTTATCCAATTAACAAATAATCCATTGAAACAAAAACCCCCAAAATGTGTTCATCACCTTCAAAGAGGATTTGCAGAATTCCTCCACGTGTCAAGCAATGATTGGCCCAAACACGTCACAACTCCAACAGAATCTCCCTTTCTTGCCTATAAATACTTAGCTTGTACCTCATTTTTCATTGTAGCTTAAATTTGTAAACACATAGTTCTCTAAATTTCTCTTTTCACTTTTTCCCTCCTTTACACCTAACTACTCAAGAGTCTGACAAACTCTTGAGTCAGTTAGTTAGTTAGAACCTTGTAACTACTTTTGTAACAGAAATCACTCAATAAAATTCAAATTTCCTTTTTCCCGCCAAATTCTGTTTCTCAAATTCCTGTTGAATCTTGTTGATCTTGGATATACTAGTTGCTGTTTGATGTTAGTTATGATCAACCATTGATCATAGCTTAAATTGGTGGAGTTTTGTAGCTGTTTGTTCAAGAATTCAGTTCTTTCCATTGTTCTTGAAGTTTTCATGGCAGATTGATGAATGTAGCTGTTTTGATTGTTGATTTGAGTTGATTGCTAGTGATAGGTGGTGGTATCACTAGGGCAAGAGAGCTCAGCGCTCCTCTTCTTCCCAAAGGACCTCTACAATAGGTTCTAAGGCTTCTGTTTTATGTTCCTCTAAATCAGTACTTGCATGTTCATTTTCCTAGATAACTTTGATGGCTGCCTGTTTTAATTGATAAGTAGTTGTTGATTGAGTGATTCTAGTGTTTTACAGTTTGATCTTGTGCATTTGTGTTAAGCTTTCTAGTTTCTAGCTGATTTTCAGTCACTTTTTAGCCTCATAGCTACTTTCAGTTACTTTCAGTTCTAGTCTTGGTTATTGCTTGTTACTAGCTTGAATACATCTCATTTTGTTCACTTAAACAAGTCTGCTATAGCTCTTTAATCAGTTTAAATCATAACTCATAAAGCCTTTGTTAAAGTTTGATCAGATCATATAAAGGAGTGTTTGGGAGTAGCTTTAAAATTGTTTTCAAGTGTTAGAAATTGGTGTTTAGAAGTTAGTTTCTAGTCATTAAGTGGTAATAAGTAGTTTCAGTCAATTTCAGGTCATAAAAATAGTCAAAAAGGCAATTGGTTAACAAAAAGTTTGGGTCATACTTGTTATCAGCTTATATTTCAAAACTTGCCAATTTCAATTGATTGTTTCTCCTTCATTACTTGTTCAAATTTGCTCAAACCAGTTTCTAGTTATAGCTTATAACATAAACTTTCAGTCTCTAAGAGGAAAATCTACAGTATCAAGAAATAAGCTAGAAAACAGCTTTTTAGCTCAAGCTTGAGCATTTTGCATTCTCTGATGTGAATAGCTTACTGTTTTGCTAGTTCTCATTATCCACTTCAGAAAAGTCTTGATTTTCTTTCACATTTCCATTTAGAAAGTATTGAATATGAGTTTTTGAGATTTTGAGCTTTTTCCAAAATTTGGTCAACGTTTGGTCAACATAAGCTCATTTGAGCTTATTTCAGATATCTAGCTTATTACTGGATGAAAATTGTTCTAATTTGATTTCCCCTTCCTTAAATCAAGTGCTTAATCAGTTTTGATAAAAAAATCAAGTTGTGGATGTTTGGATTAGGCTGTAGCTTATTTTGAGCTTATTGATAAGCACTCAATTGCTTAATTTGGACTTTTAGCTTATTTCCTTGAACACACGTAGCTATAATTGGATTTTAAGAGTTTTGCAACTTGTTTCAGCTTAATTGGTTGAGTAATAAGCTCAAACGAGCTTAATCTTTCTTTGTGCCCGTTTTTACTTGAAAAGTTTGGTTTATTGCACTTTAGTCCCTAGAATTCTATTCAGTCTTTAAACCTAGCTTAACTTCCTAATTTTCTGGATTTTGCATAATTCAGTCCTTGCATTTGGAAGTTTGTTAAATTTCAGTTTTAAAGTTTGTTAATTTGTTAGTTTTTGGTTAGTTTGTTAAAGTTTTTACAAGTTTAGTCCTTTTAGTTAACTGTTTTGCATTTTTAGTCCTTATAACTTTTAGAATTTACATTTCAAGCATTTTCATTTCATAAAAATTACATTTTCAGTCCTTATAGTTTTGAATTTAGCATTTTAATATTTTACTTGAATAAAATTTGGAATTTGCAACTTGTTTTACGTATAAGTAGGTTTATATTTTTCATTTTTACTTAGTGTTGTTTGAATTAGCAATAGATTACCAAGCAAGCTTGAACAACCAAAAACAATTATAAATTTGATATTGATTGGACTTTCTATTAGTTAAGAACTGAGAAAACGAACTTGCATTATACACATTTCAAAAAGAATATAATATTTATTCCCCCTTTATTCGTTTATTGAGTCTTAAGAAGTACACATGCGGGACTAACAAGTAAGAGCATCTTAAATCACTCAAGTTAGAAATAGTTTTTCACAAAATCAAAAAGCTTTTAATAGTAATTTTTCGCATTGTTTACAACCTATTTTATAAAAAGCTTTTTGATATGACTTGGTAAATACCAAGTTATTCTACAAATCAACATTGATATTTCATATATTTTTCAATAGTGATATATAAATAATGATATATTTCTAAAATATATCAATAGTGATATTTTTTTATAATATATTTTTATAAAATATTTTTATAATATATCAATAGTGATTTATTAAAAACAACAACATGTTAATTTATTTGTTTTTACTGACCTCTTTGAGTTTTTGCTTCTCATTTTCTTCTTCATTAGCATTATTTTCTTCGTTATCTTCTAGTACTGAAACCAATCTAAATTGTCCCTCATTCATCTCTAACTTTTCTCTTTCGTCTAAGAGATCAAAAGTCCTGTTTCTGATGCCAGTCTATTATCGTTGTACGTTCATCTGATCAAATTTTATGTAATGCAAGTAAACCGGTTGTTTTTAGTATAATATAAATAAAAAATGTCATGCATTAATAATATGATATTAGACATAAATAAAAAATTTTGAAAGTGTAGATTAAGATTACCATTAGCACAACGTTTGGGCCATAGTACCAGTTTTCTGATGTTGTGTCTTTCTAGTTGACCTTGCTTACTTGCATACATTCCCAAAGATAAGTACACCAGTCAAAACCCCTAATGATGTCGTTAGGTTGTATGTTCCATAGCACATAATAGTTTAGCCTCGAGCTATTCTCACATTTTATCATGTAGTTTACAAAGAGAATGAGAAAATTCATTTTAAAAATGAAGTCTATATCGGCTGTTTTTTGAATTATCTTTGAAATGTCTGTTGTTGTTAGATATTTCTTCCCGTCAAACTGGTTGATGAATGATGTTAAGAATTGATCGTTGTACTCGCTTACATATTCAGATTCTAGTATTCTTTTCACCATCGGGATTCCTGTTACTTCTTTGATTTCCTTTGGTGTGAATTTGATTTTAGCACCATTGGGTAGTGTTAGCTCCGTGTCTGTGTGTTTGGTGGTTAAGTACAAAATATGGTCGCCTTTTCGCAGCTGTGCTAAATCCAAGTTCCAGCAAACTTCTAAAGCCCATATGTCTAATCACCCTTTTTCTCTTTGTCGATAAAGAACGATTAACATTGAATAGAGGCTAAATAGTTGTTTTAGCCCTCAATGGTTAGAAAGTTTCTTCATCTTCTAGTTTATTTTTTTCCATTTATTTCCACCAGTTCCATCTCTTCTTCCTTAGCTTCTGCTTTCTTTTTTCCTTTTATAGTTTTCTTCTCCTCATCTTCTTTTTCTTCTCTATCTCTTTTCATTTTTTTTAGATTCTCTTGTTTTTCCTCTTCATGTTTTTTTTGCGCAGAAGGTTTTTTTTTTGTTTTTCAGATGCTACATCAGCTGCTTTTCTTTTACGACCTGCAACTGCCCTTGTAGGAAATGTTACTAGTTCTGTTGTTGTTGTTGTTGTTGTTGTTGTTGTTGTTGTTGTTGTTGTTGTTGTTGTTGTTGTTGTTGTTGTTGTTGTTGTTGTTGTTGTTGTTGTTGTTGTTGTTCTTGTTATTGTTGTTGTTGTTGTTGGTTGCTTAACAATTTCTAGTCTCGCTCGTTTAGCATTCTTTTTTCTTTGGTATGTTTTTGTTTTCGATGTTGTTGATGGTGTTTGATATCCTTGAGTGTTGATTTATGTGTTCGAATCTGTACAAATACAGATATGTTATATTTCAATATAACATATGTGATACATAAAAAGTTTATAAGTATTCGGCATACATTCTATGAAATTTTTATCGTTTTTTTTGTATTTGATATAAAATATAAGCTAAATATCAAAACTAGTATGTCGCATACTCACATATTTGATCATATTTAGATATTTCTAAACAATATATATTTTTATTTGTTTCAATGTACCTAGTCTTTTTCTAATCTCCGAAGATAGGTTTAGAATTGGGCATGTATTCAGAACTATAGTTACAAAAAGGTTTCCTGTAAGTTTTTTTGTTAGTTACAAATCTGATAAATTTTTTGTTAAGAGATAGTAACATGATAAAGCTTCTTCTGTTTCGAAATCATTATCTGGCAAATCTTGGACCGTTGTTAAACCAATAAAAATATCTTCATCTACAATTTTTAAAGGAAAATCGTAAAGTTCATTTTAGGTCAAGAAGTATTTAGTTTTTTATTTTATTTAAAAATATTTTTGATCAATTTTTGTTATATAATTCATCAATGGTTACAAGCTTCGTATTCTTAAGCATGTTATAACTGTTGATATGCCTCAGAGAATTTTTATACACAAAACTAACATTAAGTTGTATTTTTTGTTTATATAACATAATCTCTAATTTTGAAGCTTATTGGAGACTTATATGTTTTTATAAGTTTATTTGGATACTAATAGGCTTTTTATAAGTTTATTATATCTTAATAATCTTATATAAGCCCATAAATCTTCAAATAAACCAAGAAATTTGGGGCTTATGTTATATAACACGAAATGGTTTGAAGTTATATGAACTAAACAAACACCCCCTAATAAACTTCACAAAAATCATCTAAATAGTTTTATATAATTAAAAAGTTTATAAGATAATCAAAAAATCATTATAATATGAAAATAATTGATGATTATAGTCTAAAATTAATAATACATAACAAATCATCAGAACAATCATGAAATACCTAACTAAAACTAAAAAATAGGGTCATTGATGAGACTGTATTTATACATAGTCTCATCGTCCAAATCGGGCTTAAAACGATTAAAATATCATCAAAATACCCAAATATATGCTTGTGTTTGTTCATTGTGTATTTTAGGTACGGATATCGTGAATTCACCAAAAGATTACAAGAATCAAGCAAAAACGAACACGGGAAACGAAGCCGCACAAAGAACCGGACCCAAATCATGAAATTCCTTTGAAGTCCTTGAAGTTTGAAGAATTGGCAATATTGGTCCCTCATTTTTGAAGATTTGGCAAGATAAGCCCTTGAAGAAATCATGTCGATTAATACTTACCACATTTATACTCGTCTTTCCTAAGACTTGTATTTCACTAAAAACTACTACATCAAATTTTTGGCGCCGCTGCCGGGGAGGTGTTTGTGTGCCATTACTATTAGTATCGTGTTTGTGTAAGTAGTGCGTTTTAGCTTTTCATTTTTTGGAAAGCGTGAATATCGTACATACTCATTTTTGTTATTTTTATCTATTATATTATAATATCCAAATAAATCGTGTTTAATTTTCCTAAATTAAACACAAATCAACCTTTTACTATATTGTAGATATATTGGTTTTCGTTTTTCTTTGTGAATATATTATTACTATATTGTATCTACGTAAGAACAATAAATATACAAGTACTCCAAAAGCGTGAAAACGCAACCTTGATTCGGGATTTCATCACTCGATCATTGTATTCGAATCTAAAGCAAAAGTTTAAAGGCAAAATAGATAAATACTTTCGTGAGGCTTAATTTCAATTAACACAAACTATAAGGTGGGTATAAGGCGGTTGTATTTCACGACCTAAAGGAAAAAGGCTCTTAAGTGCTTCGCGCCGCCTCGTTTCCTCCGCTTGCTTGTGCGTGTTTTGAGAAAGAGAGCTAATCGAGGGTTTGCCGCCCAAGTATTATCTACGTATATTATATTTGCTTGTGTTTTCAAGATTAAACCCTCTTGAACGTTTTGGTGTTCCACCAACGTTCTAAAGTCATCGAGAACGTTCACTCCACGTGATCGTTTTCATTCTTTGAGGCTCCTTTAATCGAGAAAGTCGATTCGAGGGGAGATTTGTAGATTTGTGTCTACGTAATACATTCAAAAATCCAAAAAAATTAAAAAACCAATCAAAAACCAAAAAAATTGAAAAAAATCGAAAAACCGCAAAAAGAATCTTCTTTGCTACCACCCATTCTACGCTTAGTGCATGCGCACTCGATCGAAGGATTATTCCAATTCTAGTGAAGCTTCGAATCGACACAATCGTAATCGAAGGAATCGACGACGTAGACGAGAATTAGAAACCGACGTTCCTAATATCGTTGTTGAAGAAACCGTAGAGGAGATGGCCGACAATCGTTCGATGATGGAATTGCTCCAAGCGCCCACCGAGGGTTATGGAGACGCGATCGTAATTCCCGCTATCGAGGCGGAGAATTTTGAGATAAAGAGCGGAATGCTTTCGTTGATTCAAGCTACGAAGTTTCGAGGTCGTGAAGCCGATAATCCTCACGACCATATTCGGAATTTTGATCGTCTTTTGGCCACGAGCAAGTTTAAGAACGTCGACACCGATGTCGTCAAGCTTATGCTTTTTCCGCACTCGCTCGATGGTGCCGCCAAGGATTGGTACGAGAAAGAGCCACCTAATTCCATAGTTACGTGGAAGGATCTCGTCTCCAAGTTCGTTAATTATTTTTTCCCACCGTCTAAGACAACGTTTTTCAAAAACGAGATTACAAAATTTGAGCAAAAATCGAATGAATCTTTTAGAGACGCGTGGGATCGTTTTAAGGAATTGCTTAGGCAATGTCCTCACCATGGTTTTTCCGAGTTGCACCAAACCGATACGTTTTACAACGGTCTTAATTTTCACGAACAAGACTCGTTGAATTCCGCCGCCGGTGGCAACTTTTTGTGTAAGACTCCGAGAGAAGCTTTGATAATTATCGAAAACCGATCCGAGGTTTACCAACTCCGCAATGCACCGAGTGTTGCCAATGTCGCCAATGTTAGTAGTTCTAATCGCGACATTGAGAGAGTTGATGCGAAAGTCGATAAGTTGACGAATGTGTTCATGTCTTTTCTCGTTGAGATGCAAAAGAAAGACGCTCCCGCTACGGTGAAAGCGGTTGAGGTTTCGTGTATGTTTTGTGGTGGACCTCATAATTATTACGAGTGTGCGGCTACGGATGGCCAAACGTCAAATGTGAGTGCGTTAAATGGAAACAACAATTTTTCAAATCAAAATAACGCGGGTCCATCACAACAAGGAAATTATAACCAAGGCAACAATTTTCAAAATCGAAACAATTTTCAAGGAAACAATCAACAAGGAAATTTTTTGAATCAAAATCAAGGAGGTTATAATCAAGGTCGTAATATAACTTGGCAAAATCGAGATAACAATCAAGGAAACAATTTTTCAAGTGGTAATCAAAACAATTTTCAAAGAAACAATCAAAACCAAGGGAACTTTAATTCAAATCAAAATAGTTCGTCAAACGATTTTCAAAACTACATGAAAACGAATGAGGCTAATATGAGACGATTAGAGGGAGAAATTGGTACTTTGAAAAAACGACTTTACAAATACTTTGAAATTGCAAAACACGAAGATTGAGCAAGGGCAAATTGATATTAAAAAGATGTTTTCGGCCATAATGAACAAGTCCTCGGGTGCGTCATCGAGTTCGTTACCTAGTGACACCGTTGCTAATCCGAAAGAACAATGCAAAGCCGCCTCGTCTCGTGAGAAAGGTCGTGTGATTACCCCTAACCTTGAAGGATTCCGTGTTGTTTATCCCTCTCAATCCTCGACTTCTAAGACGTCTTCTTGTTCTAAAGTCGATGGGGTGAACGTGGCGACCAAGGAAAGGAGTGCACACCCTCGTGTACCTCAAATTCCATCCACTGTTCAAAAAGAGAGCTTTGTCGACATTACCAAAGTAACCCTTGAAGAAACTTGTGCATCGATCCTTCTAAAAAAACCCAAAAGGCGTATGCCGAGAAAGGAAAAGGATCCGGGCCAATTTCTACTACCTTGTGATTTTTCCGAGATTGAGGGATGTTTAGCCCTTGCCAATTTAGGTGCTAGCATCAATCTCATGCCTCATTCTCTTTGGAAATTGATGAGATTGCCTTCGCTTACCCCCACGAACATGACAATCGAGCTTGCAAATTGTACTCCACTTATACCAATTGGAATACCCGAGGATGTCTATGTTAGGATTGGAAAGTTTGTTTTTCCCGCGGATTTCGTTATATCCGATTACGAGTGTGACCCTAAATGTCCCATTATTTTAGGCCGACCATTCTTATCGACGGCTAGAACCGTAATCGACATTCACGAGGGGAGACTTACTATGAGATATGGGGATGAGAAAATAGACTTTTTCGCTAGAAAATCCCAAGGATTTTATGAGAATGAAAAAACCGAGGTTTCAAAACCTAATGATTCAAATTCTAATGATTTCAAAATGTTTACTTTAGCGGAAAGAATGAAGCTTGATGCATGTTTTGAAAGAATTAAGAAAAACGGTTTTAAAGATGATGATTTTGATGATAAAGAATACGTGTACCTAATTCAAAAGGGTTATGTGTAAATTTATGGATGAAAACTCACTTTGGGATGTTTTTAGCGAAACAAGTGAAACACCAATTCCGAAGGGTGACGTTAGTGCCATCACGACAATGACCAAAATGGCTTCGTCTTCACCACCTTCGAAGGACCATGACTTTGAGGCTTCAACTTCTAACTCCATCGAAGTGCCTCCTTTGCCTAGCCCAACACCCGTTGAGGCTAAAGGGTTTATCGACATCGATCCTCTCGTCTTAGAAAAGTCACCTAAGCATAGTCATTTGACTTGTAAGTCCATGGTTGTGAGTGCTCACATCGACTCTTTCTTTGACGATGACGATGGCGATTTTGCCGAGATTGATCACGTACTTCGAAATCCACATGCTATTTTTGATTCTCCTAAGAAGAAACATGTGAAGTACGATGATTATGAGTTTGATCCCGAGATTGAGGAAATTATTGAACGAGAGCTAGCTCTTATGCCTTCACTTCCACCTACGAGTGAGGTCGACCTTTCCAAAATCGAGGATGAACTCAATGAGTTTTAACGTCTTATTTTCGATGACAAACCAACTCATGTGACCACTAAAAATCCCATTCTCGAGGAGTTACCTTATCAACACTCCTCATTTGAGAATGACGTTTACCACATTCGTGAGGATCTAACTTATCAACGATCCCCACAAAAGAATGATGGTTTCGTGCTTGATCGTGATCTTTTCGAGAGAGTTTCTAAGATACTCAAGGAGGGGAATGACAAACCTTGGTTTGACAAGCCTATCTTTGATGAAGAAATCGATGAGATCGACGTTCATGAGGATGACGAGTATGTTGACCCCGAGGGGGCGGTGTTCTTTATTGATAAACGTTTTGAGAACTTATATAATCCGCCACCCCCTCCCACCAAAGACTTAAATGTGAGGATTTTTAGCGCGACTAATTTTGAATTTGACACGCCAAATATTTTCGACATTATCAAATCGGGTTTTCATAAAGAGTTTTTGAACGATGAAAAAGGAAAAGATTTTGAAAATGTTTTAAAAGATTTTTCTACATATTTAACTCCGTCATCACATCGTTTTATGAGTGCTACCACCTCGTCTACTCCTTTTGACGACGGTTGGTGTGGTTTTAGTGTGGGGGAAGCCCCAAATGTTCCTTCACACTTTACCATCGAGGACGATATTTACGATCCCGGAATTGCTCGTAAAGGGAAATCTCGGTCTTCCACCGATGCAATAAATGGAAAATCTTTTCGTTTGCTTGGTGTGAGTCTACCTCGAGTAGCTCATTTTAGTGACTTACCCATTGCCCCACCTTTCTACTTCTTATCTCTTTTCTTCTACCCCTTTTGGGTTTCGGCTTCGGTTGAAGTAGCGTTGTTTCGTCTTTCATCCGAAAACGAGGACGCTATCTTTGACCCCGATATACGTGTATCGGGTTTTTAAAGTACTCCATGTACTTTTGGGCCTTGTTTATCATGTAAGCCCCACCAAAAATGACCTTACCAAGATTATCCCTAAATGATCACATTTATAGGGATTCGAGTCGAGCTTTTGACTCGGTTATAAAAAACAAGGTGCCTCGTGGGGGATTCTCATGCTTATCCTTGTACATATTATCGCTTTATTAGTTAACGTAACGAGGGGACTTGTGATCTTCCAACCTTTGTTTCGTGGTTGTTTGTGATTGTGATTTATTAGGTTCATCGTCATCATTGAAGCCTCTCGTGTTCGTTTTACGGATCACTCGAGCTTCGATCGTTGCCTTTGGATATTCTGATATCCGATGATATCCTTTTATGTTCTAACGTTTATCTTATTAGCATAATTCATAAACGGCTTTTAGGTTATTCGTTTTACCCTTTCCATGCTCGAGATTAAGCATTCGACTTCGTCTCTAGTATGGGGGTGTTTTCACCCCTAGACTCGAAACATTGAGGACAATGTTTAGTTTTAGTATGGGGGGGTGAGTAGATACTTCACCTTGCTTACGTCACCACGCAATCCAATATTCATCGTTTTGTTATCGTTTTGTTGCAAATAAGGCTAAAAATGGCCAAATTTTAAAATTTTTCTTGTTTTTCATAAGTGTTTAAGACACGAATGTAGGTTTTCCGATGGTGAGAACGAGAGTAATTTTTGACTCGACCGTGCGTGTTGAGCACTTAGCTTCGATTCCTTAACTTTTTAGGCTAAGTCTCTTAAATGAGGACGAGAAATGATAGAGTTATTTATAAGTCTCGTAATCGTCACGATCTTATGTGTAGTAATTATTAGCTTATTCTCCCAACGCTTTTGTATAATAAATTGTTAATAAATATTGATTTGGCGGTTTAGTCACTATTGTTGGTTTCTAATTTGTTTTGGTAGCTTCCATGTAATTAAATTGGGAAAACATTAAGGTATCGCCAGCGTCACGGTTTTGAAGTATTGGCACCCGAATAATCGAAAGCTTCACCTAATAATAAGATTTCAAGTGCTCACCTAAATTAAGCAAAAATTTGAAGCTCACAAGGCCGAAAAATCTATGCCCAAATTGAAAGTGAATCAAGCCTTAATCTTCGAAGCTTTAAAGATCCAAAATTCGCTTTAGCGTGAGGATATACGTCTTTGGCTAATAAAACCACCGATGAGGCGGATAATAAAAGGCAAGGCAAGACCGAAGTCATAATAAAAGCTTCATGGCGAAGTTGAATAAAAGATGGAGGTAAACCAAAGATAATAAGGCCCTTCCGTTAGGGGGCATTTAAAAGTCTTGGTAATAAGTCTCATGTTCAAAACCGTTATAAAACCGTGTTTATCGATCCTTCTTGTTGACTTAATTTTTTGACATCGTTGTCTATTGGGATGAATTATTGATTTAATGATTTTGGTTACACCGTTAAAACTCTATTTTTAGACTTAATCTCTATTCACGCATAAGTCGATGATGTATCCTCGTGATCATTAAGACATAATAAAATATAAGAGATACCAAGTAGGAATAAGGGAGTTTAGGTTCGTAATTAACACTCATGAGATGTGCTCGTGTTGCTAACTTATAATAACAATGATCTCGTTACAAGCTTAGCATGGAATTGGGTGAAAATCGAGGACGACGAAATTATTTCTAACGAAGCATTCACGTGTTCTTGTTCTATGATCCTAAAAGTCACATTCTCGTGATGAAAACAATACATTATGTCTAAAACGCGTGTAGTAGTTTATTTAAATTTATGTCTTCAATAAATGTCATCATAAAATGAATTTTGGAAGTGCTACGATACTTAATTCTAGCATTGCGTGGGGACACGGCAATGGTTTAGTATGGGGGAGTGATGAGACTGTATTTATACATAGTCTCATCGTCCAAATCGGGCTTAAAACGATTAAAATATCATCAAAATACCCAAATATATGCTTGTGTTTGTTCATTGTGTATTTTAGGTACGGATATCGTGAATTCACCAAAAGATTACAAGAATCAAGCAAAAACGAACACGGGAAACGAAGCCACACAAAGAACCGGACCCAAATCATGAAATTCCTTTGAAGTCCTTGAAGTTTGAAGAATTGGCAATATTGGTCCCTCATTTTTGAAGATTTGGCAAGATAAGCCCTTGAAGAAATCATCATTTGGCAACAAGGTCCTCCATGTTTAAAGATTATACAAGTTTTACCCTTGAAGAATCTAAAAATATGCATTAAAGGCCCTTATTACAAGCTTGAAAACATTTTTGTGCCAAAAATGACAAATACCCAAAGTTGTTATCAAAGGGAATGAAGTATTTGCTATTTAAATACAAAGTGAAGAAGAAAAGAAACTTTGGGGGGCATTTCTGCCAGACAGCCAAACCCCACTAGCCACTCACACCATGACACCTCAGCTAAAACCGACCCTACCCATTATTGTTGATCCCAAACTTAGATCGAGTAGCTTTGTGTATACGAGATTAGATCAAGTATAGCACGTAGAGAAACCTTTGTATATGCTTTGTGAATCTAAGTGTTATGCGGAATTTAACACTTAAACAGGAACACACAAGATATAAACAAACTTTCACTTTGATTATCAATGTCGAACTTGCTTACAATGAAAGATGTTTATAAACGATAACTTATGTAAAAACTTGATATTGAACGTTAACCTAAAGGCCTTCTTTTATAGACTAAGAAGCCTTGTACAATAAGCTACGTATCAACTATTCTAGGTAAAGATAAATATAGAAAATACATTGTCGTTTCTATCCTTACTAGAAGTATTCTAGAATATAATAAACATATAGATTATATCTTCTATCAGTGCTTGTCTTCAATCTGTCAACGCTTGACTTTAACTTGTCAACGCTTGAGCTGTCAGCGCTCACTTTGTTCTTGTCAACGCTTGAGTTGTTCTTGTCAGCGTTCAAGTGATCTGGCCTTAATTTTATTCCCAACAATCCTCCCCTAAACTTGATATCCACTCTTATGATCAAGTTTCTAAATAATCATGAAGAACTTGGAGGAGTCTGACAAACCTTATCATATTGGTAATAAATAAATCTGATCAAATTCTTTGCCACGTCACTTGTATAATCTATCTCCAACTGGGTGTCCTTCATCTTTTCCAAAACAACCTTGGATATGAAATACTGGGCATCTACAAGTAGATACTCAGCAAACTTTGTAGAACTCAAATGGTATACACCAGCAGCTGAATATAACCTCCATTGAAGACCACTGAGATCATCTTCAAGATCCTTCCATATTTCAGGATCTTCCTCATTTGTCCCACACATTCTTTTGAATGTGGTCCAAAGTTTTATTCCATTAGCTGAAGTTGGTGCTTCAGCCTCATACTTGGTCTCCAGCAACCTCCAAAGGTCCACCAAGTCTTCTCTATCACAACTTGCAAATAAAGATATGAGAGTGGTAAAAGTGTGTACCTCCTTGCCAAATCTTCCAATCTTCCAGAATCCACATTCATCTTCATCATAACTCACAATTGGATTCCTGGAATCTAATGGTAACACCTGCACCATATCTGAAGCTTCTAATGGGGAGAGCTTGAGGCTCTTTCTGATAACTGCTTCACTTGGATATAGTGGATCCATATCTTTTGGAAATTCAAGTGTAAATCCCTTCTTCACTGGCCTGGGAACTATCATAGCTTTCTTCATTTCCATCTCTTCTGCAAGTTGCTCCTTTCTTTCATCTGAAAGAAGTCTGAAAGTGTTTTCTTCCTGCACTTTCACCCAAATAGGATAAGCCCTATGTTCCAACTCATCAAATGTCAAAGCCTTCAATTTCTGATGTGTCCATCCAACCCCATGACATCTGAGCAACATAAAGTAGAGCTTTCTTCTATCCCTTTTCAATTCTGAGAGAATATTGCTTGCCTTGTGCTTCAAGATCACCTTACAATCCTTCTGAACTCTAAGAAGAATCTCCAAACCCCATATTTGATCTGAAATGGTCAAGTTTGGATTATCCATACAGCTTTCTTCCCAAGAATTGTACATCTGAACCACCTCTGGCATGTCAAAATCAATCTGCAATTTTAAATCTCTCAACTTTTCCCTAGCAAGCTCATCACCATACTCAAGCCTTTCAGGTTCTATAATCATCACACTTGAGTCTGAGCCAGCTCCATCACTTTCTTCTTCAGAAGTCACAACAAATGGTGACTTTTCCTTTTCACCTTGTTCCATCAATTGTTCAGCCAATCTTCTATCAAATTCAACCTGAGCTGCATTCTTTGGAACAATCTCTTCTACCAATTTACCCTTACCCTTATCTGATGGTGCAATGGTTGGTAAGGTAGATGGTAATACCTGAGTAGAAACTTCTTTGATGATAGATGATGACTGGAATACATCACCTTCATGTGCAGGTCTGTCAACGCCCAAATTTCCTCTATCAGTGCCCAAAATACTTCTATCAGCGTCCAAATTTGTCTTATCAACGCTCAGATATTTTCCCTCAGCGCCTTGTGTAACCTCTCTCAACATATCTGTGAATGATAAATTTAAATTGGTTGGAGAGATTAAGGACGTATCAAAACCTGTTTGCTTCTTTAAAGATGTAAGAGCTTCAGCAACATCCATTGATAGACCATCTTGACTGCTCTTATCACTCAGATTTCTTTGATCTTCCTCCCCTTTGGAAGACTCCTCCACACCTCTCCTAGCATGATCACTCTCCAAAACAACAATCCTCTCCCTCAATTCTTTGAGTTCAAGGCCTTGTGAGCTGACAATTTGTACTAAGTCTGCATTTTGCTTTTGCAAGCGAATGCAGACTGCCGTCAATTCCAAAAGAGTCATTGGTTCCAGACTGCCCTCTTCTGAAATGGGAATTTGACCTCCCAAGTCAGGTTCATTGGGCATGGATGAGGACTTAATTATGGTGGGACTGCCTTGGCCAGCTTCTAAGCCAGAACCAATAGTCCCAGCCTCATCCAGGTCACCAGCCACACTTGTGGTGGTGGTTCTCTCTGCTTCATGGCTAGGACCACCAGAGGAGAACACTCCAGTAGTCCTTTGGCGTTTAATCAATCTATATTCAGGTGGTGTGGAAGATGGTGAAGAAGAATGGGTAGATGTGGGTTGGTTAAGGGGTGTTTGGGATTGTGATGGTTGGGTGTCAGCGTTGGAAATAGGCACATCAACGCCAACATTTGATGTGTCAGCGTCAAAGGATTCTTGGTCAATTTGCATTTGTGCAGGTGAAGGTAAAGGTTCAAGAATGGGTTCAAGTTGTGGTTGAGGGTCAATTTGAGGTTGAGGGTCTGGTTGGGGTTGTGCTGCTACAATAACAGCAAGCATGGCTGGGGTTAAAGGTAAATCTCTGAGGGGTGGTGAATTCATCTTGGTAAAAATAGCTTTCTTTTGTTCAGGGATTTTATAAAAATCATTGTGATCCCTTGAACAATATCTTTGATCATCAAAAATCATTTGCAGAAAACGGGGATAAGCTAAAGTCATTTTTGTCCCCTTGTTTTTACACATCCCTTCAAAAATCATTTTAGAATAGTTATATTTTTGCCATGTTGCAATGCACACAATAGCAGTTGCAATGGATCTAT
Source organism: Glebionis coronaria (assembly GCA_025667525.1). Taxonomy (NCBI): domain Eukaryota; kingdom Viridiplantae; phylum Streptophyta; class Magnoliopsida; order Asterales; family Asteraceae; genus Glebionis; species Glebionis coronaria. The sequence goes on from CM046878.1 coordinate 491,592,335, forward strand.
TGATCTCATTGTGTGCAGTACATTTGGGACTCAAACATTGAAGGAGAATGTGAATGAGGTACTTCCAGGCTGGGGGAAATTCCTGCTTATGGTACTTATTAAGAGTACCTTCATCAGGAATTGGATATCCCAAAGCCCTAAGCCCTTGTTCTATTTCATTTATGGGAAGGATGGTTATACCATCATCATCATCAAGATGTAAGGCCTGGCGTACCAAGGCCTCAGTAACCACCCAAGATCTCCCATGAATAATAGAAGTTAATGTGGTCACTCCATTAACTGTTGAGGAACTTACAGTGTTCCAAAACTGTTTAATGTGTGTGACTGGAATGAGTGGTGCATGAGAAAGAGCATACCTTAATGGGGATGCGTTCAAATACGCCACCATTTGTGTGTATTGAGGAAACAAATCATTATCAGCAACAAGATAAGCAATCATGTTGTGTTGAGACTTGAACCCCAAATCCAATTCTACTGAGTTAAATCTTGGTGCCATTGATGAAAGCTGTTAATTTGAAGTGTAGAAGATGAAGGTTGATAAGAGAAAAGTGTTAGACAAGAATTATAGATACCCTGTTTAAAAATAGGAGCCAAATTTATAGGAGATGTAGAATGCACGTGATTGGCCCAAAATAGGCAAATATTTTCAAAAACTAATCATGAAAATATTGAAAAAGTTATAAGTTATCTCATGCATTTAATGAAAGTAACAACTCCTAAAATTACGGCTTGAAAATATGTCAAAAAGTAACAACTGGGTAGGTCCCATTGAGTGTCAACGGTCAAATATAACCCATCAACGCCCAACGGCTATAGTCTTGTCAACGTTCGCCTAAAGCCATGTTAGCGTCCAATTTGGTCACAACAACGCTTGGAAAAATTTTGTCAGCGTCCAAAAATAAAATTGTTTTAAAAAGTGAAAAATGACCTTAACAAGTAATTTATCCTAGAGAAAGTAACCAAAAGCTGATAATTATTATAGGGCGGCAAGCACTGTCCAGTTATGCACACTTGCATAAGCAAGATAGACATAACAGTCCTCTAGTGTCCCTTGCTAACCAAAATTCTTAACAACCAAGTTACCTTATAAAATCCTTGTTACTCCCAGGTAAATCCCATATCAAAATCATTCCCAAATCTCCCAACAGACCACAACCAATTCTAGGCCAAAAATGTCTTGGCAGCATGCAAAGTTGATATACTATGCATGCTACAGTGCCTCATGGTTTAGTAAAACTAACCCATACTCACCTGTGGACACAATCTAGAATTGTGATAAGAGTATCATATGGATACCCAAAAATCCTAAAGGTTCCTAAAACCTCCTCTTAAACGTTGATACAAAAAGTTTGCTAAAATCATGCATGAACATAAAAAAAAAATTATGTCAAGATAGGAATGAAACATTCCAACCATCATCCATAAATAAAAACTTGTCCAAATGCTTCTCCTTTGATCCATAAGCAACTCTGTATCCAATGGTATACTGCTAACACCATCTGCACATTTAGATTGAAAACCACAAAACTAACATTGTTGCTGACAACGCCCCGATAACACATAACAGCGTTGAAGGAAGCTTTGTCAGCGTTAGACAATTATATTGCTGACAACGTTGCAAAAACACTTATCAGTGTTCAAACAACCTTTGTCAGTGTTAGAAAAATATAGTGGAAAATCTAAATCATCAATAAGACCAATAATAATAATGCATCATCCTGTACATACTTTTACAAACAGAATCCAAAACACATATTAAGTGAGATTAACCATTCCAATACTTGTTACCAAGTATTGAAATCTTCCAGTATCAAAAGGTTTAGTTAATAAATCTGACACATTTTCCTCAGTATCAATCCTATCTGGTTGTATTAAACCTTTCTCAAAGCAATCTCTTATAAAATGGTGTCTAATTTCTATGTGTTTAGTTTTAGAATGATGTACAGGATTCTTAATGATGCATAAAGTACTATTATTGTCAACAAATATCTTAGTATGCATAAAATTATACCCATAATCCAACAGCTGGTTCTGAATCCACAACACTTGACCACAACATGCTGCTGCAGCCACATACTCTGCTTCAGTTGTAGAGTTAGCCACCACTGTTTGTTTCTTGCATTGCCAAGATATTAATTTGCTCCCAAGAAACTGACATCCACCAGTTGTGGATTTCCTATCAAACTTGTCACCTCCATAATCACTATCTGAGTATGCAATCAGCTCCAATGGTGAATCCTTTGGGTACCAGAAACCAAGACTAGGGAAACATCTTAGGTACCTAAAGATCCTCTTCACAGCATAAAGGTGACATTCTTTGGGAGTCACTTGATGACGTGCACAAGCACATACAGCAAACATGATATCAGGTCTAGAAGCAGTAAGATACATCAAGGATCCAATCATGGATCTATAATGCCTGACATCAAAATCTTTCCCATCTCCAATCTTTCCCCAAGGGTGTTCTCTATCCATAGGAGTAGAGGCCCTCTTTTCATGTGGAGAAAAGCCAAACTTCTTCAAGATTTCAGCAACATATTTGTCCTGGGAGATGAAGATACCATTTTCTTTCTGCTGAACTTGCAAACCAAGAAAGAAGTTCATCTCCCCCATAGCACTCATCTTGAATTTGTCTGTCATAAGCTTGGAGAAATCCTCACTCATTTTTGGATCAGTAGACCCAAAAATGATATCATCAACATAGACCTGCACAAGCAACACATGTTTTCCTTTCTTATTTTTAAATAGTGTCTGATCTATGGTGCCCCTCTTGAATCCATTGTCCACCAAATATGTGGACAAAGTACCATACCATGCTCTAGGGGCTTGATGAAGGCCATACATAGCCTTTTTGAATCTATACACTTTGTCTGGATGCTCTGGATCCTCAAAACCAGGAGGTTGCATGACATAAACTTCCTCAACAATGGTGCCATACAAGAATGCACTCTTCACATCCATTTGATAGACTGTGAAGCCCATGCAAGATGCATAGGCTAGAAAAATCCTAATAGCTTCAATCCTTGCAACTGGTGCAAAGACTTCTTCATAGTCTATCCCCTCCTCTTGTGTATAACCTTGAGCCACTAACCTTGCCTTGTTTCTGACCACAATACCTCTTTCATCTCTTTTGTTCCTGAGAACCCATCTTGTTCCTATTGGTCTGACATATCTAGGACAATCAACCAGCTCCCAAACATCCTGAATAGCAAATTGGTGAAGCTCATCCTGCATTGCTTCTACCCAACTTGGTTCTTTGAGAGCATCAAATATCTTCTTGGGTTCTTCTTGTGACAGAAAACATGCAAACAAACATGCTTGCACAAGAGGGGTATCAACCTTCTTGTGTATATTGGCAATAAACCCACCAAGACCTTGGTGAGATCTTCTGGTCTGAACTGGAGTCATAATATCACCAATGATCTGAGATGGGGGGTGATTCTTCATTGTGGAAGTGAGAACTCCTCCTTCAAAAAGTCTGGTGTCCTCAACTTCACGCTCCATGTTGCCAATATCTTCTTCATCAGACTCTCTTTGAGCAACTGGAATCTCTTCATGGACATTGGAAGGTCCACCTTGTTCAAAACTGGAAGAGAAAAGATGCCCATAAGTGTTGTCAACGTTTGAATCTTGGTTGTCAGCGTCAGGGCTGACAGCGCCTGAAATGTTGTTGTCAACGTCTGATTTGGTCTTGTCAGCGCTAGATTTACCTTTGTCAGCGTCTGAAGAACCATGCATGTTTGTATCTGGTGGTATTTGGAAACCATCATTATCTTGTCCAGCAGCATCAGCAGCAGCAAAAGCATCAGTCCAAATGGGAATTGTGACATATTCAAATGTAGGAGATGCCTTTTCTGCTTGTGATCCAACCCTCTCATCAACCTGTGTACCTGAAACATCAATAACTTGTTCCTCCACAACACTTGAAGTTACCTTCACAATGTCTGGATTAGTGACAGGCATATAATTTAAAGTTCTAGATAAGGGTTCCAAATCAAACAACCAATTAGGACCACTTTCAGGATCACTAGGTTTATTCTCTAAGAACCTAACATGTACTCTTTCAACAATACGTTTGTCCTCAAGATAAACCCTATAACCCTTGCTCTGCACTGAATACCCCATGAAGTAACCTTCATCACCTTTTGCACTAAATTTCCCTAAGGCATCACTAGTGTCTAAGACTACCACATGACATCCAAAAGGTTTGAGAAAACCAATATTAGGTTTTCTTCCCCAAAGTAACTCATAAGGTGTTTTGTTCTGAATTTTGTTAACCAATGCTCTATTTTGCACATAGCATGCTGTATTAACAGCCTCAGCCCAAAAGGCTATTGGAAAATGAGCATCAGCCAACATGGTCCTAGCTGCTTCAATTAGGGTTCTATTCTTCCTTTCAGCAACCCCATTTTGTTGTGGGGTTCTTGCAATACTGAATTGCCTAGTAATTCCCTTCCTGGCACAAAAATCATCTAGCTTCTTGTTCCTAAATTCTCCACCATTGTCACTCCTAAGCATCTTAACCTCATGGCCAGACCTTTTCTCAATTTGAGTGATAAATTCAATAAGAACATCAGCTGTGTCACTCTTCATAGCTAGAAAGAATGTCCAAGTAAACCTAGAAAAGTCATCAGTGACAACAAAACAATATGACTTGCCATTCAAACTTTCTATATTAGTTGGACCAAAGAGGTCCATGTGAAGCATATGAAGAGGTCTAGAACTAGTATGCACCGGCTTAGACTTGAATGAGACCTTGTGCTGCTTGCCTTTAAGACATGCAACACAAGAGTGGTCATTGTGGAAGGCCTTCTCAGGCAAACCATCAACTAAACCAAGCCTCACAAGTCTATTTATATTTTTAAAATTTATGTGCCCTAGTCTCCTGTGCCACAAATTACTTTCATCTACTGAGGCCTTAGCATAAAAACAAGACATATTTGTATTCACTTTAATCCCATTTAAATTTACATTGTATATGTCCTTATGCATAGGTGTTCTATACTCAATATACTTCTCATCAGGGATCTTAAAATCCTTGCTTAACACCAAACACTCAGTATCAGTGAAAAGAACTTTATTTTTGTTATCACACACTTGTGATACACTAAACAGATTATAATCCAGTTCTTTTACCAGGAAGACGTTCTCAAAACGCAGATTGTTGGTGAGAAGGGTTCCTTTGCCTGTGATGGTGCCGTAGCCCCCTCCAAAGTATACTTTATCACCATCTTTAATAGGTGAGAAGTTCGTCAGATAGTCTTCCTTTCCTGTCATGTGCCTTGAGCATCCACTATCCCAATATCCATAATCATTGATCTGCTTTTGAATGCCCTGCACATAAAGAAAACAAATTAGTTTTCTTTGGGAACCCAAGTCTCAGAAGACTTGGATTCATCTGGTTGTTCAATAAGAACAGACTTAGTTCTCATAACAACCCCATTCTCATCCTTTTTAGGATGGAAAAACCCAGTTAACCCCAATTGGTTTTGTAATGACCTTTGAAATGTAATTAAACCTGTTGCAAGTCATTGAAATACCATCACTATTAGGGTTTTGATCTTTCTTGGGTCTCCATGTTAAGCTTGAAGAAGCTTTAGACCGCTTACCTTGTGGCTGCAAATATTTAGGTCTGGTCACGTTTCTGTCAGCGTTGGATTTTGTCTTGTCAACGCTGAAATTACCCTTGTCAGCGTTGAACCTAGGGTTTGCTACAGGAACCCATTGCCTATTTGACCAGGTGTTTGTCTTTTGAAAAGGTCTTTGTCCATGAGTGTTAGACCTTCTAGTAAAGAATGGGGCAGGTCTAATCACTTGTGGACGTTGCTGCACACAAGGTTTGGGTCTGACAACGTTTGACTTTCTAACAACGTTGACTTTCTTCCTATCAGCGCTGAAATTGTTCCTATCAGCGCTGACTTTGGGAGCGTTGACACACTTGTATGCCAAATGTGAAAAGCTACCACAAGTATAACAGGCTTTCTTAGACACACTCTTAGATCTAGAAGAGAAGAAACCTATTCCATGATTGTTAACTTGGCTCTTGGGTGACCTATTATTCCTATACATCTCTGCATATTTAATGGTAGGTCTTCTAACAGTGTTTGAGCCTAGGTCAACAGCTTTACCAGTGACTGGGTGAGTAACCTTAATGGGTGGTGATTCATTGGGACTTTCACATAGCAAACCTCCCTTAACAAACAAAGTAGGGTTTGCTTTCTTCCACTCATTTAGGTCAGTCAATTTTTGTTGATACTCTTCCACTGGGGTGACAACTCTTGGTGGAGGAATGAATTCCTCTTCTTGGCATTCTGGTATACCAGTCCAAGACAAGTCCTTTCTTTGGACACCATAGAAGTCACCAGCTGGTGGTGGAACCAGAGAGTAATCATTCATCCCAATCCCAGTCCTATCATTATAATCCCTTTGTTTAGCCACACAGTCTCCTAGGGATTGGGTGGCTTTATCAAATCTTTGGATCTTTAGGTCAACATTATCTTTATTCTTAATGGCTTCATCTAATTTAGCCTGAAGATCTCTATTAACCTTTGTCATGATATTTCTAATATCCATACTACCCTCTAGCTCATGTTTTAAGATATTAATCTTATCTTTTAAATCAAATTCTATTTTCTTGTATTCAGAAACGGTTTTCTCAGTTTCAGTTAGAGCTAGTTGGTAATTGGACAATTTACACCTTTCAGTGCTCATATCATCTTTTAGTTTTAACACCTCTTTGTTAAGTCTATCAGTGTTTAACCTACAACCTTTGCTCTGATACCACTTGTTGATCCCAAACTTAGATCGATTAGCTTTGTGTATACGAGATTAGATCAAGTATAGCACGTAGAGAAACCTTTGTATATGCTTTGTGAATCTAAGTGTTATGCGGAATTTAACACTTAAACAGGAACACACAAGATATAAACAAACTTTCACTTTGATTATCAATGTCGAACTTGCTTACAATGAAAGATGTTTATAAACGATAACTTATGTAAAAACCTAATATTGAACGTTAACCTAAAGGCCTTCTTTTATAGACTAAGAAGCCTTGTACAATAAGCTACGTATCAACTATTCTAGGTAAAGATAAATATAGAAAATACATTGTCGTTTCTATCCTTACTAGAAGTATTCTAGAATATAATAAACATATAGATTATATCTTCTATCAGTGCTTGTCTTCAATCTGTCAACGCTTGACTTTAACTTGTCAACGCTTGAGCTGTCAGCGCTCACTTTATTCTTGTCAATGCTTGAGTTGTTCTTGTCAGCGTTCAAGTGATCTGGCCTTAATTTTATTCCCAACAATCCTCCCCTAAACTTGATATCCACTCTTATGATCAAGTTTCTAAATAATCATGAAGAACTTGGAGGAGTCTGACAAACCTTATCATATTGGTAATAAATAAATCTGATCAAATTCTTTGCCACGTCACTTGTATAATCTATCTCCAACTGGGTGTCCTTCATCTTTTCCAAAACAGCCTTGGATATGAAATACTGGGCATCTACAAGTAGATACTCAGCAAACTTTGTAGAACTCAAATGGTATACACCAGCAGCTGAATATAACCTCCATTGAAGACCACTGAGATCATCTTCAAGATCCTTCCATATTTCAGGATCTTCCTCATTTGTCCCACACATTCTTTTGAATGTGGTCCAAAGTTTTATTCCATTAGCTGAAGTTGGTGCTTCAGCCTCATACTTGGTCTCCAGCAACCTCCAAAGGTCCACCAAGTCTTCTCTATCACAACTTGCAAATAAAGATATGAGAGTGGTAAAAGTGTGTACCTCCTTGCCAAATCTTCCAATCTTCCAGAATCCACATTCATCTTCATCATAACTCACAATTGGATTCCTGGAATCTAATGGTAACACCTGCACCATATCTGAAGCTTCTAATGGGGAGAGCTTGAGGCTCTTTCTGATAACTGCTTCACTTGGATATAGTGGATCCATATCTTTTGGAAATTCAAGTGTAAATCCCTTCTTCACTGGCCTGGGAACTATCATAGCTTTCTTGATTTCCATCTCTTCTGCAAGTTGCTCCTTTCTTTCATCTGAAAGAAGTCTGAAAGTGTTTTCTTCCTGCACTTTCACCCAAATAGGATAAGCCCTATGTTCCAACTCATCAAATGTCAAAGCCTTCAATTTCTGATGTGTCCATCCAACCCCATGACATCTGAGCAACATAAAGTAGAGCTTTCTTCTATCCCTTTTCAATTCTGAGAGAATATTGCTTGCCTTGTGCTTCAAGATCACCTTACAATCCTTCTGAACTCTAAGAAGAATCTCCAAACCCCATATTTGATCTGAAATGGTCAAGTTTGGATTATCCATACAGCTTTCTTCCCAAGAATTGTACATCTGAACCACCTCTGGCATGTCAAAATCAATCTGCAATTTTAAATCTCTCAACTTTTCCCTAGCAAGCTCATCACCATACTCAAGCCTTTCAGGTTCTATAATCATCACACTTGAGTCTGAGCCAGCTCCATCACTTTCTTCTTCAGAAGTCACAACAAATGGTGACTTTTCCTTTTCACCTTGTTCCATCAATTGTTCAGCCAATCTTCTATCAAATTCAACCTGAGCTGCATTCTATGGAACAATCTCTTCTACCAATTTACCCTTACCCTTATCTGATGGTGCAATGGTTGGTAACGTAGATGGTAATACCTGAGTAGAAACTTCTTTGATGATAGATGATGACTGGAATACATCACCTTCATGTGCAGGTCTGTCAACGCCCAAATTTCCTCTATCAGTGCCCAAAATACTTCTATCAGCGTCCAAATTTGTCTTATCAACGCTCAGATATTTTCCCTCAGCGCCTTGTGTAACCTCTCTCAACATATCTGTGAATGATAAATTTAAATTGGTTGGAGAGATTAAGGACGTATCAAAACCTGTTTGCTTCTTTAAAGATGTAAGAGCTTCAGCAACATCCATTGATTGACCATCTTGACTGCTCTTATCACTCAGATTTCTTTGATCTTCCTCCCCTTTGGAAGACTCCTCCACACCTCTCCTAGCATGATCACTCTCCAAAACAACAATCCTCTCCCTCAATTCTTTGAGTTCAAGGCCTTGTGAGCTGACAATTTGTACTAAGTCTGCATTTTGCTTTTGCAAGCGAATGCAGACTGCCGTCAATTCCAAAAGAGTCATTGGTTCCAGACTGCCCTCTTCTGAAATGGGAATTTGACCTCCCAAGTCAGGTTCATTGGGCATGGATGAGGACTTAATTATGGTGGGACTGCCTTGGCCAACTTCTAAGCCAGAACCAATAGTCCCAGCCTCATCCAGGTCACCAGCCACACTTGTGGTGGTGGTTCTCTCTGCTTCATGGCTAGGACCACCAGAGGAGAACACTCCAGTAGTCCTTTGGCGTTTAATCAACCTATATTCAGGTGGTGTGGAAGATGGTGAAGAAGAATGGGTAGATGTGGGTTGGTTAAGGGGTGTTTGGGATTGTGATGGTTGGGTGTCAGCGTTGGAAATAGGCACATCAACGCCAACATTTGATGTGTCAGCGTCAAAGGATTCTTGGTCAATTTGCATTTGTGCAGGTGAAGGTAAAGGTTCAGGAATGGGTTCAAGTTGTGGTTGAGGGTCAATTTGAGGTTGAGGGTCTGGTTGGGGTTGTGCTGCTGCAATAACAGCAAGCATGGCTGGGGTTAAAGGTAAATCTCTGAGGGGTGGTGAATTCATCTTGGTAAAAATAGCTTTCTTTTGTTCAGGGATTTTATAAAAATCATTGTGATCCCTTGAACAATATCTTTCATCATCAAAAATCATTTGCAGAAAACGGGGATAAGCTAAAGTCATTTTTGTCCCCTTGTTTTTACACATCCCTTCAAAAATCATTTTAGAATAGTTTTATTTTTGCCCTGTTGCAATGCACACAATAGCAGTTGCAATGGATCTATTGATCTCATTGTGTGCAGTACATTTGGGACTCAAACATTGAAGGAGAATGTGAATGAGGTACTTCCAGGCTGGGGGAAATTCCTGCTTATGGTACTTATTAAGAGTACCTTCATCAGGAATTGGATATCCCAAAGCCCTAAGCCCTTGTTCTATTTCATTTATGGGAAGGATGGTTATACCATCAGCATCATCAAGATGCAAGGCCTGGCGTACCAAGGCCTCAGTAACCACCCAAGATCTCCCATGAACAATAGAAGTTAATGTGGTCACTCCATTAACTGTTGAGGAACTTACAGTGTTCCAAAACTGTTTAATGTGTGTGACTGGAATGAGTGGTGCATGAGAAAGAGCATACATTAATGGGGATGCGTTCAAATACGCCACCATTTGTGTGTATTGAGGAAACAAATCATTATCAGCAACAAGATAAGCAATCATGTTGTGTTGAGACTTGAACCCCAAATCCAATTCTGCTGAGTTAAATCTTGGTGCCATTGATGAAAGCTGTTAATTTGAAGTGTAGAAGATGAAGGTTGATAAGAGAAAAGTGTTAGACAAGAATTATAGATACCTTGTTTAAAAATAGGAACCAAATTTATAGGAGATGTAGAATGCACGTGATTGGCCCAAAAATAGGCAAAGATTTTCAAAAACTAATCATGAAAATATTGAAAAAGTTATAAGTTATCTCATGCATTTAATGAAAGTAACAACTCCTAAAATTACGGCTTGAAAATATGTCAAAAAGGAACAACTGGGTAGGTCCCATTGAGTGTCAACGGTCAAATATAACCCATCAACGCCCAACGGCTATAATCTTGTCAACGTTCGCCTAAAGCCATGTCAGCGTCCAATTTGGTCACAACAACGCTTGGAAAAATTTTGTCAGCGTCCAAAAATAAAATTGTTTTAAAAAGTGAAAAATGACCTTAACAAGTAATTTATCCTAGAGAAAGTAACCAAAAGCTGATAATTATTATAGGGCGGCAAGCACTGTCCAGTTATGCACACTTGCATAAGCAAGATAGACATAACAGTCCTCTAGTGTCCCTTGCTAACCAAAATTCTTAACAACCAAGTTACCTTATAAAATCCTTGTTACTCCCAGGTAAATCCCATATCAAAATCATTCCCAAGTCTCCCAACAGACCACAACCAATTCTAGGCAAAAAATGTCTTGGCAGCATGCAAAGTTGATATACTATGCATGTTACAGTGCCTCATGGTTTAGTAAAACTAACCCATACTCACCTGTGGACACAATCTAGAATTGTGATAAGAGTATCATATGGATACCCAAAAATCCTAAAGGTTCCTAAAACCTCCCCTTAAACGTTGATACAAAAAGTTTGCTAAAATCATGCATGAACATAAAAAAAAATTTTTTTGTCAAGATAGGAATGAAACATTCCAACCATCATCCATAAATAAAAACTTGTCCAAATGCTTCTCCTTTGATCCATAAGCAACTCTGTATCCAATGGTATACTGCTAACACCATCTGCACATTTAGATTGAAAACCACAAAACTAACATTGTTGCTGACAACGCCCCGATAACACATAACAGCGTTGAAGGAAGCTTTGTCAGCGTTAGACAATTATATTGCTGACAACGTTGCAAAAACACTTATCAGTGTTCAAACAACCTTTGTCAGTGTTAGAAAAATATAGTGGAAAATCTAAATCATCAATAAGACCAATAATAATAATGTATCATCCTGTACATACTTTTACAAACAGAATCTAAAACACATATTAAGTGAGATTAACCATTCCAATACTTGTTACCAAGTATTGAAATCTTCTAGTATCAAAAGGTTTAGTTAATAAATCTGACACATTTTCCTCAGTGTCAACCCTATCTGGTTGTATTAAACCTTTCTCAAAGCAATCTCTTATAAAATGGTGTCTAATTTCTATGTGTTTAGTTTTAGAATGATGTACAGGATTCTTAATGATGCATAAAGTACTATTATTGTCAACAAATATCTTAGTATGCATAAAATTATACCCATAATCCAACAGCTGGTTCTGAGTCCACAACACTTGACCACAACATGCTGCTGTAGCCACATACTCTGCTTCAGTTGTAGAGTTAGCCACCACTGTTTGTTTCTTGCATTGCCAAGATATTAATCTGCTCCCAAGAAACTGACATCCACCAGTTGTGGATTTCCTATCAAACTTTTCACCTCCATAATCACTATCTGAGTATGCAATCAGCTCCAATGGTGAATCCTTTGGGTACCACAAACCAAGACTAGGGAAACATCTTAGGTACCTAAAGATCCTCTTCACAGCATAAAGGTGACATTCTTTGGGAGTCACTTGATGACGTGCACAAGCACATACAGCAAACATGATATCAGGTCTAGAAGCAGTAAGATACATCAAGGATCCAATCATGGATCTATAATGCCTGACATCAACATCTTTCCCATCTCCAATCTTTCCCCAAGGGTGTTCTCTATCCATAGGAGTAGAGGCCCTCTTTTCATGTGGAGAAAAGCCAAACTTCTTCAAGATTTCAGCAACATATTTGTCCTGGGAGATGAAGATACCATCTTCTTTCTGCTGAACTTGCAAACCAAGAAATAAGTTCATCTCCCCCATAGCACTCATCTTGAATTTGTCTGTCATAAGCTTGGAGAAATCCTCACTCATTTTTGGATCAGTAGACCCAAAAATGATATCATCAACATAGACCTGCATAAGCAACACATGTTTTCCTTTCTTCTTTGTAAATAGTATCTGGTCTATGGTGCCCTTCTTGAATCCATTGTCCACCAAATATGTGGACAAAGTACCATACCATGCTCTAGGGGCTTGATGAAGGCCATACATAGCCTTTTTGACTCTATACACTTTGTCTGGATGCTCTGGATCCTCAAAACCAGGAGGTTGCATGACATAAACTTCCTCAACAATGGTGCCATACAAGAATGCACTCTTCACATCCATTTGATAGACTGTGAAGCCCATGCAAGATGCATAGGCTAGAAAAATCCTAATAGCTTTAATCCTTGCAACTGGTGCAAAGACTTCTTCATAGTCTATCCCCTCCGCTTGTGTATAACCTTGAGCCACTAACCTTGCCTTGTTTCTGACCACAATACCTCTTTCATCTCTTTTGTTCCTGAGAACCCATCTTGTTCCTATTGGTCTGACATATCTAGGACAATCAACCAGCTCCCAAACATCCTGAATAGCAAATTGGTGAAGCTCATCCTGCATTGCTTCCACCCAACTTGGTTCTTTAAGAGCATCAAATACCTTCTTGGGTTCTTCTTGTGACAGAAAACATGCAAACAAACATGCTTGCACAAGAGGGGTATCAACCTTCTTGTGTATATTGGCAATAAACCCACCAAGACCTTGGTGAGATCTTCTGGTCTGAACTGGAGTCATAATATCACCAATGATCTGAGATGGGGGGTGATTCTTCATTGTGGAAGTGAGAACTCCTCCTTCAAAAAGTCTGGTGTCCTCAACTTCACGCTCCATGTTGCCAATATCTTCTTCATCAGACTCTCTTTGAGCAACTGGAATCTCTTCATGGACATTGGAAGGTCCACCTTGTTCAAAACTGGAAGAGAAAAGATGCCCATAAGTGTTGTCAACGTTTGAATCTTGGTTGTCAGCGTCCGGGCTGACAGCGCCTGAAATGTTGTTGTCAACGTCTGAATTGGTCTTGTCAGCGCTAGATTTGCCTTTGTCAGCGTCTGAAGAACCATGCATGTTTGTATCTGGTGGTATTTGGAAACCACCATTATCTTGTCCAGCAGCAGCAGCAGCAGCAAAAGCATCAGTCCAAATGGGAATTGTGACATATTCAAATGTAGGAGATGCCTTTTCTGCTTGTGATCCAACCCTCTCATCAACCTGTGTACCTGAAACATCAATAACTTGTTCCTCCACAACACTTGAAGTTACCTTCACAATGTCTGGATTAGTGACAGGCATATAATTTAAAGTTCTAGATAAGGGTTCCAAATCAAACAACCAATTAGGACCACTTTCAGGATCACTAGGTTTATTCTCTAAGAACCTAACATGTACTCTTTCAACAATACGTTTGTCCTCAAGATAAACCCTATAACCCTTGCTCTGCACTGAATACCCCATGAAGTAACCTTCATCATCTTTTGCACTAAATTTCCCTAAGGCATCACTAGTGTCTAAGACTACCTCATGACATCCAAAAGGTTTGAGAAAACCAATATTAGGTTTTCTTCCCCAAAGTAACTCATAAGGTGTTTTGTTCTGAATTTTGTTAACCAATGCTCTATTTTGCACATAGCATGCTGTATTAACAGCCTCAGCCCAAAAGGCTATTGGAAAATGAGCATCAGCCAACATGGTCCTAGCTGCTTCAATTAGGGTTCTATTCTTCCTTTCAGCAACCCCATTTTGTTGTGGGGTTCTTGCAATACTGAATTGCCTAGTAATTCCCTTCCTGGCACAAAAATCATCTAGCTTCTTGTTCCTAAATTCTCCACCATTGTCACTCCTAAGCATCTTAACCTCATGGCCAGACCTTTTCTCAATTTGAGTGATAAATTCAATAAGAACATCAGCTGTGTCACTCTTCATAGCTAGAAAGAATGTCCAAGTAAACCTAGAAAAGTCATCAGTGACAACAAAACAATATGACTTGCCATTCAAACTTTCTATATTAGTTGGACCAAAGAGGTCCATGTGAAGCATATGAAGAGGTCTGGAACTAGTATGCACCGGCTTAGACTTGAATGAGACCTTGTGCTGCTTGCCTTTAAGACATGCAACACAAGAGTGGTCATTGTGGAAGGCCTTCTCAGGCAAACCATCAACTAAACCAAGCCTCACAAGTCTATTTATATTTTTAAAATTTATGTGCCCTAGTCTCTTGTGCCACAAATTACTTTCATCTACTGAGGCCTTAGCATAAAAACAAGACATATTTGTATTCACTTTAATCCCATTTAAATTCACATTGTAATGAGGTATATGATGATGTTAAAGTAAACGTTGGAAGTAAACACCTTGTTCATAATCAATGTTCTAATTCCGCTATGTTTATCATATGAACGTTGATTATCCTAGTAAGCTTAATCGATCCATGAATAAAGGTTTCCACAATTGGTATCAGAGCCTCGTGGCTCGTGATGCTAGGACCAACAAGGTGTTCGTGTTTGGAGAAGAAAAGAAAAATCCGTCTAGGGTTTTTCTGGACGTTTTTGTGTGCGCAGCAGTATTCAGAAGGTCATAACTTTTGATTGAACTGTTGGATCGTCACGAAATTTTATATGTGTGTTCTACATACATAGATCTAAACATCCACCGGAGGGATTGTCGAGTTTTATCCCCACGCAAAAGTTATTAAGCGTCAAAGTCAGCAGTAGGAGGTATATGCAGTTTTCTGTGGACAGCCATGTTCAAAACACGATCTCTCCTTCGTTAACCGTTGGATCTTGGTGATTTTTGAACTGTAGATTCTTGGCACTTGTGTCTTGAATCTCACCGGAGCGATCTTCGATCTGAGCCCTAAGGAAGAAGTTATTCAAGGTCGAAGTTTACTGTTTAAAGGTATCAATGTTTTTGCTTTTCACATGAAATCATGAACTAGGGTTTCTTCAAACCCTAGATCACCATAAAAAGGCAGAAAGATTGTAAACTTATGGCTGTTATTATGGAAGAATCAAGCTAGGATTATTTACAAACCCTACTTAGGGTTTCGGTGCTTAAAGTCTAAACCCTAGATCGATCTTGAAATCTGAAGAGAACGTGTTGTGTTCGTGATCGTGATTGGATTGTTGTAACAATGCTTACATGTGGTGAAAAGAGAACCAACGATCTAACCATGTGGTGAAAAGATGCTCGATCAAAGTAGCAGAAGACAAAGTGAGCATGTGATAAGTGGAGAAAAGGTCACACGATGGTTCGTATATCACAGCTGTAGCTACTGTTGGTACGAGAATGTATCCTTGATAAATCACATCATCATGCGATCTCATAATAGAATAAAGGATTTTTGATTGGTTGAAAGATCTTTGTATTCACACGGTTACTTAATTTGGTGGAGAATAGTATATTCATGGTTTAAGCGTTCACACGATCATTGAACTGTGATTGGCTATTCAAGTTGGTGTTCACATGGTACAACATTAGTTATGGTGGACTTGCAGGCACATGATCAAAACCCACGGTTTGAATTTGGATGTGATTTAGTTGCTGACACGGTTACAATTTAAGTTGCACAAAGTGTGCATCACGTGGGAATGATTGGTCTATTGCCACAATTATTATCATACGCATGAGTATATAATGATACGTTGAGCATGTGATTAAGCAACGCTGACAAGAGTATGTTTTGACGCTGAAAAGAATGAACGCTGACAAGGTTTATGGTTGGCGCTGATGTTTGTAATCCAGACGCTGACAGGAAGAATTTTGACGCTGACAGAATAAGTCAACGCTGATAGAGTTGACTGTGTCGTCCGATATATGAACTTCAACGCTGACACGTATTGTCCGATATTGGACAATACATCTGCCAAAGATATTGGACAGAAGAGGATATTGGACAACACAATGATTGCTGCTGTTGAGAAAATTGGACGTTTTTAGCACACAAAAAGGAGGAAAATACACACAAAGGTACATGGAATCTCCATTTTAATTCGGAATATCATGGTGATATTTATGGCTCAGATATTTTTGAAAGGAATTAATGATCTTAAAGCGAGTTAGCAACTATTCGTGAGAATTTGATGGATATTTTAAACTATGTAATCGGGATAGCCTTGTAAAAGAGTTATCCGTTCAACAACTTTTACATATGGTATGAAGATGTGATTCCATTAAATTCGTCATAAAGAGGTGTTAGCTTAAGGGGAAGAATTCTTATGGTAAGTTTGATGATTGAAGAAGATTTTCGCGAGTTTGTGTTCTATCATATCTTAAAGTCGTGCACTTCCAGTCATAGACTTTAAAGGTAACTTGTTCGTGCTTTACATGTTTGGTGACGAAGACTTGTCATAACACTTGAAGGAGTTACATTATCGTGCTCAGTGTCTCACATAGGATGAGAATATTGACAAGGGATCGAGGTCTACTTATATCCTCCTCTATAAGTTCTTAGTCACATGGATAGTACAAGACATGGAATACAAGGTTGGGTTACTCTACTTCTACATCAAGAATACTTTATTTATTTTTCTTCAAGATCATTATACAGAGCCTACATATGGAGAATCTTCAACATTGCAACATTGTTTACTTTCCTGTTGATGTGACAAAAAGGGGAAGAAATACATGCTACACTTGAGGGGAAGCAACTTGAAGATCATGTACAACTTACAAGAGATACACATAGAGTTTTGCCACTATCAACTAGGGGAAGATTGTTGGGTCAAAAAGTTGATGTGGCAGAAACTCAAAAACGAAGAAAACATGAAGAAATTGTCCAAGCGTTGTCAAGAGTTAATCAAGCGTTGACATGTACAATTTAGGCGTTGATAGCTCAAGAGTTGTCGTGTACAATGTAAGCATTGTCACATGCAATTCAAGCATTGACAAAACGTAGACAAAGAAGCTTATGGAAGCTTCTATTTAGATAAACATGCAAAAGATATTCTGCATAAGTTTATTTAAATAGAAGCTTCCATAAGCTTCTTTGTCTACGTTTTGTCAATGCTTGAATTGCATGTGACAATGCTTACATTGTACACGACAACTCTTGAGCTATCAACGCCTAAATTGTACATGTCAACGCTTGATTAACTCTTGACAACGCTTGGACAATTTCTTCATGTTTTCTTCGTTTTTGAGTTTCTGCCACATCAACTTTTTGACCCAACAATTATCCTTACCCATTAGCCCATACCATACCCTTAACCCGAACCAACCAGCCCACAAAACCAGTTTATTAATTAAAATGGTCAAACTGGTCAAATCCCGTTTTTTTCCCTCTTAACACATATTTAAACATGTTTTATTTTCCAAAAAGATTAAACCATCCCTGCTAATTCCCCTAACCCACATAAACCCTAATCTCTAAATTGCACAAATCAAAGGGTTATCCTTTGATTAAGTGCAGATTAGTGATTCACCATCACACAAACCAAACCCACCTATAAAACCTCCACCCCGTGACTCCAAAGTGGACCCCCCATTGTCCCCTGCTTCACTATTTTTGGCAAAGAGAGAATCTTACAGCAAATCAAACGGCCAAGGTCCCAAACTTGGTCCCTAAGGAGGAATGGACGACCCTGATCATTCTTCACAGCTCAGCACATCACCATCACCCACATGGGCTTCCTTTGACGATTTTCAAACATCCTTGACCAAGGGCAACTTAGGAAAATCAGTTAGCTAGGGTTTTTGTAATGCTAGGGTTCTAGAACCATCTCCTCATTTATATATATATAGCATAGCATTGTAGCTTTCTTTCCTGTTCCAGAATTTGCACTTTTTAAGAATTATTAATGAAAATGAACCCTTTTTAAAATATACATTTCTGAGTTCCATAGTTTAAGTTTACTTAGTTTAAGTTTTTTTTCATTGTGAAAAAATAGTTTAAGTTTCAAAGGAGTTACTTTACAAGTATTTTCAGAAAATCTGTGTTTTTTTTAAAATTCTTGAAAAAGGTTTTCCAAATGTGTGAGATTGATGTTATAACAAAGTGAAAGTGGACTTATAATATTTATTTCAAAGTTTGAGTTAACCTTTTGTCAATGTTTTTGGTAGTTTCAAATCTGTCTTAAAAGATTTCATACAAATCTTTTGTTTTCTTATTATTAACCTTTTACTGTAGCAAAAGCTACAAGCCAACAGCTTGTAGTCTTTTGCTACTTGATTTGTTTCTGGTCTTGTGATTGTGTGCAGGAACCAAGAAGTCCCATTCATCTTTCCACTTTTCTGGTTTGAAGATATTTTGGTATACCCTTGGGTCCATTTTGGATTCCACCAACAAGGGTCTTCTACACTTCTCATAAGCACTCCATAAGCTCCAATAGACGGATTAAGGAAGGCATCAGCTCAATACAAGGCTTGAACCCCTTTTCCCTTTTTTTTAGTCTTATGGTGTGATTTGCTGAATTTAGGGTAGAACTTGTTGTTTGTATGATTTATCTGCTTAATTGTGCTTTGTTAGTTGTTTTATGCATGCTCAAGTAGTTTTTAATCAGTTTAGTTTGCTTTGGATTAGTCTTTGTTTGAAAAATCAAGATTCTGATTTTTAAAGGGGTGTTTGGATTTGCATTATAGCTAGGATTGGTGACTCTCTTTTAGCTTATAATCAGTCTAGATACAATGCTTTGTTATAGGTATAGGGTATTTCAGTATTTGCTTATAGTTTGGTTAAGTTTTTGATGAAATTGCATGCTCAAATTGGTATTAACTAGCAAATCAGTTAAGTCCTGTTTCTGACTGTTTTTGTGCCTTTTAGATTTTGAAAGCTCACTCAATGTTAGAGGTTAGGTCTAGCTAGGGTTTTAGATAGCTTTTAAGTGATTTGGTTATCTTATATGCAAATTTTGGCCATTTAAAATACGTTTTTGTGCCTAGAAAGTCAGTACTGTTCATCAGTAACATACCATCTATATCAGTCACTTAATTTGGTCATGTGTGTGTGATTTTTGTGAAAAGCTTGCTTATTTTCTTGTTTATTGTGACTCCCCACACTTCACTGAGTGTGGGGGTGCACCTCTTGTCCATTAATTCCAAGAATCAAACAAGCTACAATCATTTGAGTGCCCAGACCTTTGAATTGCACTAGCAGTGGGAACTTCATTACCCCTGCTAGTGTATTTGTAGCCACTGCTACACAAAAAGACAGAAAGTGACCAAAGGTCACTATCATAATCTTAAAATTTTGTCTTTTGTGAACTTTTTTATGAATTAGGGTTTCAGACTTTTTGCATTATTTTTCTTTTTTAATTTCTGATTTTTTAGTTTAGTTTATTTTGGTGTTACTGTTCATTTGCTATTTTTCACATTTAATTGCATTTTTAATTACTTTTAATTATTCTGTTTTTGTCATTTAGTGTAAAAAGTTTATATTTTTCAGTTTTAAATTTTTTCTTAGATTTAAAAAATTATTTTAAGATTTTTAGTTTTAAAAATATTTACTGTCCACTTTTTAATTATTTTTTATAATTAATTTAAGTTAATTAGGGTTTAATTATCAAATAGTTATGTCTTTTAGTGCAAATTTTTACATTTTTAAACTTTTTCAATTTTCTACTGTTCATTAGGATAATTTAGGATTTTTAAAATTGTTAAATTAATTTTGACATTATCTTATTATTTTTTAGGATTATTTTAATTAAAAAAATAGTTTTTAGTGATTAAAAAATAGAAAAATAGTTTTTAAAATTTATAAAAAATAGTTTTTAATCTTTAAAAAATATAAGTTAGTTATTAGTTCAATAAGTTAATATTTTGGGCATTTTGTTAATTATATTTAATTTTTGGGCTTTAATTAGCATTAAAAATTGAATATTTAATTAATAAAAGGTTTTAAAATATATTTATTGGATTTTTATTCTTATTTATATTATTTAAGACTTAGTTTAATCTTTTAATTAATTTTTAGGTTTAATTTTTAATTTTGTCACGTTTTACGTATTTACGTTCGTGTTTTACGTCAACGTCGTAGTTTAAATCGTAGTCGTAGCTCGTCTTTAATTTTTCTCTTCTCAACCAAAAACGTCACTAATCTAAACATTGTTATTTTATATATTTTGGCACATTAATACACACACCTCCTTCGAGAACGAACTTGGAATTTATTCGTCTTCACGGTTTTCCTAAATCATGTCGATTAATACTTACCACATTTATACTCGTCTTTCCTAAGACTTGTATTTCACTAAAAACTACTACATCAGTCATTATTATCAATATATCATAAAAATCATCAAATAAACAGTTTAAATTAAATAGAACTAGAATAAACGTTTTAATCATTATCAAAAGTAATCAATCGTCAGTTAGAACAATCATACTTTCTTCCTGAGTTGGTGTTTGTTCCTTTTGCATCATTTTTTTAGTTATTAGATCCGCCGTGTTCCGATGGCTCCATTTATGTGTTTTGATTTTGTTATTGAAGGTTTTAATTAGGTTTGTTTTTAATTATAGAGATTGTTAGGGTTTGTTTTGTTTCTAAAGAGAGAAATGAGAGCGGTTGTGTTTTCTTGAGAGAGAATGAAAGTTTTGGTCTAAAACTATAAGTGGACGGGTTTTTTAATATTATAATGTCTAAATTGTGTTTCTTATTTTTTTGTTTTTTTAACTGTAATATCACTGGCAATGTTGTAAAACAAGGGCTAGGCGGCCGCCTAGGCGCTAGGCGGTCATACTCCGCCTAGGCGGCGCCTAGGAGCTAGGCGGCGCCTAGGAGCTAGGCGGTCAAAAAGTCAAGGAAGTCAGCAAAAAGTTAATATTTTTTTACAAAAAATTAAGGGTTTTCTTTCTAATATATAGTGCCCATATTTATTTTAATGAAACATCTTAAAATAAGAGATAAACGAATGATTATAAACATAAAGTAATGAGTTTTTTCTTATGAAGTTGGAACCAACTGAATTATATATTCATGTTTCAAGTTTTAAGCACTTAAATTGTTATGTTTTATTTGTCTATTTTGCAAGAATTTCAAATTATTTAAAATTAGGAGTATTTTTTATGTCATACATATTATTTATAATATTTATATGCATAAAATTCCAATCCGCCTAAATGAATTCCGCCTCGAAGGTCGTCGACCGCCTCACTAGCGCCTAGCGATTTCTGCAACCTTGATCAGTGGTGATACATTATTTTAAAATTTTAACTTTTTGAGATAAAATAAAATACTTTATATTTTTATTGACAGTTATGTTTTTTATATTATCTTTTAGTTATTATTTTAGTAAACTAATACAATATCATTGTTGATAACGTATATGCTATATCACTGTTAATATATTATATGCAATATCACTGTTGATAAAGTGTAAAAATTTGGGATTTTAGTTCAAGTTTGTTTTATTGAAATATCACTCGGGATATATAAGAGGAACAAAACAATAATAGGATAAATTTTGTATTAAACTAATGCAATATCACTGTGGGATAAAGTATATATTGTTATGCAATATCATTGTTGATAAATTATATGCAATATCACTGTTGATAAAGTATAAATATTTGGTATTTTAGTTAACTTATTCAAGTTTCTGTTTTATTGTAATATCACTCGTGGGATATAAGAGGAACAAAAAAATAATACCGAAAATAGTCTTAATTTTTTTAACATAACCATCCAAATTTTTACAGATCATAATATTGTTCTACCAGGCATTACCAAATTGTTCCATGTGTTTACTTAAACGCACATTCAAAATAAAAGTTTAAAGTTTTTTATATAGAACGACATTTATCATAATTCAATGTTGTTTTCTTCCTCCTGCTTCCGGTCCTGCTGCTTCTTTTGTGACCCCCTTTGTTTCATTATCGGACATCAACTGCTTGTGGTTGGTCACTTCATGAAGCAATATTTTTGTTGCTGTTCTAGCTCTTAAGGTATCAATTTGAGTTTGGTGATCTTTGTGATTTTCATTTTAGATCCATGTTCTCCATTGACTACCAATCTCTCCTTGATACTGCTCCATATGTATCATCATATGCACACCACAGTCGATTTTTTTCTTCTTTTGTCTTCCAATTTATTTTCAGCACTGTTGCTTTCTTAATTCGTTTCTCTACATCATTTGCTTTTGGATGGTTGTAAGCCATCAGGTGGAACATAAGTAAATCCTTCTGAAAAAATAAATATATAACAATTATTAGATATGTTTTTTACCTTTACTGATTACACAAATTTTACAAAGGTTACTTACCACAAATTCAAAGTTTTCCTTGTATTTTCCTTCATATCTTGCATCTGATTCGTTGCTGTCTATTATCGAAGCCTTTGGTTTTTCAATGTAGAAAACTATGACGTATAAATTATCGTGTGCAATGATTGGAAAGAAGACATGTTACTTATCATAAATATTTTTAGGCTATAAGCTATTTTAAAATAATATAATAATTACATGAAAAGAATCTAAAAGGATGCTTCTTTTTACCAGTGACATCGCCCTTTTTCTGAATATCCGTCAACTTGTTAATGAGTAGTGGGTGTTTAGCTTCATTTCTCTATATTTTTTCTTGTCTTGGAGTATCCCCGGAATATGTTTCAATTGTTTTTTTTAAAATTATATATAAGTTTCCTAAGTACTTAGTTGTTTTATAGTTTTAATTTATCAACTTACCGTCATTTATGTATAAAAGAAGTGGCGTCTCATCTTTGCCTTTTTTGAAGTTTTCTTCATAATTCAGGATTGAAAAATAGGTGTCAATCACTGAAGTTTTTTTTTCCACCCTTGATTGCAGCGTCTGAAGAATCTTTTTCATCAGCACAATATCTTCTCTGTTGTTGAAAACTTCTTCCCTATGTAATATGTCACAAGTTTTAATCGTAAGCCTAATAATCATATAGTTTTCAAACATGTTTATCGCCATTTCATAATTAATAGAAACAGATAGATAATTACCATTCATTTCCGACATTTCCGAATATGCTTGTTGACAAAAGCTTTTAATCCTCTGTTATTTCATCTCTCGTGTCTATATTCTTGTTGATGAATTTTGATCTTAGTGATCTACATTCTAAGTCTGGTTGTTTCCCGGTTTTTTTAATCTTTTTCTTGTTTTTTATTTTCATCAATCATCGGGCTTAAATAAGGAATTTCTTGTGGATAGTTTATTTGTGGCGCGTTTTCCTTCATCTCTTTCCTTTTCATTCCATTTCTTCTTGAGCTTTTCGTTTTTCATGTTTGTTGTTTGGATCATCATCATCATCATCATCTTTTTCTGACTTATGTGATCCATCAGCATCATAATCATCTTCAATGTTCTTATTCATTTGTTCTTTGTCCATCATCTCTGTATTGAAATGTGTATCATCATACATTTCAACATCATCATCGTCATCGACTTCTTTTTTATTTGTTGTCTCTCTTCTTTCCTACTTGATCCAGCTTCTTCTCTTTTCTTAGTTTTATGTTTTTCCTCAGTTTTTTTTTCATCTTGTGTTTGCTGGTCTTCTTCATCCGAAACACATTCTTCATCATTGTGCTCATCAGTGTAGTGTGGGTTATTTCTTTCTTCTCTATGAGCTTCTCGTACCATTTTTTGGAATTCTTTGTCACCTGTATCAGTTTCACTTTCATCATTTGGAGGTTTTAGAGCATCATCATTTCCATGATTGTCCTCATCGTCGTCGTCATCTAAATCATTATCTTCAGATTCCGTTGATGATGAAGAGTAGTATGGTTCGCTTTGTTCCTCTTTGAATATTTCTTCCAACTTTTCTTGAATTTTTATCAGTTTGAAATCATATCTAAACTTGATTAAATTCTCATTGATTTCTCTTCTATCTCTTCTTTTTCTATCAAGATGCTTTCAATGCTGTCTTCAAGCATCTCATAGAGTTCCTCCAATGAATTTTTATATACACATTGTTAGCATGTCATAAACTTTTTCTATTTTATATCACTATTGGTACTACATGAGTTCATGTTATGAATTCTAATAAAAATATTTTTAATGTATTATCACAATTGATAAAGTATTAAAATAAACCGACTTTTTTTAACCTACTTTTTTCTATGCTTTTTCTTCTGCTTCATCTATATCGTAAAATATTTCTATTTCTCCCGTCGATTCCTTTTGAAGTTCTTCTATTTCTCTTCTTTTTAGTAGACATGAGTTCCAGCTTCTAAATGTTGGCACTCGTCTAATCACTTTGAAATTCTCTAGTTTTGTATAGTGCAAGTATTCTAGTTTTTTCATAAAACATAGAACATAATAATAGTGTGAAAGATAAAAATTAGAATCTATACTTACCATCAAGAAAATCTTTAACACCCCCAAAATACATTGCGCAGCGAAAATACACATTTAGGTGCTAAACTCAAACCTCATTACACAAACACTTTGAACGATCTTAAAATGAGACATTTAATATATAAAAGTGAATAATTTAATCATTTGTCTAAATCGTCGAACCCAATTAAAACAAAAGTTTAACAATCAGATCAGCGTTTCGGTCCCCCAAAGATCTCAACCAACCAACTAATAATTTTTACAAAATACACGACAAAACATAACTAGTTTTATGACAAGGGAAAGAAATCAGTTTTAGACCCAATCACCACAAAAGCAACCCGCAATCCTTCTCCAGCAAGCTCCGCTATCTATCAACTTCAATCACCTGAAATACATGATTAAAATCATCAACACAACGGTTGAGTGAGTCTATAGGTTTATCAAATCATCATTTGAATACAAGAGAAAAATCAATCATAATCATTTAATATAATTGTTGTACACACAATCTATTGTTCAGGTATTCCATCTTATAGCAAAAGCTATATGAATTGTGTTTAAGCTCATGACACCGACCCCTTAACTAGTTAGTCACCTACGCCAAATGCCAGCATGACTAGATAACACCATTGCCCCTCTCATTCTCGTAAATTATCCTTCTCAGAGGTTACTCAATGTAATGCCCTGGTCTCAGATAGGGTGGTTAACCCAGTAGTACTACCATTTGAATAAGAGGCTATTCCCAACTCACAACATCAAGTCAGAACATATTTAACGGTTCATGAAATTAGGGTCTTTAGCAACAAGGTACTCAACACAATTCATGTAATATTCGGGTCCAAAGGCAACATACGGGTCCAAACAATTATTCATGACTTGTGTTCCATTTATTTTTAAATAGCATGTATCCCCCTCGCGGGTTTTAAAATCATTCAAAACATTTACAAAGCGAGGCTATAGACTCACCTTGAGTAATAGCAGTAGCAAGTCGATCTTCGACGATAGATGATGCCCGATAAACACGAAAACCGCAACCTATCAAATTAGGTGCGTTTATTAATAATAGGCTCGAGTATAAACCATACATAATAACACAAAACTCAAAATCATAAAATCACGAAAAATACGAAAGAAAACAATACAAGTGATACTATTATACTCTTCTATATGTTTACTCTATTAGTCTATTCTTTCGATAAAAATCGGCCGGCACATACCAAATGTACGAGCTCATTTACCGCACTTAAACATGTCAAAAATTTATGATACTACTCAGAGAGCTCACTTACTATCCATAGAAAGTCCTCCCAAAAGTTTTTCAAAATATTTTACTTTTAAGACTCCCTGCCCGACACATCTTTGAACTACAAAAACCGGACAATTTTACGTCATCGACTCATACAACCATTTTAACTTCTCTAATCAACTTCATTTATAAAACCGACACTTAGCTTTGAAAATAGACTCACAAAATAGGGTCTACACACTTTAGACATCCCTTGACTCATTTTGAAGCTCATTCTATAGTCCCCGAAGTTCGATCCAAATATCGACAACAACTTCGGATTGTGCCGATACTCGTCTCCTGGTACACGAATAATCAAACTAGCATAACTTCACACTCGTTTGTAGTTATAAGCTCTACCTTATATCAAATCAAAGATAATAAAAATCTCCATAACACTATCCTATTAGTTAAACAATAATCAAACCAAAAGATACCCAAAATCAACCTTGAACCCGCTGTCCAAAAATACATGTTTTAAAATCATACCAAAACAAATTTTTGACCCATTTTATTCAATCTCATACTCCTACCATCACCCTAATATCAACATACATGAATCCTAACACTTATATAAATCATAAAAATAAAAATCCCAAAATCAAAATAATTTTTCTTCAACAAAATGACATGATCTACACATGATCATAGCTAGATCATCACATGCATGATCATCTAACACTTTTATCAAAGCCAAATCATAACCAAAAATCAAAACTTAATGCATGTGTATAAAATTTATACCAAAAGAATCACTATCAAATTTCCAAGATGGGATATTTTTTAGTTTTCATTGATTCAAAGTAGGAAAATCAAAATTTTGATGTTTATGTATGAAGGGTGGACGACAAGAACAAGGGAAACAAGGGGTGAGTGGATTTTTGATAGAAAAATGAATTTTGTATGTGTTGGTAGTTAGTGGAAAATCATTTTATAGTGGGGATGGAGGGGTACTTTTTGCCAGTTTTGCAATCTTTTAGACCAAAATGCAATTTAATAGTTTAAAGGGTAGAAAATGTATATTAGTCAATTTTGAAAATATATACGAGACTCGGGTTTCGTAAAAATACTTCTCAAAAATTAAAACTCACTCAAATATGATATTAATATAGTCTCGGCGCGACTTAATACACAATTAAAAATAAAAACGTTAAAAATATAAACATCAAAACGACAAATTATAAAACGTAAAACCTCGGGCATCCGTCGATATCGTAATCACTAATAATCCTCGCAATTAGTAAAAAGGTATAGATAAGGCCTCCAACATCGGTTTCCAATTAAACCATCAAACGTCATATCACTCAAGCTCATCAAAAATTTCAAAATTATTCGTAAAATAGTATTAAATAATGACCTCGGGTTCGGGTTATCACATGCTACCCTCCTAAAAACGTACGACGTCCTGGCGCTCGACCCCTCTCATACTCACATCCCATGCCTCTCGAACAAAAGAGAACTCTTTTTCTTAAAGAAATCCTCATGCTTCCTTCGCGAACTCGGGTCCACTCCTAGAATTCTTATATCATCACAATATAAATCTTACTATGCTTCAACCTCTTAAGAACTCTTCACGGTTCTCTCTATGAAACGTAACTTATCTTCAAGTTGAATTCTTTCCTTGTTGTTCCCAAAACAAATTTCACCCTTCACAACGACACCTTAAGTATAACCATATCTCCAATTTCAAACTCTATCGATTTCCTTCGATTGCCAACATAACTCTTCTGATGACTCCTCGTAGCTATCAAACGATCCTTAGTCTTTACAATCTTATCAATAATCACCAACATCATTCCTAGTTCAGTCATTTCATTCAACCTGCATTACTTCAATACACAGAATACCTAACTTACGTCCATAACTCACAATTTTTAATTTTAACAATTTGAAGTTCTTTATGAACCTTCAAACAGTACAACCTCATTACTAGCATGATAACCATCGTCGTATAAGAATTCTAACAACTCCTAAGTCAATCACACGCACACAAGTATATCGTCCAATGTTCGAATCATCCTTTCACTCTGTCCATCAGTCTCTGTATAACATGCAGTACTTAACTCAACTTTCAACTTTACCCAAACCAGAATGCATCGATTACTTAACTTGTGAGATTCCTTCATCACTAAGTCTCACACTCCTAACATACCTTTCTCAGATGGACATAACGGCAATAAAATCCGGTTCTCCAAAATACTTCATCTCAATCAGTCTTACTACAAAATCCTTTCTATAAGTTTGACAAAATGTTGAAATCACTTTCCTTGACATCCTTCTCAAATCAGACCACTAACTTAAAATTTCAATATCCTTTCTATCAAGTCCACACTTCTTGTCATCACCAAACTCAAAACTTGGAGGCTTTTTCCTTTTTCTTCTTGATAAGTGCATCAGCTACCACATTCGCCTTTTCCCGGATGGTAGCGAATCTCGTAGTCATAATCACCAACATACTCAAGTACTATAAATTTATAACTGGTGATCCTCTACTCATCTCCTTTGTCTTCCCAAGAAATTGAATATGAGAAAACTCTTATGATCCTTGTTTACTACACACTTGATTCCATACAAGTAATATTTTTAAAATCTCAAAGCAAACACCACAACTCCATAACCCTTATGAAACACATCACAATAGACTATAAATTATTTAGATCCTTCCCACAATGGCAACATTGGTGCAGAACACAACCTATCCTTCAGTGTTCAGAATATAGCTTCCTCATCTGAAAAGGATCAGATCTTGAAACTTACAAATTTAGATGTATAAGTGGGACTCACACATCTAATTTTTCTTAGTCAGCTTAATCAATGGTTTAGCAATCAGTGAAAACCTTTCGATAAACCTTCGATAATTCTTAGCTTAGACAAAGGAATTAACATATTTCCGTCGGCGTCGTTGGTACCGACCAATCCTTAATCGTTTCAATCTTAGCAAGATTTTCACGAATACCTTTGTTGTCAATCACATGCCCCAGAAAACACACTAATTTCAACCAACATTCCTGCATAGAGAACTTTACATTCAGCTTCTCTTTCTCCAACCATTCCAAAATTATCCTCGTATGTTACTTATGCTCCTCCTTTCCTCTTGGAATAAAATAGAATATCGTCAATTGATACAATGACTAACTCACCCAATTATAGCTCACACACACGATTCACCAAGTCCATGAATGCGACAAACGCACTTGTCAATTCTAAAAATACATAACTTAAAACTTAAAGTACCCATATCAAGTACGAAAAACAGTTATAGGAATATCTCCTTCCCTAACTCCCAGTTGATGATAGCCAGTCCTCAAAGATATCTTCGAGTACACACTGGATCCATGCAACTGTCAAATAGGTCAATACGCCTAGGATTGACGACTTATTTGTTAAGCTCACGATAGTTGATACACATCCAAAATGATCCATCCTTCTTGACGAACAACGCAGACGATCACCATGGCGACGGAACTTATTCTAATACATCTCTTATCTATCAATTCTCCTAGTTTACCGGATAACTCATTCTACTCTGACGGTGCCAAATGATAAGACGTACGAATACTACTCAACAAAACGCAGAAGCACTGCACCTCTTGCTTCCAACACTCAATCGATACGAAACTCTACTTCAGGAGACGACAGTTAACTAGGCAAAACTTTCAGAAAAACTTTAAAATACTCTCGAACCATTAGCACATCTTCCAACTTCTTCTTAATTATACCATCACTAGTTACCCTAGCTAGAAATAAACTAAATCCCTATTCCACATACTTCCTCGTTTTCAAACAAGACACACTTCTCAAATGGATAGTTCACTCATCACCTTTCACAGTCAACACTCACCTCTCAATAAAATTTAATCTAATAGTTATTAATTTATAATAAGGATTTATTCGATCTCAAACATCAGCACCACGTACAACTAACCAATTCACACCAATAATCTACATCTAAAAATCCCAAATTTATGAGCATCAAGTCGATATTAAACACCTAATTTCCTAAATCCAAGGAACACTTTCTTAGTATAGAACTAATACTAAAAACATTTCCATCGGTTAACTCCTTATCATAGTTGGTTATCAATCTCACCAGTTCTCTATTGATAAAGTGACTGAATATTTACATTTTTAAGCTTCTATCTAATCTAAAATCAAACAACACACGGACATAAAGAATGTCAATTAAGAATGTACCATTTACAACGTTTGGACCTTAAGGTTTGTCAGCATCACCCAAAATGTAAGCTGGAGCGGCAGCATTTTCATCTTGTCGATTTCCTTTCCTTGGACAATTCCCTTGCTTGTGTCCTTTCTCACCACTGCGAAAACATATCACAACTCCTGGGGTACTAATTCTAATAACTACTCCTCTTGTCCTAAACATAGCATCTTTATGACCAGGTTGTCCTAACTCTAGTCGTAAATGTGGACAATTACCCACATGGTATAAAGTACAGCAAACACATACCTCCCGACAAAGTGGCAGCACGAATCCCATCATTCCTTCCATAGTTTAAATACTGGTTTCGGTTCTTTCTTTGGTTATTGTTATTACGGTAGTCCCCACGATTCTGACCTTGCTTCTGGTTGGACTGAGCAGATTCCCACTTTCTCTCATAATTTTTAGTAATGATATATTTTTTATCTTGCACTTTCACGTCCATTAAAGCATGAGGCATCTGAACAGCTTCATCGAAAGATTTAGGTCTTGAAGAAACAATCTCACCCTTGATGTTACTAGACAACCCTTTAATGTACTGTTTCATCTTCTTGCGGTCATTCACAAAAGTATCAGGACATAACAAACACAACTCAGAAAATCTCCTAGTATAAGCAGCAACATCATCGTTTCTTAACACTAAGTGCCTCAATTCGTCTTCCAACTATTCTAGCTCCTCCTTACGACAAAACTTAACAGACAATAATCCTTTAGTCACAGCCCATGTCCTGCCATTAGCCACAACTAATCCTATAGTAGCCACCTGATTATTCCACCAACTAAGTGCATCATCCTGAAATGTAGCAGCAACAAATTTCACCTTATTAGCTTCAGAACACCCACTAATCTCAAAGTACTCTCTATCTTCTCAATCCATCTACGTAATTCTAAAGCACCACCAGTACCACGAAACTGAATAGGACCACACTTCATAAAACTAACATACGTACATTCTCTTGGAACTTGCAGAACAGCAGCAACACTCCCATCTGGATCAGTAGCATCATCATTATTCCCAGCACCATTATATTCAGCATTATTAACTTAAGCATCCTGATTCCTTCCAACACGGTCAGCTTCAAGTGCTCTACCAATAACTCGCTCAATCATAGTGTTCACAGTAGGATTTGTTACCTTTGGCGGCATATTTCAAGAAACTTAGTCCACGTAGCGATCCACTAATGACATAAATATGCTTCCCCTACTCCTTCTCTTGTCATCACAGAAGAAAGAAACGTGATAAGTATACACATCAAGATAAAAGAAGGATTTCTTTATCAGAACATATCATGATAAGTATACATGCATGAACAACACAAACTATAATGATTCATCAACCAAAACTCTAAAAGAGTTAATAAAGACACATCATAGATCATGAGGGTAATTCAGATTGCGTTGGGGATTCAACAAGATAGTGGCAATATCTGTCACTACAATCATCTACCGAACAAACTTAAAAGATAATAAGTTTCATCACAATGCTACAACACAAAGTCTAAATAAGTTCGATCATGCAGGAAAATAAAACCAAGGAAATCCATCACGCGATTAGTTCCTTAGACACCGGCTCCTCATCCTCCTTATCATTGCTGTCAGCTTCATCACACTCGTCTATATCCCCTTCGCACTTCAAATTCGAATCATAACATGATGACAGCTCACTTCCAAAGTTCAAATACTCTCCTCTACATGGTAGATTAATCACAAAACAAGTCTCAGTACAACTTTCAACATTCCTAAACTTCCAAGCTTAACTCAGAATTGATCTCGCATGATACCCCATTCACTCATCCTCTTAAACCTTACCTGCTCCTCTTTAAACCATTCAATTCAAGCACTCAAATTCATCACCATCGACCTAAGGCTAGAAATTTCGTCCCTCTTCTGAGTCCTAACAAACTCCAATCTCCACATATTATATAGAAACTAGAAGGGGGGGTTGAATAGTTTCTAGTTAGTTTTCAAAACATTTTGGCTTAATCCACTGTGTGCGGTTCCTTATGTGTACTCGTGGTTCTTTATCAATAAAGAACCGCCGGTCCATTTACAGAACCGCCGACAGTGAACTTAACCTTTTGTTACATGTTAAACTTTGACAATCTTTTGTATCAAATTCTCGATCAAGCTTGACTAGATATGAGATGTGTTTGATTGAAAGATAAATACTATAAGTAAGTAAACAATAAACACATCAAATCAAGAGTACATCAAGCAATAGTCTAAACACTAAGCACACACGTACTAAGCATAAGCTTTTCCGCAACTAGGATGTTTAGACTAAGTGATGTACACTTCATCATAATCTAAACACGAAGCACACACGTACTAAGCCTTAGCTTTTCTGCAACTTAGATGTTTAGATTATGAGATGCACACAACACACAACATATAAATACATCTATAATAGTAAAGACATAAATGTAAAGGAAAGTACCGACACGATGATTGATAGTGGTTCGGTCACGAAGTTCCTCTTTGCCCTACTCCACTCCTCGAGTACACCTTACTCGAGAGTTACTTCACTAGTCAACAAAACTCCTTTCAAGGCGGAGAAAACCATACACGTCGCTTACACATTTCCGACACTAAGCTAGATGTCGAGTCCTAATCTTAGGTAGGACCAAGCTACACAACGTTTCCCACTTCATCATTTAACGACACAAGGCTAGATGTCGAGTTCTAATCGAAAGCTAGAACCAATCTTCACGACTCTTCACTTTGAATCTAAGTGAGAACTTCACACAACACAACTACTAATCACTTTAAAGTTTAGTGAGAACTCACAAGACACAACCACATCACTTTATACTTTAGTGAGAACTACCTAGACACAACCACATCACTTTAGAGTTTAGTGAGAACTACCAAGACACAACCTAATCTACCCACTAGTTATGTTTTATGGCCCAACATAACAAACCTTGTGTTTTATGGCCTAAACACATACACCATATAGATCTAAGCACACAACACTTAGATCTATAACTCTAACACTATATCCAAGTACTAACAAGACTTGGATCTACATAACTAACACCTAATCCAAGGATACCCATCACTTGGATATTCTACCCTTACAAACACATCCAAGTGTACCCACAACTTGGATCTTCTACATATACATAGTAGAAAGACAATAATCATGACTTGATCTAGAGAGATCTTCATCATGTTATGACTCTAGACACTAACACTTCACAAGGGTGAAAGTGTTCTTCTCATTGCTCTTGATGAGGCAAATGAGGAATGGGATATTGGAAGGTTTTTGTGTGTTTTTTGTGCAAGTAAAATGGAAGAGAATAGTCTTCTATTTATAGCCAACTCTTGCCTTGGAGAGCACCTTTTTACCCAATGGATAAAAGAGTGGACTACCCATTGGATAAAAGAGTAGACTACCCATTGGATAAAAGGATGCACCTTATATTCTTGGAGCCCAAATTCAAAATTTGAATTTTGAATTTATTAGTTTCCCTCCATCTTCTAGAAGCTTCCAGAAATCTTGAGTAAGCCTAAACCGGCTTGACTGCCCACGGTTCTATATCTTCTCGCGGTTCGATATCACTAAGGAATCACATGTTCTATAAGAGAACCGTGTGTCCTTCTTGTCTTTCATGACGAATGTAATCTTCAAGGTGTCGAGAGAAGTATACATAAGTATGCTTGAGTGATTACGAGTACCTTACATATTTTACATTATGTATTACGAGTTATACGTTTGTCATCACCAATACATAAAGGGATTATCTTGATTAAACATCGTAATGTTTGCACTAACAATCTCCCCCTTTTTGATGATGAGAAACAAGTAAACCGTAACACATAGTAAAATGTGAAACGTACTCGTTTACACTTCCTTCTCCCCCTTTTGTCGAATCAAAAAGGTAGTCGTCATTTGAGGAATAGTAGAATCCATATCATTTGAGTTAGATCACGCATCAAAAGGTAGTCGTCGTTTGTAGAAGAGAGGAATCAACTTTGAGATAGCTTTCATCCAAAAGATATTCGGTTGAGAGGCGAGAATCCGAACCGTAATCCCATCATCCAAAGATATTGAGCTTGCATCATCCTAGTGAAGTCTTCAATCACCATAGGTTAACCACCTCCATGTCTTCGAGATCCCATAATACATTACTTGCAAGATGTTCAATGAATGCAATTTAAGTGAGTCAACGATTGCAAATGTAATGACTTGAACTCTTGCAAATGCTCCCCCTTGATATGAGCTCCCCCTTGCTTGAGGTACCAACAAAGCAAGAAAAGTGACAAGCTACAAAGAAGGGTTAGATGTCCTACAAAACAAAGTTAGTGAACAAGATCATATATATATAGCAATGTCAAAAAAAAGAGAAAATATTGTCGAGAGGACATACTCTACTTTAATATCATGGCAAAAATACCAAACTAAAGAGAGTACGACATGGACAATAAAAACAATTCCACATAGTCGAAAAGAGAGAAGGAAGGACTATGATGAAAAGAAAAATGAGGATGATAAACAAGTCGTTTGCACAAACAATGACAAGCATTAAAGAAAGAAGTGTGCACGCGATTCTATCAATCCAAAAAACAAGTCAAAAGAGAGGATCTTGACAAGATCAATTCACAATTGTTGGAATAGAGGTAGAGAAGAAACATCCATACTAATTGTAATGATAATATGTCAAAGGGCTAAAAGCTTAGAATTTATGGAATCACCCAAGAAAATTCAAGATTTAACCAAAATCCTTTCATGAGGTTAAAAACTTAGAATTGTTGGAATCACCCAATACAATTGTAAATTTTAACCTTAATCGACTCTCAAAAATGAGAAGAACGAAAAATATAAAACCAAAGACATTATAGGCAAGGATGCTTATGAATGTCGACACCAAAAAGAAGACTCAATGATATAGATAAAGAGATCAAATAAGCCAAAGAATAGAAAGACCAAGATGGATGGTGTTTAGTATACGATAAACTACATGTTCAAAGTTTCGTAGCTCTTCTCAATCATTGTGAATGTTCAAAGAACAATTACATGATGAGGAAAGGGTGAGGCTCGACTCAACTTAGTTTAGAAAGATAGAAGAGAGACTCGAATTTAGAGAGGCATGATTAAAATAAACCAAGAGAAACTCAATCAAAGAAGTTAAGGATAACTTCACAAATTGATTCATGAATACTATACCATAGAAAGTGATAGTGAAATCTCGAAAGAAAATGAGAGAATAAACTCAAAAGAAGCTCAAGAAGACATGAAGAGTTGGTACAAAATCTAACACATAATCAAGTAAGCACATAGGATAATTCATGCAATGCCTTATGAAGTCTACAATAAACCAATATAGAGAAGGTGCGCAATTAACACATATGGCATGCAAGAAACAAGATTACTTAAAAAGAGAAGACTAAGTAAAACATGTTAGCACGTAGCATTTAAGGTCATGCATGAGTTAGACACATCTAAGAGATATTATATCGTAATTGCTTGACAAAGACAAAACCTTTATAATAAGCATGTATTCATTAACTAATCAATTAAGCATATAACATACGGATAAGCAAGAAGATATATAAGCATGTAGCATACAAGCAAGTCATCTATCTAGATATCACAAATCAAGCTATATGTAATGTAAATCTCTAAGAAGATTCCTAATTGTTATTAGTTTAAGAAAAGGACTAAAAATAAGAGAAAAGAAAAAACATAATAACAACAAGATCCAAGACTCAAAGAAAAATCATGTTGAAAAACATGAAAGGAAATACAAGAGAATAAAGATCATACAAAGATGTATAAAAAAACCTAAAACTTAAGTATAATTTTAATCTTAGTTACACTAGAATCCTAAGATTTGCTTAAATTAGATGTCTTAGCAATAAGCAATCCACATGCTTAAATGAAAGACAAGGGTGGTGACGGAATTTGGTGGGGTGAAAGGTGAAGTCACCAAGGGTTCAACAAAGTCATTCTCAATGGGAACGCTTTGGATAGGTTGAGGTTGGGTAGTCACATCCAAGAGAGTACTAGGAGTGAAGGGAGAGGTTAGCTCATTCATTCTAGATTGGAATGAAGAGGAGGTAGAACCATGTAAATGGTTAGTACCATGGGTTGAGGTAGTCTTTCATGGTGCAAGAGGTGGTGAGGGTGATGAAGAGATGAGAATGGGCACAATCTCATTCTTAGGTGTGGCAAAAGGTGAAGAGTTAAGTTTTGGTAACTTAATCTTAAATTTGAGGTGCCTCTTTTAAGAGGAGGTTTTGGATGAATTGGAGGTTCTTGTAGAACATGGTAGTAATGGGTGGTTTAAGGGGTAAGGATGAATGGTTTGAGGTGTGAAGAACATGGCTAACAAGGTGGGTTTAAAAGGGTGAAGGGATGATCCAAAGGGTTAAAAAGGGAAAGCCCAAGATATTTTGGGAGTGATCAAAGGTTAGACTCAAAGATTCCAAAGGGTGTTGGAACAATTGGGAAGTTTCAGAAAACCCGAATTTGAGAGCTTCTGTCCGCGGTTCTTTATCTCCACCGGCGGTTCCATATTGATATGGAGCCGCGGTCTATTTAAAGAACCGCCTACAGAGGCTAGGTTTAGGTGGTGAAGGAGGATTTTCCAATTCAGCAAATCCTAATGTTCTAGTCTAACTTATCATAAAGTCATGCTTAAGATCAATAAAAACTAGAACACACACAAAGGAAAGACACATAGGTTCAATTAGCACGTAAGAGGAAAGCTAAGTAAAACCTAATTGCTACAAAAGAAAAAGACTCCTAATGACATACAAAGTTCATCAAAGTAAACTATCATTAGTCATATATAGGAAGAGCCATTTAGCCAAATTTAGAGAATGAGTATGAGACTATCACTTGAGGTGCTCAATTAAGGCTAAACACGACCATTTTTACGAGTTATACACCAACTCAACTTCCCACATGGAAGTAATTCAACCGTTAGGTCAAATTAAGATCCTAGTGCATAAATTCTCTAGTAGTCATTCTCAAGTTAGACAAAATGTAATTCCAACATTTGCCTAATAAAGTTTAGCAAGTATGAAACTTGCATGGCGACACAATACATGACCTAATGAGGGTTAAGAATGCACCATTGCATATCTTGTCAAACAAGTCTAGTTAAGGTTATTTACCTTAATAGAACTTGAGGCCAATAACTTTGAAGTGTATAAACAAAGTTTACACAAACCAAAGGAACACTCTTGATTGGTCTTTCAGAAATGACACATTTATAAATTGCATAGCAATGTAAATTACTTGAGTATTTCGGATGAAACATCCAAGTTATCAAACCGACTCTATTGTGCATTATAAGTAATTATTAAACAAAATATGTCTAACAATTTGAACAAGTAGATTCAATATAACACCATCAACACAAGTGTGAGTTAAGATCCGATGTATATTATTAATAAACCAAATTCATGTCTACACTAAAAACATGTCAATTAGATTCGATAATGATACCAATCATAGTTTGAATAATGCATTGATATTTAATTGAAATCTTTCTTGATTCCCACAAACACTCTTTTAAGAGAAAATAGCTAAGATTTTCAAAGGGTGTTTCATGTTTTATAGTGAGACATTTATCTACTTGAACTAATAACACAATGATCGAGTAAGACGACCCAAATCAATAGATTTGACAAGCTCCCAAAGCTTTCAAACCTAAAAGTGTTAAAGAACATGCCGAGGTGTACAAGATGTTTATGTAACATTTGTAAACCAAGAGATGTTAATCCTATATGCAATGCACACATAATGTTGCAACTAAAATACAAGAAATCTAGCATACATCCTAATTAGAAAAAACTAGATACTAACAAATACCAAGCAAGGCACAAGAGACTAGACATATAAGCAATACTACTACAAATAGCAAGGAACACTTAATAATGTCTACATATAATAATAACACACAAGGAAACACACACAAACAATTAGCTAAACACATAAAAGCATTCGTCAATGTTTTGAGTGTTAGATACAACAAAGTATTCATAGCTTGATTTTATTTGAAAATAGTCTTTGACCCATTTAAAATTTAATTAAGTTTAACACTTTGTAAATATATCAATTTTCAAAGATATATCACCAAGAGATGTCCAACTTAATAGAAAGGAGTAAAACACAAGTTTTACGACAAACCGACGCTCAATACTTTAGACAAAGTATGGAACTTAGAAACCATCCAAATTTTAAAGTTCGAATAAAGGTTTGGAAGCATTTTTAATTGAAAGAAAAATCAATTACGTTCGAAATGACGGGTGGCACGACTTCTACGGACTTACGGTTGATTTTATATGATTTTTCAAAGTTTTCAAAAATCTGTGTCGGACTGACCGCGGTTCCTTATTGATAAGGAACCGTGGGGAATAGATAAAGAACCGCGTCCAGAGGAAAAAATGGGGTTTTTGGCCAAAATCATTTGGTAACTTTTTGGAAGGACTTAGGAGTCTAAAAAATCATTTTAGACACATAGAACTCGTATTTTAGAGTTAATTATGACACAAAAGATTTTTATACTTCCAAACATGAAAAAATTTAATTCAAGCTATTATACAAAGTTTATTTAACACCAAAACTTGTACGAATGGAACAACAAAACACATTTCATAAGTAATCATTCTTCATGAACAATTTGATACAAAGATCGTCTCTATTTTTAAAAACCGTTTTCATTTTAAAAACCATTTGTTTTGAAAAAGAGAGCAAAGATCGATCCAAGCTTTAAAGTACAATATACTTTAAAGATCTTGAATAACCTCGCTCTGATACCAATTGTAGAAACTAGAAGGGGGGTTGAATAGTTTCTAGTTAGTTTTCAAAACATTTCGGCTTAATCCACTGTGTGTGGTTCCTTATGTGTACCCGCGGTTCTTTATCAATAAAGAACCGCCGGTCCATTTAGAGAACCGCCGACAGTGAACTTAACCTTTTGTTACATGTTAAACTTTGACAATCCTTTGTATCAAATTCTCGATCAAGCTTGACTAGATATGAGATGTGTTTGATTGAAAGATAAATACTACAAGTAAGTAAACACATAAACACATCAAATCAAGAGTACATCAAGCAATAGTCTAAACACTAAGCACACACGTACTAAGCATAAGATTTCCGCAACTAGGATGTTTAGACTAAGTGATGTACACTTCAGCATAATCTAAACACGAAGCACACACGTACTAAGCCTTAGCTTTTCCGCAACTTAGATGTTTAGATTATGAGATGCACACAACACACAACATATAAATACATCTATAATAGTAAAGACATAAATGTAAAGGAAAGTACCGACACGATGATTTATAGTGGTTCGGTCACGAAGCTCCTCTTCGCCCTACTCCACTCCTCGAGTACACCTTACTCGAGAGTTACTTCACTAGTCAACAAAACTCCTTTCAAGGCGGAGAAAACCATACACGTCGCTTACACATTTCCGACACCTAAGCTAGATGTCGAGTCCTAATCTTAGGTAGGACCAATCTACACAACGTTGCCCACTTCATCATTTAACGACACAAGGCTAGATGTCGAGTTCTAATCGAAAGCTAGAACCAATCTACACGACTCTTCACTTTGAAGCTAAGTGAGAACTTCACACAACACAACTACTAATCACTTTAAAGTTTAGTGAGAACTCACAAGACACAACCACATCACTTTATAGTTTAGTGAGAACTACCTAGACACAACCACATCACTTTAGAGTTTAGTGAGAACTACCAAGACACAACCTAATCTACCCACTAGTTATGTTTTATGGCCCAACATAACAAACCTTGTGTTTTATGGCCTAAACACATAAACCATATAAATCTAAGCACACAACACTTAGATCTATAACTCTAACATTATATCCAAGTACTAACAAGACTTGGATCTACACAACTAACACCTAATCCAAGGATACCCATCACTTGGATATTCTACCCTTACAAACACATCCAAGTGTACCCACAACTTAGATCTTCTACATATACATAGTAGGAAGACAATAATCATGACTTGATCTAGAGAGATCTTCATCATGTTATGACTCTAGACACTAACACTTCACAAGGGTGAAAGTGTTCTTCTCATTGCTCTTGATGAGACAAATGAGGAATGGGATATTGGAAGGTTTTTGTGTGTTTTTTGTGCAAGTAAAATGGAAGAGAATAGTCTTCTATTTATAGCCAACTCTTGCCTTGGAGAGCACCTTTTTACCCTATGGATAAAGGAGTGGACTACCCATTGGATAAAAGAGTGGACTACCCATTGGATAAAAGGATGCACCTTATATTCTTGGAGCCCAAATTCAAAATTTGAATTTTGAATTTATTAGTTTCCCTCCATCTTCTAGAAGCTTCCAGAAATCTTGAGTAAGCCTAAACGGGCTTGACTGCACGCGGTTCTATATCTTCTCGCGGTTCGATATCACTAAGGAACCACGTGTTCTATAAGAGAACCGCGTGTCCTTGTCTTTCATGACGAATGTAATCTTCAAGGTGTCGAGAGAAGTATACATAAGTATGCTTGAGTGATTACGAGTACCTTACACATTTTACATTATGTATTGCGAGTTATACGTTTGTCATGACCAATACATAAAGGGATTATCTTGATTAAACATCGTAATGTTTGCACTAACATATTAGATACAACCTTTGAAACAACTTTTCATTTACATCAAACATCCTAATCACACGAGTTTCAACCATATATCTATCATACATCAACTGATCAAACTTCCTCGTACCCGATATAAGTCGCAAGAAATCTGTTGTAAAATCGTTCATCATCTGGCCTTACTGTCCTAGACCCTTGGTCATTAATCAAAATTATATATATATATATATATATGCATTACATAAAGAAAATTACGATAACAAGTACTTGGCGTACTTTCAACAACACCAATACATCATCATAGTATTTACTTAATAAATAATCGGAAAATCATATCAGTTTAAAGGGATACATCTAAATATAAAACAATACAAAACAAATAATCTTACCGGAGCCTTGCGGAGAAGTTGCGTGCTTTTGTAAAATACTTTCGACACCAAAGTTATAGTTTAGGACATTTTTCAAAATCGACCTAGTTCTCTGTAACTTAAAGCTCTGATTACCAATCTTTAACACCCCCAAAATACATTGCGCAACGAAAATACGCATTTGGGTGCTAAACTCAAACCTCATTACACAAACACTTTGAACGATCTCAAAATGAGACATTTAAAATATAAAAAGGAATAATTTAACCATTTGTCTAAAACCGTCGAACCCAATTAAAAAAAAGTTTAACAATCAGAGCAGCGTTTCGGTCCCCCAAATATGTCAACCAACCAACAAATATTTTTACCAAAATACACGACAAAACATAACTAGTTTTATGACAAGGGAAAGAAATCAGTTTTAGACCCAATCACCACAAAAGCAGCCCGCAATCCTTCTCCAGCAAGCTCCGTCATCTATCAACTTCAATCACCTGAAATACATGCTTAAAATCATCAACAAAATGGTTGAGCGAGTCTATAAGTTTATCAAATCATCATTTGAACACAAGAGAAAAATCAATCATAATCATTTAATAGAATTATTGTACACATAATCTATTGTTCATGTATTCCATCTTATAGCAAAAGCTATACAAATTGTGTTTAAGCTCATGACAGTGACCCCTTAACCAATTA
Source organism: Glebionis coronaria (assembly GCA_025667525.1). NCBI lineage: Eukaryota > Viridiplantae > Streptophyta > Magnoliopsida > Asterales > Asteraceae > Glebionis > Glebionis coronaria. The sequence goes on from CM046878.1 coordinate 491,634,357, forward strand.
GTCACCCATGCCAAATGCCAGCATGACTAGATACAACCATTTCCCCTCTAGGGTATTAGTTGCTAGATATATACCCAAATATCATTCTCATAAATAATCCTTCCCAGAGGTTACTCAACGTAATGCCATGGTCTCAAATAGGGTGGTTAACCTAGTAGTACTACCATTTGAATAAGCGGCTCTTCCCAACTCACAATATCAAGTCAGAACATAGTTAACGGTTCATGAAATTAGGGTCTTTAGCAATAAGGTACTCAACACACTTCAGGCAATATTCAGGTCTAAAGGCGACATACGGGTCCAAACAATTATTCATGACTGGTGTTCCATTTATTTTCAAATAGCATGTATCCCCCTCACGGGTATTAAAATCAATCAAAACATTTACAAAGAGAGGCTATAGACTCACCTTGAGTAATAGCAGTAGCAAGTCGATTTTCGACGATAGATGATGCCCGATAAACACGAAAACCTCAACGTATCAAATAAGGTGCGTTCATCAATAATAGACTCGAGTATAAACCATACGTAATAATACAAAACTCAAAATCATAAAATCACGACAAATCCGAAAGAATACAATACAAGAGATACTATTATACTCTTCTATATATTTACTCTATTAGTCTATTCTTTCAATAAAAATCTGCTGGCACATACCAAATGTACGAGCTCATTTACCCCACTTAAACATGAAAAAACTTTCTGATACTACTCAGAGAACTCACTTACTATCCATAGAAAGTCCTCCCAAAATTTTTTCAAAAGATTTTACTTTTAAGACTTCCTGTCCGACACATCTTTGAACTACAAAAACCGAACAATTTTACGTCATCGACTCATACAACCATTTTAACTTCTCTAATCAACTTCATTTACAAAACCGACACTTAGGTTTGAAAATAGACTCACAACCTAGGGTTTAGATACTTTAAACAACCCGTGACTCATTTTAAAACTCATTCTATAGTCCCCTAGATTCGATCCAAATATCGACAACAACTTCGGATTGTTCCGATACTCGTCTCCCGGTACACGAATAATCAAACTAGCATAACTTCACACTCGTTTGGAGTTAGAAGCTCTACCTTATATCAAATCGAAGATAATCAAAATCTCCATAACACTATCCTATTAGTTAAACAATAACCAAACAATAAGATACCCACAATCAGCCTTGAACCCACTGCCCAAAAATACATGTTTAAAAATCATACCAAATCAAATTTTTGACCCAGTTTATTCAATCTCATACTCCTACCATCACCCTAATACATACATCAATCCTAACACTTATATAAATCATAAAAATAAAAACCCCAAAATCAAAATAATTTTTCTTCAACAAAATAACATGATCATAGCTAGATCATCTCATGCATGATCATCTAACACTTTTATCAACTCTAAATCATTACCAAAAATCAAAACTTAGTGCATGTGTATAAAATTTATACAAAAAGAATCACCATCAAATTTCCAAGATGTGATATTGTTTAGTTTTCATTGATTCAAAGTAGAAAAATCAAAATTTTGATGTTTATGTATGAAGGGGTGGACGGCAAGAACAAGGGCAACAAGGGGTGGTGGATTTTTGATAAAAAAATGAATTTTGTATGTGTTGGTAGTTAGTGAAAAATCCTTTTATAGTGGGGATGGAGGGGTAATTTTTGCCAATTTTGCAATCGTTTGGACCAAAATACAATTTAATAGTTTAAAGAGTAGAAAATGTATATTAGTCAATTTGAAAATATTACGAGACTCGGGTTTCGTAAAAATACTTCTCAAAAATTAAAACGCACTCAAATATGATATTAATATAGTCCCAGCGCGACTTAATACGCAATTAAAAATAAAAACGTCAAAAATATAAACATCGAACCAACAAATGATAAAACGTAAAACCTCGGGCATCCGTCGATATCGTAATCACTAACAATTCTCGCAATTAGTAAAAAGGTATAAATAAGGCTTCCAACATCGGTTTCCAATTATACCACCAAACGTCATATTACTCGATCTCATCAAAAATATCAAAATTATTCGTAAAAATAGTATTAAATAATGACCTCGGGTTCGGGTTATCACAAAATCATTGGACCGTCGTAAAAAACACTCTTCTTGCTTTTCTTCTTGTTATCCCATCCAAGCTTTGATGTACTTACACCGTTGAGTACATGTGTGCACCAATCTATTTCAGTCATGTCATATCCTTCAAAGACATTATTGAAGACTGTGAATCTGATAGTTGAACTGTTGTCACAGCCTGAAAATGTATTTGAGATCAATGCTAAGATGTTCATCCTGAACATGTAGACTGTGTTTTTTTGACTCAATTATCACATCGGATAATGCTTTCAACGTTAGCTTGTTAACCTTGTTGAATTGCCTTTTCCATTTCCTTATGAACAGGTCATTGCAATCTCGGTGTCCTTCTCTTTCCAGCTTTCTGTTTCCCATTGGTATTCCTAGAATTTGGTTCACCGATTTTAGAGTCAAAACTATGTCTCCTGTTGGACACTTTAATGTCATTGTGCTTGTTTTCAGTATGTCCACCACAAAAACTCCAATTTTGTTGGGATTTCATATATTGGAAACTCAATTAAGTATCCAAATCCCATGTCCCTTATAACCTTTTTCTATGCGCTGTCAATCCCCGCATTGCTTCAAATAAAGGTAAAGATTGTTGCACGCGTTGTCAATGTAGGATGATCTTTTTTATTATGTATTTGTTTTTCTTCTTATCCTTCTTCTCTTCGTCGTTACTTTCATCACTTTCATCAATTTCATCACTTTCATTACCTCTTGTCCATCTTGTGTTGATGGCATGTCTTGATTTCTTTTCTTACTTTCCTCATTTTTCTTCATCTTTTCAATATATTGATTCTTTTTCTCCAGCCACTCTTTACTTTTCTCATCTTCATTTCGTCCAAATATTTTCTTACAAGTAGATCTTACTTTCTGTTTTCTTCTTGTACCGCTTGGCCTATCTGTGATTACATTGCAAGTAATTTAAAGTTCATTAGAATTGCCATTATCAGATCCTTTCATTTACATCAGTAGTTTATCTCAATGTATGTTAATCATTTATCATTTAATAAGCAAATTAGTTCATTTTCTAATTACGCCCATCATATAATTTTTTTTATTTTAAAATCTTAGCATATATATATGGTTACTTTAAAATATGTTTTAGTCACATATTCTAGTGTTAAGCCTATTATCACTGTTGATAAGCCTCTTAACATTAGTGATAAGCCACAAATTATCGTTATTTTAAAATACATTTTTACAACGTCAAATGTTTTATCAACAGTTATAAACCACTTATCACTGCTTTTGTAAGCCTCTTATCACTGTTGATAAGCTTGTTAACATAATGATAACCTACAAATTATGAACATTTTTAAAGACATTTTTTTTCATTTGTCTAATGCTTTATCAACAGTGATAAATCACTTATTCTAGTGATAAGCCACATATTCTTTCTGTAAACCACATATTTTATTGTCTAATGCTTTATCAATAGTGATTAACCACTTATTATAGTGATAAGCCACATATTCTGTTTGTAAACTACCTATTCTAATATCTAATACTTTATCAACAGTGATAAAACACTTATTCTAGTGATAAGCTACATATTCTGTTTGTAAACCACATATCTATTGATAAGCCTTTTATCATTGTTGATAAGCTTTTTAACATAAGTGATAGCCTATAAATTATGAACATTTTTAAAGATATTTTTTTTATTGTCTAATGCTTTATCAACAGTGATAAACCACTTATTCTAGTAATAAGACACATATTATGTTTGTAAACCACATAAGCCTTTTATGACTGTTGATAAGCATCTTAACATAAGTGATAAACTTCAAATTATGAACATTCTTATAAACATTTTTTTCATTGTCTAATGATTTATCAACAATGATAAACCACTTATTCTAGTGATAAGCCACATATTTTCTTTGTAAACCATATATTCTATTGATAAGCCTCTTATCACCGTTGATATGCCTTTTAACATTAGTGTCAAGCCACACTTTTAACAATGTTTTTTAAATACATTTTTTCTCTATAATGTTATATCACTATTGATAAACCACTGGTTATAAGCCACATATTATAGTCATAAGCCTCTTGTCATTTTTTATAAGCCTCTTATCATTGGTTATAAGTCAAAAATCATCAATTAAGTTAATTAAATCAATTAAAACCAAAATAAGCACGTTAATCTTGCCAAAATCATCAAAATATCATATAAATCATAAATTAAACATATTTAATCAATTAATCAACAAAAATATAAATAAGCATTTTAATGTTCACAAAAAGCATCCAATTATCATATAATCAAACTCAGAAACATGTATATAATCATCAAAATATCATCTAAATCAGTTAGATCATAATAATCATATTAAACATAATTAAAACACATGATCATCAAATTATAACTTCAAAATCTTGTATAACGTCAAGAAAAATGATTTACCCTATTTTATCTTTTCTGTTTCTTCGATTCCCATCGTTTTTTGGATGAATCAGATCCGGCGTCCTTCGATTCTTCCATTTCTGTGTTCGCTGTGAGATTTTGAAGGTTTTTGAAGGTTGAGAACTGTGTGTTTATTGTTACGAAAAATGCGCGGGTTGTTGCGTTTTAATAATTTTATAATTTCAATTCTTGACATAAGTTTGCAAGTTTGATACTTTTGGTTCTTCCGTGTTTTTTTATCATATGATATGGTCCTTCTCAATGAATAGTCTAAATCTGTCTTTTGAATTCCACTAAAAAATTATTTTTTCAAATATGACGTAACTCAACTCTAAATATGAATAAAAGTAAAAATAAATGGTAGAAGGAAATATCATTACATATCTATTTCAATTCCAACAGAAGGATTTTGTTAAGACGATATGGAATGCAAAAAACTTTGAAAACTTTTTGTCTTTAATGTAATGTTTATGGCAAAATGCATTCAATGAATAAAGTTTTTATCAAAAATTTGATATATTTTGTTAAAAGACTTTTAAAAAGTTATTTATGGCAAAAAGCATTTTCAAAAGCTTTTGAAAATAATAGTCTTTTATATCTTTTGTTATTGGTAGGGCAACCTAACCGAAAATCGACCCGAGCCGTAGTGAACCGTACCTATCATTTTCGGTTCGGTTTTTGGTTTTGTTCGGTTTAATTCGGTGTCTAGTTAAAACCAACAATAATACGTCTAAAATATATATTTGGTTCGATTTTTTGGATTCGTTTTAGTTTCATTTTTGTTCGCTTTAATTCGGTTCGATTTTTGATTTACGATTTTCCTAAAATCAGTTTTCGGTTTGGTTAGGTTTTTTTGGTTCGGTTCAGTTTTACCCGTGCTTTTTTAATTTTCTGAAATCAAAGATGTGTGGACAGGGGAGTAACTAAGCGGTTTGCCTGATCATTAAAATGATAGTAAAACAAAATGATGGTTAATAATACTCTCTCCGTCTTTAAATAAGTGTCTAATCTGACTTTTTTCGACTTTTTTTGTTCAACTTTGACCGTAAATATTTATATTTGTGTTATATAATACTCAATGCAAAATATATGAATGCATTGAGTTTTAAATGAATTTTTCATTGATATAATTTTCATCTTGTATAACACAAGAAACAATATTTACGGTCAAAATTAAAAAAGAAAGAACGTAAAAAATTAAAGTAGACACTTATTTAAGGACGGAAAGAGTACTACATTCGGTCAAAATTATTTGTCACATTATGTTCGAAGCTTCAGTGGGGTTTCAAATGAATGTAGCAAGAAGATAAGGTAAGAAGAAATAGTACAGCATGTGAACACGATTTCTAGACGACTTTGAGTAGACTTTGTATTTTGTTACATGACTTGGCATTATGGAAGATATTGTTTTATAAAATTTGCCTACTTGCAATGAAGTATTAGGGTCCGTTTGGTTTGAAGTCGGGTTTTACTTTGGGTGTGGGTTTATAAAGTAGAGGGTTTAAGATTGGGTAAGATTTGGATTTGATGGTAGGAAAGATAAATTAATATATTTTAATTAATAAATTATTTTATAAATAAATATAAGTATTAAATATATTATAAATTATATATTATATTGAGTGAGTAAAATATATGTGGTAGTATTTGTAGTAAGACCTAATAAATTTGCAAAACCCACCTCTTGGGTGGGGTTGGAAATATAGGAACAAAACCCACATGTCACATCAATTTAATGATACCAAACATCGAATTACATGAGGTATTGAGCCTAAACCTATTAAACCCCGGCTACCAAACGGGCCCTTATTCTCAATTATCCTCATTCTCATTATGAGTAACTTAGATATTTGTATTATGCAAAGTCATACCTCAACTATGATCGTACTGATTAAACTATATACTTGGGAGGTAAATCGGGCTAACGAATCTAAACTAACATCCATATACACATAAAGTTTGAGACTATCTGGACTCCAGTTGCACAAGTTGGGATTAATATGTAAAGCAAAGTTATTTTGCATGCTTGTATCGATGAAAAAGGCGTGAAATGCGGTGGGGTGTTTTAAGGTACGTCCCAGGTATTTGGCATGAATATTGTTCGCTAATTTGTTAGTAAACAATACAATTACAATCAACAAATTAACTTGAAGTTATATTTTTTTAATTTTTTTATTTTTTTTATTTTATTTAATACGTAACCATTTTGCACTCATTTATTAAAGAAAATGTTACATTACAACATAATTTAAATAACCATTTACGCCTAAACATAGATACAAAATTACAAACTAAATAGAGTTGTTGATGCACTTAGGCGATCTCAACATAACCTTAATGCCATTTTATTAGTAAGAAATCTTTTTCTGAACGCTGTATTTTATTACTAGTAGCGACGTTAGAAAAGCAATAATAGCAATGTTTTCAAACTCGGGTCGACTCGGTCGAGTCAACCAGTTGACTCGGTTTCGGACAAAAAAAGGGTCATACTGACCCAGGTTTCACATTTTCGAAACCCAAATAGACCCACCGGGTTTGGGGTGACCCGGGTCAACTCGGTCAGGTTTCAATTTTCCCGGGTTTTTTTTAAGAATATGTAAATTTTACGTATTTGCGACGAAATTTTATTTTTACGTATTATATTAGTAAGTAAACAATTTATATCTTTAATATACGGAAATCATTTTTTTTTACAAAACCGGGTTGACCCCGGTCGACCCAGATTGACCCGGACCCGGTAACTCGATCGAGTCAATTTGAAAACCGGGTTTTAAAACATTGAATAATAGGATTGGAAATCCATGAGAAAGATAATGTTTAATTTCACACCCATGATATGTCCTTAGAGGGCGGGGTACGGCTACTGGTGGGTTGGTTGGTCACCATGACGCCGCCGACCATATCGTGCCCAGCGTTATGGGTTTTGGGCTGGCTATGGCCAGCCGACGTTATGGCCATGGCGCGACACCATGGCGCAACCAACCACACCGTGGCTCGCGCCATGGGCTGCGTTATGGGTTTTTTTTAATTTTTTTTTTTGAAAATTTAAAAAAAACTAGCCGTTATGTAATGGGTTTTTTTTTGCTTATTTTTGACCGTTTGAAAGGCTTAAGTACCTCATTTTATCACATATTTTCACTATAATTCACACAAATACATATCATTTCTACAATTCACACACTATTCATCAATATGAATGCCGGAGGTTCCGATTTGTCCAGTATTTATGAAAGCTATGATCAAGATGATATCGAAGGTTATGCCCGATATCTTGAATATTGGGAACAAATCGAGATGTTAGATGATGAAGAGCAACAAAATAGGGTTAATTCTGGTGCTCTCTTTAGAACATACATCCCACGTGAACGAGAAGTTGCGAAAAAAACCTCATGGCTGATTACTTTGGTGACCTTAAAACTTCCCCAAAATATCCGGAGGATCGATTTCGTCGAAGGTATCGCATGAGTTCTACCCTTTTTAGAAGAATAGTTCATGATATAACTAGTTACAACGTTCAATCACTACCCCTACTTCTATTTCTTTAGACAACCGTGTGATGCAGCGGGTCGTTTAGGTTTTAGCGCCACTATGAAATGCACATCGGCTATACGCCAAATGGCTTATGGTACAACACCAGATTTACTAGATAAATACTTGCAAGTAGCCGAACGTTGTTCACGTGAATGCTTATGGAACTTACCAAATGCATTTACGTATTGTATGTAGAAAAGTATCTTAGAACGCCTACTCCTGATGATGTAAAGCATATTTATGATTTGCACAATAGGAAACATAATCTTCCGGGTATGCTTGGGAGCATAGATTGTATGCATTGGGAATGGAAAAATTGTCCTAAATCCTTACATGGTCAATTTAAAAGGCGTGATAAGAAATACCCAACACTTATGCTCGAAGCTGTTGCAGACCAACAGTTATGGATATGACATGCTTATTTTGGTGTGTCGGGGGCAAATAACGACCTTAATGTTTTATATGGTTCACCGTTATTTGATCAGCATCTTTTGGACGAGGCTCCAAATACTGAATTTGTTGTAAACGGTGAAACATACAAGCAATGGTATTATTTAGCAGATGGAATTTATCCGCAATGGGCTTCGTTTGTTAAGTCGTATACGATTGCAATGGACGAAAAGAAAATGAAATTTAAAAGAGTTCAAGAAAGTGCAAGAAAAGATATTGAGCAAGCGTTCGGGGTATTACAAGGTCGATGAGGGATTATTCAACAACCAGCACGAAGTTACCAAGTCAGCACGCTTAAAAGAATCATGTATTGTGGCATCATATTACATAACATGATATTGGAAGACCAAAAGTTCGACATTAGTGAATACGACACTATGTACGCTCCGCCTCAAGCTAATATTGAACGTAGCTGGACAGAACCACGTGAGACACATAGAAGGAAAACAAGGAACTTCGGGATAGAAAAGTTCACGATGACCTTCGACGTGATCTGGTTGAGCATTTGTGGAACTTTAATCAGTAATGTTTTTAAATTTTTGTTATTTTTTTTAAGTTGTTATTTTTTCGTGTATTTTAAAAAAAATTGTATTTGTATTTTTATTATGAATGAAATGTGTTTTATTTAAAATAAATAGTTGAATTAAAAAAATAAAATAAAGTGGTGGGGTAAAGATAACACCAGAATTTTGGTATTAACTAAAAAGAGGGTTGTGAGGTTATGGGGAGTTTTGGTGTTATGGGAGAAAAAATTGACGTGGCAATACTTTTTGCCCACGGCAACCGTACCCAGGGCTCTAAATTTCTTGGCGGTTTTACATCGTATCAATACTGAGGCAAAGGTTGTTCATCGATTGAAAAATTGGATAACATTTTGGGTTAAAGCTATAAATTACCAACAAACTTTACTTTTTTTCTCGAAATTACCAATATACAACATATACTGCTATTATAACCATTCAAACTTGTTGGTACCGGCTAATATTATTAATGTGTTTATATTATTTTCCATGTCATTTATTTTTTACACGTGGCCTTAACTTGAATATTTAAAAAGCTAAAATCACTTATGTCTTCTTCCATGGAATCATCCATCATCCACCCACACCAATAGATTCATGATTAGCAATATAAACATACCACATACTACTATCTTACTTCTTTCACCGATTACTATCAATCACTTTTCACACTACATATCTTCTATTAATTAACCAATCACTCAACTCATCCATAAAAACTTTATGATTAGATCTTCAGTTCAAATTTTTGTTGAGTTTCAATTTCTTTTAAGAATGAAAACATTTTTGTCCCTAAAACCCATTATCTGATATAAAGTTCATGATAAATCATCAAGAACAAAATAAAATTTTATAAACTATTTATTTATCAAATATACATGTCTTTCAGTGGTGGTTTCCCCTTAGTCAAACGGCGGTTCAGTGGTGACGACGGCAGTAGTCAAACTGTGGTTTCGGTGGATCCAACGGTGACGATGGCAGTAGTCCGGTGACGGTTCAGTGGTGGTTTCTCTTTAGTCGTGGGTCCAACTAAGAGAGCTGGGATTTAGCATCTGTGGGTTCGAAAGTTCATGTTGTGGGTGTGAGACGGGATTTAGGAGATTTAGCTTGTGGTAGAGGGATTTAGGATGGTGTTGCATCGGTGGTTGTGGTCTGGAACTTGGAAGAAGATGAAGGTTAAAGTGAGTGAAATGTATAAATGGGTTGAATTTAATAGGCCAGGTGGAAAAAAGTTGTTTTATATTTAATATGACCGGTAAAAAAGATGACATGTAGGTATTGTGTGTTTGAAACCCGGTTATCATAGGTCATTTTTGAGAATGCTTCTAATATTAGAACAAATTGTAAAAGTTAAATGGTTATAATAGGAGTATATGTTTTATATTAGTAATGTCGAGAAAAAAAGTAAGTTCGTTGGTAATTTATAACTTTAACCCTAACATTTTAGCTATAATTATCGTTCGGGATACAATCAGGACTAAATATTGTTGGATACATAAAAACTTTTGAATCATAATACTATAAACATATTTTGATTGACGCGGTGTATTTAACGTACATGTAAGAAAAAATCGATGTTTTTCTACAAAAATTAACATTAAATGAAAAATATTCATACGGCTCCCGGACATCTGCGGTATTCCTTGGTTCCATTGATCATCGTATTCGTAGTCATGTGAGTACTAAAACCTAATCGTAATTGACAAACAGTTTTCTTGTTAATTAGATCTCTCTTATTGTTTTTTAGTACCATATTTTCATTCAATATAAACACAAATTGACTCTACACAACATATCGATCTCTCTTCATAGAATGATACAAAGTTATTTATCAAATAAGATAAAAGCACAAGATTAAAACTTGCAATAATAATACAGATACAAGATGCAGAAACAAGAAGTCAACGTACAACACGATCATGAAAATGAAATTTGATAGAAAGATACAATATCATATCAGTTCTTGTCACCATGAGCAAGAGCTCCTACGGAAATCGCCTTATCAGGAGCACCGGCATCTTTAGACTCGTCAACGTTGGAACTGTTTTCATGCTTGCCAGCCTGTGAAAAAGATGGAGGAGGTCCATCACTTAGCTTATATTGCATCGACACAGGCTTGTTACTACGGGTAGTAGTAGTACTACTACTATTGGTATTGGAGGAAGCACTAGAAGCGTCAGGCCTCACGGTTGCTGAAAAAGATGGAGCTGACATAATTATTGTAAGATTAAGGAGAGATGTTGGGATACTTGATGTTATTACAAAGTTGTGTATTTATAGAAGGGTTGCTACATTGTTGGTCCTTGTGGTTTAGCATGTACTTTCATTTTCAGTCTAAATTTTTTAAAAGTTTCAATTTTGGTCCAAACGTGAAACATTTGTTCATAGTAGGGTGGCTAAATGGATGAACTGGACGGGTATGGGCAGTGGATTAAATGGACGTTGGTTCATGGACGTGGCCTAAATGATAATTTTTAATATTTGGACTAAATGGACATCGGACCAAATTGATATGGGTTAAATGGACAATATTAAAAGAGAAATAAATAAACTCAAGATTAATTTAACCAAATATTTTTATGTTGTCCAAATAGTCCATAATACCCATTTCTTAAACAAAATGCTTTTTATGTTGTCCAAATATTCCAACTAAAATAAAAGTAATATCCATTTAGTCCATTAGTTCAAAAAAAGGGTCCAAATAGCCTAATTTAAACATATGGACATGATTTGCCACCTCTAGTTCATAGTTATGTCAAAATTTAGGTGGTGTTTGTTTTTTATAAAGATTAATAGATATCGAGGTTACTAAATTTTTTTAAAAAAAGTGCGCTTAAGTTACTAAACATTTATTTTGTTCATTTAAATTACTAAAGTTTTGAAACATTAATTTTGAGTAACTGAACACCAGTTAACTTGTAAAAAAGTGACATTCATGTTATTTAACTTGTAAAAAAGACATTTATGTTACTCAACTTATCAAAAAAACATGCATTCAGGTTATTCGAATTAACACTAAATTATAGTGGTGTATAGTTTAGTAAAGTTTAGTAACTTAGATGAACAAATTGAAATATTAGTAACTTAGACGCACTTTTTGAGAAAGTTTAGTAATCTCCGTATGTATTAATCCTTTTACAAATACCTCTTTACAACATCTTAATCTGACTCATTCAGATACATTCAGACATTTGGATCATTAAAACTGTTTGTTTTTACATTTCATTCAAAGGTAGTAAAAGACAAACTAACTGGTTTAGCTTAGTTTGTCACCAAGATTTTACTAAGTGGTTTCTTTGAGGGAGGTTTCCTGGAGGTCTTGGGTTCAAGACCTGCCAAGGGCCCTCTCAAGCGAAACGGGTAAGGAGTTTAACATAAATAGGCGAGGGTTCGAAGAAGACATTCTGTCGCTTGGATGTCATTGCACGACTCGACGCACTAACCACTAACATTTGTCGTCCTAAAATAAAGGTAGTAAGAGAAAACCAGTGTTAAGAGTGTTTATTTTTTCTAATCATTAAGAGGCAGTAAGCGTCATAAACGTCTTATTAAACTAGATGTAGATGGTTTGTCTTAAGACGTCTTGATGGCATTTTTCTTGTTTTAATTTTTGTTACTTTTAATTTTTTTATTTTGTAATATTTTTTTATTTAGTTATTATTTTTCATTATTTTCTTGTTTCACTTTTTGCTTTAAAATTGTTGCATGTGTTTTGCTAGATAAAGAGTTTATAAAATGATTTGTGACGATTCATATTTTGTTCAAATTAAAAGGTTCAGAATCATGTGTTTTAACTCTAACTAATCGATGCAGTTTATCGTTTTAAAGTTAGATTTAAACTATGACACATTTATTTTAGTAAATTAAACACGAGATTGCATGTTTTGTTTAAAAAACTTTTAACCTTGAATCGACTGTATGTAAAATAAATACATAAACGTAACTATAAACTTAAAAACATTGATTTTTTAATCTTTGTTCAAGAAGTTTTGACAAGTTAACGGTGTTAATGCAATAATGACTAAAAACGTTACTTGCATTTTTCGGTCTCGCTTAGTTTTGATTACGACAATATGTAAAAACAAGCATTTACGAAAACAACGAAAAACGAATTCTTGAGTTCAAGTATTTTTCATTTTACCCATTTTCACTTAAGGTATGGATAAACAAGTACTAACCTTAATCAAGTGATCAAGTGATTTAATCTTTTCTTAAAACTCACTTTTTATTAAAAGTGACAAGTTTTTATTAAACTTTATTTTTAAGAAAATGTTTTATTAAATTAATTATTTGAAATTTGAAAATGACATATTCTTATTCTGTTAAGAATATCCTTTCAGGATATTTTTATACCCAGATAAGACCTCCACCACTAAAGGACAAAAAGGAGCGGAGTCTAGTCCGGCGGTACCTTAGCGCCTAGGCGGTACCTTATCGATAAGGTACCGCGGGCTGTGATAAGGTACCGCGGGCAGAACTAGCCGTTGGCTCCTTTGTCCTTTAAATAGTTGGCCATTCTCAGCTTTTCACCTCACCTCTTTTGCACATTCATTTCCAGATTCAAACCTGTAAAACCCGCATGCTTTTACCATGAATAGTGCCCTTAAGATCGTACGTCCTAGATTAAAACTTACCTTATTTAGTATTGATCACATTCATGTGCTAATAATCAAGCAAGTGCATACGTGTATGACAGGATAAGTATCGATTACGTACGAACTCATGATAAACAGTTAATAAATATGTCAAGTGAACATAATTAAATCATGATCACCAATTAAAATACGAACTAGAATAATTACGTAAATACTTATAATATAATTACGAGCGTTAAGATTACGATAACTACATGATAAAATAAACAGAAACGCTTCAGACACGAACACGTTTAACCACGAACGAACACGAAACATCGGGACACGAGAAAAGGTACGGGTACCCCATGTGGGGCCCCCATACCCACGGCACAACAACCCTAAAAGAGTTTTCTCTCCTCCTCTTTGGCTTCTTTTGTGCCGCCACCCATATCAACACCATAGGAGGGTGTTGATTGATTTTTGACATTAAAACAAGTGATAGAAACCGTGTTTGTTCATCATTCTTCAATCCACGTGTTTGGTATATCATTTCTTAACCTTTCTTTTTCATTTCTTTTAATCTTTGATTTTATTATGAACATGTCATTATTATTTTTATTTAAACATGATAATTAAACATTGATCTAACATGTTTTGGTATAAATTAAAATCAAAGGATGTTATAAAAGGGGTGTTTGTTTTGGCCGCATAGGGTAACCAACCCGAGGGGGGTTCGGTTTGCTTATTGCCGCCACCACCAAGACCATTTTTGGTCTTGGTTGGCTCATGTGGGACCCACGGCAGCAAGGGGGCACACGTACCCCGAGTTTGGCTCGGGGTACGGTGTCGAGTTCATGCCCGATTCATGGTTCGTTGGTTAAATCATGATTTTTGCTACATGTTAATTTTTATGAATTATGAACTTAGGATATAATTAATTAATAACATGAGATATTAATTAAATCATGACTTAGGTTATTTTAATTATTAGTTTAACATGACATTAATTTAACCTAAGTATTTTTATGTTATAAGTTATAATTAATTAATTATTTAAAACATGCCTATAATTAATTAATTTAGACATGACTTAGGTTATGTTATTAATACATAATGATACACATTTTAACCTAAGTATTTTATTCCATTTTAATTAATACATGTTATACTTTAATTAAAATGCTTAACCTATAGTTTAATTAAAATACATGAAATAATAATTAAACTATACACTATACCATATGACTTAAGAAATAAGCTTATAACACTTAGACTTATATGTTAGCTTATGTAACCAGCTTAATTCTAATTATGGAAACCTTCTATATATGGAAATCTATCTATTTCAGGCAGCTAATCTAATTATGGAAACCTTCTATATATGGAAACTTATTTAATTAATGCAGCTGATCTATTTTTGGAAACTTTCTATTTTTAGAAACTAATCTATTTTAAGCAGTAAATTCTATTTTTGGAAACTTTCTATTTTTGGTAACTTTCTATTTTTGGAAACTTTCTATTTTTGGAAACTTTCTATTTTTGGTAACTTTCTATTTTTGGTAACTTTCTATTTTTGGAAACTTTCTATTTTTGGAAACTTTCTATTTTTGGAAACCTGTTATTTTTGGAAAGTTACTTATGATTACACAGTAAGTATATTAATACATGAAACACCAGTAATACTTAATCAGATAAATCAGAATACAAGATAAACACCGTTTAAGGCTTTAAACAGTGAACCATGACCTAAAACATACCAAATCAGCTAAATTGAGACATAAAACTCAGTACGTAATCAGTGAATCGATACTTATACACGTGTGTATTCATGTAGCTTTAGTGATCCAGAAGTAGGAGTCTTTCTTCCGTTCATTCACTGGACTTGAGGTACGGATTCCCGTCCTTTCAGTACGGACATTCTTTCCTTATTAGGATTTCCCCGTATGCAGCCAACTGTTTTCCCCAGTATTTGTTTTATTGTTTTGAACTGCTTATGTTTAATTAGCATAATCTATAGCCATATACAAGCATGACCAGTTTCACCTAGTTATGGAGGTACCATAACCATAACATTGGAGGCACCAATGTTATGACTTCCCCACGGCGGAGTGATTGCTCGTGGCGTCCCTTTCAGTTTTGGCCATATTATTATATCATGTGGGGCGTATGGGTGCATCCTAGTTACATGTTTTATTCAGTTTATCATGGTGAATGTGGTGTGTGCCTTGCACCCTTCACAAGGAGTTGATCCCTCCTACCCAAACCAGTATATTGATTAGAGGCATCCCCTCTAATCAGCATGATGAGGTCACCCCTCCAAGTATTCATGCATGTGACCTTTTCATGACCTATATGGGCTATGGTATATATATGTTAAAACAGTTTTTCACAAGATAAACATAAGGCTTTTCAAACTATAAAACCAGTTTTCTTAATACTTAACCAGTTTACTCAGAACTTAGTCTTCCGCTGTTATATGTTACACGCTTATCCTATTTCATGCTATATTGTATATCCGTGCACTGAGCGTTTTGCTCAGCCGTTACTTTCCTTTCCATGTCCCAAAACGGCAGGTACCCAAGACTCGAGCATTTGGAGGACATGCATAGGATGGAAGCTGCCATAGACTTCTTCTCCTGTTTCCTTCATATATTTATGCTTGTTTAGTCTTTCATTCAGTTCATTTACTTTCTTATGTTTTGGGCTTATGTTTGGGAACCGATGTTTGATTCCGGTTTTCCCTATGGTCATGTATGTTTTACTACATATTACCTTGCATGCTTTGATGACACGCCATAATTACGCGTGACATTCCATTTATCAAAATGGGGTGTTACAAAACCCCTTCTTTAATCACTCAAATCTTTGATCATTTGTTTGATTATTACTTGTTTAAGAAGTGAATCTTGTTCTTCCATCTCTTCCTCTCCAAGTGCAAAGAGAAAAACACTATCCAAGTGAAGTGTTGAGTCCACCACCAAAGATCTATTGAAGATCAATTTTCATATACTTGTAGTTGTGTCATAGTTGTGAAGATCCAAGTAGTTGTGTCTATTTGGAAGTTGTGTATGTACTAAGTATAGTTTTGTAGATTGGTCCTAGCTACGATTAGGGCTCGACTTTTAGCTTAGAGTCGGAAATTGGTTAAGCGACGTGTACGGTTTTCTCCACCATAAAGAGCTTGTTGTGTAGTGAACTCTCGAGTAAGGAGTACTCGAGGAGTGGAGTAGGAACGAGGAGTGAGCTTCGTTGCCGAACCACTATAAATCCTTGGTGTTCGGTTTGATCTTTCTTTACCCTTAACTCTTTACATTCCTTATTACTTTTTGCATATACATGTGTTAATATTAGATTAGCTACACTATCATTCTTTATTCTTTGTGGATATATTTTTGTTAGTATTAGTTTAGCTACACTATCATTGTTCATATTTGTGCATAAGAAGATTTCACATATTTCCTCAAGCCTAAGTTTTTTGAAAAAGGATTTTTGGAAACCATATTTTAACAAGTAAAATTTAAGAAACTATTCAACCCCCCCTTCTAGTTTCTACAATTGGTATCAGAGCGGGTTGCTCAAGAATTTTTAAAGTATATTGTATTTTAAAACTTGAATCTATCTATGGATTTCAACAAGTACCTAGAAGGGCAATCTATGCAAAGACCACCACTTTTTGAAACCGATAGTTTTATTTATTGGAAAAATAGATTTAAAACTTATGTGAAATCAAAAGATTTAGATCTTTGGCATGTTATTACCAATGGTGATTTTTTACCCTTTCAATTTAATGAAGTTTCTAAAACAAAAGAATTAGTCACTTTTGACAAAGCTAATGATGATACTAAAAAGAAACTTTCAAAAAATAATGAGGCTAAAATGGTAATTTATAATGCTTTGCCTAAGAAAGAGTATGAAAGAATTTTTATGTGTGAAACCGATAAAGATATTTGGAACACTCTTTTAGTAACCCACCAAGGTAATAGCCAAGTCAAAGAAAGTAAAATCGATCTTCTTGTCCAACAATATGAACAATTTGTCATCTTAGAAGATGAAACTATTGATAGTGTATTTGCTAGGTTTAACATCATTATTACTAGTCTAAAATCACTTGATGAAGGTTTTTCTAGCAAGAACAATGTTAGGAAGTTTCTAAGGGTCTTACATCCAAAGTGGAGAGCAAAAGTCACGGCTATTGAAGAGTCGAAAGATCTCTCAGCTTTATCACTCGATGAACTCATAGGAAACTTGAAGGTTCATGAGATGATAATTTTGAAGGACTCGGAATTAGTAAAAACCAAGAGTGAAAGGAAATCTCTTGCACTTAAGGCCAAGAAGGCACAAAGTGGCCATGATAGTTCCTCGGAAAGTGATGACGAGGAGTATGCATTGGCGGTGAGAGATTTCAAGAAGTTCTTCAAGAGACAAGGTCAACACGTTAGGCAACCAAACTATGACAAGAAACCATTGTCAAAGAATCGGTTTGTCAAGAACGAAAAAGGTGATAGGAGTTGCTTTAGATGTGGTGATCCAAATCACTTCATTGGTGACTGTCCAAAGCCCGCTCGTGATAAGAACCACACGGCATTCGTTAGTGGCGCTTGGAGCGATAGTGGTGATGATGATGATGACAACCCCAAAGAGGAGAAATGTCTTATGGCTCACACTTCTAAAGAGGTACATTCCGAAACCGAATATTATAGCAATGATAGTTCCACTTTAGATGATATTGAATTTCAAGGCAGATATGATAGCTTACACAAACTTAGTCTTAAATTCATAGAAAAGAATAAAACCTTAAGATAAACCAAAACTAAGCTTGAAAATGAGATCAATGAACTTAGGGAGAAATTGGCTAAACTTGAGAAAAACAAAGAGGTTGATTTAGGTTGCTTAAGTTGTGAGAAACTTAGATTAGAGAATGATGATCTCAAGAGCACCTCCATTAAATTGGAAAAGTTCATGAAAGGTACTAGTGCTCTTGATGATATGTTAAACAAACAAGTTCATTCTAAGGAAAAACTTGGTCTAGGTTTTAACTCAAATGAAGCCTCAACTAGTGAACCAAAACAAGTCAGGTTTTCACAGAAAACACCTTCTGGACGCGGTTCCACATTGTATGGCGCAGTTCCTTATCACTATGGAACCGCGGCCATCGATAAGGTACCGCGGCCAGAAGCTGATTTTTGTGAAAACTCTGAACTTTCTGAAAAATCTAAGTTAAATGAAAAACCAAAGCATCTTACTGTTAATAAGGTTCAATTACCCATACTTGACGACAATGCTATTAGTAAGTTCTATAAGCCGTTAAGTAAACATCTCATGGGAAATAGAAGTTTATCTAGACTATCTTCTACTCCACCTAGAGTACGGAATGAGTCAAAGCCTAGAAGTAGAACGACAACGCCTACAAGAGATAATCAAAACAACTCACAAACTAGAAGTAAAACTCCAACACCTAGAAAGAATAATAATAACTCTAAACCTAGATCAAACACACCTAGGAGAAGTAATAAACAACAAAATGGTTACATGAACTACTACCCTCCTCCATTTTGTTCTCCATGGGGAATCCCCACCTCATTCATTCATCCCAACCAAATGCAAGGGATGTTTGGAACTAACAATTTCGGACCCATGAGATATTGGGGACCAAATATTTGATCTTGTGTATTGTTACCTAGATATGCTTGGGAATTGATTTGGAGCCCGATGAGTAGATTAAGGATAGTGGATGTTCTAAACACATGACGGGTAATCGAAGTTTGTTCTCGCATTACAAAGCATATGATGGAGGTAACGTCACATTCGCTAGTAGTCTACGTGGTAATATCATTGGCAAAGGTACGGTTTCTCTTGACTCCATGACCATTGAAAATGTTGAGCACGTAGATAACTTAGGTTTTAACCTTTTAAGTATAGGTCAAATTTGTGATAATAAGTGTAAGGTCATCTTTTCGGAACATGACAATGAAATCGTAAAAGATGGAAAAGTCATTGGAAAAGGTGTTAGAAAGCATGGGCTTTATGTCATGAAGGTTAATAAGAAGTCAAAAGAAAACATATGTCTTGCGACTATAGATGATAGCTCTACTCTTTGGCATAGGAGATTAGGTCACGCTAATATGCGTTTAATTCAATCTTTAGTCACTAAGGAGTTGGTAAGACACCTCCCCAAGATTAAGTTTGATAGTCAGTTTTATATTGCTTGCAAAGTTGGAAAGCAAGTTCACTCAAGTCACAAAGCCAAGAATTTGGTTTCGACCTCTCAGTGCTTAGAGCTCCTACATATGGATCTCTTTGGACCTTCCGCCATACGGAGTTATGGAGGTAACCTTTATACCCTAGTTATAGTTGACGACTATTCTAGATTCACTTGGACTAGATTTTTAGCATCTAAGAATGAAGCTTTCGATCACTTCGAAATCTTTAGTCGAAGAATTCAAAATCAACTAGGATGTTCAATTGTTTCTATTAGGACGGATCATGGTAGGGAATTTGATAATGGAGTGCAATTTGGTGCCTTTTGTGAAGCTCATGGTATTACCCATAACTTCTCTGCTCCTCGCACTCCACAATCAAATGGGGTAGTTGAAAGGAAGAATAGGACTCTCCAAGAGATGAGTAGGACGATGTTAAACGAGCAATCGTTGCCTCAAAAGTTTTGGTGCAATGCCGTAGATACATCGACTTATATTCTCAACCGAATTCTTATTCGACCTTTCCTAGGAAAGACCCCCTATGAGATTCTTAAACGTAAGAAATCCTCATTAGAATACTTTAGGGTGTTTGGAAGCAAGTGCTCTATCCTCAACACCAAAGACTACCTTACCAAGTTTGACCCAAAGTCTTACAAAGGTATCCTTTTAGGTTATTTCCAAACTAGTAAGGCCTACATAGTCCTAAATAGAACCTTAGGGTTATTGAAGAATCACTCAACGTAACCTTTGATGAAACCCCTCCTTCACCCAAGACACCACCATTGGTTGATGATGACTTGGATGAATTAGAAGTAGCTAAAGCCAAAGAGGTTAGAAAAATAGGAGTTGAAGACCTTAGTGTTGAAAAGGAAGTAAACATTAAGGAGTCTAGGGATCATACTCTCCATAATGTCATTGGTGACTTAAATCAAAGGACCCTAAGATCTCAAGTCCAAAACCAAAGCAACTTCTTTTGTTTTGTCTCCTTGATTGAACCTAAGAATGTTAAAGAAGCCTTGACGGATGAGAGTTGGGTCATTGCGATGCAAGAAGAACTGAATCAATTCATTGCCAATGATGTTTGGGAACTTGTTCCTCCACCTAGAAGTTCTACCATTATAGGAACCAAATGGGTATTTAGGAATAAGCTAGATGAGCGTGGTGTTGTGTCTCGTAACAAGGCTAGACTTGTAGCTCAAGGCTATAATCAACAAGAAGGGATTAATTATGATGAGACATATGCACCGGTAGCTAGATTAGAATCAATTAGAATCCTTTTAGCCTACGCTTGTGCCTTAGATATTAAGCTTCAACAAATGGATGTAAAGAGTGCATTTCTTAACGGTTTGATCAATGAGGAGGTGTATGTGGCTCAACCTCCCGGCTTCATTGATTTTGAGAAACCGGACCATGTTCACAAGCTTAAGAAAGCACTTTATGGACTTAAACAAGCACCCAAAGCTTGGTATGATAGACTTAAAGCGTTTCTTGTTAAACATGAGTATACCATGGGTATGGTAGACAATACACTCTTTACAAAGAAGAAAGGTCCTCACCTCATAATCGTACAAATATATGTTGATGACATTATATTTGGCTCAACTTGTCAAGAATTGTGTGATGACTTTGCCAAAATCATGCATGATGAGTTTGAAATGAGTATGATGGGAGAACTTAACTTCTTATTAGGACTCCAAATTAAACAAATGGACGATGGTATTTTCTTTAGTCAATCTAAGTACGCTAAAGAAATGCTAAAGAAATTTGTATTAGAAGAATCTAGACCAATGAAGACCCCTATGGCCTCGGATACTAAACTCACCGTAGATGATGATTGTGAGTCGGTAGACAACACCAAATATAGAGGTATGATTGGTAGTTTGTTGTACCTAACGGCAAGTCGACCGGATATCATGTTTAGTGTTTGCCTTTGTGCTCGCTTCCAAGAGGCTCCCAAAACCTCTCACCTTGAAGCGGTTAAGCGTATCTTCCGATACATTAAAGGCACTATACATTTAGGATTATGGTATCCTAAAGGGACCGGCGTAGAAACCATTGTCTACGCGGACTCGGATCATGCGTGAAACTATGTGGACCGGAAAAGCACTAGTGGAGTTTGTACCTTCATGGGTTGTTGTTTAACTTCTTGGTTCTCCAAGAAACAAACCGCTCTTGCGATATCCACCACGGAAGCCGAGTATGTGAGTGCCGGTAAAGCATGCCAACAAGCTCTATGGATGAAGCAAGCGCTTGTTGATTACGGGATTTCTCTTGATGATGTTCCCATCATGTGCGATAATAAAGGTGCTATAGACCTAAGCAAGAATCCCGTGCAACATTCGCGAACCAAACACATAGAAATTAGACACCATTTCCTTAGAGATAATGTTCAAAAGGGGAACATTACTATCGAAAAGGTGCCCTCCGAGGACAACTTAGCCGATATCTTCACTAAGCCACTTAAGAGGGAACCTTTTTATTACTTGCGTCTAGGTCTAGGATTAATGGAACATCTTCCTTAAATTCTTTTCTTTTTGTGTGTTTTCTATTACCACTTTGAGTTCTTGAGTCTTCTAAAATTCTTTTGAAAAATCTTCTCATCTCCTTTTCAAAACTCTCAAAGTCTCTTTCGAAAATGGTTGAGAAATTCGTTTAACATTGTTAATTCAATCTAAAAACGATTTTTCATAGATTCTCGCTATTAATATAGAGCTTACATAATTCATATGTATGATTCTCTCAAACATAGCAAGAACAAGATTGAATCATGGAGGATCATTGTGTCATGACTTAAGGTCTTGTCTTACACACCTCCTACATTGATTTTTTAATCCATGTATTTTGGTCAAATCTCTATTTGGTAAGTTTGCATATATTTTCTTTGTCTATCTTTGCTTTTAAGCACATCCCTATGATAAGTTAGACTAGAAAAATAAGATTTGTTGAAAAATCTTTCTCCAAACACCAAACCCTGCTTCTGCAGGCGGTTCCATAAGTGAGCCGCGGTACCTTATTGATAAGGTACCGCCAGCATAGATAAGGAACCGCCTACAGTGGCCTTCCTTTTCGGGTTTTTGTCTGAAACTCCATATTTGCTCCAACCTTTTTGAGAATCTTTGTTTCAAACCCTTTGACCACCCCAAAAATACCCTAAGCCTTCCCTATTTAAACCATAAGCATTTTGCATTACTTCACATCCAAAATGTCTTATTCTCCCAATGAAAGCCTTGAATCTCCTCCATTTTCTCCAATTGTTTTCAATCCTAACCCACCCAAGAACACTCTTAATCACATTTCTCCTACCAAGAATGTTGATTGTGTAACTTCCTTTCTTCCACCACCACCCTTTAGTGTTCTTCCTCCTTCTCATGATAATGTCATGCACCATGGAACATATTGTCATTGTTGTCAATATCAACATCTTGCTATGGCACACATCTATGAGGAGTTGAGCTACATCAAGAGTCTCTTAATCAAGCCTCCTCTTCACTTTGATTATGAGATCCCCAACAAGCCACCACCACCACCCTCCGCTATTACCTTGTCTTTCATATAAGCATTGATTGCTTATCCTCAAGACACCAAATTCAAGCAAATCTTAGAGTTCTAGAATAACTAGGATTAGATTTATGCTTTTGGCTTGTTTCTTTTTCCATACTTCTTTGTATGATGTTTCTTTAGTAACCTATCTTGGATCTTTGTCTTTGCGTCTTCTTCTCTTTTAATTTTCTTTTTGTGGCCTATTGCTATATATTGTTGGTTGTTTCTTTTGTTCAACTAACCCTTCTATGTAGCTAGTCACCATATCTCGATTCCTCGATGCCCCAAGCTAGGGGGAGTAAGCACCAAGGGGGAGTCTTTGAAAAGTCCGTTTCTTTAACACCGGATTACGCAACCTTTTTGCTTCGACAAAGGGGGAGAAATAAATAAACTCGTCTTCGAAAATCTTGTTTTTGTGTGATTGAGTTTATGTATTGTCGGAATCAAAAAGGGGGAGATTGTTAATGCAATAATGACTAAAAACGTTACGTGCATTTTTCGGTCTCGCTTAGTTTTGATTACGACAATATGTAAAAACAAGCATTTACGAAAACAACGAAAAACGAATTCTTGAGTTCAAGTATTTTTCATTTTACCCATTTTCACTTAAGGTATGGATAAACAAGTACTAACCTTAATCAAGTGATCAAGTGATTTAATCTTTTCTTAAAACTCACTTTTTATTAAAAGTGACAAGTTTTTATTAAACTTTATTTTTAAGAAAATGTTTTATTAAATTAATTATTTGAAATTTGAAAATGGCATATTCTTATTCTGTTTAGAATATCCTTTCAGGATATTTTTATACCCAAATAAGACCTCCACCACTAAAGGACAAAAAGGAGCGGAGTCTAGTCCGGCGGTACCTTAGCGCCTAGGCGGTACCTTATCGATAAGGTACCGCGGGCTGTGATAAGGTACCGCGGGCAGAACTAGCCGTTGGCTCCTTTGTCCTTTAAATAGTTGGCCATTCTCAGCTTTTCACCTCACCTCTTTTGCACATTCATTTCCAGATTCAAACACCTTCTTTAATCACTCAAATCATTGATCATTTGTTTAATTATTACTTGTTTAAGAAGTGAAACTTGTTCTTCCATCTCTTCCTCTCCAAGTGCAAAGAGAAGAACACTATCCAAGTGAAGTGTTGAGTCCACCACCAAAGATCTATTGAAGATCAATTTTTATATACTTGTAGTTGTGTCATAGTTGTGAAGATCCAAGTAGTTGTGTCTATTTGGAAGTTGTGTATGTACTAAGTATAGTTGTGTAGATTGGTCCTAGCTACGATTAGGGCTCGACTTTTAGCTTAGAGTCGGAAATTGGTTAAGCGACGTGTACGGTTTTCTCCACCATAAGGAGCTTGTTGTGTAGTGAACTCTCGAGTAAGGAGTACTCGAGGAGTGAAGTAGGAACGAGGAGTGAGCTTCGTTGTCGAACCA
Organism: Glebionis coronaria; assembly: GCA_025667525.1. Classification (NCBI taxonomy): domain Eukaryota; kingdom Viridiplantae; phylum Streptophyta; class Magnoliopsida; order Asterales; family Asteraceae; genus Glebionis; species Glebionis coronaria. The sequence goes on from CM046878.1 coordinate 491,659,113, forward strand.
TTATAAATCCTTGGTGTTCGGTTTGATCTTTCTTTACCCTTAACTCTTTACATTCCTTATTACTTTTTGCATAATAATGTGTTAATATTAGATTAGCTACACTATCATTCTTTATTCTTTGTGGATATATTTTTGTTAGTATTAGTTTAGCTACACTATCATTGTTCATATTTGTGCATAAGAAGATTTCACATATTTCCTCAAGCCTAAGTTTTTTGAAAAAGAATTTTTGGAAACCATATTTTAACAAGTAAAATTTAAGAAACTATTCAACCCCCCCTTCTAGTTTCTACAAACGGTAAATATGACAACTATTGCTAACAAGTACTGCTCATATATACTGCTTACAACTCTTATTTACAACTACTGCTTAAAGTTTCACTGTTAAAAAAAAGCCATTTAAATATATAAAATAAATACATAAACGTAACTATAAATTTAAGATTATGAAGATTTTTAATTTTGATAACCCTGCAACTTCACTTACACATAAGAGTACTGGGAGTAATCGCGCTGTGGGGTGTCAAACCCACGGCGTGCCCAGCGTGATGACTCCCCAGAGCCCAAAAAACCACGGCGTTGAGCCCCGGCGCGAGTGTACTCACGGGGCGTGAGTTAGGTTTTTTAAAAAAAAAAAATTTGAAAATTTTTTAAACACAACGGCTAGTAGCCGTTTTTTTTAAAAAAAAAAGTTTTTTTTTTGTTTTAAATGCCTAACGGCTAGTTTCCATTTAAAAAAAAAAAATTTTTTTTAAATTAAATGCCAAACGGCTAGTTTTTAAAAAAATAATTTTTTTTTCAATTTTAATCTCTATATACACTACATTTCCTATATCATTTTTTACACAAACACACAAATCATTCTCTCCTTTATCATTCTCTCATTCACAAACACAAACACAAACACAAACACAATCAAAATGGCCGGCGAAAATTGGTTCGGATTCACCCACCTCCTTCAATCCAACATGGGTGGCGGTGACGGAACTACGTCCAACCCACAATTCCCCGGATTTCCTACCCACGGTCCGATGACTCCCGAAGATCAAGCTTTTATACGAAAGCAACAAGACGATTATTTAGCCTATACCCAAAGACGCTAATCACTCCAATCTCCACCACCCGAAACCGAACCAACAAAAAAAACCCGAAAGAAAAACCCCGCAAAAAAATCAAAAGAACCGTTCCGAATGAAGGTCTTGGTCGGTGGACCAAAGACGAAGAAGCCGTGCTTGCCGAGTGTTACATCGCGACATCCGAAGATCCGAAAGTTGGGCGTCACCAAAAAAGAGGCACTCTTTGGATTCGGATTACCCGGGTGTTTAACGAAAGAAATCATCAAGAACGTACCAAAGATATGCTCACGGGTAAGTGGAATCCGATGCATCATAATATTATGAAGTGGCACGCCATCTACAAGAAATGTCATCGGAACAAAAAAAGTGGCGAAAGCGAGGTTGATGTGATTGAACGGGCTCGGGTCATTTACGCGGACGAGAATAGAAATGCCACGTTTAATCACGAAAAGGCATGGAATGTTTTGAAGAAGTCCCCGAAATGGGACGTACCCGAGGTTGCCCCGGTTGATTTGACCGAGAACGAGGAAGGCGGTTCGTTTTCGATGCCGATGAACACGGACGAACTTTTCCAACGCGATCAACGACCCCGCCCCGCGGGTAAAGAACGGCCCGAGAAAAAAAGCCGTTCGGAAACATCGGCGAGTACCGGAGGAAGTAACTCGTCTCGATTTGAAGACGCGGTTACCTATGACCTTCGTCTCCGTCGTGAAGCCTCACAAAAAGCGTATGCGGCTTCGCAACGCAAAGACGACACGATTGCCGAAATGGAGGAGTTGAAATTTCTCAACTATGACACCTCCAACATGGATCCCGAAACGGACGCGTTTATAAACTTTAAAAAAGAAGAAATCAAGGCTCGTCTACGCGCAAAAATGCCGAATACCAATCAATACCGCGACGTTGAAGATTCCGAAGACTCCTCCAACTAGTAGTTTTTTTCGTAATTTTTTTCGTAATTTTTTCGTATTTTTTTATTTTTTATTTTATTCGAAGTTGTATTTTTCTATTTTTTTAGGATTGTAATATTTATTTTTATTTATGAAATGAATTAATTTAATTTGAAAATATGAGAAATAAAAAAAAGTGGGACCCATAAAGGGGAGTCACTTGGAGTGATGACTCCCTGATTTTTCTAAGTGAGTGAGTGAGTGGGTTTCGCTGACGTGGCATCCAAAACCCCCTTACTTGGAATAATGACTCCTAGCTCTCTAAGAGGTAAACATCGTCACTTCCACGCAAAGTTACATATGCATCGAGCTAATGTGATGACGTATGACATGTGAATATATACGTTTTTAAACATTAATTATCTCAAAAACGCGTATTGACAATGACAAAAAGTAATAAAATGTATCATGATGTGTACGTTTGAACAATTAACAATTTTAACCCGGGTTAAGAATATTGGAACCGGACAATAAATTATAATTCAAACCTAACATCACAATAAACTATAAAAAATTAAAATTCTTAGATGTTGAAATGAACATATGGTATATCATCTCCAGCGGTGTACAAATCATCTCTTTAACTCCTTTTTGTGTATCATAATTTGCAATCAAACAACGCTTCATATCACTAATTTTATATTGAAGTTCAGTTTTGTAGAACTAATAACATCTAATTCACTTTACGTCCTAAGATGATTCCAAATTGGATGAACATCGGTTTAAAATCGAACAAAATCAAAAAATCGAATCGAACCGGAACCCGATTTAAGAAAAAACACAAGCCGAAAACTGATCAAAATTAAACCGAGAAAAACCGAAACCGAATCGAACCGAAAAACCAAGCCGAGTATATAATTAAAATGTATTGTTCGTACTTTTAACCCGACATCGAAACGATTTGAAGTGACAGAGTAAAATCGACATAAAATACAAAACCGAAAACCGAATGAAAATGATCGGTTTGTTTTCGATCTGTTCGTTTCAACTCGGTTTGTGAGTTCGATTCAATTTTTGAATGATTTTGTTGGGCGTACAAAATTCCAAAAGTATTTTCATTACATACACCTAGGGGTGTCATACGGGTCGACCTGATCCGACCCGAACCCGATAAAGTCTTATAGGGTCGGGTTAATTCGGGTCTAAAAATATTATCGGGTTTATCGGGTCAACCCGATAACCTTATAGGATCGGGTTAGAGTTGTAGATATTTTGTTTTCGGGTTATCGGGTTAACCTGTTAAACCTTATAAGACTTCTGAAAATATTTGTTTAACCTGTTAAACCCAATATTAAATCAAAAGTTTATGCCTACTTAGTAGATGGATAGTATGATTTCAAGCTTACTGTTATTTTTCAACCATATAATAATGAATTACTAACTTGGTATGTCATATTGTGAAATGCAATATCTTCATTGTGAGAGTATACTTCACAGCGATCTATAATCTGAAAATTTATTGTTTGGTGAAGATATGAGTGTAAAGTTAGCCGATTACTGATGTATGCCTATTAGAGTAAACGGTGTCATGGCGAGGGGCCTTCGTCGGTTCGAGGTGGCACCCTCGCTGGTGCTCGCCGTGACACCGACCCCCCTTTCACCGTGAGGTATTCGTCAGATTTCAACGAGAGGAAGAAGGATGAAAATCGGGCCTCACATGTTTTTAGTTGGTTTTTTGTGAGTGAGTGGTGGGACCCAAATGAAGAGGAGAGAGACTAGTTGTGAGTGAGGGGTGTTTAGTTGATTTTTTATTTTGGTTAGTTGAGATGATATAGCGCTGAGGTGGCACAAGTGAAGAAGGAATCCTCTTCGTGACACCTTTTACTCTTACTATCGCAATTAAATAAATGAAGTATATTGTCACTTGCCAAGTGGAAACCAACATCATTTTATAGCAGCAAATTGGCCAGTGATAACCCGAACGAGACCCCTACACACCTATTAGAAAACGAAGTCGTCGGGGGGAAAAGTTTTTATGGTCTTTGTTGACTATTCACTTTAGATCTAGCTAAAGTGGCATTAAAGACAAATAAATAATGACATGATGGTCACATAAATGAATGGAAACCAATCTTCTGAGACATTGCAAATCGTGTGGATGTATTTTGCAGTTGACTAACCGGAAAGCTTAACTTGTTAGCTATAAAACTTAAATTAGTTTGGTTAAATCTTTTGAACAAATTTGCTTAAGAATTCGGTTAAGTAAAGAAAAAAAAAATTATAAGTTATTTTATTTTGGGCTATTTTAAAATAGGATCAAAATCATATGTGCTCCTAAATAATATGCACTATCAATTAGCCTATTATCCTATTTGATCTATTCGAACGAACGTTGACACATGACATTTGGGCTAATGATTGGGTTGTACAAGCGAGACCTTCACAAGCAGAGACGAAGACAGGATGAAATATGACCGGGTGCACAAATTTTTTGAACTGTAATATAACAGATGTAAAAAATAAATTAAAACGAAGGGTAGAAACACATTCCGATTAACCGGGTGCATTTAAGATACATTTAGAAAAACTCAATGTTTTCTTCATAAATTAACACTACACACAAAAGTTTCATAGGGGTCACGGGCACCCGCGTGAACCCCCTAACTCCGTTCCTGACAAGTACATGCAAGTACGATATGTGTAAGTGTACTTGTTATTCAACTACCAGTCACATCTATTATTCGACGCGTACTTTTTGAATAAAATAATATTTTTTAATAAATTAGTCACCCAATTATCGACTTTGACTTATAAATTATTCGACACGTACTTTTAATTAATTAAAAATATAAAATTTTTTTCTCAAATATATATTTTTGTTATTCGACTTATACAATTAACTTATTAAACTTGTACTTTTAAAAATAATTAAAATAACTTATCAATTTACCCAAACCAACAAAACTATTTTAAAATATATAGCATTAGTTCGTGAACCGCTCATGCATGCTCCGGATGGCAGCAGTGTGGCAGCTAACGGCGATGGCCGTGAATATTATTCTATAGTCAAACAAGTAACATTTGGTACATATACAATTTTTTTCTGCCATTATCTTCAATGAACATACAACACGGAATCGATAATACATGATACTTGAAGCAACTTACTTCAATGATCAATTAGAACAAAACTGTGGAACCACTACAAAGATGAAACTGGAAGACGTCTAGCCACCATCCCCAAACTAGTGCTTCCGTTCATGGAAAAAAACAAAACCCATGCAACAAGTAAGTGAACTAAATAACAATATGGCTCGGTTGAAATAACGGTGTTCCCACAAGCTTTTAACTCGAATATTTAAGAACTGTGTTCGCACTGGCGGAGCCAGAAAAAGTCATTAAAGGGGGCACTGATAATTTATTTATTTTACAATATGCTCATAAACGACATTTTTCATGTAATTTGAAATTAATCGGGTCGGATAAGAACAAAAGAAAACAAGTTTTATGCTAATCCAGTAAGACTTTATAAGATGTATGTACCTATAAAATGAACTTGATCAACAATTACAACTATTTAATGTTAAAAACATTAATAAACGAACTAAAACCTGGGTTATATAAACTAATTTCGTATGCTAGTTTTTGACAAGAGATGAGGTCGCATATCAGTAAATAATAAAGGGCCTTATATATAAAAGTTAATAAATTATTTAGAAATTTTTTGGTCCCACTTCATTCAATCCCCACGATTTAACTTCTTCACCTTTCTTTTAACCTCATATTTTCCGAATAGATAAACCTACAAAAAATGTTTTCAGCACCAATTTGACTTTCTGATAAAATCAAAGAGGGCACTCACGTGTTATTATGCCGAGGGCACCTCAACAATTATCTATTATTTTGATTTTTTTTCCTACATGATTTGGATGTCTGCAAAAGTTTTGTTGAGGGCACCGCCCCCCCACTACTCATTAAGTGGCTTCGCCCCTGTGTGTTTGTCGTGCATCTTGGGTAGATGTGATAACAAAACGGGTATTCACAAAACCCAGATCCTCAACTGCGACACCAGATCTCATAGCAAATGGGTTTAACAAGATATTATACGACACCAGATCTTATAGCAATGTTAAACCCAAATCAGAATATCATATAATCAGATAAGCGGATTTGAAAGACGTGATACTATATCATACAATAGGATTTGACTGATACAAACTATGCGTGTTTGGTTATGGGTTCATACTTCATAGTATGGGCGCCTGTATACAAATGGGTTTAATAATTGTTTTTTTTAATAAATAGTACAAGTCGAATAATAAGATAGTACAAGTCGCATAATCAAAGGAATAAAAAGGGATCTATTTGGGAAAATGTTTTATTTTTTTTATTAATAAAACTACGGGTCGAATAATATAATAGTACAAGTCGAAGAACAAGAGGATCAATTTGAAAAAAAGATTTTTTTTATTAATAAAAAGTACGGGTCGAATAAAATATGGTCAAAGTCGAATAACAAAAGTATTTGGTATTATTTTATAAAAAATAATTTATTATTATTAAAGTACGGGTCGAATAATCGATTTGACTTATAGTCGAATAGCAAGTACACTTACACAATTTGTGCTTGCATGTACTTGTTGGGCCCTACTTGTACAACCCAATTATTAGGCCAAATGGCATGTGTCAACACAATATGAAGGTCGAATAGGTCGCATAGGTCGAATAGGTCGAATAGGGGTAATTGGCTAATTTTGTTTTGAGAAGGATATATTTTGAGTGTCATGTCTTTTTTAGTTTTGTTTTTTAAAATAGCCCTTTTATTTGATTTTATTTGATATGTTATCTTTAATATATATATAAAGAAAGGTTTTGTCAAATATGATCTTGGCCCCAAAATTCTGTAAAAAGTACACTTGTATAATAAAAATAATCAACGGTTCTCCTTCCATATATTCTTGGAGCATTTATTTCTTCCAAAGTTCCAATAGCAAAAACCTCTCAGCAAACAATTCAATTGCTTTTATTGCAAAAATTCTATATTATGACCTTGCATACCTTCATCTGCGTGTGTTACTTTCATTGTTTAACCCTTTAAGATATCTATATAAATATCCAAATCGTTTTCCGGCTGCTTGTGCTTGGACATCTTGAAAAGTAGTCTCTAGACCATTGTGTAACTCAATGTGTCCTTGGAAAAGAGTAAACGCCATCGTGTGAGTCATACATCTTGAAACATTTCTTAAAATCGTGTTGAATAGTATCATGGTTTTTCCTAATATTTTTTTGATTTTTATATCACCGTTTTACACGACATACGAAGATTTATGCCATTGACCATTATACGCATCGACTCCGAATTGTATTGTTTGCTTATACCTCGGGAACGTCATCATCATTTTGTAACTCATCGTCTAGATTATGGCGCTAGATTGGAATACGATTTTACTTCTATAAACTTGTATCATTCCCTTTCCATTAACCTTCTGGCTCCCTGAGTGCAATCCGTTAATGCTCCATTCTTTTCTCGTTATGTTTTGTGTCTTGAAGAATCGTGCCACCAAGGAGATTTGTCTAGCTTACATTTCGAAATCTAAATTATGGACGTCAATCACCGTTTTGCTTTTTAGATTTCGCGTTGGTTATCTTAAAGCATTTTCTGTTATTTATTATGATATATTTTTATTTATATGCTCATTATACGATTTATTTTTCGCTGTTGTAAAATCCACAAGATATGTGTGTATATATATTTTGAGTCGTTAGGAAGTGTTGGTAAAATATATTAGATTAAAAGGAATAAAAATTGTGTTATAATTAAAAAATTTAATGAAGTCTAATTGAATTTTAAGATGTGTCGAAAAATATATTTTATGCAGAAAATTTAGAATATGGTTTTTAAGCGTTTTTGAATTAATTTGAGCAAGTAAAATTTTAACGAATATTATTTTACAACTAACGAATACTGGTTGCATGTGAAAATGTTTAAAAATAGAAATTTTTGGTCCAAATCATACATACATATATCGTGAACGTATAAAATAGAGCGTTTGAATAAAAATGTTGGGGAATTAATTTTGTCAAAAAGGTTAACATTTTTATGAGTCAATATTAACGACTTAAATTTCGGTACTTTTCAAAGTCTGAAACCTTCCTAATATAGAAACTTTTTAAAAATAGAAACTTTCCAAAAGTAGGAACTTTCCAAATATAGTTTTTTTATAAGTGATGTAATTTAAAAACGGATAATGTACTTTCTTAAAAGCATGCTTGTGTCAAGAAGATTACGATAAGTATACATATGGATTGATTAATTCTTTTTGTATATATGACTCAATTGTCATTCGATTTTATTTGTAATTTCTTCTAACCTACCATTGATTTGGGTTGAGATTTGAAATTTTGTGTTCACATTCTTCGGCGACGTTTTTATCACGTGTCTCATGGCGATTCCGACTAAGCCCTGTAACATTTAGGAAACCTTATCAATTCCTAACCATTTTTCATTGGTTGTCTTATGAGCTACTATTTGCTACTCTTTTGTAAACCATTAGCTATTTTATACGTCGTCATAATGTCACCTTATAAATTAATTTGGTATTGTTTTACGATTTATTTTCACAAATTGTTTTTACTTTGGTCTTATAAAATGCTTTTTGTAACATTAAAAGTTGCGTATTGAATATCTCGCAATTACTTACTTCCTAAAAATTTATAAAATATTTTAAATTCTATGTTACAAACGACACAATTTATATATAAATCTAAGAAACGTAATACTAGCTCGACGAAACTGAGCAGTGAATTGCTAGTCCTAAATTATATATGGCTTGATCACGTATGTCTAATTTAGAAGGAGCCATGTGAGGCTTACATAGTAGTCGCCTTAAAACTCTTGATAAGAATCAACTTTTTACTTGTATTTATGAAAAAATTAAATAAAATGAAATAAAGTGAAAATAAGTTTTGAAAACTTTTATATGTTATGCAAGTAGTACAAGGACATCCACATATGTTGTCTTACCTTTTTTTGAACGAATTACGCGCTTACGAGTACGTTTTTACTCATCGATCAATTTTTCTACGTATGACTTTAATTTATCTCTTAACTGGATTCTTTTAACCATTTGTCTAATTACCGACTATTGATACCGGACGATGTTTTATCCTTCGATCTCTACCAATCTTCTTTATGCGTTTGGGTAGATCTTCGAAATGTCTCCACACGTGAATAAAGAATTATTACTTGAGGGATTTCGTATATCTAGGATGACATCCGTCACTCTCAGTGGTATCGAAATCCACTAGTGTGGACCGTGCATTGACTTCTCTCTCTAATAGCTAACATTGTTCATTTGATTTATTTTAATTACAGTGAATATTAAGAATTTTCTTTTATTTGAAAATTTTTGTGTGGATCTTATTTTCGATCGTGTATCCACCACCGCGAACTTAATGATCTGATGTTGATGAACCACCGATCGCACTAACAAAATTGACAACTTATTAAATCTATCATTTATTATTGTCTTATCATCAACGCCTCTATTTTATCATTCTCATTAAGAATTCATACGACATTTGCTTTGTCCCCTTTTTACCGTTGATTATGTACTGATTGTTGACCATTATTTAATTCATATTCGTTTGTTATCTTTTCACATTTTGAAACCCGAATATGTCCCATGTTTACTTTGACATAATAAACACCTCTATGGATCCTACAAATTACTAAAAAATTTACGAAAGTTTTGCACATTTTACCAAGCATTGGAATTACCGAGATAGCCGTCTCAAGTTAAAATGTTGAATTTATATATATTCTTTATAAAAACTGTGACTTACTTTTAAAAATCACACATTACCCTAACTTTTAGAACTACTTAATTTCTTCATATTTTGAAATGATCAATTTATATTTTATACCTATAGATGATTTATAATAATATAGATTTTTATCTTTTTGTAATCATACGCTTGAGTTTCAATGAAAATTTCGTACAATCATTCAAAGTTTCTTCAACCAAAATATCTTTGAACTTGTTTTATTTCTATTTTTGAATACTATTTTATAACGAAAGACTTAGTAGTTGTTTTGGAAAAACAGTGACTCACTAGATATAAAAATTCGCCTTAATCCCAATATAACGTAGTTAAAATTCTTACTAGTAGTTTTGATTTCAAATCAACAAACACTTTGATAAGCAACCATAACCATATTATAATTATTTTGAAAATGTCCTAAGATTTCAACACAATAAACGAACAAACCTTGCATTTTTTTATAATCAAGAAAGTAACTCAGTCTAGTATTAAGGTAATACCAAATCCGGGACGGATAATTGTGACAAATCATATTTTAATTTTAATATTTAATTCATTTTTCGCCCTCATTTTCCCAGTAAGGTGGATTATTATGTTTTACGGTTACGTGATTCGAGATCCCTCGTCGATCGTTAACCTTAAACCATTTTAGTGCATCTTGTCCGTTTAAGCATTTATCGTGTTTGTTTTTTCTCGTTATATTCCTGGTATTGAAGATCACTATTTTATTCTGAGTTTAAAATAAATTTCGAAAAAGAAGTGTATAAGGAGAAACAAGCCCCGGGACGGTACTCCCTTAAGGTGGTGAGGATGTAAACCCCGTAAAATAAGGTCATATTTTATTTTAATTTATAACTTGATTCAAAGTTTATTTGAAGTGATTATTAATTTTGGTTGATTTTAATGAGAACCGTTAAACAATAGTTTTCGCGAATCTTACGAATATAATTTATCTGCTAGTGATCGCGATACCGACGGATGCCCGAAATTTTACGTTTTATGATCGATTTTTTTGATGTTTGATATTTTCGACGATTTCATTTTAAGTGTGTATTAAGTCGTGTCGAAATCATGTTATTACTTTTCGTGTGCGTTTAAACTTTTAAAAATTATTTTTACGAAAATTGACTCCCGTAAAATTTTTTAAAGGAGACTACTAGTCATTTCCCGCTCTTTAACTTGTATTTTCCATTTTAGTCCAAAATAAAGTCAAATTTACAAATTCTACCCTCACACCTCACTATATAATGATTCTCCACTCATTTTTCTTTCATTTAACCCATTTAAAAATTTCAACACCAATCTTTCTCTCCTCCCTCTTTTGTGCCGTCCCATATTCTTCACCAAAATACCATCACCAAATTTTATTTAGCTTGATTTTGAGAAAACTAAACAAAGTCCTATCTGGGAAATCACAAGGTGGGCATTTTGATCTAAAAATCTTACACATGCATTAACTTTTAACTTTTCAAAAAATTTTGCTTGTTTGATTCATTTTGATGGAATGCATGTCATGTTTATTATTATATTATTGATTTTGAATGTATGCATGTGTTATTTTTATTTGGGTTTTGACAAGGAATGAAAGGCAAGTGATTAGAATTGATGGAATTTGGTTAGGATAATATTTAGTCAATATTAGGAGTATGAGAATTGTTAAAATAGGTCAAATTGGTGATTTGATGTGATTTTCAAAAGTGTATTTTAGATCAGTGAGTTTAGAGGAGTTTTTCGTGGGTTAAAGTTTGATTAAAGTTTGGTATGATAGGATAGTGTTGTAGATATTCTCCCAAGCTTCTATTCGGTATAAAATAGGCCTTCAAATTCAAAACGATGAGGAAGATATGCTAGTTTGAATATTCGTGCACCGGGAGGCGAGTATCGACACAACACGAAATTTTGTCGATAATTGGTCAAATCTCGGGGACTATAAGTAGAGTTCTAGAAATGTTTAGAGGCTGATCTTAGGTCCTAAACTTATCATTTTGAGTCTATTTTTAAACTCAAGTATTGGTTTTTCAAACGGAAATGGTTATTAAGGTTAAAATGGTTTGCAAGTCAAGTGTACAAAATTGTCCCGATTTTAGAGTCTAAAAATGTGTTGAGCAGGTGGTTCTAAAATTTAAATATTTGGATGAAATTTAAACTGATTTTTGTTCAGGTTATGATTGATCTTTTCACCAAGTTTCATAAAAAAATCGAGTCGCCTAAGTATGAGAAATCAGCGGGTACATTTGGTATATACCGGCTGAGTGCTTTCGGGAGCACTTGTCTTAATAACGTAGTCTTGTAAAAGCGTCTAGTAAATTCACTTGTGTGGTTTGTTCTTACGTATTTACTATGCTTTTGAGTATATTTAATTGGTTATACTAAGTATGTTTCAATACTTGAGTATATTGATGAAGTGCACGCCTTATTTGGTAGGTTGCGGCTTTCGTGTTTTACCAGGCATCTACATCGTCGGCGATCATCTTACTCCTACTCTAAATACTAAGGTGAGTCTATAGCCTCGTTTGTACACTTTAATTGTTTTTAAAACCCCCGGGGGGGGGGGGGGGAATACATGCTCTTTTATAAATTAGAACATAAGTTATTTTAATGGTATACTTGTTCCGATTATGATTTTTTTTTAGAACAGCGACTTTTATTAAGAACTAGCAAGAAGCTAGCAAAAGAACATTACAAAGAAATTAAGTGGGGGTTTTTAAGCCAACTCTCCCACGTAAAGCGCTTTTTACATCTACTTGAAACCCAATTAAAAGACAACGCTACGATATCATCAAAAATCACCGAACGCCTTGGAGTGGAAGAATAAAAAATAGACCTATTACGAAGACCCCATATGTACCACCAGTAAGTAGCAAACACTCCGTCCAACAGATCCTTCGTACCAGTGAGCATACGAATGGAGAGAAACCAATTTTGCCACTCTGAAAAAGAATCAATATCTTCACCTTTTATCTCCCACCAACTGCAGATTTTATAAAAAACCACACGCGCAATAGGGCATTGAAATAACACATGGTGAGAAGTTTCAACACCCTGATCACAAAGAGGGCAAACAAGCGAATCCATCATCACACCTTTACGAGATAAATTAAAACGAGTTGGAAGACAGTCTCTACGAGCCCTCCAAATGAAGATATTAATCTTAATGGGAACCCATTTCACCCATCTCGTACTTTCGGTAGAAGAAGGAAGAACCAGATCATCTAGGAAAGTCCTAACCTCTTTCACCCGATAGCTCCCATCACCCGATAAATCACAAACCCATCTGTCTTCATTAGGCGTGAGAGAAACATTCTCCAAGATGGAAAGAAGAGCTTCCCATTGTTGACGTTCAGCTCCATCTCTCACGTTCCTCCTAAATGAATCGTTTATCTGGCCACCTTCTAGTTTGCTTGCAACCGAACACTCTTTCTCCAAGTCAAGAGCATAAAGACGCGGGAACCTATCGCAAAAGGTATCGTCACACGCCCATTTATCCGTCCAGAATTTTGTATCACAACCATTGCCAATTCTTTTCTTGCAATGAGACAAGAAATCGAAGCCAATATCCTTAAGGTAATTAATTTCACGGAGAATGGTTGACCATAAAGAAGGAGATCTGCTCGTACAATTAAAAGTGTTCCCATGAATAGCCTGGATAACATGAGTCCAAAGAGACCCGTCTTTGATCAGAAATCTCCAAAACCATTTAATTAAGAGAGCACGATTAAGAGCAAAAAAACTCGACACTCCAAGACCGCCCTGAACCTTGGAAGCTAAGACTTTTTGCCACGCAACCCATGTGATCTTTCTTTCCTTGTGATCAATGCCATTAAAAAACTTACCCCGAATAGCTTCCATATCTTTCAACACTCCTTTAGGAGTCTTAAATAATGACATATGATATAAGGGCGACGCGCCGAGAACGGATTTCAACAAAGTGTATCTACCTCCAATGGATAACGTCTTAACCTTCCAGTTGGAAAGTCTAGCCCGGAGTTTATTAATAACCTCGATCCAAGCCGCCCTACGGTTCATCAAATCTCCCACCATAACACCAAGGTAGCGAAACCTATTACTCATAACCGAACACCCAATTTTGTCAGCTGCCTGATCGATTTCGGCCCGCCCAACACCCACTCCCAACAAATTACTCTTCTGGATATTGATGCTCAAACCAGAAGCTGCTTGAAAACATTTGAGCATTTTAACGACATTTTCCAGATTTTCTTGCGACCATTCACCGATGAACATGGCATCATCTGCATAGAACAGATGAGACACGGAAAGGGACCTGTTAAGACGAAGACCTCTAAACATACCATTGAAAGAAGCACGGCTCATGGAAAGATGTAATGACTCCATAATCAAAATAAATAAAAATGGAGACAACGGATCGCCTTGTTTCAATCCTCTAAAAAAGGAGAACTCAGTAGTAGGACTGCCGTTGACAAGAACCGATGCCCTTGCCGAACTCAATGTACCTTGAATCCATCTACACCAATTCGGACCAAAACCAAAAGACGTCATCACGTCCAATAGGTAATCCCATCGCACACAGTCGAAAGCCTTAGCGAAATCCACCTTAAAGAACATAGCCTGCTTATTATATTGTTTGCACCAACTTAGCAGCTCGTTTAAAATGAATGGACCATCCAGAATATTCCTCTTAGCGAGAAAAGCAGATTGCGTTTCTGAAATAATATCCGGAATAATGGGCGCCAAACGAGAAGCAAGAATCTTCGTAACCACCTTATAAACACCGCCAATCAAACTGATTGGTCTATAGTCTGATACATATTTAGCTTCTGAAAACTTGGGAATTAAGGCAATGAAAGAGGAGTTGCATCCCTTCGTAAAATTACCTTTGCTAAAAAAATGTTCCACCGCACTACAAAAATCAGGGCCAATGAAATTCCAATACTTGCGAAAAAACTCAAACGAAAACCCGTCCGGACCCGGAGATTTGTCTGCTCCGCAACTCCAAACTGCTGTGCGAATCTCCTCCCTAGATATCATACTATCCAAATCCATAACCTGAATAGCAGATAATCGTTTATCAAACTCAAAATTAATTTTAAACCGGGATTGTTGAGGCTGATCAAATCTAGATTGAAAATGCTTCTTGAAAATGTCTTTCACGACAGCAGGTTCTGTATGCCATATCCCATTATCGAACACACCTCGAATAGCTAGCTGGGACCTTTTCTTGTTGATAATCCCATGAAAGTATCTCGTATTCTCGTCACCTTCAATCGCCCACTTTATTTTAGATTTCTGCCTAGCATCACAGGAAGCCATAGTGTTCAACTCATGAAGTTGTCTGGTTAACTCCATTCTTTTCAGGAGAAGCTCATCATCAACTAAACCATCGTCCAATAATTTATCGATGTCGCCTAACTCTTTTACTATAATGTTTCTGCTCCCACATTGAACGGCTTTCGTATCTTTAACCCATCTTCTGATTAAATATTTCAGATCTTGAAGCTTTTTCTTAAAACGGACCATTGCATTAGAATCCGTGTGAGAAAAGGAGAACCACGCCTTTTCCACCATGTCGTCAAAACCAGTCAGAGAAAACCATGAGTGGTAAAGCCGAAATGGGGTCGGTCCAAAATCTGTAACAACATTGTGTAAAAGAATGGGGCGATGATCCGAGAGATGTCTATCAAGACACTCGGCCGCCAAAGAAGGAAAATAAATCAGCATACCTTTGGTAAGAAAAAACCGATCGAGCTTACTCATCTTTGAAGCCGAAGGATGGGACCACGTAAATTTGTAACCTTCTAAATTAATATCCACGAGACCAGCAGACTTAATGAATTCATTGAACCTTCTCGCCCTAAGCGGATTAAAAGAAGAACCATATCTTTCCTCTATGCATCTCACTTCGTTAAAATCGCCCATCACAATCGCTTCACCATTCCAGTCGTTAATTAGAGAAGAGACATATTCCCAAAGATGTCTTTTAGCAGATAACTGTTGAGGCGCGTAAACCACGATGAAAAGAACTTTGAGACTACTAGGTATCCAAGTTCCGTATATAGCTATGAAGTTATCAGAGATAGTAACATTTTCTTTCATAAACATAGATTTCTCCCATACACAAAGAATACCTCCCGAGTTACCAAGAGAGTCACTACAAACATAACTGTAATTTGAGTTACCCCATATATATTTGACAACCATCTGATTAACGTGATCCAGTTTCGTTTCTTGAATGGCAAGAAAATTCACCTTATGTTTTAGAGTAAGCTCCTTTATCCACTCCTTTTTGGACTTGTGACCAAGTCCTTGAACATTTAAAGATAAAATATTCATTTATGACCATTATCGTCTCCTTGAGCACCAATTATACCTTCTATGTCCTTCATACATCCTTCCAATTCATAACCCATCGAATGTCCTATGCGGATCATATCTTCTAACGCCTCTAAAATGGAACCTCCATTGTTAGCCGGCCTATTATGAATGGAGTTAGTAGCGTTACATGAAGAGTCCGGGATCACGTGAGAATTACTCATAACCTTAGCGTTCAAAGAGGGAGAGCACTCCCCAACCTCGACATTTCCCACCCCATCATCCTCTACAACTGTTTCTTTATTGACGTTGACTTCCTTGATAGGCTGACCATCTGGAGTGTAACCAGGTGGGTGTGATTGAGACGGACTAGCAGCATCCTCGACGTCCCTAACCTTCTGATGTTTGTTCAACAACTCGTATAATCCAAAAGGATCTGCTGATTTCTGAACCCCTGTAGCAGTTTTCGAATGAACTTTAGGCGAATCAGGCTGATCACTGAAAATCGACTCCGCAACTCCTTCCACATCGCTCTCTTTGTCACTCTCAGCATCACCTTCGGCATGGTGAGTATTACGCATCTCTAACTGACTAAAATTGTCTTGGGATGAGTCCTTATCTGATTCATCTATGTTAAGGTCTGAAAAAATAGGAACCCAAGTAAAAAGTTCTTTCGCACGAACCCACAAAACCTTGCCTTTATAAACAATCTTGAATTGCTCGAGAATAGACACCGGGTGATTGGTGAGTAAACAAAGCCGCTTACAGGCAAAAGAAACTCCATGCTTAGCTTCAATGTCCTGGATAATGCCCCATTTCCTGCCAATCCTAGAAAAAGTTTCCTTTGACCACAAGTTGATCGGAACACCTTCTAAATCAATCCAAACAACCCGCTCCTTGCTTACAAAATCACTACTAGCTTCCTGCAAAACCTCAAACCAAGAGTTCACTCCTACATGGGATAACAAACTGTTTTTCATCTCCTTACTATCAAGCTCAATCATAACCCACAGCCCCCCTAGGTAATTCAACTTCACCTTAGGAAAACCTTCACTATACAAGATATTCCGCAAATTCTGAATTGATTCAATGGATTTCACTTTACCCGTCACATGGCAAGCCAAGTCACACTCGGTTGCACAAGAGTCATCTAGGACCAAAGCCGCTGAAAAGGAGCGAATGTCATTATTAGGCAATTGCTGATTCTCTCCTGCCACGTTGTTACCGAAACCATTCTGCTTAGAATTCAAAACTGAGGCAAAAGTCTCCCTTGTTTGCACAAAAGAGTTATGTGATCCGTTCCTCCCCATATCCTTATCGACACCAGAAGACCTAACATCCTTTCTCAAAGTATTAAGATTCCTGTACGGCCCTTTAGGTCTCTCAAACCTTGCAATGTTAGCCTCTAGCTTATTCCGACCAATCCAAATGGTGCTTAAATTACCCACAAGCCTATCTATGCTGAAAACATTGATAAATCTGACGAAACCGAATCTCTTACCCTCTCTAGTCTTCTTCTGTGGAATGAAAGAATCGACGACGTGACCATACTTGCTACACGTGTGGAAAAGATCTTTCGCCATGAATGATTCTGGGAAGTTGGTAACATAAATAGAGGTAGAAATCTTAATCAAATCATCCTGTTTAGAGTTGTTGTGTCGTTTCCTCCTCGACACCTCCTGCCAACCCTCCGATTCCATCACAGATTTGGATTGAAGGGGGCTCGAGGGCTCAAAGGATTCCCAGCAAAACAGAGAATAATTGATCAATTAAAACAAGAAAGAAACCCTCAAGAATCTAACCGCTTCTTTTCGAAGATCGTCGAGCCACATAAAAAAGTGTAATCAACAATCGAAAAGGATCATACGATTACAAATCTTTATATAGCGATTGGACTGCGACAAAGAATTGAGGAACAATTAGATTAAGGAGGGTGAATGAGGCGTTTGATCCCGCCTAGAAAACGCCGGTGGAGGCGCCGGTGAAGTTTTAGGGTTTTTATCTTCTGTATTGTTCCGATTATGATTGGACCCATGGTTGCCTTTGAATTGCATTGAGTAGTATATTGGCAATTATAAAAGCCTCAGTTATGGTCCGTTAACTAGCTTATGATGGGCTAACCGTTGGTACAATTAATAGATCAATGGGGGAAGCCACCCGGTTCGGTGTGTGGGTGATGTTCCTAGAAGCTTATGCCTGAACGGCCACTGTACGGACATATTGTATTGAGAAGTCAGGTTTACGGCAATGTACCTATAATACGGAGGTAACTGACAATTAATAAATCTCTCGTCTTATTAGACCATTAATGAGAGCGTCTAAGGGTTCGGTTCCATGAGCTTAATGTAATTATTTCTATATACAATTATAGTTGTTGATGAATATTATTATACAATGCTTGTTGATTCCATGTATGCTACCAAATTATAACTTATGCTTGTGTTCAAAATATTATCTAAAGCTATAGATTTCACTCAACATTTTGTTGATCAGTTTTAGCATGTATTTCAGGTAATCAAGGAAGCTAGAGCTTGGGAGTCATGAAATCAAGTGTGCACCGTGTTCTACTAAACTCTTTGTTAAATTACCATTCCATATCAAAACATTTTATATGTTATTTAAACTTATCTTTTGGTAACGATTACTTAGGACTTCGCTACTATAAAAACTTTGGAATGGTAAATGTTAAAACGTCTCTTTTGAGTCGTCCTTTATATTCTTGTGTGTTTTGTACCTTTATTTAGCACCCAAATGTATGTTCCGTTGCGTGTAAATTTGGGGGTGTTAAATTTTGTGTTTGATGTTTACCATGGAAATTGTTTCTTTTTCGATCTATTGAGATATGGAGAAAGTGGAAGAATTTTAGGCTTGCAGCCACCTATGTAAGGTTGACGAATCAACAATGGTTTGATTTGTTAAAAAAAAACTAAATGTTGATGTCTCAGCTTGGTTTTATTGTAAACCAAATTGTACATTGGAAGAAGGCTTGACTATTGTTGAAAATGATAAGGATGTCTAATAATGTATGATTTTTCTGGATTGCACAGCCTGCTAGATGTGTACATGCACCAAATGCATGAGGGTCTCCTGAGTGTTTACTATACTAAGAACATGTGTTCTTATGATTCTAATGAGGAGGTAACCTCAAAAAACCATAGCCCAAAAGATTGTACTACAATGAATTTTGTAGAACTTATCTAATGGGAACAACAAAAGATGGGAACAAACCACCCAGCATCGGACATGGAATTTACGGATGCTGGTTCGAAGGAAGTTGCGGATGCTGGAGTGTCGCAGAAGAGAGAATGTGGTTCCACGAGCCAAATTATCCCATAATTTTAAATGTTGTTCGTGTGTGACAGTTTCTTGAACTTTGCTTCTAACCATTTCCTGTCTTTTATCTTCGTAATAATAAAATGACATCTTGTTAAATAATTTACTTGTGTTATCCACTTAATGACATTTTTAGTACGTGTTATTATGTGGCACGGGTTCTGGCAACGACGTCGTGTCTACCACAATATAGCTCTAAGCCACCAAACTCTACCTATGTAAACTTAAAGATGTCTAACATAGTACGCTTATACAACTATGAGTTGTCTACATCAGTAATTATGTGGCACGGGTTTTAACCGACGACTGCTCTACCACATCATACTCTACCTATGTAAACTACCTAGTACTTAGATAGTAGGCTTGTAGGGCTATGATACTAGACATCGTATTGAATGAAACATACATAAACCTAAACATGTACAAGACAATAATGAAGTTTTTGATTATATATATGCTTGAAGAACATAAATTTATGTTAAAAAATCACAATTAATTCGTCATCAACCATTTTAACTTTTTATTTGGTTTGTGATAGCGTGACTTATGGTGCTGTAATTATGAACAATATTACTTACATGAACCTAATTTTGTTCGGGAGAGACAAGTTCAGCATCGACTATACATATGATATTTCTATATCATATCAAATGGGTTCTAGTCATGTACACATAATTGATGATAATGATGTGTTCTTCTTCAGGCTTGAGGTATCTAAAATAATGTCTAGCATATCTCATAGTTTATACATTCAAAAGATAAAACTATCCTCTTTAAAATCTTTAGATTTAGATCTTAATTCCAATCCTAGTGTATTTCAAATTTCTCAAAATATCATAAAAAACAGTTGAAAATCCTAAAACGGTAAGATTACCTGCTATTGATGAATGTGAATGGAAGAAAATGAATTTACTTTTACGCCTGAACCACCTAATGCACCAGAGCTTACCATCAAACCACCTAAGAATATAATTAAGAACAACAAAATCAAACGTATACTGACTAAGAATGACGAATATCATAATGAAGCTCACTGGATGGCGGTACTTGGGAAAAAGGCACTTGATGAGGGTTTTGAGTTTAAACACAGGAAATCAAATCCAGAGTGGTTAGATGTCATTTGCGTGAATAAAGAATACAAATGGAAAATCATTTCATCAAAGTCTAAAAAGGATGATACTCGGTTGTTATGAACGGTTAATGATGTTCACACTTGTACAAGAACTAAAATAACCTAATCACCGTAATGCTACTAAAAAACTGATAGGCCACCGAATCTCACCAAAGTTAAGAGATAATAGTCGTATATACAAGCCCCAAGACATAATGAAATATATGAACCTTGAGTACAACATTAACATTACTTACAAAAAAGCACGAGGTCTGAAAAATAAGGCATCGGAGATTAACTATGGTGGCCATATAGATTCATTCGCCTAGTTACCTATTTATTTTTATAACTTAAAGTTGCGCAACGAAGGGACGGTAACACATATTGATACCGATGATGAAGGGTGTCTTAAAATGTGCTTTATAGCATTTGGTATTGCGGTATGCATTTACTTTATCGAATTACGATTATATGTTTTTAAGATTGTTAAATAATGTTTCTCGTGTATGAATAACATATTTTAATTAATATACAGATTCGGAGTTTCTTAACACAAATGAGACCACTTTTAATAGTCGACGGATCATATTTGAAAGGGACTTACACAAGGAACAAATCTGGTGCTGAATGGAATAGATGGAAACAATCAGATAATACCAATTGCTACAAGTGTTTCTCAAGGAGAGACTGGGGAGTCGTGGACATGGTTTTTGAGGAAGATGAATAAATGTATAGGCAACGTGCCAAATCTTGCAATCATATCAGATAGACATGCGCCAATAGCGCTGCATGCAAAGAGGTATTTCCTTATGCATTTCATGGTACTGTTGTAGGCACTTGGAAATAAATTGTAAATTGAAGAGTGAAAAGCTAAGGTCTAAATTTTGGAAGACATGCAAAGCATACACCCCTCTAGAGTTTCAACGAGGCATTTATGAACTACAAGGCTATAAACCGGATGCTTACAAAAAACTTGAAGAATCTGGTTTTGAAAAATGGTCAAGGGCAATGTGCCGACTAATCGTTATAATTATATGACATCAAACACCGCCGATTCGATCAATTCTTTGACAAGGTATATTAGATATGCTCCGATGACGAAGCTCATGGAATGGTTCAGGGGTCTTCTATAAAAGTAGTATTGTGCTAGGCGCGAAAAATATAAAGGTTCATAACTTTTCAATACGATAAATTAAATACAAGGATAATTTGAATATACATGTAAATGTAATATTATTATAAACTGTCTTCCAGATGCAAAGTTCAATACAATAAGTGATTGGGCTACAACAAAAGTCAAGAAGAGAATGGAAAAAAGCTTTCGTTAGGAGGTGTTTGGCATTGAAGTTGGCATACTTTACCAAGTAGATGATCGTCGAAGATTACAACAAGTAAATTTGACAGAGTGTACATGCACTTATCGTAGATGGAAACTTTCGGGTATACCTTGCAGTCATGTTATAGCAGTTACTAAACATCTTGGATGTTCTGATTGTAGCGAGTTAGTGGAATGGTGGTTTAGAAAAACAGTTCATTACGATACAAAGAGTTGGTGTATCCTGTGGGAGAATCACACCAAAGGATAATACCAGATGGATTGCTAGTTGTTAACCCACCAAATATGGACATTAGACAATCTGGTTGGCCAAAAAACAAAGACTGGATAAAATCCAAAGGTGAGGCACCGATTGTAACAAGATGTTCAAGGTGCAGGAAGTCTGGGCACACAAGGGTTGCTTGCCATTCACCAATTGGAAATAATGATGTGAGTGCGATTATGTTATATTTGTTAATTATTTTTTAAAATTAACATATTTGGTTTAAAAGTCCACTAATATATAGAAAATTATAGGTATATACTTTTCCAAGCACAAACATATGGAGAGACAGACATGGATAAATGCCGGTGACTGTGAATCAATTTAACATGGGTGGAATTTCAAGAGAAGCACATGGAAACATGCCGGTTATGGTTAACCAATTTTACGTTGGAGAATGTTCTAGAGGCCCAAATCAAGCAATGACGTTCACGGTTAATCAATTTAACTTTGGAGATAGAAGCTCTCAACAAAATCAGGTACAATTTTTGTGGCCTGAATATGCTTTTAGGGGAGGATCACAAGAGACTAGGTTTGGTTGGAATCCTGTTAACCTAGATGATCCTTGAGAAACAAGTGTTAATGATGCATATGATGAAGATTATGCATTTTTGTTTTGTGGCTAACGGATGTGTTGTTGATGTTGGATGATTTTGGTATATATTTTCAGAAAATGTTTATGATGTATGCATATTGTTACCTATGGACGGATATGCTTTTGTTGAAGTTTGATGCTTTTCTATTTTATGTTTGGACAATGTTTATGATGGATGCATATTTATGGTAGTTTAACATAAAAAATAGACACAACTTCAAATAAATTAGGAAAAAATAAATAAGTATACAATAAGCAGTTGTGAAAACATAGTCTTCTTGCCCAATAGTTGAATCCAATACAACATCTATAGATGCACCAACATATTTTTATTTACCCTTTTTTATATAAGGACCGCTTACTTTGCCTTGCGCATTCGCCTTTTCATGGGCATCAGTGTCATCAATTAAGGTTCTTACTGAGCGACCCTTTTCTTTTCTGTTAATTGGTCAAAGTTTTCCCTTCCCATTTGTAAGTTTGGCGCTTCTTTCGGTATCAAATATTCTGAGTCATCACTCTGAATATGCTCACTTTAATGGTTTGAGTTTCAGTATCTCTAGATACTCAATGCATGATATAATTAAACCACACAAAGATGAATCTAGATATACAAACTGGAAGAGTATCCAGATACTAAAACTGAAAGTGAGAGCATTCAGAATGATGACTCGAACAGTTTGCTACCCCATGAAGCGCAAAAAGTGAATACTAGGAAACAAAAACATCGACCAATCAACAAAAAAAATAAAAGGGTAACCCAGTAAAGACCTTAGTTGATGATATTGATACCCATGAAAAAAGAAATTGCCAAGGGCGAAGTAAGAGGTCCTTACATAAAAAAGGGTAAACGAAAAGACGTTGGTGCATCTATATATGCTGCATTGGATTCAATTATTAGGCAACAATACTACATTTAAACAAGAAAGTGAGTAGTGATTTAATTATAACCATGTAACTACATATAGATATATAAATAATAAGTCTGACATAAAAAATATACATAACTTAAAATAAATTAGGACAAAATAAATAAGTATACAATATTAGGGAATATGTCTGATAAAGGGTGGTGCACAAATTTATAATAAGGATATAAGGTTTGTTAAAACACATCAAGTAAAAGTTGAAAATTTATGATGGTTTTTGCAAACCCCATACAAATACCAAATAAAAAGAAGTTTTTAATTGTTTCAACAACTAACAAAATCTTCATAGTGACAACATTCTTAGGTCTTGGAATGCTAAGAACATACAACGTTCATGGAGAAAACGTTTTATTCTTGAAATAAAAACGAAGCATTTTTTCTCGATAGGCAAGAGTAGTTTGTATCGGATCATCAACTGTGGCCAGCAGGATTCAATTTGCTAACCTTGCATTTAAATCCCCAAGTATTTAAGGGATTTTATGTAGCAAAATGCTTGAAAAAGTTAATTAAAAGTAAAAAAGGCTGACCTGTAAAGAAACATGCAGAGAAAGACACCGCAATCACCATACAGCCCACCCTATTTTGGAACATGCTCGGCATGCTTAAAATAAATAGTATAAGTAGAAGAATTATCTTCTTTCTTTTCAAACACACCGGTTTGTTTCATAATCAATGGTAGCTTCTCCTCCAAACAGCTCCTCATCTTCACATACCAGGGCAGGAATTCATCAACAAAAGTAACTTGAGTGTCATAAAAAGTAACTACTCCAGAACATATGTCAAACATTTCTAAAGACCAATGAAAATATGGTTCATTGATGAGATTAAAGACCTATAAATAATGTCCATGACATAATTAATAACAATAAAATAGACATATGTTATGATTTTAATAAGATCAATGGATCGAACGTACCCATTCAACATCTTTCCATGCTAACGGGTAAAGCCGATTGTTTGCGTAAAACAATGGCAAAGATGCTTGAAGCAAAAGTGACATAAAATAATAGCTAAACATAGACCAATACATGTTGCTCGTGTGGGTTTACCACATGTACATGATCCAAAGGTCAATGTGCTATATTAGAAAGGAAAATACTTTATGGTTAGGGGGATTTAAAAGATTTCACCAAAAATATTATAGGATGTAGTATTATATTTACCTCGTCAAGTAGCCACATTTTACGATTTTCATCAAGAGCACATAAAGCTAGCCATAATCTTCTAACAAGAATATCATTCCACCAAGGGAATTTTCGACGACCTACAACTTCCCTATTCAGAAACACCTCCATTTCACGAGTCAAGGAAATTCTGTCGATTCTTTTGAATGGTCGATTGAGATTCTATACAAAAGAAAAAAACAGGTAAAACAAATTAAAATATTGAAATAATATTTAGTTAACCATCTGTAAAAATGTATAAAAATACACACCTCAGACCAAGCTTTTAGTTCATTGCACTTTTCAATCATTCTTAAATGTTGGCTAATTCTTCAAAGGTAGGAATTTTACGAGTTCTTGAAAAAGGCTCAAAAGACGTCCTTAGGACATCAACATACTTCCTTTTATTGTTTTCACAATGTTTCAGTGCTAGTTTCATATGGGATGTTGAACTAATTTTCATGTTGATCTGAAAATGGTCTAGTGCTCAATTTGCTTATTCAACCTGTTCTTCTTATGCTTGTAAAGCCTTTGGATCTCGGACTGTATCCTCTGTTCATCCTCTTCTGCCAACATTGAAGCACGATCTTTTTTCCATCGAGCCATAGCCTTTCCTGAGCCCACCATTTTCCCACTCTTTTCAGTTTAATATAAAACTGATTAAACCCATACACCTCTTATTCAGCTTCACGTTTAAGCTAAACATACATACCCCACCAGTGTCTTTAACAACTGACCAAACATACTCACTTAATTTTTATCAGTTCCAACCTGAACACCCATGGCAGATTCTTTATCAGCAAAGACACACCCCCTTTTTTTGCATCCACCTTTTCTATCCACTGATTCTCTTTTAATTAGTTCCACCACTTTAATCCATTACCACCGCATCAACAACTTTTCTTAAAAAACTGGTCTAAACACCACCACATCCACCAATTTCATCAGTTTCTTTTTAAAACTGAAAGACCACACATTCCAATTTTTAGATCAAGACTGTATATCATCACAACCATCCTTTAACCACCGCCACCCCTACATCCCTTTATCAGTCATCCAAACCATGTCAACCACCACTAACAAAATCGATTTCTACATGTAGTCGAGTCCCATCCTTTGGCCAGAGGACGAAATCTACCCCTTTGTATTATTTGGATTTTTTGTGTGGATTATGATTTCAAATATGGGTTTTATAAGTTTGATTTTCTTCGAGAGGTTAAGAGATCTAGATATAGTTTTTTTGTTTGTAATGATGAGTGACGTGATTTTTGAGGAGATGAATGGATCTGTTTTTTTGTAAGTTGTAAAAGTGTGTGAATCTATGATATTTTTAAGACAAATATGGTTTTTTGATACATCGTCCTTTGTTATTGGATGGATTTGTGATTTTTTTTGTCGCTGGTTTTTTTATGGATGGATCTGGTTTTTTTATTGGTGGGTTTTTGGGTTTTTGGGTTTTTGGTTTTAGATAATATATCCATGGCAGGTTTGTTCAACTTTTATGGTTTTTCTCTCCCTCAAAATTGCATACGCTTCAAAAGCAGTAGCAGTTTTGAATAACAGCCATAAATTTTAACAATGCTCAAATGCTATTAGCAGTTAATATAGAACGGATCTAGATCATAAGAATAATCCACCCGCTCTGATACCACTTATTAGGTCCTAGAATCGTGAACTTTTGCACGATTGACCAATTAACTACTAATAACACAACTTGTACTTTTCAACGTATAGACTTTTATGAGAATCATATAAAGAATCTATAACCCACTTTGTTTGCGGAAACAAAGTGGTTGAATGACAAGGGTTCTCTCTTGATGAACAAGAGAGGAAGAATTCCTAACACTACACTGTGTGTTTTATGTGAAATGAAAAACTTATCTAACTCTACTAACAACCTATCTATATATAGGGAAAGAAAAGCTAAAGCTTCCAAAGGAAGCTTTCACTAAAGTGAAGCCCATGTGCTCCCTTGCTTTCTTTCCCATCAAAGTACAAAAGTAATATTACTTTTCACTTTCTTATTGGCTGTACAAGTAACCACTCTTGTACTCTTGTCTTCTAGCAAGTTGCCGCCAATATCTTCAGGTTGTAATTCGAGAGTTAGATGAACATCGTTCAGCTTTGGTTGTCACTCCAAGCTGAACTGAAAGGCAACTTCATTCAGGCATGTCCTTCAGATGCTGATCCGCATCAACTACTGAAGGTGAAGACTTTGTCTTCAAAGGACTCTGAAAGTGCTGGTGCTGAACTGTCTTCAGCTTGGACTGGTGCTAGACCTGGTGCTGAAGTGTCTTAAGTAATTCTTCAAGTCTTCAGCAGCTATTTTATATTCTAATACTTGTGTGGAACAATTGGGTCAAATCTTGACCCAAGACAACCCATTTAACAAAGCTACTGCTGCTTCATCTTCTCGAACAACTACTTTTGATAAAGTATCAAAACACAACATAGAATCTCCATTCTCAAGATCAATGCAATATTCCCGACCAAAGTCCTAAAAGCATAAAAAAAGTTAATGATTTATGTATTCGCGTATTATAAATGTTATAGATAATTACCTTTTTAGAGTTATCTTTCTGGGTTGTTTAAAAACTTCGCTTCAAATCCTCTTCTCTTGAAACAGTAAGCATCTAAAGAATTAGAAAGAAAATTCGCACAAACAAACAATTGTGGAAAATAAGCTAGTCGAAATAACAGTGGTGGAAAAAAACCCTGTATAACAGACTCCACTTTAAAGATTCAGCCTCTCAATGTCTTAACCTCTGTAGGTAGGGTCATCAAACTCACATATATTTCCTCAAAATTTATAACACGATCAATTAATGTATTATCTGAACCTTCTCTTTAGCACGTGAAACATTAACATCCTCATCCCTTTGTTGGTTAGTCATACGGGTTGCATCTTTTTTTTCAGATATTCTGGATAAAGACCTCCAACAGAAACATGAGGGGTCCTCGGTGCATACCACAAAAAATAATCATGGCTATGTGTGTATCATAGGGACTGCCATTCAACTTTAGTGGGGTGTAACTCTATTGGGGCCTAGTGCGAAACAAGTTTGTAGTAAATTAGATAATGAGAAAAGTACTTACATTCAAAATTGCCTAGGAAGAGAAGAGTATTCATTTTTTAAACCTTAACAAATAGTTCACCAAAAATATCCAAGTTGTTAAATTCAGGTTTCTTAGACCATGAGACTGCTCTTGGAATCATGTCTGATAACTTGGACCACCAGCGATTTGCATCACTAGAAGACTCTATAATCCATATCTACAAATGAGGTAAATAACAAATTTTCAAAATTTGGATAACGGCGGGAATATATGCTTCATAAAATTATATAGGTGACCGGAAAAACCTTAACTGAGAAAAGAAAACCAGACAGTGAATAGCTAGGGTCATATTTTCTGTTTTTCCTCAAACCATTAATGTGTTCACCCTTATGATTGGAAGCAACATTTCTAATGGCTTCATAAAGCTGCCTCTAGATCTGCTCAGCCCTGAAAACGAGTTCCAACAATCAAGACGTTCAACCATCCTAAGAAATACATCATGCACAACCGACACCAAATCTCGGCCCATGAAAATAACCTCCAAAGTTAACAACAGTCATATTCGGATTGCATCTTGATCAGAAACTTTCGACCATTTCTCGCCATCCTCCATAAAGCTAATAAATCAATAATTTTAACATCATAGCCTATCTTTTGAGGAAATAAACGGTTACGGAAGGGGATATCACCATTCCTAAATTGACAGAAGTTAAGTGGACCAAATTGAAAACCAGTAACTAAGCAAAACTCACGGCGACCAAAATGCAGACTATGTCCATTAACAATGTATATGAGTGGTAAGTCATAGCTATCATCATTAGCATTATTTTTTTTAAGCATGTAATGTATCATGCCGTCATCATTACCAAAATAGGTTACATCAAGCCATGGTCCAAGACATGTTGTTTCAAAGAGGGCACGACGCTCTGAATTTAGTCGATCTTTGATTAACTTAAAGTAATGTAGCTTGCTTGTAAAATGAATCCTGATCGAATAATCCTACAATGACAAAGAGACCATAGTCAGATTATCAAAAACTCAAAACAACACAAAACTCAATTTATCCTAAAACCATGAGCATATATGTTACACAGTGTAGACAATAAGTCATTTAAACCTATAAGTCTGTATGAACATGGGCTATAAATCTGTAAAACAGAAATTAACTTTTAATTAACTAAAATATACAAGATATGTATGTTCAATTAACTTATTAATCATCTACCATTAAAAAATTAATATAAAGATAATAAATCGAAATGTAATTATAAACAAATGACTATAAATGAAAACGATGGAGAAAATAATACCATGTCACCGATAATTATACGAGGCTTAAATTCTGGCAAAGGGTTCGCCGGAAAGGGATGTGTGTGTGATAAGGAAGAGATAAAGTTTGAAATAAGAGATTTGAATTAATTTAAATTAAAGTGATAATTAAATAATAATTAATTGACAATCTTTTTTTTCCGATCTAAAAAATCAAATCTCAAAAAAAATGGTTAGAGCAATGTCAAAGTAGAGCAGCCGTCGTAGAACATATTACGTGAACAAAAATACAATATAATAAGTGGATAAAGTGGGCCAGGCGTGGGGCATCCCAATGATTAGTGGGTTTGGAAAAGTAAGGTAGAGCATGACACATTTCCAACGCTGACATGGATAGAGCACGTATGGATAGAGTATGACCATAGTAGGAAAACAATCTTTGACTAGCGAGAAAAAATCTACAGGGTAGGGACATGACCATAAACGAAATCTTCTCTTAAAAGAAAACCTTATATATACAAGATCGGTCATTCGACCATTAAAGTGGACAAAGTCCTGGTTAACAGTTGAGGGAATTCCGTATAAATACCCACCAATACTAAATGGGCAAGGTTATGAAGACCACACCGAAAAATCCCATCTATACCCCCTGATTTTGCAATTTTTTTATAATTTTGGTTTAGTTATAAAACTGTGAAACGGAAAATACGGAATCAAAAAAATAAATTTTAATAAGTCAAAACTGTTAAACTGACAAAAATACAGAACAAAACTGATAAAAACACTATCCATAAAATGATAATGGGACAAAAAGTACACAAACAATGTACTTTTTGTCCTTTTTCGGTGGGTAGGAAGGGGTATATATAGTAGCACTCAAACTATATATTTGTTTATTTAACTAAAATAGATGTTTTAATGCATCATGTACAATGCTATTAAAGTAGGTTTTAGGTAAATATGGAGTTTTTAACCAACTAATAGTACTTTAAAAAATTATTTATCAAAATTTTGTGTTGTTAAAAATATTTTACAAATCATAATGAATCTTAATTATTAATATTAGTAAAGCACGGTTATTTTTTTTATAAATATTTTCCAAATGATGAGTTACCCAAAAAAGCATGTTAATGTTTTAATGTCAATGTTTTATTGTATTATCAACTTTTTATGAGATCGTTGAAAAATAATAAAGATTAGTACCACAATTATAAGCTTATGGACGTAAATTAAATAGTTGTGTGTTAGGATCGAATTCGAGATTACGGGATTGCACACAATACGTAAAGAGTTAATTTTATTAATAAATATATATATATAGTTTTATTAATTAAATCGAGCATAAATATTTATGCATCGTTAAGTTTGTTGGAAATATGTTTTAACGTATATTAGAAGTATCGGTCACTCCAACAATATTGTAATACGTTTAGTAGCTCGTAGTTAATGGTTAAGTTATTTTAATGTTTAACCCGGCCCATGGGCTTGTCATGGGTCGGAGGCCCAAGTCCATTAAGGACTTGGGTATATAAACCCCTTTCCACCATGGAAAGGGGTGTTGGTTGTTTCACTTTTATTATTAATAAAACACATTTTCTCTCACTTTCTCTCACTACTTTCTCTCTCTAGAAACATCAACCCACCTTATTGATTCACAAGATTATCACAAATCTACAATTGGTATCAAGAGCCATGGGGTGATTTAAGGTAATGATTTGTGTTGCTTTTTAGTTTTTGATTGTAGTAGTGGTTTTAGGAAAATCTATCTTGAATCTTGAAGTTTTTGTTGTTGGAATTAGTAGATAAGTATTGGGTTTTACTTATTTTGGTAGAAATCACAAAACTTTTCGTGTAATTTGGTAAAAATCTGGGTTTGTTCTTGATATTCATACGACTGTTTATACGAACAAGTTCTTCCAGTTTATTCCGAACCAACAAGTCATTCCGGATAAACAAGTTATTCCGGATAAACAAGTTATTCCGGATAAACAAGTTATTCCGGATAAACAAGTTATTCCGGATAAACACGTTATTCCGGATAAAGTGATATTCCGAACGAAGCACCTTATTCCGGATCAGTGATATTCCGAACGAAGCACCTTATTCCGGATCAGTGATATTCCGAACCAAGGTAGGTATTCCGAATCAAGCTTTTCCGAATCAACTTATTCCGGATCAGTGGTATTCCGAACCAAGGTAGGTATTCCGAATCAAGATTTTCCGAATCAACTTATTCCGGATCAGTGATATTCCGAACCAAGGTATTCCGAACCAAGCTTATTCTGAATCAAGAGATTTTTCTGAATCAAGGTAATTATTCCGAACCAATGTCTTTTTCACATGAAGGTAGTTTTATTCCGAATCGACTTAATTATTCCGAGTCAAGGGATATTATTCCGAACCAAGGGATATTTTACGAGTTTTTTCGACGATTTTTAGAGGATCTAATCTTGGTTTCTTACACACGTTTTACTTCAACAACACAATACAACTCACAACCTTACTTCACTGCTCGATCAACCGATAATCTTTTATTCTTTAAAGTGACCAAAATGAATCCGAGTTCATTAATGCCTCAAATGACATCACTTACGGATATTTCCGTCATAACGGGAACGGATAATCGCCCTCCAATGCTTATTAAAGAAGTCTTTAAAGCATGGCAAGGCCGTATGATGTCATACATTAAGGGAAAACCGACATATGGGAGGCTTATGGTCAAGTCAATTCTAAATGGTCCACTTGATTATGGTACCATCGTTGTTAACAATGTGACTCGACCACGGGAGTTTGAAGAACTTACGCCAGCTCAACAACTTATTGTCGATGCAGATGAAAAGGCTCTTCAAACCATTCTCCAAGCTCTTCCACATGACATCTATCGAATGGTAAGTCAATATACGGTCGCAAAGGAGTTATGGGAACGTCTACAGGTTTTGCTACAAGGTACGTCTCTTACTAAACAGGAACGCGAATGTCAGTTATATGACCTGTTTGATAGGTTCACATACAGTCCCGGGGAAACGCTTCACGACTACTACTTCAGATTCACTACTCTCATGAATGATTTGAATGTGTACAATCTCGTGATTGCTCCATTCCAGGTTAACACCAAGTTTTTGAATGCTTTACCTCAAGCTGAATGGGGTGAGTATATTACTGATGTTAAGTTAACTAGGGATTTGCATAAGTCCAATTTGGATTAACTTTATGCTTTTCTCCAGCAGCATGAGAAACACGTGATCATGCACCGTATGCCTCGAGGTATGTACCCTGAACCTTTAGCTTTGATGGCAAATCAACCAAGCTTGTCATATAACAACACTCCTTATATCATGGGACACCAAGCTTATCATCCATCTCCGTACATGACTCCAAGCTTCCCCCAATATTCGATTCTACCTCAACCACCTACCTCACATCAGCAACAATATCGGTTTAATGCACCTTTGTCTCAGAGAGAACCACATGCATCACAATGTGCTCCACAACCTCACCCATATTCACCAGCAAGCATTGCATCCTATGCTTAGTCATCATACTCTCCATATCAAGAAAATGCAGCATATCCACCAAGCTATTCTGACCACATAAGTACTCCTTCTAGTGCTTATGCCGCTCAACAAGACCAAGCAATGTATTGTGATAATTATGAGGTTCCCATTCCTGAATTCAAACAAGGAACTGACCCAGCTGAAGTGTTAGCCACTATGTCTGCTTACCTCACAAGGACATTGAGAAAACGAGGATTTAGAGGACCAGCTCCTACTAACAATCAGCTGAGGAATTCATCTAATTCTCGACAACAAGCTACCATTGAGAATGGCAGGGTAATGGTTCAACCTATTCAACCTTATCAAGGGAGACCCACTACATCAACCACCAATGCACGCATGGTCAATCCTGCTCCAATGGTCAACACTGCTCCAATGGTTACTGCTCCACGGGTTAATTCCACAGGTAAGTTGAGAATGATTACATGCTACAACTGTAAGGAAGAAGGTCACATGTCTAGGGATTGCATAAAACCAAAGAGGAGAAGGGATGGCCAATGGTTTGCAGAGAAGATTTATTTGGTGAACGCTCAAGCACAAGGTCAGGAACTTGATGAAGAGGAGCTAGCATTCCTTGCTGATCCAGGGATTACGGAACAAGAAGTTCTCACTACACAGAATGCAGCATACCAAGCAGATGATCTGGATGCTTACGATTCAGACTGTGATGATCTTCAATCTGCTCAGGCAGCTCTTATGGCAACTATCTCTAGCTTTGGGTCAGATAAAATATTTGAGGTACTTACTAATACCACTGATACTAGTATTCAACCACATCAAGTTGGGCAAGAGGGTGCTGATCCGAATGAGTCTTCGGTGGTGAGTCTTTCAAATGAGGAGACAATCAATGATAGTAATATCAATGCAAGTCCCTAGACTTTGAGTGAATCACACCGGGAGTCATTTCGCATACGCATATTCCTGCTCAACAAGATTTGGTCATGGTTCCTGCAAAGTTACTTAGCCAAATGAATACTGCACTCTTAGAAACCCTAGCTACGAATAAGAATCTGTCTGCTGAGCTTGCCTTGTGCAACGAAAAAGTTCAAACTTTGGAATTAGTTCCTTCGTCCAATGTTCTAACAAATCCCGAATATGATCATTTTCGAAACAAACAAATGGGTCATTTACAAGAAATTGAAACCTTAAGAGCAAATATTTCCAACGAACTTAAAGAAAAAGAGTTAGCGGTCACTAATTTTCACAAACTTCAAACGGATTTCGAACTACTCGAGTCTAAAAAGAATGAAATAGAAATTAATGAGGCTAATAGGATTAAAAGTTTAGATTATTTGCTTTAAAGACAATACGCTGCCTCTCAACTAGTGCACTTATTTGACTCATCGTTTAGAGATTTTAACTTATCGCGTCAAAGAGACCTTCCCCCTAACCCACGGTATGCAAGACAAGGTTTTATCCATAATCCAAGACTTTATGATGC
Organism: Glebionis coronaria; assembly: GCA_025667525.1. NCBI lineage: Eukaryota > Viridiplantae > Streptophyta > Magnoliopsida > Asterales > Asteraceae > Glebionis > Glebionis coronaria. The sequence goes on from CM046878.1 coordinate 491,693,238, forward strand.
AACCAAATTAGGATTGGTCTTAGATCCGATTGTTATTTTCGAGGATCGCAAGAATAAGGCTCTAGTTGATGAGAGTCGGTCATACAACTTTGCAAAATATCCTCAGTGTGATTATTTTAAAATGAATCAGGAGTTTGCAAAAAAGGACTTTAGAATTCGCTTCCATATTGATAAAGATCTCATCACAACACCAACCTACATGTTAAATGAAGAAAACCCTAGTACACTTCCTACACTTGTCAAAATGGAAGGACCTAAGGAAATTCTAAAGGATCTTCCACCTATTAGCACTGTATGGATAAACTTGCAAGAGATTAATCAATACTTTGCTAGTTTTGACAAGGTCATCCGGGAATGTACGACTTCAAATGATCTAAACGCCGGAGAATGGGCTTTCGAACACATGAACGAGGTGTTTAAGAATGAGATCAACCCTTTTGTCGAAAATCTAAAAGGAAGTTTTGCATCTCTTTCGAAAAATCTCGATTTTGAAATTAAAGAAGTTCAAAAAGTGTTTTATGAAATGGACACCGCTTACGAACTACAATTAATTGAAAAGGAAAAGATTTTATCCGAATATGACCGATTCTTGTCCCAAGTAATATCGTGTGATGTGCTTACTACTGTGAATGTTAATTATTCGAATGAGCTTACATCCGCTATGAATAAATGTGATGCTGTGAATATATGTGATGATGTGCATGATCTCTCTGTAAATATTGCTGAGACTGTAAATGACGTAGATAATCATTCTTGTCACGAGTCTAACGCTGATTTTTTAAAGCTTCAAGATTCTTACAATTTACTTGCAAAACGTTTTAATCAACTTGAACAACATTTTATATCTTTAAAATTAAAACACCAAACTCAAAATGAGGATCTTTTGGTAAAAAATGGTTGTGAAAACAGTGTTGAGACGAGTGACAAGATGATTGAGATAGTTAAGGCATTAGAGGAAGAGATTATGAGATTAAAGAGAGACTTATCATCGAACGAAACACTAAATTTGGAACTAGAGGCTGCAGAGTCTAAAAACCGGTACTTAGAAACTAGACTTTCGTCTATTCTAAGGGAGATGGAATGTGCAAGACAGGGAATGTCCACTCTTTATGGTTTACTAGAAGAATGCTTCGCTTTTAATGCGGCACAGCAACAATCTTATGTTGAACAATTGAACCAAAAGTGTGAGGAAATCTCTGACTTAAATATCTAGCTCATTGACAAAAACATGGTCTTGGCCGAGTTAAAGGAGACACTTCTTCTCACCCGACAAGAAGTTGTTAATAACTTAGCTACCAACTCTGCACCGTCCTCTAGTACTCCATCAACCAATTCAGTGGTGATCTATAAGAACCCGCACCATAAGCAAAATCCGGATACTTACGATGTTTGTATGCATTAGATCCTTCAAGCAGTTACTATTATTCAGCTCATGCATATATTCAGCGAGTTCAATATTGCTTAGCATATCTGCAATACATAGGAAAACCGGGTTCTGCACTACTCACTAATCGACCCATTGCTGTAACTCCATTCAATAAGACCCCAGGAGCAAAACCGTCATTGACACCATCAACTAAGGCACCTTTAAAATCTGTTGCTAATGTTCCCACTTTGCCTTCTACAAGAGTAAAAGAGTCTACTAAGGCTAAAGGATCACAAGTCAAGAAAGATAGGATCAAGCCCTCCACTAGTAGTACCATCAAGAAGAAAGTAGAAGCTCACCCTAGGAATGTTATTTCAGATTTAAATAAAAAGAATGATGTTGCTAAGACTAAAAGCTCTACGCATGTGCACTAGCCTAAGCCATTTGTGAATTCTAATTTTAAATGTTGGAATTGTAATGAATGCATGTTTTCTCAGCGTCATGATTTGTGTCTTATTGATCATGTGAATGAAATGAATGCCATTAGGAATGATCTTGAATGGAAGCCAACTGGGAGAACTCGTACCCAAGTTGGATGGCAATGGCATCCCACTGGTAGGACCTTTACATTAGATGAAAAAATGTGCCCTTTAACTAGGAATGCATCCATTGAGGTTAGGTCTCAACGTCCTTTAATTAGGCACACTAGCACTAAAGTATGGAAATCGCGCCCTTTAATTAGGTCAGCCCCCACTATAGTGCCTATCAGTGAAGAAATACCTCAGGATTTAAGCCAACTTGAATATACACCACCAACTAGGAAGAAGGCTAGGAAATCTAAGAAACCTAATGTTAGAAAATCTAAGATCATTAAATCTGTACCTGCTAATAACAAGGAACATTCAGATTCCAAAACCTATACATTGTCCTCGTCTGGTGATATTTGCAGGTGGTCCAAATCATCCTCTGGTATTTGGACTCCGGTTGCTCAAAGCATATGACCGGAGATCGCTCGATGCTCAGAAATTTCGTCAGCAAGTTTCTTGGAACGGTTAAATTCGGTAATGATCATATTGCAAAGATAATGGGGTATGGTGAATATCAGATTGGAAATGTCATGATTTCAAGGGTATACTGTGTAGAAGGTCTTGGTTATAATTTTTTTTAAGTAGGACAGTTCTGTGATTCCAACCTAGAGGTTGCTTTTCGACAACACACTTGTTTCATCCGCAACTTGGAAGGAAAAGACTTGTTGAAGGGGTCTCGTGGTGCAAATCTTTATACTTTGTCCCTACAAGACATGATGGCCGCCTCTCCAGTATGTCTTCTCTCCAAAGCATCTAAGACCAAGTCATAGTTATGGCATCGCAGATTATCTCATCTCAACTTTGATGCTATTAATCATTTGGCTAAAAACGAATTAGTTCGTGGTCTTCTAAAGCTCAAATTTCACAAGGACCATTTATGTTCCGCGTGTTCAAGGGGGAAAAGCACCAAGAAATCATACAAGCCCAAAGCTGAAGACACCAATCAAGAAAAACTTCATCTTTTGCATATGGATCTTTGTGGGCCAATGCGAACCGAAAGTGTGAGTGGTAAGAAATTCATCCTTGTTATTGTGGATGATTTCTCCAGGTTTACATGGGTTAGATTTCTACGTACAACGGATGAAGCACCGAAGGCTATCACCACTTTCCTGAAATTCATTCAGGTACGTTTAAATACTACTGTCCGCCGTATTCGTACTGATAATGGAACAGAGTTCGTCAACTAGACTCTTCGTGATTACTATGAAGAAGTTGGTATCTCACATGAAACATCCGCTGCACGTACTCCACAACAAAACGGTGTCGTTGAAAGACGGAATCGTACGCTTATGGAAGCTGCTAAGACTATGCTGATTTATGCGAACGCTCCATTATTCTTATGGGCAGAAGATGTATCTACGCATGTTACACCCAAAACCGCTCTATCATTCGGAAACGCCATCGAAAAACACCTTACGAGCTTCTACATGATCGTAAACCCGATGTTTCATTCTTTCATGTGTTTGGTGCTCTTTGTTATCCAAACATTAATAGTAAGAATTTGGGAAAACTTCAACCGAAAGCCGATATAGGTATTTTCATTGGTTACTCACCCTCAAAGAAAGCATACCGAATTTACAACCGTCGTCTTGGTAAGATAGTAGAAACTATGGACGCAGATTTTGATGAGCTGACAGCGATGGCTTCTGAGCAACGCAGCTCTGAACCCGCGCTTCACGAGATGGGAACCGGTGCTATTAGTTCCGGATTAGTTCCCAATAATCCTACTTCTACATCATTTATACCACCTACAAGGCCTCAGTGGGATGAACTATTTCAATCGTTGTTTGATGAATTCTTTGATCCCCCAAGTGATGAAGTTCCAGCACCTGTAGTGATAGCTCCAATCCTTGAAGTTGTTGCTCAAGCTAATGAAGCTACATCAAATGCATCTTCAATTAACATTGAACCGGATGCACCTCCACCAAGTAATTCTCAAACTACACCTGAATCTTCACCCTTACTTGTGCCTAATGATAATGAAGAGGATTCTGTTGATCACGATTTGGAATATGCTCACCAACAAGAGCTTCCATTCTTTGGTATACCGATACCTAAAAATCCTTCAGCCGCGTCTACCTCAGAAGAAGCTCCTACAAACGTTTACTCCAGACCACCACGGATTGAAAATCACAACACAAAATGGACAAAAGATCACCCAATTAGGAATATTATTGGAGGTCTCAATCGACCAGTCTCGACACGCCATCAATTACAAGAGAGTGCACTCTATTGATATTTTGATGCATTTCTCTCCGAAGTTGAACCTAAAAACTAGCAACATGCTATGACTCAATCATCTTGGATTGAAGCCATACAAGAGGAACTAAATGAATTCCAAAGACTTGAAGTATGGGAATTAGTTCCTCTCCCTGACAAGGTTAACATCTTTACTTTGTTGTGGGTTTATAAGGTTAAACTCGATGAGATGGGTGGAGTTTTGAAGAATAAGGCTAGATTGGTTGCTAGAGGCTACAAACAAGCCTTGTGTATCGACTTTGAAGAATCTTTTGCTCATGTTGCAAGATTGGAGGCTATTAGACTATTCCTTGCGTATGCTGCTCATATGAACATGATCGTATATCAAAGGGATGTGAAGACGACATTTTTGAATGGTGAACTAAGGGAAGAAGTCTATGTTAGTCAGCCGAATGGGTTCGTTAGCACGGAGTTTCCTAATCATGTGTACAAGCTTAAGAAGGCTCTCTATGGGTTGAAACAAGCTCCACGCGTGTGGTATGATCTCCTTTCAACATATCTCATTTCGGAAGGCTTCTCCAAAGGCAAGGTGGACCCCACTCTATTCACTCTCAAGGAAGACAACGGCATGATACTGGTACAAATTTATGTTGATGATATAATATTTGCTGCCTCTAACATAGAATTATCAAACCGCTTTGAGAAAATAATGTCCACACGCTTTCAGATGTCAATGATGGGAAGATTTTCATTTTTCTTAAGTTACAAATTTCTCAGAATCCTAGAGGCATCTTTATTAATCAATCCAAATATGCTCTAGAATCATTAAAGAAATATAACTTTGAAAATTGTGACCCCGTGGATACTCTAATGGTGGAGAAATCCAAGATAGATGAAGATAGGAATGGGATTGCTGTCGATCCGAAACTCTACCGTGGGATGATCGGCACCCTTGTCTATCTGACTGCTAGCAGGCCTGATCTGCAATTTTCCGTATGCATGTGTGCCCGGTATCAGGCTCGGTCTACCGAAAAGCACCTACATGCTGTTAAAAGGATCTTTCGGTATCTCAAAGGAACACTTCATCGTGGTCTATGGTATCCGAAAGATTACTCTATTGCTTTAATATCATATGCAGATGCCGATCATGCTGGGTTTCAAGACACTAGGCGTAGCACTTCTGGTTCTGTGCAACTCCTTGGAGACAGATTGATTAGTTGGTCTTCAAAAAGGCAGAAAAGCGCTGCAATTTCAAGCACGAAGGTTGAATACATTGCCATGTCCGGTTGTTGTGCTCAAGTCCTTTGGATGAGATCACAACTAACTGACTACGATCTTGGATTCAACAAAATCCCGATGTATTGTGACAACAAGAGCACCATTGTCCTTTGCTGCAACTACGTTCAACACTCCCGGGCAAAGCACATTGACATTCGCTACCATTTCATTAAAGAGCAAGTGGAAAATGGAGTGATCGAGCTGTATTTTGTCACCACTGAGTATCAGCTGGCAGATATGTTCACAAAAGCCTTAGATCAAGGACGAATCGAGTTTTTGATCGACAAGCTTGGCATGAAATCCTTCTCTCCAGTGACTCTCAAAGAGTTGGCAGAAGAATCAGCAGAATAGTGGTGGTAAACTATTCATGCGTATCCTTTGTTCGTGATCATGTATATTATCGTATATATATAACCACAAAAAGAAAATACAAAAATATAAAACCGACAAAAACCATAAAAAAATATAAAACCTACAAAAACCATAAAAAATATAAAACCAAGAAAACCCAAAAATATCTTCGTCTTTTTAATCGGGCATGTCTTTTAGTACGGTAATATTTACGGCTTTAGAAATGTCGATTAATATTGACACGGCGCCATAAATAGAGTCCGTATAAAAGTTGTACATTTTTAAAACATGCCCATTATGACTTGTATTTATTTCAGACTGCAACCCGTTTTTCGCATTAAAGTCACGTATTTCCTTGGAAAACGTTGGCTCACAACGGGAATTAATTTTCTCGGGTATGATTTACAAGCCAAATCATACAAAGGGATCAAGTTTACTTTATAACTTGGTCTAACACGAATTAGTGTACGTCTCAGTGCATTATTTTGTTTAAATAAGAGAAATCTTATTGCCACCACGAATCAATTTTTCTAAGACATTAATTGGAAAATTCTTTCATCAATATTTGACTCGTTAAACAATGAATACAGCTCTTTAAATAGAAAACGGGTCATCGTTTAAGGGGGAGAAAATATTAAATCATCTTCGTCATTAAAACGGTCTTCAAAAGTTTTCGAGAAAAATTAATCGATTAAATGGTTAATAACTGAATTGTCTTTGGTATACGATGTGTGTTTGTTCGTGATTTGTAGTGAGTTATAGGTCTCGGATATTTGCTAAAAGGATAAAATGCTTAGGTTGTGTGCGGGCAAGAATACTTAATACGATGAGATAGGTCTAACGATTGTTAACTTATTTAACGAATGTTTCCCTAAAGGTTGTTACTAACTAGAAAAGAAAAGGAAAGAAAAGTAAAGGGACTAAATGTGACTAAGTGTGAAAGTTGTCAAAATGTTGACCTAAGTCAAACAAACACCCCGTCTTCTTTCTTTTTCTTTCTTTCTATTCTTTCTCGCCGCCATTTTCACACACAGAAAACACACACGAGCTCGTAATTTTCCTCGTTCTTGATCTTTCAATCCGTTTCACTCGTTCAAACTAAGGTATAAACATCGACTCTTGGTTTTAATTCGCCTAATTCATTCTTTAAATCCAGTTAATTGCCTTGTTTTAATTAATTCATCACATTAGGGTTTATGAATTAATTAGATGAAATAAATTAGGGTTTATAAGTGGGTTTGGCTCGGATTAGGATTAGAACGACATTTGTTGCTTTAGATTGCCTTAAAACACTCATGCGATTAGAAAGATTCATCATAGGGTGCGTTTAGGATTAAACCTGTTTTTCCGAATGAACGTATTAGTCTAAGAAAAAGAATTATTCCACATGAGTGAATATTCCGAATGAACGATATTCTGAATGAACCTCATTCCGAATGAACGTTATTCCGGATGAACGATATTCCGGATGAACAATATTCAGAATGAACCTTATTCCGAATGAACCTTATTCCGGATGAACGATATTCCGAATGAACGATATTCTGGATGAACGATATTCCAGATGAACGATTTTCCGGATGAACAATATTCCGGATGAACAATATTCCGGATGAAGGTTATTCCGGATGAAGGTTATTCCGGATGAAGGTTATTCCGGATGAAGGTTATTCCGGATGAAGGACATTCCGGATGAAGGACATTCCGGATGAAGGACATTCCGGATGAAGGACATTCCGGATGAAGGACATTCCGGATGAAGGACATTCCGGATGAAGGACATTCGGATGAAGGACATTCCGATGAAGGACATTCTGGATGAAGGACATTCCGGATGAAGGACATTACGGATGAAGGACATTCCGGATGAAAGAAATTCCGGATGAAGGACATTCCGGAGGAAGGACATTCCGGATGAAGGACATTCCGGATGAAGGACATTCCATATGAAGGACATTCCGGATGAAGGACATTCCGGATGAAGGACATTCTGGATGAAGGCATTCCGGATGAAAGCATTCCGGATGATGGCATTCCGAATGAAGGCATTCCGAATGAAGGTTTTTCGAATGAAGGTTTTTTTGAATGAAAGAATTTATTCCGGATGAAGGGTTTTTGACTTGATGAATTGTTGCTTGTTAAATGTTTGTGTGTTATATATGCTTAAGGAATTATGTCATATGTATAATGCTTAGAAATAAAATCATAATGGTATTTATATCTCTGTGTATCAACTTTTATGTCTTACCTTAAGCAGAAACCATGACTAATCCAACCGTGCAACAACTTCAAGATGCTAGAGTAGCCGCAATTGCCGAGGCAAAAGAACTTAAGCTCAAACCAAACAATTACCGGTTGAAGGAAGTCTCTCATTCCACTCACCTTGGATTCAAAGTGGCCTCAGCAATCCTTGATCAATCTCACTTCAAGAATGCATTAAGGAGTACTGCTTCAGTGCCATTTGAGTACATGTACGAATTCTGGGCTACCAAGGAAAGGAATTCAAACAATATCACCTTCTTCCTCGACAACAAGCAATAGACACTTACCGTTTCAGACTTTCGCAAGATATTTGGATTTCGGGATACACCCAAGGGTATGACATTTTCAAAGAACCATACCAAAGACGAACTCATGGAGATGTTCCTTGCTCTTGGATGTCCTGACCTACGAATAGTGTCCGAGTTCACTACAGCCAAAGTGGGTCAACCTTGGAGAGCTATCTTTGGTATCCTCAGTCGGTGTCTTACACCTAAAATAACTGGGCATGATGCTGTGCGTGGTCCAATTATGAGTATGTTCTATGGAATGTACAAAGGCATAAATGTAGATTATGCATCCTTGTTGTGGGAAGAGTTTAATTTTCAACTCTTCCAAAACACGAAGCAGAAGGCTAAAGTTTTTCCTTACCCTAGGTTCATTAAGCTTATCATTCATTTCTTTATGGAAAATGATGCTTCTATTGATAAGCGTGCAGAAAGCCGTCACCACACTAAAGAGGTTAATGACCTTGTGGACCTAAGGCATGAAGGACCCTTTGGTGCTGTTAATCCTGGTCCTGTTCCTAGTCATCTCCTGACGGACAAAATTCTAGCTTCTGATGATTACAAGCAAATGCTAATAGAAATCAGAAAACAGCAAGAAAAAGTTCAGGCGGGAGAAGTCTCGTCAACTACAGTCGAAAGTAAAGGTAAACGTAAGCAAGAAGTTGTCTTACCTGAGCCTAAACCCAAGAAAACAAAGACTGTGGCTAAAAAGGATAAGCGCAAAGCTGAGAAGTTTGTCATTCGAGATGAAGATACTGATGACGATGTTACTCCTGAGCAAATTCGCAAAGCTGAGAAAAAACAAATGAAAAAGGCTGTTGAAAGAAGTAGGAAAGACACAGGAGGTAGTGGTTCGGGTGTTCAGATAGAAGATGAAGAGGAAGTCGAGGAGCCGCATGAAATTTTTGAGTTTGGAACACCAGACAGGTACTGAACACCTAAAGAAACATCCATTGCCGATACAGCAAGCATCGAAAAGGAGTCCGTTGCTACGACAATCATTGTGACTCCAAAGCCTTTATCTACTTAACCTCCACCAATCCAGCCTCTGCCAACAAAACCATTGACTGCTCAACTACTATCCCTTCCACCTCCAACTACTTCCGTCCTCAGTACTGTCATCACAACCGTGCCTATTCAACCGCCCCTGAGTAGCCCTTCATTTTCTACACTCTTCATGGCAGAAATGATGGATAAACACATGGAAAATCAAAGAAAAGAGATGGCTCAAATCCGAGAAGAGTTACTCAAACGAGTGCAAAGTGAAGAAGCATCCCAGAAAGCTCAAGCCGAGATGCTAGCCAAGTTCAATGCAGAGATGGAGTCTACACGAAAATCTCATGCAGAAGAACTTGTTCATGTCAGAAAAGCTGAAGCTGATAAAAGTACAGCAAGGATCGCCAAACTCCGCGAATTAAAGAATAAGTACAAAGAGGAGAAAGAAACACTTGAAGCTTCACTTAATGATAGGGTAAAGGAATCTATTGAGTCTATTATGCCAAAGCTACGAAAAGAGATGAAGAAAATTGCGGCTGATAAGTTGATGATTAAATCGTCAAACCCTTCCAATTCCGCCTATAAAATTGCATATGACTTAACGGACTTTGAATTGAAGAAGATTCTCCACGCCCGCATGGTTGAAGTTGGATCTTTCGACAAATCCAAAATTCAGCGGACACTTCACAAGGCACTTAATGCAGCTATAAAAGAGGATGACAGGTTGTTTAAGACATTTGGAAGCGTGGTTCCTTACCATATTTTGTATAAAAAAGGTGATGAAGATGCCTCTGGTAAGGAGGATAGTGAGCAAGAAGAGAGGGGTGGTGAAGAAGACGACGTGAGTGATGAAGATAAGGGTGATGATGATGATGATGATGGTGAAGGCGGTGATCGTAATGAGGATAGTGATGAGGATAGTAACAGGAACGATGATGATGATGATGATGATAACCAAAACAGGGGTAGCAACAACAATGACAAGTCTGACGAGCCTGATTAGTCTAATGATGATGATATGGGTGACAATGCTGCCAGCAAGAAGAAACCGTCCAAGACCGGTGGCAAATCTCTGAAAGATGTTGCTCACAAGGATAAGTCCACTTCTACGGATACAAGACGCACCAAGTGGGACCATGATGTGAATGCTACAACAGCATCTTCAATTCCCGGTACATCTATCTCTAGCTCTATACCTGTTACTGTTAATCCTGTTAGTTCTTTGGTTGTTACCACAATTGCAGAACCAGAAACTGCACCTGCTGCTGATGAACCTGAATCAGAACCGGCACCCGTTCAAGTATCTACTGCTCCACCTAATGAACCAATTACTACAGTTCCTGAGTCACGCACACTGGATTGGGCTGATACATTGCAGATCGATGAGACCACACCAGAACAACCATGGATCACGGCAGCTGCTGCATATGATCCAATCACAGATGCTGATGCAAATGTTCTGTATCTACGTATTCGCAATCCAATAGATTTGTGTGCATTTTGGTCTCATGAGTTTGGATCTTCGGTCACTCCGTCCTTGGTGAAGAGAGCGCTTAAAGACAAGAGACTTCGCGCTAAATCAAGATTAAGCCGAATGGAGTATGAGTATTATGCTGATGAAATCCTGAAAGCTCTCAATACAATTCAAACGCCAGGCCTTCATGCGCCAGAAAGACCTCCTCTTCCACTTGATACTACTCAAGACAATCAAATTGCACTTGACTTATTTGTCACATATGATCTTGACTATCTTCTCAAGGGATCATCCAAGTACGCGACCTCCCTGACTTTGTTGAAAGCTGCTTCTTAGGGGTCAATACCTTATATCGAAGAAAAGGTCAATCGCCTATGGGTTCCAAAGATAAACCGTAATTATGACATGTATGCTGCTATAGGAGCATCACATTGGGACGAGCGAGTCCGAAGGGCATACAGAGGTTGCTGCTTAGTCAACTCAGGTAGTATCGTCAGATCCAATCTTCGAATCACCAATATATTAGGAGTGAAGATTGAACCCAAGAATGGATATCATCATGTGACGGAAATTCTACTAAAAAGAGAAGATGATCGAGAATACAAGATACAGCAAGGAGATTTTTCAATCATTCGCCTTGAAGATATAGAAGATATGTTGCTTTTCATGACCCGTGATCAGCTTACACATCTCACTCGTGAAGAAATCATTGCTCTGAACACAGCACTTCGTATGTTTACACGAAGCGTTGTCATCAAGAAACGTGTAGAAGACCTACAACTGGGAGTTGAAAGCTATCAACGCAAGCTTAACATGACTCCTCCACTTAATCAAGTACTACCTCAACATGTCGATAGATGTCCCTATACCGGCACAACCCTTCCGATGTGCGGGATTTTCTACATGAACAGTCGTGGGATCATGAAGTTTATGAGGGTAGCTGAGCTTCATAAGTACAGTGATGGGACTCTCTCACTCGTCAAAGACAAATTGAAGCATCTCAATTCTGGCGGGAAATCACCAGAAGTGATTGAGGATTGGCATCCGGGTTATCAGAAAATGACTACATATGTAATCAAGAAGATTGATGAAAAGCTCAGGGAACGTAGGTTGATGAGGAGCTTAGAAAGGTTCGTGGGTGGCAGACCGTATGGAGGGCACTTCAGACTTATGCAACGATCCATTTAATATGGGTCGTCTTCACTAAGGTCAACTCCATACTGTACGTTAATTGTGAATATGGAGTGAATATGTTAATATTGTGAATATTATGCTTTTGTGGCTTGATGTAGTGTGAAGGTATGATAACTTTTCAAGAGTTTCTTACGATATTCTAAATCTTTCAAAATTTATCGTAATTAAGCACTACAACTAACCCTCATTAATTTGAGGGGGAGCATTAATATGTTCTATGGCCATACATTGATTTCATGTTTACCCAAAGACCGGTTAATCTATTCAATATCCCAAATATTAATGGTTAACATTTTGGATAAGGGGAGAAAATGGGATTAAGGAGACTTAATGATATTTGGCTAATGATGAAAAGGATTTAAAGATAATCCAACTTAATATGTATAATGCATGTGTTAAGGGGGAGCGATTTTGATGAACAAAACACTTAAGGCACAAAAACTTTGATTATAATATCACATGTGCCTTAAGTGATTTTCAAGGATTTTTCATGGTGACAATACTTACCCATAACACACTTAATTCACGACGGATGTGGTGACAAAAGGGTGGTAGGTATAAGTATTAGTCCAATGATTCATCAGAACCGATGGAATCTTCCCAAGGACAATTTCCTAGATAGAATTAGAAGTCCTAGGAAAGATGGAGAATGATTGTGAACGAAGCTGAATGCCGACCAAGTACTTAAGCTAGCACTGGAACAATCACAACAAGGTGCTAGTGATGACGTATTGGTAAGCATTGAAGGGGTTGAAGAATGAAAAATAATTGCAAAGATAAATGGTGTAAAGAAAGAAGCCCTCCTTACAACTTTAGGCAGAAACCGGGTCAATACATATTCTATTGAGATCATTTGTTAATGATTCTCAATATTGAAGAAAGACATCATGGACCCAGTGATGCAATGCACAACCCTCCCCAGCTAACTCAAACATCTCTCAAAAGGTATTTGTTTTAATCACACGGAGATCAACACGTTATCTATTGGTTTATTCACTCCAAATAGACTGATATTGAATAGGTGGCACTCCTCTCCAGCCATCGCTCACTAAATCAAAACGCACTATCGAGTCTAGAGCCACGAGATCATCAAAAGTCTCATTAGGACAATTTCCATTTATTCCTTGCTTTCTCACACACTTTGAAAAGTAAGAGATCTTTATGAGTCCTACGCGGTATTCTTGTAACATTGCCAGAACATCCGAGTGATACGCAAGTATTATAATGAAGATGGAAATCCTGCTTGAGCCAATATCAAACAAGCTCATGGTAGGTGACACATGCGGTTCTTTAAGAACCAATCTTGTGATAAACTGGAAAGAAACAGTAGTTTAATTCTTAATTGAACTTAAACTCGTTCCAGGCCTCTACGCATTATCGTATGATCTTGCCAGAACACTCAGAGTGACACTCTTTAGTGTTCACGATGACGAGTGGAAATCCTTCTAGTGTTAACATCAAACATCACTTGGTAGGTGACAAGCAAGATTCTATTTGAATCAAGCTCGTGACAACTGAAAAGCAACGATGGTGAAATTCTTAATTGAAATTCACTTGTTCCGGGATTCATGTATTGAAGGCGTCAATCATAAGGATTTTTAATCCAAATGATTCACTCTTTATGTTCGCAATCAGGCTTAGTGATCGTCGAATAAAGAGAACGGGTTTACCCGCGAAATCCTGTCAGGAAGTTACTTAATTGAAACTATTTGTCACATGTACGATATCTAATATCGTCCAACGGTCTTCACCGACCGGAGGTAAAATGCTACCGATTTAGAATGAAATGTTTTAAGCCATTTCGTTCATGTCTTGTTATGTTGCGACATTTGAAGACGGTGGCGTTGCGGTGTACCAGATGAAGTCGTTTCCACATGCTTATGTCTTTCTGCATCAATCTCAACAAAATTCAAGAAAGTTCAAGATGAAGTCTTCCGCTGTACCAAACTTTGAAGCTTTCAAGAATTCAACAAAAACATAAGTGTGTGGAACATGGAGTCACGAGGAGGCAAGAATCACAAGAAGGCAAAGATCGCACGTGAAGGGTCAAAAGAACAATGCTCTAAAGCCAAAGCCTAAAAGATCAACATCAACATATTCACAACGAAAAGAAAAGATAAAAGAAGAATGGACTACGAGCTGAAGAACGAAGACTTAGTATAGTATGCTAGGTTTAGGACTTTGTAACTTGGAGTGACCTCCCTTAGGGGGAGATTGTTGGAAATACGTTTTAACGTATATTAGAAGTATCGGTCACTCCAACAATATTGTAATACGTTTAGTAGCTCGTAGTTAATGGTTAAGTTATTTTAATGTTTAACCCGACCCATGGGCTTGTCATGGGTCGGAGGCCCAAGTCCATTAAGGACTTGGGTATATAAACCCCTTTCAACCATGGAAAGGGGTGTTGGTTGTTTCACTTTTATTATTAATAAAACACATTTTCTCTCACTTTCTCTCTCTAGAAACATCAACCCACCTTATTGATTCACAAGATTATCAAAAATCTACAAAGTTTAAGAGCTAAGATTTAAAGGTTAACGTCGAATAAATAACGAGAGAAAAAGAAGACTCTGGAATACCCCTAAGGGATGGCCGACGGTCGGTTAAGAGACAAAGGGGGAGAAAAGAATTCTTGCCTTATTTGTTTTTAACTTGGGCTAGAAGTTTAGGCTCACTATATAAACACATAGAGGCCTTCATAATTTTTTGCACCAAATCTTTCTTTCTCTCCCTCTTGCGATCGACTCAAAGCAAACATCATATAGGGTTCCTTTTAACTTTGAGTTGATTTCTTGAATCAAGTACTAGCCCCTCTCTAGGGTTGTTGGGTTGATTTTCTACTATATGTTTAAGCTCGGTTTTAACGTACTAGTATTACAGTTGACTCGTTATTATACGTGTGTACAAGAGCATAATATAATCTTACTTTAGATTATATCTTGGATTCATTATAAACCTTAATTGTTATTGTTCGTGGGAATTTCAATGCAAAAGGTATGTAACCCTAATTCGATTAATTATGAATGTGTTATTATGATATTGTTAAATCGCTTCCGCTATTACGTGCTTTGATCTTTGTTTAGGTTTTAATAATCGTTATGAACTATATAATCCATCAGTGGCACCGAGAGCCGTTTTAACATGTTATAATTATCGAAATCTAAAGATTTTTTTACTAATAATTATTTCGAGTTAAAACTACATTTTTTTGGTTTCTTAGAAAAAATTAGGTTTTTTTTTGGGCATTTTTAGACGTTTTATAAAAAAATTAAAAAATTTTGAAACCCTAAAATTACATGTTGTATAATCTTTAGAGAAGTTGCATGATTCAATTGTTATGTAATGTAGATTATGGTTACGATCTGTAGAGATTTAATTGTTAAGTGATTCGGGTGGATCCATGATAAATATGCATGTTTTTTCATGGACCATATAATTGTATGCGGTAATTGTTACGTAGTTGATACTTGTTTATTTTGACTCAATAAATCTAAAATTAGGGAAGACTTTTTTATGAACATAAAAACCCTAGAATTTAAACTTATTCAATAAAATCGTATGCATGTGACTATTTGATTTATTTATTGCACATATAAATTGTTGTTATTTTTTATTATTTAGTTTTTTGTTTGGCTTTTTGTTTCCTTTTTTGTTTATTTAAATTGCATGAAGTAAACAATGGTAATTTTTTTAATAAAAAATAACGTGGACTAAATCATATTAAAACTAAAATTGTTTTGAGATCTAAATTACATTAAATTGCGCTGATTGGTAATTTGCAATAATAATTAGAAAGACCTACTCAATTTGACAAATTATAAAGTGGGTATAACGCGTTGTTGGTCATGTACCCGACTAAGGAAGGAGGTTATACCATTATCGCTGACCAAATTCCCGGCTTACCTGTGCGTCAAATTGGAATTACCTACGATTATTATTTGCACTTTACTTTAAGATTGAATTACCGCAAATTCACATCCGAAACACAATGAATAAGGTTATTGATTTGTGTTAGCCGAGTTCTAGAAAAAGTACGTTGTCAATTTTGTTGTGGGTAATTCTTAAATTGGTTTAACCAATGCCACAACAATAATTTATGTATATTTAGTATTGCCGAAAAGTTTACTAAATGTTTTATTAAACTTATGTTATGGATATTTATGCATGCTTCTCCATACATTGATTTTGAGATCAAAATTTATACCCTTAAAATTTAATTGAATGCCATCTAATTGACGAACACTTGAAATTACAATGTTGTCATATGAGATTTTGGACGATGTTGTGATGGAAAGAAAAATTTCATAGAATGAGAATTCGCATGATTAGTTTTACGTTCTTTAGATTAGATGACTTGATTAAGTTACTTAGTGAGATCTAGAAACTTAAGGCATTCAGAGGGTATGAAACATGTTTACAATGCAAAATGTTCTTTTGGCAATGTAAGTCCCTAAAATATCTAGAAATTGGAAATTGTTTGTCAATAAATTGTTCATCAAGTTACTATGTTGAATACATTCATTACTAGCAGAAATGGATCTATGTCAATATAGGTTCTAGTTTCAAGGAAAATACTATGGTTAATTTATTTACCGGGGTAATTTTATTTTCTTGAAAGTATTATCTAAAATACTAATATTTGAACTTATTTATGTAGAAGTGGCTCAAACCAACAACAACGCTTTAAGTGCGGCGTCCAAAATGTTTTTTGATCGTCCAGAACTTACTGGCCCAAACTTCAATGATTAGTATCGCTCCCTGAGAATTTTCTTGAGAGTAGCGGGTACTATTGATTACTTGTCCACAGCCGTATCGGCTGACCTTGTTGAAGGGGCTTCTTTGGCCGAAAGGCTCATTTACAATACTAAAATTAAGAAGCACACTGATGTGGCTTGGTTAATTCTTGGGGAAAATGTCACATTCTCATCAAAAGAAGTTTGATCTTTATCCTCCCATGCGCATGCTTGAAGAGCTCAAGGCAATGTTTGAGAAGCCTCAAGTTGTGGAGATCTATGAATTAGTAGATGCTTTGCATAGCTGTAATCAATCCCCTAGGAAATCCATAAGTGAACACTATATGGAAATGAGAGGTTACATGGAACAACTCATTGCACTCGGGAAACCCTATGACAATGATATGGTGATTTACTTAATCAATCGGTCCCTTAACAAGGACTTCAACGATTTTGTTAGGAACTTTAATATGCATTGCGTGAGGACGACAGTTAAGGACAAGGCATCAATCTCTACTCCTTAAGTACGTTTTATACAAAAGTGGAGAGTGGGTAAGCCAAAACCGCAAGCGAACAAAAAGATGAAAGGCAAAGGTGATAAAGGCAAGCAAGTTGAGACTTATCAAAAGCCTAAGCAAAACTTTGATAAAAAGAATCAAACTCAAAAGGATGAGACTTGTCGCCATTGCGGCGCCAATGGTCACTGGAAGAGAACTGCCCTTTATACCTCGATGAGTTGCGAGAAATTAAGAAAAAGAAGTATGAGCAAAGTGTCGTAGCTTCTGGTAACTTATTTATGATTGAACTATTTAATCTAAAATATAAGTTAAATTCTTGGGTATATGATATGTGATGCGGTATTAACATTTGTAAATCGCTTTAGGGATTTAAGCTAGAAAGAAAGTTATCATATTGAGAGCAATATCTTCAAGTGGGCAATGGAGCACAAGCAGTTGTTGAAGCCATGAGAACGTTTAATTTAGTTTTAGCTTCGGTTTTAGTAATGAGCTTAAATAATTGTCATTATGCACCTTCTATTGTTAGAGGTGTTATTTCCTTTCTTGTTTGTTGGATTTTGGATTTATTCACACTATTGATAGTAGTGGACTTTCTATTTTCAAAGATGGTATTTTCTATTTCAATGCAATTTATGTGAATGGTGTGTTTGAAATTGACATGCATGATAATGTTTCCAAGTATAATAATAATTTTGTCTTTAGCATGAATAAGAAGAGAAAGTTAGACAAGAACTCTTCTTATCTTTGGCATTGTAAACTTGCCCATATTGGGAAGACACACATACAAAAGCTTCAACGTGAAGGTCTTTTGGAAAATATCAATGATGAATCATTTCATAAATGTAAGTCTTGCATCTTTGGAAAGATGACCAAGGTAAAACTTTTAATAATAATGTTGAAAGGGCTACTGATCTACTTGGTTTAATACACAATGATGTGTGTGGATCACTTAGACATGTGTCAAGGAAAGGTGCTAGCTACTTCTTAACATTTATGGATGATTAAAGCCGTTATGGTTATGTTTATTTACTTAAGCATAAACATAAGGTATTTGAAACATTCAAAAAAGTGTTTAAAGCGAAAGTAGAATTGCAACTAGGAAAGAAGATTAAAGATCTTCCTTTTGATAGAGGTGGCGAGTACTTAAGCCAAGGGTTTAAAGATTATCTAAGTGAGAACGGAATTGTTCAGAATCATACTTCGCCTTATACTCCACAATAAAATGGTGTATCTAAAAGGAGAAATCGTGCATTATTAGATATGGTGCGATCTATGTTTAATCTTACAGCTTTACCATTATCCTTTTGGGACTATGCCTTAGAATCTGTTGTTCATATTCTAAATATGATTCCCACAAAGAGGGTAAATAAGATATTATATGAAATATGGCATGGCAAAAAGCCATATTTGTCTTATTTCAAGGTCTGGGGTTGTGAGGCGTATGTGAAACGTGACTCAGCTGATAAACTCCAACAACGATATGTGAAATGTATCTTTGTAGGATACTCTAAGGAAACTATGGGTTACTACTTTTATTTTACACCTGAAAACAAAGTTATTGTTGCAAGGTATGGAGACTTTCTTGAAAGTGATCTTATATCTCAAGAATTCAGCGAGAGAAATTATGATCTTGAAGAGAGTCATATAGATACATTGCCTTCTGAAAATACTAGCGAAATAATTTTTGTAGAACCAGAGAGTCTGGCGGTTCCACCGGAATTAAGTCTGAAAGGACTATACGTGCACCAAGCAAACTATGTCTTAGCATAGAGGATGATGATGATGAAGTAGGGGATCTTGGTGAACCTGCTAATTATAAATCCGCTATGCTTGATCCTAAAAAAGTTAAGTGGATTAGTGCAATGGATAAGGAAATGAAATCCATGAAAATTAATGATTTTTGGATTCTTGTAGATCCACCACCAAATGCTGAAGTAGTGAAACATTAGTGGATATACAAGAAGAAAACTGACATTGTAACACCCCACTTGGATAAATGGACCGTTACGTGTATTTATGGCGTGTCATCAAAGCATAAGGTAAATGTCCTAGAACATTAACTGACCAAAAAGGAAATACCGGAATCAAACTTCGGCAATCCAAACATAAGCCCAAAACATGAAATATAAAATACTGAATGAAAGGACTAAACAATGTCCAAATAAGCAGAATAATAAAAGAAATGCATAAAGTAAGAAGTCTGGATAGCTTCCATCCAAATGCACATGCTCTTAGAATCCTAAAAGCGTCCTGGTGTACCTGCCGTTAGAACATGAAAGGAACTACGGCTGAGCATAACGCTCAGTGAACGGATATAACGCATGATAGGGAATTACTAAAATGAAACAAATGATAAAATACTGGAGCTGTAAGACTGATAAGTAAAGTTGCAGCGGAAATCTGTGTATAATCTGTAAAGCCTGATTTATAATTAATAAAGCTGAACTGTTATTTGTTAAATCTGAAAATATGCATTTACTGTAATTTAATTGCCAGAGCTTATATAGGTCATGTGCTGTAACAACGTTGCATGAATAACTGGAGGGGTGACCTCGTCATGCTGTAGAGGGGTGACCTCTAAATAACTGTGCTGGGTGGAGGGATCAGCTCCAATGTGAAGGATGTAGAGCACACACCACATTCACCTGCTAAACTATAAACTGTAGCCTAGGATGCATCCATACGCCCCACTAATAATACTGATAAAATGGCCAAGCTGAGCTGAGTGGGACGATGCAGGATATCACTCTCCTGCATGTGAGTCACAACACCGGTGCCTCTAGTGTCGTGGTTACGGTACCTCCGTAACTAGTACATAAACTAATCATGCTTGTATATAACGCTCAGGCAATTTATTTTATTATAAACATGCTTGCTGATAAACTTAAACATATACTGGGGAAAACATTTGGCTGCAGACGGGGAATCCTAATCATGCATAGGAAAGGAAGTCCTTACTGAAAAGACGGAAATCCGTACCTCGTGCCCATTAATGAAATAAGAATGAAAGCTGAAGGATCGATCCCGACTTCACAGGTACTACATAAATAACGTTCGTGAAAATAAGTTGACTGATGTTAAATATTTTACTGCTCTTAACTGTTTTAGTTGGATTTAAGTTATACTTGTATTACTATTTGTATAATCTAATAAATTCTTATTGTTCGTAAATATTACTGATTTTATGTACCATGTATTTCTGATTACTGGATAATGTATAATCTGACATTACTATAAATAGTAACTCGTCATAATTAGAAAGTTTCCTAATTTAGAAATATTTCCAATTTAATATCTTTAGATTAAATTTTTTATAAATCATAAGTTTTAATAGGATAAAAATGGTAAAGCTAGAATTAATTAAATTTTATTAATTAGATTAATAAAATTAGAAAATATAATTAATTTATTTCTAAAACTCATTTATAAAATAATATACCAATTCAATAATTTGTGGTTCCCACTGTTTATATTATTTTCCACTGCTTTTGTTGTATTCCCACTGCTATCTATAAGTTCCCACTGATATTTATAAGTTCCCACTGTTTTGGTTATGGTTCCCACTGCTATCTATACGTTCCCACTGTTAGTTATTAGTTCCCCCTGCTTTTGTTTCTGACAAACCCAAACACACCCTTATACTTGTTAATCCCAAACGCCCCTGCTGCGTTTCTGTTTGGTCGCTGCAGTCACCCTAGAAACCACCAGCGCACCCTCGGGGTCGCGGCTGGTCCCGAAATCAAAACACACCGAGACCTTAGGGTCTCGGTTTTCCCTACACAAGCAAACCCGACACCCCTGTTTTGGGGTGATAGCTCACGGCTGGCAAGGAACCACCACCGAGACCTGCTGTGTCTCGGTTGGGTCGAATAGCAGCACACCGAGAGCCATGGGCTCTCGGTTTTCATGATTTACACCGAAACCCGACACCCTCCTGATTACAAATTCGTGATACATAAAGAATAAATAATTTCTGATTACCTTGTGGAATTTAGAGTGGGGGGCGAGTACACCCGAACCATTGACAGAAAACAACCACTCGCCCTTGTTCTTGATTTTCCAGCCGGCGGCCATTTTTTTTTTTTTTTTGTCTCTTGTGTCGGCAGCCACAAACAACAACCCTAATCCCCTTTTTTTTGTGTCGCAGAGTGAACAAAAGGGGAACCCCTTGTCTTATTTTGAAATCAAATGGGCTAAGCCCAATTTCTTTTTATTCTCTTTCTTTTTAATACTAACCCGGCCCAAAGGAAACTAATACCAAAAAAAATGCTTTAATTTTCGTTTCGACAAAACGTATAACTTGCGAGTTCCTGTTTTTAAATTCGTCATGTATTTTTATTTTCCTGAATGAAAAATAATACTGCAACTTACGCGATACTGAATAGCTTGTATTTAATTATTAACTAGTGAGAATTATTTTCTAAATAATTAATCACGTCACGAATTTAATTAAAACTGATACCGTGCGATTTCTGATAATGTTTAATTGTTTCTGTAAAATAATAATTCTGCCGTAATATTTTCTGAGACTAAATACTTATTATCTGAATAAATATTATCTGTAATATTTAAATAAACTGGGATAGCGTATTTAATTTCTGCGTTTATATTTCTGTCTAAAAATTAATACTTATACAGTTTATTAATATTAAACCGCGTATTTAAATATTCTGATTTTTAAATACGGGTTTTACAATTCTTCCCCTCTAAAAACAATAATTCGTCCCCGAATTAAAGACACGACTATACTGGGTTTTACAATTCTTCCCCTCTAAAAAGGAGAAATTCGTCCTCGAATTAAAGGTAATAAGCTGATGAAATTATAAGAACTGAAAGAACACGTAGACTGAAAAGACAATTAAGCTGAAGGATGAATTGTCTTCTAATTAAGACATAATGCTGGTGATAGGTTTAAATCTGACATGACTAAAATGATCATGTAACGTGACATGACTGAAGAGAATAAGGAACGTGACATGATTGGAAGAACATAACTGGATTTATTGAAGAAAAGGGAATGAGAGGTCCGGAAGGACTCCTCTGTTTCGAGTGGCCTCCCGCTCGAAACGATTCCTTCAAAGGTCTAACATAATAAATAAAATCTTGGTCCTGATGACCCTGTCCTGATGATGCTGAAAAGCTTCTGGTTCCATATTTAAGATGGATTTTCTGAATCTGATAGACTGAATAACTATAACGTGTATGATACATGAAACGATACGTGTAAATATTCTGAAAAGATAATATTGATAACTCTGAGCAAGCTGCTGAGAATATATATAGGGACGAACTACGTGAACAATTGTGAACGGCTACGTGAGCAATTGTGAACGTGGTTCACGATTATATGAGGAATAATGGGCATGGAATATATATGATAAGTGAATCATACTGTGAACGTGATACCAGAACATATCATGAACGTATGCTGACTGAGGAATGAATGCCAAACGATTCGGCCTGAGATGTGAAACGTCTACCTGGTTATGGAGTAGTTGTGCTAAACTTGAGTCTGATTTCCCAAGCTTTTTGTAACCGTATTCGGTAATAACTGAGAAACGTGTATCGTGAAATGGCACACGAGCTTGAACATGAACAATATTATGAACACAAACGTGAGTTTAAATAAAGAGATAGCATAAAGATGAACTGAAACGGCATCATTCTGCGGATGAGACGTATACGTGAAAGTGAAAATAAACGTAGACGTAAACATACACGTGATCGTGAACATGAATCCTGTCTGATATGATGGTCAATGGAATGCCTTGAATTCGTACAATATACTGTTGAATCTCTAAATTTTCTGCAGATCTGCTACTGCGTGATCCTTTCGGATGAATGAAACACGTAGGCTGATTACATGGTTGACGATAACTTAGATAATATCATACTTCGTCAAAGTCTGTGGTAACTGACAATAACCTCCATGGAATCCTGTCTCATTCTGTTCAGATTTCTCTAATGGTAACACACTAACATGAAGGCGTTCTATCTTGAACCTGCGGTATATCAGGCATCTAGATATGAACATAGCTGTATCAATGTGTGATACGGTTTCTATCAAAATTCTGCCTAGGCTTATGGAACATTCTGGTGGGAATCTGGTTGAATAGTCATAGAAGAATTTATGCGTTAGCCTAGGCTTTAGTGATGACTGTCAGCAATTTCTGCGTTAGCAGTCAATTGAGTTAAAAAAAAAATTTGTACTTCGTTCATAGGCGTCGGTCGGGACCATCAGGTGATGGCCTTCACCTTCGCAGGATTGTCTGAAATTTCTTTCTGCTGAAATAGGATGGCTCAGAAATGCCACTATGTTCAAATGGAATTCACATATGGAAAGCTGCTTATATAATTTTCTCCTATCGGAGATTCTGTTCAACTGTGAAAAGATGATTCTCTTGTACTTCTCTTAGAATTTAGCAGATCAGGATGTTATCAATGAATATACTGACGATTTTGTCTGAGAATCATAGAAAAAAATTTACTCATAAATTCCATAATATAGCTGGAGCATTAGGGAGTTCAGAACTATAAAATCAATATCTTTATAGAGACTATAATATGTGCAACAGTAGTTCGGAAAACATCATGTTCTTTTCTCACCACTTCTGGTGGCATGATCGCAATTTGTTCTGGAAAATATTTAAGATATCGTAGCAGATCAGATAAACCTGCTATTTATGGAATGAGCATTGATTAAGAATGGTGATCTGGTAAAAATTTAGTGGTCGATACATAATTTCATGTTACTGGCTTTCTTCCTGATGGACAGAAAGCGGTGCATTTTCTGGTGATGTGCTAGGGCGATTAAGCCTCGTTTCGGTAACCCTGGCAGCTAATACTGCAACTCTTTTAACTTAGCTGAAGCCCTGGAATAAAGAGTTTTGAAAACAGGTTCCATTATTAAGACAAGCTTGATGTTAAATTTTGTCTCGTGGTCAGGAATGAATTTCTGGAAAACCTCCTGGAATTTCATCTGGAAACTTTGGGATAGTCTGTTGATCATGAATTTAAGGAATTTCAGAATTCGTATCATGAATGGTGATCTTGTAAAAATCTTCGCAACTAAAAGATAATAACTCACGTGCTCGTAAAGCTGGAACAATTTGTACTGATTTTTCTGGCAGGAGTAAAATGAATATGTTCGGGGTTGGTAAGACGAATCTCGTCAT
The DNA here is from genome assembly GCA_025667525.1 of Glebionis coronaria. Taxonomy (NCBI): domain Eukaryota; kingdom Viridiplantae; phylum Streptophyta; class Magnoliopsida; order Asterales; family Asteraceae; genus Glebionis; species Glebionis coronaria. The sequence continues at coordinate 491,717,658 of CM046878.1, forward strand.
TAACTGACAATAAAACTTTAATAAATATGGTGATACTGTTGGGTCCTTTCTGGCTGAGAGGCAGGTGACTATCTGATTTAAGATAAAGCTGACATAGGAATACGTGAAATAAACATGGCGACTTTTCACTGAATGTGTTCGTCTGTAACCTCATAGAGTGAACACTGCGTGTCACTCCAGTGGTGGTGACTAAATTTTTCAAATGATCTGATTTATGTGTGGCATAATAGAACGAGTGTATCCCCCTTGGAGGGTGCCCTGAATCATTGAGGGTCTGGTTTAGAAATATACGGAGTTATGAGTTCTGACTCGTTCTTTGAGAAGATATTCGTATGACGTATATCATGACTGGTGTCCTGACAAATGTCTTCCGAAATGATACTTGAGACCTGTGTCTTAACTGTTGTCTGGACATGTATTTTAATGGTGAGTCTGAATAAGGTTAAGAATTTTGGTAACTGCTAGGATTGACGAACTGGTTAGACTACTGACCCCCTGTACTTCTGGTCACGTCCGTTCCGGAGTCCCGATGTTACTGGCTGATTAATTATAAGCATGGTGGTTGTCAATACTGCTTTGTCTGTCAATTTACGGTCATTATCATGACCGTGATTCATGCAACTATTCCGACTGAAAGATTAGCTGAGTAACGTGTGACATCTAACTGAGAAAGTAAAAGCATGGAATAGAATGGTAGTGTCTGATGGTTGAAATTTATTCTTGTCAGAAATTTCAAGTTTATAGTTTTTGTCCTTGTTCTGCAGTCTTCATAGTATAAACAGCATCAGCATCTTGAGAGATCTCCAACGTATCAGCAGCGTCCGCATTTGTGAAGTCTTAGCAGCATCAGCATCTGGTAAAATCTTCAACTCACGAGCAACATCAGCACCTGGTAGAGTATCGATAAGTGGAAACGCCTGAGATGATTGAGGATCGGTTAGCATTATCCATAGAGTAGGGTACCTGGTGTACACCTGGACTACTGTACATGAAGTACAAAATGAATATTGCACATGAAGCATATCGAGACATCGTACGTGGAGTACACATGTATCACTGTACAAGGAGTATAACTGAGGCACTATACAGAGGGTACATATAGACTACTGTTCATGGCACTGGTGGAAATTTTATTGGATGGTCGATACTGGTGTCGCTTGTCTGACGTGATCTAGGAAATAGATTGATTTAAACGGTAGTAAACTGGTCTAAAATAAGTAACATGATAGCCTACAATTCCTGCGTCGACTTACTGCTAGTTATATCAAGACTGAAAGTATGATATAATCGAAGTCCCAACAGTGGTCAGGATGAAGCATGATTAATGAAGGCCAATCATGATTTATCATGAAAATGGGTTTTACTGAAATTCTTGTGTATCTTAACATGAGAACATCTTTACTTTGCTGAAAACATAATCCTCGTAAGGAGACATGAACTGAATCAACCCGAAGACGACATCAACGTGAGGATATGAAAATTTTACCGTTACTAGAACATAAAAGAAAATCAACTGAGGTTTAACATCAACTCGTGTGGATGGCTATCAATCCACAGAATTCAAGGAACAAAACATATGACTGAGTATGGGCGATTTTTGGTTCGATCCATGCTTGTCAAAAATTTCTGTGAACTGTCATGTATAGAAATTCATAATCTGGGACTAAATATGGTTGGCTATAGTCCAGCCCATACTTGTCTAACTTTACTAAATGTCCTGATATGACAAGGTGAACAACTATGAATCGGTTCGCAAAACAACCTTCGACTGAATAGCATGAAATTTGACATGAACAATGATGAACGTTTATGGCTGGTTCACCAAGAATTACTTGACTGACAACATGAATCTGACATGAATAAGGATGAATGCCTAGGTTCAGTTCATCAATACAAAATCTGAACGGGCAAGGGTGAACGCCTATGGGTCGGTTCACCAAAACAAAAATTCGCAGAAAAGCACATGCGACTAAATATGGCCAGTCCTGTACCAACCTTTTACTTAGTCAAAAAAACTTTAAGAAATGACTGATAATTGAAGAAAACTGACTGAATAATCCATGAGAAACTGAAAGATAACAACGCCAAAATCTGGGAAGTTCCTGGTGACTACCCACTAGTCACAGGTCAAGTTTTAGAGCCTACAGGTCGAACCTTGCGCTCTGATACCATAATTGTAACACCCCACTTGGATAAATGGACCGTTACGTGTATTTATGGCGTGTCATCAAAGCATAAGGTAAATGTCCTAGAACATTAACTGACCAAAAAGGAAATACCGGAATCAAACTTCGGCAATCCAAACGTAAGCCCAAAACATGAAATATAAAATACTGAATGAAAGGACTAAACAATGTCCAAATAAGCAGAATAATAAAAGAAATGCATAAAGTAAGAAGTCTGGATAGCTTCCATCCAAATGCACATGCTCTTAGAATCCTAAAAGCGTCCTGGTGTACCTGCCGTTAGAACATGAAAGGAACTACGGCTGAGCATAACGCTCAGTGAACGGATATAACGCATGATAGGGAATTACTAAAATGAAACAAATGATAAAATACTGGAGCTGTAAGACTGATAAGTAAAGTTGCAGCGGAAATCTGTGTATAATCTGTAAAGCCTGATTTATAATTAATAAAGCTGAACTGTTATTTGTTAAATCTGAAAATATGCATTTACTGTAATTTAATTGCCAGAGCTTATATAGGTCATGTGCTGTAACAACGTTGCATGAATAACTAGAGGGGTGACCTCGTCATGCTGTAGAGGGGTGACCTCTAAATAACTGTGCTGGGTGGAGGGATCAGCTCCAATGTGAAGGATGTAGAGCACACACCACATTCACTTGCTAAACTGTAAACTGTAGCCTAGGATGCATCCATACGCCCCACTAATAATACTGATAAAATGGCCAAGCTGAGCTGAGTGGGACGATGCAGGATATCACTCTCCTGCATGTGAGTCACAACACCGGTGCCTCTAGTGTCGTGGTTACGGTACCTCCGTAACTAGTACATAAACTAATCATGCTTGTATATAACGCTCAGGCAATTTATTTTATTATAAACATGCTTGCTGATAAACTTAAACATATACTGGGGAAAACATTTGGCTGCAGACGGGGAATCCTAATCATGCATAGGAAAGGAAGTCCTTACTGAAAAGACGGAAATCCGTACCTCGTGCCCATTAATGAAATAAGAATGAAAGCTGAAGGATCGATCCCGACTTCACAGGTACTACATAAATAACGTTCGTGAAAATAAGTTGACTGATGTTAAATATTTTACTGCTCTTAACTGTTTTAGTTGGATTTAAGTTATACTTGTATTACTATTTGTATAATCTAATAAATTCTTATTGTTCGTAAATATTACTGATTTTATGTACCATGTATTTCTGATTACTGGATAATGTATAATCTGACATTACTATAAATAGTAACTTGTCATAATTAGAAAGTTTCCTAATTTAGAAATATTTCCAATTTAATATCTTTAGATTAAATTTTTTATAAATCATAAGTTTTAATAGGATAAAAATGGTAAAGCTAGAATTAATTAAATTTTATTAATTAGATTAATAAAATTAGAAAATATAATTAATTTATTTCTAAAACTCATTTATAAAATAATATACCAATTCAATAATTTGTGGTTCCCACTGTTTATATTATTTTCCACTGCTTTTGTTGTATTCCCACTGCTATCTATAAGTTCCCACTGATATTTATAAGTTCCCACTGTTTTGGTTATGGTTCCCACTGCTATCTATACGTTCCCACTGTTAGTTATTAGTTCCCCCTGCTTTTGTTTCTGACAAACCCAAACACACCCTTATACTTGTTAATCCCAAACGCCCCTGCTGCGTTTCTGTTTGGTCGCTGCAGTCACCCTAGAAACCACCAGCGCACCCTCGGGGTCGTGGCTGGTCCCGAAATCAAAACACACCGAGACCTTAGGGTCTCGGTTTTCCCTACACAAGCAAACCCGACACCCCTGTTTTGGGGTGATAGCTCACGGCTGGCAAGGAACCACCACCGAGACCTGCTGTGTCTCGGTTGGGTCGAATAGCAGCACACCGAGAGCCATGGGCTCTCGGTTTTCATGATTTACACCGAAACCCGACACCCTCCTGATTACAAATTCGTGATACATAAAGAATAAATAATTTCTGATTACCTTGTGGAATTTAGAGTGGGGGGTGAGTACACCTGAACCATTGACAGAAAACAACCACTCGCCCTTGTTCTTGATTTTCCAGCCGGCGGCCATTTTTTTTTTTTTTTTGTCTCTTGTGTCGGCAGCCACAAACAACAACCCTAATCCCCTTTTTTTTTTGTGTCGCAGAGTGAACAAAAGGGGAACCCCTTGTCTTATTTTGAAATCAAATGGGCTAAGCCCAATTTCTTTTTATTCTCTTTCTTTTTAATACTAACCCGGCCCAAAGGAAACTAATACCAAAAAAAATGCTTTAATTTTCGTTTCAACAAAACGTATAACTTGCGAGTTCGTGTTTTTAAATTCGTCATGTATTTTTATTTTCCTGAATGAAAAATAATACTGCAACTTACGCGATACTGAATAGCTTGTATTTAATTATTAACTAGTGAGAATTATTTTCTAAATAATTAATCACGTCACGAATTTAATTAAAACTGATACCGCGCGATTTCTGATAATGTTTAATTGTTTCTGTAAAATAATAATTCTGCCGTAATATTTTCTGAGACTAAATACTTATTATCTGAATAAATATTATCTGTAATATTTAAATAAACTGGGATAGCGTATTTAATTTCTGCGTTTATATTTCTGTCTAAAAATTAATACTTATACAGTTTATTAATATTAAACCGCGTATTTAAATATTCTGATTTTTAAATACGGGTTTTACAGACATGGATGGCGAAGTACATTCCAATAAAGCTCCTTTAGTAGCTAAAGGTTTTACTCAAACTTTTGGCGTAAACTACATGGAGACGTTTTCTCTTGTACCAGACTTAAGAGCTATTAGGATTCTCATAGCTATAACAGCATACTATGACTATGAGATATGGGAAATGGATGTTAAAACTACCTTTTTGAACGGTCGCTTAGATGAAGATATCTATATGCAACATCCTGAAGGGTATGTTGATCCTAAATATCCAAAACGCGTGTGTAAACTTCAAAGATCTATTTATGTTTTGAAGCAAGCATCACATCAATGGAATAAGCGATTTGATGAGAAATAAAAAAGTTTGGATTTATTCCTAATCGTGATGAGCCATGTGTATATCACAAAGCTAGTGGGAGTGATGTCGTGTTCCTAATTGTATATGTCGATGACATATTAAACATGGGAAGTAACATTCCAAGACTTAAAACTGTTAAGGATTATCTTGGTAAGTGTTTTTCTATGAAGGATTTGGGAGAAGCTGCATACATTCTGGGAATTAAAATCTATCGAGATAGGAGTAGACGGTTAATTGGTCTTAGTCAAGATGCTTATATTGACAGGATGTTGAAGAATTATAATATTCATAATTTCAAGAAATGTTTTCAACCTATGAAAGTTAAACATAATTTAAGTAATGAGATGAATGCATCAACACCTGAAGAGGTGGCTTACATGAAGAAGGTGTCTTATGCTTCGACTGTAGGATCTATTATGTACGCTGTAAGATGCACAAGGCCTGATGTTGGCGTTTGCTTAGAACTTGGTCAGTCGTTACCAGTAGAATCCAGGGAAGCTCCACTGGGTTGTTGTTAAACACATTCCGAAGTATTTTAGGAGTACGAAATAAATGTTTTTGGTGTTTGGAGGTAAACCAGACACATAACTGAATGTAACAGATTTTTGTGATGCGTCCTGGCAATTTTCTACCATTTACATGTCTGAGTCATCATACATTATCACCATTGCACGTGAAAGAAAACAAATATAAATGTTTTGCTAATTATCTATATCTATACTATAAAAGGTTTACTCTTTCTTAAATTGAATTAAACAAAAATTTTGAAAATTTTAAATATTATTTGGTCAAGGATTCAATCACCGAGTTAATCCAGTCGAGTCAGGTAACGAAAATGATCAGCATTTCAAACATGTCGAGTTACCGGTCGTGTCAACGGTTTACTGATTCGATCATCAGGTCAATCTAGTCGAGTGAGCGGGTCATATGGACGACAACCGGGTCAATTTGACGAGTCACCGGGTTAAGGGTTTGACCATCGGGTCAATTTAGTCGAGTGAGCGGTTCATAATTCGAAAACCAGATAACGGTTACCGGTTCGATTATCGAGTCAATTGGCATACCCTTACTCATTTGTCGACAAAAAGTTTCCGCAACAATACGCAAGAGCGCAACCTTTCCTGGGCCTAAGGCGTAGTTTTAGAATACAGCTTTTTTGGTTAACATTTCACGGAAATCTCTTAACGAATGAATAACCATTCATGAAGATAAGCAAGCGTTTGTTTATATAACAAAACATACATTAATTGTTTATCGTTTTTATTCGTTTACCAAACACGAGGCGTTCAGACCCGGGCGATGCCCCGGTTGTGCCATGAAGGTGATAACATGAAACGGATTTAGTTCTCATTTAAAGATTGAGCTGCTATTTATGTGTGGTTTTGTATAAGTTCAAATTGTTGCATTGTTGTGCGTGCACGTTTAGTTTTTAATGCTAAAGTCAAGATTCGTTCAAGTTAGGCGCAGATGGCGTCTAGTTTTTAATACTTCAATATTTTGGTGCCAATGATTTTTACTCACTTAACAAATATATTATAGCATGTATTAAATTAAGCTATGTTTTGAGTTGGTTATGATTGTAAGTAAACGGCTAATACAAATCGCTTTTATATTTAAAAATAGATAATATGACTTGCTTATTTCCAACGACACAATCAAGTGGTTGTGATTAAGTTTATTTAATTATAAGTAAATATTTGTATGCTAACATTATTATAGACAACATTAAGATTTAAATTATATTTTGGTTTTTCATATGAATGATCATTCTTGAGGTAAATAATACATGCTCTCTTCCTACGCATATCATTTGACCTAATATTCTTGTTTTTATTCTTTTGATTCATGGATTTTTACAAAATTGGTTAATAATTTTAGAAATATTGTTGAAAGTAAAAAAAAATACCAATATGAATGCATTTTTTCGTTTCTACACTCACATATACATAAGACATAAGTCCACGTCAATACTGGAGTAACTTTTAAGTCAAAACATTAATATGTGGCCACTAAGAAATACGGAGTACTATATTACTAATATTTCATGTTACTTTAATAATGCCAACCTCTTATTTTAATTTTTTCACATCTTTCTTTTTTATTCATTCTTTCTAATAATTAGACCTCAAATTACTCAATCCCCTTTCATCCCTTAATTTCTTTAAACCTAATTATTTCAATCACACCACATACATCGACTATAAAAAACAGTTGTACTCATACACAACCGCACAACAGATGAATTGACGACAAACTCAAACCAAAACCCTACACCCAGAATTTATTAATCTTCAGATGGGAACTATTCTTCGAGCTTTTCTGGGTTGATCTGTAGCACGTTGGCTGAATCTGTTAAGCATGTCTGAGTGATCTGATTATAAGTTGAAGTGGTTGTTTATAAGGATCTGGGTATTTCTTTAGAATGGGTTTTTCCTGCGTAGGAAAGGATTTTGTCTATAGATCGGGTTACTTTGTTTGAAGAGGAGCTTTCATTTATATATGCCTGAATTTATTGTTTGGTCTTTTGAATTCCTTTGCTCTCTTGTAATAATTGAATGGTCTTTGGATGTCTTGTTCTTGTATTAATTGGATGACGGTTTATATATCAAAACTTTAAGAACTGTTTAGTTTCCAACAACTACATAGGTGCATTAGAACATTTATGTTTCGGGATAAAGTTAAATCTTAAAGACACCCTATTTAATATATGGGGACTGAGTCTTTATAGATATAAGATATATATACATACTCGCATAATGAGCTTAGTATTTCTATCGTATATAGGCTTGGAAAATACTGTAACTAAAAGCAAACAAGACCCAAAATTATTTTCAAATGGTTTTAGCAGATTTGTATTGGGAGAAAAAAAATCATGGATGCTTTAAAGGTGAGGCCCAATAAAAGATTACACATGTCTATATATATACTGGACCTTAAGAATCGGGGGCCCAAAGCCCTAGTTTGCATGAAGACTGCTGAAAGGAGGAATAGGCCAGAATGAGTATGCTTGATTTTTGGGATTGTATATCAATTTGCTGCAAGGTTGTTAAGATCGGGATCTTAGTATGGATCAGATTTTTCATTGTAAGATCGGAATCGCAAGATCAGATCGAGATCTGAAAATCTTAATATAATGTCATTTTCTTATTAGTTTTTGTAATATTATGCAAATCTAAATTATATATATATATCACTAAAATAAAAATATATAAATGTTTTATAAAAATATTGTCGCAAATCATAATTACGAAATGTTTAAGAGATTAAATATTATTTTTTCAAACTTTACAAGGCTTGACCAATAAATATGTAGTTTTTTTAGTTTTTGGATCGATAATTGTAAGATTGGATCATAATAGTAGATCTTAAGATCTTATGGTCAAGATCGAGATCTTATAAAATCTTACAAAGATCATATGTAATCCTGATCGTTTTTACTTTGCGGTATCGTAAAATCGGGATTTTAAGAACCATGATTTGTAGTGTTGAATAAGGGAATGACCTGTTAAATTAATGAAAATGATTGTTGTTGACTTGTTGACCTTTGAATTATGGGAAGGGACAAAACATGTGGAAGAATTCAGCTTGAAGTATCCGTCAACAAATACCATTAGAGCATTGGAGTGGGTAAGTAAAAAGTGACACTCATGTAGCATAAATTAAATTTGACATCAATTTTTTTAACATCATACTTTCAGAGGTAATAATAAATTAAATTTGACATCAATTTTTTAAGATCATACTTTCAGAGGTGATAATTGACATAAAAATATATGATATGAAAACATTTTTATTTTTTTTAAATAAAAAATATTATATATAAAAAAACATTACATTTAATTAAAAACATCACAGTATTCTAAAAGTTTACATTACTTAAAAACAACAACATATTCTGAAGGAAAAGCATTGCGATACGGAACCTTTATTAAACGTTGTTGGCGTATGAATTTGTTCGCCTTCTTCATCTACTAGGCGATGAGAATGTCGTTTGGACTGTGGTTGCGAACCGCTTTAGTTTGCAAATTGTTGTTGAGAAGTTGTTTTTGTTGTAATTTTTGAAGTTGTCTATGTTAGAATTGGTTCATGTCGGGAGGATTTTGGGTTCAAATACGAGCCCCGGTTGTTGGTCGAAAATTGGTTAGTAAGATCATTTAGTATGGGGTTTTCCAATCATAGTTAAATTTCATCTTTTGAACACTCTGTTCTTGAGTTTTATTTTAGAGTGAAAGAGAAAGTTTTGGAACGGTGACAATAAAAAATTGTGTTCCTAAGACTTTTTTTGAAGAGAAGAGGGAAGTAAAGGAGAGTAAATTACTGCATAATTGCACTCCTAATTTACTTCCTAATTTGGGATGATTCGGAAAGAAATTGAGATGAAGGGTGTTTTCTTTTTTTCTTAATTAGTTATAATTGTTTGTTTTCCACACTTCTTTTCAACTTGAGAACACAAAAAAGTTTTGTCATCATTCACACTTCTTTCCAAATCAGGAACACAAAAGTTTTTATCATTTCCTCTTCAGTCCACCCGCTTTCTTCTCATATACTTGCTCTATTTTTCTCATTAAACTACACTCGCTTTCTTCTCATAAATTTTTTTATTTGATTTAAGTAAAAAATAAGAGAATCGTGACAAGGTGAAGCATAAAATAAAAGAAGTGGGTATATAAAATTTGATGAAAAGAGGATGTATTTATAGATTTTATAAGAAGTTAATTTTTTTTAGAAAAAGAGACTTTATTAAAAAACGTCTGCAAAGCACACTCTAACGACTAGTTTTTCAAAAAGAAAAAATGTTTTCTTTCGCGTTGGCTGGTGGGATTAGAGCCACACCCTTTACGGTGAGGCCGATCTAAGTGCGGCGTGTCAAAGCCTTTGACGCCAGTCTTGATACCATCATTTCCTGTTGTCTTTGTTGGAAATTTAGTGCAATTGTGGGAACGAGTAATACTTGTAAATGGGTTTGGAGGTACGGAGTGTACACCCATTAAGTCCCTTACCTCCCTGGACTCAATATAGTGGTTGTGATATCAGTAGGAAGCTGCTCCTGGTCAGGAAGTTGCTCCTGGTCAGGAAGTTGCTCCTGGTCAGGAAGCTGCTCCTGGTTAGGAAGCTGCTCCTGGTTAGGACGTTGCTCCTGGTGATGCACAAAGTCTTTGTAACCTCTTTGACCAGTTAATGAGGGTTGAATATTGACTTGATGACCAGGTTTATGGTCATGTAACCACTATGCTTTATGAAGGTTATTATGAGATTAATAGGCCGATTAATGCTCTTAATACCTTTGACTAGGAGTTACATTCCTTAAGGGAATAGGATCACTATAAATAGTGATCATATTTTGCATGATGATATACAGAAACAAGAAACACTTACACGCACAGAGTTCTTGATTTGTGCCTAAAACAAGAACTAACTCTTGGTTTTATCCCAAGGAGGTATTCGTGTTAACCCAGGCATAGGGTCGAATAATCTTCTTTGGAAAGTGATTACACGACTTCAAGAGATATCCGGTAACCATTCATTGGTACGTAGTTAGGCTATTGATTATCTTCACCCTGTTGGAACGAAGTAAACCCCAACAATCAAAGAAGATTATTTTGTGATAATCAATGGCGGCGGCAATGAAGCATATGGCGGCTAACTTCTCCAAACTGGACAAGTTTGAAGGGGTTGATTTTAGGAGATGGCAGAAGAAGATGCACTTTCTTCTTTCTACCATGAACGTGGTGTACGTGCTGACCACTCCCATTCCTGATGGTGGTGATGATGCTACTTTGGAGGAACTGAGGAAAAGGAGCAAATGGGAGAATGATGATTATGTGTGTCGCGGCATAATTCTCAATGGTATGTCTGATTCTTTATTTGATATTTACCAAAATGTTGAATCTGCTAAAGAACTATGGGATTCCTTGGAAGCCAAATATATGGCTGAGGATGCATCAAGTAAGAAGTTCCTTGTGAGTGATTTCACAAATTACAAAATGACTGATTCAAGACCAGTCATGGAACAATACAATGGACTTCTTAGAATACTTGGCAGATTTACAAAACATAAAATGAACATGGATGAGACCATTCAGGTCTCGTGTGTCATTGACAAACTACCTCCTTCTTGGAAAGATTTCAAGCACACCTTGAAACATAAGAAGGAGGAGTTAACTCTTGTTGAGTTGGGCAGTCATTTGCGCATTGAGGAATCCCTCAGGGTGCATGAAAGTGATAAGCCAAAGAGCAACAATGTTGCTGGTTCATCTGTTGTCAATATGGTGGAGCATAACAACTCCACCAGGTACAATGAAAACAAGGGCAAACATAAGCATCATGATAACACCAAACCTAATCCTAACAAGAAGTCATCAGTAGCTTGTTGGAAGTGTAGGAAACCTGGACACTTCAAAAGGGATTGCAAAGGTGTTAGCATTGGCAACCAAGCTAATGGATCAGGCACAAAAGGTCAGAATATGTTTAATGAATCTCTCCAGATTTATTATGTTACATATGTATCTGAAGCTTATTTTGTGCAGGATGATGATGTTGCGTGGTGGGTTGACTCTGGAGCAACAGTACATGTGTGTAAAGATAGATGCTGGTTCAAGACTTATGAGTCAATGAATGATGGATCTATTCTTCACATGGGAAATGAGTCAACAGCCCTAGTGCATGGACGTGGTTGTGTAGATCTTAAATTTAGTTCTGGAAAGATTGTTTCTTTGTTTAATGTTTTGCATGTTCCTAATATTAGGAAGAACTTGGTTTCTAGTAGTGTTTTGAATAATTGTGGTTATAAACAAGTGATTGAATCTAATAAATTTGTTTTATCTAAACATGGTGTGTTTATTGGTTTTGGCTATTTGAGTAATCAAATGTTCAGGCTTAATATTGATTCTAGTATAAATGTTGATTCTGTCCTGATGACTACCACTAAACTGAATGATTCATCACTATGACATGCTAGACTAGGCCATGTCCACTATAAGAGGATGCAAGATATGTCTAAGGATGGGTTAATTCCAGCTTTTGACAAGGACACTGATAAGTGTCAGACTTATATGATGAACAAAATTACTAAGAAACCATTTTAGGATGTAAAACGTGTAACTACAGTTTTGGAGCTAATCCATAGTGACCTATGTGATTTGCATGCTACTCCCTCATTAGGGAATAAGAAATACTTGGTAACATTTATTGATGATGCTTCAAGGTTTTGTTATGTCTATTTGTTGCATACTAAGGATGAAGCATTAGATAAATTTAAAGTATTTAAAACTGAAGTTGAATTACAACAAGGAGTCCAAATCAAAAGATTTAGGACTGATAGGGGAGGTGAGTACATGAATACTCAGTATTTTCAGTCTGTTGGAATAATCCATGAAGCAACTGCCCCATATACTCCACAACAAAATGGTATATCTGAAAGAAAAAATAGAGTACTAAAAGAGATGGTTAACTCCATGTTGTCCTACTCAGGACTGAGTCAAGGGTTTTGGGGAGAAGCTATGTTAACAGCTTGCTATTTATTAAATAGGGTTCCTAATAAAAGGAACATGATTACCCCTTTATGAACTCTGGACTAAAAGGAAACCAAACTTGAACTACCTCAAAGTTTGGGGTTGTAGGGCTGTTGTAAGACTCCCTGATCCAAAGGTGAAAACCTTGGGTGAAAGAGGCATTGAATGCATCTTTGTTGGATATGCTGAGCATTCCAAGGCTTATAGGTTCTATGTTATTGAACCTAATGATCCAGTTTCAATAAACTCAATCATTGAATCAAGGGATACTAACTTTGATGAGACTAGGTTCTCATCAGTCCCTAGACCAAGCCTTAGGACTCCTATAGGAGCTGAGGACATTGGTGTTTCAGTGGAACCTGAAAGGGTCACTGATGAGGTTGTGGTTCAGCAACCTGAGCCTGAGCTTAGAAGAAGCACAAGGCATAGGACTCCAAAGAATTTTGGGCCTGAATTTCAACTATACCTAGTTGAAGGAACAAGGGATGAGGTCTCTGACCAGTACTACTATTGCTTTAATGTTGAGGATGATCCTAAAACATTTGATGAAGCAATGAAGTCCCAGGATGTTGCTTTCTGGAAAGAAGCAATCAATAATGAGATGGATTCCATCATGGGCAACAACACTTGGGTGTTGGTTGATCTACCTCCAGGTTGTAATCCACTTGGTAACAAGTGGATTTTCAAAAGGAAAATGAAGGTAGATGGAACCGTGGAAAAGTTCAAGGCAAGGTTAGTCATTCAGGGCTTTAAACAAAAGTCAGGGATAGACTATTTTGATACTTATGCTCCAGTAGCACGTATCAGTACCATAAGAATGCTGATTGCTCTAGCAAGTATTCACAATCTGATTATTCATCAGATGGATGTGAAGACATCATTCTTGAATGGTGACTTGGATGAGGAGGTTTATATGAACCAACCTCAGGGCTTCATCATGCCTGGTCATGAAGGTAAGGTGTGTAAACTGATTAAGTCCTTATATGGACTGAAGCAGGCACCTAAGCAATGGCACCAGAATTTTGATGAAGTGGTTTTGTCTAATGGTTATTCACTTAACCAAGCTGACAAATGTGTATATAGCAAATTTGATGAATCTGGTAAAGGAGTCATCATTTGCCTATATGTTGATGACATGTTAATCTTTGGTACTGACCAAGCTAAGGTTGATCAGACAAATGATTTTTTGTCATCAAAGTTCTCCATGAAAGACATGGGGGAGGCTGATGTTATCCTTGGCATAAGGATTAAACATGAAAGTGATGGTATTGTAATTTCTCAGTCTCATTACATTGAGAAGGTGCTGAAGAAATTCAATCACTTTGATTGTACTCCAGTAAGTACACCTATGGATACAAGTGAGAAACTAATGCCTAACAATGGTCAGGCTGTCTCCCAGCTTGAGTATTCTAGGGTTATTGGTTGCTTGATGTATGCAATGACTAGTACTAGGCCTGACATTGCATTTGCTGTGGGTAAACTGAGTAGGTGTACTAGTAATCCTGGTACTCAGCATTGGCAAGCAATTCAGAGGGTACTGAAGTATTTGAAAGGAACAATGGATTATTGTTTGTCTTATACTGGATATCCTTCAGTGTTGGAAGGTTACACTGATGCAAGTTGGATCAGCAATACTGAGGATAATTCATCCACAAGTGGCTGGGTATTCCTTCTTGGTGGTGGTGCAATTTCTTGGGCATCCAAGAAGCAAACTTGCATTACTGGTTCAACAATGGAATCTGAATTTGTGGCTCTAGCAGCTGCTGGTAAAGAGGCTGAATGGTTGAGAAACTTGCTTCTTGAGATTCCATTGTGGGTCAAACCTATGGCACCCATTTCTATCCGTTGTGATAGTGCAGCTACATTGGCTAAGGCATATAGCCAGATGTACAATGGCAAGTCTAGACACCTAAGTGTTAGACATAGCATGATTCGTGAGTTGATCACGAATGGGGTGATTTCAATAGAGTTTGTGAGGTCTCAACAAAACTTAGCTGATCACTTGACGAAGGGATTGGCTAGAGACTTGGTTATAAAGTCTGGTAAAGGGATGGGTTTAAAAGTCCACTCTAGTCACTGAATGATAGGACACCCAACTCCCTCCTGAGGAAACTTGGGAGCTGAGTTCAATGTGGAAAGCTGAACATTCAGGGGACTGAAGCACATGTTTTACATATCATCCCAAGGATGTGCTTGTACCTGCTGAAAGGAGGATGAAGTTATAAACTTCTTAATGGTTAATTTCTTTGAAAAAGTGCTTAAGCAGGAGCATGAACTAAAGAGGAACCACCTATGTAAATGTTGAGGTTTCGCCGCCTCAAGGAGCATGGACTTTGGCTCTTACAACATTTATGAATTGGATATGGACACATGGCTTGTATGGTGTCAGGAGCGTTTTAAGTGTTTGAAAACTTGGGTGTATGTTATCTTCAGGTGTTCAAAGTAGTTGAAGGGTTCAATTCTTAGAACACCCTGATTCTCGAATATTTGGAGTGATGTACTAAGATGGAAATTCAATCCTCAGGACATTTTCATTTATGCACTGGTTTTGCTAAAGTTGATTTTCATGCAAAAAGGAATTGTACTAAATTGGGGAGGATTGTTGGAAATTTAGTGCAATTGTGGGAACGGGTAATACTTGTAAATGGGTTTGGAGGTACGGAGTGTACACCCATTAAGTCCCTTACCTCCCTGGACTCAATATAGTGGTTGTGATATTAGTAGGAAGCTGCTCCTGGTCGAAGTTGCTCCTGGTCAGGAAGTTGCTCCTGGTCAGGAAGCTGCTCCTGGTTAGGAAGTTGCTCCTGGTTAGGACGTTGCTCCTGGTGATGCACAAAGTCTTTGTAACCTCTTTGACCAGTTAATGAGGGTTGAATATTGACTTGATGACCACGTTTATGGTAATGTAACCACTATGCTTTATGAAGGTTATTATGAGATTAATAGGCCGATTAATGCTCTTAATACCTTTGACTAGGAGTTACATTCCTTAAAGGAATAGGATCACTATAAATAGTGATCATATTTTGCATGATGATATACAGAAACAAGAAACACTTACACGCACAGAGTTCTTGATTTGTGCCTAAAACAAGAACTAACTCTTGGTTTTATCCCAAGGAGGTATTCGTGTTAACCCAGGCATAGGGTCGAATAATCTTCTTTAGAAAGTGATTACACGACTTCAAGAGATATCCGGTAACCATTCATTGGTACGTAGTTAGGCTATTGATTATCTTCACCCTGTTGGAACGAAGTAAACCCCAACAGTCTTACCATGTGAGCTATGGTTATTCCCCGTGGTCTTTGTATAAGCATTAGTAGAAACATATGCAGATAACCAAACCCGATACTACTCATATACGATGTATAATCTCGAACGTAATGGTCGAATGGCACATTTTATAGTTTAGGGTTTTGTAATCTGTATACACTTGTTTTTTTTAACGGCAGTTTGGTGCAGCGGAGTATCTTGCGTGTCACTGAGGCACCAAGTCTCTTAACCCGAGTTTGAATCATCTCACGAAGAGAATATCAACTCCCATGCTAGTCATCCAGTTTCCCATTAAAGGGCTTCAAGACATTGCGATGGGATTCAAACCCGGCTGCTAATTTTGGGAAAATCCTCCATGGGAAAATCCCCCATATGGGGAATGACAGGAGTCGAACCCCTGACCTCCCCCACATAGAGACTATAACCAAATGCATCCATCCAACTGAGCTATACTTCATTTGCAATCTTTATATACTTGTAGTTATGTTTAATCAAAGAGATGTGAAATGACCCTTGCTCACAATTAGGAAGTTACAAGTATTTGAAGTACACTTTGTGTGATTCGATGCATTCCACCCACGTCCCCGGTTTTTGGCTAATTTTTTTATTGGATTCATGAAAGACAAATTATAACCCCATATCCACTCATGTATAAGTAAATAGGTTGATCTTTCCGCCTCTAGTATTACCAATAATTTGTTGCATGATCAGGGCCCAAAACAGCTAGTAGGTGATAAATACACTCTAGCAAGACCAAAATGCTAGCCAGTCTTATTTTAGAGCTTGTTTATTTTTTTAAATGTAAATAACTAAATATATAAGGCTTTTAACTAGCCACTTGATGGGAAGAGAGTGGTTATCATGTGAGTGTAAAACAAAAGGATTAAAAGAACTTGGGCGTACCTCTCACTACATTAAGTGGCTTAAAAAGAAAAGAAAACACCTCTTAGATTTTTTTTATAATATCCACTTATAAGAACACAAGGTGTAGTTGGCTTGAGCCATGGTATAACACCAAAATTTTTTTGTAGTATGATTGGTTTTATGTAAATATTCTCACAACACCAAAATTAAGCCTCTTTGGTTGGCTTGAGTCATGAAGATTATGTGGGCCCATATTTATGAAAAAAAAACTTTTTAATTTAAACTATATGATTTAAACTGTTGGAAATACGTTTTACGTATTAGAAAGGATCGGTCACTCCAACAATAGTCCATGTAATAGCTCGTAGTTTAGTTATTTACTTTTATCAAACAAAGCCCAAAACCGAGCCCACGGATTGTATGGGCCGGCGGCCTATTGTAAACCCAAGCCCATCACATGGCCTTGGGTATATAAACCCTCTCCTTAGATGGAGAGGGGTGTGGTTTCATTATTTTACACATAGTTCCTTTTAACTTTCTCTCTCTAAAGTATGAAATCCACCATCTCTCTATCTCATTCTCTCTCTAAAAACATAAGCATAGATTTACAATTCTACAAATGGTATCAGAGCTTGGGATGAAATATAGGTTTGTTTTTGTGTTGAGTATTATGTTCTAAACAATTCGTAGAGTACAAATTGGTTTTTGCCGAAATCTTTAAAATTTTTTGGTTTGATCGTAGTTTAAAGTAGTGTAACATAGGGATTTGTGCTTAAAAGTGTTCTTGGTATCTTGGTTTTCGCTAAAACATCATCTTTCTTGGATCAAAATTGAAAGAAAGGTTGTGTTCTTCATTCCGAAATTCTAGCAGAAACATCCATCGGAAAGTACAAATTGTACTTGGGCTTCCATCGCAATAACCTTACCATCGGAAAGGGTTTGGTTCTACATTGCGATCGCTGGATTTTTATTACTTATTCCGATCTGGCATTCCGATCGTACTTTGCGATCTGAGATTCCGACGGGTATAAGGAAGGTTTGTTAAGTCGTTACTCTGCTTAAATTTTGTCAGCCACTTTGCGATCTGAATCATTCCGATAGGCTTTGCGATCTGAATATTCCGATAGTTCATTGCGATCTGAGTCTTTACGATAGGGCTTTGCGATCTGAACATTTCGACAGCATTGCATTTCGATCTAGGCATTCTGATACCACCATCATTCCGACCAAGTTACATTACGATCTGGACTTTGCGATCTAAAACATTTCGACAGCCTTGCTTTGCGATCTGGACTTTCCGATCTGACATTCCGATCTGGCATTCCGATCTAGACATTCCGACAATCCAAAGATTATTCCATAAAAAATTTCGAACAATCGTGTGTAATTTTGTGTTGGGATTTTTGGTTTATCGAGAACATATTTTAAGGAATTTTAACATTGTTTCTCGACTTCAACACAAAAACACTTAACCTTATTTCATTGTTCGATCAACTTTGTAAATCTAAACTTATTGAAATGGAGTATACATCTCTTACGGATAAGTCCATCCTCTCGGGTACGGATAATCGTCCACCAATGTTGGTGAAGACTATGTATGAGGAATGGGCTTCCCGAATGGAACTTTATATGTTGAACAAGGAGAATGGACATCTAATTTGGGCATCGGTGCTCAATGGACCATTAGATTATGGTACTGTGACGGAAGGTACGACCACTCGTCCTCGCACAACGGGTGAGTTGACTGGAGATATGAAGATTCAAGACAAATGTGATAAGTATGCAAAAAACATCATTCTCCAAGCCCTTCCTCCAGATGTCTACAAACTCGTCAGCAAACATAAAGTTGCCAAAGAGCTATGGGATAGAATTCGTGTTCTAATGCAAGGCACCTCGTTAACTAAACAAGAACGAGAGTGTAAGCTTTATGATACTTTTGATAAGTTTGCATATGTGCCAGGGGAGACTCTCAATGATTACTATCTGAGATTTACCCTATTGTTGAATGAGCTTAATATCTATGGCATGGCAATCCCTACCTTTCAATTGAACACCAAGTATTTGAACACTCTTCCTCCAGAATGGAAAAAATACGTGACGGATGTTAAATTGGCTAAGGACTTGCATAACACCAATGTGGATCAACTTCAAGCTTTTCTTCAACAACACGAATGCCATGTGATCGAGGCTCGGTTGTCTACACCTCAAGTTCATGATCCACTTGCAATGTATGCTTCTCAACAAAACATGGCTTATACTTATCAACAACCATCATACTTGCAGCAGCCACCACCACACATTTATCAGCAACCACAGCAACCAACTTATCAACCACCAATGATGCCACAGCAAGAATATCAACAAAGTGTTCATCAACAATCTTTTCAACAGCAACCACCATATCAAACATCACCATCACAAGCCAACACTTCTCCATTGGGCTATACTCCTCAGCAAGGATATTTTCCAATAGAAGCACAACCAGCACAAGCTTTCTACTCTAATGAACTTCCACCAATCCAAGCACCGGTCTTTACTCCAAATGATACGCCAGCTGATGTTCTAAACCATCTCACCACCTACTTGTCAAAACTTGTTGCAACTAGAGGATTTCCACCAACAAACAATCAGCTCCACACCTCATCAAATCCTCGATAACAAGACACTTTTCAAGATGGTCAAGTGACGGTGCAACCTATTCAGGGAAGGCAAAATTCATATGGACCTCCTACAAGGACTGGGAACAATCAAGCTGTGAATTCTCAAGCTAGTGGAAATTGGAGTCCTATTGGTCCTAAAAAGGTTGTGACTTGCTACAATTGCCGAGGACAAGGTCATATGGCTAGGGAATGCACACAGCCGAAAAGGAGAAGGGATGATGCATGGTTTCGTGAGAAGATGTATTTGGTTGATGCTCAGTCTAAGGGGAAGATTTTAGATTCAGAGGAGTTGGCATTTCTGGCAGACCCAGGGGCAGCAGATACTGAAGGCATTGCAGTTGTTTCCACTTCTAATGCAGCTTATCAAGCGGACGATCTTGATGCATACGATTCAGATTGTGATGACATTCACTCTGCCCAAGCTGCTCTCGTTGCTAATCTCTCTCACTACGGTTCTGATGTCATCAGTGAGGTACCAACCACATCTAATAATATTGATGATAACCAACATCAAGTTGGGCATGAGAATGACAACCTCGAAAAGCATTCGGGAACTAGTAACTCAAATGATGTGGTACCCAATCCTACACATTTGAGTGAACCTCAACCAAATGCTACGACGGGTATGGAATCTTATGCTCAACATGATTTGGTCATGGTGCCTAAACATATTATTGATCAAATGCATATGGCCCTCAGACAATCCGTAGATACGAATTCCACCCTAACTGCTGAGCTTGCGTTGCATAAAGAAAAGGTCAAAACTTTTGAAATGGTCCCTCAAGCAGAGAAAATAACATGTTCTGAATTTGACCAATTTCGTTTTGAAAAGATTGAACACTTGAAAGAAATAGAATCATTAAAAGCTAATCTTTCTAATGAATTAAAAGAAAAGGAGTCGGTTGTCAATGATTTTCAGAAACTTAAAATGGATTTCGAAACTCTCGAGTCTAAAAAGGTTGAATCAGAAATTAATGCTACCAAACTTCTTAAATTCAAAGAACAACAGCTTTTAAAACAATACGCTTCCACAGAAAAGGTTCATCTTTTAACTAAATCATTTAAAGAATTCGAACTTAAGCGTCTTTAAGATTTACCACCTAATCCCGGTTATGCAAAACAAGCTCAGGAATATATTCCCGGCCTTTATGATATGACCATAATTGGCAAATCGAAAGAAGCACCTTTTGTTCGTAGTACTGAGGAGACACAATCACTTGGGGATGAAACTCATTCTAAAATGCTTTCAAAATTCCATACAATTGATTATGATCAACATAACAAAGATCAATTTTCGAAAAAGACACGCATCCGCTTACAAAAGGAATTAGCAGAATTAACAGTTCTTGTGCCCCAAAGTTTGTCAAATGAAAACCTTCCTAGTACGTCTCCTACACTCGTCAAAAAGGATTTAACGAAGTTAATTCCACCGGTGAGTAAGGCGTCCGTTAACTTAAATACGGTTCACCAACACTTAGCCGATTTTGACAAGGTCATTTTGGAACGTACGACGGC
The DNA here is from genome assembly GCA_025667525.1 of Glebionis coronaria. Taxonomy (NCBI): domain Eukaryota; kingdom Viridiplantae; phylum Streptophyta; class Magnoliopsida; order Asterales; family Asteraceae; genus Glebionis; species Glebionis coronaria. Next base: position 491,738,718 of record CM046878.1, read on the forward strand.
CACGGCCATAACGGAAGGTGAATGGAACTTTGAGCACACTAGAGCTGCGTTTCGAGATGAGATTGTTCCCTTTGTAAACAATGTTAAAGCTTGTCTTCGTAATATTGATCAAGATTTGTTTTTGGAAATAGAAGAAGTTAGACGTGTTTTCAATGAAATGGAAAATGCTTATGAAAACAGTTTACTTGAAATAGAACGGGTTTCACGCCATAACGATCTGCTTCTGAATCAAGTGATGTCTCATGATATAGTTTCTGTCTATGTGAATACAAGTGTTGATAATGATTCTATTGTGCATAATGTTGAATCTGTGGATACTGTGGTAGAAAGTACTTGTCACGAATCTGACGCTGAATTTTTAAAGCTTCAAGATTCATATTCATCGCTTTCAAAACGTTTTGATGAGATTCAAACACATTGTATTTCGCTTGAATGCAAGCAACAATTTATTCAAGAAATCTTTGAAACGTCATTCGAAGGTGTTAATATCGATGATGCAAATTTTGAAAAGAATTTTCAATTGAATTTACAATCAAGACAGCGTCAGCCAAGTGACAAAGTTGCTAACTCTTTGCCGATAGAAATAGAGAAATATAAGGAGCTTAACTGTGTGAACGTACTTGAGGCCGCTGAGAATTTTAAACTTGATCTAGATAATCGAGTTTCCAAGATTTTGTCCAAAGTTGATAACTTAAAACAGAAAAATACACGACTCTTCGATTCAGTACAGCCCGCATGTGTTGATACCACTACACAGAATCAATCATTGATTGAACAATTGAATCGAAAGTCGATGGAAATATCTGATTTGAGGGAACAAATTTGCGATAAGAATCTGGTCTTGGCTGAGTTAAAGGAAACACTTCGTACTCTAAAAGGTAAGAATGTTGTGGATAACGCAGCCACCATCTCAGCATCGTCCTCTAGTGCAATCAAAAGAACCCTTATAGCTGTCACACCACTTAACAAGGGCCCTAGGACTAAACCATCTCAAACTTTGGTCACTAAAGATAAGGCGGAATCAAAACCAGCTTCTAATATTCCCGTGTTGCCTTCTACAGGAGTAAGCACCACTACTAAGGCTCAAAGATCTAAGCTTAAAAGAAACAAGAAGAATGATAGGATCTTGCCCCCATCTAGTAGTCAAGTGAAGAAGAAAGTAGAAGCCCATCCTAGGAATGTTATTTCCGTTTTGAATAAAAAGAATCATGTAGCTAAACCTAAAGGCTCTGCGGTTGTGCAGCATTCTAAGCCTACTATGAATTCTAATTTAAAATGTTGGAATTGCAATGAATGTATGTTTTCTAGTCGTCATGATTCTTGCCTTATTAACCATGTGAATGAGATGCATGCCCGGAAAAATGGATTAGAATGGAAACCGACTGGGAAAGTGCTAACCCAAGTTGGCTGGATGTGGCGCCCCACTGGTAGAACTTTCACTATAGTAGGAAATATGTGCCCTTTGACTAGGATCAATCCCACTACAGCGAAGAAAGCGTGCCCTTTAACTAGGAGTACCAAGGCTACCAAAACACAAGCGTGTCCTTTAACTAGGAACACTGACACCACTGTAGGAACCAAGTGCCCTTTAAATAGGTCTACTCCCACTGTAGTGTCCGCGAATAATCCAAAACCTAAGAAAGTTGGAACAGTAAAACCTGTTAGTGCTAAAACTCACATTAGAAAACGCAGGAAATCTAAGGGTCTAAAAAATGTTAGCAATTCTGATAATTCTATATCTGTATCTGCTAACACTCCGGAACCAATAGTTTCCAATGCATTGTCTACTGTTGTTATTGAAAACAGGTGGTCCAAATTTTTCTCTGGTATTTGGACTCTGGTTGCTCCAAGCATATGACCGGAGATCGCTCTCAACTCAGAAATTTCGTCAGCAAGTTTCTTGGTACGGTTCGATTTGGAAATGATCATATTGCAAAGATAATGGGTTATGGTGAATATCATATTGGGAATGTTATAATTTCAAGAGTGTATTACGTGGAAGGTCTCGGGCACAACTTATTTTCTGTTGGACAATTTTGTGATGCAAACCTAGAAGTTGCTTTTCGAGAGCATACCTGCTTCATTCGTAATTTGGAAGGGGTTGATTTATTGAAATGTACTCGAGGGAATAATTTGTATACTTTGTCTCTACAAGACATGATGGCCGCCTCTCCCGTATGTCTTCTCTCCAAAGCATCGAAGACTAAGTCATGGTTATGGCATCGACGGTTATCTCATCTTAACTTTGACGCTATTAATCACTTGGCGAAAAACGAACTTGTTCGTGGTCTTCCTAAACTATCATTTCACAAGGATCATTTGTGTTCTGCGTGTACAATGGGGAAAAGCACTAAGAAATCTTACAAACCCAAGAGGGAACCAAGAGAAACTTTATCTGTTGCATATGGATCTTTGTGGGCCAATGCGTGTTGAAAGTCTTAGTGGCAAAAAGTACATCCTCGTCATTGTCGATGATTACTCTCGGTTTACATGGGTGAAATTTCTTAAAGCAAAAAATGAGGCACCTAAATTCATCATCAGATTTCTCAAGATGATTCAAGTGCGTCTCAACACTACTGTCCGACGCATTCGTACAGATAATGGAACCGAATTCGTGAATCAAATTTTGCGTGATTATTATGAAGAAGTTGGCATATCTCATGAAACATCCGTTGCACGCACTCCACAACAAAACGGTGTTGTTGAAAGGCGAAATCGCACACTTATGGAAGCTGCTCGAACGATGTTAATTTACGCAAAGGCTCCATTGTTTTTATAGGCAGAAGCAGTATCCACAGCAGTGTACACCCAAAACCGGTCACTAATTCGTAAATGCCATGGTAAAACACCTTATGAGCTTCTTCATGGAAAAGTACCAGATTTATCATATCTTCATGTATTTGGTTCTCTTTGCTATCCAAATAATGATGGTGACAATTTGGGAAAACTTCAACCAAAGGCCGATATTGGTATTATCATTGGTTACGCACCCGCAAAGAAGGCATACCGAATATACAACCATAACTCTCGCAAGATCCTCGAAACTATGAATGTTGATTTTGATGAGCTGACAGCGATGGCTTCTGAGCAAAGCAGCTCTGAACCCGCACTTCATGAAATGGGACCCAGTAATATTAGTTCTGGTCTTGTCCCAAACAACCCTACTTCATCATTTATACCACCTACTAGGAATGAATGGGATAAGTTGTTTCAACCATTCTTTGATGAATTCTTTACTCCTCCAAGTATTGTTGCTCCAGAACCTGAGGTAATAGCTCCGGTAACCGAAGTTGTCGCTCTAGCAACCGAAGCACAATCAGACACATCTGCACCAACAATTGGTCAAGATATACCAACAACGAGTAATTCTCAACCAACACAAGTAACAACTACCCATGTCATGCCTATTGATGATGAAGAGGATGACGATGATCACGATTTGGAATTCGCTCAAATGCGTGAACTTCCATTCTTTGGTGTATCTATTCCCGACCCTAATCGAGCCGGGTCGTCCACCTCAGAGGAAGCTCCTTCTACAGTTTACTCCAATCCATGGATTCGTGAACATGACAGCAAGTGGACAAAGTATCATCCTATAAATTCTGTTATTGGTGACCCTAATCGTCCGGTATCCACACGAAGTCAGTTACAAGAAAGTGCAATGTTTTGTCACTTTGATGCTTTTCTCACTGAAGTTGAACCTAAGACATGGAAAGAAGCTTTTACTCAATCCTGTTGGATAGAAGCTATGCAAGAAGAACTTAATGAGTTTATACGTCTTGAAGTATGGGAACTTGTCCCATGCCCAGATCAAGTGCAGTTACTCACTTTGAAATGGGTTTACAAGGTGAAACTCGATGAGTTAGGCGGAATATTGAAAAACAAAGCTCGACTAGTAGCTCGTGGATACAAGCAATTATTGGGCGTCGACTTTATGGAATCCTTTGCACCTGTTGCCCGTTTGGAAGCTATTAGACTATTCCTCGCTTATGCAGCCCATATGAATATGATCGTCTATCAGATGGATGTGAAGACGACATTTCTTAATGGTGAAATCAAGGAAGAAGTCTATGTTCAACAGCCGGATGGTTTTGTGAATCCTAATTATCCTAATCATGTGTACAAGCTTAAGAAGGCTCTCTATGGGTTGAAGCAAGCTCCACGCGCATGGTATGATCTATTGTCACAATTCCTCATTACTCAAGGCTTCACAAAAGGCAAGGTGGATCCCACGCTGTTCATTCAGAAACGAGGTAAAGATATGATTATGGTACAAATATATGTTGATGATATTATATTTGCAGCCTCGACCCAAACCTTATCGGATGAGTTTGGGACACTCATGTCTTCCAAGTTTAAGATGTCAATGATAGGCAAGGTATCATTCTTCTTAGGTCTTCAGATATCTCAGAGTCCCAGAGGCATCTTTATTAATCAATCCAAATATGCCCTTGAATCGCTTAAGAAATATAAGATGGAATCTTGCGACCCCGTGGACACTCCAATGGTGGAGAAATATAAGCTTGATGCAGATCCACATGGAGTTGCCGTTGATCCGACACTTTATCGTGGAATGATCGGTACTCTTCTGTATATCACAGCCAGTCGACCTGATCTTCAGTTTGCTATATGTATGTGTGCCAGGTATCAAACTAGGCCTACTGAGTTACACTTAGCTAGTATTAAAAGGATCTTTCGATATCTTAAAGGAACCATTAATCGGGGACTTTGGTATTCGAAGGACTCTTCTATTGCACTAATGGCATATGCAGATGCGGATCACGCGGGTTGTCAAGATACAAGGCGTAGCACGAGTGGAACTTTGCAACTATTAGGAGATCGACTAATCAGTTGGGCATCGAAAAGGCAGAAAAGCGCTGCAATTTCAAGTACGGAAGCAGAATACATAGCTATGTCCGGTTGCTGTGCTCAAATTCTTTGGATGAGATCGCAATTAACCGACTATGGTCTAGGTTTCAACAAGATTCCGATGTACTGCGACAACAAGAGTGCAATTGCCTTATGCTGCAACAACGTTCAATTCTCCCGGTCGAAGCATATTGACATTCGCTACCACTTCATCAAGGAGCAAGTGGAAAATGGAGTAATCGAGCTTTACTTTGTCCGATCTGAGTATCAATTGGCGGATATTTTCACGAAGGCTTTAGATCGCGCTCGAATTGAATTTTTGGCCGATAAGCTAGGAATGAGAACTTTCTCGCCTGAGACTCTAAAGGAACTCGCAGATGAAGCGAAAGAATAGTGGTGGTAAAACTATTCTCCGTATCCTTTGTGATCATTTGTATATATTGTTTATATTTTTATACACAAAAGCAAAATACAAAAATATAAAACCATATAAAAACCATAAAAATTGAAAAATCTAGAAAAATCCAAAAATATTTTTACTTTATTTTTCAAAGGCATGTCTTTTGGTACGATAATATTTACGGCCTTAGAAATGTTGATTAATATCGACACGGCGCCATAAATAGAGTTCGTACAAAAGTTGTAAATATTTCATAAAACATGCCTATATGGCTTGTAGTTATTTCAGACTGCAACCCTGTTTTCACATTAAAGTCAAGTATTTCTTATGAAAGCTTTGGCTCTCAAGGGGAATTAATTTTCTCGGGCAAGGTTTACTTTAAAACCTTGTAAGGGATCAAGTTTACTTTATAACTTGGTCTAACACAAATATATGTACGTTTCAGTGCATTTATTTGTTAAAACAAGAGAAGTCTTGTTTTTATGAAGCTATCATCTCTACAACCATGCTATCTACAATTGGTATCTACATACTCGACGATGCAACTACTCAACCGACGACTACAGCTCTTTCGATAGAACACGGGTAAACAATTGAGGGGGAGCAACTGTCAAGCATTCAGAATCTTCGATGCCGAACGTGCCAAGTTCACAATTTGGTGTCAAGACAACAATACCAATCGTACATGTGGTGTCAAGAGATGACTTCAGACGTGACGAGGCGACCAACATATACTGACAAGAACCATTTGATCTTATTATATGATGTTCTCATCTATCAGGTCCAACCTTGTTTTTTTTAATAATATGGTGAATATGTGATCATGCTACAAATCGATATCATATCTCATACATTTGGTATCATGAAGATAAAACGGACTTGCATTTTTTTTTCCCAATACCTTTTTTAAAACTTCATTAAATCAATTGATATTAAAAACATCGATTGGGTTAATATTTTTAATATGGGGGAGAAAATGTGATTTAATATGGGATATTATCACAAATGTTTGACTTAATGTGCTGGCTCATCCCGACATGTGCGAAATGTTTTCGAATATCGTGGCATATGTTAAGGGGGAGCAAAATGGATTTGCTATATCAAAATGGATTTTCATGGTGACATATACTTACCCAAAACCCATTTATTTCACGACGATGAAGATTGTGGTGACATAAGGATGGTAGGATAGGTTAAGTCCTATGATTCTTTCAGAACCGGAGGAATCTTCCCAAGGACATTCCATAGCTAGAAATAGTAGTCCTTAGGAAAGTTGGAGAAAGATTGTGAACGTAGCTGAATGCTGACCAACTACTTAAGTTAGCACTGGAACAATCACAACAAGGTGCTAGTTATGACGTATTGGTAAGCATTGAAGGGGTTGAAGAATGAAAAAGAATTGTAAAGATAAAGGGTGTAAAGAAAGAAGCCCTCCTTACAACTTTAGGCAGAAACCGGGTCAACACATATGCTATTGAGATCATTTTAATGATTCTTGATATTGAAGACAGACATCATGGACCCAGTGATGCAATGCACAACCCATCCCAGCTAACTCAGATATCTGTTAAAAGGTATTTGTTTTACTCACACGGAGATAACACGTTATCTATCGGTTTATTCACTCTGAATAAATTGGTATTGAAATGGTGGCACTCCTCTCCAGCCTCCGATCACTAAAATCCAAAGTGCACGATCGAGTCTAGAGCCATTTGAGATCATCAAATATCTCATTAGGACACACTTTCATATTTCCTTGCTTCTTCTCACACTGTGAAAAGTAAGAAAGATTTTAAGAGTCCTACGCAAAATCTTCATGATCTTGCTTGAACATCCGAGTAATACGAAAGTATTTACAATGAAGATGGAAATCCTTCTTGAGCGAATATCAAAAAGCTCATGGTAGGTGACTTGTGCGATTCTTTATGAATCAAACTTGTGATAACTGGAAAGCAACAGCTGTTTAATTCTTAATTGAATTTAAACATGTTCCAGGCCTCTACGCAATATCTTTGTGATCTTGCCAGAACACTCAGAGTGATACCTTAGTGTTCACAGTGATGAGTGGAAATCCTTCTAGTGTTAACCTCAAACAGCACTTGGTAGGTAACTTGCAAGATTCTATACGAATCAAGCTCGTGACAACTGGAAAGCAACGATGGTGCGGTTCTTAATTGAATTTCACTTGTTCCACGAACATGAATTGACGGCTTCAAATCATGCGGATAATTTTATCCAAATGATTCACTCTTTACGTTCGTAGTCAGCTTTGGACGGTCGAGTAAAGAGAACGGGTTTACCCGCGAAATCCTGTCAGGAAGTTAGTTAATTGAAACTATCCGTCACGGGTACGATATCTAATATCGTCCAACGGTCTTCATCGACCGGAGGTAAAATGCTACCGAATTAGAATGAAATGTTCAAAGCCATTTCGTTCGTGTCTACTTATGTTGCGGCATTTGAAGACGGTGGCGTTGCGGGATCCAAGAAGAAGTCGTCCCCGCATGCTTATACTTTATGCACTTAATATCTCATCTAATTTAAGAAAGCCTAAAAGTTAAGTCTTCCGCTGTTTCAAACTCTGAAGCTTTCAAGAATTACGAAAGTATAAGTATGTGGGACGTGAGGTCACGGAGAGGCGAAGATCACAAGTGATGGATGCACGAGATCAAGGCAAGAGATTAATTCTCAAGATTGATATCAAAGATCACATTAGCATGTTCACCAGAAAAAGGAAAAGAAAAAGAAAGACGAAGACTACGAGCTCAAGACAAGCATAGTATGCTAGGTTTATTTTATTATTGTAACTTGGGTAACGCCCTTGTTTGGAGTGACCTCCCTTAGGGGGAGATTGTTGGAAATACGTTTTACGTATTAGAAAGGATCGGTCACTCCAACAATAGTCCATGTAATAGCTCGTAGTTTAGTTATTTACTTTTATCAAACAAAGCCCAAAACCGAGCCCATGGATTGTATGGGCCGGCGGCCTATTGTAAACCCAAGCCCATCACATGGGCTTGGGTATATAAACCCTCTCCTTAGATGGAGAGGGGTGTGGTTTCATTATTTTACACATAGTTCCTTTTAACTTTCTCTCTCTAAAGTGTGAAATCCACCATCTCTCTATCTCATTCTCTCTCTAAAAACATAAGCATAGATTTACAATTCTACATAAACATTATAATTAAAACATTTCAATTGGTTCAATTTTGTCAGGAAGAATAATCAAAGGTTAGCTATTGCCTCTATATACAAATGAAGCTAAAACTTCCATTGCACAAGGCACAAGTCATTGTAACAGAATATTACCAAATGTGGGGTTCTGTTTCGTTCAAAAGCAATATTGTGTTAAGGACTTCAGGTGTAGTTTTAGCAAAAAGAAACTGGGCATTTTATTTGCTTTTAGTGGTCGGAATATCCAAATATATGCGTTCCTCGTTACGTATCGAATGATTACAAGCCAAATTGAGTTAATTGTATCTATACTAAAAGAGGAGAATCACGTTCCCCTAGGAACAGTTCCTCTCTCACATATTCAATTGTTTATTCATCTTGCTACTGTTCGTTCCCCTCACATAGCAAAAAAAATAATACATTTTTTCTCCCGTGTGTGTGAGAAGATAGTAATGAGGGCGATTCCTGTAGTACTTCTCCATTTATGGTCGTTGATCTGATTAGCATGAATGATGACCGTTGATTTATAGGGCTATATCCCGTTATCTGTCATCCCTAACCTCACCTATCACCTCTCAGATCTACACACATAAAACATAGATCTACACATAAACAATATAATATTTTTATCAAACCAACAAGATGAGGAAGATGTGGAATGATAGGTTCATTGAAGATGAAGAAGGCATATCGTAAGTTTTACCCAAATCAATTTTGTAAGTTTATTAAACCTACTAACACTGTTCAAATTTTTGTAGCTTTAGTATTTGATTTTTGGTATCACCAGTTTATGGATTCTAACATATTCGTTGGTTTCCAGTACCAGATGTTTGATGAATGTGAAGTTGGATAAAGAGTGTGCTACAGTAAACAAACAAAAAGCTAGACTCTTGACTCAGATTCCTTCCAGCCCCATACATCCCAAGGTATAAATTATTAAAATTTCATATTTGTGTATCTTTGAAAATTTGTCAACTGATAGCAATAGTCTAATTTAAATGTTAATATACTTGCCTTTTCATTCTAATATTATATATAGGCTTCACTTGGGAGGTAATATTGTGCTTCTTTTGTTTTACAATATGTAGATGTAAATAACTAGAAAACAAAGGCTTAAGGAGAGCGCTAAATAGAGGGAACTTAAATGTCTTGGTTTAAGTGAACAAACTCTTCAAAAGCGGTTCATTTCAATATGCAATTGTGTGAGGTAACTATTATGATTCATGTTTGTTTACGCAGTGATGGCGAACAATATATTAAAGCCTATATATGATTTGCTTCACTACTTTGTTTGTTCCAAAAATACTAGGATGTTTTTTTACACCATGTAATTTCAAATCCATTTCAAGTTGTAGTACTTGATATAAAGCGCTATGTAAATTAAAACAACGTGCCATTTTAAATCGGCGAAAAAAACCTTGACCCCCCCTTTTTTAAGTGAGGACTAACCATTTCGCAGATAGCCCGTGCAATCCGCACATGTTCAGTGACCTTTAGTCATGAGTTAATATTTAACTCATGACCTATTTTCTTACGGTTGCTCGGTGAAAGCTCATTTTGAGACTCATATATCTAACATTTCAGTTTTCATTGAACAAAAACATGGTCTAAGATTCTTGGAATGGTACAACTAAAATGGTATTCAGGACAAAAGGATATGTACTCAAATAAAAAACCAGAAGAATAAAACATTGAACATCTATTATTCTGCATATTTAATCAAATAAAGTTACAAACAGATAGGAAACCATGAGAGGCTCTGAAACTCATCACAAATCATTAGTATCATTGATAGACGATCTTCACCATGAGAAAAAGAAGGGTAAATAGTATTTCTCCTGTAATAATATATAGTATTTTTGGCTAAACGATTTAGGCGGCACCAATGGATGAACCAGAAACCTGAATCTACAGAAGACAAAAAAAATCGGGTAAATCATAAAGAAATAAATATTTGATTCGTACTTTTTGCTATCGATGTATACAGCTGAACTGCTTAATTAAGCCTAAAAGCAAGCCTTATGAAACATAAGGCCCAAATTAAATAAGCCGGAAGGCCACTATATAGGCCGAAACAAAGTATCCCAGCCAAAAAGATTTACAAGGCAAAAGTAATCTAAAGGCTTGCATAAATAAATAGGTAAAGTCCCAAAACTAAATAACTAGGAAGAAACTGACCAAATTGAAGTTTTTATTAGGAATGAATCAATGTTGAGGAGCCTAAAGATGAAAATCTTTAAATTACGACTTTAATGGGTAGTTTCTTTTCTAAGATATCATGTACAATTTGAGTTGCCATAGGAAGTTGATACAGGTTCAAGGTTTTCATATTTGATATGTTTATGATTTAAAGATAATGATTATTTTGTAACAGCACCTAATGATAATCAAGTATGTTATTATTCTTTTCAAAAAACACTAAACCCAAACACCCTCTTAGCAGATCTGCAACTAATCCCAAACACCAGCAAATCAGATCAGCAAAAATTTTTAAGCTGTATGCTTAAGGCCACCAACCAGGTGCTTTCATGCAACCACCCAAGGTTGGTGTCTCCAGCAGATAGTAGATATACACTTGATTTACTTGAAGATCATAGTAGTAGTGTGGCGTGAAATTTTCGAATGGTGGGTTGATTACAAACTGATTGTAGTTTTCCTTTTGGTGCTGTGGAATATATTTATTTTGTCTACTACTGAAACTTCTAGAACTCTTTGGTAAATAAAATTTGATACATTCAACTTGGTTATTAGGTATATCAACTTTGATACATCCACTCCAGCAGTTAAAAGAGGTCTTCTAGTTACTAGAGTTATAAGCCGAATGACTTTACAAAGGATTCTAGCTGATGCTGTAGGGGATGGGATTATTTTGAATGATAGCAATGTAGTCGATTTTGGAGATCATGGTGACAAGGTAAAATCTTTATTTTCTCTCCAGTATTTCCCCCAAAATTTTGATTTTACCGTTTTACCCAGAAAAACTCTCACGCCTTAAACCATATTAACAAGTACAACACGAAAACTTAATTTCAGATGAAAAAATAAATGATCAAGAATACATTACAGTAGTTAAGTCTATTTTTTTAATTCTGCATATGTAATATATATTCCCTTTTGTATCAGTTGTTTAATTTCGTATTATTGGAATATTTTTATCTAACTTGCTCGAGTATGCATCACGTTATCCCCAGCCGATTTCAGAAAGATGAAGAATGTGTGAGTGTATATACATTTATTGAAATAATTGAACATCTTGCAGGCCATTGGTTTATAATATTAAGAAAAAAGGGCTGCAATTAGAAGACCCCTCCATGTGCTTAGAACCATAGTTGTTGAACCTAAGTACTTAAGTGATTGAACGAGACCTTATCCCACCATAAATTCTTAGATTGACTCTTAATACATTTTTACCTAATCAATATACAAATACTCCACATAATTTAATAAAGTAGCTTTAACTAATTTGATTGCTTAATACATACACATTTGTAAAGAATCCACAACTGTTTTAAAAAACTTCGGGAATACATTCATACAACAACTTGAACTCATCCTACCTGTCAGAGCAAATAACATGAAGTAATAAAAGTAACCCGACCCGAAATAATTCATCTTGGAGAAGACACATGAAACTGCACCAAGGCGGGACTAGCACTTGGTTTTACATAGTAGTCCAATAGTGGGGATATGCGAGTAAATATCAAAAGTCATGGGTTCAAACCATGTTTATGGGTCAAATAAAATAATCAGAATATTGTTGGGATACCTTAAACTTACTGATATACATACAAGTAGGAACTTACTGAGTTCAACGCCAAAGATGAGTGGTTATTGTAGTTTTATGATCTCACCATTTATCGCAGACACTTAATGTCAAATGGAAATACACTTCTTTTCTCAATATATTAATAATGATACACTGCTAGGTACCAAGTTGGATAATCGATGAGTCAAAACTTGAAGATTGTTTCTCAGTAGCACAACATATCGAGTACTTTGGTTCTGTAAATAAGGAATGACGTATCTTAATTTAGTTGCAAGTACATATATTTTGAAATTTTATATGTATATATTTTATGATTGTCTCCATATATGTTACTACAATTAGTTGTGGTTCTTTTGCCTAACAATGGTCCTTTTGCCTAATAGTCGTGGGAAGTTATATGTGAAGCCGCTATTTTTGGATAAAGGATCGTTTATGTAAATCCTAGTAATAAACTACGCTATTATGTTATATTTTAATTAATCTTTTACGTTTAGTATATAATGCCCTGCTCGCCTTGGTTTTCCAGAATCTCCTTTTTTTATAGATTTTAACTATTTTTCAGCTATTTGAGATAGAATTATGAAATTTCAAAGACCCCAACTAAAACTATTGGAATATGATCTTTCTGTCTATGGACTAATAAGAAAAGACATATGACCATTTACGGATCACCTATTGGAAATACCTCCTTATGGCATTCTACGTCTAAGGTTTAAATGGCCCAATGGGGGGTTTATAACCAATTAGGCAGAAATAGGCAGACACACGCACGCCCAATTTGTACTAACTTCAGTTCCTGTTTGTTGCAGTGGAGGTCCATGGGCTATTGACTAATCCATAAGAGACTGCATATGTAGTTTAAGATGGTTTATTTCCAACTAAATTTAGCAAAGAGGAAACAGAACCGTTGCATAGTCTCGAAACAACAATGGTTACCTCCATCCGAACAAACTAGATGTTTTTCAACCCCCTTGGTCAGTTCATTTTTCATCACGGTATGAGTGCGATCAAGTGTTGCGTATGTTTAGGCTTTGGACAGTGACTAAAAGAGATGTTTGTTTTGGACAGTGACTAGAAATTGATTAGGCTGATCGCACTCTAAAAGAGATGTTTGTTTCGGACAGGAGCCCTTTTGATATGTACAACTTATTTGGATAATAAAAAAGATACCCCAACAAATCGTCTTCTTTTATATGTAGAAATGGGATCGGAACATATAATAACATATTGGAAGAATGCTTTTAAAAGGGCTGATGTGGTTGTGTCTCCTGAATTTTCTTTCTTGGTAAGTTCTCCATCTGTAATCATTAATATGAATTGTTGTAGTTTGGGCATTATTCCATTGTTTCTCAGTTATGATTTATATATATCAGATGTTATATATTGTGCTCGACACTAGAAACTTCTTTGTGATTCCTGGATCACCAGTAGATGTTTGGCCAGCTGAAGACGATGTTGTGTTATTGGTTGTTGCGAGTTCTTTTTTCTACAATGAACTATCATGGGATTACACTGTATCAATGCATAATATAGGACCTCTGCTGACCAAATATGCAAAGGAGATGCGATTCATAAGCTCTTTTTTTGTGGCTCAATCTCAAACTTTTCGGGTTACATAAGTTTACTACGTTGGTTTCACTCGGGATTCGCGAGCGATTGACTTACGGAACTGGGCAGGATATTCGCATTCCATGTAACTTCATTTATCCTTCTCATTAGCTGCATATTTGTTATCTTCGTTTGCTATTGGTGACGTATGCCCACTTTTACGTACATTAATTTATAAAATAAAACTAAATAATGGAAAAATTTTGCATATTTTTTGCACTTTTGCTTTTCCTTTTCAGCAACTTTTGTCCGTTGTTGGTCCTCAAAACGGATGACGCATAGTAGCAAACGGTGTTGAAGAGACGAAATGAAGAGTGATGGAATGCGGGTCAAAGCTTACTGAGGTTAGTTATGTGTGGGTCGTGGGAGTAGACAAGTTGTATTATGCATCTGAATTCTGCATCAACAATTTTTTTATGTGCAAAATTTATAAGACGTGGCCGAAACTCTTGAAGAATAAAACGGGACCAAGAAAGTGTCATATAAGCTTTCGGAATAACCCGACTTAAGTAAGCATTTAATTATAGTTTATGTGAGTTGCACCTGTTAATACCTTTGTGCGCCACCTATTATGTATCAAAACAAACAGCAATAAAAAACAAATAACACCGTGCGAGCCTGTTCATTTTTAGTAAACAATAATATGGTTGCACTACAAAACTTGAATAACACAAGTAAGCAAACACTTTAGTACATGACATCAGTTTACAGCCTCATAAACATCGTCATTATTTGTGACGTTTACTAATCCTCGAACATGCTCTTTACAAGAACACCTCTAGAACCTCTAGAAGACATCGTACAAGCAATTGCAGAGATAATTGTGTCGACTGTACCCGGCACTTCGCTATACCTACTTGATTTTGGACCATGTCGAACACAAAAAGTACCAACAATCCACTTGACCAAACGCCGCGGCGGAGCGCGGGCACAAGACCTAGTGGCTAGTAAATTTAAGGAGCACCATCTGTAACATCAACTACTGCATGGAATAATTAGTTTCGAAGGTGTCAATACCTGTTAAGGGTACTAATTATAAGTTTATAACATTTAGTAGTTTTACTAATGTAATATTAACAGGGACGGAGGTACGTTTACATGAGGGTGGGGCAAGGCCACCTCCAACTTTTCTACAAGTCTTCATGATAATAACATGTTAGCCTATAATCTGTGCATAAATATATTATATGACCCACCCAAAAAAAGCCCAGTCAAATGAATAATACACTTACATTTATCAAAGAGGGAAAACAACAGAATATGAAAAAATTGATCCCAATTTTACATCGATCACAATTCGTTCATTGACAATCAAGACCAAGACTTTAGACTTCAATATCAAATTGATTTTAACTACTCAAGTATGAGCTTTAAACTCTTTGACAATTCTTTATTAATCCACTTTATGTTTAGAACAATAAAACACATTATTACAATACAACACATTATTACTAGTACTATTGTACATGATACTTAGATCAGTGGTTAACTGTTTTTCCAATTTACTGATTAAATGTTTAGCTTTTAGTGGTTAAGTGGTTATTGGTTATAAATATGAAAGATCATCTAGTGTTGGTAAAGTTATCATCTATAGCTGATTTATGTCAATGCTTAGCATATGCACGAAAGGCAAGTCAGTATTATCTTGTTGACAAGTTGATACGACTAATGTTTACTCTTCCGGTGTTTATTGCAAGTGTTGAGTGTGCATTCTCGGCCATAAAAATCAAAATCGTGAAGAGCAAATTTAATTAACAAAATGGGTGATGAATTTCTTTCGAATAATTTAGTACTTTATATTGAAAAAGATATTGCAAAATCCTTTACTTTAGATAGCGTTTTAAATGATTTTTGTGCTAAAAACGCCGTGTGCGGTTGAAATAAAAAATATTTATTATATGACTTTTAAAAATTTTATCGTAATTTTTTATATCTTTTTTACTTCCTTTTTTGTTTTGGTCCACCCGATTGAAGAATCCTGGCTTCGTCACTGAATATCAATATATGTGTATTTTCTATTTGATAAATAAATAAAGAGGTGAATTCTTTAAGAAATTTTTGCATTATGATCTGATATATGATTGATTTATGGAATATATGAGTTCACACTATCTCTATTGCCACATCAACATATGTCTATATGTTGTAAACAATATGTATATATTAAGTCTGAGTTCTAAAAGTGATAATATACATATATTACAAACAATAACATTTCAAATATAACAAAGATGTCCTAAAATCATTAAAGAGCATTAAAAACCCTAGAAATCCCTTATAAACTAAAGTTTCAAGCAATATAACTACACAATATCTATATATGAATATCGAAAACAAATATACAAGTTATAATCTATAATTTAGAAGTAATATTTTATCCTAAAATACTAAGTACAAGTCATTTAAAGATAAGTACAAGTATAAAGACCTAATAACCTAAATTAGCACCTAGAATTCCTTTCACAATGAATTAAAGTCTAATTTTTTGTAACCAATTATAAAACTCAACTAAGTATAATATTAAGATCATACATTTATCTCAAGACAAGTTACAAATTACTAAAGCCCAAAGTACAAGTTATTTAAGCATGGAACCATAAGCTAATCTAATTATACCTAGGATATGATTACTCTATACAAATCCCTAAACTAAGTTTATTAGAATCATCAAAAGTCATAAACACAACATATAAGACCTAGAATAAGCTTACATGAGGAAACAAACACTAATTATCTAATGTACAAAGTCAGTAAGCTTAATGACCTAAAAACCCTTATAATAACCATTTTACTTAGAATTAATGCATAGTGTTTTAGGACAAGTATAACAACATTCATAGCATTAAATTTAGGCCATAAAATTATCTTAAGACAATGTACAATAACCCTAATGAAAAATGTACAACATTTCAATGCATGACTTATAAATTAGGTCAAAATAGCTATTTTAACTCTTTAGACATTTTTACTTAGAATAACCTATCAAACAAAGTGTAGAAACTCGTTGGATACTTAAAACACAATGTCTAAGATATAAATTGAGTTTACATCAGTAGCTAAAGGAAGAATAATGACTTTAACAAAGATTTAACCCCAGATCATTAGAAACCCTAACTCAGCTAGGTTTTCTTCTCAATTTCACTTCAAACCAATGTTAAACTTCAAACCAAGGACCCAAACCTTCTAATCACAATGTGTAAACCCTAACTATACCCTAATCCATCACTAATAACATTCCTAAGTCCTTAATTTCCACAGTTTCTTGTTTGGTTGAACCATAAAACCGAACACCCCTTTGGAGTCTTTTCGGTCGATCGTACAAGGGGTGAAAAAAGGGTTTCTTATGATTAGGGACTATTCAAGCATTAGTTAATAATGATCACTAAGCCTCTTTAAATAGTTACAAGAACTTAGAGCCCAAATAACCAAGTTCACCTTCTCTTTAAAGAGGTTCTCCTTGTTTCATTTTTTAATTAGGCTCTTATTGTTTGTATTGTTTAACACTAAGTTATATATAATACGGAATTTAATAATTGTTATCATTCTATTTATAACGTGTGCATCCTTATATGATCAATATTTTCCGAACATATGCAATTATACGTGTACACATTCCAACATTTAAGTTCTACGATTCAGCACAATGTTAAACTAAATTGCTGCAACAAGATTGTTGGATTTTGTACATACTAATATAGAAACAACCTTTTTATTTATATAAACACTAGATGTATACTCGTGTATAGAGACAGAATTGCCTACCTATCGATAGTTAACCTATATTAATTAGATCGGTGGTCGAACCGATAACCCGGTGACTCCACTGGGTTGGCTTGAAGGTCTAATACATGACCCGGTGACTTGACCCGGTCGACCCAGTGGTCAAACCTGTGACTCGACTAGGTTGACCTGGTGGTCGAACCCGTGACTTGTTGATTTGATCGGGTTGACTCGGTTGTCGAAGCCGTGACCTGGTAACTCGACCGGATTGATCTAGTGGTTGAACTAGTAACCTAGTGGTCGAATCTGTGACCCGATGACTAATACACTTATTTCTTATTTTAAAAAAATTATTTACTTTAAATATAAAGTTAAAATCTTAACATTTTTGACATTTAAATACACCTTTTATATATAAACATGAAAGAAACATTCACGTTTAGTTGTTGATAATCACAAAATAGGCCAATGATAATTACTCAACTGTTTTGTTTAGGTGGGCATTATGAAGGAAAACTAGTGTTTTAAAACTCGATTTTTTAATTGGCACGATTGAGTTATCGTGTCATAATTCAACTGTCGGTTCAATTAGATTTTTGTTCAAAATCAAGATTCGATCATTCATCTGAATCACGAATCAACCAATTCAATCGGCCTATTCAACTAGAGTTTTAAAACACCGAGGAATACACCAAGTCATATACAGTAACAAGTTGTCATTCAATAATGTGGTAACAAGTTTTCACTATGGGGAAGATTATTAAGACCACACTTTTTACCATTTGTACCCCTAAATTTTAGTATTTTTTTTTCTTTTTTCATTTTTATAATCTCTGTTTTGTTATAAAATTGTAACGAAAATGCATAATAAAAAAAGTAAAATTTGTAGTCATAACTGTTAAACTGATACAAACTTTGATGAATTGTGAGAAAAAAGTACAAATGAAATTTTTAGGGTGCGTTTGGTAGGCTCGATGAAATCCTTATAGGTATGAGTGTGATTAGGAAGTATAATATGAACAGATTTAAGTTTTTCAAGTATGTTGTTTTGTTTATATTAGTTTGGTTTGAATTATTTTAATAGATGTTATATCTCTACTAATTATAAATGAGGCATAGCTAATGTTGAAATTTTAAAATTTTCATTTGTAACTTCTCCTGTAAGTTTCTTGTATCACCGATTTGGAAAGTTTGAAATTTCTTAAGTTGGAAATTATATTACAACCATGCATATAAACTTGAACCGCCAATCACTATGACTATCTCTATATAAACTTGAAACGGCAATCACCAAGCCTCTCCTTGCTCTCTACAAATCACAGCCGTCACAAAGCCACCAGATCCGCCATTGCCACCATCTTAGCCATCACCGATGGTTGATTGATGTGTCTGGGTGATAGTTTGGACTGCCTAGGAGGTTTGGTGTGCGGTTGTTTTTGTTTGAGAACAAAGAGGTTTCTCTTTCTCTTTAAAACATAATTATCTAGCGGTACTGATTGTTTTTTAGCAGGGTTTTGGTCAGTTTTCTATGGCGGTTCTGGTGGTTCGGTGATTGTCGTTTGTAGAAGATGCTGTTTTTGAAGACGACGGTGACGAAGATGGTAACTCGATGTTTTTTTCTGATAAAATATTGTCAATCGGCTATGAGATGACTTATGTTTGCTTTTTCATTTGTTGTAGAAGATGATCCATTGATGCAGATTTTGATAATAACTCAATCACTAAAAGTGTTGGTAGAGGGAATAAGGTTATTGCCTTTACTTTATTTATATCATAGTTTTTTTTATTGTCATTAATTTTAATTGCAAATTGTATCTGGTTTAGGTAACGTTTCGAGTAGGCATTATTTATACAATGGTTGTACAATACTCTGATTCCTTATTTCGCCTATGCCCTACAATTTTTCGGATTCATCTTATCCTTCCTTAGGTTCTCAATAAGAGTAGGAGTTACATAAGCATCTGTAGATTTGTAGTAATCAATAAGAAGTAAGATTTGTGGTTAATGCATTGAATTTATGAAAGCAAATTTTTTTCAAACTGATTTTGAAATAAAAATTATGATGGTAAATCTACCGGATTTCATGACATAAGCATCTCCCTTGGTTTATTTTATAGCAATTGTATTACCAGAACACATTTTGGCATACGAGAAGGCGTGTCTAGTTGTTAGCAACAAATGTTTGACTTTGAAAGAGCTGCTTGAGCAGACATCTCATCACAATGCTAAAGTTTGTAGAGGTATACTTTCTCTCTTTCTTTCGTTAATAGTTACTTAATCACTTGGATCATGTTGCAATCATGCCCATTTCCACTTAGAAAAAAAGGAAACTGATTTTTTTGTTGTAGAAAGATTGCCTCGACTGATTAAGAAATTTAATAACTCAAACTTAGGATCCAAAATGCATGAACAGAGGTGGTTGATACAAAGCCTGGTGCAGAGTACGCAACATTATGCTTGGCATATGTAACTACACGGTTTGTGGAGTCGTCTCTTCGTGCACGTGATGGAGATAATGATGTATGTGAGTGTCCACCCGGTTCATCAGAAATCACAGATCTCCCATTCTTTGTGTCAAATATTAAGCTTGGAAAACAAGGTGGTGAGGCATTGATATCTTCTAATTTTCAGTGATTGAGAGAAAATGAGGAGAAATACTTTAAGCTTTGATCAAAAGGTGCGGCAACTTAAAGACCAAAGAAACACCCTCGAGTATTTTGTCTATCATACTCGCAACAAGGTACTTGCGTTCATAATCATTAATGCTTATTATTTCTTAGACTGCATATAAGTTCACACGTTTTGTTTATTTTAGCGGCGGAGTGCCTACAAAAACTTTGCCACTGATATAGAGAATGATGAAATCACTAAAAGTCTGCAAGAAACCGAAGATTGGCTATACGAAGACATTGAGGATGTTTTTTATGAACATGACTAGGTGGGAAACTCGATCTAAAAAAGGTATCTACGAAATGCTAATTATCAATTGATTATCTTCTTGCGTAACAACATGCACACACCTTGTCGACGTATAGTTAGTATTCGGCCCGGCCCAACAGGCCCGCGGCCCACACATACCTAACTTATCCTTCAAGAAACCCTAGCACTGTATAAGCAGGGGTAGGGGTCTCATTATAATCAGGTTCTCTCTCTCAACCACACTTCATATACAACATATCGATCAAATACTAACTTGACCGTCGGAGGTGGACCCCGGGCTCCGACCTCGGGTCCATGTCTAACCGGTTTACCTTTGTTTGCAGCATTACTCAGGATTCGGGAAGACGACAAACGGCCTAGGAGTGTCGTCAAACCAGCCCAGCCAAACTATACTCCAACAAGTTGGCGCCATCCGTGGGACCCTGACTAAAACTATGTTCATGGCCTCATCGTCACAAAACGCAGATCAGTGTCGAATATTGGTAATTCTGAATATCTTTGTTCTTCACCTGCTGTTACTTGCCATGTGTAAAAAAAGGGGGGAACCGTTGATTGCTAATTCAGTAAACGCCATGTGCGTTTTAAGCATTCATTATGCCTTCCTCAAAAAAATGTAGATCACTAATTATATTGCATTTATTAATTATTTTGCATTCACTAATTATATTGCATTCAAAAATAAAGGGGAACCGTTGTTTTATTGTGTAAATAATGTTGTTAATACTCATTAATTACGCCACGTGCGTTTTAAGCATTCATTGTACATATAATTATATGGGTAACATTCTTTCATGGCATGCGACGGGTAAAATATTAAATGCATATGAATTAGTACTTTTTAATGTCGAGTTATCGGATATCATGTATATCTT
Organism: Glebionis coronaria; assembly: GCA_025667525.1. Classification (NCBI taxonomy): domain Eukaryota; kingdom Viridiplantae; phylum Streptophyta; class Magnoliopsida; order Asterales; family Asteraceae; genus Glebionis; species Glebionis coronaria. The sequence goes on from CM046878.1 coordinate 491,760,067, forward strand.
TTTTATACAAAATAAAATTGATTCGAGATTTGTGAGTTCGAAGTTATCTATTCCACTTTTTGCATCACACTGTGCCTAAATATAAAAAAATATAGTTCACTGAATCAATAAATGCTATATGATAATAATGTTGCATCACAATAGACTTACTGATATCAATTACATGGCTTGACTCGATCTATTAATAACTACATGATTTGATTACATGTCTACAAATAATTGCATGTCTCAGTATTCTTGAAACAAATAAATGCGCGGCTTGACTGGATTCTGTGTCTACAAGTTATGATGAGAAAATTGTTTCTTTTTGTGCATATATTAATCGTTTAATAACCTTGATTGTCGCATCAGAGTTTTTTTTCGTACAAATATTTTGTAAGGATTCAAAAGATACATTATCAATATTTTTTATTAATAAAAGATATTAGTTATCTTTTAAAATAGGTAAAGATATATTCCGATATTTTTTATTTATACTAGATATAATATATATCTTTTAAATCGGTAAGATATATTACATATATTTTCTTTAAATAATATATTTTATTTGTCATTCGCGGTCATGGTACGTCCATCCGTGCAATTCCGTACATTCGGACATCTTTAGCCTACGGGCGTACATGTACTTATCGTTCCCATACGGAATAAGAGGATTAAGTTGAACCTACTAATTAAACTTGTCGTGTAAGAGGGTTGCAAACCCAACGACCACGGATCATGTATCCTTGTTAGACACCTTGCTATCAAGACGTTGTAGTAAGTTACGCAAACCACATGACTCATGATGGACTTACAAAAGACACACTGTGCACGTCTAATAATATTTTGTCAAAACTTTGACCGTCCTTATGGTAGTGGCGGTGCGCATCACGTAATGGCATAGCTCATCCCATAAGTTTGTTAAGATACGTCTTATACTATGTGACAATTCGCGGTTATGGCAAGACCCATCCGCGTTGGTTTGCACGTTCGAACCTAATTTCTATCTTTTGTACGCAGCTATGGTACGTCCATTCGCGCTGGTCTACGAGACCGTAATTTTTTGAATACTTTATTAAGTTTAATACTACTAACTGAGTGTAGCACCATTAAACTTGGGGGGCTACTAGGGTATAATAACACCACTATTCATGTGCACGTCACACAATATCTTTGGATATGTTCCTTTTCCGCAGAAGTCCACCTTCTGCCGGTTTATTCCTTTGCTATGGAAGTATCTCTTCCATTGGATTATTCCTTCGCCGCGGAAGTACTCCTTCCGCGCGCTTGTTTCTACGCCATGGAAGTATCTCTTCCATTGGCTTATTCCTTCGCCGCGGAAATACTCCTTCTGTGCGCTTGTTTCTGCGCCATGGGAGTATCTCTTCTATTGGCTTATTCCTTCGCCGCGGAAGTACTCCTTCCGCGCGCTTGTTTCTGCGCCATGGAAGTATCTCTTCCATTGGCTTATTCCTTCGCCACGGAAGTACTCCTTCTGCGCGCTTGTTTCTACGCCATGGGAGTATCTCTTCCATTGGCTTATTCCTTCGCCGCGGAAGTACTCCTTCCGTGCGCTTGTTTCTGCGCGAAGGAAGTATCTCTTCCATTGGCTTATCCCTTCGCCGTGGAAGTACTCCTTCCGTGTGCTTGTTTCTGCGCCATGGAAGTATCTCTTCTATTGGATTATTCCTTCGCCGCGGAAGTACTCCTTCCGCGCGCTTGTTTCTACGCCATGGAAGTATCTTTTCCATTGGCTTATTCCTTCGCTGCGGAAGTACTCCTTCCGTGCGCTTGTTTCTGCGCCATGGGAGTATCTCTTCTATTGGCTTATTCCTTCGCCGCGGAAGTACTCCTTCCGCGCGCTTGTTTCTACGCCATGGAAGTATCTCTTCCATTGGCTTATTCCTTCGCCGCGGAAGTACTCCTTCCGTGCGCTTGTTTCTGCGCCATGGAAGTATCTCTTCCATTGGCTTATTCCTTCGCCGCGGAAGTACTCCTTCCGCGCGCTTGTTTCTGCGCCATGGAAGTATCTCTTCCACTGGCTTATTCCTTCACCGCAGAAGTACTCCTTCCACGTGCTTGTTTCTTCGTCGTGGAAGTATCTCTTCCATTGGCTTATGCCTTTGCCACGGAAGTATCTCTTCCGTTGGCTTATTCATGCGTCGTGGAAGTACTCTTCCACGTGCTCATTATCTTCGCCGTGGAAGTATCTCTTTCACGTGCTCATTATTTCGCCGTGGAAGTATCTCTTCCACGTGCTTATTATCTTCGCCGTGGAAGTATCTCTTTCACGTGCTCATTATTTCGCCGTGGAAGTATCTCTTCCACGTGCTTGTTATCTTCGCCGTGGAAGTATCTCTTCCACGTGCTCCTTATTTTCGCCGTGGAAGTATCTCTTCCACGTGCTTGTTATTTTCGTCGTGGAAGTATCTCTTCCACGTGCTTGATATCTTCGCCTTGGAAGTGTCTCTTCCACGTGCTCATTATTTCGCCGTGGAAGTATCTCTTCCACGTGCTTGTTATCTTCGTCGTGGAAGTATCTCTTCCACGTGCTCCTTATTTTCGCCGTGGAAGTATCTCTTCCACGTGCTCATTATTTTGCCGTGGAAGTATCTCTTCCACGTGCTTGTTATCTTTGCCGTGGAAGTATCTCTTCCACGTGCTCCTTATTTTCGCCGTGGAAGTATCTCTTCCACGTGCTCATTATTTTCACCGTGGAAGTATCTCTTCCACGTGCTTGTTATTTTCGCCGTGGAAGTATCTCTTCCACGTGCTTATTATTTTCGCCGTGGAAGTATCTCTTCCACGTGCTTGTTATTTTCGCCGTGGAAGTATCTCTTCCACGTGCTCCTTATTTCGCCGTGGAAGTATCTCTTCCACGTGCTTCTTATCTTCGCCGTGGAAGTATCTCTTCCACGTGCTTATTATCTTCGCCGTGGAAGTATCTTCTTCCATGTGCTCGTTATCTTCGCCGTGGAAGTATTCTTACATGTGCTTCTTATCTTCGCCGTGGAAGTATCTCTTCCACGTGCTTATTATCTTCGCCGTGGAAGTATCTCTTCCACGTGCTTATTATCTTCGCCGTGGAAGTATCTCTTCCACGTGCTTATTATCTTCGCCGTGGAAGTATTTCTTCCACGTGCTTATTATCTTCGCCGTGGAAGTATCTCTTCCACGTGCTTATTATCTTCGCCGTGGAAGTATCTCTTCCACGTGCTTATTATCTTCGCCGTGGAAGTGTCTCTTCCCCGTGCTTCTTATCTTCGCCGTGGAAGTATCTCTTCCACGTGCTCATTATTTTCGCCATGGAAGTATTCTTCCACGGTGCATCGTTATCTTTTGCCGTGGAAGTACGCCTTCCATTGGCTCATTCCGCCACAGAAGTACGTCTTCTGTTGGTTCATATCTTTGTTACGGAAGTATGTCTTCCGTGATGAATTACTTGGCCTGGCTAAGAGTGATTTTTCCAAAGTTTATATTGTTTGGCCTTAATTAGACAAAGCCTGATCAACTACGTTTGGTTCAGGAAAAACCACAATAGATTTTTGGCACATTATCAGATGTCGTGGCCGTAAGACGGATGTAATATCCGCGTTACTTCGCCACAGAGGTACGTCTTCTGTTGGCCTTAAGACGAATGAAATATTCGCGCTATGCTGCATCATTAGTGGGTATACGAAGTACGCCTTCAAATGTTCACGATGCAGCATACGGGTTCCACCTCCACCTTCACAAAACCTTCTTATCGTCCTCACGTTAGAGATGAATAAGAATGGTACCTTGCTAATGCCAGTGTTACCCCGGCTATAGAACAAGTTTTCTTATTACGGGGGTCCTTACGGTCTAATCACGGGAAACTAAGCATTCGAGCACACCCACCCGTCTTACGTACACGGTTTCCCCATTTCTTTCGACGTAGATACGCTTACAGGTAACGGATATGGTGTAAAGTCTAGTAACCTTGGTGATGACCTCGCATACTAGACTGGGGGGACATGATGACGTATAGTGGCTACGCTCACTATTCGTAACCCCAGCCCATTATCTTTTCGCTAACAGTAGCCCATTATGAGTGGAGCCATATGTTACGGACCACCCACGAGGATGTCCTAGCATCAAGCCGCACGCGGTTATTTAGTAAACGTGATACATGAATGAGTCTAGCATAACATGATCATGAACCGTATCATACTAGACTGGGGGACATGTCGACGTATAGTCAGTATTCGGCCCGGCCCAACAGGCCCGCGGCCCACACATACCTAACTTATCCTTCAAGAAACCCTATCACTATATAAGCAGGGGTAGGGGTCTCATTATAATCAGGTTCTCTCTCTCAACCACACTTCATATACAACATATCGATCAAATACTAACTTGACCGTCGGAGGTGGACCCCGGGGCTCCGGCCTCGGGTCCACGTCTAACCGGTTTACCTTTGTTTGCAGCATTACTCAGGATTCGGGAAGACGACAAACGGCCTAAGAGTGTCGTCGAACCGGGCCAGCCAAACTATGCTCCAACACACCTAATCACGTTCTTTTATGTAGTTATTAGGTCCAATTGAAAAGAGATTCAAGGACGAAAAAGCTAAAGCAAACATGACAAAATAGCTGCTAACTCTTATTGCAATATACCATGTGGACCACCCGAGGGTATGTATAATCTATCATTTTTATTCACAGTTAACTTACTCATAATATATATTTATCATTATTTCAGTTTAAATCTTCTTGATCTTCTTCTTTCGGAAAGTATGTTGTGACAGATGAGAGTTGGTTCTTTAATCTCTCAAGTTGTGTATTTTCACTCTTTTGACAGGTTAACTCTTATTGTGATCGATTTGAGGAGTGCTTGAATAGCCAACAACAGATGGAATATTTAAAAAATATGGACACGGTGCAATGACCGTATCTCGTTAAACAGATGACTGACATTTTTAAGTGGTTAGGTCCGAGTAATTTGTGTATGATTGAGTAATAAAGTTTGATCAAACATAGTACATCTAAACTTTTAAGTTGTAAAGTTTTCGCATAACCTGCTACTTGTGATGTCAATATTTGCAGCACTTGCAAGTCCGTATTCAAAACTTATCTCCCAAGCGCGATGGACCTTTGGATTCGGACCAAATGGACCATCCCGTGAACTCGATACAAAGGAATCATTCAGTGGACTCAGACCAAAAGAGCCTTCACGTCAATTCAGACCAAAAGGACCGTTTGGTGCACTCAAACAAAGCAGACCGACATGTGAATTCGAATCAGAATATTGACGGACTCATGAATCAGATCGGCGTGGTGGACACACTAATTCTAACAAGATGGGTGAACACATTAAAAAACTCGGAAGGCAAAAAGGTATCTACAAAATGCTACTTGTCAGTTGATTATCTTATTGTGTAACGGCATGAAGGCATAGACACGTTCTTTTATGCAGTTATTAAGGAGATACAGGGACAAAGCTGCTAAAGCAAAAACGACCAACGAGATGCTAAATCTCATTGCAAAATACCGTTTAGACCACCCGCAGGTATAATCTAGCCTTTTTCTTCACGATGAACTAACTCGGGATATATATTTATCATTATTTAAGTTTAAATCTTTTTGATTTTTCTTCTTTTGTTTACTATGTTGTAACAGGCGAGAGTTGGTTTCTTAATCTCGAGTTATGTATTTTCACTCTTTTTGACAGGTTAACTCTTATTGTGATCGATTTGAGGAGTGCTTGAATAACCAACAACAGCTAGAGTTTTCAAAAATATGAACCCCGTGCAATGGTCGTATCACGTTAAACAAATGACTGGCATATTTAAGAGGTTAGTTCCGACTAAATTATGTATGCTTGAGTTAAAAAGTTTGAAATGTTGTAAAGTTTTTGCATAACCTGCTATTTATGATGTCAATTTTTGTAGCACTTTCCTGTATTCAAAATTTCATCTCCCAAGTGCGATGGACCTTTGGACTCGGACCAAAAGGACCATCCCGTGAACTCGATAGAAAGGAATCATTCGGTCGATTTAAACCAAAAGAGCCTTTGCTTCAAATCAGACCAAAAGGACCACCTGATGCACTCGGACAAAGAGGATGTACACACTAATTCAAACCAGATGGGTGGACACGTTCAACCACCATTGGTGTCCAACCATGAGGCGCAACCCATGAGAGCGAACCAAGGGGCATGTCCTATGGTCCCGAACCATCAGGACCAGCAGCCACGCATGGGCTACCAAAAGGATTCCATGCAACTCGATTAATGACATAAATATTTTACAATGATTAAAGCTAGGGCACAATATTTTAAGTTTCATTTCTGGTAACTTTGAAATTTTCAGTCAAGATCTTTTTGGCTTATGTTTTACAACTTCATGGTCATGCATATTGCAAGAACACAATGTTTTGACTTGGGGTTCTTCATTCTGTCCATGATAATGTTATTTTCTTATCCATTTTCAGTATTATCATTTGATACACGTACTATGGATACATTATGTCAATCGAAAACAAGTCGAAGTGTTTCGTGTTACTTTCCAAGAGATGTTTTATTGTCTATGTTAATCTCGTGTTCTTTTTGTTTTTGTTGATCGTGTTCTTTTTGTTTTTGTTGATCGTGTTTCTTATGTTCGGTTATAATTTTGTTTCTCCAACTCTATTATGTCTGGTTCTGATTCATGGGTCTGTCAATATTCTGGTTCTGATTAAGGGATTGACAGAATCTATGGATTTTTTTCTTTGATGATTCCATTAGGATTAAATTTGTATATGAAAGATCTATATGATTTTGACACTATTACATTATGAAAAGTATGTCTATTACAAGATGCTAATGGGAGTGTACTAGATTTTAAAGGCGTTGGTTAACAATAGCTCTTAGTGCTCTCTCATAATTTTAAAACAGTAACGAGCTGACGTAAATCCTATCCGCCATTCCCAAAATACCACATATACGATATGAATTTTTTTTAATGTAGCGAAGGATAAAAATTCATAGGTCTTCATCAACTTGTGTTGAATTATCGCTATGGTTGTTTCTAGTTACACAAAACACTTACCACAATATTGTATATCGTTAATTATCCGTCGTTAAAAATTTCCGTCGCGATACGCGGGTACTCGCCTAGTATTTAAAATATATGTGATGTACAAGTAAAAATATTTAATATGTCTGTGAAGTAGAAAAAAAAATGTAAGCCTACTCAAATGGGACATCAAAGACGCCTCTCCACAATACTATGATAGATCGATACCATACTTATCGATCAAACATTTTTAGTGAATATCATTAGTGTTTTTTTTTTCATAAACATATAAACACACCGTTAGTACTTATTTTGTAAACCAAAAAAGGACTTAAAAGTAGTACCCTTTTACTAAAGATCTAGAGTGAATAATCTACACAGACTAGGAAGACTTTTTCCCCAACGACTTCATCTAACCCACTATTAATGGTTAAGACTTGAGAATATTGGAACCGAGCCAATAAGTCAAAATTCAAAGCAACGTCGAAAACTCAAAACCTAGTGTTGCAAAAATCAATTTAGACGTCCGATTAATTCTCGTTTAGGTGTTAGGCGTTTATCAATCGCTTTGATTTTTACTATTCGTTCTTATTAATCATTTTGGTAAAAATCAGCCAGAATAACAATTTGTTGGATAAAAAGCGGTCAATATCACGATTTATCGAATATAAGTCGACCAAATTGTGCATAAACTGGTTAAGCTGGACAAAAACGGGCTAAATCGGCCAACTCGATTAAGGATAAAACTCGCCCAAATAAAAAATAATTTGGTTAAATTAGAAAACAATCGACTAAATCGGCCAAATTAGGCGTATAATATCGAAATTTTTATAATTTTATATATAAGAACTTAATCCGATTAATCCGGATTAATTTCCGCCTAACCAATTAATCGCTAGGCGTTACTCGTCCGCTCAATTAACGTCTAACGATTTTTACAATCTTACGAAACCTAACGTTACAATAAACTATGGAAATTCTCGCATGTTCAAATGAGCACTCTGATCTGTATTCTTAACTGTCGTTTGCGTTGTGATCAATTTAACATATCATAACACATATATTTACATGTCAAGCGTTGGGATCAATTCAACATAAATATACGACTTTGTAAATTCAGCGTAGACTACGCCTACATCTTTGAAAAAGTTACCATCAAATCTGCGATTTCGGCGAATTCTAATAACAGTCTTTCCAATCTACTCAATTAATAATTTGCAAATGAATCAAATTATTTTAGCCGTTGAGAGTGTCAAGAAAAATTAATTAAGATTATACGACTAATTAAACCTACTTTTGACTTGACTGTGTATTTTAAGACAAATTACACGTACATGAACTAAGTAATGAAATTATAATAAGAAAATTATAATACTTTTATTTATAAATCAAATAAATAAAACTAATCAAAATTAATCAAATTAATATAAACAAGTAAATAAAACAATAAAATAATAAAAAGACTTACTAAATCACCAGCAAGTCGAGGCACGCGTAAGACACGCTTAGAATTAAAGAGCCGAAGCACGTGTTTGACACGCTTCCCTTAATACGGATTCGTCGTCTGTTTCCCAGAGTACAACAGCCGAAACAATAAGTTGTACTGTCGGACTTAACAAAACACTCTGAAATTTCACCTTTTCAGATGTGTACTCCATATGTTGGAAATCAATAATAATGCTTATTGATTTGATGTGTGAAAAAATTATGAAATTAGGTCTCTATTTATACACAATAGACTCTCTTTCAGTTTACTCATCCCACCGATGTGGGATAAAAATAAACTATTTTTTCTCTTTAAGCATGATACTAAATGGCTAACTTTGAGACATGATATCTCATTCACATCAGCTTTTTTTTGAACACATAAAGGCTCATTGCGAAACTTTTGTCAAGGATAACGCGAACCTATAAAGTATCACTAATATATATGATACATACATCTACATAATTGTGTCCAAAGTTGGTCAAAAGTTATTTTGCCAACAATATTTTCCAACAATCCTCCACATGAATAGAGATCGGTCGTAATACACAAAAGTTTCAATAAAATTCCAACAGTTGAATCTTGCATAGGATAGGTAGGTGTGACCCTTTGAACATTCTCTTGTGAAATGCACTTAGTCTCCTAGATCTGAGTAGACACGATGTCTTTGAACTCAGCCTCTGTTTACGTAAACGACAATACACACTCACACAAGACTCTCCCTGACATTTTCAAGTCCTCATAGTCGTGTTCGTTATGGTCATGAACACTAGACTGGTTCTGCAAGAGCTCTTAGGAATTGCGCCCCCCACATTTTCTTTCAAAGCGACCCCACTTCTCTCTCGCATAGGTGATTTCATCTTGAATCGTTAAAAACATATGTTTGCGATTTCACCTTGAATTATTATGCTTTATGATTTCATCTTGAATCATTAAGCCATATGTTTAACCTCTCAACAAGTCACATTGTTACTTGAATGGAATAGGAAAGTTACTATTTTAAGTAACTCCCTCACATTGACGTGACTCCCCCCACATTTCTATGATTAGGTTGTCCTATTAAACCCAGATCTTGAGATCTCCAGTCAACTGGGTTAGATTTTCCTTCATAGAAACTTATTCCTTCAAGGGCTTTAGTCTCATTCCTTTAGACGACTCACTAACTAACTCTCTGATCAATCCTTTTGTAAGCGGATCCGCGATGTTATCCTTTGACTTTACGTAGTAAATCGTGATAACTCTAGTTAAGAGTAGTTGTCACAACAATCACAATCTATGATGAATATGTCTTGACTTACCGTTTTACATTGTGATATGAGCTCTGTCAAATCCTATTGACTATCACACTTTATAAACATGGTTGTTACCGGTATACGCCATCTTGGTATGTCCTTTACGAATTAGCGTAAACTTTCCCACATATTTTATAAATTTATCTCAAATAATAAATTCATATTATAGATTTAGCTATAACATTCTCATTGAAATACTATCAAGATTTCTAAGACATAGCTTTCCACTTAGCATAAATACATCCGCTCTAGTGGACCTAGATTCTTATATGTAAGAATCCATATTTGCATTACTCTATCACTTGATAATAGTCGAATATTCCATAATGAAACATACTCAGTATTATATTACTTAAGAAATACTTATTCAAATAGTCCCCACTTGGTTTACTAACATATTTGTTTAACCTGATTATAAGTTCTAAATCAGGTGACACGCACTTCATTAGACATATAAGATGCCCAATATTCTTTGAGTATACAAAATGGGAAACACTTTTACCAATAGATTTAGAAAGATGTCATTGGATTCTAGCTAGGCCGGAATCCCTCACATTGAACCTCTCAATAATATTGCTTTCTTAATGTTTGACTTTAAAATAAATCCATATGGGTTCAAGTCAAACCGAACAACTAATGAAGTTTATGACAAATCTTGACTACAACATATCATTAATGGATTTATTCATCTTGTTATCACTTCTAGTGATAAATATATCATCTCTGTATAAACACAATAGTACATGTTTAATATTGATCACACATACAAACATTATTTTTGAATCCACATTCTAACATGATGTGGTCAAAAAGTTCTATTCATTGTTTGAGAGCTTGCCTTAAATTATATAATGACTTAATTAGCCTACAAACTTTTCTCTCTAGTATAGGAACTATGAAACCCTCAGGTTGGTTTCTAAATCCGCGTTTAGAAATATTGTTTTCACATCCACATACGGAACTTCTAAAATTTCTTAATGCGAAAATGAAGTACCATCCTAATTGAGGTTACTCATGTAACATGCGAATACATATCAAAGGAAGTTAGACCTTCTCGTTGTCTAAATTCGTTGATTACCAATCTTGCTTTGCACATGTCAATGGTGATTCCATCGAACTTCATCTTCTTCTTAAAGATCCATATACAGCATAGTGGTTTACAAACTTAAGGTAAATTCATGAGCTTGTAAGTTTACTTTTGTAAAATAGAATCTATTTCACTTATAATGGATTCTTTCTATTGATTCCCTTTCAAAGAAGTTACCGCTTCTCAATAAGAAGAAGGCTCATTTTCTACCATAAAAGAAACAAAAATCGAATCCAACCAATCTCTCGGTTCATGCCATTTTCTTCTTCTAGGTCCAACCTCTCCTTGGGTCAATCTTGTCTCTCATCTAAGAGATCATATCATCTCGTTGTCTCTAACCTTGGACAACCTCTTCATCTATTCTATATGATCTTCCAATTTCCTTCGTAAACAAAGAAATATATTTCTAAAGAAGGAATCATTCTTTAATTCCATTACTGTGTCTATTTTTGATTCATGTACAATAAAACGATAAGCAATGCTATATGAATTTCATACGGATATCTTAGCTAGATTTCCCCCACATTTGTAAGTACCTATAAGATAGTTTTCTTCTCACCCATAGTTCGTAGGAAGTATCTTATTTTATTTACTAGGGATCTTATCTAAAAGATAAGTAGTCGATATAATCGCTTTCTCCCACATGCCATGGCTTAAACCTGGACTTAAGAACATGGCATTAACCATATTTCTAAGGCACGATTCTTTTTTTACATCAAGAGCAATGACTTTGTGTCTTATTCTAATTTTAGCATACTAATTTAGAAACGGAGACACATATTCAACTCCAATGACTTCGAATCACCTTGTTATCGATAATAAGTTGGTTCTCAACTTACTTATATAGCTCATCTTGTCTATATCCTTAATCTCAAGTAAGTGTAAATAGCAATATTTTGTATCACAGTCAGCCAATATGATAAAGTACCCAATATTTGCTACCTTAGTATGTATACATTCCAAATCACATAAAACCATGTGAATCATATAAAGGTTTTCGGTTATTTCTGTTCAACCAAGAGAAATGACTTGTCAATTTTGCTTCAACGCAATTTTTAATTTTGTAATCCGTGTCAATATAAAAATGGGTATCCAATTTGGTTTAATTGGGCAACATGTTGAGTAAAATTTTGAACATGTCAAAGTAATTCATACCATACATTTAAAAACAACCAAGTAAGCCGAATTCACCCTTATTTTCCTAAAATGACCATTTGAAAACATAATCAACTTAACAATTTTAAAAGCGTAACTGATATCCACTTAATTTACGTTATTCGTTAACTCGAACTTTATTTGATTTAAACACAAATGAAAGCCAAATTTCATTAAGCAACCATCCTGACACAAGATTCATATGAATCTCTAGCACACACAGCGTTGGTTAACTTAGTGTCTTTTCCAGATGTGAATCACATCTTCTTTTTCCTTGATATTCACAGTTGGAGAGTTGCTCAAACTCGTTCTCTCCATTCTCAACTGCATTATAAGAGTTAATCAAACTCTTATCACCATTTACATGACATGATACTAAAGTGCTAATGCACCATTATATATGGTTGGATTTACTCATGGCCTCAGTTTTCATGTCATTCTAGCCATTTAACATATAGTTACGGCACAAAAGGTTTCTGAATGCTTTAAAGCATCTACCGTACACATAAATCGAGTATCCGTCTCCCTTTTACAAGTAAGGGAGCAGATCCTTTAGATGCCACTCATGACATTCCAAATAATTTGTTAATCTGATGTCTCATAATTAGTTTGAAACTATTTTTTGTTACTATTAACAACGTTCTAAATCGCATAATGTTTCTTATCCAAAACGAATTAAATCGAATTTTGTTTCAAACCACTAATGTTTTGTAAGATCCGTTACACAGAACCACTTTAAAGAAAGTCCTTCGACTAAACAAAGTCTCCTCTAACATAATCTTTCTAACAAAATCACATATGTTGTCAATCGTCATCACAAAGATCTTAACAGATTAATTTCATATGATCAATTTCTACAATGAACTTCAACAAGGTTTCAGTAGATCCATTCTTCTAAAGAAACTCAACAAGGTTTCTATAGATATGCCTTTAAACTCAACAATGTTTCTATAGGTATATCTATAAACTCAACAAGGTTTCTATAGGTATATCTAAACTCAACAAGGTTTCAAGAATATATATGGTTTATAATTAAACTTGACGCAATTTAAAATAAATAACACAAGTGAAACAAACACTTCCACTTATTTAGTAAAATAATGTATGTAATCAGATATTTAATGATAACTCGTACCATTGTTAATATCTTGCTTCAAAAAAAATTCTTCTTGATTTCATTGAACACGTTCCAAAAAATCTAATAAAATAATAACTTTCATTTTATGAGCAATGGATACATTCTAATAATCTCATAAAATAATAACTTATATTTTACGAGATTTGTGTCAAAGAACTCCACTTAGTTTCAATGAATCGAAATTCATCATGATTTCAATCATGTTATAATTGGCGCACCAATTACGTTTACAAGATACACTAGGGCTACAATTGTGTTACCACAAGTTAAGAACTATTAAAACAATTTGGTATCTAATACACTCAGCATGGTTTATATAAACTTGTACGAAATCTGATTCAAAGAAACTCAATCGCGGCTTCAGTAAATCTAGGATAAAACTATACATATATAATAAACAAACTAAACGATCAGTTTGAAAACAATCTCATCATGGTTTCAATACAAATTGATACAATAAACCGGTTTTAAAATCATTTATAGATCTGTAACACCAAATCTTTTAATTAAAATTTTGTTTACTTAAAAAATAATTTTCTAAAGAAACACAATCTTGGTTTCGAGAGAATACAATTTATATAAAAATCTGTTAATTAAATTAATATGATTTTAGCAAAAAAATGTTTAATTCTGTTACATCGAATCTGTTTTAAGACTGTAGGGAAACTATAACACTATTATTTATTAATCAAATTAATTAAATTAACATAAAACAAATAACAGAATATAAATAAAAGAAAAACAAATAACAGAATATAAATAACAGAAAAACAAATACAGACATAATTATAAACGATAATTAAATAAAATAATAAAATAATATAAAGACTTACTAAATCACCAGCAAGTCAAGGCACGCGTAAGACACGCTTGGAACTAAAGAGTCAAGGCACATGTTTGACACGCTCCCCTTAAAACAGATTTGTCGTCTGTTTCCCAGGGTACAACAGGCAAAAAAGTAAGTTGTACCGTAGGATTTAACAAAACTGCCTGGAATTTCACCTTTTCAAATGCGTACTCCATATGTTAGAAATCAATAATAATACTTATTGATTTGATGTGTGAAAAAGCTATGGAATTAGGCCTCTATTTATACGCAATAGACTCTTTTTCAGTTTACTCATCCCAACGATGTGGGATAAAAAATAAACTATTTTTTCTCTTTAAGCATGGTAGCAAATGCCTAACTTTGAGACACGATATCTCATTCACATCAGCTTTATTTTGGTCACATAAAGGCTCATTATGAAGCTCTTTTCAAAAAGAACGCGAACATAAAAAGTATCACTAATATATATGATACATACATATATATTTATGTCCAAAGTTAGTCAAAAGTCTTTTTACCAACAATATTTTCCAACACTTATCATCATATGTAAATACATTATATTACCAAAATGTAGTTGTCATTTTTCTTATTAATGGCATGCATATACTAGTGAAGTTTTTTGGACACGTTCTACACAGCCTGTGTTAACTACGAGGATTATAAACTTAACTGATGTAGGGCGTGTTCGATCTCCAACCTCTCCGACTTAGCCGCCGATTCTTCGCTCAATATGAGAAGCCATGTGTTCATTAGTTCTAATAGATTGAAGGGTGAAAACGATAATTCATAGTTGTTTTAGTCTATCTTTTTCATATTATGTTTTTCGATTTGTTTCCTTATTTCTATTTGATTCTTGTCTTTCTCTCCAAGACAATATTAAGCTATAAATATACCTATTAGGTTTGGGTTTAAACATATTATGAGTTTATAAGAAAAAAAGGTTTTTCTTTTGAAGTCTCGGTTGGGCACCCTTCTGAGGGTTTATCAAATTCTTTGATCATTGTTATTTGTGTGGGTTCTTGCATTTACAACGGTCCCTCAAACACCAATTGGTGACGGGACCGTTGTAAATGCAAGAAACCACACAAATAACAATGATTAAGGAATTCGATAAACCCTCAAAAGGGTGCCCAACCGAGACTTCAAAAGAAAACACTTTATTTTCTTATAAACTCATAATCTATTTAAACCTAAACCTAATAGGTATATTTATAGCTTGATATTGTCTTGGAGAGAAAGACAAGAATCAACTATAAATAAGGAAACAAATCGAAAAACATAATATGAAAAAGATAGACTACGACCAATTATGAATTGTCGTTTTTCACCCTTCAATCTATTAGAACTAGTGAACACATGGCTTCTCATGTTGACCGAAGAATCGACGGCTAAGCTAGAGGAGTTGGAGATCGAACACGCCCTGCATCATTAACTCACTAAGTCTCGGGGCTGCCTGCTTTAGTGCGCCTTAATGTTAAGAAACAAGTTAAGAGGTGGCGACTTAAAGCGTGACATGTACTGAGACGTGAAAAGCACGGTAAAACGTCAGACGTGACGAGTTTTTTGGATTTAACTCCGATAACTTTTTCTTATATAAAAACCAACTGAGCTAGCTTAGTTGGCCACCAAGAGTAACATTGGAGAGATATTTTTGAAAATGTCTTAAGTTCGAGTCTCACTAAGGACCTTTAAAGATTCGAACTAAATAAAAGCATGAATGTCTAATTTGATATCACTGTGGGCTCGAATCACTAACTAATAACTCCCCGTACAATTTTTTTATATAAAATAAATATTATAACATGTACTGATAGTTTCATAACTCTAATTATTATGTGAAAACCTTTATTATGAACTTGATATATATAAAATATGATTAAAATATATAAATGTATTAATATGTTGTCTCGCTGTAATTCACATTTTAAAAACGCAAAAATTCTGTCGTAACTCTTAAAACATAAAATTTAAACATGCCGCCCTACTACAATTCACGTTATTTATAACTTGATAAGTATACTGACAGAGTATAATACCATACATACCATGTTAGTAATATTTGAAATAGTTAAGGAAAAAAACACTAAAAAATTTAGTAAACTTACTATTTTTTATGGTTGTATGCACTAAACTTTTTTTTTCATTATATGTATTAAACTTTTTAATTTTGATCATTGTGCGTATTTAAAGACGATTTGCGTTGTCAAATTATTATTTTACCTTTCAAAATTTGAAAAAGTAAGAGTAAAATGGTTACAAAATACACATAATGATAAAAATTTGAATGTTTAATACACACAATGAGAAAAAAATAATTTAATATATAAAATAATAAGTTACTATATTTTTAAGTAATTTTCTCCATAGTTAAATTACTAAAAAAAACATAAGAATTTGTGAACATGTAATTACATGACATGAAAATAGCCAAACTGTTTTGAAAGAGGTTATATTAATAAAACAAGCTTCCATGTAATAACCTTTCTAATAAGGCAAAAGTTATTTTACAAACTTGTTTTTTCTAACAAACCAAGGGACTCATCCTAGCCCTTCATTGATCTTTCATCCAATGGCCACAATTAATCTAAGATTTAATCAAGAAAACATACTTTTAAGTATTTGCAATTTAGTCCTTTTCAAAAATATACACAGTTGTAACTGTGTAACAGTTTTTCTCTCTTCTGTTAGTTACCCAGTATAATCAATCCACCATCGATCCACCATCGATCCACCATCGATCCACCATCGATCCACCATCATCCACCATCGATCCACCATCATCCACCATAATCTCAAGATCCACCATCGATCCACCATCGATCCACCATCATCCACCATCATCCACTATAATCAATCCACCATCTTCTGTCAGTTACCCACTTATTATAATTGATCAAATTACACACCGTTACACACAGTAATGGTTATTGATTTGAATGAACCTGCGGTTTTAGATGGGGAAGATGATAATGGTTCGTTAGGTGATTGTAATTCGTTTGTAGATGGATCTCGAGGTGTTTGTAATTCGTTTGATGATGGATCTCGTGGTGATTGCAGTTCGTTTGATGTTGGATCTGATGATCGTGATCAAAGTTGTGAATGTAAGTTATTTATTCTTTATCCTTCTGCTTATTATGCTTTTTCTTATTTTAAGCTGAATATATTATACATACTGGATAAGCTGAATGTAAGTTATTTGATATGGTAAACTTTTTTTTAAGCTTTTTGATGTTAAGCTGAATAGTATATCCAGATATACAACAAGTTTCAGTTGAATTCATTTATTAATGATATTTTTGAGAAGTTGGCTGCTAAGAGTTTGAAGCTGGTGAGGTACAAGAAGGCTGTCCCAGCCAGTCGGCTTTCCATGATCAAATATACGGTCAAATTTTATACTATTCTTTTTTGTTCGTTAGGGGTATTCTTGTTATCATATTTGCACATTAGATCTCGACAGTTGCTCCAAGTTAGAGATAGCGATTGTAGGAACTTTGACTGATTCTTGATGCTGATTTTACACAAATAACCTTGTGTTGAGCTTAATGGAAGCTCTATAAGATCTGCAAACACTCAACACTAGAAGGTTGTCCCAGTTAATCCACCTACCAGGATCATGGATAGTTTTAGGTATAATGTTTTATTTGTAGTATATTTTTAGAAGACCATTAGGGTTTTAGCTCCGATGATATGTTCAAATGAGTCGCTGTGCAAGGAGGCTCATAACTTTATTGAGGAGCCATGACCGTAGTATACTTGTATGGTCTCTTAGCAACTTTTGCTTACAGAGTTACAGTTTATGTTATGTGGTGTTTGATTTTGATAAGATGACCCTTTTGACTATGAAGATGAAAATGCAGTCTTAAGTTTTCGATAGAAGTGGCACGATTCTCTAGTTTGATAATTGAGCAAAATAACAGCGTACTTAGACACTTTTACCAGTTATACAACAAACTTATCAACATTTAATAACAACATACGCTCATTCTTTGCCAGTCACAGCATCATACTTTTTATGCAGCAACAAACCTATTTATCTTCTAATAATACTTTGATATAATGTAACCTATACTAGGCTAATTGCAACATCGTTTATCTAATTGTTGCTATGATTGCTAAGATATTGAGACATTATGTTGCTATTTCCGATAAGATTAAACATGTTACTGTTATTAGTAAAAGTGAGATAATATGTTATCCCCTCTAGTTCTTCTGATTTGAAAATATGTTCTGTGATGATGAAGTTTCTCCTAGGCTCTTAACCCTGTGGTGTTGGGTTCGAGCCCCATGGTGGGCGTTCTAGTTTTTAAGTCAACGATTTGTTTTTGTAGTAGACATATAATTGACCTCAATATCTGTAATGTATATCTGGATATATATAAAGTATATCTGGATATATATAAAGTATATCTGGATATAATTAACAGATAATTGACCTCAATATCTGTAATCTATATCTGGATATATATATAAAGTATATCTGGATATATATATATAAAGTATATCTGGATATAATTAACATATAATTGACCTCAATATCTGTAATTTATATCTGGATATATATAAAGTATATCTGGATATATATAAAGTATATCTGGATATAATTGACAGATAAATGACCTCAATATCTGTAATCTATATCTGTATATACAATAAGCCAGATTTTGACTTTGTCATTTTTATCTTGTTCTGATTGTTTTATTTTTTAGCAGCTTCTAATCATTTGAAAACATCTAAATCGGTTGATCATCATGAGTTGATTAAAGGTCCGGATGAATCATTTTATTGGGTTCCTCGTGTTTCGAAGAGTGTGTTTCCAGATGTAAATGCCGAATATGATTCTGTTGAGGAATGCATAAGTGTTTATAAAAGGTATGCTGCAGCTGGAGGTTTTGGGGTTAGAAAATCTAATCAGAAACGTTTAAGGAGCGGATTTGTGAAGTCAAAGACTCTGGTTTGTAATAGGGAAGGTTGTCCGAAGGGTGTTTATTTGAATACTTTAGATGGCAAGAAGGGTGACAGACGAATAAGGACTTCCAATTTTAGGGTATGTGGTTGTACTGCACGTGCTGTGTTTACTTTGATCCCTAATACTACAAGGTATAAGTTAACTACTTTTGACATGGAACATAATCATCAACTTGATAAGCCTGAGTATAAACATTTGTCTAAAGTTGAAAAGAAGTTGACTTATACCGAGCAACTTTTTATCATGAAAGCTTTGAATTCAAACCTTGGTGGTATTCGAACTCATCAGTTGTATACAAGTTTGAAAGGGTCATCCACACTAGTTCACGGTACCCAAGTTGAGTTTAAGAATTTCACAAATGGTGTAACTGTTTTATAGGGGACAGTGATGCTCAGATGCTAATCAATCGTATGAAGGAGCGTTTAAAGTATACAAAAGACTTTTCTTTTGATTATTTTGTTGAGAATGCTGAATTGTGTGGTATGTTTTGGGCGGATGAGGTTGCCAAGTGCAACTACAAAGAGTTTGGCGATATTGTTTCCTTCGATGCGACTTACAGAACTAACAAGTATGCTTCTTTCTTTTTCTACATTTTAAATTTTTTTTATATATTTAGATATAATGTAAACTCAATTTTAAATTTTATTTATATCTATATATTATGTACAAATTGTTATTGTTATATCTAGATATAAATCAAAAGTTAAAAATTCATGTATTTTATATCTAGATATAAAACGCATATCTAGATATAAAAGACAGAGTTACTATATATCTAGATATAAAAAGCAGACTTACTATATATTTAGATATAAAAAACAGAGTTACTATATATCTAGATATAAACTTACATATAAATTTTTAAATGAAGTTATATCTTGATATAAATGCAGTTATAATTTTTTAATTGTTATCCATATCTTGATATAAAATAAGTAATAAGTTTTTCATTTTTTTCAGATACAAGATGATGTTTATTCTTCACTGCAATTGATAATCATAAAAGATGTGTTACTGTTGGTGCTGGGCTTCTTAAGAGAGAAACTGCAGAAGCTTATGGATGGTTACTACGAGCATTTAAGAAAGCTTTAGGTAGACCACCTAATATGATTGTGACTGATCAAGATGGTTCAATGCTTAAGGCTGTTGCTGCTGAGCTCCCTGGAACTAAACATAGGCTCTGTATGTGGCATATAATGTATAAGTTACCAAGAAAGGTAATTTTTGAGTTATAAATTAACAATATCTCATAATCTTTTTGTATTTGAAAATTTGTGACTTGCTTTATATCCAGATATAAATCAAATTTTAAATATGAGTTTTCTTTATAACTATATATAAAGGGTAATTTAAAAATCTGTGTTACTTTATATCTAGATATAAAAATAAATAAAATCTGTGTTACTTTAAAGATGTTATTTATTTTTATATCTTGATATAAAGCTGAGTTTATTTTATATCTAGATATACATGGCTATTTAGATATTATGTCTTTTATTTATATCTGGATATATATTACAATTTATAAAATTTTGTTACTTTATATCTAGATATAAATTAACAAATTCTTCAAAAAAAAATTATTTTTTTCAGATTGTGTCCAAAGTTTATGATGATACTGATTTCGAAGAAAAGTTTGGCAAGCTTGTGTGGAATATGTATATTAAGCCTGCGGTATTTGAGATTAGATGGAATAATCTTATGACTGAGTTTAACCTTGTCGGGCACAAATGGCTAACCAAGATGTATGCTTTGAGAGAGTTATGGATTCCTGCCTTTTTTATTGATTGTCCTCTATGTGGGTTGATGAGGACAACATCTCGTTCTGAAAGCGAAAATTCTTTCTTTAATTATTTCTTGAGTCCTGGTTCGACCCTCGTGAAGTTTATGTTGTCTTTTGAATCTGCAATGGATAGGCAGAGATATAATCAAGAAGTTTTAGATCATCAGTCGTTTGATTCTTTTCCTACGTTGCTCACACCGTTGCCTATTGAAGTACATGCTTCTAATGTTTACACTCACAAGCTTTTTACTCTTGTTCAAAAGGAGATTGTTGCAGGCTCATGGCTATGTTCAGTTAAAGATATGAAATCAAATGATGGTTATTATGAGTGTGATATTTTTGAGCAACTACCAGATAACATTCCTGTTCCTGAAGTGATTGAAGTGAAAGTTGTCGATGATGAAATTTCTTCAAAGGATGTTGTTAAAGAGATTAATTTGTACCAAAACACGAAAAGAATTTACAAGGTACATACTTTTTTCCCAAGAATATATTTTTTTCCCAAGTTTTATTTTTATAAGAAAGTAACAAGGTTAGATATAAAAGTAAACTTAAATAATAATTTTATAAGAAACTAAATTACTTTATATCTGGATATAAGTATGAACTTCAAAAAAAACAAAGTTACTCTACATCTAGATATAAATAATAATTTTAATAATTCTATCTTATTTTATGTGTTATATCTAGATATAAATAGTAGTTTAAAATATATGACTTTCTTTATATATAGATATAGGTTGAATTAGTGTATATATGGATATAAATATCAATTTAATGATATGCATTTGTTTTTTTCCCCAAGGTGATGTATAATGAAAAAGATAGTTCAGTTTCGTGTTCTTGCCAGCTGTTTATTCGATGTGGTATTCTATGTCGACACACTTTTTGTGTATTCAAGAATTGTAATGTGTCTCGCATACCAGATGAATATATTCTTAGGCGTTGGACAAAAGATTTGATTCCTCCTGATTTGAGGAACAAAAAAAAATCGATATGGCGAAAAGAATGAAGAATTTGAAAGGCTATCAATTGAGGCTACTGGTATTTTTGATTCATGTATTCATTTGTTGAGGGATCACCCGAAAAAATTGGCTTCTTTTGTAAATAAGATGAAAGCCGTAAAATCAGAGTTTGAGGCTGAGTTGCCAGTTACTGAAGGACGTTCACTTGCTCAAATGGTCGAAGATTTTATGGGAGTTAAAGAACCTGATGTTGTTAACGTGCATAACCCATCAGGCGTACCAAAGGGTCGTAAGAAGCAGGTGCGTATTATTAGTGCAAGAGAGAAAGCGGTTGTTAAGAAGAAAAAACAAAATAGACAGAAAATGGGATGTACTATTTGCTTCAGTTTGGAACACACAAGGGCTAAATGTCCACAGAAGGACAATGCAGATTTTGTATATGCTGCGAGTCTTGCTTCCCAGGATGCAACAAAGAAGAATAATACTGATCAAACAGGCAATGTGTTGGGACAAGGTACTGGGGGATCTAATTCAGCTGAGCGTGGATCTGCTCCAATCCAAGTGTGATTTTGTTTTTTTTGGCAACTTAATTCTGATGATTATATAATCAAACTGGATTAACACTAATGTATTGTGAATTTGTTTTTATATATGTACTTATATTCATATTGAACGTTTTTTAGTGTATCTTTTGGTTTATAAAACATTGTTATACTGTTACAGTGTTATTTATATCCAGGTGTTCTGGTTTTATATCTAGATATATGTGTCTTATATCTTGATATACTTGTTTTATATCTGGATATACTTGTTTTTATATCTAGATATAAAACACTGTTACACTTTTATTTATATCTTGATATATGTGTCTTATATCTGGATATACTTGTTTTATATCCAGATATATTTGTTTTATATCTAGATATAAAACACTGTTACACTGTTATTTATATATTGATATATGTGTCTTATATCTGGATATACTTGTTTTATATCTAGATATATTTGTTTTATATCTAGATATTAACATCTTCTTATATCTAGTTACAAACATCCTGTTTATATCTAGATATAAAACACTTTACACTGTTACACTATTATTTATATCTAGATATACCTTTTTATATGTTGATATATCTTTTTATATCTTGATATACGTATCTTATATCTGGATATACTAGTTTTATATCTATATATATTTATTTTACATCTTGGCATAAACATCTTCTTATATCTAGTTATAAACATCTTGGTTATATCTAGATATCAAACACTGTTACACTGTTACACTGTTATTTATATCTAGATATACCTTTTTATATGTTGATATACCTTTTTATATCTTGATATACATGTCTTATATCTGGATATACTTGTTTTATATCTAGATATATTTGTTTTACATCTTGATATAAATAAATAAACTTGTTCTTCTCCAATCTCTAAATCTCCTACTTTTATATTTAGATATATTTAAAGATATATTCCATGTATATCTAGATATATTTAAAGATATATTCCATGTAATCAAGATATATACAGAATAATTGTTTTATATCTGCATTTATTATTGTTTAAAAAAAACAGAGCTAAGTAAACCAGTGATCATTAAATGAATACATACGAGTTTATGGTATTGTAAACAAATTATCTTAAAAAAAATGGTAAATCGAAAGTATTAATTCGTCAGCTGATGTTACTTTCTCGTTTTTCAGCTTACTCTTCGGTCATCTTTCTTGCATATTTAGACATTTTATTCTTTAGGTTGTTTATATCATGTAGTGATATTTTTGTTGCTATTCTAGCCCTCAAATTGTCCATCTGCTCTCGATGATTTATGTGATTTTCAGGGTAGAGTCCTGTGATCCATTTTGATGTCCGTTGTCCTTTATAGAGCTCCATGTGCAACAACATATATAAACCGCAGTCTATCTTTTCATCTTTTGTCATCCACTTCAGTTTCAAGACAGTTGCTTCTTCAAGGTAATAATGTACTTTTGGTGCGTTTGGATGATTGTAATGATACATGTGTTTTGCAAGCAGGTACCTCTGAAAAATAATTAAAGTAAGATATCATTAGATAAATGTATATTGATAATTTTTACTTTTGTTATATATATCTGGATATAACTGTATATTATATCCAGATATAATCAATATCATTTTTTAAAATATATCTAGATATAACTGTATATAACTGTATATTATATCTGTATTTTATATCTGGATATATCTTGATATATCTGGATATACTTGGATCAAACTTTTTTATATCAACACAAACATCAAATCACAAAATCATCACAGTCCATAACAACAACACAGAATATCGTAAACGGTCTAATAGCACAGAATAAAAACATTATGCAACTACATACATCGATCGAGTACTTCAAATGTTTGTTTTATTAATATATTTTATATTTCAAGTATATCAAGATATACTTCAAATATATCTGAATATATCTGAATATATCTGAAAATATATCTTAATATACCTGAAAATATATCAAGATATATTTCAGGTATATCAAGATATATTTTTAGGTATATCAAGATATATTTTTAGGTATATCAAGATATATTTTCAGGTATTTTCAAGATATACTTCAAATATATCTGTATATATCTGAATATATATCTTGATATACCTGAAAATATATCTTGATATATTTTCAGGTATATCAAGATATATTTTCAGGTATCTTTTCCAACACAAACATCAAATCACAAAATCATCACAGTCCATAACAACAACACAGAACATCGTAAACGGCCTAACAACACAGAATAAAAACATTACGCGACTACATACATCGATCGAGTACTTCAAATGTTTGTTTTATTAATATATTTTATATTTCAAGTATATCAAGATATACTTCAAATATATCTGAAAATATATCTTGATATACCTGAAAATATATCAAGATATATTTCAGGTATATCAAGATATATTTTCAGGTATATCAAGATATATTTTCAGATATATTTTCAGATATATTCATATATATTTGAAGTATATAAAATTAGTTAAAAAGATAATAGAGTATAATGAAGTATGTATTTCTTACCACAAAGTCGACGTTTTCTTTGTATTTGTCATCATATGGTGCATCTGACTCGCTGTTGTCTACTACAACACTTTTTCCGTTATGTAAGTTATAAATAATGAGATAGTAATGACCTTGAGCTATGATGGGGAAGAACACCTGTTTTTTCATGAGAACATTAAAATATTAAAAAAAACAATATGTTAATATAATTTTCTCACAAAAATGCTATCAAAGTTTATACCATATCGACATCTTTCAATCCTATCTTTTGTGGATCGTTATTCATTTGGATTTTGATCAGCTCCAAAAACGCTTTATACTGAATGCTCACCATATTCTTTTTATTGTCTTCTTGTATCACAGGATGTTGATTTAGAAAGAGAGTCAAATTATATATAGTTGTAATTAACTTATATTTTGCTATATTAAAATTTATCTTACCGTCATTCCTATAAAAAAAGTGCCGTCTTGGATCTCCCCCTTTAATGCTTTCTTCATGATTTAGAATTGTTACATATCCGTCGATGATTGAAGTATCTATTTCTTTTCCTGGTGCTAAAGATTCCATGTTAAATCTAAATAATCTTGTACTTTTGCCATCATTAAACACTTCTTCTCTGTGAAAGTTATCAAAAATAGACAATTACAAAAAAAAAAGTTTTTAACATGTTCTTTGAAAAAAGGAACGAGTTTTTATGAAGGATATATACTTACGGTTCGTCGGTGTTTTGGAATACACTTCTTGCAATTAACTTCTCGTCCTCTGTAAGTTCATCAAGTGTATTCACATCCTTGTTGATGTAGTTAGATTTTAGCAACTGAATTTCGTTCATTTCCTTCTTTTTTCTTCTTTTTTCTGACTTTGTTGTAGGCTTCTCATTCTTTTTTCTATTCTTGGGCTTATATGTAAATCAAAAGATGGTTGAGAACCAGGTGTAAAAGATGTTTGGCTGCTGAATTCGCTAGTTATTGGAGATGATATTTCTTCATTATCTTCTGCTATCCCTTTTTCTTTCTTTTCTAATCCTTTTTCTTTTAAGTCTTTTACAGCTTTTCGTTCTAATTCATCAAGATAATCTGATGATAAGTTTTCCCAGTCTTCACTATCCCATTCTTCTCTAGCTAAGTCTGCGTTTTTTTCATTTGTATCTTTTTCTTCCTTCTCTTTCTACATGTATATGTTGCCCGGTTCTTCATTACAGTCCCTATCTGCTTCTTCCTCTCCGTTGTTCCCCAAATCTTGATTAATAAAATGTTCCTCTGTGTTTTTTGGATTCTCTTCCTTTGTGTACAGCACGATCATGCTTTCCTTCCTTGCAAATTCTTCTCTTTTATATTCTTTTTCTTCTTTATCAGAAACACATTTTTCTTCCTTTTTGTGTTCTTCTTCTTCTTCTTCTTTTTTGTCGTCTGTTTTATTTTCTGGTTCATTAACTGAATCATCTTTATTCGTAGTTGTCGTATTGTGATTATCATCTTCAGAATCATCATCAGATTCGGATGAAGAAGTTTTGTACTCTGGCTTAGGAGGTTCCTTAAAAATTCCATTCAACCTATCCCGAAGTGTATTTAGCTTTTCATCATCTTTGTAGGTTATCAAATTTTCATTGATAATTTCTTCTACGTGTTCTTTTTCTATTAATATGCTTTCAATTTTTTCTTCAATTATCTCGTATAGTTCCTGCAATAAAATTTGGAAAAGAAAGATATATATGTTATGAATGCCTATAAACAGAATATTTGTTGTATATCAAGATATATTTGTTGTAAATCCAGATATATATAATGTATATCCAGATATATATAATGTATATCCAGATATATATATAAAAGTGAGCATGATGACTTGTTCTATATCTAGATATAAACAACCTATTTGTTTATATCTAGATATACTTGTTGTATATCTAGATATAAACAGCCTATTTCTTGTTTTTTTATCTAGATATATTTGTTTTATATCTAGATATACTTGTTTTTATATCTGGATATACTTATTTTATCTGAATATATCTGAATATATCTGAATATATCTGAAAATATATCTTGATATACCTGAAAATATATCAAGATATATTTTCATGTATATCAAGATATATTTTCAGGTATCTTGATCCAACACATACACCAACACAAACATCAAATCACCACAAAAATCACAAAATCACAAAATCATCACAGTCCATACCAACAACACAGAATATCATAAACGGCCTAACAACACACAATAAAAACGTTACGCAACTACATACATCAATCGAGTACTTCAAACTTTAACATCCAACACAATGTAATTCAACAAATCAAAACATATTAACGACAGAAACATCAAATTCACCACAAAAAATCACCAATACTAAAAAATAATCACATAACAAATCTCTAAAATCACAACTACACACATCAAACTTTAACATCAAACAACATAAATTCATAAACGTAATTCAGCAAATCAAAACATATTAACAACACAAACATCAAATCACCAGAAAAATCAAAAAAACATATTAACACATAACATCATAACGCCCTACAAAGCTAAAAAAAACACCCGCGCGATTAGTTCCGTATAACTAAATAAATAATTGCTTATGACAGTCTAGTAATCATTTAATTTTAATGTTCTTGAACGAACCTTTAAATGTATATTTTCATGTATATCAAGATCTATTTTTCAGGTATATCAAGATATACTTCAAATATATCTGAATATATCTGAAAACATATCTTGATATACCTAAAAATTTTCAAGATATATTTTCAGGTATATCAAGATATATTTTCAGGTAACTTAGATATACTTATTTTATATCTAGATATATTTGTATTATATTTTGATATAAACAAGAAAAATTGTTCTTCTTCAATCTCTAAATGTGCTAAATATACAATGTATAGTCTTTTTTTTAACTTACCTGTTTTTGAGCATTTTGTTCCTTCTCATCCACATCTGGTACTATTTGCACTTTTCCCATGTAATCATTTTCCAATTCAAGTAGTTCTCTCTCCTCCATCAAATTTGTATTCCAATATCTTATAGCTGGTACTTGTCTTTTCACATTCATCTGATGAATCTTCGTGTAATGTAAATATGCAAGCTGTTTCATATAAATTTATTATCATCTTAAATACTAAATTTGTTTTATGGTAACTATAAAATGTATTTAAGTACTGTTTTATATCTAGATATAAAGCAAGTCTGACTTTTTAAAAAAATATGTATATAATACATATTTTTAAAAACTGACTAAGTGTATATCTAGATATAAAACAAGTATATCTAGATATAAAACAATTTATATCTAGATATACAAAGAATTTTCAAAAATCTGACTTGCTTTATATTTATATATAAATAATTATATAATAACTCTAATTTAGTATGTATCTAGATATAAATATATATAAATTATAAAAGTGTGATACTTACCATCAAGAACGCCACTGGACCATAGTACTCAAGGTTATTTGTAGTGTGCCATGCTAGTTTTGACACGCTTGCACATTCAAGTATGTGTGTACACCAATCGATATCGTTAGCATCATCGCCTACAAATACATTTTTTAAAACCGTGAACTTGATCGTTGAGTTGTTGTCGCAGCTTCCCAAACAATTTGAAATTAATGTCAAGATGTTCATTCTGAACATGTAATCCGCTTTCTTTGTTTCTATTATAACTTCCGATAAAGCCTTTATTGTGATCTGGTTGACATTCTTAAATTGTTGTTTCCAATCTCTTAGGAAGGGATCGTCGAATTCCCGTTCTCCTTCTCTTTTAAGCTTCCTTCGTCCCATTGGAATTCCAAGGATTTTTAACCATTTCCTTATTGAGTTGAATTTTTCCTGTTGGACACACTAATGCCATTGATGTTGTATCAAGGATGTCAACCACAAAATATGCTAACTTTTTCGGGATTTCAGAAATTGGAAAATCAATAAGTTCGCCAAAGCCCATGTTTCTGATAACTTTCTTTCTTTTGTTTGACAAACCACGCATAGCATCAAAGAGGTGTTTAACTGATGCACATCCTGTGATGTTTATGGTACCAGTTTCCATCTTTCCAATGTCGTCATTGTGTTCACTAAACTTTTTGTTTCGTTTTTGATTTTCCTGTATTTTTGATGATTCTTCTTTTCCGCGTTCTCTTTTTCTTTTAATTTCCATATCTGTAACTAATTCTTCTTTTTCTTTTTGTCTTTTGGCATATTCTTCCTCTTCGAGTTCTTTTTTGCGTTTATTTTCCATTTCTTTAAATGCTTTTTCTTCTTTCTCTCTTTTTCTTTTTCTTTCAGTTTCTTCTACTTCTTTTCTTTCGCGTTCTCTTTCATTTTTGTTGTCCATTTCTTCTTTTGATTTTCTATGTATTTCTTCCTTTCCAACAAGATGTTTTTTTGTCCCTGTTTGTCTTCTTGACATGCGTTTTATTCGCATTTTTTTAGTCTGCATTTTGCCAAAATTTTGTGTAAAAAGTTAGTAATATATCTAGATATAAGCTTCTATGATCTAACATATCTAGATATACGCTTCTATGATCTAAAATATCAAGAGAATTCTAAGAAATCAACCTTATATATATGTAGTTATAGACTAAAAACAAAAACAATAACTTTTAAATTATATATATCTAGATATTCTTGATATATATCTGGATATACTTTTCAGTAAGGTGTTTTTTTGTCCCTGCGTGTCCTCTTAACATGTCCTTCAAGCCATTATGACATTGTGTTTCGAACTTAAGTGGAGCTAATTGCTCTTGGTTAGAACAAGGCAGCAAACATATTTGGAGCACATAAACGTGTATTTACGTCCGCAACAAGTGATATAACTTATTTATATTTTATCAAGATATAAATGCTTTCAAAAAAAAAATTTGTTAAGTTTTTTTCCATTTTATTTTACAAAAATAATTTTTACCTTCAAAATGTATCAAATTCAAATGTTTTTTTTTGTTTTCACATGACCCAAAACAAATACGAACAAAAAGAAAAAAAAACTCTTGTTAGGTATTTTATCAAACATCTTATGCACATCTTGTGAAATCATTAATTTTATCATATAAGATTGTGAAATCAAAATTCAAATCGAATCAAACTAAATCAATTAGCTTATGATACTAATTAGATGCAAACTCACAACAAATATTTTATAACAAGTTCAATTTTAATTAATGTCATACCTTTTAAGAGGACATTCTTGATGATTGTTGCATATAAAAGAGAAGGAAACACGAACTAAATGATAGACTATGATTGAAGTTTTTGATAGATATTTTTGTGTTTTAAATGATAGACTTTGATTGATTTTTTTAATGGTGATAGATGTTTTTGTATGTTTTGATTGAGGAAGCTTTTGAAATGGGGTCACGTGTTTTGAATAGTGATTGATTTGTTTTGATTGAAAAAGATTTTGTTGTAATTATTGTCTTGAATTTTTGATCATGATAGATTTAGAGAGAATTTTCTGGTGTTTGATTGATTTTTGTTTTCAAGAGTGCTATGTGTTGGGAAGTGATATTTACACATACCAATTTTATTCATACACATAAAAATATTGTGTATGGACCATTATGTCCTTTCTACCATTATAAACCCCCTCTTTTAACTGCTATAGTTATTGCCTTCTCTTTAACAATGGCATTGACGTCAAACCACCATCACCAAATAATCCATCACCGATTCACCGATGTATATGTAACTACCTAATTTATCATTTTACATATTTAAATCACTAAGTTTTTACTATACTACTGTAATACATATATGACATAGCAAGTTTGTAGTTTTTGTTTGTTCATACTGACATCTTATTCATCAAGGAAAGGAACTACAAGTGCAGACCATGTCCATAACCATATACTATCGTATTCGATTAATAAGATGCTCGTAAATTACAGCTTAGTACACTTCCAAAAAGTTTGGAGAACAAATATTTTATCTAGTGAAAAACCAAATAGACTTAGATTGATGAATATTGCAGTGTATATATTGCAGTTATGTAGAATAGTAATATGCAGTTCAAGGTACAAACATCTTATTATTGCATCGTAAAAATGAAGTCGTAGCGGTGAAAGAAATTGAGGCGGTGTGGAAAGAAGTGACTGTTAAATACGGTGGTAGTTGAATTAAGGCTTCTGGAAATATTAATAGTGAGATCGAGTACTTCGTTTTTAACATTGTTATAATTGAGGCGTAAAACAACCGACGTGTTACTAAAGCAGGGCACTAATGTCTAATGCAGGATGAGTCTAATGCAGGTTTGAGAAGGTCAAATGTGTTACTAAAGATAAGGAGGGCACTAATGTCTATTCACGTCTAACTTTATGTGTATGTATCAAATTGTTATGTGTACATATCAATTCCCTATGTGTTTTGGTGTTTTAAAAAAATTAATAATTAAATTAAAAAATACACATAAAAAATATGAAACAGTATTCGAACCTCTGACCTACCTTTCACAACACAACACGCTAACCAACTGCCCTAGGGACTTTTTCAGACTTGATTCATGTATAAATAATGTAGTAATATCTTTATTGTTCGATATAACATATATACATAAATATATGTATATCCAGATATAAGTTGGTATTTAAATTAGACTTGATATATAAATATATATCCAGATATACGTAACGGATATCTAGATATACATAAGTATATCTTGATATAAATTGTTATTTATATGTAGGTCAAAATTATAACTTGATATATTTAAAGTTAGTATGTGTATGTTACTGGAGTTGCTCATAGATAAAAAGCAATTATATATTAACCATCATTACAGATTGAAAGAAAATGTACTACAAATATTACTAGATAAAAAACCATATTCATTAAAACATCAATGATTCTTAAGCGATTGAAAAGAAAAGTACTATAAAATATGTCTAACACTAATTCTGATAGGATGTCATACTGATAAGATTCTGATAGTATGATAATTCTGGTAATATAATACTGAAAATCTGAGCAATCCCTAATACTTATAATACTGATAACACCATTAATACTAAACTTTGTGTTGTTCCTTGTAGACATGTGCATAGTCAGACATCAACTTTATCTTGGTGTTGACTACATGAAACACAATTTTGGTTAAATATCTGCATCTCATGGTTCTCATCATTGTGTCATAATCATTGTTGCTTTCTGTCACTATACCAGTCCTCCATGACGATGCTGATTCACCTAAATAAAGCTCCATGTGCATCATTGTGTACAACCCACTGTTCGCATTGTCCTTCGTAGTAGACCACTTCAATTTGCATACTCTTGGTTGTTTCTGTTTTACCAGCTTCTCAACACATGTATGACCAAGTTTACTAAGATATCTGACGAACATTTTTTCTGCATAAACACATATTATTCTTCAATATTTAAAACAAAACAATAACTTCTTTATTTTACATCTAAATTATATATATCCAGATATATATTAACTATATCCAGATATAGTTAACTATATCTGGATATACAATTCTATATATCCAGATATATATTAACTATATCCAGATATAGTTAACTATATCTGGATATGAACTTCTTTTTATCTGCTCACATGCCATGTTTACCCAGAGACTTACTAGAACGTGTTTAGTTTATAGGCTTTACAACAGTTTCTAGTTAGTTAGAGATTTTACCAAGCACTTTTATAAAACTATACTAGCAACTAGCACTTTACAAAAACACAACGACTTAACTACACTTTCATTAATTGTAACCACTATCTCTAAATTATTTATTGCTAACTTGTATCATAATCATTTTTTATTTATATTCATAGAAAAAAATAAAGCTAATTTTAATAACTATATTCAGAGACAATTATAAGTTGTATATATCTTCATATAAATCGCTATCAGTACCTTTTTACTTCTATTATCACGTTTTTTCTTAACATTTTATTTAAAAGATTGCTTACCGTTGTCTCATAGATGTCTTTGTAATGATCAAACATTCCATCATTTGATTTGTTGTCGATTATTGAAGCATTGGCTTTTTCAAGGTTGAAGACTATAACGTAATATTCTCCGTCATCAAATACTGGGAAAAACGCAAGCTTCACGTCTGTCATTTTCTTCTTCCGTTGACTAGAAGTCATTTGATGTTCCAACATATTCTCAAATTCTTCATAATCTTGTTCTTCATCTCTTTCTGCTTGTGGCGTTTTTGATATCTGTTTTATGACATCATTGAACATACTTCATTATGGAAACTATTCCAAGCACAAAAAACACACACCATGTAACCTAGTTTGACCTATTTCATTATATCTAGATATAAAGTTATTTATATCAAGATATAGTTCAAATATATCTGAATATACCTAAAAATATATCTAGATATACTTCAAGTATATCTAGATATAAAGTTAATCATATCTAGATATAAATAACTTTATTTCATAATATGTAGATATAAAGTGATTTATATATGTTTTGTGACATCATGTTAATGAAATTCATAAGCTTTCATAATCAATTACAAGTTTGTAATACAAATGATGAATCAGATTTTATATCTAGATAAAAACTCATTCATATCTAGATATAATGTTATATATATCTAGATATAAATAACTTTATATCTATATATAAATAACTTTTATATCTGTTTTATGATAAGTTTGTAATTCAAATCTAGATTAAATAACTTTATATCCACATATAAAATTATTTATATTTGGCTTAATTTATATTTAGATATAAATACATTTATTTATACATATTAATAACATTATAAAAGTAAAAGTTGAATGGATTTACCATCGCATTGACAAGGAAGTAATGCCTTCTTTTAGCATCCTCATTAAGCTTTTCATCATTACTCCTGATTCTTTCTTCATAGTTGAGGACTGATACAAGAGCATTGATTACTTCCTTTTCAATTCTCAATCCAAATTTTAAAGACTTGATTTGGATTCTATTTGCTGTTGTTCCATTTCCGTCATCAAAAACCACTTCTCTGTAAAAAAAATGAGATTTAAATTTTCAAAATTATTGTTAGTCTATTTTTCATAGTGAATAATAACATCTAGATATAAATAACTTTTATATATGGATATAATGAAATAAAGTCATTTATATATCTAGATATCAATAAATTTATATCTAGATATACATTTATTTATATCTAGATATAATGAAATAAAGTTATTTATATATCTTTTTATAGTAAAAGAGCTAGATTTTTACGTGTCTTCTTCTTCTGCGCTGAAAATGCACTTAGCTGCTATGCTCTCAATGTCAGTTATTCGAACTTGCGTTTGCACCATATTGTTCACAAATGTTGATTTAAAGTATGTTGATGCTTTTTTCTTTGTGTTTTCGCTGTCCATTTGATCATCTCTTTCTGAACTTTCTCCTTCTTGTCCTTCTTCCTGTCCAATTTCTTGTCCTTCTTGATTTTTACTTTCAACGTTATCAAGATTTGCTGGATCATCTGCCATTTCCAAATTATATATAACAAATTGTCATTGAATTCTTTTTATACTCTTGGAATTTATCTTTATATATCTGGATATAAAAATTCTAACTTAGTTTATATCTAGATAAAAATATATCTTGATATACCTGAAAATATATCAAGATATATTACAGGTATATCAAGATATATTTTCAGGTATATCAAGATATATTTTCAGGTATATTCAAGATATACTTCAAATATATCTGAATATATCTGAATATATATCTTGATATACCTGAAAATATATCTTGAAATATTTTCAGGTATATCAAGATATATTTTCAGGTATCTTTTCCAATACATACACCAACACAAACATCAAATCACAAAATCATCACAATAGTGAAAATTTTAATTATTTTATATCCAGGTATAAATTACAATTTTTAAAGTATTAATTTAGTTTATGTCTAGATTCGACATTCAAAATACCACATAATGCAAAGATGTAAAAGGATTGTCAAGTTTTAATCAACAAAAACAAATAATAGTAAGTTCAAAAAAAAACAATCGAATAATACAAATAAAGCAGGAAACATCCAAATAATACCAAAAACAACAAAAAAATTTCCGTTTGTCTTTTACCAGGGTAAGTTTTCCTTTACCCAAAAATAACAAAAATTTAAACTTTTGTCTTTTATTTTTTTGCATCTTTTCTCTAATAGATAGGCTTTGTACCTGTTTCTATTTCTTGATTTTCAGATGCTTTTTCTTCTGGTCCTTTTTCTTCTGCCGCCTTTTCATCTTGGGCTTTTTTCTTCGCCTCATCTGCTTGTTTCTTCGCAGCTTCTGCTGCTGCCTTTTTATCATCATCTGCTTTCTTCTTCGCAGCTGCTGCTATTTCTTTCTTTTCATCATCGGCTTTCTTCTTCGCAGCTGCTGCATTTGCTTTCTTTTCATCATCTGCTTGTTTCTTCGCAGCTTCTGCTGCTGCCTTTTTATCATCATCTGCTTTCTTTTTCGCAGCTGCTGCTATTTCTTTCTTTTCATCATCGGCTTTCTTCTTCGCAGCTGCTGCATTTGCTTTCTTTTCATCATCGACTTTCTTCTTTGCAGCTGCTATGGATTTTTGTTTTCTAGCTGCTACTTCTGCTTATTTTTTTCTTTCCTCTTCTATTCTGGCAACTTCTTCTTGCTTAGCAGCTTCATTAGCAATAATATCTTCAACATCTTCTAAGCCATTTTTGAACTCAGATTTGTACTTCTGTACATGCAAATGTACATTTTCCTTTTCTGAAGGTTCAGCCATCTTCACTGTTTCTCTAATCAAGTCATCAAGCTCACTTTTTTCATTTAAAATGAGTACAAGATTTTCTTCAATTAGCTCATTCATCATCTGTTTTTTTACATAAAAAAACATATTAGAACTGCTGAAAATATATCAAGATATTCATTATATATATCTGGATATACATTATGTATATCTGGATATACACCATATATCTGGATAAACATTATATATATCTGGATATACATTTTATATATCTGGACATTATACTTTTTTAAAAAGTGTTTAATTTCGAATATATATAAAATTTACCTTTTTTTCGTTTTCATTGATGCTCTCTTCATTCTCATCATCTAATGTTTCTAAATTCTCAAAAACACCATCCATAATTTGCTTTTGTTCTCTTTCTTCAAACAACTTAATTGTCCAGTTTCTAATAGCTGGCCATTTGCGCTCCACTCCACTCATCTTCTCATATCTTGTGTAATGCAAGTACATTAGCTGCAAATTTAAAAATCAAGTATTAGTATTACTTAAAAAATTAAATGCATTAGGATCTATTAAAACAAAAAAACCAATTAAAGAGGATTGAAATACTTACCATTACTACAAGTGTTGGACCATAGTACCAGTTCTCTTCGATATCATCTTTCCAGTTTGGTCTGGTAGACTTTATTATGTCATAGATGTATTTGCACCAATCAAAATCTTTAATGTTGTCTCCCTCTCTGATGTTGTGCAAAATATAGTAGTCCAACCTCATGGAATTACAATAATGTACCATGCAATTTGAAAAGAGCATAAGGTATCTTATTTTGAACATAAAGTCACTTTCTTCCATGTGCTGAATAACTGTAGATAAGTGAGTTGTTGTCATCTTCTTTACAGCATGGAACTGTCCCTTGAACTCATGAACAAACTCTTCTACATCCGCCCTTGGTCCATCATATTTTATTTCTTTTGTCCCCATTGGAATACCCAATACCTCCCTAATCCTCTTCGGAGTTATTTCAATTCTGTTTCCGTTTTCAAGCTTTATCTCCATCGAGCTCGTATCCAACTGTTTAAGGGGATAGTAGCTCAGTTTCATCGGAAATGAGTGAAACCTTAATGTAAGCAAACTTCCAAATCCCATCTGTCTCACGACTTTTCTTTGTGCTGCAGAAAAAGATGCTTGGGCATCGTATAAGGGTTTCATTGTTGTTCTTGATCTCAGTTTTTTGAAGGGGTCTTTGTCCTTCTGTTTTCTGCATCTCTTCTTCTTCTTCACTTCATTTTCATCATCTTCTTCTTCTACTCCTTCTTCTTCTTCGTCAGTTTCTTCTTTATCATCTCTCTTCCTTTTTTTTCTTTTTTTTCCTCAGCTTCTTTCCTTCTGCTTAAACTTGACTTCACTTTTCTTTGAGTAAGAACTGATTTCTTTCTTGGTTCCTCCTCATCAGTATCTTCTATGTCGTTATCAGTTTCTTCATCCTCTGTCACTTTTCTTTGTTTTATGTTTTTGGCCGGTGGGGGATTTCTTTTCTTTAATTGATAGTTACTCTTTTCTGCATAAGTAAATGTTATAAAAACTGTTAGTTACTATATATTTTAAGTATCAGTACTTAAACAAAGAAAAGTGAAGCATCAGTATATCAAGATATACTTCAAATATATCTGAATATATCTGAAAATATATCTTGATATATTTCAGGTATATCAAGATATATTTTCAAGTATATCAAGATATATTTTCAGGTATATTCAAGATATACTTCAAATATATCTGAATATATCTGAATATATATCTTGATATACCTGAAAATATATCTTGATATATTTTCAGATATATCAAGATATATTTTCAAGTATCAAGATATATTTTCAGGTATCTTGATCCAACACATACACCAACACAAACATCAAATCACAAAATCATCACAGTCCATAACAACAACACAGAACATCGTAAACGGTCTAACAGCACAGAATAAAAACATTATGCAACTACATACATCGATCGAGTACTTCAAATATTTGTTTTATTAATATATTTTATATTTCAAGTATATCAAGATATACTTCAAATATATCTGAATATATCTGAAAATATATCTTGATATACCTGAAAATATATCAAGATATATTAAAGGTATATCAAGATATATTTTCAGGTATATCAAGATATGTTTTCAGGTATATTCAAGATATACTTCAAATATATCTGAATATATCTGAATATATATCTTGATATACCTAAAAATATATCTTGATATATTTTCAGGTATATCAAGATATATTTTCAGGTATATCAAGATATATTCACACCAACATTTACGCCCAACCACGAAGCTACCTACCTACTAACCTACCTTCAATTTAACAAACAATATGTTTAAAACCAATTGTAAAACTAAATCACAAGCAGAATCACCTATCCAAAACACCTTAAAAGTGTATGATACGCAAAAAAATCAAACACCACATATGTCTAACCAGAATTTCAAAACCTTTATGCAAGGGGCAATTAAACAAAGTTCCGTCATCCCATTAGCATCAACCATAACCCTAATCCAAAACCCTATAAATCGATTATATCATAGTAAAATCAATATTATTAGTAGTACCACAAATAGTGCATTTGTAGGTTTATCAGATACAGTTCAAATACGCAACTCCCAACAGGATTATGCAAGAGTACGTTTTCAACTTAAGTTATCGAAGTAGTAGGTCCAACAGTAAGCAACTCGCAACCAAAGTAATCAAAACTAGTTATATCAAGCTCAGAAATCTGCTAAGCATTTCCCGGAAGCAACCCAAGCACCCTTAACAAGAAAATTAAATAAGCAACGCAAAGGGTGCTTGTTTGTTGTATTTGAAACAAGCAATTAGAATAAAATAATCAGGTTAAGACAATCAATTCCAAACATCCTCATAAGCTATTTTTCAGTTGTATGCAACATCAATAAACAGATTTAAAAAGCAATCTAAACACATTCTTAATAAACAGGAAACACAAAATAAAACACGCCACATTTCTCTATATTGTCAATAATTGAAAAAAACATTGTTGAAAGGGGCAGATAATACTGTTAACATCAATCGACATTAACTTTAACCACAATCTAAGACCCTTAATAATCAACCTCGACTCATCAAATCAATCATTAGCAGAACCAAAGCAGTGGTACTTGGTAGATTCACAGTTACATTACATAATAACGATGATGTCAGGGGTGTTTGGGATTGCATATACTTTTTAAAATAGATCAGATTAACAGTTCAAAATACGTAACTTAGAAACTTCAAAATCCAAACTAATTTCAACTTAAAATAATCAAACTAGTGGTCTGAAATAAGCAAACAAGTAACTCCAAACCACATTAATCAAAGCTAGTTGTTTCAACATGAAAGAATCTATCAAACAGTTCAAATAAGCAACTGAAACACCCTTAAAACTGCTAATTTCTCCTATCGACAACATACGCATATATGGAGTTTAGATAATCTGGTCCAAACATACTCAAATAGCTACTTATATGTTGTATGAAAACATGATTAAACATTTTCAAATACCATCCCAGGCAGCAAGAAGCATAAAACAACAAACACCAGAAATCAGTAATTAAAAAGTTCACTATATCTGGATATACAATTTTATATATCCAGATATATATTAACTATATCCAGATATAGTTAACTATATCTGGATATACAGTTCTATATATCCAGATATATATTAACTATATCCAGATGAATTTACCTTTGTGGATTAGATACATTCAGTTTTAGATGAATTTACCTTTCGATTTTCTTTTTGGTGATGGGTGTAAAAAGTCAGATGTTGAAACTAGTTTGTCAACCCTTTCATCTGAACTTTGTGATTCTGATCCAGAATCCATAATTTGTTTGTTCTTTTTTTGATTTTTCCCTGAAACAAAATTTGCATAATTAAATGTTACATTAGTCAAGTATTAATAAGATTGATAACTAAATCATATGACAAATAATAGTAGCCCATTTTTTGCATTTTCATGTTTTTTTATATTAGATCCAGATATATATTAACTATATCTGGATATAAAAGTATATATCCAGATATATTAACTATATCCAGATATATAAAATTATATATCCAGATATATTAACTATATCCAGATATAGTTAATATATCGACACTCCAACAACGTATACTTTATCTCTATAAGCCCCAATCATCAACAACGTATACTTTAACCTACCTATCATTCTCGACACTCCAGCTAGTTTATCTAAAAGATTTACAAAGTGCAAATTAGCTACATTTACAACTAGATAGTATGGGTAAGTAATCAATTAGTCTCTTATCACATATCAATTAGTCTCTTATCACATATCAGTAACATTTATTCGAATCAAATCAAATAAGCTCAGATAAACTCTTGTTTGGATTAGAATCAATGAATCATAGACGTTCTCAAACATGTGATGTACAATCAAACGCTCATTTGGTTGATTCTCTAAGATTGACCAAACAAATATATAACAAAGGTACGTACTTAGCTTGATTCTAAACACACAAAACCACAATCAGTCCTACCACACTAACATCCAAATATCAGGTAAATACTATAATTAAGTCCTAATTATTTACAAACATATCCATTACCCAAGATACTCGAGGAGAGGTTGGAAATGAACAGAAACAAGTATACTGAAAAGAAGAAGAGAAAAAGGATGATGAAAAACGAGGAGGAGGAGGTTGATTATGATGTTTCTGCTGCTGATCTGTTTCCAGATGAACTTAGGAAGCCTGAATTACAAAACTGTACTTACGGATGATTTTATGCCAGCATCATCATTGCTAAACCGTAAGAAGTAAAACCAAGATCTGTCCCAAACTAATTTCATGAACCAATAACGACCCACATTGCTCATTATCTCATTCCGGCATAAACCATAACTTATTCAACCAATATTACAACAAATTATACGAAAAGCTATAATCATAACTTATATAAAATCTTGAAACAAAAACAACCCACATTGCTACTTTGCTCAAAAAATATAACTTCTTCTACTAATATCACAACTTATATAACCGACTTTTAGCTTATTTGGTTTTGGGCTTATATTTTGTAGCTTATTTTGAAACTTTTCGGCTTATATATGTTTATTAAGTATTAATAAACTTATATAAGCCAAAAATTTTCAAAATAAGCCACAAAAAGTTATGTTATGAAACATAAGCCCAAAACCAAATAAGCCATAATCGGGCTATAGACTGAAACAGACATCCCCTTAAAGAACCATTAGCAATCCATGAAAAACAACAAATTATATGAAAAAAAAAACATATAAAATCTTGAAACAAAAACAACCCACATTGCTAATCTTCTCATAAATCACAACTTATACAACCGGCTTTTAGCTTATTTGGTTTTGGGCTTATGTCCCATAAGCTCCTCTTTTGTAGCTTATTGTGAAACTTTTCGGTTTATATATCTTTACTATGTCATAGTAATAAACTTATATAATCTAAAAAAATCAAAATAAGCCACAAAAGGTTATGAAACATTAGCCCAAAACCAAACAAGCCATAAGCCGACTAATGCCGAAACAGATACCTCCTTAAAGGCTTGAAACCATTAACAATCTATGAAAACAACAAAAGATATGAAAAATATTCAAAATCTTGAATAAAAAAACAACCCACATTGCTAATTGGCTCTGAAATTATAACTTATGTCTTTTGGGCTTATGTCTCATAAGCTCATCTTTAACTGATCCTGAAGTTAAAGCTAGATTTAACTGATCCTGAAGTTAAAGCTAGAATTAAAGAAAAAAGAAGAAGAATTGGTATCCTCGTCAACCAATACGAGAAGGAGGAAGAGGAGAGGCTGAAAATGGAGCAAGAGAAAAAGAAGAAGAAGAAGGAAAAGAAGAAGAAGAAAAATTACTCATCCTAACTTTATATTTACTTCAGGTTTACATAATTCTCTCATCCGAACATTACATATACAGTAAATTACTCAAAATACACTCAAATTACATCATCAGTCACTTCAAATTTCACTTAACTCGCATAATTCTGAAATTGTAACGCTACATATACAGTAAATTACACAAAACTCAGCAAAATTTCATCAATACAACACAATTACAATAAAAAACACACTAATTCAAAAACACGCAGCAAATCACTCAAATTACATCATCGTTCACTTCAGTTTCGCATAATTCTCACAGTAAATTAGAAACACAAGTAATTCACAACTAACTCAACAATAAGTGAAATAAGCTGTTAACATAATCAGTAACTTTCACACTCTCAATCGACTTTCAAATATATTGAATACTTCCCAATAACACACAATTACACTAAAAACACACAATAATTCGTCCGATTGATCATTTGCTACAATTTTCACACGATTCTCTCATCGTAACACTACCTAAACAGTAAACTTCACAAAATACAGTAAATGACTCAAACAACATCTTCAGTCACTTCAAATTTCACTTAACTCGCATAATTCTCACATCATAACACCACATATAGTAATAATCACAAATTAGCCTTAAAATCAAAGCTTCTGAACTATAATCCGAAATCACATAAGCTCATAAGCCCATGTATAAGCCAAAACAAACACCCCTGTGTGTCCTCTTAAGTATCAGTACTTAAACAAAGAAAATTGAAGCATGAGTATAAAAAGAAAAGTGAAGTAAATGTTTGTTAATTAATATATTTTATATTTCAAGTATATCAAGATATACTTCAAATATATCTGAATATATCTGAAAATATATCTTGATATACCTGAAAATATATCAAGATATAT
Organism: Glebionis coronaria; assembly: GCA_025667525.1. Taxonomy (NCBI): domain Eukaryota; kingdom Viridiplantae; phylum Streptophyta; class Magnoliopsida; order Asterales; family Asteraceae; genus Glebionis; species Glebionis coronaria. The sequence goes on from CM046878.1 coordinate 491,802,321, forward strand.
TTCAGGTATATCAAGATATATTTTTAGGTATATCAAGATATATTTTTAGGTATATCAAGATATATTTTCAGGTATATTCAAGATATACTTCAAATATATCTGAAAATATATCAAGATATACCTGAAAATATATCAAGATATACCTGAAAATATATCTTAACTCGCATAATTCTCACATCATAACGCCACATATAGTAATAATCACAAATTCTCCAAGATTGCGTCAATAACTCACAATCACACAGCAAATCACTCAAATCACTTCAATAACACAGAGTAATTCAAAAACTACTACAGATGATGTAAGTCTGACATCGTAACGCCACATACACAGTAATAATCACATATTCATCAAAAACTCACAATCACACAACAAATCACTCAAATTACTTCAATAACAATTTCACAGAATACAGTAAATGACTCAATTTACATCATCATTCACTTCAGATTTCACTTAACACGCATAATTCTCATATCGTAACGCAACATACATAGTATCAATCACAGATTCATCAAAACTTCATCAATAACTCACAATCACACAGAAAATCACTCAAATCACATCAATAACACACAGTTAAACAAACTGGAAAACGAAGAAGGGCCGCTACTCAATTCTTTGCCAATGCTTCCGTAATGAAAATAGTCAAGAGGTACAATATATTTTAGATGAAAGGATTCATTGCTGTCATTATCAAAATCTTTTTAAATGCAACTATTTCTATATTGGTTTCTCATATCTATTTTATTGATAGCTGTTTTGTGTTGATAAAAATGGGAAGAAATGTATAAAGCTATCAGCAAGAGCAGCCTGCGATGCAGACACTAGTTACTACTCTACTTGGGAGTCTTCTCCCGATTCAAGGTTTTTACTCTATAGATGACCGCAAACTGACAAGCGCAATTAGGAGAAAGTCAGAAAACATAACGAGAGTGCGTTGAGAACCAATGAAGGCATTCACCAATACTCATTATTTCCGCTCAGAGCTACATCTTCCAAATTACTTACTTACTAAACACCTAAACACGCATCTTCAAAACAAAATAATCATAAACCCACTTTCAAAACGCACTACCACACACCCCATTATAAACCGACACCCGAAAACACGTCCGTAGCTCATCTAAATACGCCAACATCTACACGCCTTATAAACGCGCAACAAATCTCACTTTTCGCCATAAAATCAAAAACCAATTTCCCACTTAATAACCCATAAATCTAACAGCTAACATATAAGAAAAACAATAGATGACCAATTTCCCTCTATACTATCTATACACAGTTATCTATACTATAACTAATTAACTAATCACCTAACCGCTATCTATATACACTATAATAAGTTCAAATCTATATAAACACCAGAAATACACACATATAATCTTACCGTCTTTGGGATCTTGTTTTTTTTCAACATTTGCTCTTTTTGTTCGAGGCATCGTATTGATAGAGAGAGATTTAGGGGCGAAGGATGAAGGTGGTTTGGGGGCAGTAGATGATGATGATTTGGGTTTTTAGATTGAGATGATTTGGGTTTTTAGATTGAGAGATTTAGGGGCGACATGATGATGATGATTTGAGTTTTTAGATTGAGATGATTTGGGTTTTTAGATGATGATGATTTAGGGGCGAAGGATGATTTGGGGGCAGTAGATTGAGTAATGATTTGGGGGAAATGAGGGGCGGTAGACGAAGGATAAGGTATTTACAATTTAGTCCTTGCTAACTTTTGGATATTTGCAATTGTGGTCCCTCCGCTTTTTTTAACCTAAGATCTGGTCCCAAAAAATAAGTGGCCAGGATTAGTCCCTTGGTTTCTTTGAAAATACTAGTTCTATAATAAACCGACTCTTCTAATAAAAACCTTTGCAAAAGTATTGTGTGACTTTGTGTACACTTAAATGGCGATGGTGAGGTGATGGAGGGCATGGAATTCTACAATAGGCTTGAATCCTCTTCTTCAAGACTTCTGACTTTTTGAGTCCACTAGATTTGGTCAAAAAAAGTTTACTAAAGCCCAAAATTAAATTGCAAGATATTTTATTCACCTACAGGTGGCAACATTTTAAGATAAAAGGGGCCTTTTTATATTACAGTGAAAAGATATTTTCTCATGTACAACATCTATAAATCACCCAAACTTATTACTCGTAGTACACCAAGAATACACTACTTCCTCTCATTTCGAAAAATGGAAACATACCCCATGCAATATCTCTCGCACCCATTATTTCTAAATGTAATCGCACCTTTAATTCTTCTTGGTATGTTACACTATCTCAACAATCGACAACAAACATATGGAAAAACGACGAAGAGGTTTCATCCTTATGGCGGGTCGAAATTTCATCAACTTATTAACTATAGCACATACCATAATTACATGACCGACCTCGCATCGAAATACAAAACTTTCAAAATCTATAACCCTTTCCATAGTGAGGTTTATACAGTTGATCCGGCGAATTTGGAGTATATTCTCAAGGCCAACTTCGAAAATTATGTTAAGGTATGTAACTAGGATCTTAGATGTAAATTAAGTTTGTCCAATAATATCTTTGTAAGTTATTGTGTGACTAGCTAGTTTGAGTGCTTTCCATGCGAAATCACAAAAGATATTATGCTTTCTTCAATTATATACATATGCACGCATGTGGAAAGAGGCAAATGGTGTTTTTATTGCACACTAAGTGCAGGTTTGGTAAAGAAAATTTTGAAAAATAGAAAAAGACACGTTTGCTAAGAGAAGGTTAGAGAAATAGAAATAAGCAGAGAATAGAATTCAAAAGTTTAGGATTAAGGTAAAGTGTATCTAAAGATTACTACTATACGTACGAGAACAGCTTTTAACGCTATCTTACAAATTACAATTGTGCAAAAATGTTGAAGGGACCATATATCTACGACATGATGAAGGATCTACTCGGTGATGGGATATTTACAGTAGATGGGAAACAGTGGCGAGAACAAAGGAAGGTGTCAAGCCACGAGTTCTCTACCAAAGTCTTGAGAGACTTTAGCAGTAAAGTCTTTAAAAAGAATGGAATAAAACTCGGGAACCTATTGTGCGAAGCAGCAGAAGAAAACCAAACAATTGATATAAATGTAAGTTTCTTGATTGGTGCAGTACTAGGATTCAATCGTTGATCATTGTCATTGTCATTGTAGAGATACGCAAATTGATGTATATTTGTGAATATACAGGACTTGTTCATGAAAACAACGACAGATTCTATTTTTAAAGTTGGTTTTGGTATTGAGCTTGACATCATGAGTGGAACAAATGAAGAAGGACTTATATTTAGTCGTGCATTCGATGATGCGAATACGTACACGATTGAAAGATTTATTGACAAATCATGGAAGATCAAAAAGTTTCTGAATATTGGATCTGAAGCAAAGCTAAAGAAAAGTGTCCAAATTATTGATGAGTTTGTTTATAAAGTGATCCAGATGAAGATTGAACAAATGCAGAAGTCAGACGATGAGTTTTCGGTAAGCTTAGTATTTATTAAACTCGGATGCACGAATTGAAGTGCGACAGTTAATATGTATCATTTTTCTTCGATTAACTAAGTACTGATCTTTGTAACTTGCAGTTGAAGAAAGAAGACATATTATCGAGATTTGTTCAGATCAATGATAATGATCCAAAGTACCTACGGGATATAATACTGAACTACGTGCTTGCTGGAAAAGACCCTATAGCAATTGAATTGTCCTGGTTGATATACATGCTTTGCAAATATCCTGAAATGCAAGAAAAGGTTGCAAAAGAGATCAGGGAAGCAACAAATGTGAGCGAAGACATCACAAATGTTGAGGATTTTGTGGCTCTTGTGACTGAGGATGCACTCGACAAGATGCAGTATCTTCATGCAGCTTTGACAGAAACTATCAGACTCTACCCCGCGTTACCATCAGTATGCAATCTTTTTTCCGCAATTGTTTAATTTGTTGTATTCAACGATTTTTATAATGTTCTCTCGGATTAACCGATATGATCAAGAATATCGACTAAACTATCAAAGGGATATCTAACGTTAATTGCTTCTAATAATATTGCAGGATGGAAAGCATTGTGTTTCAGATGATGTTCTGCCAGATGGTTTTAGAGTAAAGAAAGGGGATATGGTATGTTACATGCCATATTCAATGGGAAGGATGACGTTCATATGGGGCGACGATGCCCTTGAGTTTAAACCTGAAAGATGGCTTGACGACAACGGTTGTTTCCATCAAGCAAGCCCTTTCAAATTTACAGCTTTTCAGGCTGGACCACGTACTTGTTTGGGTCGAGATTTCGCATACAGACAGATGAAGATCTTAGCATCTATTGTGTTAGGTTGCTTCATGTTCAAGTTGAGTGATGAAAAGCATGTTGCAAGGTACAGAATGTCTATTAATCTTCACGTAGACGGTCAATTGCATGTCAATGTTTTCAAGAGATTGGGGTTACACAATCCATAAGCACAAACTTTATCTTTGCTTACACGATGCTCAACGTTACATATCGGCTGTAGACTCTACATTTGCACATCAAGCTTATTATTTGTTGGATTAAGTTAGTTGGCCTAAGCTCGACGAGTTGAGTCCATTAGGGTTTGCTTATGTTTTGTACTTTATATATTATTTGTATTGTTGTTGAATAAGAAAGTTACAATAAAGGGTTTTATTCATTGTCTAATATCGTATCATAGACTAAAACTTAATCCTCTCAAAGACATAAACGATCCTTAAAAAAACCCTAATTTTGATGAAATTGTCAATCGTTCTTTATATTGGTGCAAATATAAGAGTAAGGATAGCTTTAGTTGGGTAGATTGGCTTAAAAACCTTTCTTGTTTGAATCATCAACTCCAACAATGCGAAGATTGATACCGTAACAAGCGAGACCCATACGAACAAAATACTACAAAGTTCACTTAATGTTTATTTTTATTGAACTCACGATCAATTACAAGAAGAAAGAATACAAGCATGCGGTGTGTCTAGAACATAACCCCTCGCCTCTTTTCATAGGTTGAAACGGTCGATTACAAAGCAATAGTCGGCTAAGAAAGCCCGTGGCCCGACCAACTTACACACTTACCACAAAGAAAAGCAAACATATATAAAGTACCTTACCTAATCGAAATATCTTAAGCTAAAACTGGAAACTATATTAACAATTTCCACCTTACAAGACTAGTTAATCCCGACATCAAGTATCTCCATGCAATACTTGAACTTCGGACCTGTAACCACCTTTGCAAACGCGTTAAATGCATTATCTTTTATTGAAGTCACTTCAGTCTCTTTAAACTCCACGATCTCCCTGATGAAGTGATATCACAAATTGATATGCTTTGTCCTATCATGAAACATTGTATTTCATGAGAGATGAATTGCACCTTGATTATCAAAATTCACAACCACTGACCTTAAGTTTATTCCCAACTTGATTAGTAGTCCTTTAAGCCAAATGCTTTCCTTAACCCGTAAGCGCCATTTACTCTGCCTCTGTAGTAGATAATGCAACAATATGCTTCAGAGTTGCTTTTTAACTCACAACACAACCATGTAGCATAAACACGTACCCGATTATCGACCAATCCTTGTTAGGGTCTTTAGCATAATCGCTATCCATGAAACCTCAACATCCCCATGCTCACTACAACAAAATGTGGGTTTGGGGTCGAAAATTTCGACCCTAAATACAAAGGGATTTCGACCCTAATATTTAGGGTCGAAATATTCGACCCTAAGTGCTCGACCCTAACTTTTTGACCCTAAAAAACTAGGGTCGAAATACCCTTTGTAATTTAGGGTCGAAAAAATGGGGCCCACCACTTTTCAGCAAACATTTTGACCAAAATTTAGGGTCGAAAGACTTTGTAATTTAGGGTCGAAATTTTCGACCCTAAATAATATCCACGTGTAATTTAAAAATCATTGTGAAAAGTTTATTTATTTATTTATTTATTAAATTAGGGTCGAAATATGATTCAATTTTAGGGTCGAAACTTTCGACCCTAATTAATATCCACGTGTAAATTTTAAAAAGTTTGTGAAAACGTTTTTTTTTTTAATTTAATAAATTAGGGTCGAAAGAATTTTCAAGTTTAGGGTCGAAAATTTCGACCCTAAACATTTTATAGTATTTTTTTCCAGAAATCATGCGTGCAGGTTGGATTTAGGGTCGAAAATTTCGACCCTAAGTCTTAGGGTCGAAATTTTCGACCCTAGCTATAATTTAGGGTCGAAATTTCGACCCTAACTATATGGTTAGGGTCGAAATTTCGACCCTAAATGGTTTCTGGGCAAACAAAAAACTGCATTTTGCAGGTTTTTTCCAGATTTTTTTCCGGCATTTTTTCCAGAAAAAAATCTATATTTCAACAATCCACAATATTACAAATCACTAAACAGTACAATACTAATAATTTACAATACGTTAAATAGCCAAAACGTTAGAATACATTTCACCAAATCCTTATTTCACAAATGTAACAAGTCTAAAATTATTACACATCACAATAAATCCATGTTTCACAATTTAACAAGTCTTAAGTTATTACACAAAATAAAAAGTCTAAAACCAACAACAACTCCTAATCTGAATAGTCCCCGGCCTGATCATCATCACCCGAATCATCCCCCTCATCAGCATCCGAGTTAATTAGCTCATTATCGGACATGTTGTTGGCATTCTCAAGATCTCGAGCCAACTCGTCGACGGTCCGAGTATCATTTTGATGAGGATTTAGGCTGACGGTATAGTTGGGACTTTCCCGAGAGTTAGAACTCGAGGGGCCAGTGGTGTTGACAACGGGTCGATTACAGTTGTTGAAACTGTTATTTTGGGTAATTGGAGGTTGGAGTGGGTTGAGTGGAGCATTATATGGAAATCCGGGAGGGGGAGGAATACCACGGAACTGGGGCATAACAGGGACCTGAGACATACCAGGGAACTGAGGCATACCAGGGATCTGAGACATGCCAGGCATAGAAGCGAATTGGGGTGGCGGTATAAACGGGTTATTAGGTCCGGTATACCCTCGACCCACATGTGAAGTATAATGAGAAATCAAATGACTTAGGCGGGCGTTGTTTACCTCAGCATTTTGTTGCGCCACACTAGCATACATATGGGCCAAATTAGCCCGTTGCTGCGCCTCCTCGGTTTGCTTCCTCAACAGCTCTTTTTCTTGCTCATGAATCCTAAGTACCTCCGAGAGTTGTTCTCGAGTCACTCCCTCACTATAAGAACTACTCCCGCATCCATATGAGGTACCACCACCCGGCAACTTCCTGCCCCTGCCGACGATATTTTGAGTGTTGCGGCTCGGATTTACTAGATCAATTATTTCTTGATCACTTTTGTACTGCTCAGCACCGCAAGAAATCGCTTCTTTTATGGCCATCATTCTCGACTGTGAAAAAGAAAGAAAAAAAGAAGTTAAAAACAAATAAAAATATGTTATTAAAGCATGTATAAATTAAATTACTTACATATCTGTCTGCATTTTCCTCGGACATAGTGCCATTCTTGTTTGTGCGTGCCCTCTTCCAAGTTTGTATAAGGTCCTCGTGGGACCCATGCTTGACTTTCTGTACAATATCAAATAAATTAGTAACAAGATCTTTACAAAAAAAAATTAATAACAAGATACAAATAAACAATATAAAACTTTTAAATGATCACAAAACTATAACGATTCTTACATATTCGTTCCTTCCTTGAGCGAATGATTTTTTCCCTTGATGTGTAGAAACTTTTTTTTTTTCGAGCGGTTAACTGCATTAACTTCACTTCTCCTCACCTGTCTCGGGTCGGACCAATACCTGCACAAATCAAGCCACTCCCTTGCTGATCTGTTGGCCCATGTAGAACTCGATGGGGGCGGTACAAGCGCCGCTTCCTCGGCCGAATCATGGATAGAATAATAGTCACGCTTTAACAAGTTCCTATTTTTGCGCCAAAGTAGCCTCAACTTACAGTTAATTCCAGTTTTTATCCTTTCTCCCACCACATATGTTACCCCGCCATAAGTCACACTATCACGACTATCCAACCAACCCGTCAGGTTGAAATAGGTCTACATGTAAACATATGCATTTAAATAAACAAACAATTTTCAACCAAAACAGTTAATAAGACTAGATGTAACGCAAACAATTAATACCTCAAGTGTAGGAAAGATATGGGCTTTGAGGTGCAATGGTATCTCTTCCCACTCGCAAGCAAGTGGAAGTGGTCGGACTATTTCTCCCATCAGAGAGCTCAACATCGCAGCATTATCGCCTAACGGATGGAAGCTATTAAGATCATAAACATCAAATGTAACTGGCAAAGGTCCTCCATGCGCCCTATGCTTCCTCCTTAGGCTCGTATTAACCGTAACCATATGTGGTATCGGGTCACCTGCAAAGATTAGTTATTGAAGTTATTGATTCGTGAAAATTCAAACACACTTAATTAACAATAAGAGTTGACATAAAATAAAAATAAATCACAATTTCTTACTTTCGCAATTGCCAGGTACGGACTTTGAGGTCGTCTAGGTGGAGTACCACCACCATCCCCACCGTGTGATCTACCACCTACACACGCCATCTGTAATATAACAAGTACATGAACACACAATTTCGTGGACCGGTTAATGCTAATACACAAATTCATAAAAATTTACACATTTAAACATATAAGAACAATTTCATTAAAAAAAATTACACATCTAAAGATTAAATCATTGTTTCATTCAAATTACAACTTAAGATCAATTATCACAATCTGAATCATCGCTAGATAAAACATCTTCAACAACATTATTAGGGTTCACTTCATCATCATCAGACATTTGAACATCATCATCATCAAGGGCATGTGCAACGTCATCATCTTCATTATTGATTAGATCATCATCGTCTTCATTAACCTTTGTGGCGGACACTTCTGCCGATTCGTCATTCAAACTCAAATTTGTATCCTCCAAACAAGTCAAACCAACATTCAGCGTAAAATTTGATGAACTGCTACCATGTATAACATCTTGATCGGACTCTTCAACATCGCCATGATAAACATGTTCGACCACCTTCCAACCCTTTGGTTTTCTAGCAAGGTCTTCAAGGTAAAATACTTGTGATACTTGTGTCGCAAGAATGTATTGGTTATTTTTGTGAAATTCCTTATTAGTCAAAATATGATGTATGCCCTGCTCAATGTAAGAACGTCTATTGCGTTTCGTACAATTTAGGGGGTTAATGGTGTCAAACCATTTACATCGAAACAACACAACCTTGCGGTTCCCGATATAAGTGAGCTCCAGAATTTCTTCGAGTTGACCATAATACATCTCTCCATCAAGCCCCGCTGTTGAAACACCGCTGCATTGAGTGGTGTGAAGTTTATCGCGTTCATGTATCACAAACCTCACACCGTTAACTACGCAAGCGGGGTATGTACATGCACTAGTATGTCCACATGCCAAAGAGAATAACTCTTCATTACAGTCGCCTGTCGTTTTTTTTCACGAATCTACGAAAGAGATACAAACATATTTAGATATATGAGCAATAACTCCAAGGTAATATATCTAATGTATTTACCTTGTGACTAAACCAGGTGGGAAACCTCGTTTCCACGTTATCAGACGATTCTCTGCAAAAGTTCATGATATTAGGATAAGTCATCCCGAAAGAAGATTTTTTAAAATATAGATAAGGAAGAGACATACTCTTTGTAAGCCAAGATGTCTGATTCGATTTCAGGACTGTTGTTAAGTATATACCATACAACTGCCCGCGTAACATCTAAACTCATATGAATATCTTTGACTCTACCCATCAGTTTGCATGCGGACCGGAACACCTGGAATTTATCTTTTTGTTCAGGCAAACCGTCGTCATTCCTGTCAAGACGGTTAAATCTCGTCTCGACATCCTCAGCAAGATAACGTGAACAAAAAGTTAATGATTCTTCTGCAACATAACCCTCCGCAATAGAACCTTCGGGCTTTGCTTTATTTCGGACATAATTCTTTAGCTTATTCATGTATCTTTCAAATGGATACATCCACCTGCAGCGAATGAGGGCACCTAGAATAGCCTCATCGGGTAGATGTACAACCAAATGAGGCATTATGTCAAAAAAAGCAGGAGGAAAGATTTGCTCTAAATTAATCATCACACTGATCAATTGGTTTTTAGCTTTTACCATGTCCTCCTCCGTCAAAATTCTAGAACAAAGCTGCTTAAAAAACAAGCAAAGCTGGATTATAGGATCTGCAATATTTTTGGGCAAGTATTGTTGTACTCCGTAAGGAAGTAACCGTTGCATCATTATATGACAGTCATGAGATTTCATGCCCGTTATATTGTCATAATTAGCGGTGACTTTTTGCTTAAAGTTGGATCCAAACCCATCAGGTAGTCTAACTCCTTTGATGAATTTACAAAAAAGTTCCCTGTTAGCTTTGGTGAAAGAGTACTTTGGATGAGGCTTCTCAAACTTCCCGTTTCCTTTTGGAACTAACCACAACTCGGGTCGAACTCCCAATTTTTCCAAGTCTTGCCTTGCCTTTGCCGTGTCTTTGGATTTATCGTTTTGTAACAAGATATTCAGTATTGCCTCAAGCACGTTCTTTTCGATGTGCATGACATCCAAATTGTGTTTTAGTAGAAGAAAGGGCCAATACTCAAGCTCCCAAAAGATAGAACGCTTAGTCCAATTCAATTCAACATTTCTATCAGGAGGTGGGTTGCTTTTCTTAATTTTTGGATGCTTCCCCGGCTTACGACTCAAGAGGCTATTAATTTGTAACTGGATATCCATTTCGGTAAACTTTCCCGGTTTAGGCTTCCGTTCGGCTTTACCATGGAATTGCCTAGTTTTACTCCTTAGATAATGATTTGTTCTTAACCATCTTCTATGACCAACATAAACGATTTTGTTCTTGATAGCCATCGATGGAGTGTCCTTGTTACAAGTGGGGCATGCGTAGTAGCCTTGCCCAACCCACCCAGAAAGACTACCCCGAGCTGGAAAATCATTGATGGTCCATAAAAGCGCCGCTTTCATATCGAAATAAGTACCCGTAGCAGCGTCTTTCGTCCTGACTCCTTTCCATAAATCTTTGAGTTCTTTAATCAAAGGCGCCAGGAAAACATCAATATCTTTTGCAGGTGATTTAGGGCCGGGAATTAACATCGTCAACATTAAAGAAGTTTCTTTCATACACATCCACGGTGGTGTGTTGTATGCTGTCAATATGACCGGCCACATGCTGTAATTTTGACTCATAATGCCATAAGGATTAAAACCATCAGCAGCCAACCCTAATCGAACGTTTCTAGGGTCACTAGAGAAATCAGGTACCATCAAGTCAAAATGTTTCCATGCTTTACCGTCACAGGGGTGATTCAACTTGCCATCCTTAGACTGTCCGGTAGCATGCCAAGTCATCCACTTTGCTATGTGTTTTGTGTTGAACATGCGTTGAAGTCTAGGTTTTAACGGAAAGTAACGCACCACCTTGTTTGCAACCAACTTCCCCTTTGTTTTCTTGGGGTCTTTATATATACTCTCTCCGCAGACTGGACAATCATCCCTCTTTTTGTTATCCTCTGATCCCCAATATAAAAAGCAATCGTTTATACAAGCATGAATCGATTCGTGTCCTAACCCGATCTTTCTGTATGTCTTCTTGATTTCATAGTATGACGATGGGAAATTGAAACCTTGACTACGGGTACAAAACTTCTGGAGACAAGCTAGAATCTGGTTAAACCCGACATCACTAATTTTATTTAAAACCTTGATGTGTGCAATCTCTGTTGTAAATTCCAATGTAGTCAAATTGGTAAGCGTGTGCAACTTTTGGGTGGACCTACTAAGTAACTCTTCAAACTCGTTATTAGGACCCGTTGTTTGATCAGGTGGAGTTTGAGTCGGAGGAGTTTGAGTCGGAGGAGTTTGAGTCGGTGGAGTTTCGACATTAGTTACAGAAATATCTTCTAAGAACGTATTCATGTCAAGGTGTTCAGGTGAATGTGATACTGGTGTAGGAAGCGGAAGAATTGGTTCACCGTGATATTTCTAAGTGGTATAATGTTCGTCCCACCCGTGTTGGGATAAGTGTACCTCAAGAGTGTGGAGGTCAACCAATCTCTCACAGTTACAACAACGTTTACATGGGTAACGGATCATTTGTGTGATGGGGTGCACAAATGTCTTACAATGCTCGAGGAAGGTGAAAAGACCATATAAAAATTCATCGGAATTACGATTGGATATAGTTGTCCAACTCTTATCAATTATCATAACTGCGTTGCAAATAAACATTATTCAAATAAATGATTTAATTAAACACCTTAAAACAAACAATCAGGAATGTTTTTTCACCTACTAGTGCACTATGGAAGGCAATCCTAACCCACTCTTTGAATGTTTCGTCTCATATATGAATGCGTATAACTGATTTACTATTCAAGAATATTTCGGCAGCATTTCCCCTCTACTCCCCAAATATGTGTTTAAAGACATATTCGTAGGAGTAAAGGAGAAACGCTGTCGAAATCATCTCAAATAATAAACCAGTTATACGCATTCATATCCTAAATGAGACAAAACATTCAAAAAGCAGTCCCAAAAATGGGGACTTTCCGAAATTAATTTCTAATAAATTAATTTCGGACGGGTTTTCTAAGGTTGATTAATTTCGGACGGGGCTTTTCCAAAATTAATCGACTAGAATCCTAAAACTTCCTAAAATTATTTACTACAAAAGACTAACAATATATAATATAATAAACATATGCATAATATTAATTACACACCTCGGTCACGGCTGAAATAAACAAAGATGGAAAGATAGAAAAAAAAGTCCGGATGAGGAACTTGTCCCGACTGTCCCGGTGCTAACCAAACACAAACATAAAATAAAAAAAATCTAAATTAGTTGGTTTCCGAGATTTTATCTAATTTGAAACAAACACTAAAATAATTTCAAAAAAAACATTACCTTTTATACGACTGTGACTCGGGAATTCGGTTCTCGGCTGTGACTTGGGTCTTGGCTACGATAAACATATAAAAAAATTAAACTCGTGCCTATATATATAAGTCGAAATTCCTAAATAAATATTAAGCCATATATAAGCCGTAATCCATTAAGCCTAAAAGAATTAAGCCGAAATCAACTATATATACTAAGCGAAATCAACTAAGCCTAAATCAACTAAACCTAAATAAGCCGAAATCAACTAAGCCTAAATATAATCCGAAATCAACTAAGACTAAATATAACCCGAAATCAATTAAGCCAAAATAAGCCGAAAACAACTAAAAAAATTAGCTCATACGTTTTAATATAAGAAAAATAAACACCCACCTTTATTATAAAGTGGCTACTGTTGCTGCTGCCGTGGTGGTGCTGCTGCCGCCGGCGGTGGTGGTTGCTATTGCTGCCGTCGGTGGTGGTATTGCTGTCGTCGGTGGTGGTGGTGGTATTACTGCCGACATTATCATTATCATTATAACAAATTAAACAAATTATCAATTTAACAAAGTTAGACAAATTATCATTATCATTTTAACAAATTTAAACAAATTATCAATTACCTTTAATAATAATGGTGGTGGTGATGGGTGGGACGGATGAAGATGAAGACGGATTGGTGGTGGTGGTGAAGACGGATTGGTGCGTGGTGGTGGTGGGATGAGACTGTGGTGGGACGGATGAAGATGAAGACGGATTGGTGGTGGTGGTGAAGACGGATTGGTGCGTGGTGGTGGTGGTGAATACGGATTGGTGGTGGTGGTGAATACGGATTGGTGGTGGTGGTGAATAAGGATGTCCCGTTTTTTTATGAAGATGGGAAAAGAAGATGTGAAAAGTTAGTGATGTCTGTTGGTTGTGTTTGTGGATAGAATTTAGGGTCGACATCTAGGGTCGAAACTTTCGACCCTAAATTATTTTAATATTTAGGGTCGAAAATTCGACCCTAAATTTCGACCCTAAATGAAAACCGCGAAATATTTTATTTTGGTGTGAAATTTTAAAATTTTCGTGAAAATTTTTGAAAGTAAATTAAATTTTTAGTGACAAATTTAGGGTCGAAATTTCGACCCTAAATTTCGAATCTAGAATAATTTTATTTTTAAAATATTAACAAACTATTTTATTTATATAAAATACTAATAAGTGTGACTAATATAGTTTATTTATGTAAATTTATTTTATAAATTACAATAAATACGTTTTAAAATAGTAAATTTCGAAAGTCGAATAATTTTAATCTTAAAATATTTAAAAAAATAATAAATAGAGTTTATAAATTACTAAATTATTTATATAAAATATTAACAAACTATTTTATTTATATAAAATAATAGTAAGTGTCACTAATATATTTTATTTATGTAAATTTATTTTATAAATTACAATAAATACGTTTTAAAATAGTAAATTTCGAAAGTCGAATAATTTTAATCTTAAAATATTTTAAAAAAATAATAAATAGAGTTTATAAATTACTAAATTATTTATATAAAACATTAACAAACTATTTTATTTATATAAAATAATAGTAAGTGTGACTAATATATTTTATTTATGTAAATTTATTTTATAAATACAATAAATACGTTTTAAAATAGTAAATTTCGAAAGTCGAATAATTTTAATCTTAAAATATTTAAAAAAAATAATAAATAGAGTTTATAAATTACTAAATTATTTATATAAAATATTAACAAACTATTTTATTTATATAAAATAATAGTAAGTGTGACTAATATATTTTATTTATGTAAATTTATTTTATAAATACAATAAATACGTTTTAAAATAGTAAATTTCGAAACTAGAATAATTTTAAAATATTAACAAATTATTTATATAAATAGAGTTTTAAATTACTAAATTATTTATATAAAATATTAACAAACTATTTTATTTAGGGGTTTCCTGGAATAAGTTTGATATGCCATGGTGTTTTCACCTCTTGCATCCACGTTAACTAAGTATGGATACATAGAGATGACCCACTAAAGTACAGTAAAAAAAAGAATATTAATAAATGGGTTTGATTATTTTTTATACCGTACTTGATAAAAGAATTGGAGTTAAAAATAGCCAACAGTAATAAGAAGGGTACGTTTTGCATGTAGAAGTAGTAGATGTAATTATGCCTCTCTCTGACTAGTTGATTGATAAGAGTCAATAGGGTATCGTATTGCATGATATGAGTCAATAGGGTATCGTATTGCATGATATGAGTCAATAGGGTATCGTATTGCATGATATGAGTCAATAGGGTATCGTATTCCATGATATGAGTCAATAGGGTATCGTATTGCATGATATGAGTCAATAGGGTATCGTATTGCATGATATGAGCCAATACGATATCGTATTGCATGATATGAGTCAATATGGTATCGTATTGCATGATATGAGCCAATACGGTATCGTATTGCATGATATGAGTCAATAGGGTATCGTATTGCATGATATGAGCCAATACGGTATCGTATTGCATGATATGAGTCAATAGGGTATCGTATTGCATGATATGAGCCAATACGGTATCGTATTGCATGATATGAGCCAATACGGTATCGTATTGCATGATATGAGGCAATAGGGTATCGTATTGCATGATATGAGCCAATACGGTATCGTATTGCATGATATGAGGCAATAGGGTATCGTATTGCATGATATGAGCCAATAGGGTATCGTATTGCATGATATGAGTCAATAGGGTATCGTATTGCATGATATGAGCCAATACGGTATCGTATTGCATGATATGAGTCAATAGGGTATCGTATTGCATGATATGAGCCAATACGGTATCGTATTGCATGATATGAGTCAATAGGGTATCGTATTGCATGATATGAGTCAATAGGGTATCGTATTGCATGATATAAGCCAATACGGTATCGTATTGCATGATATGAGTCAATAGGGTATCGTATTGCATGATATGAGTCAATAGGGTATCGTATTGCATGATATGAGCCAATACGGTATCGTATTGCATGATATGAGGCAATAGGGTATCGTATTGCATGATATGAGCCAATAGGGTATCGTATTGCATGATATGAGGCAATAAGGTATCGTATTGCATGATATGAGTCAATATGGTATCGTATTGCATGATATGAGCCAATACGGTATCGTATTCCATGATATGAGTCAATAGGGTATCGTATTGCATGATATGAGCCAATAGGGTATCGTATTGCATGATATGAGTCCTTATCATCACAACCACCAGCATTGGAGGGAAAACATTGGAGGGAAAACATTGGAGGGAAAACATTGGAGGGAAAATGTTAACAATTTCCCTCACTTTTTTAGCATAAAAAGAGAACCACACACACTCCTTATCATCACAACCACCAGCAGATCACACACACTTATCATCATAAACAAATTGCTATTATGTACATGTTGAAGCATGAAGCTTTTCCGTGCAGGTTTGGACATGGAGATGTAGTTCTTCGAGAATCGTGGACAACTGAAAACTTTGGTAGACTGTACTATGCTTGTCCACGTTCACGGGTTCAACCTCCAGTTTCATATGGATGCAAATTTTTTTTGTGGAAAGACGAACGCGTCCAACTACTAATCAATTCTCTTGGAGGTTCAATGAGATTTTCTCCTCCAAGCTCTTCTTCAAGACCTTCAACGAGCTTTTCGACTCCAAGCTCTTCTCCTAGACCTTCAACGATTCCAGTTTCTTCTCCAAGCTCTTCAGCGTGTGCAAACTGTGTGCGCTTGAATGGAATGATAATGGTACTTGAGCGTACGATAGAGTTGTACCGCAACTCCGATAGGCACACATTGGATTCAGCTGCACTACTTCACGACCTTTACGATGACATGGGGAACCTTAGTTTGAACTAGTTTGTGATGTGTTTTTTTCCGTGTTTACGAGTCTAATATCGTTGTAATATCAATGTTTAATTAAGCGCGTGTTTAAGTGTCCGTGACGAATAAAATTATGTTTAGGAGTGTTTGGTTCTGTGATTAATTAGTATTCTAGCTTGAATCATTGTGAGAATTTAGTTTGTTTGAGTCACAAAATTTAGTTTAAGTCTGTTGTGTTAGGTTTTGCAGTCAAAAGTTCAGTCAAAAGCATTTTACTTCAATCAAATTTTGCTCAAACTCATAAATAAAGGAGCCTTTTTTATTCATACAAACATACAAGTACATTTCAAACACAAAAACCATAAAAGATGCAGAAGCATCATTATACACAACAACATGTGTTAGTATGGTTCTTATTCTATATGAACAACAATTATTAATTAGATTAAAAGAGACACAGTCTTAACGAATTCATTCATCAAACTTTGCTCAAACTCATAAATAAAGGCTCCTTCTAAGCATTTACGAATGCTTATTTATTGATCCTTCATTTTCTTAACGAATTCCTCCTTCTCAGTCATTCTTGCTGCTGTATCTTTAATTAAACCTTCCAACCGACTTGAGGTTTTCTTATCCTTCTTTTGAGTATCTTTCAATACTTTAGCGCATTTCTTTAAGATATATATATATCTCCAGCACGTTCTAATTCCTGGATAAACTGTTGTCTTTCTTCAACAGCTTCATCTAAAACCTCATGTAAACGTTCAAGTTTCAGACCAAAACGTTTGTCCGCTTCGGCAGATTGTTCAAAATATGCTACCATTCGATCAGTCCAATTATCTGAACCAGCAACTTCTTTTAATTCTTCTAACCTTCCTAACCAGGCCATTATTGTTGTTTTTTTTAGTATTGGAAAACTGAGATGAGTGATAATTGGAGGCAAACTACAAACCATTAAATAGCAAAACAACTACCCAAAATGGATGGCACACATACATCTATTATCATCTTCCTGTTCACAATGGGTACATAATGAAAGCACTAAAACTAGTACCATCAATAGTGGGACTAATGAAAGCACTAAAACAATGGGTACAGTCATTTGTAGTCTAGTTGGTTTTTCATAGTGGTAACCAGCTTGATCTTTCTGGATTTGTGCTGTAATTGATAAACTTGTTATGTTCTTGTAGTTGCTAAGTTATTTGCACAGCTTTAGTTCTGCTTAGACTTAATTATTTTTAGCTATTACTGCATTATCTAAATATATACATATATTAATATTTTAAAAGTATTAACACTTAAAAAAAAAAAAATTTAAAATATATTTAATAATTTAGGGTCGAAATTTCGACCCTAAATATAAACCGCGAATTTTTTAAAATTTTCGTGAAAAATTTTCGTGTGAAATTTTAAATTTTTCGTGAAAAATTTTTAAAATTTTAAATTTAGGGTCGAAAATTCGACCCTAAAGTTTTAAATATTAAAAATAATTTTTTTTTTAATTATTTTTAGTTATTACAAATATAATATATAATACATAAATTAAAATTATTTTAAATTTTATATTTAGGGTCGAAATTTCGACCCTAAATTATTAAATTTAAAATTTAATTCTTTTAAAATTGTTTTTAATTATTAAAAATAAATTATATAATAAATAAATTAAAATTATTTAAAACTTTTAATTTAGGGTCGAAATTTCGACCCTAAATTTATTGGGTCCCACCTGCTTTTTGACCAGCCTTTTTGGGCTCTTTTGGGTTGAAAATGTGTGGGCCCCCACCTTAATTTAGGGTCGAAAATTTTGACCCTAAATTTCGTCCGACCCTAAACATTGATTTTGTTGTAGTGGCTTCCCTCAATCTCTATCCCACACTAAAACAACATCAGTAGTGCCCCTTCAAGTACTTCAAGATCCATTTCACTGTTTCCTAATGGTTTTGCCTCGATTCGCCCAAAACCTGCTCACAATGCTAACCGCGTACGCAATATCCGGTCTAGTGTAAATCATTAAGTACATTAAGCTACCTATAACATTCGCACATGGGACCTTACTCATTCTTTCTACATCACATTCATACGACGAACAATCCTTCAAGGATACCTTGAAGTGTGCTCCCAATGGCAAAGAGACCGACTTGCCATTATCTACTCTGTAGTTATTCAAAATTTTCTACACATATCCTGACTGAGACACATTCAGGGTTCGGTTACCCCTATCCCTGACAATCCCCATACCAAGTCTCTTCCTAGCTGGACCAAGTTCCTTCATATCAACCACTTTTCGTAGCAGTCCCTTGATATATTCGATCTCAGACTTGCTTTTACAAGCAATCAACATATCATCTACATAAAGTAGTAGATATATGTACACTACATGCCTAGTGCAAACTCCTTGAAGTAAACATGACTATCATAGTTGTTGCGGCTAAACCCATTGTTGACTATATACACATCAAACTGTTTGTACCATTCGCTTAGGGATTGCTTAAGACCATAAAATTTATTCAAAAAACATACCTTGTCGCCCGTTCCTTCTCCAAAACCAAGCGCCTGCCTCATGTAAATGGTTTTTTCAAGATTACCATGCAAACATGCCGTTTTAACATCAAGTTGTTCCAACTCATAATCTTCATAAGTAGTTAATAGAGAATCACCCTAATAGATGTATGTCGAACCACGGGTGAATATACCTCATTATAGTTAATCCCTCCTCGTTGTGTATACTCTTGTGCTACCAGCCTTGCTTTGTACTTTGGTTTCTGAACGCCTTCAGTCCCTTCTTTAATCTTATAGAATAACTTACAGCTTGTTAGGGCCTCTGGAATAGATATTTGTAATAGATAAGCTAGGAGGTATGTAGTTTCTCCTGGTCCTAGTAGTAGTAGGAGCAATACGTGCTCCTGGTCTAGTTAAAATTCAAACATTATTATTCTTAGTAGTTTGTTAGGATATGCATGAGATATGTTAGGAAAGGATATGCATATCAGAAGTTACACGTTTTGGTTTAATGTAGTATTAGGGTTTCCTTGTAGTATAAAAGTAACAATTGGCATAAGGGTTAGACAAACCTTCATCAAACATTATTCATTTCATATTAATAGTAGAAATCCTTAGTAAGGATCAAGTTATTTAGTTATTCTGTTTCTTCTTGTTCATAGTATTTGTATTCCGCACTTATATTGTGTGTTTCATCTAGGGTCTCTCTATGAATAGACTTGTGATTATAGAAGTTGTTCACCATCCTTAACAGGTTGCAAGATCCACATCTAGTGGACCCAACAAGTGGTATCAGAGCTTGTTGGCTCTCGATCTGGTTGATCTATAAGGTTTTCATGTTATGTTATTTTTTGTTTTAAATAAATAATGGTGTTCTTCTTGATCTAGGGGTTTTCCCAACAAACCCTAGATGATTGTTGCTGTCATTCATATTGATGTTGCTACTGGTTCTTGAATGATCATACTGGTTGTGGGGAGTTGGTTCTACAATCAACGATGAACCCCGTATGATCTTTGATAATGATGGTTGTTTCAGAATAAAGGTTTCCCTTGCATATTCGATGCAACTAGGGTTTTATGCAAACCCTAAATTCTGGATCACATCTTGGTTGTTGTTGTTGCGTTTAATCAGAAAAAGGAGAGCAGATTCGTGGTGATGATGTTTGCTGCTAGCTCTAATTAATTGTGAACGTTGCCAAGACAAAGTTATTACAGAGATTCGTTTTTAGGGTTTCATGTGATTAAAACCTTGAAACCCTAGGTAATCAGTGGCTGGTGTTCATTATGTTAGGGCTTGTTGGCTACATGGATGCTGGAATAGGAGATGTATTCAAGATCACGTGTGGCTTTGACACTTGGTTGGTTGTTGTCGAATGCTAAAAGACAATAGCAGACGTGGTCCCTGTGCTTGATAGTACTTCTTCTCATATGGTTCCAAGACGTACTCACGTTTACAAATAAAAAGTATGTGCTGCTGATGTCAAAACGTGGGCCATTGAATTTGCTTATGGGATCCATAAGTTTTGGTAAGCTATTGATCTCTGTTACTTTATAATAATATTTGGACGAGATATATTATGGGAGGAAAAGATTTGATTTACTAAGTGGTTCAAACGTGTGGATATTCACTAACATGGCATCAATTACTTCCTTATTATTGGGAATATGGTAACACATTGTCCCTGATTTATTGGAGTAGTACGTGTGTTTGCACATGTGTGATATGCACATGGTTTCGTGTATATCCAAAAGATATGGTCAACCACGTGTGATTCAATATGGAACTTATTATTCCTACGTGTTTACAGCTATTTGACTCCTAATCTTTAGGAAATTTGGTCTATTTCAACGTGGGGTATGTGTGGGGATTATATGTTACCATATATACGCTTTGATAACTGAAAAGGCGGAATTCTGTTTATCAACAAAGTTATATATGGAAGCTATTTTGTGACTCTCATGCGTGATATCTGGAAGCTATTTATAGAAGTGAATAATTTCTTTCATCTGTAGCGCATACATCATGTCACACGGTTAAATTACAAGTGTTGGACGCGGGTAATGAGATTGTATGGGCCACATGTGGATGGGCCTCACAAGTACAACAGGAACAACAACAGATTCGTGACAGATTGTATGACAGCCAAAGCAACTGTATAGCGACAGGTGGTGACAGATTGTGTGGAAAAAAAGGAAGAGGGGGGGTTTGAGATGCGACAGGTGGTGACAGTGGTATCAGAGCCTGGGAGACTCTCTGCTCAAGAAGAATCAATTTTTCTTTTTACTAACATCATTGTTTAATCATGTCTGCTTCTAGTTCTACTTAAAAAGGAGAAGCTAGCACCTCTAAAACACAACAACCACAGCAAATCGTTGCTACTGTTTCCAATACTAATGGAAAATTCCTACTCTTGAAGAAGGATAAGTATGATAGCTGGGCCATGAAGATGGAATGCTGGATCACCAATACTGATCTAGACCTTTGGAAGATTGTCCAAAATGGCAACAACAAGAAAACTACTGGTAGATACAAGAATGGTAATATCACCATTCTCGATCCTAAAACTCATGAAGAAATCACTGCTGTTCAGAAGGAAATCAAAGCAAAAACTATTTTGCTTCAGTCCCTTCCTGATGATCATATGGGTGATTTTTATCACTTGGATGACGCTAGAGAGATTTGGAATGGAATAAAGGCAATATTTGGAGGGAATGAGGAATCCAAGAAGATGCGCAGATCAATGCTGAGAGATTAATTCACAGAATTCAAGATTTCTGAAACAGAAGGTTTTCATCAAGGGTATGACAGGTTTCAAAAGATTCTTAGCCAATTGAATCAACTCAGGTCTAAACCTGACAATGAAGACATCAATTCCAGGTTTCTTAGAGCCCTACCTCACTCATGGAATCAGGTAGTCATTTCTCTAAAGGCAAAAGGAGGCCTTGACTATCTTTCTTTTGATGATTTATTTTATAAACTCAAAACCTTTGAGTCTCACATGAGAGGATACTCAAGTGATTCCTTTCCTCTCCTGCTAACTCTGCTTTTGTGAGTTCCATGGGATCTAGTCCAATGTCCTATGCCAGTAGCCCAAGCTATACTGTGTCATCCCAACATACTTATATTCCTGAATCCAAAGCCAAGACTGGTAGCATGGTAGAAGCTGTTTGTTAGAGCATAGTTTGGCTAGGCCGGTCTGACGACTCTCCTGGGCCGTTCGTCGTCTTCCCGGGTCCTGAGTAATGCTGCAAACAAAGGTAAACCGGTTAGACGTGGACCCGAGGCCGGAGCCCCGGGGTCCACCTCCGACGGTCAAGTTAGTATCGGATGAATATGTTGTATAAGAGGTGTAGTTATGAGAGAGAACCTCATTATAATGAGACCCCTACCCCTGTTTATATAGGCTTAGGGTTTCTTGAAGGATAAGTTAAGTGTTTATGGGCCGCGGGCCTGTTGGGCCGGGCCGAATACCGACTGTACGTCGACATGTCCCCCAGTCTAGTATGATGTGGTCCATGATCATGTTATGCTAGACTCATTCGTGTATCATGCTCACTAAACAACCGCGTGCGGCTTGCTGCTAGGACATCCTCGTGGGTCGTCCGTAACATATGGCTCCACTCGTAAATGGTCTGCCATTAGCAAAAAGATAATGGGTTGGGGTTGCGAATAGTGAGCGAAGCCACTATACGTCATCATGTCCCCCCAGTCTAGTATGCATGGTTGTCACCAAGGTTAATAGACTTTACTCTATATCCGCTACCTGTAAGCGTATCCACGTCGAAAGAAATGGGAAAACATGTATACGTAAGACGGGTGGTTGTGCTCGAATGCTTGGTTTCCCGTGTTTAGACGGTAAGGACCCCGTAAGAAGAAAACGTGTTTCTATAGCCGGGGTAACACTGGCATTGGCAAGGTATCATTCTTATTCATCTCTTACGTGAGGATGATAAAAAGGTTTTGTGAAGGTGGAGGTGGAACCCGTATGCTGCATCGTGAAGATTTGAAGGCGTACTTCCTATACCCACTAATGATGCAGCATAGCGCAAATATTTCATTCGTCTTAAGGCCAACAGAAGACGTACCTCTGTGGCGAAGAAACGCGGATATTACATCCGTCTTGCGGCCACGATATCTGATAATGAATGCCAAAATTTATCGCGGTTTTTTCCTGAACAAAACGTAGTTTATCAGGCTCCGTCTAATTAAGGCCAAACAATATAAATTTTGGAAAAATCACTCCATGGCCGGGCAAGTAATTTGTCACGGAAGACGTACTTCCATAACAAAGATATGAACCAACAAAAGACGTACTTCTGTGGCAGAATGAGCCAGTGAAAGGCGTACTTCCATGGAAAAAGATAACGATGCGCCGTGGAAGAATACTTCCACGGCGAAAATAATGAGCACGTGGAAGAGATACTTCCACGGCAAAAATAATGAGCACGTGGAAGAGATACTTCCACGGCGAAAATAATGAGCACGTGGAAGAGATACTTCCACGGCGAAAATAATGAGCACGTGGAAGAGATACTTCCACGACGAAAATAATGAGCACGTGGAAGAGATACTTCCACGGCGGAGATAATAAGCACGTGGAAGAGATACTTCCACGGCGAAGATAATAAGCACGTGGAAGAGATACTTCCACGGCGATGACAATAAGCACGTGGAAGAGATACTTCCACGGCGAAAGACAATAAGCACGTGGAAGAGATACTTCCACGGCGAAGATAATAAGCACGTGGAAGAGATACTTCTACGGCGAAAATAATGAGCACGTGGAAGAGATACTTCCACGCCGAAAATAATGAGCACGTGGAAGAGATACTTCCACGGCGGAAATAATGAGCACGTGGAAGAGATACTTCCACGGCGGAGATAATAAGCAAGTGGAAGAGATACTTCCACGGCGAAGATAATAAGCACGTGGAAGAGATAATTCCACGGCGAAGATAATAAGCACGTGGAAGGGATACTTCCACGCCGTATGAATTAGCCAACGGAAGAGATACTTTCGTGGCAAAGGCATAAGCCAATGGAAGAAATACTTCCATTGCAAAGGAATAAACGCGCGGAAGGAGGACTTCTGTGGTGAAGGAAAAAGCCAATGGAAGAGATACTTCCATGGCGCAGAAACAAGCGCGCAGAAAAAGTACTTCCGCGACGAAGGAAAAAGCCAATGGAAGAGATACTTCCATTGCGCAGAAACAAGCGCGCGGAAGAAGTACTTCCACGATGAAGGAAAAGGCCAATGGAAAAGATACTTCCACGGCGCAGAAACAAGCGCGCGGAAGGAGTACTTCCGCGGCGAAGGAGTAAGCCAATGGAAGAGAAACTTCCATGGCAAAGGAATAAACACGCGGAAGGAGTACTTCCGCGGCGAAGGAGTAAGCCAATGGAAGAGATACTTCCATGGCAAAGGAATAAGCGCGCGGAAGGAGTACTTCCGCGACGAAGTAGTAAGCCAATGGAAGAGATACTTCCATGGCAAAGGAATAAGCGCGCGGAAGGAGGACTTCCGCGGCGAAGGAGTAAGCCAATGGAAGAGATACTTCCATGGCAAAGGAATAAGCGCGTGGAAGGAGGACTTCCGCGGCGAAGGAAAAAGCCAATGGAAGATATACTTCGATGGCGCAGAAACAAGCGCGCGGAAGGAGTACTTCCGCGGCGAAGGAGTAAGCCAATGGAAGAGATACTTCCATGGCAAAGGAATAAGCGCGCGGAAGGAGGACTTCCGCGGCGAAGGAAAAAGCCAATGGAAGAGATACTTCCATGGCGCAGAAACAAGCGCGCAGAAGGAGTACTTCCGCGGCGAAGGAATAATCCAATGGAAGAGATACTTCCATGGCAAAGGAATAAGCGCGCGGAAGGAGGACTTCCGCGGCGAAGGAGGACTTCCGCGGCGAAGGAGTAAGCCAATGGAAGAGATACTTCCATGGCAAAGGAATAAGCGCGCGGAAGGAGGACTTCCGCGGCGAAGGAAAAAGCCAATGGAAGAGATACTTCCATGGCGCAGAAACAAGCGCGCGGAAGGAGTACTTCCGCGGCGAAGGAAAAGCCAATGGAAGAGATACTTCGATGGCGCAGAAACAAGCGTGCGGAAGGAGTACTTCCGCGGCGAAGGAGTAAGCCAATGGAAGAGATACTTCCATGGCAAAGGAATAAGCGCGCGGAAGGAGGACTTCCGCGGCAAAGGAAAAAGCCAATGGAAGAGATACTTCCATGGCGAAGAAACAAGCGCGCGGAAGGAGTACTTCCGCGGCGAAGGAATAATACAATGGAAGAGATACTTCCATGGCAAAGGAATAAGCGCGCGGAAGGAGGACTTCCGCGGCGAAGGAGTAAGCCAATGGAAGAGATACTTCCATGGCAAAGGAATAAGCGCGCGGAAGGAGGACTTCCGCGGCGAAGGAAAAAGCCAATGGAAGAGATACTTCCATGGCGCAGAAACAAGCGCGCGGAAGGAGTACTTCCGCGGCAAAGGAATAAGCCAATGGAAGAAATACTTCCATGGGAAAGGAATAAACCGGCAGAAGGCGGACTTCTGCGGCAAAGGAATAAACCGGCAGAAGGCGGACTTCTGCGGCAAAGAAATATATCCAAAGATATTTGTGTGACGTGCACATAAATAGTGGTATTATTATACCCTAGTAGCCCCCCAAGTTTAATGGTGCTACACTCGATTAGTAGTATTAAACTTAATCAAGTATTCAAAAAATTACGATCACGTAGACCAGCGCGAATGGACGTACCATAGCCGCGTATGAAAGATATAAATTAGGTTCGAACGTGCGAACCAACGCGGATGGGTCTTGCCGTAACCGCGAATTGTCACATAGTATAAGACGTATCTTAACTAACTTATGGGATGAGCTATGCCATTACGTGCGCCGTACCGCTACTACCATAAGGACGGTCAAAGTTTTGACAAAATGTTGTTAGACGTGCACAGTGTGTCTTTGCAAGTCCATCATGAGTCATGTGGTTTCCGTAACTTACTACAACGTCTTGATAGTAAGGTGTCTAACAAGGATACATGATCCGTGGTCGTTGGGTTTGCAACCCTCTTACACGACAAGTTGAATTATTAGGTTCACTCAATCCTCTTATTCCGCTTGGGAACGATAAGTACATGTACGCCCGTAGGCAGAAGCTATCCGAGTGTACGGACTAGCGCGGATGGACGTACCATGACCGCGAATGATAAACATATTATTTAAAAAATATATGTAATATATCTTACCGATTTAAAAGATATATATAATAAAAATATCGGAATATATCCTAAAGACTATCTTGTAGTAATTTAAATGATATGTGTAATATCCGTTATTAATATAAATAATATACCCGAACTTGCGGAATAGTTACGGAAGACGCGGCTCATGACCGCAATGAAAAATAAAATTTGACCGAACATACAAACGAGCACGACTGGACATACCATAACCGCGAATGAAAAATAAAATAATTATTGAATGTGCATATAAGTGCGGATGGACGGGCCATGACCGCGAATCCCGATATTACTACGTCGGGCCGCGACATATACGAAAAATATATTTAATCAAATGTAGAATAGTGATAATCAATGAATCTATGAAGGGGTTTGTTGATTTCTAGAGAGAGAAAGTTAGAGAGAGAAAGTGAGAGAAACTATGTGAATTTTATTAATATGGAATCTAGCAAATGACAACAACCAACCCCTTTCCTTAGTGGAAAGGGGTATTTATAGTTCCAAGTCATAAGTGGACTTGGGCCGGTCCATGACAAGCCCATGGACCGGTTCTTACTTAAGTTAATAAGCAAATAATAACTAATTACTAACTACGAGCTATTACAACGTAAATCATATTGTGGAGTGACCGATACTTCTAATATACGTTAAAACGTATTTCTAACAATCTCCCCCTAAGGGAGGTCACTCCACGTTACAAAGTTCTAAACCTAGCATACTATACTAAGTCTTCGTTCTTTAGCTCGTAGTCTTTTCTTCTTTTCTTTCTTTTGTTGTGAATATGTTGATTTGATCTTTTTGGCTTTGACTTGAGAGCATTGTTCTTTGGCCTTTCACGTGCGATCTTTGCCTTTCTTGTGAACTTTGCCCCCTCGTGACTTCATGTTCCACACACTTACGTCTTTTTGTTGGATTCTTGAAAGCTTCAGAGTTTGGTACAGCGGAAGACTTCATCTTGTACTTTCTTGAATTTCTGTTGCAAAAGACATAAGCATGTGGGAACGACTTTTACAGGTACACCGCAACACCACCGTCTTCACTGGTACACAGCAACGCCACCGTCTTCAACAGGTACTCAGCAACGCCACCGTCTTTAGCAGGTACACAGCAACGACACGAATAAAATGGCTTTGAACATTTTATTCTAATTCGGTAGCATTTTACCTCCGGTCGGTGAAGACCGTTGGACGATATTAGATATCGTACCCGTGACGGATAGTTTCAATTAAGTAACTTCCTGACAGGATTTCGCGGGTAAACCCGTTCTCTTTATTCGACCGTCCAAAGCTGACTGCGAACATAAAGAGTGAATCACTTGGATAAATTATCCTTGTGATTAAAAGCCGTCAATTCATGAAACCTGGAACAAGTGAATTTCAATTAAGATTTTCACCATCGTTGCTTTCCAGTTGTCACGAGCTCGATTCATAAAGAATCTTGCACGTTACCTACCAAGTGCTGTTTGATGTTGACACTAGAAGGATTTCCACTCGTCACTGTGGTCAATAAAGAGTCACTCTGAGTGTTCTGGCAAGATCATATGATAATGCGAAGAGGCCTGGAACGAGTTTAAGTTCAATTAAGAATTAAACCACTGTTACCTTCCAGTTTTTCACAAGATTGGTTCTAAAAGAACCGCACGTGTAACCTACCATGAGCTTGTTTGATGTTGGCTCAAGCAGGATTTCCATCTTCATTGTAATACTTACGTATTACTCGGATGTTCTGGCAATATTACAAGAATATTGCGTAGGACTCATGAAAATCTCTTACTTTTCACAGTGTGTGAGAAAGCAAGGAATAAATGGAAAGTGTCCTAATGAGACTTTTGATGATCTCTTGGCTCTAGACTCGATTGTGCGTTTTGATTTAGTGAGCGATGGCTGGAGAGGAGTGCCACCTTTTCAATACCAGTTTATTCGGAGTGAATAAACCAATAGATAACGTGTTGATCTCCCTGTGATTAAAACAAATACCTTTTGAGAGATATTTGAGTTAGCTGGGGAAGGGTTGTGCATTGCATCACTGGGTCCATGATGTCTTTCTTCAATACCGAGAATCATTAACAAAAATGACCTCAATAGCATATGTATTGACCCGGTTTCTGCCTAAAGTTGTAAGGAGGGCTTCTTTCTTTACACCCTTTATCTTTACATTTCTTTTTCATTCTTCAACCCCTTCAATGCTTACCAATACGTCATCACTAGCACCTTGTTGTGATTGTTCCAGTGCTAGCTTAAGTACTTGGTCGGCATTCAGCTACGTTCACATTCTTTCTCCATCTTTCCTAGGACTTCTAATTCTATCTAGGGAATTGTCCTTGGGAAGATTCCATCGGCTCTGATGAATCATTGGACTAAACCTATTCCTACCACCCTTTTGTCACCACATCCGTCGTGAATTAAGCGTGTTTTGGGAAGGAATTGCCACCATGAAAAATCAATGAAAATCACCTAAAGTACTTGTGATATTGAAATCAAAAGTTTTGTACCTTAGGTGTTTTGTTCATCAAAAACGCTCCCCCTTAACACGTGCTTTACACATATTAAGTTGGATAATCTTTAAGTCTTTTTCATCTTTTAGCCAAGTATCACTTACGTCTCCTTAATCCCATTTTCTCCCCTTATCCAAAATGTTAACCATTAATATTTGGGATATTGAATGGATTAACCGGTCTTTGGGTAAAAATGAAATCGATGTTTTGGCCATAGAACAAGTTATTGCTCCCCCTTAAGTTAATAAGGGATAGTTGTAGTGCTTTGTTATGACATATTTTGAAAGATTTAGAATCTCGTGAGAAATTCTTTGAAAAATTATCATACCTTAACACTACACCAAGCCATTCAAGCACATTATTCACAAATTTACATATTCACAATTGAAAACCAATATAAAGTGACCTGAGATGTACGACCCATCAGATGGATCGTTGCAGTAGCTTGTGGTGCACTAAATACGGTCTTCCACCCACGAATCTTTCCAAGCTCCGCATCAATCTACGTTCACGGAGCTTTTGATCGATCTTTTTGATCACATACTTTGCCATCTGCCGGTAACCCGGATGCCAATCCTCCGTCATCTCTGGCAAAGTCCCACCCGAGTTCAGATGCTCCAACTTATCTCTGACTTGTATAAGAGTTCCATCACTATACTTGTGAAGCTCACCCACCCTCATAAACTTCATCAAACCTCGACTGTTCAAGTAGAAAATGCCGGAATTCGGGACAGAAATGCCGGTATAAGGACATCTTTCTACGTGTTGAGGTAGCACTTGATTCACAGGACGGGTTAAATTGAGCCTCCTCTGATAGCTTTCGACTCCCAACTGAAGATCCTCAACTCGTGACTTGATGACAACGCTTCGTGTGAACATACGAAGTGCTGTAT
The DNA here is from genome assembly GCA_025667525.1 of Glebionis coronaria. Classification (NCBI taxonomy): domain Eukaryota; kingdom Viridiplantae; phylum Streptophyta; class Magnoliopsida; order Asterales; family Asteraceae; genus Glebionis; species Glebionis coronaria. The sequence goes on from CM046878.1 coordinate 491,832,329, forward strand.
TCAAAGCAATCAGGTCTTCACGAGGAATGTGAGTAAGTTGATCTCGGGTCATCAGAAGCAGCATATCTTCAATATCCTCAAGGCGAATGATGGAAAAATCTCCTTGCTGGATTTTGTATTCCCTGTCATCCTCCCTTTTCAAGCGAATCTCCGTCACATGATAGTAGCCGTTCTTAGCTTCAGTTTTCATTCCTAAGATGCTGGAGATACGGATGTCAGATCTAACATTGCTTCCAGACTTGACCAAGCAGCAACCCCTGTACGCCCTTCGGACTCTTTCGTCCCAATGAGATGCACCTATGACAGCATACATATCATAATTACGATTCATTTTTGGGACCCAGAGTCGATTTACCTTTTCCTCGATATAGGGTATTGTCCCCCAGTTGGCAGCTTTCAGCAATGTCAGGGAGGTTGCGTACTTTGATGATCCCTTCAGTAGATACTCAAGATCGTTGGTGACGAAGAAGTCAAGAGCAATCTGATTATCTTGAGCAGGATCCATTGGAGGTGGAGCTCTTTCTGATTCATGAAGTCCTGGCCTTTGAACGGTTTTCAAAGCCTTTATGATCTCATCGGCATAATACTCGAACTCCATTCGGGGTAATCGGGTTTTGGCACGCAGTCTCTTATCTTTCATCGCTTTCTTGACCAAGGATGGAGTAACCGAAGTCTTATACTCATGAGCAAGAAATGCACATAAGTCAATCGGACTTCGGATACGCAGATACAGCACATCTTTGTCAGCATCTGTGATCGGATCATATTGAGCTGCTGCCGTGATCCAAGCTTGTGGTGGTGCAGACTCGTCTATCTCCAACGTGTCTTCCCAATTTCGTATGCTTGGTTCAGGAATCGTAGATTGTTGAACTTGTTGTTGAGGAGTTGAAGTGCGAACATCTGTTGGTTCTGTTTCAGGCATTTCAGCAGTGTCTTGAACTAGGGAGTGTTGTGCAGCTTCGGGTTCCGTCACTGATTCTGCAATCACAGGAGGAACAACAGCAGAACTAATGGGGTTAGTGGTAATAGGTACAGATACAGCGATAGAGATACCAGGAACCGATGACGCTGTAGTGGCATTCACATCGTGGCGCCACTTCGTTCTTCGTGATTCCGAGGATGTCGATTTGTCGTTCTGTGCTGCATCTTTTGTGGACTTGGTTCCAGTCTGAGTAGCAGTCTTCTTGGAGCTGGTAACCTTGTCTCCCTTTTTCGGTTGTTCACCCCCATCATCATCCTGATTGTCATCCCCGTTACTACCCCTAGCACTCTCCTGATTCTCATCACCACCATCATCGCCATCATCATCATCCTCATCCTCGTCATCATCCTCATCATCCTCATCATCATCACCACCTTCGTCATCGTCTTTCTCCTTTTCAACTTCTTCTTCTTCTTCTTCCTCTTCTTCACCCGTACCCTCTTCTTCACTCTCTTCCCTTTCTTCCTCAGGTAATATGTGATATGGTACCACACTTCCAAACATTTTGAATAATCTATCATCCTCCATGATAGCATCATTCAGGGATTTATATAGAGCCCATTGAATCCTCGACTTGTTATACGACCCAAGTTCCACCATTCGAGCCTTAAGGATCTTCTTCAATTCAAAATCCGTCAGGTCATAAGCAATCTTATAGGCGGCTTCTGAAGGGTTGGAGGATTTGACCATCAAGTTGTCAGCAGCAAGTGTCTTCAACTCGTCATGAAGCTTAGGCATTAAGGATTCAACGGATTCTTGCACTCTTTCTTTCACAGATGCTTCAAGTGCTTCTTTTTGTTCCTTATATTTATCCCTCATTGCTTGAAGTCTGGTAATGCGTGCAGCATGCTTATCAGCCTCAGCCTGCTTAACTCGAGCAAGTTCCTCTGCATGAGCTTTACGTGTAGCTTCCATGTCTGCAGAGAACTTGGCAATCAACTCTTCTTGAGCTTTCTGAGATACTTCTTCCCTTTGAGCTCGTCTTTGCAACTCTTGGCGAAGTTCATCCATTTCGCGTTTGTGATTGTCAAGCATTTCGGCCATCACTAATGCAGCCATTGCAGATGTTGCAGAGCTGCTCTGGGTTGACTGAATAGGCTCGGTTGTTACTGCTGTACTAAGGATGGGGATTGTGGGTGGTGGAAGAAATGGTGTGGAAGCCGGTCGGGTTGGTCGGGTTGTTAAGGGTTGGATTGGTGGTGGTAGAGTTGCCAAAGGTTGAGTTGTCACCATGATCATAGGAGCAACAGGTTCCTTTTCCACACTTGTTGAAATAGGGATTGATGGCTCCTTCGAGGTGGAATAGTTTTCTGGTGACCCAAACTCATCAACATCATGCGGTTCCTCGTACTCATCCTCGATATCTACCCTCGCACCTGAACCACTACCGCCTGTATCTTTCCTACTCCTTTTAATAGCAATCTTCATCATTTGTTGCTCGGATTTATCAAGAGTAGGATCAACAATATCTGCTTCATCACGTAGACGCATCAAATCCTTACCCTTTCCTTTCTTACCCTCTGTCTTCTTCTTCTTGGGTTCGGGTTCAGGTAACGCAGCTGGTTGTTTGCGTTTACCTTTACTCTTAACCGTTGTGGAAGAGTCTTCTCCAGTTTGAAGGTTTGCTTTCAGCCTCTGGATTTCTAACTGTAGTAGCTTGTAATCTGCAGAACCTTTGATTTTTTCAGATAAAAGGTAATCAGGAACAGGACCAGGAATCACACCAATAGACGGTCCTTCATGCCTCAGATCTACAGTATCATCAGCTTCTTCGGTGTGATAGCGACCTCCTGCACGCCTATCAATAGTAGCATCAAGCTTCATAAAATAATTTATGATAAGCTTAATAAACCGAGGATAAGGAAAGAAGTTTGTCTTCAGCTTCTTGTTGTGGAAGAGTTGAAAGGTGAATTCTTCCCATATTAACAAAGCATAATCTGAATTCGCAGCTTTGTACATGCCATAGAAGAGGTTCATTATCGGACTTCGCAAAGCATCATGTCCACTCGTTTTTGGTGTAAGGCATTTACTGAGAATACCCATCAAAGCTCTCCAGGGTTGTCCTACCTTAGCAGTAGTAAACTCAGATGCAACTCGTATTTCTGGACATCCAAGTGCGTCAAATAACTCCGCGAGTTCATCTTTATTAGGATCCCTTGAGAAAGACATGCCCTTGGGTGTATCTCGTATCCCAAGAATCTTACGGAAGTCTGAAACGGTGAGTGTCTGCTGCTTGTTGTCGATGGTGAAGGTGATCTTGTTCGAAGTGATTTCCTTGGTTGCCCAAAATTCAAACATATACTCATAAGGCACCGAGGCTGTGTTCCTAAGGGCGTTCTTGAAATGAGAGTTATCAAGGATGGCTATGGCGACCTTAAAACCATGGTGAGTGGATTTAGAAACTTGCTTCAGCCTATAGTTGTTGGGTATAAACTTAAGGGTTCGAGCTTTAGCAATATCGGCTTCCCTAGATTCTTGGATAGCTTGTACTGTTGGATTAGTCATTTTATCTGCTTAAGATAAGACATGAAAGGTTGATGCACAAAAACAGATAGATATATATCATTCTTACTTCTAAGCATAACACATTTCATAAGATAAAACAACAAGTACATAGATAGCATGCAAACAATAACAATCAAACAACTCATCCGGAACTTTTCCTCATTCGGAACATTTTCATCCGGAACATTCTTCATTCGGAACTTCTCCTCATTCGGAACTTCTTCATTCGGAAGTTCTTCATTCGGAACTTCCTTCATCCGGAAGTTCTTCATTCGGAACTTCCTTCATCCGGAAGTTCTTCATTCGGAACTTCCTTCATCCGGAAGTTCTTCATTCGGAACTTCCTTCATTCGGAAGTTCTTCATTCGGAACTTCCTTCATTCGGAAGTTCTTCATTCGGAACTTCCTTCATTCGGAAGTTCTTCATTCGGAACTTCCTTCATTCGGAAGTTCTTCATTCGGAACTTCCTTCATTCGGAAGTTCTTCATTCGGAACTTCCTCATTCGGAAGTCCTTCATTCGGAACTTCCTCATTCGGAAGTTTTTCAGAAGAAATCCTTCATTCGGAAGTTTTCAGCCACGTTCATCCGGAACTTTTACAAACTCAACTCAGATGATTAATTTAGCGCGTTTGTGAGTTTCTAAGGCAAACTAAGGCAATATAAACATCATTTAGTCTATTCCGAGCAAAACCCACCATAAATCCCTTGTTAATTAACCCTAATTAATGAATACCCCTAAATCGGATAAATGTTAATTATCTGGATCAATTACATGGATATAAATGTTTAATATAGATGTTATGTACCTTAATTTAGCAGATGAACAGGATCAAGATGAATTAAGCAAGAGATTTGATTGTTTGGATCGTGTGTGTGTGTTTATGCAACAATGGCGGCAAAAGATCAAATAAACAGTGAAAGGAAATAAGTGAGGGGCGGGGTGTTTGATTTTTGACTTAGGTCAATTTTGACTAGTTTCAATAAATCACACTTTTAGTCCCTACATTTTCTAAACTTTTCCTTTTTGTTTCTAATTTTTTCATTTCACCTAACCCTTGTTTCACTTACACATAACTTAACAAACACAATCTATTAGCATATCCTCAAAATCTAAAAGCCATGCCTATCACTTAGAACGAACACAAGTCGTTTTCTAAAGCAAAACCACTCAATTACCATGTAGCCCTTAATTTTCACAATCACTTTTGAAAAGCAATTTTAATGACAAAGATGATTTTACTATTTTCTCCCCCTTAAACGATGACCCGTTTTCTATTTAAAGAGCTGTAGTCATTGTTTAAAGAGTCAAATATTGATGAAAGCATTTCCAATTTATCTCTTGAAAAATTTTGATTCGTGGTTTTAATAAGATTTCTCTTATCTAAACAAATTAATGCACTGAGACGTACACAAATTCGTGTCAGACCAAGTTATAAAGTAAACTTGATCCCTTTGCATGATTTGGCTTGTAAATCACGCCCGAGAAAATTAATTCCCGTTCTGAGCCAACGTTTTCCAAGGAAATACGTGACTTTAATATGAAAACCGGGTTGCAGTCTGAAATAACTACAAGCCATGATGGGCATGTTTTAAAAATGTACAACTTTTATACGGACTCTATTTATGGCACCGTGTCAATATTGATCGACATTTCTAAGGCCGTAAATATTACCGTACTAAAAGACATGCCCGATTTAAAACGAAAAATATTTTTGGTTTTTCTTGATTTTATAATTTTTATGGTTTTTCTAGGTTTTATATTTTTTATGGTTTTTCTAGGTTTTATATTTTTTATGGTTTTTGTTGGTTTTCTATTTTTGTATTTTCTTTTTGTGGTTTATCTATTTACGATAATATACATGATCACAACCAAAGGATACTCTGAATAGTTTACCACGACTATTCAGCTGATTCTTCTGCCAACTCTTTGAGAGTTGCTGGAGTGAATGATTTCATACCAAGCTTGTCGATCAAAAACTCGATTCGTCCTCGATCTAAGGCTTTGGTGAACATATCTGCCAGCTGGTACTCAGTAGTGACAAAATACAGCTCGATCACTCCGTTCTCCACCTGCTCCTTGATGAAATGGTAGCGAATGTCTATGTGCTTGGCCCGGGAGTGTTGAACATAGTTGCAGCAAAGGGCAATGGCGCTCTTGTTGTCACAATACATCGGGATTTTGTTAAATCCAAGACCGTAGTCAGTTAATTGTGATCTCATCCAAAGGACTCGAGCACAACAACCGGACATGGCGATGTATTCAGCCTCCGTGCTTGATATTGCAGCGCTTTTCTGCCTTTTTGAGGACCAACTGATCAATCTATCTCCTAGGAGTTGCACAGATCCAGAAGTGCTACGCCTCGTATCTTGACATCCAGCATGATCGGCATCTGCGTATGATATTAAAGCAATCGAGGAATCTTTCGGATACCATAGACCACGATGAAGTGTTCCTTTTAGATACCGAAAGATCCTTTTAACCACATGTAAGTGCTTTTCGGTAGGCCGAGCCTGATACCGGGCACACATGCATACAGCAAATTGTAAATCAGGCCTGCTAGCAGTCAGATAGAGAAGGGTGCCAATCATTCCACGGTAAAGTTTCGGATCAACAATAATCCCATCCCTATCTTCATCTAACTTGGATTTCTCCACCATTGGAGTGTCTACGGGGTCACAATTTTCAAAGTTATATTTCTTAAGTGATTCTAGAGCATATTTGGATTGATTTATAAAGATGCCTCTGGGATTCTGAGAAATCTGTAATCCTAAGAAAAATGAGATTTTTCCCATCATCGACATCTGAAAGCGTGTGGACATTATCTTCTCAAATTGTTTAGACAATTCTATGTTAGTGGCAGCAAAAATTATATCATCAACATAAATTTGTACCAGAAGCATGTCGTTGCCGTCCTTGAGAGTGAATAGAGTGGGGTCCACTTTGCCTTTGGAGAAGCCTTCCGACATGAGATATGTTGACAGGAGATCATACCATGCGCGTGGAGCTTGTTTCAACCCATAGAGAGCCTTCTTAAGCTTGTACACATGGTTAGGAGACTCCGTACTCACGAACCCATCCGGTTGACTAACATAAACCTCTTCCCTTAGTTCACCGTTCAAAAATGCCGTCTTCACATCCATTTGATAGACGATCATGTTCATATGAGCAGCAAACGCAAGGAATAGTCTAATCGCCTCCAATCTAGCCACAGGAGCAAAAGATTCCTCAAAGTCTATACCCAAGGCTTGTTTATATCCTCTAGCGACCAATCTTGCTTTATTCTTCAATACCGAACCCATCTCATCAAGTTTAACCTTATAAACCCATAACAAAGTAAGGATGTTAACCTTGTCAGGGCGAGGAACCAATTCCCATACTTCTAGTCGTTTGAATTCATTGAGTTCCTCCTGCATAGCTTCAATCCAAGATGATTGGGTCATAGCCTGCTGCCAATTTTTGGGTTCAACTTCAGAGAGAAATGCATCAAAGTAACAATATAGTGCACTCTCTTGTAGTTGATGGCGTGTAGAGACTGGTCGATCTAGATCTCCAATAACATTCCTAATTGGGTGATCTTTTGTCCATTTAGTGCTATGGTTTTCAATCCTAGGTGGTCTGGAGTGAACAATAGATGGAGCTTCTGCTGAGGTAGAGGCGGCTGAAGGGTTTTCAGGGATCGCAACACCAAAGAAAGGAAGCTCTTGCAAGTGAGCATATTCCAGGTCGTGATCAGTAGTATCCTCTTCTACATCATTAGGCACAAGTAGGGGTGATGATTCAGGTGTAGTTTGAGAATCACTTGGTGAAGGTGCATCCGGTTCAATGTGAATTGTAGATGCATTGGATAAAGGTTCATTAACTTGAGCAACCACTTCAGGTATTGGAGCAATTACTACAGGTGTTGGAACTTCATCAGTCGGGGGATCGAAGAATTCATCAAACAACGGTTGAAACAGTTTATCCCACTCGGGCCTTGATGGTGGTAAAAATGATGTAGAAGTAGGATTGTTGGGAACTAATCCGGAACTTATAGCACCGGGTCCCATCTCATGAAGCGCGGGTTCAGAGCTGTGTTGCTCAGAAGCCATCGCTGTCAGCTCGTCGAAATCTGCGTCCATAGTTTCTACAATCTTGCCAAGACGACGGTTATAGATTCGGTATGCTCTTTTGGACGGTGAGTAACCAATGAAAATACCTATGTCGGCTTTTGGTTGAAGCTTACCCAAGTTCTCACTATTGATGTTTGGATAACACAGAGCACCAAACACATGGAAAAATGAAACATCGGGTTTGCGGTCATGTAGAAGCTCATAAGGTGTTTTTCCATGGCGTTTCCGAATGATAGAACGGTTTTGGGTGAAACATGCAGTAGAAATAGCCTCTGCCCACAAGAACAATGGAGCATTCGCATAAATAAGCATGGTCCTAGCAGCTTCCATAAGTATGCGATTTCGTCTTTCAACGACACCGTTTTGTTGTGGAGTGCGTGCAGCGGATGTTTCATGTGATATACCAACTCCTTCATAATAATCACGAAGAGTCTGGTTGACGAACTCTGTACCATTGTCTGTACGAATACGGCGGACAGTGGTATTCAAACGTACCTGAATGAACTTCAGAAAAGTGATGATAGCCTTCGGAGCTTCATCCTTTGTACGTAGAAATCTAACCCATGTAAACCTTGAGAAATCATCCACAATGACGAGAATGAATTTCTTACCGCTCACACTTTCAGTTCTCATCGGTCCACAAAGATCCATATGCAAAAGATGAAGTTTTTCTTGATTAGTGTCTTCAGCTTTGGGTTTGTAAGATTTCTTGGTGCTTTTCCCCCTTGAACACGCGGAACATAAATGATCCTTGTGAAATTTAAGCTTGGGAAGACCACGAACTAACTCGTTTTTAGCCAGATGATTAATAGCATCAAAATTAAGATGAGATAATCTTCGATGCCATAACCATGACTTGGTCTTAGAAGCTTTAGAGAGAAGACATACTGGAGAAGCGGCCATCATGTCTTGTAAGGACAAAGTGTAAAGATTTGCACCACGAGATCCCTTCAACAAATCTTTTCCTTCCAAGTTGCGGATGAAACAAGTATGTTGTCGAAAAGCAACCTCAAGGTTGGAATCACAAAACTGTCCTACTGAGAATAAGTTATGACCAAGACCTTCAACATAGTATACCCTAGAAATCGTCACGTTTCCAATCTGATATTCACCATACCCCATAATCTTTGCTATATGATCATTCCCAAATTTAACCGTACCAAGAAACTTGCTGACAAAATTTCGGAGCATCGAGCGATTTCCGGTCATATGTTTTGAACAACCGGAGTCCAAATACCACAGGATGATTTGGACCACCTGAAAATATCACCACACAAAGACAATGTAGAGGTATCGGAATCTGAGTGTTCCTTGTTATTAGCAGGTACAGATTTAATAATCTTAAATTTGCTAACTCTAGGTTTCTTAGATTTCCTAGCCTTTTTCTTCTTAATTGGTGGTGTAGATTCTAATTGGCTCAAATCCTGAGGTATTTCTACACTGATAGGCACTATAGTGGGGGCTGACCTAATTAAAGGGCGCTGTTTCCTTACTTGAGTGCGAGTGTTCCTAACTAAAGGACGCTCAGACCTAACCTCAATGGATGCATTCCTAGTTAAAGGGCACATTTTACCATCGAGTGTAAAGGTCCTACCAGTGGGACGCCATTGCCAGCCAACTTGGGCACGAGTTCCACCCGTTGGCTTCCATTCAAGACCATTCTTAATAGCATTCATTTCATTAACGTGATCAATCAGACACAAATCATGACGCTGTGAAAACATACATTCATTACAATTCCAACAATTTAAATCAGAATTCACGAATGGTTTAGGCTGCTGCACAGGCGCAGAGCTTTTAGTCTTAACATGATTCATTTTATTTAAAACTGAACTAGCATTCCTATTGTGGACTTCTACTTTCTTCTTTGTGGCACTACTAGTGGAGGGCTTGATCTTAGCTTTCTTGAGTGGCGATCCTTTAGCCTTAGTAGTCTCTTTTAATCCTGTAGAAGGCAAATTGGGAACATTAGCAGCAGATTTTAAAGGTGTCTTACTTGATTGTGCCAATGACGGTTTCGCTCCTGGAGTCTTATTAAATGGAGTGACAGCAATGGGCCTATTATTAAGTAGTGCCGAACCTGGTGTACCTATGTATTGTAAATAAGCCAAGCAATATTGAACTCGCTTAACATATTCATGAGCCGAATAATAGTCGCTACTTGAGGGATCTAAGGCATAAAGATCGTCTAAAATATCCCTAAGAAGATCGACATGCTTAATGGCATTCCTCATATAATCATCATAGGTAAGCTGGTTTCTCTTATGAAGCGGATTCTTATAAAGCACTACTTTCTTGGTTGTTGGAGCACTAGTGGACGGTGCAGAGTCGGTAGCTAAGTTATCAACAACTTCTTGTCGGGTGAGAAGAAGTGTCTCCTTTAACTCAGCCAAAACCATATTTTTGTCTATGAGCAGGATGTTCAAGTCAGAGATTTCCTCGCACTTTTGGTTCAGTTGTTCAACATAATAATGTTGCTGTGCCGCATTAAAAGCGAAGCGTTCTTCTAGTGAACCATAAAGAGCGGATAGTCCCTGCCTAGTCCGATCCATCTCCCCTAGAACAGTTGATAGTCTAATTTCTAAGACCTGGTTTTTAGACTCTGCGGCCTCTAGTTCCATTCTTAATGTTTCCTTTGATGATATCTCTCTCTTCAATCTCATGATTTCTTCCTCTAATGTCTTAACAATTGCAATCATCTTGTCACTATTCTCAACACCGTTTTCACAAACATTTGATATCAAAAGATTTTCATTTTGAGCTTGTTGTTTTAATTCTAAAGATATACAATGTTGTTCTAGTTGATTAAAGCGTTGAGAAAGTAAATTATAAGAATCTTGTAGCTTTAAAAACTCAGCGTTAGATTCGTGACAAGAATGATTATCTACCTCATTTACAGTTTCAGCAACATTTACAGAAATATCACAAACATCATCACAAATATCCTCACAAATATTCACAGCATCACAATTCATCATAGCGGATGTAAGCTCATTCGAATATTTAACATTTACAATAGTAAGCACATCACACGAGATTACTTCGGACAAGAATCGGTCATATTCGGTTGAAATCTTTTCCTTTTCAATTAGTTGCAGTTCGTAAGCGGTGTCCATTTCATAAAACACTTTTTGAACTTCACCAATTTCAAACTGAAGATTTTCCTTAAGAGATGCAAAACTTCTTTTTAGACTTTCGACAAACGGATTGATCTCAGTTTTAAACACCTCGTTCATGTGTTCGAAAGCCCATTCTCCGGCATTTAAGCCATTTGAAGTCGTACATTCCAAGATGACCTTGTCAAAGTTAGTAAAGTATCGGTTAATCTCTTGCAAGTTTAACCATACAGTGCTAACAGGTGGAAGATTCTTTGGAATTTCCTTAGGACCTTCCATGTTGACAAGTGTAGGAAATGTACTAGGGCTTTCTTCCTCTATCATGTAGGTTGGTGCTGTAATGAGATCTTTGTCCATATGGAAGCGAACTCTAAAATCAGTTTTAGCAAGCTCCTTATTCATCTTAAAATAATCACAATCGGGATATTTTGCAGAATTGTATGACCGATCCTCATCAACTAGAACCTTACTTGTTCGATCATTGGGAAAAACAATAGGGTCTAAAGCCAATCCTAATTGAGTTGCATTATAAAGTCTAGGACTATGTCTTAAAGCTTGTTTTGCATATCGTGGATTAGGGGGAAGGCCTTTTAGACGTGATAAGTTAAACTCTTTAAACGAAGCATCAAATAAGTGAACTAGTTGTGAAGCAGCGTATTGTCTTAACAGCAAGTAGTCTAGACTTCTAATCTTATTAGTAGCATTAATCTCCATTTCAGTCTTCTTAGATTCGAGTAATTCAAAATCAGTTTGAAGTTTTTGAAAATTAGTGACCACTAACTCCTTTTCTTTAAGTTCACTAGACAGATTTGCTCTTAAGTTTTCGATTTCTTGCAAGTGACCCATTTGCTTGTTTCTAAAGTGATCATATTCGAGATTTGTGAGAACACTAGACGAAGGCACTAGTTCCAAAGTTTGTACTTTCTCATTGCTTAAGGCAAGCTCATCAGACAAATTCTTATTCTTAGCTAAGGTTTCTAAGAGTGCAGCATTCATTTGGCTAAGTAATGTAGCAGGAACCATGACCAAATCTTGTTGAGCAGGAGTAGGCGTATGCGAACTGGGTCCCGGTTGTGATTCACTCAAAGTCTGGGAACTTACATTGATATTGCTATCATTGTTTGTCTCCTCATTTGAAAGACTCACCACCGAAGATTCATTCGAATCAGCACTCTCTTGCCCAACTTGATGTGGTTGAATACTAGCATCAGTGGCATTATCGGTGTTATTAATAAGTACCTCAGATTTCTTATCTGGCCCTAAGCTGGAGAAAGTTGCCATGAAAGCAGCCTTGGCAGTTTGAAAGTCATCACAGTCGGAATCATACGCATTAAGATCATCGGCTTGGTAAGCTGCATTCTGCGTAGTGACAACGTCTTGTTCAGCAATCCCTGGGTCGGCAAGAAATGCAAGCTCCTCTTCATCAAGTTCCCTTCCTTGCGCCTGAGCATTTACCAGATAGATCTTTTCTGCAAACCACTGTCCATCCCTTCTCCTCTTGGGTTTCTTACAATCCCTGGACATATGACCCTCTTCCTTGCAGTTGTAGCATGTGATCATTCTCAACTTGCCTGTATTAGCCCGTGGAGGATTATTGACCATTGGAGCAGGAGCAGGATTGGCGGTGCGAACATTGGTTGATGTGGAAGTTCTCCCCTGATATGGTTGAATTGGCTGAACCATTACCATGCCATTCTTAATTGTAGCTTGTTGGCGAGAATTGGATGAATTCCTCAACTGATTGTTGGTAGGAGCTGATCCTCTGAATCCTCGTTTGCTTAAAGTTATCGTGAGATAAGCAGACATAGTAGTTAGCACTTCAACTGGGTCAGCTCCTTGTTGAAATACAGGAACTGGGACTTCCTCATCATCACAATATAGTGCTTGATCTGGATGAGCTGCATAATCAGTATAAGGAAGACTCATTTGATCAGGGTAGCTTGTTGGATATGCTGCATTCTCTTGATAAGAAGAATATGATGGCTGAGCATAAGGTGCAACATTTGCTGGATGAAGTTGTGAAGCATACTGTGGTGAGGGTGCATTGAACCGATATTGTTGCTGATGTGAGGTGGGTGGTTGTGGTAGAATCGAGTATTGGGGAAAGGCTGGTGTCAAGTAAGGTGATTGATGATAAGCTTGATGTCCCAAGATATAGGGTGTGTTGTTGTGGGACAAGCTTGGTTGATTCGCCATCAAAGCTAAGGAATCTGGGTGCATACCACGAGGAGAACGGTGCATAATCACATGCTTCTCATGTTGCTGAAGGAAGGCATAGATTTGATCTAAGTTGCACTTATGCAAATCCCGGGTTAACTTCACATCGGTAATATACTCACCCCATTCAGCTTGAGGTAGAGTATTCAAGAATTTGGTGTTAACCTGGAATGGTGCAATCACAAGATTGTATACATTCAGATCATTCATGAGTGTGGTGAATCTGAAGTAATAATCGTGGAGTGTTTCCCCTGGGTTGTAGGTGAATCTATCAAACAAATCATACAGCTGACACTCCCTTTCTTGTTTGGTGAGAGACGTGCCTTGTAGCAACACCTTAAGACGTTCCCATAGATCCTTTGCCACCGTATACTGACTCACCATCCTATAGATGTCATGAGGAAGAGCTTGGAGAATTGTTTGAAGAGCTTTTTCATCTGCATCTGCAACAAGTTGTTGAGCTGGAGTAAGTTCTTCAAATTCTCGTGGTCTAGTCACGTTATCAACCGTAATGGTACCATAGTCGAGTGGACCATTCAAAATCGATTTGACCATAAGTCTTCCGTATGTCGGTTTCCCCTTTAGATATTGCATCATTCGACCTTGCCATGCCTCAAACACCTCTTTAATAAGCATCGGTGGACGGCTATCAGTTCCCGTTATGATCGATATATCCGTAAGAGATGTCATCTGAGGCATTACTGAATTTGGATTCATTTTGTTTTTCTTCAAAGAAACAGAGATTATCGGTTGATCGAGCAGTGAAGTAAAGCTTGTGAATTGTGTTGTGTTTTTGTTGTAAGAAACCAAGATTAAATCCTCTAAAAAATCGTCGAAAAAACAAGCAAAATAACCCTTGATTCGGAACTTTTTGTTGATTCGGAAGTTTGATTCGGAAGATTACCTTGATTCGGAACTTTGTGTTGATTCGGAAGATTACCTTGATTCGGAACTTTTGGGTTGATCCGGAACTTCTTGGTTCGGAAGTTCTTGATCCGGAACTTTGACTTGATCCGGAACTTCTTGACTCGGAAGTTCTTGGTTCAGAACTTTGGCTTGATCCGGAACTTCTTGACTCGGAAGTTCTTGGTTCGGAACTTTGGCTTGATCCGGAACTTCTTGACTCGGAAGTTCTTGGTTCGGAACTTTGGCTTGATCCGGAACTTCTTGACTCGGAAGTTCTTGGTTCGGAAGTTTCTTGATCCGGAACTTCTTGACTCGGAAGTTTCTTGATCCGGAACTTCTTGGTTCGGAAGTTTCTTGATTCGGAACTTCTTGACTCGGAACTCCTTGATCTGGAACTCCTTGATCCGGAACTTCTTGATCCGGAACTCCTTGATCCGGAAGTTTTGCTGAATGAACAGAAACCCCTTACGATGAACAGTCGAACAGTAAAAGTTAAGATTAAGCCCAGATTTTGACCAAATAACCCAAAAAGTTTTGTGCTTTCGACTAAAATAAGTAACAACTAATACTTATCCACTAATCCCAATCACAAAAACACCAAAAACACCAAGAATCAAGATGATTTTTCTTAAAGAACACTAATACAATCAAAAACTAAAAAACCACACAAATCACCACCTTAAATCACCCCATAGCTCTGATACCAAATGTAGAATAGTGATAATCAATGAATCTATGAAGGGGTTTGTTGATTTCTAGAGAGAGAAAGTTAGAGAGAGAAAGTGAGAGAAACTATGTGAATTTTATTAATATGGAATCTAGCAAATGACAACAACCAACCCCTTTCCTTAGTGGAAAGGGGTATTTATAGTTCCAAGTCATAAGTGGACTTGGGCCGGTCCATGACAAGCCCATGGACCGGTTCTTACTTAAGTTAATAAGCAAATAATAACTAATTACTAACTACGAGCTATTACAACGTAAATCATATTGTGGAGTGACCGATACTTCTAATATACGTTAAAACGTATTTCTAACATCAAATCAAAAGATATATGTAATATCTCTTTGCCAATTTAAAGATATATTAATATACCCACAAAACCAATTAGTAGTGTGGATATCACTGTCATCAATTAATGTGATCAATTAATGTGATCAGGTAAATTAAGATGATCTTTGATCAACTCTAAAACCTACGCATGGCATGGCAGAACGCATCGAACAAAAATTAACGCAGAACTCTAAGCATAAGAATAGAAAGCAAGATACATGCCTCCTTTATTCCGCTGTGTATATGCCTAGCTCGTTTGATATATAAAAAAACATGATATATTACAGGAGGATTCTTGTTTTTTTTAAATCAACTATACGCATGGCAAAATATATTGAACGAAAAACAAAATATATCAAAAAATTTGGGTTCCCAATTTTCGGGTTGATTCTTGTTTTCCGGTAGTATGAGACCACGAAACTTATTATAGTCAGTGTCCCACGGATGGCGCCAACTTGTTAGAGCATAGTTTGGCTAGGCCGGTCTGACGACTCTCCTGGGCCGTTCTTCGTCTTCCTGGGTCCTGAGTAATGCTGCAAACAAAGGTAAACCGGTTAGACGTGGACCCGAGGCCGGAGCCCCGGGATCCACCTCCGACGGTCAAGTTAGTATCGAATGAATATGTTGTATAAGAGGTGTAGTTATGAGAGAGAACCTCATTATAATGAGACCCCTACCCCTGTTTATATAGGCTTAGGGTTTCTTGAAGGATAAGTTAAGTGTGTGTGGGCCGCGGGCCTGTTGGGCCGGGCCGAATACCGACTGTACGTCGACACTGTTCTTCACTATTTTGTTGCTGATGTTGATCCATAACAGCAGCTTGCTTTTGATGATTTCAAACAGGTTGATAAACTTGACTTGGATGAAATGGATCTAAAATGGTAGATGGCTATGCTCACTCTCCGGGTTCATAAGTTTGAAAAGAAAGCCCGTCGAAAATTCAACTACAACCCAAGAGAGCCAGCCAGGTTTGATAGAAGCAAGGTTAGATGCTATAACTGCCAGCGGCAAGGACATTTTGCTAGGGAATGCCCTAACAAAAATGACCAGGAGAAGAAAAGGTATTCAGCCTTCAAGGTTCTATAGCTCAAGGATGAGAAGAAAGCTTTGGTGTCCGTTGACTCCATGGTTAACTAGAAGGATCATCAGACTGCTACCTTGGAATTTGCTGAAGCTTCTACTGATGTACTTGCTATGATTGCTGGGCACCTATCTGATGCCGAGGAAGCAGAAGAATTTGCTCTTATGGGAATCTCGCCTCAGGTACAAAATTTCCCTCTTGGTTGTCATGATAAATATTCAGAACTATTGACTCAATACAATGAACTAAATGAACAAAATGACAAATATTTTTTAGAAGTTCAAGCGTATAAGAGTTCTCTAAGAACTTTGGAACAACAAAAGAAGTGGCTTCAAGATACTCAACGTGAATATGAGGATAAAATTAGAATTCTAAGCATTGATTTAGAGAACACCACTAACATGCTTACATATACTGAAAAACTAAACAATGAAAGTATTAAGGCCAAGCAATACATGCAAGAAAAATTGGATGCTACACTTTTACGATCTGAAAAATGGCAAAAAGCACCCAAGAATATTTCAAAGTTAATAGATAGTAGCATGTCTGGTAGGACTAAGAGAGGTTTAGGCTTTGATAAATATATTGATTCAGAAGATGTATTTGATTTATCTATTTCAAGTGTCTTTGATCCTGACAAGGAGGAGGAGGGAAAACCTAGTTACAATAGGTTTAAACCAGCTGCAGTAATGCATGTTGTTCCTCCACCTCTTACAAGAACTTTTATGCCCATATCTAGGCATACTGACTTGGATGGATCACATATGCATGAGTCTCCAAAAAGCTCTACTAATACTAATGACTTTGTCTCTTGTACTTTTAGTGATAAGGCAGTGACTATGCATCCTGTGGTCCAAGTGAAGAGTCAAGACCTTTAAGTCCCAAGAGAAATGACCCTGCTACTACTAGTGCTAGGATGAGTGATGAGAGAGTTGCTTCTACTTCCACTGTTTCTAGTTCTAGTTTGTTGAGTCCTAGGAATGTTGATTCTCCTATAGTTGTTTGTAATAAGTATAGCAGTGTGAAACAATGTCATTTGAATAGAAGGTCTTTTAAAACATGCTTTGTTTGTGGTAGTAAATTTCATTTGATTAAGAATTGTGATTTTTATGATCAAACTCCTTCTGGTTATCAAGCTTATCCTGCTGCTGGTCCACCAGGAGTTGCTCCTTTTTCTTCTAGAAGATTAAACCCATGTGCCCAATCTTATTCTTCTTCTAGAAGGACCTCTCCTTCAGCTTCTAATCTTTGGAGAAGCAATGTTTATACCTACAATAGACCAACTAGCAACTATTTTCAGAACTTTAATTAGAATTATGCTTTTAATTTAGACCAAATGCATTTTGGATTGGGACATTTGGGTTCTGCTGTTAAGCCCTCAACAGGTTGTTCTTGGTCACAAAATAACACCCATATGATGAACAGGCAACCTAAGAACAATAGTGGATCTCATTAATCTTCTTGGCTATCTACTAAAGATCCACAAGGCAGACTCAAACATGAAAAGGTCTGGGTCCCCTTAAGACATTAACTTTTACATCTGACTTTTCTGTTGTTGTAGATTACTCCATACCAAGACCCGACTCTTGGAATAGTTGATAGTGGATTCTCTAGGATCATGACAGGAAATAAAGGACTTTTATCTAACTTTGTACCATTTCAAGGCGGAAAGGTGTACTTCGGAGGTGGTGAAGGAAGGATCTCTGGCAAAGGAACTATTCAGACACCTAACCTTAATTTTGAGCAGGTCTACTATGTGGAAGTACTTCAACACTTCAACTTGATCTCTGTCTCTCAGATTTGTGACAAGAAGTAGTTTGTCCTCTTTACGGATACAGAAGCACTGGTGTTATCCAAAGACTTTAAGCTACCGGATGACTCCCAAGTTCTACTCAAAATCCCTATAAGACACAACCTCTATGGTATCAAGCTGAATGAAGTTAATCCTACTGGTCAACTAGCTTGTTTGGTTGCCAAAGCATCAGAAGATGAAGCCACCAAATGGCATAGAAAGATGGGACATGTAAACTTCAAGACCATTCACAAACTGGCGAATATGAACTTGGTCTCTAGTTTACCTCCCAAAACTTTCAGAAATGACATCAATTGCCTTGCGTGCAGCAAAGACAAACAACACAAAGCATCCTTTAAGGCTATTATTGCTCTCAGCCTCATAACTGAACCATTGCAGCTACTACACATGGATTTATTTGGTCCTACCTCCATTAGGAGCATTGACCATAAACAATATTGTCTTGTGGTAACTGATGGGTATAGTAGGTTCACGTAGGGTTTCTTTCTGGCTGCCAAAAGTGAGACCTACTCAATTCTCAAGGACTTTATCACACTCATTGAGAATCAGCTGTCCAAGAAGGTGAAAGGTATCCAATGTGACAATGGAACAAAATTCAAAAATGCAGACCTCATAGCACTTTGCAAATCCAAAGGTATCAAAAGAGATTATAGTGCTGCCAGGACTCCTCAACAGAATGGTGTTGCAGAAAGGAAGAACAAGACTCTTATAGAAGCTGCAAGAACCATGCTTGCAGACTCCAAGCTTCCAACTATGTTTTGGACAGAAGCTGTCAACACTGCAAGTTATGTGTTGAATAGGGTTTCAATTACCAATCCTCATATGAAGACTCCCTATGAGCTACTCACAGCCAAAGTCCCAAGCATTGCTCATTTGAAGCCATTTGGATGTCCTGTCACCATTCTGAAGACTAGTAACTATTTGGGGAAATTTGACGGCAAGGCAGTTGAAGGCTACATTGTGGGATATTCAGCTCACTCAAGAGCTTATCGAGTTTATAATCTCCATGCCAAGCGTGTCATTGAAACTATACATCTCAGGTACTTTGAGGAGAAGACAAACATCCAAGGCAAAGGTCCTGAATGGTATTTTGATCTTGATTATCTTAGTGACTCATTAGGATATTTTCGTTTCAAAACTAACCAAGATGCAGGTCCACAAGTGTTTGCAACTTCTAGTGCAGGTGCTGCCTCTAGCTTTTCAGACTCCGATGAGGATGATGACATTTTTGTTGTACCATCCTATTCCACTATGGTCGCTCCAAACACCAATGCTACTCCTATTGATGCTTCTTCATCAGACATTATGGATTCACAAGGAGCTCTTGATACACTACTCAAGCAACAACAAGATGCTACTAAAGCAGCTAATCAAGGAGGCTTTGAGTTTCCTATGAGTACTCCTGTCGTACCAGTTACTCCTAGTGATCCTAGTGTCACTCCTAGTGCAAGCTTAACACCTATTGGTAGTTCGGTTAGTGATCCTACTTACACAACTAGGTTCTCTGGTCCTTCTGACTTGGGAAACTATCAAAAGAAGACTTCTACTAAGCTGGATGATATTCATAAGCAACCAATAGATGGCATTTTCGACTCTACTTCATATGATGATGACATTGGTGGGGATCTTAATAACTTGCCACCAGAAGTGGATGTAGCTCCTACTCTTGTTCACTAGATGATCAAAGGCCATCCTACTACTCAAATCATATGGGATCCTGGTTCTACTGTGAAGACTCGCTGCATGCATAAGAAAGCAACGTATGGTCATCATGCTCTTGTAAGCTACATTGAAGACCAAAAGCGTAATAATCACATAGACTTTCTTCACTGTTTGTTTGCTTGTTTTCTCTCACAGGTGGAACCTAGGTCAGTTTCACATGCTCTTGAGGATCAAAGTTAGGCGGAGGCTATGCAGGAGGAGATGCAACAGTTCTTGTTTCATAATGTTTGGATTTCAGTTGACTTACCAGATGGAAAGACAGCAATTGGTACCAAATGGATTCTCAAAAACAAGAAATATGCAAGGGGTATTGTGGTGAGAAATAAGGCTAGGCTGGTCGCACAAGGTCACACACAACTAGAAGGAATTGACTATACTGAAGTCTTTGCTCCTGATGCTAGGATTGAGGTCATTCGTCTGTTTTTGGCTTTTGCTTCTTATGTTTGCTTTATGGTTTTTCAGATGGATGTCAAGAGTGCGTTTCTTTATGGCAAGATTGATGAGGAAGTTTATGTCACTCAACCTAAGGGCTTTGTAGATCCACTTCATCCCAAGAAAGTCTAAAAGGTGGTCAAAGCTCTATATGGACTTCATCAGGCTCCTAGAGCGTGGTATGAGCGTTTGTCCACTTTCTTGTTGAAACATGGCTATAGAAGAGGCACTATTGACAAAACATTGTTCCTTAAAAGGAATGCCAAAGACATCATCCTGGTTCAAGTATATGCGGATGACATTATCTTCGGTTCTATTAGGAAGGAATGGTGTGATGAGTTTGAACAGCTAATAAAAGGAGAATTTCAGATGAGTGCCATGGGAGAACTCACATTTTTCCTTGGTCTTCAATTCAAGCAGCAGTCGGATGGTATCTTCATTAGTCAAGACAAGTATGTTCATGAGATCATTTAAGAAGTTTGATGTGGAACCTCTTAGACCAGCAACAACACCTTATGAAGTCACTAAAGTCAAACTCAAGAATGAGCCAGATCCTCCGGTAAATGTTCACATGTAGAGGTCAATGATTGGCTCACTCATGTATTTGACTGCATCACGTCCGGACATTATGTTTGCAGTAAGTGCTTGTTCTAGACATCCGGTGGCTCCAACTGTATCTAACTTGAATGCAATCAAGAAAATCTTCAAGTATATCAAGGCACGACCCAAGCTAGGCTTGTGGTATCCAAAGGAATCACCTTTTGTTCTTGAAGCCTATAGTGATAGTGACTATGCAGGTGCTAATAATGATAGGAAGTCTACTACTGGTGGTTATCAGTTTTTGGGTCGAAGACTTATCTCATGGCAATGTAAGAAACAGACAATAGTAACTACCTCTTCAACATAAGTTAAATACGTAGCTGCTGCTAGTTGCTATGGACAAGTCTTGTGGATACAAAATCAGATGTTGGATTATGGGTTTAACTTCATGAACACCAAAATTTTCATCGATAATCAAAGCACTATCTGTATTGTGAAGAATCCTATCTTTCATCAACGAACTAAGCATATCTAGATTAGGCACCATTTTATACGGGATGCCAATGAGAAGAAGCTGATACAGGTTCTTAAAGTACATACGGATGATAATGTTGCTGATTTATTGACTATAGCATTTGATGGTCCGAGATTCAACCCACTTGGTGCTTCACATTGGTATGGTCAATCCTTAAGGCCTAGGATTAAGGGGAGGCTAAGCCTAAGGGGAGGCTTATTGTACATATTTCCTTGTACAGTCATACATATGGTAGATTCTAACAATAGATTTCATGGGTATTCGCGGTGTGTGTAACTTCTAGTGGAAGGTTTTTGTTACTCCTAGTGGCAGTCTTCTACTTCTAGTGGGTACAAACCCTTATTCTTCACTTATGGTTGGTTTCTAGTATCAATTTTGGGTCACTGTTCTCTTTGTTGACTTTCATTGACCATTCGCTGCCCCTAGTGTTGACCTTTACGCGTTTTGACTTTCAGTCAACGCGAGTTACTTCTTGTGCACATCTTTTTGTTTATCTTTGGTAACTGGGATTTACAAATAATGGTTTATGAGACAAGTGGTTACTCAAGCATTAATGACTCAATTTTGAAAGGACAACCCCCATAATTAGGGGTCAATGAACAGTTTTATGACCATTATTTATGGTCAAATTACTCATTTGACTCAATTATCACAACCATACACACACACATACGCTCCTACCCTTCACCCTGTTCAATCAATCATCTTCCACTACTTCAATCAACATCAATGGCATCACTACAGTACAAGCCCGATCATAACAAGGTGGCCTATCTTGGCGAAGGTCCTAAAAGAGACGAGTTCACAGACATCCTGGAATACATTGAAGCTTCCAATCTAAGGTATGCTCTTACTGTTTGCCCCACTGTGTATGATACTGTTATACGTTAGTTTTGGGCAACTGCCAACCTCGTTGCTGTTTTGGGTCGCCCATTAGAGCTCCATGCTACTATAGATGGCCGCTATTATGTGGTGTCTGAGGCATCCATTAGGTCTGCCCTTCATCTCCAATATGAAGATGGCATTGTCTCTATTCCAAATTCAGAGGTGTTGGATGGTATGGCTGCTATAGGCTATAATCATGAGGGGAAGTTTAACTTCCAAAAGAATAGATTTGCCCTTCAATGGAAGCTGCTGGTTCACTTTTTGATTCATTGTTTGAGTCCAAAATTTGGAAGTTGGGATGCGTTTCCTATCCCCCTAGCTACTGGTTTGATTTGTATTGCTCAGGGTCGTACTTTTAACTTCTCTCGTTACTTGTTTGATGGCATGATTAGTACTCTTAGTGATACGGGTTCTAGGAAGAAGTTCTTGATGTACCCTAGGTTTTTGCAGCAGGTTCTTATGTGCTTACCTAGGAATAGGAAGGAATATGTGCCCCCAAAGCTTACTCCAAAAGTGTATGCGAATATGGCACTTGGTTATAAGGGTCCTTTGAGGCCTCTTACTGATGCTATGATGGGCCTTGCCCAAGGGGGTCCCAATGTGGTTCCTCTGGCTGATCAAGCCGATGAGGAACCTTCATTGGAGGATGATCCTATGGAGGAGGAGAACACTACTGATGGTGTGCCTCATGTGGAGGTTGAGGAGCCAGTAATAGAGGTGGTGGTAGAAATGCCATCTACCTCAAAGGCTGCTCCTTCTTCTCGCCCACATGAGTCCTCATTTGCTGATTCTCCCCCTCCTAGTCCAGCTCCACATTTTGCTGAGAAGCCTTCTAGCTCTCATGCCCATATGAATGACCCATCTGTTGCTTCTGGTCCCCATGATGCATCCCCTCACCCAAGTCCTCTTGGTGGGGAAGTTGAGGAACATGTTACTCTGACATATTTGCTAGCTCTTATGCATAGGTACTATGCCAAGATTGTTTCATTGGAAAATGAGCTCAACCGACACCGCAAGCTCACACGGGATTTCGTTCTCCCACTAACGAACAGGGTTAAATCATTGGAGACATAGCTGAAGCGCCAAAGGAAGAAAGTAGTGCTTTCTATTCTGATGAAGATATTGAGGAGGATGGGCTGACTATTTTGGCCAGGGCTGCATTTGCTGATAAGCCAAGTAATGACTTGCCTGTTCCTCCTAGTCCTTCATGCATTCCTAATGTTGTTGTTGGTCCCAAGCCAATAGATGACTCTGTTGGTCCTTCTGCTCGTCCTTCTCATGATCCCAAGGGCAAAGCCCCTATGACTAGTGCACCCTCTCTTCCCAAAAAGCGTACTTGCAGACAATTGGAGGAAGAAAGATTGGGGGAAGAGGCTGCTCAGAGATTGCAAGCAGAGCTTGACCAACAAGCCAAGGCTGAGGATAAAGCCCTGCAACAACAAAAACGTGAGCGGTTGAGGCACAACGCCATGCATTGGGATGACCATGACTGGATGAAGGTTCTTACCATCCTTACTTCAGACTACTCTCAGTCACCGATTTGTTTGGTGCATATGTGAATCAAGGAAATTGTGTTCAACGGGCAATGGCTTTGATGCTTAAACAACAGTTATCTCTTGCTGCCCAGCTTCGTGAACAACGCCGTAACAGACCCCTGTCGCGTACTGAGGATAGACGGTTAATGCAACAATATGTTAAGAATCAATCGGCTGCTTATTATCAGACTGAGTGGACATGGGAGAGGGTGAGGATGCTTTATTTTGATGAGCTTAAAGATATTTACACCAAGATGATCAAGCGTAGGTATACACCTGTGCCTGAATATGCTATTTATCGCCCACATCCTCGTGTTGTCCACACTTCTAAGCCTACTGCTGCTCCCACCTCTTCGCCGGATGTTCACAAGGGTACTTCTGGGGTTCCATCTTCTAGTGCTACTTCTACTGCTGTTCCTACCACCACCACTTCAAATGTTGATCCCACTCACTCTCATGTTGATACTACCACAACCAATGAAGCTACTACCACTCCTGCTACTAATCCCACTCCTGTTACTCCTGCTGTGGAGCCTACACCAACACTGGTGACTGATCCAGTTCCTACTTCATCAGTTGGTGCAGCCACTTCTGAACCAATGGTTGTTGATGATTTTGTTACTGCTGTTGCTGCTACTGTTGATGTCAAGGTTAAGGATGAATCTTCTTCTAGTGTCCCCACACCTCGTCGTTCTATTAGGAAGAAGAAGGCTCGTCGTGGTAAGTCTGTCCCATTTGAGAAGAGAGATCCTGCCAATCTCATTGATGTTGCTTCTGATAGTGAGACTGAGTTGCCCCTTGGCAAGGGTGTGATTGTAGCTTGGGAGGTTCGGCCATCCCCCATTTCTCGTAGTACCTTTACTCATAAGATTACGAACAGTGATGGCTACACCCGATATGTCTCTGGTTTGCAAAATATTTTGTCGTGGGTGAAGCGTCGTGATCTTATGCTATTGTATGGTTTGGTGGATGCTGATATTCCTAAGTCTCCGAGTGAGCGTCCTAACTGGCCCGGGTTAACTATATGGGGTGATTTGAAGTTGATGTTGGATTCCCCTCCTGATTCTCCTCATGCTGGCGTATGGAAGGATCAACCTCGCTAAGTGATAAGGAGGTGGAAGTTGTATGCTGGTTGTGGTGTTCATGTGTTGGATCTTGAGTCTGGTGCTGTTATGTTTATGCTTACTGATGTGAAGTATCCATTGACCATTGCTACCATGGAAGCTATGCTGGAGTGCCACCTGCTAGTGTCTAATGCTCCTTCTGGTAATGAGTCTGCCATTGCCACTACCTTAGTTGAGGGAATTCAAGCTCGGCTACATGCAGACAAGGTTGTTGCTTCTGGTATGCGAATGGTCTGTTTTTTTTTCTATCCTCTTGATATAAATACATTCTTTTCACCAATTTGTACAGTGATTGGTGACTCACATTTTACTTTAGTTAGTTATAAAAAAAGATACTTTTATATAATATCTGCTTATACTTTAAACATGTGATAGAATTTCAAAACTTGTAAATCATATAATATCTACTTATACTTTTCCATCATGAAGTTGTTTTCAACTTGGCATTTTCACATTTGGGCTGTCTTGAGAAGTACTTCTGGTGTTGGACCTAGTCCACACAACAAATGGTTCTTAACTCACCATGTCTTGCAGATAAGAAAGAGTTGATTCACCATGAGGGTACGGCTCTGGTGTGATTATCAAATCCGTTGATGGTTGCCAGTTTACCCAAAATTGGAGGGTTTTCACTTGCCTTGGTCCTAGACTGAAAAGTGGCTAGTCCAAGGGGGTACGGCTCGTGGTAAAGATCTATATTAAATCCGTTGATAGATGTAATAGCTTGCTCAAAGCTATAGGGTGTTCAGCTCACCGATGCTTAAATGCTAAGAGTTGGCTAGTCCGGAAGGGTACGGCTTCTGGTAAAGACTCATCTCAAATCCGTTGACGGCTGTGATGAACTGCCCAAAATCATTAGGGTACCCCCACTCACCATTGATTTACGTTCTAAGAGTTGGGTTGGGTTCTGGTCTCCCAGGGTGATGCTTATTCCACCACAAAGACTGGCTAGCCAAGAGCGAGCAGCTACTTGGTAAAGGCTCATCAAATCTGCTCATGTTGCTGTAAAGATTCAACAAGGTGCAGATCTGTTTCCAGCTTTCAAGAAGCTTCTAGGTGTTACTTTTTGCAGCATTCTTTGTGTTGTCAATGCTGATGGTTATATTGTTGCTGTTTGTGCTGCTGTTTCAATCCTCAAGCTGTTTTGCAAGATCTACCAGGAAACTTGAACTCAACCAGTCAAATTCAAGTTTAGGGGAGGATTGTTAGGACCTCTGGAATAGATATTTGTAATAGATAAGCTAGGAGGTATGTAGTTCCGCCTGGTCCTAGTAGTAGTAGGAGCAATATGTGCTCCTGTCTAGTTGAAAGTCAAACTTTATTATTCTTAGTAGTTTGTTAGGATATGCATGATATATGTTAGGAAAGGATATGCATATCAGAAGTTACATGTTTTGGTTTTAATGTAGTATTAGAGTTTTCTTGTAGTATAAAAGGAACCATTGGCAGAAGGGTTAGCCAGACCTTCATCAAACATTATTCATTTCATATTAATAGTAGAAATCCTTAGTAAGGATCAAGTTATTTAGTTATTCTGTTTCTTCTTGTTCATAATATTTGTATTCCGCACTTATACTGTGTGTTACATCTAGAGTCTCTCTGTGAATAGACTTGTGATTACAGAAGTCGTTCACCATCCTTAACAGGCTGCAAGATCCACATTCAGTGGACCCAACACAGCTTACCAGCTTCTGATCATGTGGTTGATCGACCAGCTCCCAAGTATGATTCTTCTTTAAAGAGCTCATCTCTTCCCCCATAACACAAAGCCACTCATCCTTTTCAAATGAATTAATCGCCTCGTGGAATGTGATTGGTTAATGTGTATCTTCTACCTCATCAATAGCAAACACATAAGCCGCCATATCATCTTCTTCCGTAAACCCTGATGATCTAGGCAATGATACATTACCTTCATTCCTATACCCTGCATGTATAATAGTTGTTTTTTTGCTCTATTACGCACCAGAACATAGTTGTCCAGATTCCGTCGTTAATGCATTGCATTATCTGCATTTTCGTCTTGACCCTCATCTTCGTTCCCTGGATTAAACCTAGTATGAGGATCCACAATTGGTTTGATCCGACTGTGTTGAAGTTCCACCTAAAACTCAACTTCCTTCCCAAAATCTGCAGCACCAACACCTTTGAGAGTATCCTTATACATAAAGCTCTCATTAAACACAACATCTCTGCTTATGATTATCTTTGGTTTAACATCATCCGACCTCCATAATCTGTATCCCTTCACACCTTCAAGAGACCCCAGGAATATGCATTTTATAGCTCTAGGCTTGAGCTTCCCCTAATTCATGTATGAATAAATAACGTAACCAAATATCATCAACATCTCGTAATTCGCCGAATGTAACTTTTGCATAATGGCTATTTTGTTAATGTTTTTATCATATTTCTAAAGCATTCTTTTATATGTTGTATACAACATATCAAATATAATGCAGTGCGTAAAAAATATAAACTGCAAGTATCATATATGATAAATCACTATAAAATTATGTGATAGATTACTAAAACACATGTCATATATAAATGTAGCAAGGACATGAGACCTCATATCTATGTGTACAACATATCAAATATGATACACTGAGTAAATATTGTAAACTACAAATATCATATATGATAAATCACTAAAACATACGGGATTTATGAAAAACAACATATATTACAAAACTTCTTCAACAAAAACAATAAACTTCTTCTTCCTCCCTACATGTTATCAACCGCACCTCCACACTTATGCGTGTACGTCTCTTGCTTTTGCTCCAACTGGAAAATTGCAGCATCCATTCGTTGTTGGGTTCGCACAGTCTGCATTTATAAAAGACAGTAAAAAATGTCTGACGCATCATGTAATCAGCAATTGTATCATATATGATAGAAGAAGGTTTGAATAGTTTAAAGAGATTTTATAAAAATTTGTCACAAAGTCTTGTTTTTCTATAGTTTGTTAGATACATCCTATATGATACATATGATACCTCATATATCATATATGATAAACCTATCATACATCACATATCATATAACTATCATATATGATAAAAGAGGTATCATTTATGATACATCAGACTTATGGCTTACATTAACAACTAAGTTAAAAAGCATAATACAGCTTACTTACACTAACATAAGCTTAATTATACCTCTCTCAAACTTGATAATTCGCCAAAATAAGCTAATAAGCTAGCTTTTTTATAACTCTCCACTAATATATAAGCTTATTCACATAAATCTCATATAATTCATATGCTTATTTACATAACTCTCCTCTAATTTATACACTTATTCACACAGCTCTCACACAACTCACATAATAAGATAGCTTATAATTAAGAACAGTACATACATATAATTATTTTAAATAAGCTAATTATAAGCTTATAAATTTAAGTGATGATAAGTTAATAAGCTTATTGACATAAAATAAGCTAAAATAAGGATAACTTATACCCGAGTTGATCGACCAATCGACTCATGATTATTGAGCGATCGATTCTTGATGATGGATCGATCTATGATGATGGATCGATCGATAAGATGTTTTGATGTTCTTCATAATCGATTGAAGCATAAAAAAGATGATGGATCGTTGTTGCTAGATAGAGATTTATGGGTCAGGTGTTGCTTCGTAGAGAGAGAAAACACACACTGATGTGTGTGTATTAAATGAAAATTATTAAAAAAGAAAAAGGTTTATATAGTGGCGGATGAAATGACAAAAATACATCTGCAGTGTAAAATGAGGATTTAATCTCAACAATCGGATGGTAGAGAGATGGATGGTGAGAATGAGTCTCTCATATCTAAGATAAATTTGATATATAAATTAACTTAAATCTAATAATATAAGTTATTATATACAAAAAAATTAGAAAGACAAAAAAGTAAAACAATCAATCGTAAATAGTTCTTTTTAGAAAGGCAGTATAATTAAAAAACACTTAAAGATCCATACAAACAAAGGCACCCAAACTTCTATAAACAAGTCGATTCACAGAAGTGGGGCCCAAAAGAAACAGAAAATATAAAAACAAAAAAACTCAAAGAAAAACAAACTGACAAAGAACAAACTCAATATACGCATGAGAGAGAGGACCACTTACACATATACCAAAAGTAACTATCACAGTCAAGCCAGTAAGGACTAAGGCCATGACCCACCAAGGATAAATGGGCAAGCAAAGGTTACTAGAAACGAAAAGTAAAAGATACAGTTATATAGAAGAAGGACCACAAGAACTCCCCGTAAGCTGTTGTAGACACACGACTAACAACAACCAAAACACTATGAATCAAATACCAAACATCAGCAGTAACCATTACATAAAGCGCCCAGATCACTCGAATAAAACCGCATAAAACCTCATGAATTACCAGAGATTATCGTGTTAAAATAACCATAACTGCCAATCAATACTTTTGTACTTATTCGATCTTCGCACAATCCACTCATAACTTTTTAATTGAATGTCTTGAACTATTTTATTAGTACTGAAGCTTTGTTGCCAAACACACGAGCATCCTCTCTTTCCAAATGTAATAGTCGGTTTTCCATATGACCGCTTGCCAAACATGAGTAATACTAGTAGGGACCCCAAGTGAAGAAAAAAATTCGCCAATAGAGAACGCATTGACGCACCCCATCTTCCACCAATCAAAGACCTTTTGCCATATACTCATAGCTAGATCATACGTGACCAAGCTATGGGCACACGAATCAACCGCGTTGACACAACATGGACAAAGGGCCGTATCCAAATCAATACCTTTTTTTATCGATCTCATCCCTAACCGGGAGTCTTCCTTTCAACGCTCTCCAAACGAAAACATTAACCTTCCCCGACACCAACTTATTCCAAAGAGTTTCATGAGTTCCACTTTCCGATAATAGAATCTTTTCTTCGATCAATCTTGTTAGCTCTTTAGTCTTGAAATTCCCGTCCTCGAAAAGCAACCATCTCCATCTATCCCTATAATCATTTGAAACAACAACGTTTTGCAAAGTCACCATTAGATCATCTAAGTCCTTACACACTCTACCCTTAACCCAATCCCATTCCCAACGCCACACCCCGTTAACCCACATCCCTTTATCTCTAACACTTTTTTCCTTGCTCCTATCTAAGTGGAACAACCTAGAGAATCTATCACACAACCTTTTATTGTTAACCCATCTATCCGTCCAAAATTTAATCTCATTCCCGTCCCCTAACACCCCTATACAAGACAAAATAAAATCTAACCCCATACCCTCCAACTCCCCCTACCTGTACAATGTCATGCCAAACCCTTATACCATTGCCCCCACCCACCTCCCTATTATCCTCTAAACCACCCTCAACACCATGAATGCTTTTGATCACCCTAGCCCATAAGCTCCCACCCTTATTCCTAAACCTCCACCACCATTTACCTAATAAAGATAAGTTTTTAGCCCGTAGCGATCCTATGTTTAGCCCCCCACCCCATGAGAAGTTAGAGTCGTGTCCCATTTAACCCAATATACTTTGTTCCCTTCCCCGACCCCTCCCCAAAAGAAATTTTTCCGAATTCTCTCAAGAAGTTTTAACACACTCGAAGGCACACGGAACATCGAAAAATAATACAAAGCCAAGCTACCAAGAACCGATTTCACCAATGTTAGACGCCCCCGAACGACATCGTTTTAGCTTTCCAATCAGCCAACCGGCTCATAAACTTATTGAGAACAATATTCCAAGCATTTATTCGTCTCATGTTCTCACCAATCGGTAAAGCTAAGTAAGTAAAACGAAATAGCCCAACTCTACACCCCATTCAACCAGCCATGCCAACCAACTCCTCGTCATTAACCCCGACACCATATAACTTACTTTTTATTGTAATTTACCCTTAACCCGAAAATCTCTTCAAAACACTTTAGGATACACATAACTGAAGTAGCGTTTTCTTTGTTCCATTCCTCAAAGAATGTAGTGTCGTCCGCGTATTGAAGATGAGACACCATAACTCCCACTTTAACCCCTCTAAAAATACCCTTAGAGCACAGGGTACGGTATTTTTTTGTGTTGCGCTGTGGTGAAAGCGCCACACGAAAACTCACCAACTGTACCCGTTTCGCGTTTTCGTGTCTCGCGCCTAGCGGACAACGCGTGTTTTCGCGCGAAAACGTGACACGAAAACGCGAGAACTGTACCGGTTCTCGCGTTTTCGTGTATTTAATTTTTATTTTTATTTAAAAAAAAATCGCCATGGCTCAAGCCAACCAAGGAGGGTGAAAATTTGGTGTGGTGGAGGTTGTGGTGTTGTGGCATCATTTAGCCAAAATTAACCATACGGTGAGAAAATTGTGGTGTTTTCCTACGACTTGAGCCAACCATACCTTATGCTCTTATCGACCGCTTCGTGACGATCGCGTTTAAACCTTCTGCTGCCAAAATGAAAAGAAATGGAGAGAGCACATCCCCTTGTCTAACGCCTCTCTCTAAATCGAATACATCCGTTGGCGAACCTTTCACAAGAATAGACATGCTCGAGGACCGGAGACATGTCTCCCATTTACACCATTTCTGCCCGATCCCATTTTAATCAATGGTAAATAGTTAACACACAACCAAAACATAACGATCTCATCCATTTCCATGTATGACCAACTTCCAGAATCATAATCGTAAATGATAAGCTTTCATCACCATTTATATACATCCCATTGTCATTTATCATTCTGCATTTTATAAACCATTTTCCATAATCTGAAGATCCCCACGTCAAATATAAAAATTTGTTTCATATTAATGGCAAATGCACAATCCTTTGTATATATTTCATTATGGTTTCTCGTATGCATGTTCGGATTATCCATATCTGATCCGGATCCAGGTCACAATTGCGCGAAAACCAACACTTCTTTACTAGATTTCACAAGTGACTTTGTAATGTGTCAGCATCAGCTAAGAGGATATTTTACTATAATCAATGATTGTTCTTTTAAGGTTCATGGTTTTGATATGCTCTCAGGTGGCGATGATGTTCATTGGTGGGGCGCTGTTGGTGAAAACTATGAGAACTTAACATCAGGCTTTGTTATATCAGATTATAAATTTAAAACCAAAACTTATAAAAATCAAAGTTTTACTGTTGGTTTATTGAGGAATGTTACATGGGATGATATTAAGGTTGTTTCCATTTGGAAGGCATCAACTGCTTCTAATTTCGGGTATGTTGTGTTGGAAGAAAGGAGTGAAGCTCCTACGCCTTCCCCGGCCCCGGCCCCGTCTAGTAATGTTAATTTTACGGGGAGTACGGTCGTTGAGATTGACGGAGAGCCTACTATGTTTGATAATTGTAAGGTTTTGTCGCATACGTATAGGTTAAGATGGAGTTTAAGGTCTGAAGATAATGTGATTGATATCGGCTTAGAGGGTGCTATTGATATACAAAAGTATATGGCTTTTGGGTGGGCGGATCCGTTTAAGGAGCATGATCATATGCTTGGTGCTGATGTGGCAGTGACGGGTTTTACTGAAAATGGGATGCCTTTTGTGGATGACTATCACATTACTAAATACAATGAGTGTGCTAAAAATAAGAATGGTAAAGCTGAAGGTGTGTGTCCGGACACAATGTATGTTGAGTCAGATGGTGATCGTGATAAGGTTAACAATACGATGTTGGTTTATGGGCATAGAAAAGATGGTGTATCGTTTGTTAGATATCAAAGACCGCTGAAATCTATTGACAAAAAGTATGATTGGAATGTGGATGTTAAAAAGAACATGACTTGTATATGGGCTTTAGGTTTGATAAAATCACCTGACTCAATCATACCTTATTACATTCCTGAAAACCATGGTAAGACTTATGGTCATGTGCATATTAATGTTTCACAGCGTGTAAATGACTGCGTCGGCCCACTTGATGCCAAAAATAAACAAGATCAGGACCTTGTAATTGCTGATAAGAAAGAACCACTTGTTGTTACTTCAGGACCAGCTTTACATTACCCGAACCCTCCAAACCCTTCAAAAGTTTTTTATATTAACAAAAAAGAATCTCCTCTTTTACGGGTCGAAAGAGGTGTACCAGTTAAATTTTCAATACAGGCGGGTCATAATGTGGCTTTCTATATCACATCTGACCCACTTGGTGGAAATGCAACATCAAGAAACCTGTCGGAAACGATTTATGCAGGTGGGCCCGAGGCTCACGGTGTGCATTCCAGGCCTAAGGAAGTAAAATGGGCTCCTGGCCGAAACACTCCTAATGAAGTCTACTATCAGTCTTTTTACGCCCAAAAAATGGGGTGGAAGGTCCAAGTTGTTGATGGAGGTCTTAATGATATGTATAACAATAGTGTGTTATTAGATGATCAGCAAGTTACATTTTTTTGGACACTTTCAAAAAAGTCAATATCTATTGCAGCTCGAGGAGAAAAGAAAAGTGGGTATCTTGCAATTGGGTTCGGGTCAAAAATGGTGAATAGTTTTGCATATGTGGGTTGGGTTGATGCTAATGGCACGGGTCATGTTAATACTTACTGGATTGATGGTATGAAGGCTCAAAGTTTGCATCCCACAAAGGAAAACTTAACACATGTAAGATGCAAATCCGAACATGGTGTCATCACTCTTGAATTCACACGACCATTGGATTTAAATTGTGATAAACATAAAAAGATCGAATGTTCGAACATTGTGGAGCCTACTTCTCCTCTTAAAGTCATATGGGCAATGGGGACTGAATGGTCCTCGAACCACTTGACTCAGAACAATATGCATTCAAGAACAAGTACCAAACCAGTTAGGATTTCACTTATCCGTGGCTCAGCTGAGGCAGAGGAGGATTTACGACCTGTTTTGGCGGTACATGGATTTATGATGTTTCTCGCATGGGGTGTGTTTTTTCCATTTGGGATAGTGGCTGCTCGGTACATGAAACATTTAAATGGTGATGTATGGTTCAAGATTCATGTTTATTCACAATGGTCGGGTTTATCAATTACTTTTTTGGGGATACTTTTTGCTGTTGCTGAACTTAGGGGCTTAAATATCCACTTTTTACATGTTAAAGTTGGAACCTTGACATTAATCTTGGGTTGCATACAACCAATTAACGCATATTTAAGACCTAAAAGAACTAGTACTGATGACGGCCCGTTGCCTCAGCGACGCCTTTGGGAATATATACATACTTATGTTGGAAGATTGGCGGTTTTTATTGGCATTTTTGCTATTCTTAGTGGGATGAAGCATCTAGGGGAAAGATATGACGGTGAAAATATTAGAAAATTAATCTGGGCGTTTTTTGCTTGGGTTTTGGTGGGTGTTATTACGGTATTATATTTGGAATACAGTAAAAAGAGGTATATAAATAATTGGGTCTTGCGTAATGATGAAGATGAGGTTGAGGAAATTACTGATCTTTTGAGCCCGAGCAGAATACATGGAGTAGATGTGGAAAAGCTCTCGCTTTCTTCAAGAAGATCAGAAGTTCAGCTGGAACCTTTTAGTAGATAGTGTTTTTTAAGAAAAAAAGGTGCTATTTGGATGTCTTGCCGAGCCTCTGGCCTTCTTGGGTCAACGCATAAGCAACTATACCCAGACTCTTGCAACCGAATTTTGAAGAGACAAAATGATATCTCATTTCGTGTTTATAATCTGTAAAGCTATTAACTTTCCTTAACATACTAAAATTACTAAGTTCTGTTTAACTCCCTTTTAGCATCAAATCAATACTTCGAAAAGTTTGATCCTTTTTCTACACATTTGATTTTCTTGCAGTTTAGCATACATTTTTGCTGTTGCAGATAAACTTACCTTCAGGTAACATGCTAACTGTTCTACAGTACGAAATTAGTAATTATCTGTTCTGTTTATCGTTGATATTGACGAGTTACATTATGGTCTT
This sequence comes from Glebionis coronaria, assembly GCA_025667525.1. Taxonomy (NCBI): domain Eukaryota; kingdom Viridiplantae; phylum Streptophyta; class Magnoliopsida; order Asterales; family Asteraceae; genus Glebionis; species Glebionis coronaria. The sequence continues at coordinate 491,866,794 of CM046878.1, forward strand.
ACTTTTTAGCGGTTGTACCCTTTTTTTCTATCAAGATGATTACGCAATTTGTACCGTGTAAAATACTCCCTATTATTGCTGTTGCGGAAAGATAGAATCTGATACAAGGAAGTTTTTTATGCTGAAGTTTTGAATAAAGCAGATATACGGCAAAGTATCTCATAACAAACACAAAACCAGGGAAAAATATATTGAAAATTTAAAATTTGTTACTCTATACTAACTCATTTCCAGTACTCAAACTACAATCAAACACGACTGATAAATAGCACCAACGCCTCATTTAATTCGTTTTCTACTGCTTTTGTACAAATTCTTGAACCCCTAGATTAAATAACCCTCCCATATATGATTCTAATGGATTGTGGAGATAACTTTCTTTAAGTTTCTTGAAACAATGACACGTCAGCAAACTATCAGATCCTGACTGATGACTAACACCAAATCTTTCAAGTCCCATAGTCTTCGCAACCTTACTCAAACCACCTCGAAGAGTATCGTGAAATTTTATCATATGTTTGATATCATAAACTTTCGGGAAGAAAACGTTCATCAATTCAAAGAATTCCTCTTGAGTTTCAGGCAAGTCTTTACCAATCAATAACTTAATCAAGTACCCAAAATCATACCCGCCATGAAATGTCGCCCAACAAATATTCTCATTCGCAACAACTCCAGACGACATCAAAAGCTCCCCAAATTTCTTCGCTTCCACACCCATTTCTTGATTCTTCTCGAAATCAATCCCACTCTCTTTCAACAAAGCAATTGAATCAGAATTACAATCATCTTCACCCAACTTAAAATCCCTAAAATTAAACTGCCAAACACAACACATTTCACTCCCACAAGTCGGATGATTCCCATTTTCGTCCGAAAACGTTAAACCTAACTGAATCAACTTACACATACCAACATTATCCCTCATAAAACGATAAGTCTCTTCATTACTCAATATTCTAGGTGGTGGCTTAACCACAATACCAGGGTACTCAGTATCCATCGCAATATTCGTATACTTATCAACTATCTCCCCAATTATTGCGATTTCTTGCTCAAGATTATGACTCCATACTTCTCTAAACTCAAAACCAGGTTGCTCATTAGCCATTATAACTCAGTTAACAATCTGCAATAACAATATCAAGAAAATGTTAAAATTCAAAATCTAACCGCAAGATCAAGAATACCCCCACCCGTTTTATAAAATTCTTTAAAACCCTTTTGTCATAATAAAAAAAGAAACATAGCCAGGTGAAATTTAACATTGAACTATGTGTTTTTAACGAATCTTGAAAAATGGGTCGAAAACGAAGTGTAAAATGTTAAAGAATGAATAAAGATTTTACCTAAAGGGTTTAAGAAGGGTTTATGGTGAATGTGAATGAGTTTGTAGTGTTGATGATTAAAAGGTTTTTAATCAATGATTCTTGGGTTTTGGGATTATCAAGAGGAGAATGAGAAGTGATCAAGATTAAGGAGTTGGGGAAGATGTGTTTAAACATAACGGCTTATATACATGTCACAAGAAACAAATTTATTGTTATTTTTTGTTTAATTGTTTTTTAGTAAGGGTTTCCAAGCTTTTAGCCATTTAAAAGATGAAAAAAAGTGGGGCATATATTGTTGTTACAAACACTCTTTTGTCTGTAAAAAAAAACACTGTTTTGAAACCGGTTCTATCTGTCAGGTTAAACGGTTGAACTGGTTTCGGTTCAAAGAACGAGTCAAAGTAAATCGGGTTTTATATTTTTGAACTCCGGTTATAGTCATGTTGAAGTGACTCGAGTTAACCTGATTCTCGAAATCCGACTGAGTTTTGATTTTCTTTTGTATTTCTTAGATCAAGTTAATCATATATTCTTGCAATGTAATTATATTTATACATGCGATTAGGGGTGGCAATTTTAGACCTGACACGAAACTCGACCTGAAACCGACACGAAAATTAACAGGTTCGGGTTGAATATATTAAATCTTAGGTCAGGTTTGGGTCGGCCTATCTGACCCATTTATTAAACAGGTTAGGTTTGGGTTGGAAAAAAATTAAGCAGGTCGACCCGACAACCCGTTTAATATTTTTTCCTTATACTAAAAACGATTAATATTTTACCATATGTGTTTACTAGGTTAAACATACCGAACATAAACACATTTAACATGTTTAACACGTCTAATGTGCCTTCTTTTATATATAAAACTTGTTAAATGGATCAATATATAAACCTGTTTAACCAATTCAACCTATGTAACATTTTTAACGTCAACCTGAATATATATATGGGTTAAATGGGTTAGGTTCGGGTTATGTGTAAACGGGTTAGGGTTGACATCACTGACCCGACTATTTAAATGGGTTAGGTTTGGGTTGGGATTTTCTGACCCGCCAACCTGACAACCCGAACCCGACATGCGATATTTGTTAGTGAATTATTTTTATGCTTAATATATAAAATATCCATAATTTATCAACATAGTTTTAGTTAGATCTTTGCAAAAACGTAATTTTTTTTAACCGAGTTGATATGTTAATTGATCCGGTTAAGCCGGTATGTAATCTGATAATTTGATCGGATCAATTAAAAACTCGGGTTTCAAAACATAGGTTACAAACATGAATGAATGCATAAACGGTGAATTTGTGTCTAAATATCGATCAATGCTCTGCCAATAAAAATAAAATGAATTAATGACTCGTTACATCATTTACATCCTTTAGGAGTTCTTTCATTTTTTTTAGATTGCGTCTACTAAAGGAACCACGCGAAATAAAAGTTCATCATTAACTAATCACGTTTGTTAATGCAAGTGATGCCTAAAAACATTATTAGTGTTAACTAATATTTCTTAGTTTTGATCACAACAAACCATACAACACATTTAGTGTAAAACACAAAATGAATTATTTAACTAACACTATCATCAAGGTAATAATCATATCACTAACCTTTCTTAATCATACTTAGTGATCATCAAAATGATTATCCTTAAAACTCACTTTTGTTAATATGACAAAAGACTTTTTAATAAACTTTCTTTTTTAGAAAATGTTTTATTAAAATGGAAAATGAAAATTTGAAAATAGCATATTCCAAATGCTGTTAGAATATCCTTTGAAAGCTTCAAATACCTCAGATATTCCTACCCCACTAAAAGACAAAAAACGGAGCGTACTCTAGTGGCGGTACCTTAAGTGGCTAGGCGGTTCCTTAGCGATATGGAACCGTCGGGCGAGATAAGGTACCGCGCACAGTAGCCGTTATAGATCCGTTATACTTTGTCTCCTTTAAATAGTGGGTCAAATCTCATTTTCCAGTAAGCCTCTTGGACGTTTTTCTCAGCCCCCTTTCTATTTTTTATAGCATAATCATTAGTAAATGATCACTTAAAGTGTTAAGGATGTTTACATATGATTATCCTCTTGATCCCCTCCTTTACCTTGTCCAATGTGAAGATCACTCACTCACTAGTGTTGTGATAAAGATGAATCTATGAGCTAGTCATATTCATCATGATACCCTTTTTGTTTTAGGTCAATCCATTGTATTTATGAATACTTGGACTAGTTGTGTTCATCCAAGTTATTTGTGGATACTTGGATTTGTTGTGTACATCCATTGCATATGTGTTTGCTTGGATTTGTGTTGTGTAAATCCAAGATACATGTGTGTACTTGGATAAGTCTAATTGAGTTGTAATAGATTTGATTAGTAGTTCTCACTAAACTATAAAGTAATGTGGTTGTGTCTTGTGAGTTCTCACTAAACTTGAAAGTGATTAGTAGTTGTGTTGTGTGGAGTTCTCACTTAGCTTCAAACTGAAGAGTCGTGAAGATTGGTTCTAGCTTCGGATTAGAACTCGACATCTAGCCTTGTGTCGTTAAATGGTGAAGTAGGCAACGTCGTGAAGATTGGTTCTACCTTAAGATTAGAACTCGACATCTAGCCTTGTGTCGTTAAATTGTGAAGTAGGCAACGTTGTGTAGATTGGTCCTAGCTAAAGATTAGGTCTCGACATTTAGCTTAGTGTCGGAAAATAATGTAAGCAACGATGTAAGGTTTTCTCCGCCGAGAAGGGAGCTTGTGGATATAGTGGAAATCTCGAGTAGGTGTACTCGAGGAGTGGAGTAGAAACGAGGATAGAGCCTCGTTGTCGAACCACTATAAATCTTGGTGTCTTCCCACTAGGTTGTCTCCTTCCTTACACTTTATTTATTTCATTATCATTACACTTACCTATTATCTTTGCTATTGCATTTGAATTGAACCTAATCATTATGCAACTTAGCCTCAAGTAAAAGATAGTTTTGATACAAACCAAATTGAAAGTAATTTTAATTTGGTCACCAATCGAAGAGAAACTATTCACCCCCCCCCCCCCCCTTCTAGTTTCTACAATTGGTATCAGAGCAATGGTCACTCAAGATCTTTGAAGTATATTGTACTTTGAAACTTGGATCGATCCATTTTCTCCTCAAATTAGAAGGTCAAGTTGTACTAAAGTTTCTCTTTGGTCAAAACTATTTTGTTCTTGAAAAATAGGTCCTTTAATTGATAATATTCCATCCCACTTAAGATTAGTAGCCTTTATGCATTTTAGATATACTCTTGAAATGTATCTACTAGTTTGCATCTTGCTTTGTGTAGGTACTCATGAAGATCAATCACTTAATTGGTTGTGGATTGAGTTACTTGCACTTGTAGAAGACTCATCTTCATTGATCTTTAACATCTTTGAATGATGATACCAAGATGATTGGGAATGATACTAGTCCTTGAAGACTTAGTACTCATCATAGTCATTGTTGGGCATAGCATTTATTCGTTGATGGATTGCTCTTTGTGGCCAAGGTACGCTTTCGTTCTTCCACGCGCCCTTTGATTATTCTTTTGATCATTACTTGACTATGTGCTTGTTCTTGGCATCCTTACCTTGACATTTGTTTGTGGTTCGTGATTATTTCCTTTTATCCTCTCAAACCTTCATTGCTTGGATACTTGACTCACTATAGTGATGAAGAGTGAGTTAGTATTAGCTTATAGTATCAAGCATGATTTCCATGGTTTGCACCCATACGGTTAGTAGGCCCTTTGTAGGAGAGAAAGTGAATTAATACCTTGATCATATTTTGGTTTAAACTAAGACTATTATTGAAAGTGATCTTAGTCTATACTTGAATAATTGCTTTGTGTTTATTCATTACCAAAGTCGTTTAACGTTTCGCCGGAAAGGCATGTCTTAAACCACTATATATGACACAAGCTCTTCGTTACCACTATTTGAAGATTGTCATTAATCCCTTGAGCATTGGTCCTAGTCTTGATTCACTTCCCTTGACTTCTCTCCACTTTGCCGTTTTGCTACGAGTAGTCGTTTGTCCGTTTCGGTTCTTTTCGATCTTGATTCAACTCGTAATCCTTCATTAAAACATATTGCTTAGTGTTATGATGATCCATTGATATTCTAAAAGGCTCATGATATAATTTTAAGTATTTTAGAAAAACTTGGTTTTTAAAATTTGGCGTTTTTCATTGATAAAAACCAGCCTCTGTAGGCGGTTCTTTATCTAGGCGGCTCAAACCCGCGGTACCTTATCGATAAGGAACCGCGGGCAGTAAAGGTTGTCAGAGCGCCAGTTTGATTATTTTATTCTTTTTCAAACCAAACCCTCTCTCTCCCAAAAACACACAGCCGACGGTTTACCCTTTTTCCACCATTGTTGAAGCTTCCAAAACCTTCAATCACTCAAATTAATTGATTCCAAGTTGTGGGTTTCACTCATCCTTCATCTAACATCAATTAATTGTAAGTATTTTCTTTCATTTTCATCTATTTTGTTCTAGGGTTCATCCTTACATAATTGGGGATTTTTAAAATTGAAATTGAATTAAAACCTTAATAGGAATGTGGGTTGACATGGTTATTTTACTATGATTCCTTAGGTTCATATTCATTAAGATTTCACTAAAACCCACTTGTAGAACAAATCCGAATTTAGGCTAAATGATTTTGGTTAAAAGATGAATTTGAGATGAACCCATGAACAAATAGGTAATGACATTGTTAATGCTTACCTAAAAACTTTGTTTTGAAAAACCAATGTTCTAGTCCATTGTTGATCCAACATAGTTCATATGTTCTTGGTAAATAATGGAATAGCTACATTGTGAGTATGAGAATGATACGGATTCAATCCTTTGTTTGTCAAGAAATTGATATAACACATTCTTATATTTTTTGATCTTTGATTTTATTTTTCATATGAGTGACTGGAGAAATATTTTCTTGTGTTTATTTAGGTACTAATCATGCCTTCACAATACCAAAAGGATCATCAACTCATCTAACAATATATGCCAAACCTATCCGACTTTTGTCACTCAACTCGCCTTGCCCATACTTTTTCCTCACTTCAATCTCATTGCTTTCATGAGGGTAGAGTTGTCCAAAAGGATATCAAGGATTATGTCTACATCAAGTCCATGTTTGGAAACATTGGATTTGATTGTTTGTTGAACATTAAGGAAGACATCTATCCTCGACTCCTATTCTTTAGCACATACTCCGTCATTGAAAACAACGATGGAATATTTGTTAGGTTCATCTTGAAAGATCAACTCATTCAATACTCTCTCGAAGTGTTTGGTCAAATTCTTGATGTCCCATTTGTAGGCACTTGTCGCTTCACGGATAAATGGAAGCTTAGTGCTCTCCTTGAATCCTACAATTGTCCTCCAAATGATCATGAGGAAATTGATCTTGACTTCATTGTCGACATTGTCTCCAAAAAGCGTAATCGACCCGTTAAGAGAAGCCTTCATACTAAGGTACGCTCGGTGAAACGTCATGAGGTTCTCTTAAGCGACCTTAATGATAATATGGTTCAATGGACCAATATCCTTAGGGAAAATGTGTTTTGTCTTGGTGGAAACCGGGATCATGTTCCGGCGGGTTTAGTGCATATGTTATATTGCATCTTTACCAACACCAATTACAATTTGGCATATTTTATCGCTCAACGGATCAATTGTGCTATTCACAAGCCTAAAACAAACCTCCCTTACGCAATGCTTCTCACTCGCCTTTTTAAAAGGGTTGGCCGTGATTTTCCAAATCTTGATCTTTCTCAGTTTCAACCGGTCAAACGGGTCATGCTACCTATTCAAGAGGTATATAAGAGAAAGACAAGATCTGATCGTAAATCCGACCAACAAGAGTTCAATGATGAGGACATGGACATGCCAACAAGTGATGGTGATGGCATTGGCACAAGTGCTCCCATTGACTCTTCGAGTTCTTCTCACCACTCCACAAACTCATTCGTGGATGGTTTAGATGACATTGCTTCCCTCCTCACCATTCCTCTAGTGAAGTTCCTAATAATCTCCATTTAGAGGAACTTTACCGTCAAAATCTTCGAACCTGAGGTGATTTGCATGAACACCGGATTGAGTCAAGAAAGGGAATCAAGTACTTGGGAAAAATGATCATGGACAAGGAGGTGAAGACTTTGAGTTGTGTCAAAGTTTGGTTATCATTTGATGTTTAAACATTTGCTTATTAACACTTTGGTTTAGGTGTGTATTTGTTGTCCCTAATATAATGATGTTATAATCACACGAATTTAAAGAAAGAAAGGTAGAAATGAGAAGAATTCTAGAGAGAGAAAGTAGTGAGAGAAAGTGAGAGAGAAATGGTTGGAACTAGGTGAATGTTAGATTAAGGAATGAGAAATACAAATGAACCAACCACCCTCCTAACATGCTAGGAGGGTAGTATATATAGTCCACCCACATGCGGGCTTTAATGGACTATATATTGGGCCGGGCTTGTATTTTGGACTTTAATTAGTTTAAATCCAAGCCCGTGAATCACGACTAAGTAACTACTTATTACAACGTTCTAATAAATAATACCATAGAAACCTATGACCGAACATTCTTGTTTGACTTAATATTTTGAGGCTAACAATCTCCCCCAATGTGAGGTCATTCCTCTTTGATATTTGGATTCCAATGGAGATTTATGAATTTCGTCATAAATGAGTCTTGAACGTGTAATCGTAGTTTTGTTCCTTCATGCTGTGATCTTTGAGCCTTTGTCGTTGTCTTTCGACTTTGTCTTTAAGTCTTGAGATCTTCAAATCATTCTTGACTTGTCTTTGCCATCTTGTGATCTTGTGTCTTTGTCCACATGCTCACACTATCAATTGTTGAATAACTCTTTGGGCATGAATATGTGGTTGTGAATCTTTGACTTTGCTGAGTACACCGTGACGCCACCTTCTCGAGACAAAACATAGACACGGACTGAATGGCTTTGACATTCGTCCTAAATCGGTAGCGTTTTACCTCCGGTCGGTGAAGACCGTTATACGATATTAAATATCGTACCTGTGATCAGGTAGATTCAATTAAGAATCTCCTTGACAGGGTTTCGCGGCTGTACTAGCCGTTCTCTTTACTCGACCGTCTCAAAGCAAGACTGCGAACATAAAGAGTGAATCAATTGGATAGATATCCGCTTGATTAAAGTCGTCAATTCAAATTCCTGGAACAAGTTTGATTCATTAAGAATCTTACCATTGTTGCTTTCCAGTTGACACAAGTTTGATTCATAAGAATCTCACAAGTCACCTACCGTAGCGCTGTTTGATGTTGACGCTAGAAGGATTTCCATTCGTCACTGTGAATATTAATGAATATCACTCTGAATGTTCTGGCAAGACCATAAAGATATTGCGTAGAAACCTGAAACGAGTTTGAATCAATTCAGAATCAAACCACTGTTGCTTTTCAGTTTTACATATGTTCAATTCATAAAGAATCTTGCATATGACCTACCGCAGTGCTGTTTGATGTTAACACTGGAAGGATTTCCACTCATCATTGTGAATACTAAGTAGTATCACTCTGAGTGTTCTAGCAATATCACAAGGATATAGCGTAGGACTCTCTTGATCTTCATCCGTGTGTCCTAACGAGATTTGATTGATCTCTTGGCTCTAGACTCGATTTGTGCACTTTTAGTGGTCGGAGGCTGGAGCAGATGCCACCTATTCAATATCAACTATCTCGGAGTGAGAAAGTCAATAGAAATCGTGTTGATCTCCGTGACAATAAAACAAACTTCTTTTAAGAGAAGCCTGAGTAGCTAGGAAAGGGTTGTGCTTCACATCACTGGGTCTATGATGAGTTTGTCTTCATGATGAGTTGACCCGGTTTCTGCCTAAGTTGTATGGAGGGCTTCTTTCTTTACACCCTTTATCCTTACATTTCTTTTTCATTCTTCAACCCCTTCAATGCTTACCAAGACATCATTACTAGCACCTTGTTGTGATTGTTCCAGTGCTAGCATCAGTACTTAGTCGGCATTCAGCTACGTTCACATTCTACTCCATCTTTCCTAAGGACTTCTAATAATCTATTGGATTGTCCCTGGGAAGATCCCTCCGGTTCTGGTTGGATCATAGGACTTAAACCTAACCACCCTTTTGACACCAATAACGTCGTGAATTAAAGATGTTGTGGGTATTTGATCGTAACCATGAAAACCACTTTAAATTCTAACAAAGTGTTTGAAAACCATTTAACACCTTGCTAGTTTTGTCGTTTCAGAAATGCTCCCCCTTCACATGTGCATCGATAATCGAAAGTGTTTCGCACATGTAGGTAAGAGTTAAAGTGCTTGAGTCTTATATTAGATCACATTTTAATCACATTTTCTCCCCCTATCTCTAATATATAAAATCTTTTGATATTAGAGATACCAAATTTGATTAAAATATATTTTGAAAAATAGTCTTGAAATCTCCGGGAGAAAGATGTGTTAATCTTTTGCATGAAGTTTAAAATGCTCCCCCTCAAAAATTGATCCAATTGAATTGTCATTGTGAGGATATGATCCACATTTCGCTTTTTGAGGATGGGAGTTGTTGAACACACAATTTTTGAAAGGTTTTGAATATCATTGAAAAATTCTTGAAAAAATTGTGTTCAACGCTTTTTGAAAAATCCTATTTCTTTTTGTCGAAGAGGTTTTTCT